>JALJEV010001437.1:3640000-4922500 GCA_026586105.1 Hylodesmum podocarpum | reverse complement strand
AGTAATTAAAACAAAATTTAATGACATAATTTATTGATATATCTTACACATCAAATCCCAGCAACCAATTTTAGTACATATCAAGGCTTGCACATTATCAGGAAAAAGCCTAGTACGATATTTATTAAGTACAGTGAACCAATACTAAATGTTGATTCAGAAGCCACAATTGTAATTTGTATGCTGAAAATATCGGAAGCCAACAGTGAAAGATCTGGAAACCTAGCTTGGTTGTCCTTCCAATATTGCAAAACATCAACATTTGGATGATATTTATTTAGATGATTTGCCTCTTCCAAATATGTATCCAATTGAGATTACCCACTTGTGAGACATCTTCGTCTTCAAATTGTATAATTTCCTACATTAATTTCATGAGAATATTAAAACGGGGTAGTGGAAACAAAAGCGGAATTGATGCAAGCAAAAAGATTGAGAAGAGGAGAATGAATCTGCAAGGAGATTGGAGATTGGGAGGGTGAGACGTGTGAAAAGATTGAGAGACTAGAAGTGAAATTAGGGTTTCAATTTTAAACCCTTTAAATAGTGCGGATTTGTGGGTCGCCCTCGGACCCTACGGGTTTGACCCGCAAAACCCGCGGGTTACGTGGGACGGGCTTTTATGGACTATATCACTAATTTTTTCTGAAAAAGGTGGTCCAAACCCACGCGGGTCACGGGATCCGCGGGCTGACCCATAAACTTTCACCCATATACCTACCCCTATAATTTACACTATCAACAAAAAATATTTTGATAAATAATATTTTCTCTAGATTAATATTCATATACAAGTAAAAATACTTAATTTACATTGCTTATTTTTATTTAAATTAAATTTGTAAGCTATCTTTAATTAATTTTTAATAGAAATAGTGCAAACAAACATTTAAAAATGAATAATTTAAAATATTTTTAAAATAAAAATATTAAATAGAAATGAAATAGTTAAAATTTATTTACATTTAAATAAGAAAAACTGTTTTTTAATTATATGATTGAGGAGGGAAGTGGAGTAGTTATGGTTTTAAAAGTTTTCTTTTATACCATATTTTAGTTATTTACACAATTTTTTTTAAAAGAAATCAATTTTACATCAATATTATCATAATTTAAAATTTGAAATTATTAATTTAAAATTATGATAATTTTTAATTATTATTGTATGTATTTAAGAATAGGAAAAATTTATATATTCAAAAACATAAAAAATAATAACTTTTAATGAAAATTTCTTGAAAATCAACATATAACATTTTAAAAATATAAACAAATAATTTTAAATTTTCAAACTTTAATGATTCAAGTAAAAAAATCTCATCCCATTAAATTTTTATACTTAAATAAATCAATTTTACATAACAATTTATTTATTTTGTAAAATTAAATTATCATTTTATTAATTTACCTGTTTAAATAGAGTATTAATGAGAAATCAAATTCATTGTCATTTGAAAAGTCTAAAATTTGTAATTTTCATCTTTTCTTTACACTTCTTTTTAGTTTTGCACGATCGCACTTTATATTTTGATGATTAATATTTATTTTTATTTAATATTAAAAATTTAAATTTTTAAATAATTATTTTAAAAAATTAAATTTTTTAAAAATTAAATTATATTATAAAAAATTTAAAATATAATAAATTAAATTCTTCTATCCAGATAAAAAATTCACAAAATAAAAATAAGAACTTAAATCAAGATTTTAAAACACCGTGAATTGAAATTTTTTAAAAAATTTTAAATTAAAAAGTTAAGATATGATAAAGTTATCTTATATTTTCATCTACTTAAAAGACAAAGACACAAACGTAGGCACTTGAAACGAACAAAAGAAGCTACATCATTCCAGCACTTCAAGTAAATTCAGTCACTCACTAGGACGATTGAATCCAATTTCAGAACAAAAAGAACAAACCAAAACCCTAGAATGGAATCTCACGGCGGAGGACCTCTTCGTTCTCGCAGTTCCCAGTCCCCTTCTCCCTCCCATTCCGCCTCCGCCTCCGCCACGTCATCAATCCACAAGCGCAAGCTCGCCTCGTCTGAGGACCACGCGCCGCCGTTCCCTCCCTCTTCCTTCTCCGCCGACACGCGCGATGGCGCCCTCACCTCCAACGACGACCTCGAGAGCATCTCCGCCCGCGGCGCAGACTCCGACTCCGACGACGATTCCGAGGACGCCGTCGTCGATGACGACGAGGACGACTACGACAACGACAACGACTCCTCCATGCGCACTTTTACTGCTTCGAGACTCAGTAACCCTCCATCTGCTCCGCGTAACACTAAGCTTAAGACCGATAACACTGTTGTGAAAAACGAAAATTCCGACGGTGCTAAAGACACCGGAGGTGGTGGAACCGGTGTTGCCGCCGCCGTGGGATCTGTTGCTGGGATTGTGGTTAAGGAGGATGCCACTAAGATTTTTACTGATAATTTACAAACGAGTGGGGCTTACACTGCCAGGGAAGAGAGTCTCAAAAAAGAGGTAAGCACTTTGGTCCGATTCTTGTATTTGTATGTATGTTATGTTTCGTAATTAATTCATTTGTTGAATAATAGGGATGCTTACTTTCTTGTCAATGGCTATAATTATTTGGTTTAGTAATGGAATGTGATGGTTTCATTTCAGTGTTTCACACTTGTATGAATAAATTGTCACAAGAGAAATGCTAGCAATACACTCTCAAATACGCAGTCATATTGGCTGAAATGTAATGAAAATCACAAAATTTTGTGGACCTCAACTTTTGTATAACGAGTGAATATTATTGGTTTTCAATCAATTTTAATCAATGATGGTGCATGTCTCGGTACAATTGTGTTAGACTCGAGTTCTGAGTCCTGGGTATATATATCTGCTTTAAATACTCGAGGGAAAGTTTTATTGCTCATAGTGGCATTACCCAGCTCGAAGAAGATTGTCTTGAGTGGGGGGATACCTGTGGTCTCTAGAAACTGTTTTGATGTGATAAGTGTTTTTGGTTGTGACTGTGTTTGTGGAAATTTTTTTAGGAGGAAGCAGGAAGGCTCAAATTCGTTTGCCTTTCGAATGATGGTGTTGATGAACATATGGTTTGGTATGTGTTTCTTTTTTCTTCGACATTTTTTGTGTTAAAATCTCTTTAAAATTTATGCTGCCCTGCCATATTAGCATATCTGCAAATAACATAGGGTATGTTTGGCTAGTCCAAATTGGTAAGCCTATAGCAGATAGTTTGTAGCATTGAAGTTCCTTTTGACCAAAGTAGAGGTTTCAGGAATGACCTTTCTCTCATTAACATTAGGCTATGAGTTTATAGCTTATAATATGACTTATTTCTTTACTTTCATGTTTACCTATGCTGCCTCTGTCTTATTACAAATAAAACATAAAACCCCTCACCCCTAATCACATTAATATATAATTAAACGGATCTTGTATTTTTATTTTAATTGTTATGCTATTATACTATACACTGTGTCATTTTATTTTCATGATATTATTCTATTTAATAAAATTATTTTAAATAAAAATATAATTAAAACATAGACAAATAATTTGAAATTTAAAATAAATTAAAGTATTTAAAGTAATAACTATTTTAAAACAAACCTGCAATTTTATTTTTCAGGTCAAAAGCTTGGTAAATTTTATAAGTAGCAAGATGATCATTAATTTGTTATTTGTTCCTTAGGTTGATTGGACTGAAGAATATATTTGCTAGACAACTTCCCAATATGCCCAAAGAGTACATTGTCCGACTTGTTATGGATAGGTAATGTTAAAAACCTGTTGTGTGATATGTAGATATTTCTTATACAAATTATAACTTGCAGGCATGATAAATTTTTGTGAATTATTTAATTCATTAAATAGGAGTTTTAAAATGTATCCTAGATTTTTTTTTTCCTGAACAGTTCTATTAAACAAGTTCCCCTTGTTATCCTTGAGTGTTATTTCTTCTTTTCTTTATAATCACAAATCCTTTTTATGTTAAATTTGTAGGAGCCATAAGTCTGTAATGGTTATAAGGCGTAATCACGTTGTTGGAGGCATTACATATCGCCCATATGCTAGGTAATAATTTGTCTCCTTGTCTTTTCCTTCAGATTCTGGAAGTTTGTTTTATGTCTCAAATTTTTTATTTATAATGTAATTTTGTTATTGCTCCTATATTAATGTCTGAAAATTGGAGTTTTACAGTAGTTATTATTAAAGATTAGCTAATTAAAAAGGTGAACTGTTGCCTGTTTTTATTATTTTTACATTGTCTAATACAAGTTGCTGCTTTGGTTGCATATGATAAAAATGCTTCTCAAAGTCAATACGTTGTCTTATCCATTAATTTTTTCCTGTAGTGCCTACTTTTATTTTATATGCCCCTCCCCTTGGGCTGTATATGCCGGGCTAATCTATGGTTTTATGATGAATAGCCAGAAGTTTGGTGAGATAGCCTTTTGTGCAATTACAGCTGATGAGCAAGTAAAGGGTTATGGTACCAGATTGATGAATCACTTAAAAAACTATGCACGTGATATAGATGGGCTGACACATTTTCTCACATATGCTGACAATAATGCTGTTGGCTACTTTATCAAACAGGTTCAATTATTTTATCCCAGAATACTGCTGTTCTCTCAGATCATTTTTGTTCATTTGGGTTGGGGGGGGGGGGGTAAAATGGCCTGTCTGTTTGAATTAGGTAGATACTGCTTGGATATTGCAATAATGTTTCATTTGGTTTTCAGGGATTTACAAAAGAGATTCACTTGGATAAAGATCGATGGCAAGGGTATGATTGTACTTAATTTTCTTGTCTGAAACATATGAGCAGCACTTCTACTGAGTTATTCATTTTAAGAATTTATTTCTAGGTTTTTTTCTATCTAGATTCTGCTTTTATAACCTATTGAATAATAATGTCATCATTCACTAGTTATTTTATCTGTTGTATACTATCTGTGAGAATACATTTTAAGTAATTGTCATTTCAGGTATATAAAGGATTACGACGGAGGAATTCTCATGGAATGCAAGATAGATCCAAAGCTCCCTTACACTGATTTGTCAACTATGATCCGTCGTCAAAGGCAGGTAAGATGATTTCTAATTGTTACTGTTATAAGAGAGAAAATAGAGACATAAGATTCTAGAATCGTGTGTCTGAATACACAATGGACAATGGTTTATATAGGTTTTGTTATGAGTTTTGGTTCCTATAAAAATACGTATATGATCTTATTCTGATCCTATTTTGATTCTCAACAGTTAGCTTTTTTTTAGTTGTTCTTTGCATCATACGAGATACTCTTAAGATCACCGTGTGATAAGATATACTAATGAAAGTTATTCTTAAAACATCTAAAATATTTCTTTCAGTTAAAGTAAACATGTGCTAATCTATTTCACTTAAATTGACTTTTTCATTCCAGTAAGACAGACCTCAGTTTTTCTCCCTTTGCTATAGAATTTTATCAACCACATATCGACACCTGTTAAAGGGTGTGTTTGTGGTTGTCAAAAACTTTGCAGCCAGAACTATGATAGAATGGGACCTTATTTGTTTTGCATACATCATCTTCATTTCTGGTTGATGTGTAGCATTTTTCCCTTTTTCGTAATTCATTTTAATGTATTATTCTTAATTCATAATGTGTTAATTATTATTGTAGGCAATTGATGAAAAAATAAGAGAGCTGTCAAACTGTCACATTGTCTATGCCGGAATTGATTTTCAGAAGGTATGAGGCATTTTCAACTGTGTGTTTCCGTATTTCATATACAGCATTTAAGTTTTACCTATACATGGTGATTTTTGCTTCTCATTTCATATACTAGTAAAAGCACTGAACACATGGGATATTAACTTTTTTTTCTGCTGATCTACACAACATGCAGAAAGAAGCTGGTGTTCCTAAAAAAATTATTGATGACATCCCTGGTTTGAGTAAGAACTTATTTCCCAATCTGAGTTTAATATCTTGGCAATGATTGTTGTTTGTTACCTGTGGGAAAAACTATGCACTACCTGCCTTTGAAGGTAGCATGTTCTGTCAATCTTTTACATATCTTTTTTAGGTTTTGCTAATTTCTTGTATGATGAAATGTCCACGTCCTGTTCAAGATCTTAAGCATGATGCCTAACCTTTTTGGCGTTTCATGCTGATGGCATCTCACTACTTCTTTATTGTCTCATATTTGTCATCGTTTCAGTGTTGTCATTATTGCATATGTTGGTCAGTTTTCCTGTTATATATGATCTGGGACACAAGTGCTATGTGTGAAAGTTATTTGGGCAAAAGAAGGGATGTCTCATTATTCAATTCAAAATAAACCACCCCTTCCTGCTAACCCTGAAATTCTAGGAGTAAGGATAGGAAAGTTCTCAGGAGAACGCATCCCCTTCCTTCAATTCTTCTAAACATGGATTAGGTCACTTTTTCTCTCCCTGTCTTGTCCCTAACTCCCCATCCAACATGGCTTAATAGATATGATTTTCAACTGGGATGTTGTGAAAAAATCAATGCATAATGTCTTTATGAGTGATACGATTTATTTTTGCGCTCTGATAATTTCCTGATTAATGTTTTGTTGAATCACGGAATGCAAATACAGGAGAAGCTGGATGGACTCCGGATCAGTGGGGTCATTCACGATTCAGAAGTTTAAATGTTTCTACTGACAATGCTACAAATCAGAAACATTTGTCTGTGTTTATGCGCTCACTTCTAAAGGCAAGTTGCTTAGATGTTCTTCACCTTGACTTTAATTTCCATTCATTTAACTTGGTATAATTTCCATTGAAACACTGCAAATTATACAAGAGCATTCATGAGAACAGAATAATTACATGGTTGAGAAATTAATTTTTATAATCTGAATGTCTCTCTAAGCAGTCAATGCATGAGCATGCCGATGCTTGGCCATTCAAGGAACCAGTTGATGCACGGGATGTTCCTGATTATTATGACATCATCAAGGATCCAATGGGTAAGAATGATCTGTAGAATTCATGTTAAATTCATACCAACCATGAAATGTCTTATTATTTAATGGCTACTATATGTTGATATTGTGAGTGCAGATTTGAAGACAATGTCTAAGAGGGTGGAGTCAGAGCAATATTATGTCACATTTGAGATGTTTGTTGCGGATGTCAGAAGAATGTTTGCGAATGCACGCACCTATAATTCTCCAGAAACCATTTATTACAAATGTGCTGCAAGGCATGTGCTCATCTTTCAACCTCTTAGGTTTACCATTTTTCTTTCCTGTGATGTTACGTATATTGGTAAATTCTTTTGCAGGTTAGAATCTCACTTTCAAAGCAAAGTGCAAGCGGGCCTCCAGTCTGGTTCCAAAATTCAATAGGGCAACTTCAGTAGACACGAAGATGTTATTTATGCATGCGATGTGTTATTCATGTAACAACTTATTCTGTAGGCATTGTTGTACATTTTGTTGCATAAATAACATTTCTATGTATTTAGTTAATTATTTTCATAGTTATGTCACTACTTTAATTATTATTTCGTTTTAATTGTTACTTTAGCCAGTGCCATCTAGTGTAGCTGCATGAATTGCGTTATCCGTTAGTCTCGTGTTTAGGCAATTAGTTGGTTTGATCCATATCATCAATTTTATTGTGGAATAAACCTAGGTGATATGATAGGCTTATTGATAGTATAGTCACTATAATTGTTTTTCTCGTCTTCTTTTTCAATAGGAAAATAACATAGTCTCTGATCCCGTTGTTCTTTTGTAATTATTGATATTATGGAAATTTGAATTTTTGAACGTATTCAATACATTAAGTCTTGTTTTATTACAATGCATGAATGTTAAATTACATGATGCTTGTTAGTTTAAATTGTTAGGTGAATTAAATAATTCGTAGTTATGTTATAAAGGGTAACTATTTCAAAATGTTCGAGGACTGAGATCTAATGTTTTGTGGTAATGGATTGAGGTATCTAAAACAATTGTGTAACGATTCAACTGTGATGGATTGTGACGGATAAGCGGTTAACAAAAAATTTGAAAAACTAAGTTTGTGTAATGAATATCTTGATACTCTTTGCAGTGATATATAAATCATCATAAATAGATATTCTATAAATCATTATAAATAGATATCCAAAAATAAGGTAAGGTAAACTTGGATTCAAGACCATTGTGTGAAGTTTCTGGGAATTATGATGAAATTAAATTCAAAAATAATTTATTAAAGTTGAGTTGTGATGAAAAGTTTACAAAAACTTTAAATTTTATTTTTCTTAATATAATTATTATTATTGTGTTACGAGTTTTGCTTTCCTGGTGTAGACCGTATTCACATCTGAAGTTGGTCATATCCTGATTACATTTCAATGGAAAAATATCACCCAAAATATAATTATGTATGTGGTGGTTTTCAGGCCCAACCAAAAACATATAACAAAAATACTTCATAGGAAAAAGGGTGATGGTCCAAACTAATGGGACACCCGGGTGGGTCCCGCGAGGACTGTAGATTGCAACAGTCTGTTATCCCTCCCCCGTGCAGTTGGCACAACACATAAAACAAGAATACTTAAAAAAGGGTAATGGTCTAGACTTGCTGGACCCAGGTCGGTGGTGAATTGTAGATTGCAACAGCCTATTGTCCCTCGCCTTTAGAGCCTGAGGTGTTCGGCACTCTGTGAATCCAGCCCCACGCCCAAGACGCTCATGCCTTCGCACAGGCCCTGTAACCCAGCCTCTAAACTTGGAGTGACAAGCCAGCATTTGCAACATATAGCCCAACCCTCGGCCTAGGCCCAGGCCCAAGCCCAGAAGCTATAGCATTACCCTTTTGCCCCCGCTTGGGTCACAAGTTGGCGCTACACAACTCGGCGAGCATTAATGCCTGTCACAAGACTTATAAAGGATTTGTTGTTTAATATGTTAGCCGATGTGGAACTTATAGGTTTCTGATTTTCAACTATTGAAGTGAAGACAAACAAGTTATATCCTACACTAGGTTATAACGCGACGACGGTTCCTGAGTGCGCCGGCAGCGGCGGAAGCACCTTGCGACGGCGTTATCCCCGCCGAGAATCAGCACGGAGAAGTTTCCAATCAACCGCTGAATTTTGCTCTACATCCACCTTCACTTTCATTTTCATTTTTGCTTCTCTGCACTAATCTGATTTTCAACTTTTCCCATCAAATGGGTCTCGTTGGTGGTCATTTGGGTGTGACCAATTGCAGAGCTAGCGAATTGGTCGGCGTTGATTATTATGTGCAGTGCGTTTTGGGGGTGCAGCAACATGGCACTCCAAACTGACCTCAATTTTGTCCCTGATATTGGAGGTAGCATTTTGATTATATGAGAAAACAAAATGAAATGAGTTTTTTCCATAAGCTGAAATTAGCTTGTACAGAAATCAAAGTAAGTTTTTTTGAGAAGCTAAATGTAAATTGTAAAGTTTTTTTGTATGTTCTAAAAGAAATCAAGGAATCCCTTTTGCCTTTGAGCTTTGTAGATGTGTTGTACGCAGCTATTTAATTTTAAAGACTAGTGTTTGTGATTTGCATGCATGTATGTTTGGGTTGCAAATGTCATTAAAAGTTGGAAATGTAAAATCTAGGATTTCTGAACTTGGTTATTCTATGTTGATGACAAACACATTTTAATTGCAAGATCAAATATGGGAACTGGATCCCAGAATTTATTTTCAAATCTTATCCTTCTTTGTGAGAATTACCTATGTGTGGATTACTATTATTTGTATAAATTGGTTCACACAATGGGTGGTACTGTCTCTCATAGCCAATTGTATGTATTTGTGATTGGGTCATGAATCATGAGCACTAGAAAATAGGAATCGTATGGCAACTATGTTAACTGATGATGCTATTCACCGGTCTTGGCATTATTATGCCTGAAAGTGTCAACTGTACTGGTGGAGACTAAGAGTGATTTGGCGCCTCAAATAGTTTTTACGGAGGTAAATTTGTGCAACTCCTTGGCATTTGTTAATTATTACTGTCAAAATCTAATGAGTAATGAGCTCTGCTGTGGTAATTTTCATTTCTTCAATTGACAAGTTAGCTGTGCACATATCCAAAGTTGCTAGTTTGTTATGAAACTTGAACAGGCAATGCCTATCCATCCTCTACCCTTGTTCTTACTTGAAACCAGACAAAAGAATAAACTTGAATAACTTGTATTGATTCAGTTGACTTAGGCAATGCTCTGTGGTACTATTGTCGCTTGGAAAAATTTAGCCAGAGTGCTCAGCTAATCACACACAGTGGTTTCCAAAAGAATCAGATGAATTGCGCCAAGAAAAGTGACTTTGTTTTTTTCACTATGGAGCCTTAACTGCTCCAGAGAGCACTTAGTGTTGAAGGTTGAACAGAATTTGAATTTTGGAGTAAATAAAAGGGTATAATAGCAATGAAAATAAATGCAGGATAAATAAGAAGAGTTTGATTGATTAAGTGTTGAAAAATAAGTTCAAGCCCTATTTATATTGCTATGTACTCTATTACCATGTCTACCACCTGTTGTGACTTGGTAATTGCTTTGAACTGTGACTAATCACTCTGTTAACTAATTTTAGCATTAGTTCAGGTAATCTGCAGTTATATTCAACTATTTTATGAATGATCAGCTAATTCATCTGGTGACCACCCGACTTAGTGCTTCCTAAAACCAAGCCATGATTTTATATTTTCTTTGCGCTAGCAGCGTCAACCAACTGTATCTTTTCCATTTGAAAACAAAAAAAATCCATAGCTTCCTATTTTGAGGGTAGCATGTCCTTCAACCGTTTACAACCGTTACTCTCCTTCCTTTGTTTTCTTTCATGCTGACCTTGCCCATCTTCATCTGATCTTCCCCTAGCCTAATGCCTTAAACAGTCAGTTCTCCTATTAGCTGATGTCAATCAACAGATGCTTTGATAGCTAATGGTATAACAGCTGGTTTCCCCACAGCTAATGCTTGATACTCCATTGGTTGATGCTTGAATCAGCTGACGCTACTGCTCCAGCTAAAGATTGGATATCTTTTCTGTCTATTGTACCTAGTTAAACTTAAAACAATTATTCCTATTTATAAGGAAGGGTAGTTCATAAACCTTCTCCTTTTGCTTTGTCAAGTACATCTTCTCTTGGATCTGTGGACTGATAATCCTTTGCAATGGTTGATTTGGCAGGTTGTTCCGCAATTGTCATGTCCAATTGTACTGTTTACGTATTACAATCCAATACTGAAGTGTGGTACTGAGTTTTATGTCCACCATATAAGACATTGGCGTACATGGTAAGACTCTAAACAGATATTGATTTGCTCAATAGCTTGGTGTTAGACTGTGCCTACTGTTCTTGGTACTATTTTCTATACTAGTTCTATGATAAAGCAATGCTGTAAAATGCTTAGACAAGATAAGGAAGCAGTTCCAAATACTTACACCTTGTACTATATTTAATGTTAGATATTTGAGTTTTGCTAATTTAAATCTTTATCATTATAAAAGAAAATGTCTCTTCATTCTCCTGCCTAGTCCTGGTTAAAGCTTTAATATCATCTTCACTCACACAGAAAATTATGAAATAAGATCTTGTTTGTATTTTGTCCCTTTCTCCTGTAGTTTGGTAATGAGTTTAATACTCTTTTCTTTGCCATGTGTTCAGGGCTTCTAGTCCCGGATGTCTCTCTGGAGGAGATGGAACCTTTAAGGGTAGAAGCTAAGAAAAATGAAATTGAACTGGTTTGCTTGATTTTAGAATGATCCCATGGTTTAGTTCAGATTTCGAATAAATAATCTTTATACTGTTGCTCAAAATGATAGAAAAGTAGTGGTAAACCTCTTTTTTTTTATGATATAATTATTTATATATGAAATCCACAAGTGTGACAACGAAGACATGGTGGTGATTGTGGAGAATGGAGTTTTGTCATGATTTCTGTTCTATTGCATTATACTTTTTGCAATATTATATAAATTTGTTAGTATATATTGGTCTATATTTCGTAATGTTTTCTTTTTAATTCTGTTCAGGTAAGTTAATCTCTGTGTGTGTTTATATCTAGCTGATTTGTTATATATGCTTCTTTGATATCATTAAGTTACTCCTCACAGCACCCACCACTCCCACAGACTGAATGAAAACCATTGTTGATGCAGCGGAAGGATTTGTGTATCTTGTAAGATCTTCTTTCAACCTTAACAACTTCTGGTTTTGGCTCCTCTTAGTTCTCATATAGTTGCATTGATTTTTACCAGCTACAGTCTTTATCTAGAGCTTCGTTTTTTTTTTTTTTTTTTTAATTTTCTATATAATTTCTTTCTCACTATTTCAAAGAACATGTACAGAATCAATTATGTGCTTATTTGAATTCCATTTCTTTCCAAACAGTTTATTAGTGTACTATGTGGATTAGAAGTTAGCTATTCACCAACTTGCTGCCATCCTGATATTGAAAAGCATATCTGCTCATGCTTTTAAGCTGATGAAATCAGAATAAATTTTAGCTTTTTCTTTTTTTATTTAGCTATTGAAAGGCTTGTTCCTTTGGATTCATTGTTATTGCCTTTTCTGCAAATATACCTGTGTCAAAGGAATACTTATTGAAATTAAACTTTGTTAAAAGTCCTAGTGAATCCACTTTGTATTCGAAAGGTGATCCAGCTAACTTTATTGTGATCTCTTTGTATGTTGGTGATCTCCTGGTCACAGGCAGTAATGTTAAACTTATTCAACATTTCATGGAAGATATGATGCAAGCATTCGAGATGACAGACTTGGGAGAAATGTCTTATTTCCTGGGTATGGAAGTTGAGCAGAAAAATGGTGATATCTTCATTTGTCAGAGAAAGTATGCGAAAGAGATCCTAAAAAAATACAACTTGGAGGATTGTAAAAGCATGAATACTCCTATGTGTCAAAAGGAGAAGCTATCCAAGGATGATGGAACAGAACAAGTGGATGGAACACTCTACAAAAGTTTAATTGGCTGCTTAATGTATCTCACAACAACTAGACCAGATATCCTATATGCTGTAAATGTATTATCAAGATTCATGAATCAGGCAAGAGAACCTCATTTCAAAGCAGCAAAAAGAGTGCTAAGGTATGTTAAGGGGACCTTAAATTATGGTGTTAAATTCAGTCAATCACAAAACTTCAAACTGCAAGGTTATTCTAGTAGTGATTGGGCTGGATCTCTAGATGACATGAAAAGTACTTCAGGCTATTGTTTTAGCTTTGGGTCTGGGATCTTCTCCTGGTGTTCCAAGAAGCAAGAAATTGTAGCACAGTCAACTACTGAAGCAGAATTTATAGCTGCCACAACAGCTGTTAATCAAGCCTTATGGTTGAGAAAAATACTAATTGACTTGCATTTGGAATAAACAACTACAGAAGTAATGGTGGATAATCAGGCAATTATTGCTATCTCAAAAAATCCAGTCTTTCATGGAAAGACAAAACACTTTAGCATAAAACTATTTTTACTTAGAGATGTGCAAAGAGAAGGTGTTGTTTGCTTGAAATACTGCAAGACTGAAGACCAGTTGTCAGATATCTTCACCAAAGCTCTTCCAAGAAGCAGGTTTGAGTTGCTAAGAGAGAAGCTTGGAGTTGTCAATCACTGATACAAGGAGGAGTGCTGAACGTGTATCATTGATTTGTTTTTTATTTTTTTCTACTAGTTTATTTTGACTAAGTCTTTAGTAACTGTTGTAGTCATGGGTATTTATTTTTGTTAGTGGCTTAAGTTTACGAAGATAGATATTATTTTAGTTACAGATTTTGTATTTAAAAGTCAGATTATTATTCAATAAAATTATCCCATTCCCTCAGTCCGAGTGTTTTTTACGTTTTAACACCAACAAACTGTCACATTGTCTATGCTGGAATTGATTTTAAGAAGTTATGAGGCATTTTCATATCTTTTTTAGGTTTTGCTAATTTCTTGTATGACAAGATGTCCACGTCCTGTGCAAGATCTTAAGCATGATGCCTAACCTTTTTGGCGCTTAATGCTGATGGCATCTCACTACTTAACTTCTTCATTGTCTCATATTTGTCATCGTTTCAGTGTTGTCATTATTGCATATGTAGGTCAGTTTTCCTGTTATATATGATCTAGGACACAAGTGCTATGTGTGAAAGTTATTTGGGCAAAAGAAGGGATCTCTCTTTATTCAGTTCAAAATAAACCACCCCTTCCTGCAAACCCTGAAATTCTAGGAGTAAGGATGGGAAAGTTCTCAGGAGAGCGCATCCCCTTCCTTCAATTCTTCTAAACATGGATTAGGTCACCTTTTCTCTCCCCGTCTTGTCCCTACCTCCCTGTCCAACATGGCTTAATAGATATGATTTTCAACTGGGATGTTGTGAAAAAATCAATGCATAATGTCTTTATGAGTGATATGATTTATTTTTGCGCTCTTTGATAATTTCCTGATTAATGTTATGTTGAATCACGGAATGCAAATACAGGAGAGGCTGGATGGATTCACGATTCAGAAGTTTAAATGTTTCTACTGACAATGCGACAAATCAGAAACACTTGTCTGTGCTTATGCGCTCACTTCTAAAGGCAAGTTGCTTAGATGTTCTTCACCTTGGCTTTAATTTCCATTCATTTAACTTGGTATAATTTCCATTGAAACTCTGCAAATTATACAAGAGCATTCATGAGAACAGAATAATTAGATGGTTGAGAAATTAATTTTAATAATCTGAATGTCTCTCTAAGCAGTCAATGCATGAGCATGCCGATGCTTGGCCATTCAATGAACCAGTGATGCACGGGATGTTCCTGATTATTATGTCATCATCAAGGATCCAATGGGTAAGAATGATCTGTAGAATTCATGTTAAATTCATACCAACCATTAAATGTCTTATTGTTTAATGTCTACTATATGTTGATATTGTGAGTGCAGATTTGAAAACAATGTCTAAGAGGGTGGAGTCAGAGCAATATCATGTCACATTTGAGATGTTTGTTGCGGATGTCAGAAGAATGTTTGCGAATGCACGCACCTATAATTCTCCAGAAACCATATATTACAAATGTGCTGCAAGGCATGTGCTCATCTTTCAACCTCTTAGGTTTACCATTTTTCTTTCCTGTGATGTTACGTATATTGGTAAATTCTTTTGCAGGTTAGAATCTCACTTTCAAAGCAAAGTGCAAGCGGGCCTCCAGTCTGGTTCCAAAATTCAATAGGGCAACTTCAGTAGACACGAAGATGTTATTTATACTGTAGGCATTGTTGTACATTTTGTTGCAGAAATAACATTTCTATGTATATAGTTAATCATTTTCATAGTTATGTCATACTATAATTATTATTTCATTATAATTGTTACTTTAGCCAATGCCATCTAGCGTAGCTGCATGAATTGCGCTATCCGTTAGTCTCGTGTTTAGGCAACTAGTTGGTTTGATCCATATCATCAATTTTAATGTGGAATAAACCTAGGTGATAGGCTGATTGTTAGTATAGTCACTATAATTGTTTTTTTCATCTTCATTGGAACTTTTCAGTAGAAAAATAACTTAGTCTCTGATCCCATTGTTCTTTTGTAATTATTGATATTATGGAAATTTGAAATTTTAATGTATTCAATACATTATGTCTTGTTTTATTACAATGCATGAATGTTAAAATACGAATACATGATGCTTGTTTGTTTAAATCGTCAGGTCAATTAAATGATATGTAGTTTTGTTATAAAAGGTAATTATTTCAAAATGTTCGACTTCAACTGTGATTGAGATCTAAAATGTTTTGTGGTAATGGATTGAGGTATCTAGAACGATAGTGTAATACTTTAACTGTGATGGATTGTGACGGATAAAGGGTTAATAAAAAATCGAAAAACTAAGTTTGTATAAGAATTTCTTGACACTTTTTGTAGTGATTTATAAAACATTATAAATAGATATTCAAAAATAATCTAAGGTAAAATGGTCTTAGATTCAAGGTCCTTGTGTGAAGTTTATGGGAAATACGATGAAATCCAATACAAAAAATAATTTATTAAAGTTGAGCTAGTGATAAAAAGTTTATATGTATTTTTAGGTTAAATTTTATTATTATATAAAAGTTTACATGAAGTTTTAGGTTAATTTTTTTTATTTATTATTATTATATAAACTTTAGAAAAGTCAAATCTGTTAGAATACTCAACAAGGGTAATGGGTCCAAACTTGCTGGACACCAGGCTCTCAGGTGAAGTGTAAGATTGCAGCAGCCTATTGTTCAAGCCCCACGCCTGAACCAAGACGCTCATGCCATCGCACAGGCCCTTTAACCAGGGTTAAACTTGGAGCGGACAACCCAGCATTTGAAACTACAGCCCAGAAGTTGGGACGTTACCCTTTTGCCCCCGCTGGGGTCACAAGTTGGGGACCCAACTCAGCGAGCATGTAACCTTGTCACAAGACTTATAAAGCATTTGTTGGTCTTAGTCGATGTGGGACTTATAACTATCAAGACGAGTCACGAAATTAAGTCTTATAACTCTGTTTAAAAAACGAAAATTCCGACGATGCTAAAAATGCCGGAGGTGGTGGAACCGGTATTGCCGCCGCCGTGGGATCTGTTGCTGGGATTGTTGGTAAGGAGGATGCCAGGTAAGCACTTTTGTCCGATTCATGCATTTGTATATTATGTTTCGTTATTAATTCATTTGTTGAATAATAGGGATGTTTACTTTCTTGTCAATGGCTATAATTATTTGGTTCAGTAATGCAATGTGATGGTTTCATTTCAGTGTTTTACACTTGTATCAATGAATTGTCACAAGAGAAATGCTAACAATACACTCTTGAATACGCAGTCACGGCTATTGGCTGAAATGTACTGAAAATCACAAAATTTTGTAGACATCAACTTTTATATAACGAGTGAATATTATTGGTTTTAAATAAATTTTAATCAATGATGGTGCATGTCTCAGTACAAGTGTGTTAGATTTGAGTTCTGAGTCCTGGGTATATATATCTGCTTTAAATACTCGAGGGAAAGTTTTATTGCTCATAGAGGTATTACCCAGCTCGAAGAAGATTGTATTGAGTTGGGGGATACCTGTGGTCTCTACAAACTATTTTGATGTGATAAGTGTTTATGGTTGTGACTGTGTTTGTGGAAATTTTTTTAGGAGGAAGCATGAAGGCTCAAATTCGTTTGCCTTTCGAATGATGGTGTTGATGAACATATGGTTTGGTATGTGTTTTTCTTTTTTCTTCGACATTTTTTGTGTTAACATCTCTTTAAAATTTGTGCTGCCCTGTCTGCGTCACTGATATCCATATTAGCATATCTGCAAATAACATAGGGTATGTTTGGCTAGTCCAAATTGGTAAGCTTATAGTAGATAGCTTGTAGCATTGAAGTTCCTTTTGACCAAAGTAGAGGTTTTCAGGAATGACCTTTCTCTCATTAACATTAGGCTTTGAGTTTATAGCTTATAATATGACTTATTTCTTTACTTTCATGTTTACCTATGCTGCCTCTGTCCTCTTACAAATAAAACATAAAACCCCTCACCCCTAATCACATTAAAATATAATTAAATGGATCTTGAATTTTTATTTCAATTGTTATGCTATTATACTATACACCGTGTCATTTTATTTTCATGATATTATTCTATTTAATAAAATTATTTTAAATGAAAATAAAATTAAAACATAGACAAATAATTTTAAATTTAAAATAAATTAAAGTATTTAAAGTAATAACTATTTTAAAACAAACCTGCAATTCTATTTTTCAGGTCAAAAGCTTGGTAAATTTTATAAGTAGCAAGATGATCATTAATTTGTTATTTGTTCCTTGGGTTGATTGGACTGAAGAATATATTTGCTAGATAATGGGTTAACAGAAAATTTAAAAAACTAAGTTTGTATAATGAATGTCTTGACACTCTTTGCAGTGATCTGTAAATCATTATAAATAGATATCCAAAAATAAGCTGAGGTAAACTTGGATTCAAGACCATTCATTGTGTGAAGTTTTTGGGAATTATGATGAAATCAAATTCAAAAATAATATATTAAAGTTGAACTGTGATGAAAAGTTTACAAAAAATTTTAGCTTTAAATTTTATTATTATTATTGTGTTACGAGTTTTGCCACATCCTGCTTACATTTCAACGGAAAAATATCACCCATAAGTTTTCAAGCCCAACCAAAAACATAAAACAAGAATAGAAAAGGGTAATGGTCTAAACTTGCTGGACCCAGGTCGGTGGTGAATTGTAAATTGCAACAGCCTATTGTCCCTCGCCGTTAGAGCCTGAGGTATTCGGCGCTCTGTGAATCCAGCCCCACGCCCAAGACGCTCATGCCTTCGCACAGGCCCCGTGACCCAGCCTCTAAACTTGGTTGGAGTGGCAAGCATTTGCAACTCACAGCCCAACCCTCGGCCTAGGCCCAGGCCCAAGCCCAGAAGCTATAGCATTACCCTTTTGCCCCCGCTTGGGTCACAAGTTGGCGCTACACAACTCGGCGAGCATTCATGCCTGTCACAAGACTTATAAAGGATTTGTTGTTTAATATGTTAGCCGATGTGGAACTTATAGGTTTCTGATTTTCAACGTATTGAAGTGAAGACAAACAAGTTATATCCTACACTAGGTTATTCTTTAGTTGGATTTCTGCTGGATGGAGGGAGCAACGTTGACTTGCGAAGAAAGACAAACTATTTTATTGTAAACTTAGTATGTCATTTCCATTGTTCTTCCGGTAGCATAAACTTTGTTTTTGCTTGAGTAATTTCAAACTGTGATAATATATGACACTTAATAAGGTAATACAGTGATCACTTTGAGATGTTGAATAAATTTCAATGTCTATATCTCTTGGTAATGCTTGTATCAGCCCAATTGCACAGTTCATGGTGCTTACAACATTGCATAGCTCTGTCTGCATAAGAATCATATTTATTGAGGAAACTGTAACAAAACCAAGTATATTGTTGTGTTTAATACAATCTAATCTAGTGATTTCTTGTTACAATAAATCTTCCGCTGCCTCCTCCATGAACTTGGAATCTCATGTTATGGTTGAAAAATCTAATGTTGTATTGTTTCTATTAAGGTTGTAAATATGATAAGGCTTCTAGTTTGATAGTTTCAATAAACCTGTTCATGGCTTTCCGCAGTATTGGAGATTGTTTCTCTGAAGACCATCCTTTCACGAGTGAAGTACCTCTTCTCAATTGAATCTGTGGCTTCTGGGAGACTCTTAAGTTTTTTATTTTAGTTTGATTTTTCCCCTAGACGGGCATTGTCCCTGTTTATTTTTTGTTAACATTTTACTCCGTAACCTTTTGAGTTCAATGGTGAATATTGGTTTTATTGTGATCATTTTAATAAATTGTCAATGTATAAACTAGCCAACATAGTAGTTTGCATTATACACTTGCGTTTTAGCCCCATTATTCTGGATTGTTTTAGCCCCATTATTCTGGATTTGCTACGTTCATTTCTATAAAGTCTTCTGTTAATTATTGGTTTATAATTATCTTGTAGTTTTAAAGCTTCTGATCAAAATGTTATCTATAATGGATGAGAATTTAAGTCATTAAATTGGCAAGAATACAAGGTTGATCAAGTGAACTGCACCAAGAAAGTCAAATAACCCCAAACTCATGTTTCATGATGTGCTTGTCATAATTACCAAATTACCAATGTGCTTGTCATTATAGTTGGCTAATACCAAATTACCAATATTTCTAAAGAATAGCGATTCCATCACGTGAGTAATTAAGATTATAGTCTAGAAAACATACTAAAGAGAAGTTGCCAACTATCAATTTTTCTAATTCAAGATAGATTCTTTTGTGACAAGTGGTGCCTTTCGACTGTCCCAATGCCAACATTTATACTGTTATATTTTCCTTCAGGGCAAACGCGGTTAACAACACAATTTTTCAGAAACACACTTGCACAAATTTATCAGAAGATACTGACTTAGATTTTCAATCAGTGTTCAGTTATCCAATCATAGAATAATAGGTAGCATCGATACTGCTTAGGGAGAGAGAATCTCATGAAAGAAGCGAAATGATTAAGGGACTAAGTGGCCACAGCTCAATAGAAAGCGAGAAGAAATTAATAAGGGGCATTTATTTCAGCAGCTGATAAATCTAATGATAATTGAAAAGGAAAAAATATGTTGATACTGCCAATCATGAACAAAAAAACAATAATTGAACAACATTTATTCAATCCAATATCTATGATGGGGACAACTACTAGAAGTTGAAGCTCTTAAAGCCTAATTATTTCAAGGAAGTGCCGCCTTTAAGGAGCGGGTGAAAGCTTCCAGTTCCTTCAATCCCTCTTGAGGAGATTTGGCCTCACCAAGCACCTTCACCATTGCACTGCCAACAATCACACCATCAGCTCCCCATCCTGCTACCTGTAACAAAGCATATGATTGAGTATCAATATTAACCAAATTGAGGTAGAACTATACTAACATGTGGACAGAGAACTAACCTGTTTCACATGCTCAGGTTTTGATATTCCAAAACCAACTGCTACAGGTTTAGTTGTTGTCTGTATAACAAAAAGAAAGACACTCAACAAGAAGTATAAATATTGAGATTAACCAGTCCAGTGGTAGAATAAGTTCAGTGGTAGAATATTGTGTTTATTTTCATTGATCAGATACCAGTTCTTGACACCAAAGAGAAGTAGGAGGACTAGAGGAGAGGCTAAATAAGGAGGGGAAGAGAATTGAACTTTTCAGAGGTAAAGACATACACAACATACAACTAGAGCGGAGACCAAGATTAAAGAGACAAACCTGCTTAATATCCTGCAGAAGAGACTTAACAGAACCACTAACTGATGCTCGGGCTCCAGTAACCCCCACTTGGCTCACCTATAGTTTCCATCAACAAATGGGTAAATGACATTTACCAGTAGATGTTGACGTGAGATTGTTATCACTGTCCACTTCTTAACCTAATTTGACATGTGAACTATATATGTTTGAAAAATCATGCGTTTCCCAAGCTCAAGTCTCAAAACATATCAAAATCAATTTTTGTTAACTTCGGCATACAGTAATACAATCAAACTTGTACAACTTAAAAAAGAATTATAAAAGCAAACCTATAATTATAAGAAAACACCAAACTTTCTCTTTATTAGGTAAAAAATAATCACTGTCAATTTCTATGACAGGCTAATATCCATTTTCCAAGAAAAGAGACAAACTCATACTGAAAGATTTTAAGGTTTCATCATGTTCGGAAATGCTGGCTTATTAGCATTTCAGCTGTTTCTCCGAAAGAGTTTTTTTTTTTATCAAGTTTCAGTTTATTTGGGACACGAGCTGAAATTTCACATAAAGCTTGTTGTTTTTCTGTAGTCTACAAATTTGTAGCTTATGATTATTTCCTTTCACCTGTTTATACACTCTTTTATTATGTAAAAGTTTTTTTTTTTATTATTGCATCCACACTATAATTATTTTCAAACAACATTTCAGCAAACTTATCCAAACAAATTTAAAATAAAATCAATTCTAGCAACAATAGATTATATATAACTGATTATTAAAATAATTTAATTTTTCCAGCTATCCCAAACACTCCTGACCACAAATAGAATAGAGACAAATATTGTCACAGGCAACTGTACTAATTCAGAACAAACAATAGTTTTGTCTCCTTGGAGTGCATAGAGAAAGTTAAAAAAAATAAAGACACATAACTAAAGCCATTGGCATTTAACCTTCAACACTGGTATATTTGTAGAAAAGGCAATAACAGAGAATCCAGAGTCTTGGAACATGCCTAGTGCATGAAAATGACAATAAATAAATAAAAGCTAAAACTTATTCTGATTTCATCAGCTTAAAAGCACGAGCAGATAATTTTTCAATATCAGGATGGCAGCAAGTTGGTGAATAGCTAACTTCTAATCCACATAGTACACTAGTAAACTGTTTGGAAAAAAATGGAATGCAAATAAACACATAATTGATTCTATACATGTTATTTGAAATAGTGAGAAAAAAATTACATAGAAAATTTGAAAAAATACTTTGAATAAAAACTGTAGCAGGTAAAATATCAATGCAGCTACATAGAACTAAGAGGAGCCAAAAACAGTTGTTAAGGTTGAAAGAAGATCTTACAAGATACACAAATCCTTCCGCTGCATCAACAATGGCTTTCATACGGTTTGTGGGAGTGGTGGGTGTTGTGAGGAGTACCTTAATGATATCAAAGAAGCAAATATACCAAATCAGCTAGATATAAAAACACACACAGATTAACTAACCTGAACATAATTAAAAAGAAAACATTACGAAATAGAAACCAATATATACTAACAAATTCATATAATATTGCAAAAAGTATAATGCAATAGAACGGAAATCATGACAAAACTCCATTCTCCACAATCACCACCATGTCTCCTTTGTCTCACTTGTGGATTTCATATATAAATAAATATATCATAAAAACAGGTTTACCACTACTTTTCTATCATTTTGAGCAACAGTATAAAGATTATTCATTGGAAATCTGAACTAAAGCATGGGATCATTTTAAAAGCAAGCAAACCAGTTCAATTCCATTTTTCTTAGCTTCTGCCCTTAAAATTTCTGTCTCCTCCAGAGGGACATCTGGGACTACAAGCCCTGCACACATGGCCAAAATAATATTAACCTCATTACCACACTACATGAGAAAAGAACAAAACACAAATAACATCTTATTTCATAATTTTCCGTGTGGGTGAAGATGATATTAAAGCTTTAACCAGGACTAGGCAGGAGAATGAAGACAGATTTTCTTTTATAATGATAAAGATTTAAATTAGCAAAACTCAAATATCTAACTTTAAATATAGTACATGGTGTAAGTATTTGGACTGCTTCCATATCTTGTCTATGCATTTTACAGCATTACTTTATCATAGAACTAGTATAGAAAATAGAACCAAGAAAAGTATGGCACAGTGTGATACCAAGCTATTGAGCAAATCGTTATCTGTTTAGAGTCTTACCACGTACACCACTGTCCTTTATGGTGGACATAAAACTCCCAGTACCACGCCTCAGTATTGGATTGTAATATGTAAACAGTGCAATTGGACATGACAATTGCGGAACAACCTGCCAAATCAAACCATTGCAAAGGATTATCAGTCCAAGGATCGAAGAGAAGATATACTTGACAAAGAAACAGAAGTTGGTCTCTAAACTACCCTTCCTTGTGAATAGGAATGATTATTTTAAGTTTAACTAGGTACAATGGACAGAAAAGATATCCAAGCATTAGCTGGAGCAGTAGCGTCAGCTAATGGAGTATCAAGCATTAGCTGTGGGAAAGCCAGCTATTATACCATTAGCTATTGAAGCATCTGTAGATTGAATCAGCTAGTAGGAGAATTGACTGTATAAGGCATTAGCCTAGGGGAAGATCAGATGAAGATGGGCAAGGTCAATATGAAAGAAACAAAAGAAGCCCCTGTGGTTCTACCAGCTTCTAAAAGGTAGTCAGAAGAAGTAATGATTGGAAACCGTTGAAGGACATGCTACCCTGAAAATAGGAAGCAATTGATTTTTTTGTACGGTTGGTCAAAGCTGGTAGTGCAAAAAAAAATAGAATCATGGCTTGATTTTAGGAAGCACTAGGTCGGGTGGTTGCCAGATGAATTACCTAATCATTCATAAAATAGCTGAATATCACTGCAGATTAGCTGAACTAATGCAAAAATTAGTTAACAGAGTGATTAGTCACAGTTGGAAGCAGTTACCAAGTCACAACAGGTGGTAGACATGGGTAATAGAGTACTTAGCAATGTAAATAGGTCTTGCACTTATTTTTCAACACATAATCAATCAAACACTTCTTATTTATCCTGGATTTCTTTTCATTGCTTTTATTCCATTATATTTACACCAAAATTCAAATTCTGTTCAACCTTCATCACTAAGCGCTCTCTGGAGCAGCTTAGGAATCCATAGTGGAAAAACAAAGTCACTTTTCTTGGCACAAATCGTCTGATTCTTTTGGAAATCACTGTGTGTGTTTAGCTGAGCACTCCGCTGACAACAGTACCACAGAGCATTGCCTAAGTCAACTGAATCAATACAAGTTATTCAAGTTTATTCTTTTATTCTGGTTTCAAGTAAGAAAAGGGGTAGAGGATGGATAGGCATTGCTTGTTCAAATTTCATAACAAACTAGCAACTTTGGATATGTGAACAGCTAACTTGTCAATTGAAGAAATGAAAATTAACTACCACAGCAGAGCTCATTACTCTTAGATTTTGACAGAAATAATTAACAAATGTCAAGGAGTTGCACAAATTTACCTCCTTCAACATAGAAATAATTGCATTTAAGTTGGTCCCCTTTGCTAAAGATCTTGTAGCAGCAGCCTGAAGGGAAAAGACACATCAGTTTGAGAATCAGGTGGTACTTTATATCACTAGAAGAAGCAGAAAGCATCAAACCTGGATAACAGGACCATCAGCCAAAGGATCAGAATATGGAACACCTAGCTCAATTATGTCAGACCCACATGAATCAAGCACTTTAAGCGCTTCTGCTGTGGTTGAAAGGTCAGGATCACCAGCTGTGATATATGGGATGAAAGCTACCTAGACACAAAATACAATTCTTAGAAAAATAATCATATGGCAGTCATGACAAGTACTCCAACTAATATCTCTTTTCACTAAACTTGATACAGTACAAAGAATAACCAACCAACATATAAATACAATTACCAACCCACTATATTATAAACAGGCAGAAAAAAAAGTCATTGATTTGAAAAAACACACAAAATGGAATCAGAAAATTAGATTAATCACAAGTAAATAAACAAGCAGCCAACCACAACACAGTGCCATTCAATTCAAGTTAAAATGTGACACAAAATGGAAAACATTATGGAACCCAGACAACTACGGAAAAAAAAAGGCCATACTTTTCTTTCTTTCTTCAGTCTGGAGAATGTTGCAGAGAGTCCCAATGTGTCCATGGTCCTGATAGCAGCCACAGGAGTGTATCGTTGTTTCACCGAGATAATAGCTCTCTTGGAGAAAAAACTAGCCTGAAAACCATCCTCAGGTTTCTTCAATTGCAAGAAGCAACTTGACTTCAGGATAAGAGCCATATAAAATGATAATTACTGAAATTTTAAACGAAATCAAAGTATAAGGGTTTTCAATTGAAAGAAAAACTTATTACAACAGTATTACTCAAAACGATAAAATGAATCTTCATGCAAAACACATAATGCACCCAATACCCCATTTAACAATAAATCACAAAGCTTTTCACCAAAACCTTATCTCATTAAAACAATGAGGCAAATAAACACCACCATTTTATCCTAACGAAAATAAAATGTGTGTTGTGAAAGGTAAGAGAAATATTCCGATTCAACGCAAGTACAAGCAGATTTTCTGTACCTTGGAACGGAAATAGTGAAAGTGAAATTGAAAAAGACTCAGAATCGTTCCCTGATTGGGTTTTGTTTTCTCGTTCTGATTCTAAAAGGTTCCCTTATATATACACACTACTCTAGAGTATTCAACTCTCGCAATCTCTGTTTGTGTTGGCTCTTTGTTTTTCAGACATGTGTGCCAATCAAATAACTCTGTTTCATTGAATGTTCACACATATCAATAGCTTTTTTCTCATTTCTAGAAAAATAAATAAATAAAAATCCATTTCAATTTCTTTACCATCTTTTTGTTTCGGGAATGAATTTGCTACATATGGGATAGATTTAATATTATCTTTAATCTTTTAAAAAAATTGGCAGCAACATACAATTTTTTTTTTAATTGAATTTTGTTTGAAAGAATCATATAAATAAATAATGGGTTCAGTAAAGATAATGATAATAATAAAGAATAAACGATGATAAGATCTAAATGAATAATGAATAATTATAAAATATTGAGAATATATATATATATATTATTTTATTTTTTGATTTTATTTTATGTATCGTTAGACATTAAATAACAACTTCTCTTTTCTCTGAAAATTTGTCATTTGTGAAATACCAATCCTCATATTTAATTAAATTTACATTTATTAAGATTTAATCAATTAATACTCTTTGTTATATATTATATATACGATGACATATATAATATTAGTAAAGAATACAGTATATATATGTGATAAATGAACTAATATTTATTGTTTTCTATTTTCTGTCATAATTTAAATATATATATATATATATATATATATATATATATATATATACCGAGTGCATTTAATCATTATGATATTATGTTAGTTAATTGCCTAATATAATTTATTAAGGATATTGGCAGATTTAGATATTTAATTTCTGTAAATAGAGCTAATAAATATCTTCCAGATCTACTGATATAAATATAATTATAGATTGATGAGAATATTTCAGCGTATCATCTCCCCTCAAGTTGGAGCATGCAAATTGTGTATGTCCAATTTGCACAACAATGAGTCAAACTGAGTGGTGCCAAGAGACTTTCTAAAGATATCAGCAAGTTGAGTGTGTGTAGGAACATGACAAGGATGTATACGATTCTGAAGTATTTCATTTCAAACAAAGTGGTAGTCCACCTCGATGTGTTTCATCCGTTCATGGAAGACAAGGTTTTTGGCAATATGAAGGGCAGCTTGGCTACCATAATAGAGGCGCATTGGTTCAAGGTGAGAAACACCGAGACAAGTGAGAAGGTCGTGTAACCACTTCAACTCACAAGTGGTGTGAGCCATGGAGTGATATACCGCTTCTACAGAGGATCGAGAGACTGTGTGTTGTTTCTTAGTTTTTCAAGACACGGGGGATTGTCCAAGAAGAATGAACCACCCAGTGAGAGACCTGCGAGTGAGGGGGCAGCTAGCCCAATCAGAATCACACCAAGCATACAGGTGAAGGTCATTGTCTCGTCTCAAGAAGATTCCTTGGCCTGGGTGCCCCTTTAAGTAGCGCACTACGCGCAAGGCGGCCTGCCAGTGCTCCTGCCGCGGTTGATGCATGAACTGAGATAAAATGTGAACACTATAGGAGAGCTTAGGTCGAGTGAAGCACAGGTAAATGAGACGTCCAACAAGACGACAGTATGAGCTAGGATCTACAAGCAGTGGCCCCTCTGTCAGTGCTAAGCGATGGTTCTTTGCTAACGGTGTGGAAGCCGGTTTGGCCCCAAGTAAGCCAGTTTCTGCAATTATGTCAAGGGTATATTTGCGTTGACATAGATAAATGCCGGTAGGGGACCGAGCAACCTCTACTCCGAGGAAATATTTTAATTTTCCTAAGTCCTTCACGTGAAAACACCAATGAAGATAATCTTTGAATACTTGGACAACCATTTGATTATTGCCTACAATGATTAGATCATCTACATAAACCAACATAAGTTGCGTGAGGTTCTGTTGAAGAGTGAACAAGGAATAATCAAATTGAGATTGACGAAATCCATATTGAAAAAGAGTAGTTGAAAGTTTAGCAAACCAACAACGCGGAGCTTGTCGTAAGCCATACAGTAATTTGCGAAGCTTGCATACCATTCCGTGGTCGGACACTTTGAAGCCGAGGGAAAGTTTCATGTACACATCTTCTTTAAGGTCACCATGCAAAAACGCAGTGAACATCCATTTAGTGAACCTCCCAATCCTTGGCCGCAGCTACTGCTAAAACAATGCGGATTGTATAGACGAACCAGTATAAAAATAGTTGTATTTCCTTGATTTTATCTTGTGACTAACGGAGATAATTAAAGAATAATTATATTTCTTAAAATCAATCTTTCAAGATAAATTTGTATCGTCTGTACTGGTTTTTAAAACAACAGACGATAGGAGAAAATTTCATTAAGATTACAATTCAACCACCCTTCTTGTGATTTGTTCTTTACAGTTTGGTATCAGAGCTCAGCCTCTAAAGATTGAGCGTTTTACAACTGCTAGAGGAAATGATTCAAATGGAGTCACAAGGGTCAACATTCCTTTCAGGAGGTTCCTCCATGAACAAGCTACCAGCCTTCTCCGGGGATGTACATAAAGTCTACTCAATATAGACTTTGGAGGATTATCACTCGAGGAGATATTCCCATTGTCAAACCAAAGACTGAATGGGGAAATGAGGAATATACCTTCATGGAACTGAACAACAAAGCAAGATATGCACTCACTTCTGCTCTCTCAATGACATAATACAATAGATTTTGTGCCTACAAGACCGCCAAAGAACTCTGGGACGCTCTGAAGATCTCCTACGAAGGAACTGAAGATGTCAGAATGAGAAAAGCTACCACTCTGCAAAGAGAATACGAAATGTTCTCTATGAAGAAGGGTGAATCCATTGAAATGATGTTTAGAAGATTCCAAATAATATTAAATGGTCTCACTTCGTTGGGAATCACATTCATAAAGACTCAAAATAACATGAAGATTCTAGACAGCTTTCCTACCCCATGGGAAGCAATGTCTACTGCAATTTCTGTGGGACGTGACATGAAAACATTAACTCTTGATGAGTTAATAGGTGCCTTAAGAGTACATGAAGTACTCCTCTGCAAAAGGGACAAGATAAAAGTTCAAGATACCATAGCTCTTCCATCTGTAGATGAGGTCCCAAAAGAAGAATCTGTCAAGAAAGACAAAGAGAAGAAGAACAAGATTCTCAAGGCTGAGACATCTGAATCAGATTCGTTTGATGGATCGTCTGAAGATGAGATATCTCTCATGGCTAGACGATTCAAGAAGATGATGATGAAGAAAGGAATAAGTCAACGCTTCTTCAGAAAGAAAGAGAAAAAGTTCCCTAAGAAATCCTCAAACAAGGAGGAAGGTTCTGAGATCGTCTGCTATGAGTGCAGAAAGCCTGGACATATGAGATCTGAATGTCCAAAGCTCAAGAAGAGATGGAATCCTCGTAGAGAAAAAGGGAAGAAGAGCTTGTTGACTTGGGAAGACCTTGACAGCAACAGCTCAGACGATTCCACAAAGGTAGAGGAAACCACAAACATATGTCTTATGGCTGGAGACAACTCTTCCTCTGAGGTAAAAGATTATTCTATCTCATCCTCTTCATCTGAGTCTGAATCAGAATCAGAAGAAATATCATATGATACCCTTTTAGCAAACTCTCATTTTATTGCTGAGCAATACAAGGTATGCAAAGTAAAGTTAAAACAAACTTTGGAAGAAATATTGTTTTAAAATCTGAAAAAGAGTTGCTTGAAAAGAATGTATCAGACGATAAGTCGTCTGACTCTGAAAAGAACATTTTAATTCTTGAAATCGAAAGATTAAAGAAAGAAAATGATTCTTTACTCAAAGATCTAACTTAGTTCAGAAAAGGATCCTTTATGCTTAAAAATATTTTAAAATATGGGAGGGCTCCTTCTGATGTAGGAACATCTAGGACAAGAAGAAGTACTAGAAGCAAGAGAAAGAAGCTTGAAGAGGAAATGGAAAAGCTCCAAGACAAGCACCCTAGTATAGGACTCAAACTTGTAATATCTTGTAAACTTGTATGGACCAGATTAGGTCCTATTGTAATAGCCTAGGGTATGACAATAGGGTCCAAAGCCCATGGGTTTCATAAAGCCTAAGCATGCCATGCATTCTTAAGCCAAGGTCACACAAGTTTTCAAAATCGGCTAAAAACATTTTCGGCTTCAAAAATTGTGTGAACCTTGAAACACTTGCTAATTAGGGAGGAAACCTTGATTAAGTATTGGATCCATGCCAACACTTAATCAAGGATCTCAACCCTTGATTAGAAAGTGTTTAGGATTGATGACATGGCTAATCACATGGGTACCAAGGGGAGACAAACCCATGTGCACCCATGTGAAACCCATGTGCAAGCTAACTACCAACTAACTAGCCTAGTTACTTGGGGGTCAAGGTGGGATTTCAGATTGGCTATGAACTTAACTAGGATTAGGCTAGTCTAATCATGGTTTAGGTGACTTGGAGGCCATGGAAGCATAGCCTATAAGTACCTTGGTCAAAACTCATGTAAGAAACTTTTTGGTGAATTTGAAAACAGAGAGTTTTAAGCTTGTGAGAGAGTTTCTCTTGTTCCCTTAGGGAAAATCCTTGAATCTTATCAATGACATCTTACTTCCATGGTGGCGGTTCCTCCTAGGCTTATAGGTGTCACCACCTTGGCGCCACCACCATCTCTTCCTCCTCCATTTTTTCCGTTCAATTTCTTAACTCCTAAACACCCTAAACATTCCTTGGCCGAGAGTTTCTTCTTGGTTTCTACCGTGGCCATTGTTGAAGACTAGATCGGGGCAATCCTTGGAGCTCATTGGAGCATCTTCCATGGAGCACCTACATCACCTTCTGATAAAAATGGACTAGGTTATGTTGAGCAGACGAATGAAAAGAAGACAAACTTTGTTTCGTCTACTCATAAGAAAAAGAACAAAAGTTACAACAAGGTTCAAAATGATTACAAGAAAAATATTAAAACCTTGAACAAAAAGAAATTCTCTTCTACTAACAAAGAAGGACCCAAAAAGGTTTGGGTACCAAAGTCACTCATTATTCCTATTGCAGATATCCTTAATAGGAAGAGAGAAGACTTCAAGCTGGTCCCTGGACAGTGGATGCTCACGACACATGACGGGAGACCTGTCTATGTTCCAAGACCTAAGACCAAGTAAAGGATCTGTGTCTTATGGTTCTGGGAAAGGTAAAATCCTAGGGATTAGGACTGTTGGTAAGACACTCAATCCTCTCATCCAAAATGTGTCTTATGTTAAAGGTCTGAACTTCAGTCTACTTAGCATAAGTCAATTTTGTGACAGTGGATATGAAGTAGCCTTTAACGTTGATGAGTGCATAGTTAAAAATAAAGACAAATCTATTTTGTTTGTTGGTAAAAGAAAGAACAATCTTTATGAGGTTTGTCTTTCTGACCTAAATGATCAAAATGTAACATGTTTGATTTCAGCAGACGATGAACGAGATATTTGACATAAAAGACTTGGACATTTAAGTCTCAAGTATATTTCAAAAATTTCTAAAAAGGATCTTGTAAAAGGTTTGCCAAAAATATCTTGGAAGTCCAATCGTCTGTGTGAATCTTGTCAGCATAGGAAACAACTCAAAGCTTCTTTTAAATAAAAAAATGTTGTTTCCACGACAAGACATTTGGAACTGTTTCATATTGATCTCTTTGGTCCCTCTCAGACTGAAAGTCTTGGAGGAAAAAGATATGGATTTGTCATTATAGACGATTATACTAGATTTACTTGGGTATACTTCCTGACCCAGAAACACGAGCCTTTCAATGTCTTTGAGATATTTTATAAACATGTTAAAAAAGAAAAGGGAATATGTATTGCATCTGTAATAAGCGATCATGGAACAGAATTTGAAAACTCTGAGTTCAAAGCCTTTTGTTTTGAAAACAGTATCTTTCACAATTTTTTATCTCCAAGAACTCCCCAACAAAACGGAGTTGTGGAAAGGAAAAATCGTACTCTACAAGAAATGGCTAGAACAATGTTGCATGAAAGCTCTCTTCCAAAGTATTATTGGGCAGAAGCAATAAATACTTCCTGTTATATTTAAAACAGAATATTGATAAGACCCATTTTAAATAAGACCCCTTATGAACTATGGAAAGGAAGAAGACCCAACATATCCTACTTTCATCCTTTTGGATGTGAGTGTTTTATTCTTAACACCAGAGATCAACTTGGAAAATTTGATTCAAAGGTGATCAAAGGATTTTTACTTGGATACTCTAATACATCTAAGGCCTATAGAGTATTTAACTCTAAGACGCAAGTTGTAGAGGTATGTAAAATTTCAAGATAACTCAAAGGTTGATAAGGAAATATCAGACCTAGAAAATTTATTTGATAATCTGCAGATTAACCCTTCTGGTCAAAATTCAAGTTCAAATGGTCAATCTGGTACAAACGCAAGGGTAGAGGATAGAAGTACAGACGAACCCTCTTCGTCTGATACTCATCAACATGATGTTCAAGCTCCTATAAGAACTTGAAGGTTTGCCTCAAATCATACAGAAGATCTTATCATTTGAGATAGACATCAAGGCATTCAAACAAGATCAAAGCTTAAAGAATTGTCTGGTTGTGCTCTTGTGTCAAATATAGAGCCCAAGAATATTGAGGAAGCTCTACTAGACAATGACTAGATTTTAGCTATGAAAGAAGAGCTAAACCAGTTTACCAAAAATGATGTTTGGACTTTAGTAGAAAGACCAAGGAACAAAAACATCATCGGAACAAGATGGGTGTTCAGAAACAAACTAGATGAAACTGGAAAAGTAGTAAGAAATAAAACAAGGTTAGTAGCTCAAGGATATAACCAACAAAAAGGTATCGATTTTACTGAAACTTTTGCTCCTGTAGCTAGATTAAAAACTATTAGAATCTTACTTGCTTTTGCTGCTCATAAGAATATCGTCTTATGTCAAATGGATGTAAAAGTGCTTTTCTAAACGATTTTATTGAAGAGAAAGTATATGTAAAACAACCTCCTGAATTTGAGAGTCCATCTCAACCAAATCATGTTTTCAAATTGAAGAAATCACTCTATGGTCTTAAACAAGCTTCTAGAGCTTGGTATGACAGACTAAGTTCTTTTCTTCTTAAAAATGGTTTTTCTAGAGGAAAAGTTGATACTACACTCTTCAAGAAAAATGTTTCAAAAGACTTTATTATTGTCCAAATATATGTAGACGATATAGTCTTTGGAGCCACTAACGAATCCTTGTGTAAGGATTTTTCTAAGTTAATGCAGGATGAGTTTGAAATGAGTATGATGGGAGAATTAAAATTCTTCTTAGGACTTCAAATCAAACAGACGAAAGAATGAATTTATATCCATCAGCAAAAGTATACAAAAGAACTCCTCAAGAAGTTCAAGATGGACAACGCAAAGCCAATGAAAACGTCAATGCATTCGTCTAGTGTCAGTCTCAACAAAGACGAATCAGGTAAGACCATTGATCAGACAGTATACCGAGGTATGATTGGCTCTTTGCTTTACTTAACTGCAAGTAGACCAGACATCATGTTTAGCGTCTGTCTATGTGCACGCTTTCAGTCTGACCCTAGAGAACCTCATCTACAAGTTGTAAAACGAATTCTTAGATATCTTATTGGAACCACTAATCTCTCTCTATTTTATAAGAAAAATAGTGATTTCAGTTTGAATGATTATTGTGATGCTGATTATGCTGGAGACAAAGTGGAGAGAAAAAGCACAAGTGGTGGATGTCAATTTCTAGGCACCTTACTCATCTCTTGGTCAAGCAAGAAGCAAAACTCCATAGCACTTTCTACCACAGAAGCAGAATATATAGCTCCTGCTGGATGTTGTTCACAACTTCTTTGGGTAAAACATCAACTTGAAGATTACTCCATGTTTGAAACCCAAATCCCAGTTTTCTGTGACAACACTAGTGCAATTAATCTCAGCAAAAATCCTATTCAGCACTCAAGAGCTAAACACATTGAAATTAAATTTCATTTTATAAAAGATTATGTTCAAAAAGGAGTTTTCAATATACAGTTTGTTCAAACTGATTTTCAATGGGCAGATATCTTTATAAAAGCTTTAGACGAAACACATTTTAATTTCATTAAAGAAAATTTGGAAATTATTTCTTTAAAAGAATAAGTCTATCGTCTATAGTCATCGTCTATGATTATCGTCTATGTTTATTTCGCATTAAGACGAAACCTTGCGTCTGATCAAGTTGAATTAGTTAAAGATCATTCAACAGACGTAATGTTATTATTTAATTAATTTAAAGTTGAGTGTGCAGGAAAATAATAAATGCAGCATTAAATATGTCTGACATTTATTGCTCTATTCTAGGAATTTCAAAGCATGCGCCGTAACTGACAGAAGTCAAATCAATCATTGAAAGAGCAATCATGGGAGAAACAATAAAATCAGGGACGGTTTCCATTCTATCGTCTGATAAAAATAACCGTTTCATTTATTTGTACTATAAAAGAGTCAAAGTTACCTCTTTTATTACTACTTAGTATTCAAAACTCTCATTCATTCTAAGAACTCTCACTCTCAAATACTCTCTCTTATTTCAAAACCAGAAAAATGGCCGCTAAGAAAATGCAACAAGCTCCTCTTGAAGAAGAAAGTTTCTTTGCTCAAGACTTGCTCTTACCAAGCAAGTGGGTGAAGAGAATCACCCTCGCAAACCTCTCCGGGCACACCTGCGACTATCTGGAGAAAGCTGGGTGGATGAAGTTTGCCACTTGGGAGGGTCCATGGATGATGGAACCTTATGCTGAGTTTTGGTCAGAGGCCAAAATTGTTGATGACAACATTGTGAGAACCATTGGTGACAAGGAATACCTTGTCAATGCTGAAGTCGTGGCTGCTATTGGGAAGTGCAAGATTGAAGGTATCGTATACACTCCCAACTGGAATGAGGGCATTGATGAAGCCTTCATTGATCAGACGCTCTATGGGAAACGCAGAACGCTTGACCAAACCAAGTTTCTGAAAGCTAGAAATCTCACCGCTGAAGGAAGAGTTCTGCACAATCTTCTGTTCAACATTTTTGCACCATGAATTGGGTCTCGTGACAATGTGAGTAACCGAGAACGATTTTGCCTCTTCCATCTTCTTCAGAAGGAGAAGATCAGCCTACCCCATGTGATCATGGATCACTGGTTGGATACTCTGAGGAGAAGAGACTTGCGCAAGAAATCAAGTGTCCCTTATCCTGCTGTCTTTGCCAAGATCATCCAAAATCAAGAGTTTGAAATCAAAGAATGTGAATGGTACGTAAGTGGCCTTGAGATCAAGATGAGCACTTTCTCGAGGATGCGTCTGGACCTTGCTCCATGGACGATAAACGAGATGCATGAGAAATACCTTAATCCTAAGGGTTCTCAATCCTCCTCTTCTCAATCACAACCACCTCAACCATAGACACAAACCCATACACAAACCTCTCAACCACTACCGTCTCCTCCACAAACTCACCCAAGATACAAAAACCTCATTAAAAGACCAAGAAATGCACCCATTCCACCTCAAACACAAGCCCAAACACCAAACCCTCCTCCATCTAAATCCAAAGTGTCGTTTGAAACACCTGTACAAGTTACAGAGGTTCCCTTTGAGACGACAGAAGAAGTACCACTTGTTAAACGAAAAGTAAAGTCTATCAAGTTGAGAGTGCCAAAAGTTGAATCTACTCAAGATGATTCATCTTCTAAAGAAGCATCTAAAGATGCAGAGTCTGCTAGTAGGCAAGTAGACGTGCGCAAAAAGGCCAAGCTAGACGATGCCTATATTTCAGACAAGGAAATAAGAAAGGCATATGACAAAGGTGGAAGAAAGGGCATTGTTGAAGTTTCTGCAATCTTGGATGAATAAAGAGAATTGGAAAAGGCTAGAAAAGCATCCATTCTATCTGAAGCTGAAAGAGAGCACAGATTCAAAGAAAGCCCTAAAGGAATTGGATCGTCTGGAGCTTCTCAAGTTCAGACTGCTTCAAAGGGCATAGACGTTGAAGAAAATGCTCAGATCCAAAAAGACAACGCAGTCCTTGCTGAGCAACTGTCTACTATGCTCAGTGAAGACTTGCCCTCTATGGAGTTTGGATCTATAACTCCAGTAGACGAATCAAGACAAGACGATATGATCTTGATTTCGTCTCCCATTCGTGTCATACCTCTTCAGACGATAACTGAAGTATCTAAAGAAAGAAGCTGCTTACAGACGATGCAACCGTCTTTTGTCATCCATGACTTAGACTTATCTTCATCAGACGACGAAGAATGTCTTGTCACAAGACATGTGGCACCAGATTTGAAGATTCCAGCAAAGGTCTTAAATGAAGAAGACCTTCCACTTAAACACAAAATGGACTGCACCTTTCTCAACGATCTCGTTATGCAAAGGTATAGTATCATTGGATGTGCTGAGAGGCCTGAGTGGATACTTTCAGATCACGCTGTGGAAGCCTCTGATCTTTCTGAATCTGATAGATCTGAGTCTGGCAATGATGATTATTGCGCAGACGATGAAGATTCGCTTATTGAGGAGACAAAATCTCCCTATATTGAAATAGAAGACCCCTACAGGTACAGAGGGAAGAAAGGATTTCAAGTGGAAAGATATGTCAATCCTATAAACTATTACCAACCATTGAAGCTTGCTGACTTTGATATGTCAAGAAAATATGACAGTAAAGAGCAGAAGGAATGGTTGAAGCATTTACCTTGGGATGTCCTTGCTGAATTGAAGATTAAAGGCTTAGAAGGGATAGACAATTACAAGCGCCACCTTGATGGTCTGTTGATTGAAGGACCAGCTTTGGGGTATGAACCAAACATCGTCTCTAGAGTCACCTCTAGAAGATTCGTTCGCCATCATCCTGAGAGAGCACCAGTTCATCATCATTGTGTATTTGGTGACTTTATGTCCCAAATCTCCATTCTTGAATGCTTCTCTCATTGGCACTTAGATGCAATGGATAAACATGATCCCCAACCCTTCACTATCCCAATGAATAAGATGGAGTTCATTGGATTAAGCTACACCATTGGCCTAACTCTACCATGGCTCAGCTGGCATTCAACCAACTTACTTCCTCAACTTCAACGAGTATGAAACTCCTGAAGAGTGATATCACTGTTTTCCTGTTAATTATGTTGCGGCATACACTCTAATGTCTAGAGCTTATAAAAATGAGATCAAGGACAGACTACAATCCTTTCATCTGATTCAACACAGAGCTGAGAAAGAGGGACGTTTTTTAACCTTTCTCACGGGCTCTCAATTCTCTGCGCTTGTATCTAATGAAACAAAATTCTTTGTAAGGATGGACCATTCAAGACCATGCCTTATAAGAATGCTTGCAAAAGGAAAAGAGAAGAAAGAATACCCTTCCCCCAAGGAGTTCAAGTATGCTAGACACATTGTCAAGCGTCTACCCCAAGTTGCTTATGTGAAAGCTATTCAGACTAACTCTACAAGGCCTATCAACCCTAAGATTCAAAGGATGATAGAGGAACATGAGAATACTTCAAGATTCTGATCAGGCACTTCATTTGATGAAGAATCCGTAACTTGTGGCAGAGTCCACCCAGGTGGAGTCTATGCGTACACTTTTCCACCCCATATGCCTCAGTACTATCAACTCACAACCTTCAACAGGACTTACAAATGACAATGGGAGGAAAACTTCAACTCTAAGATGGACTTTCCTCTGTTCACCTTGTACTTGAAGGCAACTGAAGTAGACCCCATTGTGATAGAGGCTGATTCAGATGAAGAAGTAATTATGCCTACTTCTAGATAACCTCTTATGATTGAATCTGGAGGTCCATCGTCTGAACCGCGATCACCTCAATCATCAGATGACTCTGCTGATAAGTACAATGCTTTGAAGCGGAAGTTTGATGCTCTTGAGGATAATTGCGAGTACTTGAAGAAGAAGAACAAGGAGCTAAAAGAGTCTCAACAGATCACCAATGCCAAAGTTGAACATCTTCAAAGTCTTGTATTTGCTTTGTTGAAGCAACAGCCTCCACCTGAGTAATCCTTTTTGGTTGATTTCAGCCCAAGGGGGAGAAGTTTTGAAGCATAGCATCTGCTCAGGGGGAGCATCTCTGAAGATGAGCGTCTATAGTGAGCTTTGGGGAGAGCTCTTGTACATTGGTTATTAGACTCAAGGGGAGAGTCTTGTAATTTTTTTTATCATCTTTAATCTTTCGTTGATCTGTTTATGTAAATCTGAAACTGATTACATCTCTGTGATGTAACAAAACTTTAAAGAAGTATATCTTTTTCAGAAAACATCGTCTTGATGTACATCTGGCATAACTGTTATTATTTCACTAACGATTGATTATGCAGATGACTTTGTTCGTCTTTAGTTTTGATATGGTCTGTAATCATCAAAAAGGGGGAGATTGTTAGATCAAGATGATTAACATTCTTAAGTTTTGATAATTACAAGACAGACGATATGTACAGACGAAGCAAGTACAAACGATCGAGGACCATAGACGAAAGACGACTCCTCATTCTTAAATATTCTATATTTCTTCTCAAAGGAGTTTTATCACAATAGAGCAGACGATGCAACAAAGAGCAGACAACACTATCTTAGAGGTCTATCTGTTAAAGCTTTTCTGCTCTGTCAAAGACCCATCGTCTACAAAAAGTAAGGTGAAGGCAGAAGACATAGAAGATGAAGACAGACGAAGTTACTCGTGCAAATATTCAAATCTAGTCGTTATTCATGAAAGTTTCCAAAAGACATTTGGGTACTGTGCAAAACCTCTGCAACACGAAAAGCAGAACACGCTTTTGTTATCCAATCTGATCAAGTCAGAAAAAGGTATTGAACATGCGCTGATTCCGCTGTAAAACATTAATTATTCTGATTGATCTCTGCCACTGATGGGAAAGCTTCAAGAAAAGGACAACAGTCAAGACTTTGAGTCTAACAGATCTCTCCAAGACTACTGTCTATTTAAAGGACCTCTCTTCACCATTTCAAGTTGGCGAAAACGTTACAAAAAGCTGATTATTTGTATTCGTTCTTGAATATATTCTTCATTGTAAAAACCCTCTCTATGAAGAGGAAATCTTAAGTTTTTCATAAACTTCTCTAAATTCACTTGTGTAAAATATAGAACACAAGAAGGGGGTTGAATTGTGTTTTAAAGAAAAATTTTCCCTTTCGTCTGTGAGTTTAAATATTTTCAGACGAAATAATTTTAATCTTCAAGGATTGTTTTTAAGTAAGTGATGTTATAGTTTAATTATCCCCGTTAGTCAAAATAACTTAGAGAAAATAAGAACACAAATATTTTTATACTGGTTCGTCTATACAAGACTACGTCCAGTTACCCAGCAACTACTGAGTTTTCACTACCAACCGTGAAATGGTTACAAGTATTATTTGCACCCAGCCACTTCTGGCTATAACACGATATTCTTTGAACACAGCCTTCGCAGGCTAAACAACAAAGGTATTCTTTGAACAACCAGCCTCCTCAGGCTAAAACACCACACAAGTGAATTTGAAAAAGATGTTTTAAACAAGAAAGATTTCTCTTCACAGAGAGGGTTTTTACAATGAAGTACAACAGATATAGTGAGCGAAATCACAGAAGATTGAATAATAGAAGCGTGTTCGCCAACTGAACTCTGAAGGAGTGAAGTCTTTAAATAGGCAGCGTTTTCATATATCCGTTAGACACAGAAAAATGTCGTTGAACATTTTCTTGAGAGCTTTCCAAAAGGTGTCAGATAGTACTTGAGTGATTGATGGCGTGTGCAGCGGATTTAGATTGCGTGCACAGTACTTTTTCTGACATGTACAGAGACTTTGACAAAAAGGTGAAGACCTTTTCGAGTTGCATGTGTAAGCGCAAATCCCCATACTGATCTTGGATGCTTCTAAAGAGTACTTCTAAAGATTTGAAATCTTGGCATGAGTGACTCATACTTTGCTTCACTTCTTGGACAGACGATACACTTCTTCAGTCTTAAGAGATTTCGTCTTATCCTATCGTTTGATGACTTTGACTTGAAATAGACGAATGACTTCAATTTGAGGAGTCATCTTCCGTCTGTGCTTGTTTCGTCTGACTTGCTTGCTGATGTTCCGTCTGAGAAAGTTTCGTTTGTCTTGTAGAAATCAAAACTTTAGATGTGTCAAACATCTTGATCTAACAACTTGTGTGGTATTTTAGCCTGAGGAGACTGTGTTTGCAAAGAATACCCTTTTCTTTAGCCTGAAGAGGTTGTGTTTCAAAGAATACTTGGTTGGTTAGCCTGAGAAGGTTGTGATAAAAGAATATCTTTTATAGCCAGAAGTGGCTGGGTTCAAACAATACTTGTAACATTTTCACGGTTGATAGTAAAAACTCAGTTTTTGCTGGGTAACTGGACGTAGTCTTGTATAGACGAACCAATATAAAAATAGTTGTATTTCCTTGATTTTATCTTGTGACTAACGGGGATAATTAAAGAATAACTATATTTCTTAAAATCAATCTTTCAAGATAAATTTGTATCGCCTGTACTAGTTTTTAAAACAACATACAATAGGAGAAAATTTCATTAAGATCACAATTCAACCCCCCTTCTTGTGATTTGTTCTTTACACAATGTACCAAATCAAAAATATTTAAAGCACGACTATCACTTAAAGGAAATTTTTCTCTTATCTGTTTAGATCTTTCACATACCTCACACACTTTATTGAAGCTTTCACTTTTACAACTATTTCTCAGACTAGGAATCATTTGAGTAACTTTCAAAGACGAATGTCCCATTTGTTTGTGCCAAAGGTTAAGTTGTTTATCTACACCAATCTGACACGCTGTCATACCACGCATGCCATGATACACACAAAGCCCATTTTTCCATTCACCCGCTCCAATCAGCATCCTCGAAGATAGGTCCTATATTACACACAACTTTTTAGTGAATAATACTTGACAATTTTCGTCATTGATTAATTGTGACACAGAAATCAAATTGCATTTTAATTTTGGTACATATAAAACATTTTTTAACATTTGTCTTCCCTCAAGGACCACTGTTCCTTCTTTGCTTGCAACTATGTGTTCTCCATCTGGTAGCCCCACCGAACAACCTTTTATGGTATGTTCTTCACTTAAATTCTTTAAGGTTCCTGACATATGATTAGATGTTCCACTGTCTATTATCCATAATTCTGAAGCTTTCTTACCGATCGTTTTTTCAGTTTTATTTGTGTTGCATGAGTTCAGCATTTCCACTAGGGTCTGCCATTGTTCATTGTTTAGCCCCGCCATCGCATGTCTTGGTTCAGTTTCATTGTTGACTTCACCCACTTGCGCCACATTCGTACGAACTTGGCCACCTCTTCCACGAGTTGTACCTTGTCCTTTATTTTACGTACATTCTCCCCACCATTCTGGATATCCAATGAGTTGAAAACATCCTTTGGCATCATGACCTGCCTTGCCACAATGAGAGCAAATTACTGACTTATCCTTCATGGATTGGGCTGTTCACCAATCCTCTGTCTCCGACGTCCCTTCCTTCGGTTCCTTGTGACATCAACAAAACCCCATTTTCTCCGAGCACGTAAAGATACTTTCACAGCACGTGCCCATTCTTCATAATTCTCTCCTCACAGTTGCACCTGAGTGATTACACTCCCGGGGTTGTCACTTGCGTTTAGGTCATAAGGTGAATGAAATTTTTTGGTTCCATCCCCTTGAGTTTTCTCCAGTTCCTCAATATGAGGTTTCTCTTCTGCTCCTGTCATTGTAGCAGCAGAATTCTACCTTCAAGCTCTTGATACCATGATAAAAGAACTAATATTTGTTGCTTTCTATTCCACGAAGAGTGCACTTAATCATTATGATATCATGCTAACCAATTGCCTAATATAATCTGTCAAGGATATTGACAGATTCAGACACTTAATTTCTGTAAATAGAGTTAATAAATATCTTCCAGATATACTGATCTAAATATAATTAGATTGATAGGAATATTCCAGCATATTAGTTTGTTAACGTGTTTAAGATTTATAGATGAAAAAGTGAAATAGGGTTAAACTCAATTTTTGTAAAATTAAGTCTGATTAAAAGTAGATTTATTGTAATTTAATTTATATTTAAATTTTTTATATTTAATAGAAAATTAAAAGAAAGTAGTTTTAAGTTCAACTTCAATTTGAATAGAATTACGTTCTAATTAATAAGAATTTTTTTTATCAATATGCTTGTGCTCTGTTCCATGCAAAATGAAAACCTATTTGGAAATGCTAACTACAAACCAAACATATTGGGCTAAAATTATGTTTAAAGATTTTCTACATTTAATATGTATTTGAATTCGAGATTTATGTAAACTAAACACACACTTATAATATTTTAATCTACTTAATTTCTCATTTACAATGTCTCAACACGGGAATCACAGATATATTTTGACATAAAAATTTGATATAACGTGAATCATGAATGTTAATCTAAATATGCAATTAGTTGATTAGAAATCATAAATTATTTATTTTTTATATAAATTTAGAATATTATAGAATCTAATAGTTTTATTTTGCACGCCGATATATGACTAATAATAATATAAAAACATTTATACTATTAATGCGTTCTAATGATTTTTAACATATTTTATTAAATAAATAATATAATATAAAATATTTTTATATCAGTATTCAATCATATGTTATTATATATAATAAATTTATTAATTTGTTAATTTTGCCTTAAAATTCGTTGAAATGTAATTTTATTTTGTTGACATTTTAAATTTTTTTATGTATGCTTATTAGAATCATATTTTCAACAAAATATTCATTATTAATTAAAACTCATGTAAAACATTTTTCTGAATCGTGTAAAACTCATTAAATAAACATAATGAATATAAAATTGAAAAAGTACAACGAAAAATATTTATTTATAATATAATATTAAAGCTTATATTAAAAAATGTTAAAAATAATAGAATCAGCTAGACAAAAAATAAAAACCCATATTTATTCTTAAATCTTATTCAAATTTCATTTAATGGTAAAATAATATAAAAAGAGTGTAATAGAGTCTAATATTGATATTTCCTGGTCAGATAAATTTTAACTAAATATCTTGAGAGAGAAGTGAGAAGAGAAACATCATTTCTTAAATGATGTTTCCTTGGCTAATGTCTATTGAAATCTATATATATATATATCTACATGCACTAATAAAAGAAGATTTTCTAGTCACTCTCTAAAAAAATCCTCTAAAATTTACTCTCTTTTATTTTAATTTGTTTTCTTTTACCGTTTTCATTCTTCCATATTTTTTTCTTCTAACATTTTATTAAAAGAATATTTATTATAATTCTTATTTAATGTTATATTTTTTTATTAATTTTATTGAGTGAAGATGAGATTAAGGACGGGAAAGATATATCATTTCTAATATATATATATATATATATATATATATATATATATATTATCTATTATTCTTATTTAAACAATATATTCATGGTTAAAATGATGCAACTTGACACTGATTACTCTTAATCAAACAATGTCCATATGATTTTATTATATAATATTTTTGATTCTTTAATTATATCAATTTGGTTGGAAAGTTACAAAAAAATCTTTACATAAGTCAGTATTTTTTTTAATTAAATACTTACATCGATAATATTAATTTTATTCATATATAATTTAATTTAATTTATGGATAAGAATATCAGATTTAATTTATTCTAATAGTGTGACTCTCTGCTTATTATTCTTATTAAAATAATGTCCTTACTATTAAATAGACTTAATTGCATTTTTTTCATTCAGTTTTAATATTTTTGACAAATCATGCTATCAAACTTTTATATTCATAAAAAAAATGTTACAAGATTATTAAAAATATAGTTATATGTTTTTGTGGATATTTTATTCTCTTATTTCATTGCGAGTACAAAAAGAAACTTCTAAAGTTCCGTGAAACTAATTTCTCATATGTTTATTATTATTTGAAATCTTACTATAAAAGGAAAAATATATGAAGTAAGAAAATAATAATCTCATTTAATATTTTAACTAAAAAATAAAATAAATTAAGAAAATAATGTCTAACACGATATGTCAACAAATCTTTAATTACTTAATTGACATAAAATAAAGATGATAAAATTTGTAACTAATAGTAATGATAAATTTTATAAATATAAAATTTAATAACATAGTTCATCAAAATACTAAAATCAAGTGACATGAAACACAGTCAAGTTATTAAAATAATAATTCAATTAGGCACACATCACCTGTGTTACTCTTATTGAAATAATATTTTACATGATTTTATTATAAAATAATAGAATTTTTTTATTATATCAAATTTGAAAGTTACAAAATTTTTACCTAAGTTAATTTTTTTTAGATAATTACATATTTAGATTAAAATAAATCTGGTCATTTTAATTATTTTTTTTAATTTAATTCTATCGTGTAAGGGTGATACAAGGACTAGAAATAATATAACCGTTTCCATTTTAACCTAATATAATATTTATTCACAATTATTAATTATATATCTTTTATTTGAAATAGTTATAAATAAAATAAAATACTTTTAATTATTTAATTTTTTTAGTGTTAATAGTTTTCTAAATTAATAGTTTTTTTTTTTTAATGCATTCACATATCTTTCTTAGATGAACTTTTTCTCTCTCTCTCTCCCTATATATATATATATAACAAGTTTTTTTTCCATATTTCAACCTCTTTAAAAAAATCTCCAAAACTTAATTCTTTTATACTTTATCTCTGTTACTTTTTTTTATTTTATCTTTTTTATTCTTTCTTATTATTATTTTTGATATTTGTATTATATATATATATATTATGCTATCTATAAACCGTATTATGTATTACTTTTTATAATATCATATTATTATTATTATTATTATTATTTATTTATTTTATTAAAAATGAATCATTGATTCGTTGATATATTTTAATAAAAATATATATTATTCTTATTAATTAATATCTTTATTCTTATCAAAATAATTTTTCAATAGGATATATGTAAATTATTAATACCTAAATTCAAAATAATGTTCCCTTATTCCAGCGATCACGCCACGTGTCACATTTTACTGTGTCAAATTCAATATTTTACTGTGTCAAATTCAACGTGTCTATCACGTCAACCATTTTTGGACACATGTCAACACCAAGGTTAGTCCCTATTTTTGGGTCCGAGTCAGTCTTCCACGTAGACTTTTTCTGTCACGTGGCGATCTCTCATGGAATCGCGGAAATGACAGTGATCAGGTAGTCGCGCCACATACCGTGACCAGTCTATTTTAATAAAATTTTCTTTTTGCCAATATTTTTAATACCGTCAAAAAGCCATTTTTATGTTAAATAATCACATAATTAGATAAGATTGAAATATTAATTTCTTTAGTTATTTTATTTTTATCTTAATTTTATTGACCGAGGATGGACCGAATGAGACAAGAAACAATATATCTATCCTGCTCGTGTGGATATAACACAATTACTATTTATATATTCTCGTTTGAAATAATTATGATTTTAGATAAGATTAAAGTACTTTTAATTATTTTATTTTTTGTTCTAATAATTTTTTAAATCGAAAAATTACTTGTGTAACATTATATTATTATATATAAAACAGTTTTTCCGTCTATTTACTAATCGTTACCTGTTATATGTTTAATTTTAACTCCATCCATAACTATTCCTATTTTATTTAGTATCATGATTTTTAATATATAAATATACATTGCATTTCCTCACACCGAAAATGTTTTCATTTTATGTTGTTTTTTTTGCGACATAGAAAGATATTCTAGACTTTTAAACAATATATTTATTATATAAATATAGTTAAATCTTTTAAATTATCGAAGACTTCAAACAATGATGGTTATCAACTAGCCCAAAAGCCCAAAACATGACTAAGCCCAGACCAATGTAACTAGTTACGAGCCATATTTTGAAAAGAAGCTACACAAAGTTATATAATTATTTTAAAATATTTAAACTAAAGAATTCCTAAAAGAATATAAACAAACATATAATCTATCAATATTATGTTCGTACAGGTGAAATTGAGCTCAAATCCTTTAAATAATGTTTTTTGAATTTTGTGAAGAAAAAATACAACTAAAGTAATCAACTAAGTTTCTTATATAAAACACTTTCCAATTAAAATATAACGAAAGAATATAATTAAAGAGAAAGAAAGAAACTTATATATTAGAGAAGATATTCTCTAGAAATAAAGTTGTAAAGATAGGTCTAATCAACAGACTAATCTGATGGCATGACAAAATATTAGACTACAAAAATATTAAAATAGGCTAAAACATAAGTCCAAATAGCTTATAAAGCTGAAATATTATATCTTAATTTTTTCCATTTAATAATAAAATATATACTATTTTAAAAACAGACCGATCCAACGAACACGTAGAGTTTTCATCCGACCCAGGCATTTAACATTTGTATAAAATGCATGATAAGAACACAAGTCCTTTCAAATACGCAATAACCAGTATTAGATAGGTATCAATATTGTAAACAAGAAATAAATCCTAGAAACATAAACAAACAGAGAAAGAAGAGAAGTGTGTACTAGATGCAATTCCGTAGTCATTAATACGAACAAAAATATTGCGTAAAGAAGAGAAAGAAAAGACGAGTGGACCTGGCTGTAAATACCGAAAATGGAGCCCCTTTAAGAAAAAAAAGGAAGCTTTTTGTAAGCAAGATAAAGCCACCCGCACTCCTTCTGCAAAGTGGGAAGCTAACAACCACCTACCATAAAAAAAAATAAAAATAAAAAATAAAAATCAGAGCTTAACTAAACACTCGCAAATATCATGTAGATTCTGCTTTCTCAACTCGTTCTCCTCACTCATCTCTGACTCGCCCGAGTTCAAGCTCAAACTCGAGCTCATGGCGAATAACCCTTCCGACGCTCCCGCCGATGATTTCCTCGAACAAATCCTCGGCCTTCCGAACTTCGCTTCCGGCGACTCTGGCCTGTCCGCTGCTGATGTCGGCCTGGCCGGCACGGCCTCTCCGGCGTCGATGATGCTGCAGCTCAACTCCGCCGACGCCAACGCTCACCTCGCCGGCGCCGCTTTTCATGCGCCGGTGTACCAGTTAGGGTTGAGCTTGGAGCAAGGCAAGGGAGGGTTCATGAAGCCCGATGAAGCCTCCGCTAGTGGAAAACGCTTTCGCGACGACGTCGTTGATAATAGAGCTAAGAATGTAAGACCACTTCGTTTTTTCGACTCTCCTTTTTCTTTTACTGTTTTTGGATACGATCTTCAATTGAAAGTGAGGTTAATCAGGTCGTATGAGAGTGTTTTTCAGAAAGAATTGCTTTACCTTAATGCTTGGTTGAAATTAGCACTGTTATTACGTTTGTATAAAGCAAAACGAAGCGTTTTGAAGGTTAATGAAAATAAGACCTAGCAGTGGAATGGTGACTTTTTTGTGACTTTGAAGTTTCTAAAACGTGAGATTCATCAGCTCATATTGAAGGATTTGTTAGGTGTGTGGTTGTTGATGCTATAGACATCAGTAACATCTGTAGCTGAAATTATGCAATTGGAGTGAATGGACTGTTATTTGGGTCTTAGGGTTGAGTTGGAGTGCAAACTTTGGAAATTTACTTCAGACATAAGTTTAAGATGATGAATTATGCATAAGGATTAGATCTGGACTGTGCAATTTTGGAGTTAAACCTTAAGTGAACTGTTGGGAATGTTATACTTATTATGGATTGGTTTGAACAATTCTGGATTGTGATTTAGAGAGTTAGGTTATTTATGCTTTTGCAATGGCACTGATGTTTATTTGTCTGCGATTTTCTAATCTCTTAAATCATGATATGTATACTTGACTTTGAGTAATCCTTGAATAATTGTTTTCTTGTTGTGAGAATCTTTCTTTTCTTTTACCTGTTCTTACTGGATTTTTCTGCCTTTGGGAGTGAAGAGGGGGAGTTGATCAAGTAGCATTTGTTCTCCAGTTGATAATTGGTAACCCTCTTGCAGGTTTTTCATGGACAACCCATGCCCACTACTATGCCTACTGCTCCACATCCTCCAGCAATACGTCCTAGGGTGCGGGCTAGAAGAGGACAGGCTACAGATCCACACAGCATAGCTGAACGGGTGAGCTGTTAAGTTTACTGGTTATGATGTTTAACCTTTAATTGGGGGGTAAGTATGTAGCTCATTTTGTCTTGCATGTTATCATTTGATTACAGTTACGCAGAGAAAGAATAGCAGAAAGAATCAGGGCATTGCAAGAACTGGTTCCAAGTGTCAACAAGGTATGTGATTTCTCTGACATATCCTTTTATTGTTAAATATTAAATATGGTCTTTTGCCTTTAGCAAGTGGAATTATCTTTGAAGTAAAAGATTTATAGCATGAAGAATTGTTAGACAAGATAGAGTATCTAGTTGAAATTTACAGAAGATGTGTATAATTCTCCCTAATTTCCAGCTTGTTGGCTTGATAATAACACGTTTATGATCAATTTGAGTTTAAGTAGATTCATATCTTATGCATAAAAATGATATTACCCCACTATTATTCCAAAAAGCTAAAACAGTGCTAAAAGTGAACCTTTTCAAGGCATGCCCGTGACTAATCTGTCTTCTTTCTGAGGGGATATTGTTCATTACATACTTGTTTAACACTGACACTGTTGATTTTCGTCATACATTGTGTCTGCCTTTTACATCACACACACACAATAAAACAGATGTCATTACTTTTGTAACTTAACACTTTTGGCTTATCAAGTAGCTATGTTTGTTTTACAAGGCCAAATTAAACTTATGAATTTGTTAAAGCTGAAACAATTTTTGCACCGTGCACAGAACTTGCCTAAATACAGTGTGGAAACGGTACATTTCTTGCCCCCCTTTCCCTCCTATTTTGTCCTCTTCTCATTTTAGGAAGTTTAAAGTTGGCATTATTGTAGAGTGGGAGGATTACTAATCCAGGATAACTTGCTCCTGATGAAGTGGGTAAAAAAGTAGAATAAAACCTGCATATATACTGATCTGGCATTCATGAAAATTGAAATATTAAGAATGCTTTAAGCATAAAAAATTTACTGTTGTGTTTTTTATGATATGTGTGATACCTGTGTTTTGCTGCATGACTTGCTCAATGTTGGCAGAAAAAAAAAGATAACAATCCTGAATTATTTGATTCTTTCTAATATTATTTTGCATTTCTACCATGTTCAGACAGATAGAGCTGCCATGTTAGATGAAATTGTGGATTATGTCAAATTCTTAAGGCTTCAAGTAAAGGTAAAATGCTATTGTGCTCCTCAGTGATCCTGCTATTATTTTCCTAGTTAGGTCTCAATTTGTAGTTAGTGACAGTTTATACCGACCCTTATAATTTTGTGGGGATTGCCTGTTAATGTGTTAACCTTTTCATTTTTTATCCCCATCCCACTGAGGCCAATTAGTTAGGATTCAACTCGTGATCATGAACCCCACAAAATGGTGGTTGTCACTTGCAACTTTGGATGAGAGAGTACCTATTGGGCGACTATTTTTATTCCCGACGACTAGGGAATATCTTAATACAGTCAAATGGTAGCATTTGTAGGCTGCTCAATGCACTGAAGTTATTTTTAACTATCCATTAATTTTTAAGGGCTTTATGTTTGAACCATGATATCAATACAGAGTGCAAACGACTTCTAATAACTTAATTCATTGCCTTTCAGGTTCTGAGCATGAGTAGATTGGGTGGAGCCGGTGCAGTAGCACCACTGGTAACTGACATCCCATTATCATCAGTCGAGGTGATTATTGTGAGGAAATAGTTTGTTGAAATAGTATCATTTTCAATGTTTTCAAGTGATTTAACAAATTCAGTGATGATCAGGAAGACAGCGGTGAAGGTGGGAGAAACCGACCAGCTTGGGACAAGTGGTCAAATGATGGCACAGAAAGACAGGTAGCTAAGCTTATGGAAGAAAACGTTGGTTCTGCCATGCAGTTTCTTCAATCAAAGGCACTCTGCATCATGCCCTTATCACTGGCAACGGCAATATACCAGTCACAGCCACCGGACACTTCTAGTATAGTGAAGCCTGAAACTAATCCTCCTCCATAGGCCTCAAGCACAAGTTGTTGCACAATCTGTTATTGATCTCCTCACAGGCTCATCTAGTACTTGTGGGATCCACGCGTTATTTGTCTGTTCCTAACCCCCATAAATAAGTCATTGGCAAGCATCAAGTTGAATCAAAGTCAGATGCCATGATTCTTCCTTTTTTGCCTTTCTTTCAGCTTTTGTCACTACAGGGTTCGATGTCAATGCCTTGGAAAATACAAGCTGACCCCTATCTTGTCTTGCCGAGATTTTCAAGTAGAGAGGAAGAATTTGTCAAAAGTTCAATTGATATGCGCTTCTTTTTTTGTGTCAAATGATGGGGTAGTGGACCATGATGTAAGCGCTTTTATAGTGGGGCTTGGTTTCTGTAGTGGGCTGTGGGACCTTCCAAAAGGTTAGAGTGGTGTGTATATTTTTATTAGTGAAGCTGAAATGGACAATAGTTGCTTTAACAATGCTGGGCATTGCCGAGTCCTGCAAAAAATGATGGTGCTTTTTGTTTGTTTAGGGCGTTTGTGAGTTCTTTACTCAAAAGTAATGGGACGACTTTTCCCTATTCTTCTGAATCATAATTAGATTTTGATTCATCAGATAGAAATGGAAGGACAAGTGTGGGTGCTCTTCTCACCCAATCCTTGTCAATCACTAAGCTGTAACCTTATTCAACTCAAGTGACAAGAAGTCTTCTCTGAACTCGTCTATGTACGGTAAAGAATGGTTCACTAATTACCACTATGAAGACAGAACATTTTAAATAGCATCATTTCCTTAAATTGTTCAAGTCACGGGATTTTTTTTCTATTTCATTTTGGCAAACTAACAGTAGCATTTGCCGTAAATACTCTTTATTTTAAGAAGAACATCACATGCACTTCGCTTTCTGCCTCATATATCTCACATCTTTTGAGGTGATAAAATCATAGTGGAAAAAATTGTTTATTTTAAAGCTAGGTGGAACTGCCTTCCACAGTATTAGTTTTAGACCGTGAAATGTTATTTAAATTAATTTCAACTTTTTCTTTCTTTAGAACATGTACATAGAATGGAAAACTAAAGACATCAATTATAAATACAAGATGAAAATCCCTCTTATTTTTCTCCCTTACTCTTCAAGAAATGTCTTCTTATCTTGAGTAACAGAACATACCACACAAGTAGATAGAAATATTTGTTGTCCCAGGGTTTGTCCTCATTTTAATTTTTCAATGAAATAATTAATTAGATATTTTCTATCATACAATATTTATAAATTACTTTTCTTATTTTGTTTTGATTATCAAATGAATGAATTGTTTTTTTATTCTAGTACAGATACCACTTGATTGATTTAACTCAATCTTAATTAATTTATGTGGTAGTTACTATCTATATAAATATTGTTATGGTAATGTATTGTGATTTAATATGTTTATTGGTATTGAAAGAATGATCACGTAAAACTTGAGAACTTTGGTTTTAGAGGTTTTGCTTTTGTTTAGATTTGAATAAAAAAAAGTTGCATTGAATTGAGATTTTAGAAGATTATATTAAAATAAAAGAGTTGTGTGTATTTCAAAAGATTTAATAGGAATATAATGACTTATAACATTTTTTTAGAACATTTTTATGATTAAAATTTATGATTTAGATTTTATTAGATTTATATAATAAGAATTCATAAGATTTAAAAGGAATTTATAATTTTTTAAAATAAAAACTTTCAGAATTCTTAAGCAATTAAAAATAATATTTTAACCATTTGAAATATCTCCTTCAAATACATAACAATTGGCTGAGATGCCTAAACTAGAGTTCTTTACTCTCATTTGGTGATTATAAAATATATAATACTTTATTGATGATTATTAGTTTTAAATTTATGTCTATGATAAATTGAGCCTTTATTTAATGTCCAAATAAGAATTTCATACACTCTTGGTTATAATTTATTCCTGTGTTAAACAATTTGACGAGAGCATGACATTGAGCGGGAACTAGATACATACTAGTAATATCTTTTACATCACAAGTTTCTTTATTACGATATAACAAGAATAAATCTAGTCCATTCTTAGACTTAAGAATTGGCTTTATAAGAGATAAAGTCTTCAAGGATTATTTCACAAGTAATTCCTCGTGAATTTATTAGTGTTATAATGTTTTTGTTAGCGAGAACTTATTATGATAAACTATATTTTCTTTATATATTCACAATTTTAACTGTCTCATGATCGATTTTCTTGCGTTATAAGACATGAATGGTTTTGATGTAGAATTGGTATCGGTAAAAATATATTTTAATTATAAAAAATTTAATAACTTTTCATATATATATATTCTTTTATCTCTTTTATGACCTGATATTTATTATCTATTATTATAAACATGCATAACTCTCCGTCAATATTATTAATTTTCCATGACATAGGTCCGATTAACATCCTTGGTGCGAAGCTCTAAAAGATATTTGAAACAAATTGATGATATAATGTTACTGTTAAGGACAACAAGGGATAATCCATAGCTTGTAATTAAGTTGTGACAATAGCCATTAATCAAGTGACTGTATCCCATTTTCAGTTATAAGTGAATATTCCTGTTTCTGTTCCATTAAAGTGAGTATTGACCAAACATGAAAAAAAGTATATAAGTTCATGTTACGCTGAATCTATTAAAACAGAAACAAAAAATAAAAAAGGAAAAGATAAGAGAGTGAGAAGTCGAATATCATGCGTTGTCCCTTAAAGAGAGAAGAGAGCAGTGGGAATTTGTTGATATTCATATTTTCCAAAGTCACGAATTTCCCCATTAGTTGCTTCCCCACCATCATTACATAATTCATTGGTCTATGCTCTTTGTACTTTGTTGCCATTATATAAACATGAACACAACAAACTATCGCACGTGTTGACTCATATATAACTATCTTAATTTGAATTTCACATTAGATTCAACAATAACACATTAACCCCGTACTAGTAGTTTCGATAATGGTGTATCAAAAGCAATGGCTTATCAATTAATGTGTAACAAAGACTTGTTTTTGGTCGTTACAAGAAAGAATCAACAGTACAAAAGACTATAACTATAAATCACGGATTTGAGCTTAAAATATATAAGTGATTCATTTGAGCATATATCTCTCAACTTATATAATTTGGGGGATTAAATGGTCATTAATATATTTTATAGCATTCAAGCAATTTAATAACATTTTTTTTTTTTGCAATGTATCAAGCTAGAATTATTTGCACAAGAAAATTAAATGTGAAAATGACAACCATATATAAATGATTTGAATTATAAATTATTTAATGATAACATTACTCTTAAAAAAATCATACAAGTTAAAAGAAAAGTATGCGTTGTAATTAATTCAAGAAAAATATTAAAGTGTTGATATAGTCACGTAACTACATTTTCATATCAATATTTAATGATTAATTTGATTTCAGAGATTAAAAATATTGACAGAAAATAAATGAAGGACAAAATTTCACTAAAAAAATTATTAGGAATTAAAATTTCAAAATTTTAGGAATTAAAATCTTAATTAACCCATATATATATATATATATATGACTACATGCACAGTATGCAATAATTAATAAAACAAACCATTCTATATTGCATCAACTCTCAAAAGAAGAGTGTCCTAGGAGGATATCGAGGAATGGATCTTAGGTTAATTGTCACTTGAATTTTCTCACAAAAAAATATCAATCATTAAAATTTACGGCTTTTAATTTTTATTATTTTATTTTTTCTCTCTTATTTTGCAAAAATGTCACATGAGTGGTAATTAAAAAGTTAGGCATAGAAAAATACTTAGGACCGAACTCTTGTATCTAGGCCCAACACAAATGTGAACTTAGTTGTTTGATGACCCAAACCCAAATTATCCAGAAAATATATTTTCTCCGGGAAATTATTAGTACGAAAGAGAAACACATTGGTAATTTTTCATACTAGATAATATAACGAGTATAGCTTAGTTGACACAGTACACTGAATTTAAGAAGAAGATTTGTGTTGGATACAAAAAAATATAATTTGAAGGCATTCCTGGATGTTGAGACATTTCCTGCTACCCCAATCATGTAAACACAGACACCCTGTAATTATTTTACTTGTATAGCCAAAGCTGTGAAGCACAACCTGAGCAATGATAGTGATAGTAAATTAGTAATAGACACACATCATAGCGAGGTACACAGCTTATGATATACACGAAAAAAGAGGTCTAAGGTACTGGTTGAACTATTATCGATCTTCTATGTATAAATTCAAATATCACTAAAAATAATAAATAATATTTTCGTATGTTTTTTAATATTTTTTAAAATGTAGTAGTGTTAATTACTAATTAAATTTTATTAAAAGTTATACAATTACCAATAAAATTTATTAAATAATAAATTAGACAAAAGAATAATTGTTTTTGTATATTGACGGAAAAATATTATTGATGTAGACATAGCCTTGCACTAATCTTTTCTTTTTTGGTATGAGAAATTGAGAATAAAAATAAAGTTAAATTTATCTGTACCAAATAAAAGTGAATTGAAACTTCTGTATACAATAATTGTATAGATAGGTTGGAAAACGTCATTCAACCATGCTTGGACTCTTTGTACAGTATTGCATGTTTCATATGAAACTCAATGGTGACCTATACTGTGAGATCAATAATTGTGCAAGAAGGGACTCACAAGCTCTACCTTAGAAGCTAGACAACCACGAATGCCAAAAATCTGAATCCAAACTCCCAAGTGACTTTTATTGGTAAAGTTTACCCGACCGACAATATTACTACATTTGAGCAGTACTAGAGGTTCCCTGTTCCTAAGTTTATCTTTAGATTAATAGGTAGAGTAAATTATTAGCAAGATTAATGAAATTTAGGTACCCCACATATCAAATATGTTATCCACATTTAATATTTTTTTTAATTTTTAGATTTATCATAATATTATATGTTTAAATAACACTTTTCACTAGAAACATTATCATCTCGTCCATTACCTTTGGAATTATGCAAATTCACAAGAGTAAGTGATTTTCTTTTAATTTAACGGTAAAAGATGAGTTAACCATTGTAACCGGTAAATTAAGAGAAAATAAAGGGATAAGATAAAGTATAAGAATTTGTTTTGATGTTTTTGTTTTAAAATGATTTATAAGAAAAAATTAAAAAAAATGTTAAATTTACTTATTTAAAAATTAAAATTAACTTCTGGTTACCTAGTTAAAAAAAGTCCCAATAACTCATCCAAACATGTCGTACTTACTTTTGGAGATTAAGTTTATACATGGATATATAAATTGTATATAAAAGTTAAGTGTCTGTTTCATGATGAATACGTGTAAAAGAACTAAATTAAAAGATAGAATAAAATTGTAAGTTAAAATCAATATATGAATTCATTTAATTTTAACAAGTCAATTAATTCAACTTGTTGAAGATTTCTGCATCGACAAGAAAGATATGTTGAACAGTTCTTTAACATAAAATATAAGTTGGGGATTAGATTATGTGTAGTTGATAGTCCCATGAATATAGTGAGAGATCAGACTATGATTTCGAGGATGATCGAGTTCTTGTTTAGGATGTATTGTTATGATGGTAGAGTTGAGGTTCTATACTTATGAGATAGGCAGAGGAGAGACTTAAGATTGTTGTGTGTCTTTTTAACCTTTACCTAATAATCTCTTTATATATAACCCTGATTAGAGTCATGAGGATAATTATGTCTATCGAATAATTATCAATTAAATACGTGGGGTATTCATAAGGTTCATAAGGTTAATGATCAATTAATTAGATAAATGATAACTTGGGTCACATAATAAAGACCGAGTCTTACATTCTCCCACTTGGCCGAGTAATCATTTATGATGAGCATTAGATAAGTCTGATCAGATTTTAATACTCATTTTAATTTTAAACCGAAACTGTAATAGAGAAATACAATCATTGAATCGATATTCAATTCAAGACCCTCATTAATCATACTACAATACCAAATTTAAGACTTAAGTAGGCTAAGGATCAAATTGACAAATAAGCCTTAAACAATAATTTGTGTATAAATGTTGTCTACATGTCTTTAAGCATGTATAGACATATTTAGAGACAGAAAAAACAAAATAATGAGGAAATTTTGTTATTAAACGTAAGCAAGTACAATATGTAATTAAATAAGGTCTTTAGAAAAGCCCATCTTTGAAACATGTTCTTTGAAAACTTTAGGTGGGAGACCTTTAGTCATCGGATCCGCAAGCATATTTGTAGTACTTATATGCTTAATACAAAGTTTATTTTCCTCAACTCGTTCATGTAAGAACAAATACTTTGTATCAAGATATAAAGCAGTGTCAGTCGAACTGTTACTGTTCGAGAAACTAACGACATCTGAATTATCATAGTAAAGTTTCAATGGTCGAGATATGAAATTAACTAATTTGAGTCCAGTGATGAGATTTCTAAGCAACATCCCATGACAGGTTGTGTTGTACAGCGCAATATATTCTGCCATCATTGTGGAAGTTGCAGTCAACTCTTGCTTATGACTCTTCCATGAGATAAGTCTGCCTGCTAACATAAAGATATACCCCGAAGTGGATTTTTTGTCATCTTTGCACTTGGCAAAATCAGAATCAGAATAACCAACCACTTCTAAATTATCACTTCTTCTGTAAGTCAATTTATAGTCTTTTGTCCCTTGTAGATATCGAAGAACTTTCTTAGCCGCTTTCAAGTGATCAAGACCAGGATTAGTCTGATAACGACCTAACATTCCAGCAATGTAAGCGATATCTGGACGAGTGCAGACTTGTGCATACATAAGGCTTCCAACCACTGATGCATAAGGTATCATTCTCATCTGTTCCTTTTCAACCTCTGTTTTCGGACATTGAAATAAACCGAAAACATCTCCCTTAACTACTGGAGCTACAGAAGGAGAGCAACGTTGCATGTTATAACGTGTAAAGACACGCTCAATGTAGGCCTTTTGAGATAATCTCAAAATCCCATTGATTCTATCTCGATGTATTTCGATGCCAATAACAAAAGAAGCCTCTCCGAGATCTTTCATGTCAAAATTACGTGAGAGTAAACGCTTAGACTCATGCAACATGTCTAAACTACTACTTGCCAATAGAATGTCATCTACGTAAAGGACAAGTATAGTAAAGTTGCTCCCACTCATCTTGAGGTAGGTACATTGATCCACTTGGTTCTTTACAAAACCTTCTGACTTCAAGACTTGATGCAACTTTAGGTACCATTGACGTGATGCCTGCTTCAACCCGTATATGGATTTCTTCAGCTTACAAAGTAGATGTTCTTGACCTTCAGATTTGAAACCTTTAGGTTGTTTCATGAACACTTCTTCATCCAAATCGCCATTTAGGAAAGCGGTTTTGACATCCATCTGATGTAGTTTTAAGTCAAAATGAGCTACTAGGGCCATAACGATACTTAAGGAATCCTTACGAGAGACAGGAGAAAAGGTCTCTTGATAGTCAATTCCCTCTTTCTGAGTGTAGCCCTTTGCAACCAATCTCGCTTTTATCGTTCAATGTTTCCATTTGGATCCAGTTTTGTTTAGAAGACCCATTTACATCCTACAGGTTTTACGCCGTTGGGTAATTCAACCAAATTCCAAACATCATTTTTCTTCATGGAGTCAAGTTCGTCAATCATGGCTTTATTCCATTCAGGAGACTGATCACTGCTAACGGCTTCATTATAAGAGGTAGGATCAGTAAACTTTCCAGCATCTATTTCTTCTTCAGTCAGGTAGGTAACATAATCATCAAAGTTAGTAGGCCTTTTGGACCTAGACGACCTCCTGAGTAGATTATCGGGTTGAGCATTGTCATTATTGTCTTGATGATGGTCATTTGAGGTGCCTTCGTTTCCAAGTACATTTGGAGTGGGAGGTGGTGCAGTGTCCTGCGGAGTGGTGTCGAGTACAAAAGGAGTAATTGGAGGTAAAGTAATCGACAAGTCTCTCCCCTTCGCGTCTTGTACTTCTTGCAATTCATCATAAGGGTCTTCACTGCTCCCACTGACCTTAAACTCCTCAAGGAAATGAGCATCTTTGGTTTCTACGATAATGTGGGAAGGACAATAAAATCTGTAACCCTTTGAGTGAGGGGGATAACCAATGAAGTGACAAGTTACAGTTTTCATGTCGAGTTTCTTTAAGAAAAGATTATAAAGTTTAGCTTCGGCGAGACAACCCTATACTTTCATATATTTTAGACTCGGTTTCCTTCCTGTCCAGAGTTCATAAGGAGTTTTAGGGACAACTTTAGAAGGAACCCTATTGAGTATATGAACGGCTGCTTTTAAGGCCTCGGTTTAGAGGAATAGGGGTAAACCTGAGTTGGCTAACATACTCCGTACCATGTTTATTAGGGTCCTATTTCTTCTCTCAACAACACCGTTCCGCTGAAGAGTACCGAGCATAGTATATTGGTTCACGATCACCTGGCCCTTACAAAACTCATAAAATGGATCAGGAGCTTGACCCACATTAGTATGTCTACCATAATATTCACCTCCTCTATCTGATCTCACAACTTTTATTTGACGATCAAGTTATTTTTCAACTTCAATTTTATAATCTTTAAAAGTTGTAAGTGACTCAGATTTTTCCTTAATAAGATCTAAGTACATATAACGAGAATAATCATCAATATAAGTGATAAATGAATTATGTCCAGTTATGCTAGTGATAGAGTAAGGACAGATTTTGAGAGCATCCCATAGTTCTTTAGCGGTTTTGTAGGTACAGAATCTGTTGTACTCAGTTCTGGAGAGAGCACACATAAGAGCAAATCTTGCTTTGTTGTTCAGCTCCATCATAGAGTATTCTTCGTTTCCCCATTCTCCTTCAGGCTTTGCAATGGGGATATCTCCTGTGGTGATTATGTTCCATAATCTATATTGGGTTGACTTGATGTACATCTCCATCCTGTCAGCCCAGTATGGATAATCATCTTCAGAGAAAGTTAGAGGTTTGTTCATTGAAGCTCCTCCGGATAGAAAAGATGGTCCTTGTGAGTCCATGTTGGATCTTTTCCTCTAGCAGCTGTTAAGCGCTCAACCTTTAGAGGCTGACCTCTGATACCAAACTGTAAAAGATAAACACAAGAAGGGGGGTTGAATTGTGTTAATTAAAAAATTTTATCCCTTTCGTCTGTGGGTTTCAAAACGATTCAGACGAAACAATGTTTATATTGAAAGATTGATTTTAAAAAACAAACGTTGAATGATGATTATCCTAGTTAGTCAATCAGACGAAACAAATAAACACAAGTATTTTTATACTGGTTCGTCTATTCAAGACTACGTCCAGTTACCCAGCAACAACTGAGTTTTCACTACAAACCGTGAAAAGGTTTACAAGTATTGTTTGAACCCAGCCACTTTTGGCTATTACAAGATATTCTTTGCTTCCAGCCTTCTCAGGCTAAACAACCAAGGTATTCTTTGAACTCAGCCTCACAGGCTAATACAAAAGGTATTCTTTGAGACGCAGCATCCTCAGGCCAAAGTACCACACAAGTGGATTTGAAAAGATGTTTGATAAATAAAGATCTTCTGCGAGGGTTTTACAATAAGGTTCTTAGCACAGAATTGAGCGAATTCTCAGAAGATGGGATAAGAGAAGCGTTTTCGCCAACTGATTCTTGATGCTATGAAGTCCTTTTATAGGCATCTTCTTCAAATAGCCGTTAGACTCATTTGACTGCCTTTGAGAGTCGTTGAGAAATCTTCTTGAGAGCTTTCCAAAAGTTTGTCAGTTGTACTTGATTGATTGATGAAGAGTCGCAGCGGATATAGCGAACTAGGTTGTGCGCAATACTTTTTCTGACTTGTACAGAGATGTGACAAAAGGTGAAGACCTTTTTGACTTTGGTGTGTAAGCTCGAATCTCTATACTGATCTTGGATGCTTCTCATGAGTACTTCTTCAGATTTGAAATCTTGACGCGAAAGACTCAATTTGACTTCAGCTTTTGGATAGACGATATGTTTCTTCAGTCTTCAGTTGTTGTTGTTTCGTCTCATCCTATCGTCTTAAGACTTCACTCTTTGGACAGACGAAGAGCTTTAGCTTGAGTAGCCTTCTTCCGTCTATGCATGTATCGTCTGATGGCTTGGCTTTTGGACAGACGCAAAACTTTACTTTTGAAGGGTCATGTTTCGTCTGTGCTGGTTTCGTCTTAGCAAGTCTTGGGTAGCTTGGTTTCGTCTGTCTTATAATTAATCAAAATCTTGAGACGTTAATCATTCTTGATCTGACAAGTTCTAATTTATAGAGACCACCCTTCATATAACCACAACCAAACACTTGAGAATTTAAATTAATAGTAAGTCTCTCATGACCATGAGAAACATCAAAACTGTCCATGTCTAACTTTGGTCCTGATACTAAATTCTGAGTAATCTCGGAAATATATAAGGTATCATAAAGTTTAATACATAAACCAATTTTCATTATTAATTCTAAGGTTCCCACGACTTCGACAGCTAGTTCATTTCCATTCCTCAATTTAAGCGTTCTTCGGTTTCTTTCCAGCTTCTGGATTGTAAGGAATCCCTGAAGTGAGTTGGTTACATGAAACATAGAACCAGAGTCAAACTACCAGTATTAGTTGGAACATTTAAATTAAAGGACTTAAGTATCATGTAAAGATGATTACCTTTCTTAGTCAGCCACTCCTTAAAGTCTTGGCAGCCTTTCTGTCTATATCCTTCCTTGCGGCAGAACTTGCAGTAAAACTTCCCTTTGGAGTTCTTAGAGCTGAAAGCAGCACTTGTATCACGTTTCTGGACCTTAGAAACTTCCTTCATCACCATGATGTGCTCACGAATGTCGTTATTCCCGTCATATTTCGTAGTCACTATCTTTAGAATAAGAGTACTGGCATGTGTCTTAGAAGTTGATTTGAATTGTTCCTCCACAGAAGCCAGATAAGTTTTAGCATTAGTTGAATCTGGAATAGCTCCCCGATGATTATGCTTGATGAAATTTTTAATGAGCATAAGAGCCATTCGGTTGCACTTATCCCATCTCTCATGTACTATTTTATATCTTCAGCAGTACTTTCATCAGTGAGAGCAGGAGGGGCATCCTCTCTCAGTGCATAATCAAAGTTCAACATGCCAAGAGTTAGCATCAGTGAATCCTTCCATGAAGAAAAGTTCGTACCATTCAAAGTTTCAATCTTAATTAGACAAAAACTTATGGTGATTTAAGGGAAAATGAATTAAGGCAGACGAAGATAAGGACCATTATATTCTAATGAAACTGTGATAAGAGTATATTATAACACTAAAACAATAGATTAAATTAAATTTTACTTAAACAAATGACTTTCACTTTAGTTATGACCAATTATTTAAGTATTATGAATAATAAAATTATGACATGCAATTTGAATGTAACACATTACCTTTGGGTAGAAGTAACACATCCAAATTTTAATGCACACATATGCACATATATACTTAGTTCACAATACAAAATCATAACACATCATCTTTAGACAGAAGTGAAAAATCATGCATTTAAGGCGAACGTCATGCAAATATCTGTTTAAAAATATGCACTAAGTGACAATGCTTAATCAGACTTGAATAAGTTTTAAAAATGTAACACATCACCTTTGGGCAGAAGTGTACTATGGAGTATTATTCAAGTCAAGAAAAATAAATCAAAGATTTCATCAAAATAAGGATGAATAATATGAATATATATTTTTCTGGAATCAAAAAAAGTAAAGCAATAATGTTTTGATCGAAAACATATCCCTTTTGTTAAAACCCATAATACTCGAACAAATCGGAAACAAAGTGGAGAAACACAAAATCAATTTTAATTAGGGCTAAAACATGTTTCTCAATTCCAGTATTTTAAGAGAATAAAACGAATTGATTAATCAACATAATGCTGATACCACATGTTGAACAATTCTTTAACATAAAATATAAGTCGGAGATTAGATCATGTGTACCTGATAGTCCCGTGAATGTATCATGTGTACCTGATAGTCCCGTGAATGTAGTGAGAGATGAGACCATGATTTCGATGATGATCGAGTTCCCGTTTAAGGTGTATTGTTATGATGGTAGAGTTGAGGTTTTATACTCATGAGATAGGCAGAGGAGAGACTTAAGATTGGTGTGTGCCTTTTCAACCTCTGCCTAATAATCTCTTTATATATACACTCAAAGGGAAACTCTGATTAAGTCATGAGAATAATTATGTCCATCGAATAATTATCAATTAAATACGTAAGGTATTCATAAAGTCAATGATCAATTAGTTAGATAAATGATAACTTAGGTCACGTAATAAAAATCGAGTCTCACGAAATAGTCTTAGTAATGTATACGAGGGAGAGAGATAACATTTATTTTATAAATCGGTTGTATAAAATTTTTATATACTCACGTCTTTAAAGACAATTTCTTCAAAATTGATTTTAGCTTATAGAAAAACAAGCTATACACACTTGTCTGTCTTTTGGTTGAAATTATTAAGGTGGAACTAATTTTCGAAGTTAGTTTGGCCTTAAATAAGCTTATTACAAAAAAAATATGGCGTTAATGAATTGAATTAGTACAGAGAATATAATTATCATCGGTTGACTATATATATATCCATGTTAGTGCTCATATCTACTCACTCGATTTTGATGGAATTCTCAATATTCTGATGAGAGATTTGACACCAGATTGAAGAATACCTTTTCCTTTTTCGTGTCACGTATATAATATATTTCATTGTTTTGTCCATGGTTATTTCAAAATCAAGTACTTATCATCAATTTTCGAAACATAAAGAAAATCAAAATTGCCTTAAGTTACAACCCGAAATCAAACTAAAAGATTTGCAGCTTTAATGACAGAACTATGTACAATTGAAATGAAACTCAAACAGATATAGATAGAACAAAATAATATTACTAATATATTTTCTCTGTACAATTGAAACAGAGCATGAGCTCTTGTTATATATTCTTTCTCTTCCTATTTGTTTTCCACTCCGGTAGGATTAATGTTCTTACAGGATTACAAATATTTAATAAAGCAGACCTCAAAGCCGCTTCTATAGAAATAAATAAAAGGAAAATAATCTCTATATATATCCTTCTATATTGCTCTGATAAACTATATATAATATTTCATAAACACCAGTATTTGCTTGCACAACACAGGTTTTTCATTCCATGAATTGAATATGCAGCCCTGCTTTTGCTTTTGTAAATTTTGTCACTCATAAACAACCACCCAATCCCTTTGCTTCTGATCCTTTAATTATTTTCAGCCTCTTGCATGAGGATACAAACATGCTGCAATAAGCAAAAACAACTCTATGAGAACAAAAAATATTTACTTAATTTATAAAACATATAATAAAAATCAATAAGGATTAATTAAATGAATTTAGAACTTACTTCCATGGAACATCTCCAACCAACATCCAATCACCATCCTTGTCTTCATAAGTAGGAGCATATTCAGATCCATTGTAACCTTCCCTTTCTGAATATTCACCTGCATCATTATTCATTACCCCAAGTTAATTTCTTTCCATCTCATTTCTAATCTAATTATTTCATTTGGTAAGATGTTAATTAAGAAAGTTAAAAATGTTATCGGTTCTTACCAAATGTGCACTTGAATAAACTTTGCAAGGCCATAAGGAGTTCTGTGTAGCTGTTGTAAACTTTGAGATCAATCTTCCTTAAATAAGGTGCACCAACCATGCTGACTTTCACATACGTTCCACTCCCATCACTCTGTTCCTCCTTCTTCTGTTGTAAACTATTCTTCCTAAATGACCTAATTGGTGGCCACCCCACTACTTGTACCCTGTAACAAATCCTTTATTAGTTTTCATTCATTATATATTTTACATACACATAAAAGAATATAAATATATATAAACATATAACTTACTTTGCAGGTTGGACACTATCTTGGTCATGATCACTTGTAGTTGTTGACTCTGCAGAAACATTAGAGTTGGACCTGGACTCTTCCACACTTGATTCTGGTGAAGATCTCTTGTTGCTCCTAACAACACTGTCTTGGTCACAGCCGGGCAATCCTAACCTCAACTCTGTGGCCTTAAGATTCATTTCAATTTCATAGCTCCCCATTGAATTCTTAATTTCTTGATCAACTTGCTTTACACAATAATTCCAATTGCTGAATTCTGATTTCTGAGAAGGGGAGAGAGGTATATAAATAAAGGGTTTAGGTTAAGAGAATGATTGAAGAATGGAAAAAGATGTGATGTGGTTGTGGTTGCATGAGGTAGTGGGGATGATGATAAATGTAGCTCATTTATTCTCATGGTGCATGAATTGCACAAACCGAGGGGAATTAGGATATGATAAACTAACCGACAAAAGCCTGTCTGTCACAACGCGCTTCCTCACCCACCAATCGTACATTGACAAGGCATCGTTAGGGGGCCATGGGGCCCACTCCACACGTTGGAAGGGCAACGACAGATGTAACTGTCTGTCACATGATGGACACGGAAAAGCAGGTTGTCGAAATTGGAGGAGACAATGGAGCAACAAATACAGCCATTAATGGTGACAAGCGTGGACCGCGATCTGATGGTTGAGATTGTTTGGGTTTTGAGAGTGGATCGTGGAGCGTTGGATGTGTATGGGAACAAATCCATGTGACAGGGGTGTGGGACCCACGAAGGTGTCGTTGATTGGATGAGCATGAGCATGTGGATGTTGGCCAGTGGGTACGTAACATGTGGGACTTGCATGTGCTGTGCTCAGCTCATCCTTCCTACCTCTACATGCTCCAACTGTTTCTTTTTTTTTTTTTCTTTTTCTTTTCTACTATTATAATAATAAATCATTCATTGAAATTCCTGTGCAATAGCTCAATTAATTATACTATATAACTTGATCCATAAGTATTAGCAAGTATAGGATTTCTATTTTAATTTGTCCAATATAATATATAGATTGAGATATATGAAAGAGGTGCAAGTTTAGAACTGACTACGCCTACGAACTTGTTATGCCCAAAGTAATCATCAAAATATTTCACGGTGGATATTAGTAACATTTAATGAAATATTATAAAAACATATAAAAATATTACATATTAAGTTTTATAATATTTTAATAAATATTATATCTGAGTTATGTCACAAAATATTATTGATGGTATTTTAGTAATTTTGTTATTAAATAAATATTCTTAAAGATAATATATAATGAAAATTTTTTTTCTTAAATAAATGTTACTAAATATTAATTCAGCAGTGTCTGAAGAGGATGGAACTAATAATTTTAATTAAAATCTGTTCCTCATATACTTTATAAATGACTCGTGAAAATGTACATGTAACTCTATAGATATTAGATACATTATTAAAGCTAAAACAATAATTCAAAATAAAAATACAAATAAATTTCGGAGGAAAAATAAAAGAAGAACAAAAGAGTTTGGTAAAAACAATATGATGCGGTATTATCAATCAATACCAATTAAGTGAATTGACTATTTTATAGAGTCCACAAAGTATAATAGTCAAATGATGTTAAATTCTTATCAACTTGATTGTTGATTGACCATTTAGATGATCATTCACCTTGATAACTAATTATATATGATTACGTTTCTTTTTCATGAAATTATAAACGTGAGGTATATAGCACACGAACGCAACATTCATTATTTATTTAATTAGCGTTCAAATAAGACTGTGCTTCATTCAAACAAATTCAAATGCATGGCCAATGGGGGCTTTGCTTGTTCAATCATACATGTACCCTGGCGCCCACCAACAGTGAGGATATTCTCGGGTCCATTAATTCAATTCCCTTTTAATTTTGCTTCAAGTTAATTTGTGCACCTGCACCAAATTAACCTACAAACACATCACTTTTTGTTTGGACCACGGAACAAAAGCACAATCGGGTTTCCAAACCAACTCACGTACATGCATGATAGAAAGATGTTAGGTGTGTTAGCAAAAAGATTGTCCAACGGGGATATGCAAAAGTTTCACGTTACATGAGACACCATTTTTGGTAATAAAACCATAGGGGTATCCTTTTCTTGACCCAACACACTTTTCTGCCAACGCAAAGAAGCATCTACTTCTCTCATCATGCAAGCTATGTAGAATATATATCTGTTGGTTTCATCCTTTGTCACCTATCATTAGCATTACTTTTAGTATTTTAAGTTTGAGATTTTTTCTTTATTTTAATCTTTTAAATTTTAAATGTCTCAATTTAGTCTTTTATGATTTATAAGTGTCATATTTTAGTTATTTTTTATGGAAATATTAGAAATTTTAAGATAGAACTGTAAGTGGTGTTTGGGATGCTGATGTGGCATGAGGAGGTAAATGACATCATTTTAGAAGTTGTTTCCTTAGTGCTCAATCCTTGCAAAATAAGATACCCATTATCAGTTTCTAATGAGTGTTACGTTGAGTGCAAAAGAGAGGGAAATGCAAGTGTAGGGAAATTGAAAGGGTTCATGACTTCCTTTTCCTTGCCAACGTTGTCATCACTGGTATTTTTTGTTGTTGTCATCTACAGATCTTGGTATTTATGATTTCAAATATTCAATTTTGTCGTAATTTTCTTATTTTAATGGTGCTATGTTTTTTGCAATTTTTTTTTTTGAATAAAATGGGTTTTCTATTGTATTTGTTGATGAGTATTGAGTTAACAAGTGTAAGGTTTAGTGCTTGTGTGTGTTGTGTAACGATAGGGGGGTTTAGGGTTTTGTAAGTGATGTTAAAGGGGTTTTACGATTTTTTGATAGTTCGATTGATTGCGTGAGTTGTTGTTTCAAATGGATGACTATTTTAAGTACATTGTACAGTATGGAGAAAAATTTATCAAAATAATCGTCTAAGGTATGATAGGGTGAAAGTAGTTCGGATTGCGTTGCCAATAGATAGTCTGATTTTGAGGGAATTGTAATATCTAGAAAGAGCTCTATACTATGGTATCATTTAGGTGGAGATGATTTAAATGTAGGTTTAAGAGAATTTGTTGATGACAAAGACACTTTAGAGATGGTGGATATTATTGCTAGACAAAACATTATTCATCTTTATGTTGAGCATCCTTTGTCAGATGATGAACTTGTGGACTATCTTCCAAATTGTTTTGAAGGAGAGGTTGAAGATACAAACATCATTAAGCAATATTGTTCTAAGTTATTTTCATAATTTCATTTTTTTTATTGTTGATTATTGTTTGACATTTAACATAATCATGCTAATAATACTAATTTAGATGAAGGTGTACCTGAAGAACATGAAGTAGTACTTTAACAACCGGAAAATGAAGTGTACCCGGAACAAAATTAACATCCTGAATCAATAGAAATGCCAATTTTTGAAATTGACATTCAATTTCAACAACTTGAAGGGCCAAGTCCAGAACTTACTATGGCAAGTGGGAAACTTCTAATATTAAGCCAAAGAAGAAAATTGGTCATCTGAAAGCAAACCCAACCATTTCGAGGGTGTCAAAAGTGAAGCAAATTGCATCCCAACAAACTTCCACAAATTGCAACCAAACAATCTACCTCAACATAAACCCAATCTATAACCTACTAATTTGGTTTATCTCAACGCTAAACTACAACCCAGAAAACTGCACAATCACAAACCAAACTAATTGCTCCAACTAGAAAATCATTTAGGCCTAAACTGCAGACAAGGAGCAAGAATGCATGAATTTGTAGAAACTGACTTGAGCAGGAAAGAAGAAAGTCACAAAAAATTTGTTATGACTTGTGGTGTTATTTTGGATTGTGAAATGCATGGACTTGTGAAGCACTAATTTGTTATGCCTCGAGATTGTAAAGTGCATCGAACCAATCACTTTTTGTTATGACTTGCTTCAATTTTTTGGACCATTTAGTCATGCTTGTATAATGCATAGACAAAGCACTGTTTACTTTGATGCGTTTCTTGCGAGAGCCGGATATACTCTTGTACAGGAGTTATAAATATACTACATTCATTAAATAATAAGTATTTAAGAATATGAGTTATCGTTTCTCCAAGCACAAATGATTAAATTGAATCAATTATATGACCTACAATAATTTTTAAAGTAATTGATTGTGTTGTTAATAACTGAATTTTAAAAGGTTGTTTTAAATTCAAATTAATAAAAGCAATTGGACTCTGATTATACCACTAATCCTCCTAATAGTCTCTCTTTTTATTCAAATTATATTATTGGATGAATCTGATTTCTATTCTCGTAATCATCCTTCTTAGGATCAATTATGTCGCCTAGACTGACCCAGTTAATTAATCTCTCAAGTTAAACTAAGTTAATTAGGATTTATGATCCTTGAATCTAAAATAACTGCGAGGTTATATGTTCACACCACCTTCTACTTTTATCTCTAAGACTCTAGTTAAGTGATGATTATTTCTTCAATATCACCTAAATTTCTTTTCTCAAAGTTCCTTTAGATTTAGGTTCAATTCATTAGTGGTCAATGAAAAAAATTAAGTTTAGAAGAAAGAACTCGTAATTATACTACTGAATAACATCGAGAATTACATTAGAATAGATTATAGTTACATCGTTCTTCTAATCAAAGAGAGATTTAGTTCATGATAATTAAGATCACAATACGAGAATAATTAAAAAAAGAAGAACAAATAGACAATCGATTTCCTAAAAAAGGAATAAATATCTTAGTTGTCCCTCGCTCTTCTCTCTTATGCCTAATATCGATCTCTAGATTTCACTCTATGTTTCTGGATAGTTAGCTTTGTGAATAGGTTTTCCTTTTATAATTAATGTATTGGATTTGGGCTTGCGAAGTCAGCTCACGCTAGCTCGATTGCAATTTGCGCGAGCTCAGCATATAAACAATATTTCTTGCAGCACTAGAAGGTCAACTCGCACGAGCTATATGGTAACTCGCGCAAGTTGTGTTTGCAGAGAAGGAAGGGTCATTAGTGGGAAGGCAGCTCGCGCAAGCTGTGTTTGAAAGACGAAATCTTTAATTCTGGGTCTCAATTTGCACGAGCTCAGATGCAACTCGGGCGAGATGACTCTTCTGCGCTAATCTCTTCCAATTTTTGCTACTTTTGAGCCCAAAATACTTAAATAAACCATTAAGAAATTTTATATTATGATATTGCATTTTAACTCATTTAGATATTATGTTGGCTTGCTTAATGCCATTAAATGGAAAAATCCTCTTAAAAGAACAAGTGTCGATAACTCTCATTCGCGAGTTATCAACATTCCGAACTCAAGTCTTTAATTGTCCTCAAACAAAGGAAACCTCTTAACTCAGTAAGCACAACAAACATAACCCAACCTAAAGAATGAATGCACAAAATCTTCTTATTGAATCATACATAACATTACCTACTACGTGTGATAGCTCTAAGTTACCTAATTTCTCATCGTGATTAATCCTTGACTTGCTTAGTTTGCTACAAAAGAGGGTTAGTATTGCATGCATATTCAGATTATGACAGTGGTCATCTGTGTGTGTGGTTATTGTTTCAAATTCCCAATGAGTTCAAGTGTTTTCAGATTTTGGGAAAACTACATTCTCATCTATTTCCTTCTTTATCTTCCATACAATTTAACATTTACTAGGATCATTAGGACTTTTATTAAACATGTAATGTTTAACATAGGTGAAAGTACGATGACAAGTCAATTTAGCCTCATTGTCACATTCCTCAACTTAAGAAACCATATTTCTCAAACCCTTCTCAAAACACACTCTTAATACTTACATTTCGAGACTTGTGCTCTTCTTTACTTTTAGAGAGTTTATTAATACTTCTTTAATCACAATCTTTTTGGTTTCCACTAATCGATGATTGATTTTTTTATTTTCTCAATTTTTTTTATCATAAATTGATGATTTTTTTTTAAAAATTTTTTTAAATTTTTCTTCATGTTGAATTTTTCCTATGAGGTTTAATTTTTCCCTACTTTTGTCATAGTTTAGCTAAACAGATACTCTGTTTTCTTTAGACTAAGAGAATGTCTAAGATGAGGTTTGAGTTTTCCTCCCAAATAGTAAGATAAGAAGACAATCCAAAGAATGACACTAATTGTTATACTTTATTTAATATGTAGGGATTAGTAGGATGTGTCCAAACAATCTAGGAGGTTCATTTCATACGACTTTTTGTCCATCTATCCTTCATTCTTCCTTTATTTTTGACATCTATAACAACTTTTTGACATAAATTTAGTAGGTTCTTAGTATTTTGTTTATTTCATTGTATTCATACTAGTATTCTGTTTGAAAAATCTACTGCCATGTGAAAAGTGAACTATTATATGGTCTTTATTTATATCTAAATGGAAATTATTGTTAAAATTATTATGTATCTCGTTATCCGTTTAAAATTGATATATTAACATTCATTGATTCAATCTATTATATATTATCCTATTCATAATTTCATGAAAAATTAATTTTACGCGCACGGATTACTTAACTAATAAAGATATAATAAATATTGAAGAAATATTTAATATTTTGAGATATCTAAATATCATAATTTTTTTTTCACAATATTGATATTTAAAACCTTATGTAATATCAAAGTTAAATTAATAACTTGTTGATTTTGTCACCTTAAATATGACTTAACTTGAATTGTAATTTAAATATTTAATCCTTAATCTTAAGGGTCTTAAATAGTTTGTTAGTAATGTATAGTATATCACTTGGGATATATGCTAAGACTGTTAATGTATAGTTTTACAAATTATTTGTCACAGTTTAAAAATGATAGTGACAATTGGTTTGAACTAAGAACCTCTAACTAGAAAGTAATATACATACACATATACTGCAGTCTGCACTTGTGTGAATAAACTTGGTTACCATTGCCAACTCCCTCGAGTTTTTTAAACGCATAATCTTTCATTTAATAAAAGGACTTAAAAGATTCAGAATCTGAGAATGAATACATAAAATCGCAATGCGTAACTAGCAAGTTATCTCGCATTAACTTTTAACATGGCTTAACGTATTCTGAATGTTGACTTTGACTCCCCTCTTAAATATAATTTCACTATGCTAACAACTGCGATACATAGTCAATCAACCAATTCTCTCACAGAATATTTGTATATTTCTCTAGTTGTCTGCGTATTATAGTTATCTACCAAATATTTTTCTCTTAGATAACATGTATTTAACTTGTGCGTTGTTGAAGTCAGATTTTGTGTCAAACCGACAACCAAAAATGTGACAGTTTCTGATACATGTACAAGTGTAGCATATTGAAGTTGACCCTACATCGATTTTACTCCAAACTTTTAAAAAAAAACGAAAATAAGAATCATTTTCAGTGACAAGAAATGAAAAATGTTGGCCCTCATGAGTTGATCATACATATCCTTGACGGTTCTTACACGAAACATGGGCTATTATTTGGTCCACAAGTTTCGTTGTCAATGGAGAAATGCTTTGGTCAAAGGCCTCGGCTACGTGACTCACTCTGCACGTCTACCACTCAAACCTATATTATATGATGTGCCTACTCTGCTTGCTTCGGCTGTCTATCACTTCGTATTCTAGCTACTAACTCAACCAAGAACAAGTTGTCTGAAAAAAATTATCTTCAAAAGAATTATATGTTCACTCATTCAATATAATGATTTTAAAAATTATTTGTCTTCAATTTCTTCTGTAATGTCAAAATCTTTTAGAATCTTTGTTTAAGATAATCCTATGCAAAATACGTAGAATTAATAGGAATGATAAAATTTTCTCTCTGAAAATTTAGCATAACTATATATTTAAGATTTTATGCTAATTAATCTGATTACATTAGAGTCTTTCATCAAAGTTGTCGGTAAGATGTAAGAATTGAAGACGGTTTCACAGCACTCACACACCCTCCTTGAGTGACTGATCGAGTTATATTCCTTCAACATATTTTTCTTTATATATATTATAGAAAATATTAAGTAATATTATATATATATTTAAATTTAATCTACACAGCTAAATCATTGAAATTTAGTAACAATAGAAATAAATTATCATATATTATTTTTAATAAAATTTATTTATTGAAAAATATTACCAAAAATATAAAAAATGTTAATAATAGTATTTTAAGACCTGATTTGAATAGAATATATATTAAAAAATTACTAAATTAATAACTAACATTTTTATGTTTTTATCGTATTTTTATGCATTTGTATTACTTTAATTGGAATTTCTGCTCCATAATCTATTTCTAACTCTGGTTGAACATTACATGTTGAAATAATTGAAAACTCTACGTTGTCATTCCATAAAATACAATTGGGTATTTCTTAAATTTTGCAAAAGACTCGAACTTACAAGAAAGTCAATTTGTATTATTTGATTGGAACCAATTTATATCCTTTCTTGTCACACCCAATTAAAACCTTGTGTTTCATTTTATCAGTATTATTGTGAAATATGTATCATCATAGCAATAATTAACTTTGTCAGAAACTTCAAAGACACACAATGTGTATCCACCTCCTTTAAAACCTGGTATTAATTAAGAGATAACTCAATTATTTTATGTATGTTAAAGTAATATGCAATATCTTTGTTAAAAAAAATTAGAATGTAATTGTAAGTTAATATAAGTATTTTGGACGAAATATCAAATATGATGATATATATTTTGTTAAAAACAATATTTGGAGACCTTATCATACAAAATAAAACTTCTAAAATGACAAATAATATGAAATAAATGACATTTTTTTTATACATCTCCCTTTTTAAGTAAAGGGAATGAGGTAGTCAGAGAGACCTTTAATTTAAGGATATGGCATCAAGCCATTTTGTTCACGAAAGAGAGGAGGTGGCATGCTGCACCTATAATTTGAATATCACCAAATATGTGATTTGTGTCTGTGAAAAATTGGGTCTAGCTAGCTAATGAACAATGTAACTCAGCTAAATTCACGCAACACATGACATTAAAGTCGGGCGTAGCTAGCTAAAGCCTACACAAGTGTCATGTGCAGAACTGACACAAACTGAAGGTGAAACATTGACAAACAAAAATCTGAGATTCTCAATACCTAAGGGGTTCTCTATGTGGAAAATGGCATAGCGAAGACAGTGAACTTTTGATGAAGTGTGTACACTTTTGGTGAGCATGGAACCGAATTTTCAATTTTCTCTTACTCATGGAACTTAAGAAAGCATAATATTGGATCTAAGACCACGCAAGATCCAAGAAAAGGAACAACTTTTTAAGCGTTGAAAAGGGAAGTTAATTATATATCAGCAAATGATGATGACTTAGGATCTCTATGTTCATTGTGCACCACCAAATGCCAATAATTTAAAATGCTATTTGTTGATCGCAATCTATTTTTGATTTTTTTCTGTTCCTAGCCTCTGACTCTCTGAAATTAGACCCTATCTGGGTCTAATCTCTGTTTTTTATTTTATTATTATAAACTAGAATATTTCTTTCTCTGTATTTTTTATATAAAAAAAACTTTTTCTTTTTTTAGTATCATGCATGTTATAAATGTTAACCACCGGCCAGTAATAAAATAGCAATATCTCTCAACTATAATCATTGCAAAATTATTTGAACAGAACAAAAGGTAAAATAAATCATTGGTCTATCATGATCACTGGTGGTACGATGTATGTAATTCTTCCTCTCCACTTCAAAAAATAATAATTGCTATTGTATAAATAATTTAATACATTCCTCTTGATTCTCGAATATAAAATTAAAGATAATAATAGTAATTCGTAGAGATATATGCAAACTATTACTGTATATGAATAGTAACATTAATTTTCTCCAAGCTGGCTGGATAGTGACAAAATATTGGTTCTCCTATTCGATAGTTTGGGAATGAAAAACTTCAATGCATGGCAAGGGTAGGAACAGAAATGTTAATGAAATATATATGGGAATTCTTTTCAAAGCAAATAAGAGATTGATGAACTTTGAGAGATGACGTGAATCAGATTAATGTGACAAATTGATCTTATTTAAATTCTTTTCTTTTTCTATCTTCAATTAAATACACGTATATACACTTCAATTGGGTGAAAATATTACATTAAATTTATTTTAATATTAATTTCACTGGAATACGTAATTAATCATTCAATTCATTTACAGGAATACGAAATTAATTAATCAATTCATTCACAAAACATATATAAATACATATTCATATTTCTCTATTCATATTTTAAAATTAATTATCGCAATTATATTTATCTATCAAATATTTTTTTTCTTTTAATATAATCTATGTCATGGGCTTAATTCTAAATGGTAATATAAAATTTAGATGAGAATAATAGAAGGGTTAAAATGAAAGGTAAAGGGAGAGGGTGGTGTGTGAGTTGAAGGGGAAAGGGTGAGTGGGGTGCCCTCCAGCGGCGCACATGGGATAGGGTATGACACCTAGGACTACATAAGGCCAACAAACCCACATGGTCACTTCCGTGGGACCTTATAATTCTTCTCAATGAATCTTACCACATGATTAAGTGACATTGGCCCCCACTTTCTTCCACCCTTCTCCCTATGCCCAATATAGGGGGGAATTGAAATGAAATCAGCTCGTACACCATTTTGGTATTCATATTGTTACTTCCTAATTGATATATATCTCCCCCTTTTGATGAAATTTCACATGTTGGACCTATGAGCTGCCATTTTCCTATATATGTCTAGATATTCATGTTGTAGATGTGCTGTTTTAGGGAGTTGTTTTCGTAATCATGGCAAGCTTTCAAATATTCATTTTTTGTTCATTTCACAACAAGTAGCTAGCTACAAGTATCAGATTATAATCAAAGAAGAAAAGATAAGAAAAAGTTGACACACCGTGCCCCATAAATGTAGTTAAAATTTTATGTGAATTCCTGCGCATTTTGCAATGTTAATTTAAAATAATTTTTTGTAATTTTGAAATGTTTATTTTTCTTAAAAAAAAAATCCTCTCACCAAGAAGACCAGAGGTTAGTATTAAGCCTTCTTCCACTCAAAAAGTTGATGATTCAAAATTTAAATTTGTATCCCTATAATCTATAAGTTATAAGATAAGTTTCGGAACTCAATGGAACTTTTTTATAAATTTGGATAAATTACATTTTTTTTTCTTTTATAATTTTTTATTTATGATTTTGTTCGTTTATTTTTAATTTTTCAATTTTGTCCCTTTTTTTTAAAAAAAAAAATACAATTTTAATTTTTTTATTTCGTAATCAGAGTCCTTAATTTTAGTCCAACTATTATATTCATGTATTGATAGTTAATGTATTAACATTAATTGAAACTTAATATTAATATCATAAATATTATTTGACATGTATTGAATCAATAAATAAAAATTTAACAATTAAACTATAATTATGATTTTTTTTAAAATTAAGAGACAAAAATTCCAGCATTAAAAATAAAAAATTAAAATTGCAGTTGAAACATAGAATAACTAAAAAACCAATTTTTCCTATAACTTTTAGACATTCGATAAAAATTTACAAAACAATGGTAAAAAGAAAAGAGAAGATCCTAATAACAAAGAAGTTCAAAACTCGATTGTTTTAATCAAATATTAATTTTTCGGATATGATATGTGCCTAAAAATATACATATTAGTAGGAAGACTAGGCCCTAGGTAAGTACCTAGCTAGGTAGGTTGTGTAAGGACAGATATTTGAATCGAATCGAGGGCTATAAGTACTTCTAAGTCATATATATAGTAATAATTCCTTAACATTTAAAACCTAATTAATTAGTAGAAACATGTTAGTTGTGCCTAACATAAAGAAAAGTTTCTAAAAGGACATATAATTTTTGAAATTATAATTACGTACTTAAATATATTGCTTCTACTTGATGAGCTGGTAGACTTAATTGATAGCAAATGGATTTCCTTTGAGATGATGTCCCTGAAGTTGCGTCGATGAGGATCACTCTCATTCCACACATTAAAAGCCATTTTGCAAATACAAGATTTGGGTGTCTCAAACATCACTTGGCTCGAATGTCAACACCACTCTATATATATATATATATAGCAACGTTTTAAAAAAATGTAAAAATTAATATGAAAAGGATACTTATGAATTTCAGTAATATTTTAATAAATATTATATCTGAATTATGTTATAAAATATTATTATTAATATTTTATATAAACGCGAATAAATAAATTTTACTAAATTTTAATATCCTAATTCTTGTAAGGTAAGCATGATCAGAACGTCTCTAACATAATCTTGGACACAATCTTTTCATTTTTATTTTCTTAGTGTCCCAGTTTGACAATCCCAGATGTTGAAGGGAGAAAACAATTGGGACAACGTGGACGTGGCCACCATGTGTGCGTTGATAAGTGCTAGATTATACATGTTTTTCTAGGTGTTTTCAGTCCGTTTCCATCCATTTTCAATGGGTTTAGTTGTAGTTTAAACAAGAAAACATTGAAAATACCATGTTTGTTTAGTGTTAGTTCTTGATGTAGTGTTGTGCTAGTTTTATAAGTGTTTCTTGTGTTTTTAAGTCATTTTGTCCTCTTTCTTGTTAATTGTAGGTTGATTGAAGAGGAGATAGAAGTTTGGAATGAAAGCCATGGACCTAAGAGAAAGACTTGGAGTGCAAGCCATCAAGAAGAAGAGAAGTTGAAGCTCAAGTCAAGGGAGCACATCCATTTGAGCCCAGCTTTCACTCAATTTGCACTCCGAATTGGCTCTTCGTGTCTTCATGAGAGTTGTAGCTCTATCTAACCTCTTTCATTTGCAAAAAACCAGAGCTCAAAACGATATCTGTGGAGGAAGTTATGCCCATTGTAGTGAAAGTACTCAAGCAGTTGCGAAATCACTATTCACATGCTGTCAAAACGCGCCAGGGCGCGAAAATGAAGGTGCTGGAGGCGCGTGCGCGCCGCGGCGCCCCAGGGGGGCGCGTTTCACTGCTCCTTGCGGCAAAAACGTGCCGGGGCGCGCTCAGAGGCGCGTTTCATCACTATCTCTCTGCCAGAACGCGCCGGGGCGCGAATCCACTTGATGGGGGGCGCATTCTTCACTTATAAAAGCTGTTTTGGGCGCGAAAATGCGGAGATCAACTTCATATTTTAGTTTCTTCCTCTGCACACTTGTGCTCTGCGATTCTCTCTTCTCCATTTTTCGTTTTCTCTCCTCCTCCATCAAACCAAGAGGATTCTTGAAAATCTGGAGCTTGTGGAAGCAAGATCTAAGGATTCATGGAGCTTCTCTCGGTTTTGATTTCTATTTTCTTTCTTTCTTTTCTCATTTCTATGTTAGGTTAGACTTTAGGTTAGGGAAAGGGGATTTCAATTTCAAAATGCTTGTAATGAATTCCTATGTTAATTAAATTGTAATTTCAGTTAATTGATTGATCTCTTCCTTGCTTAATGCTTATTCTTGAGATTTAATTCATGAAATTCAAATAGAGATAGGAATATTAATGTTTGACTGAATTGACTATTTCTTAAGGATTTGTATCTCGTGTCAGCTATGCCTTCGGAAGATTAATAGTTGAATTAGGAGAGGAAGTGCATCACTATAGTAATGCATGAGTCTAGGGATAGAACTTGCATGCTATGAGACATTGTGAATTTATCTGTTTCGCTTCTTGAATGAATTTTTGTTTTCACCTAAGGGATTAGGGATTATAGAAGTCATTCAAAGGGACTAAAGATCTAAGAATAGGATTAGTCTAAGGTATCACAAATTCTAGTCTCCAATTGATTGATACTCATTGAATTAATATAGAAAATAGTTACTTGAGAGAAGGAATTGAATGAACCTATTCCCTAACTTACTTCATCATATCTGAAACTTAAACATTTACAGTTTTCCTTATTTTACTGTGCATTGTTTAATTTTACATAATAGCTTAGTTTTACATACATGATTCATTCATTGATTCGACCTAATAGCAAGCATGCTAAGCATTCGATAATTCACAACTAGTCTCTGTGGTTCGACATCCCTTTCTCACTATTTCTAAACTTGTAAACGATCGGTACACTTGCCGAAAGATTGACACACGTATATTTTTTAAGTCAACATGCGTGCAATTCTCAAGTAAACACGTCTCGTATCAAACCACAAATCTTTATGTATGTGCACAGTAACAACAAAACAGTTACATGTTCCCTTCAAATAATTGCAATCTTGATCTATATATCTTGCTTTTTTCACTGCAACTTCCATCGTAAAACCACCTTTCGCACATACATCAGGGAACAAATTTTTTTGTATGCCTGTAAAATGCGCTTCGTACTTTTATTTGTGTCATTGACTCCCTTAAGTTAAATAATGTATTAATTAACTGAGCATTTTACAATTTATGAGGAATCCAATCAAAGGTTCTCAAGCCAAAAAGTTTCAAACTACTTCAAAATGGGAATTATCTTCCTAAGGCAAAGACATGAATATCTAAAATAAAATAAATTGATCCTAGACATTCTTATCTCATGTTTCTTTTTTAGGTGAACGTGGATCAAGAAGAGCTTAACTTAAAACTTCATACAAAATTATTTATCATTTATACTTACTAAAAAAGTTATATTTTTACGCAATATATACATCTATTCCTTTCAAATAAAATTGTAGTTTGTTCTGCTGTTGAAACTGAGACTTAAATTTAATATTACACAACCAGCTTATATATTGACTTATATACATTAATGAAATTATGTTTCTAACAAATATGAGTTAAAGATTCAACTCAACTTTATAAAACTTATATACATTAAAAAAAAATTATCTCTCAATCTTCAATCTTATAAAACTGATTTAAAACTGATTTAAAACTGATTTGTAAAATAATTGTTTCGCTTCTTTATATATAATAAACATGTTATATCCATAGGTAGAATTCAAATCATTATAAAATCATATTTTTAATGTTACACACTAACTTCAAATTAACATGCTTGAAATTAATTAATTTTCATGTTTGATTTGTTTCTGTACCGCTTAACAACGATCAGAACTCGATGGTTATCTTAATAGGTAACATGCCTACTAGACAAAGAACAAGGGCATTAAGTTTGACAATTACGGAGCCAGAGATATAGATTCGCAGAAAATGAAAAGATGAAGCTTTGTAGTCATGTTTTTACGCATGTTGAGCATCACGTTAGAAACAAAAAATCTTCTTGTCATCGGAGATCAAGTGTCGTCACTTTCGGTAATGTATTTTGATTTAACATGTACCATATGCGTCAATTATATGACTACGACTCTGATTGACAACTAGCTAAGTAGTAAATAACTTTTGGTTTACGGTGAAACATCTTTTCTCATAATTAATTACTGATACATACATATATATGAATTAACTACATAAAGACAATTGACGTCAAGAAAAATATACAGGGGTTTAATTTAATTTGAACCTATAATATTTATTCCTGAATCATGGTAAAAATATATTATTAGTCTTTTTTTGTCTAGCATGCGTGTATTCACGTAAGAGTCCACCACTTGGGAAGCGAGTACTCCTCAAGTTTAGAATATTTTCTTTTTTATTAATCCTAGGTGGATCATCGATCTAAGACCAATTATAACTGTTGTTGAATCCAAAGATGAATAGTGCTGTTCACCTCTAACGATGATCTTTGCTTAATAAAGGGTATCGCAATTCAATGGACACATTTGAATTTATATTTATTTACATAAAGTATTTTAATTTATTTTCAATTTTTCTTAGGAACATAACATCTAGAGTTACTAGCTAGTCTATATGGAATGATCCATCTTGCGTGTGCAAACAATGAAGGACATATTACTAATAGAAAAAACCATGAGTGACAATAATATATGAGTTGAGAAGGGAAACAAAAACAATAGGTGAAGAATAATTTAGAATGATAAAGGCATGAAATAAGTGACTTACTTACCTATAGTGACTTAATTACTTACCCTTTAGTTTGTGAAATGAGGAAACCCTAGTAGTAATAAAGAAATGAAGTGGTGTGAGCAAGCAACATGGGGTGTCCACTTCCACTTCTTCCACTGAACAATCATAGGAAGATAACATCACCTTGTCGTCACCAAAGGCAGCATGCACAGAAAAGTCCAGCTCACACATTCCTCCACGTGGCAGAGACCCATTCCCTCTAAAAAAAGACAGGACGCACCATGCGTCATTGTATTAATGCCCACCACGCCCAAACGCTACCCCTCCTTAAACGTCCCCGTGTCCTGCCCCTGCCCCTATACCATAGTACATTAGTACCCCCACAACCTCCCTATCTTTCACTATTATTGCCACAAATCAACTGAATGCTTAGAGAGAGAAAGATAACAAGTAATAAAGTGATCATAGAGCATATAAGAGAGTGAAAACTCATGGAGGTTGGCCTCAACAAAGAGAACAACAACATGGCCTTTGAGGAAACTGAGCTAAGGCTTGGATTGCCTGGTAACAACGGTGAAGAAGTGCTCAGAAAGAGAGGATTCTCTGAAACTGAAACTCATGATGACACTGCAGCCACTGTGGATTTGATGCTTAATCTATCTTCTAAGGAAACAACCACTGCAGCAGATCCAACTGATAAGACCAAGACTTTGCCTAAGGAGAAGACCCTTCTGCCTGCAGATCCTGCTAAGCCTCCTGCCAAGTAAGTTATTCAATATAATAACCACTTTTTTTCTTTTATTTATATGCATAAAAATCAAAAATACTATAATCCATACATCTTTTTCAACTAATTCATGAGTTAGACCGTCTTTGACATAATAACTAGTTAATTAACTATTTTCATATTTTAATTTTATATATTTGTAATACAATAAAGAGTGTATTTAATTTCTTCTTAATTACATATATATATATATATATATATATATATATATATATATATATATATATATATATATATATATATATATATATATATATATATGGAGAGAGAGAAGTAAAGAGCATGCAAGAATAGCTAAGCGTATCGTAGACTAATTCATGGTATGGTCTGTGGCTAAATAGCATGTAATTTTTTTATAATATGACTATTTTTTTTGGGAAATCAAATTGTATTATTATATTGAAATGGCCACGAAATGTGGCTCAAAGGAGCTGTACATCAAGTGAAGAAGGTTAGATCGTGGAAGATGGAATAAAGAGATGAAAGAGACCGAAACAAAGACTTGTGAGTTGTGAGAGAGAAATGGGAGAGAGAGATTTCAAATATATATATATATATATATATATATATATATATATATATATACACTTTTGTGAGTTTTGTCCAAAAGAAATATTTTTATTTCGTGTATAATATGAAAAGGAAAAGTTAGTCTAGTTCAACTCTCGTACAACATAAATATAGAATCACGTACGGTTCATGCTAAAACCGTGTTCTACTTGCCTAGCCAGTTATGGAAAAAAGAGCAATAATTTAAAATTATTTCTGAAAGTTTTCATGACATGTAGTGCTCCAGAAAAAGTTACACCTTCCTTGTCCTAATCAGTCTCGGAAAAATTTCCTCATTTAGGTGGTGATGTAAAACGCAGTCAGTTAATAAAAGAAAAACTGCATTAGTAATAATAACTAAGTTATATTTAAAGGATATACAAAAAGAGGATTGCGTTAATATAAAACATAGAAACTTGACTTTTTACGTGCTTAATTTATCTTTAATTTCTATGAAAAGTTATGCTAGCTCTCATTCATCACCAATATAATTTTCTAATTTTCTTGCATAGTTAATTAATTAATTCTTCAAAGAAACCTAAGAAGTTTCTCTACATAGTCAATTTATTTATTTGTACTTTGTTAGATAACCATGCATATGGAATGAAATTGTGTAGGGCACAGGTGGTGGGTTGGCCACCTGTGCGGTCTTTCCGGAAGAACATGTTAGCTGTGCAAAAGAGTGTTGGAGAAGAGAGTGAAAAGAATAGCAGCCCTAATGCAAGCTTTGTGAAAGTTAGCATGGATGGTGCACCTTATCTCCGCAAAGTGGACTTGAAGATGTATAAGAGTTACCGAGAACTCTCTGATTCTTTAGGCAAAATGTTCAGCTCCTTCACCATTGGTATTTATATACACAATCTTTAATTTCCTTTATAAACATCTTTCTTTAAATAATTCTCCATTTTCAATAAAACAAACTACCATACTGAAATAATTGAAATATTAATATCCATGTATAATGTATATATATAACCCAAAAAAGATATAACTTAGGTAATGTTCCTTAGTTATTGTTGTCCTGTATTTCAATTAGAATCAAAATTTTATTTTGATAATCTGTAAATAATTTTGTATAATTCTCATTTAAATCGAATTGATGTTCAATTTGTTGAAAATGGTAATTAATTAACTCTTGAATGCATGTGAATTTGAAGCTTAATATATAGTTAATGAATGGTATATTGATTATTCACTAATGGTGTGTTGTTGATATATTTGTGCGATGCAAGGAAATTGTGAGTCCCAAGGAATGAAGGATTTCATGAATGAGAGTAAGTTGATGGATCTTTTGAACAGCTCTGATTATGTCCCAACCTATGAGGACAAGGATGGTGACTGGATGCTTGTCGGTGATGTCCCATGGGAGTAAGTCTTTCACTCAAAATGATTTTCCCCACCAAAATTGGACTTTAATTATTAATATCTTTAGATGAAGTCTGTATTTAACAAACTTTATGTAGAAAATTATCTAATTTCTAGGAATAAATTAGAGGTTGCATATACTCTTTAGCATTTTTCCACGTTCTATCATGTTATGCCGATTTATATTATCATCATTATCATAAATGCACCAAAAACAATAAATCATTTCGGTATAATTAAACCTTATCAAACGAAGTGTACGTTTATGATATTGAAGTGTCATGATATATAATTACCCTAATAATTAAATATGAACCTTATTAAACGTTCGAATCAATTCAAATAACAAAAGTAACACAAAGTCGTAATGTAGTACTGGCTTATAGTATAACATGAATTTTCTATATGTCAATCAGGATGTTTGTTGAATCATGCAAGCGTTTACGCATCATGAAAGGGAAGGAAGCTATTGGTCTTGGTCTTGGTATGTATCGAGCCTTGAAATCACTTATAAAACTTCTATTTAATCATGAGAAGTATTTAATATATGTATATATATGAGTGAATTCTATAGATCTTATTTAGAGAGATTCTAAATAAAAATTGTTTTAATTTTATTATTTCAGCACCAAGAGCAATGGCAAAATCGAAGAACAGGAGCTAGACTAGTGGCACTATTCATGATGGTCCATCCTTTGTAATTGTGGTGCCCAGTTGGCTTAGTAACTAAAGTAAGGATAAGCTGCAGCATACACGGATGGACATAGCACGGTGTTGAATTATAGTTAAATATTTGTGTATCATTATGGTTTGTTATTATTATATAATGTTTCAACCAAAACAATGATCATATGCATGTCTAATTAAGTACTAATTGTGATCAACAGAAACATAATGACTCTCAATTATGTTGTTAGACTTGGATTTCCTATATATCTTTGCTTGTTTTGTGTAAGTGTTTGCTTAATAATAAGTTTTAAAAATGTGTTTGTCAGTTCTAGTTGTAGCGACATATTATCATGCTTTACATTTATAATTGTCTTGTCAACTTTTTTCTTATTATGTTAGATTCCTTTATTAATCACTTTTCATATAATAACAAAAATGTGTATTTATTACATTTACGTTAGTTTTTGTTTTGATCATCAAGAGCTGAATAGATAGTACCGGAAATGTTCCCTGAACATGGTGGATGGGAAACATAAACATGTGCGTGTTCATGGAGCATTTATGCATGTCCATCGAAATATTTCTTTGATTTATTAATATATTCCTACCGAGATATTGCGGTCTAATTTCTCTCTCCCTCTCTATATATATATATATATATATATATATATATATATATATATATATATATATATATATATATATATATATATATATATATATGCGTGTTGGTCAAACTTAATTTTATAGATTGATATGAGGGGAGAAATATTGGTGCCAAAGCTTACGCGTAAATGACACCTCGTTCAACTTTTGGAGGAATTTACGAATGGGTCAATTTAATTTGTTAGAATTTCTGATTATAATATTTGACTATGTCGTAATCATTCATTCATAATAAAAAAATTATATTAATTTATCTATTCTATTCAACCAATTGAGTCATGCCTCAAGGAACTAGAATTAGAACTTACGTAACCCTTGATTAAATTGAAATTTATATATAGATTTTAAAATATTTCAGATTTTCCCATAACTAATATTTTCCGATTCGTGGGGTGATGAAATGGTATAAAATAAATAACTAATCAGATTTGCTCAGATGGAACTATATGCATGTTAACAAGTTTTTGAATTCTAAGTCTATGTATATTGATTTTTTACTGATAATTAATCCATTGTTTTTTTATTGATAAACCATTGATAAAAATTAGTGTATGCCTCCGTTTAGCTCGATCGTATATATTCACAAAATAACATTAAAATTTGACATGCATTTTTTTAAATATAAGACTGATTCTTTGTACAAAGCACTGAATTTTCTAGCCAGGCGCGTATACTTTTTTACGGGTTAGACCCTTAATTAATACTATACTTTTTAACCATCAAGTTTTTCTGTTAAAAAAAAAAACATAAAGTTTAAATTTATTTAACACTCACCATATATAGCACACACCATGATTACGACTTGAGAAAATTATTCTTGAACACACATCTTTTTCTGGAGAGACATGACTTAATTCTAATGCGTCATCTCACATGAGAATAATGAGTCAATGTCACCAAAGTAAGTGTCTCTTTAATGTGTCAAATTGTTGCTTTGAGTTTCTCTGAATAATCAAACGCATACATTTTCCAAATTCTTTTGAAAATTTTGCGATGTCTACTGTCTACATGTGCTTCGATGAAAAATATATTGGTGATTTTCATCTGTGGTAGGATCTTAATTTTTCAATTCCCTTACAAGTTGGTAAGCTTAATTTGGTGAAGCAAACTAATCTACGTACATTAATCTACATCAATATTTGCTTCAACGCAAAAAATATTTATACATTAATCTACATACTTTTGCGTTGAAGCAAATATTTTTTTCTCATAACATTTTAATTTAAATACATGTATGCCTAAATATAAAACTTCCAGTGAATATATATCTCTAATTTAAATAATATAAGTACATCACGTAAAATTTTCATCCCTGTATAATATAAATATTTACTCACTTTTATGTAGATATTAATTAAATTTCACCATCTCACCTACAAAATATACATTTACTTTTGTAATTTAATATTAACATAATTACTAATAAATATAATTATAAATTATATTCGTGTATAAAGTTTAACCCCATAAACAAAATACTATATTGTTGTGTATATATTTTATTTCTACAGACACATGTTTTAATTGATAACAATTCTGTTGAAGGAAATCTGTGGTAAACGATTAATTATTTTTTATTTTTACTATTGCATTATACTTTACAAATCAGGGCTTTAATCAGCTAAAAAAATTGTGTCAATGAAAAATCAATATTTTAATATTACATGCACGTGAGTACTGTACTATAAATTTTGTTGAATTTTTTTTTTTAAAAAAAATCATTATTGTTCAATTTAACAAATAACGATTGACCTTAAATCTTTAACTATAATTTTAATGCACTTACGATAAACAGTGCCACACTAGATGGTCACAGATATTTTTAATAATGATCAAACATGACGTACTCGACTCTTTTTTTTATGAAACTAAATCTGAAACCTGTAGAAAATCAATGCTTGATTTTGTTAATTTTGCTAAAATCTCATTTCATGCACACATTAAGATTTAAGACAATGGGGTCAAGTGATGAAAGTCAGTTTCTTTGGCCTCAATCTTATGGGCATAATTCATCAAACTTCTTCTATTGAACAACAAAATTCTGTTGTAGAGAGAAAGAATCATCAGATATTGAATGTTGCATGTGTTGAAAAGTCAAAGAATGTTGCTGTTGCCAAAATTGATGAACAGTAATTTCAATTTTTCAACTGATGAACAGTGCAAAAGGAAGGCTTTCGGTGCAATGTCAAAATTGGCTGCACAGTGTGAAATCAAAATTGGCTGCGTGAATGTTCCGGTGCAGCAATTGTTGAAAACATGAATATTCGGTGCAGTTGGTGCAGCAATTGTTGAAAACATGAATAGTACTATTCACATGAACAGTACTATTCACGTGAATAGTAATTTGGAAGCAGTTTCGTTCTCTTATAAATAGGAGACAGTGCTTGAAGAAAAATTTGAACCAGCAGAGGTTCCAGGAGGTGCAGCACAACACCCACAGCAATGTAATCCTCTATAGTCTTTTGAATATAGAGAGATGTAATCTCCTATTTATAAGAGAGAGTATTATTGTTCTTTCCTTATTAATAGAGAGAGGTTGTAGTTCTCTTCCACTTAATGAAAATTTTCTCTGATGTTGCCCGTGGTTTTTTCCCTTATTTGTTGAGGGTTTTTCCACGTAAAATAGTGTGTGTCAATTCCTAATTTTCTCATCTCTATTTTAGCTGTGTAATATTCCATTTTCATACTCTGATTACCCAACAGTGGTATCAGAGCTCTTTGGTTCGGTAAGAATATTCTTAGTATGCTCTGTGGTTGCGGTTTTGTCCGAACTTCCACATCAGAAAAGAAAAATTCTTGGTCCGCTGCGGTAACGCTGGAAGATACGGTTCACATGTGTGGTTGTATACTTTTGCAGTAATTGTTAACGTAAACTAGACCTTGTCTAGTGTACGGTATAGATATACAATACTGTTCACGTATACGGTACTGTTCACAGTGGAAAAACGTATAACATTATTCACATATACGGTACTATTTACGTATAGTACTATTCACAGCATGGCAGCAAAATTTGAGATTGAGAAATTCAGTGGGAGTAATTTCTCCCTGTGGAAATTGAAGATGAAGGCCTTTTAGTGAAAGAAGAAGAATAATGATCGGAGTGGATCTAAGTAAAGGTCTGGTGGACCTACTTTGAAGAGATCCCTTGTATCGAAAGTCTATCTAGCAGGAGTGGCTAGACTGCGTGTGCCGTTGATGTGAGCTATCAGAACGGCGGTACAAGACTAGAGCATATCGACGACAATGTAAAGCTCAGGATTGTCGTGGTGATGGAAGCTCTAAAGACCATCATTGACAATAGGAGAGCCTGAAGGGCTTGAAGAAGAATCTACTGTCTATTGGACAGTTAGATGACCTCGGGTGCAAGTCCCATATTGAAGGTGGGATCTTGAAAGTCCTTAGAGGTGCTATTGTGGTGATGAAAGCAGAGAAGATCGTTGTTAATCTATACATGCTTAAGGGAGAAACGTTGCAAGAGGCTGATGTATCAGTTGCATCAGTTAGTCAAGAGGAATCAACGACAATTTGACATCACAGACTAGGCCATATGTCAGAACGAGGCTTGAAGGTCCTTGCAGAACGTAAACTCTTACCGGGCTCACATCAGCAACCTTACCTTTCTGTGAGCACTGTGTGATAAGCAAGCAGCATAGATTGAAGTTTGACAGATCAACTGCAAGAAGCAAACACATACTAGACTTGATACATTCTGATGTGTGGGAATCACCGGAATTGTCCCTGGGAGGAGCAAAATATTTTGTATCATTTATTGATGATTATTCCAGGAGACTGTGGGTTTACCCAATCAAGAAGAAGTCAGATGTGTTTCCAGTATTCAAGGAATTTAAAGCACAAGTAGAGCTTGAAACTGACAAAAGAATTAAGTGCTTGAGGACGGACAATGGAGGAGAATATACATACGGTAATTTTCTGGCATTTTGCAAGCAGGAGGGTATGAAAAGGCAATTCACAAATGCCTATACACCTCAGCAAAATGGTGTAGCAGAGCGAATAAATAGAACGCTTCTAGAAAGAACTAGAGCCATGCTGAATACAGCAGGATTAGCCAAGTCTTTCTGGGCAGAAGCTATTAAGACTGCCTGTTACATTATAAACCGGTCGCCATCAACAGCAATTGGGTTAAAAACACCAATGGAGTTATGGAGTGGAAAGCCAGTAAATTATTCTTCTCTACATGTGTTTGGATGTCCTGTGTACGTAATGTACAACTCTCAAGAAAGAAGCAAACTGGATCCAAAGTCCAGGAAATGTATTTTCTTGGGTTACGCTGACGGTGTTAAGGGGTATCGCCTGTGGGATCCCACTGTCCACAAGGTTATCGTCAGCAGAGATGTAATTTTTGTAGAAAATGAACTGCAAAGTAAGAAGAAAGATGACAGCACTTCAAAAGAGGCTACTACGGTTCAGATAGATGGGAAATCTGGAGAACATGATTCTTCTGAAGCAGAACATGAGCATGAGGAACAAGATCCATGTGAGACGGTCAGTGTGGAACTTCGACGAAGTACACGACCGAAACAGGCACCAATTCATCTTCGTACTGGAGAATATGTCATGACAACTCATGATGCATCTTGTCTTCTTACGAGAAGAAGGGAACCGTCAAACTTTCAAGAAGCTATGAATGGTTCAAATGCTTCTCTGTGGATGATGGCAATGCAGGAAGAAATGGAGGCCTTGCATAGAAACAGAACATGGGAACTTGTTAAACTTCCAGAAGGTCGAAAAGCCATTGGAAACAAATGGGTTTACAAGATCAAACGTGATGGCAATGATCAAGTGGAACGATATCGTGCAAGATTGGTGGTCAAAGGATATGCTCAGAAAGAAGGCATTGATTTCAATGAAATATTCTCTCCAGTGGTTAGACTTACCACTATTAGAGTAGTATTGGCTATGTGTGCTGCATTTAATTTACATCTAGAACAATTAGATGTAAAAAACTGCTTTTCTTCATGGGGAACTTGAAGAAGAAATTTATATGCTCTAACCGGAAGGCTTTGAAGAAAAAGGAAAAGAAAACTTGGTTTGTAGGTTGACCAAATCTCTCAGACGGTCTTAGCGAGCGCCAAGGTGTTGGTACAAGAGATTTGATTCTTTCATTATTAGCCTCAGATACAACAGACTGAGTTCAGACCATTGTACTTATTACAAGAGGTTTGATGATAATGATTTCATCATTTTGCTGTTGTATGTGGATGACATGTTGGTGGTAGGCCCCAACAAAGATCAAGTCCAAGAATTGAAGGCACAGTTGGCTAGGGAATTTGATATGAAGGACTTGGGACCCGCAAACAAGATTTTAGGGATGCAAATTCACCGAGACAGAGAAGATAGGAAAATTTGGCTTTCTCAAAAGAATTATCTTAGGAAAGTCTTGCGGCGCTTCAATATGCAAGATTGTAAGCCAATTTCGACCCCACTTCCTGTCAATTATAAATTATCCTCAGGTATGTGTCCTAGCAATGAAGCAGAGAGGATGGAAATGTCTCGAGTGCCGTATGCATTGGCGGTGGGAAGCCTAATGTATGCTATGATATGTACAAGACCAGACATTGCACAAGCAGTGGGAGCGGTCAGTCGATTTATGACAGATCCAGGTAGAGAGCATTGGAATATTGTTAAGAAGAGAAAGGTTTTGAAATCTCACAAAAGTGACTTTAAGTGGGAGCTTCACAAAAGAAGACCCGTCAGTGTAGACAGGGCAGAAGACTGTTGCATTGATCAAGGTGTGAAGACAGATTGAAATCAGTCTTCAAGTGGGAGATTGTTGAAAAGTCAAAGAATGCTGCTGTTGCCAAAATTGATGAACAGTAATTTCAATTTTTCAATTGATGAACAGTGCAAAAGGAAGGCTTTCGGTGCAATGTCAAAATTGGCTGCACAGTGTGAAATCAAAATTGGCTGCGTGAATGTTCCGGTGCAGCAATTGTTGAAAACATGAATATTCGGTGCAGTTGGTGCAGCAATTGTTGAAAACATGAATAGTACTATTCACATGAACAGTACTATTCACGTGAATAGTAATTTGAAAGCAGTTTCGTTCTCCTATAAATAGGAGACAGTGCTTGAAGAAAAATTTGAACCAGCAGAGGTTCCAGGAGGTGCAGCACAACACCCACAGCAATGTAATCCTCTATAGTCTTTTGAATATAGAGAGATGTAATCTCCTATTTATAAGAGAGAGTGTTATTGTTCTTTTCTTATTAATAGAGAGAGGTTGTAGTTCTCTTCCACTTAATGAAAATTTTCTCTGATGTTGCCCGTGGTTTTTCCCTTATTTGTTGAGGGTTTTTCCACGTAAAATAGTGTGTCAATTCCTAATTTTCTCATCTCTATTTTAGCTGTGTAATATTCCATTTTCATACTCTGATTACCCAACAGCATGGAGTATTTTATTTCATGCTTTTCTTATACAGTCTGTTGTAGAGAGAAAGAATCATCAGATATCGTAGTCTTGAAGCCACTCGTACACTGCATCTCATTAACAAATACTCTTCATAACGTACAGCATATTTATAAATAAGAAGAGTTTGTGTACGTTTTCGAAATAGAATTTGTGGAAAACAATGCAAAATAAAAAGGAGATTAAAGTAATTTACTCTAAAAGCTAACAACTTTTCTTAATGGCTTTTTCATAGATGTTATAAAGGACAGAATAAGATAAGGTGACCTGAGATCCTCCGACACCTAAAATCTGAGCTAGCAAAGGCTTTCAGGTCTAGTATGTATTGGACCCACTGCCAAAATATCTGTGAATCTGTCACTTACACTAAAGCTGTGGATAACTATTGGAGTGTCAAGTGTTAGAACTGTGTGCCGCATATAACTACTCAGTTTTAGGATTTGAGCTGTTAAGAAGATAAAATAAGGTTGAGGAAAATAAATAAATAAATGAATGTATTAAGAATCTGTTGTATAATAACAATAATTATCATCTGTTGGACTCTGAAAAATCACAAGAACAATTCTTTTATTAGACATCCTTTAATGTTAAAATACTCCCCTCGGGCTTGACCTAGCGCAAACATATTCGTCAGAGATCAACGGACTTTATTATTATATCAGCATTTTTCTTGGACTTCATTATAAGTTCTGCATTGAGCCTGTCGTTGTTCTCTATCTGCATCATGAAATTTAGTGTTGCATGCAAGTGTGTCACTCAATACCAACAAAATAGATCGAATATATGTATAGTCAACACTCGACTGGGTGGATAATCAGAAAAAGAAACTTCGTTAAGAGATGTGAAGTTTACCCGCTGCTTGGCAATGTCTGGAGGCTTACCTAAAGATGATGAAGGACGAAAATCACATGTAAATTCAAAATGCCTTCCCTACTAGGGGGGAGCTGATGCAATATATTACGGAAAAATACAAAGTGAATACCAGTTGAAATGTGCCTCTTTAAAACTCGCTGCATTGCTTTGTCAATGTCGATATCAATAAACCTAGAAAAGAATGTGAACAAATAAATTAGAACAAGAGGTATCCTTGATAATTCTCTGAAGTTGCAAAAGGAGAAATTGATATCGGACTAGGTTGCATCTTTTTTTTAGAAATAAAGCTATTTCCTACAGATCTTGAAATCGCCCAAGCAAGTGTGTCCTTCCACAACATTGGCCTATAGATCCAGTCTCATAGGTTATAAAGGAGTGAAACAAAATCCCATAAAGGCTAGAAGTTGGACAACATTAACCAGTGTTGGAGACTAGAAATCGCTAATATGCAATTCAAATCAACTCTTTCAGCAAATGGTGCTCTAGAAAGACCACTAAAAGTCAATCCAAAACAATTATACTAAACTATGTAAGAATAAAATTGATTCCAAACAAAAAAGTACATTTTTTACGGTACGTGCCTAAAAATATTTACATTAGTACATTGGTAAATAATACATGAAACAATATTGACACATGCATGAAACAAACACAAGCTCATCTAAGCTGAATATATGGTTCAGTAAACATATAAATGTCTTTCAGAAGAATAATTTTCACAGAAGAATTTTCAAGCAGAGTGTCATGAGCACAAAGGTGAATTACCAAAGCAATTAACATACAACTTTCAAAACTTTCAAGGGCCAATGGGAAATTAATTTGAAAAAATATGAAACTCAGTAAAATCAATACTTGCCATTTCTCGTCAAACAAAGATGATATCTCCTTCCATACCTCGTCTTCCAGGAGCAAATAGTTACCTTCTACAATAACAATCTTGTGCCTACACAAAATAACGAAAACACAGTAATCTGTTCATGCAGTATATATCAACATAACCAAAATAAGCTAACAACGTAGCAAGTAGTACCAACTTGGAAAATCAATTACCTAGATCTGTAAAAAGACAAAAATAACTGGAGATAAACAAAAAAATAAGAATAAAAGTGCTTTTATTGCCTATTGACAATAATTGTACAAAATATTTTCATGTCATAGTGAACAACAAAACTAATGACAGCCTGGGGCTTAAACTGTCAGAGTTGTAAACATTAAATGTAAGAAACTACCATGAAGTTGACTTATAGTCAGTACATTTAGTCAATATAAAGTTCTTGAATCTTGAACATGTAGATTTTCAATGTGGTCACCTGGATTTTTTTATAGCTCTTGGTACTGCTTATTAATAATAGTATTACTACAGCTTGGCCTCAAAAAGTTAAACGGACAATGGATTTCATAACAAATTCAAATAAAGACACAAGTATATTATAATGGTGGAGAATGTGGATATAGCTGATTAAAAAAAAATTTCTGACCTCACGATGACAATGACTCTGTTTTTGAGTGTTAACTTTAAAGTTTATAGCATTCATATTTCATCATTTACTTTTGTTCAATAATATATCATAATTTGTGTCAAAATTTAATAAAATACTAATTGGTGGATCACATATTAATGTTAAGATACTCACTGAAGGTTAACAAAGATATCATCTTCCACTGGGTCCCCAACACCATGGTCAAATGAAGGTACATAAACTGATCCCTGGAGAAATTGTTTCACCAATATGCAACAGAAGAAAGCAGATAAGAACTCCCTCATGTCAATGCACAGATTCTTACTGGTCTTTCTGCGATTCCAGCTTTCCCACAGAATTTTCCCATAAAGGTAATCCATATAATTTGAGAAAAAGGTCATGGCCATAAACCAATTCTAATGTTTCCACTTTGCAAGCCATGTTGAATAATAATAATAATACCTTTAAATCTCTAAAAACTTAACAAACCTTACATGAATTCTTAGGTTCTTGAGACATGTAAGTAGTCGCATGGGATTGAATGTCCAGGGAGCTGATATAAAAATTGAAAGATCAACAGTTTTTTGATGAATACAGTGTCTGAAATTGATGAGTAATAAAAAATGGCACCTTACCTCCCCTTCTTGCATGGGCTTCCTCAGGATTCTGTTATCAAAAACATCACTCAGAATTTTAGGATTATAATTCCTCATGCTATCCACAACAATAAGGATTTTAGTTCATGAATATTTATACAGTGTATCCATGAAGGTAACTCTAGACTTTTCTTTTTATTTTTCTAAGGGATGTTCTAATCTCTCAACAATCTGAGTGTAGCATCGACTTAAAGGAAAACTCAGTTAAAAAGATATCATGTGATGTTCATACCCAATCATTTGAATACTGTCACATGGAAAATGACAGCAGATCAGCCATTTACTGTACTTTCAAGTACATTTGATTTGATTGCTAGCTCTCACTTATCAACTCTAGATCATCACTAAGCATAATGAAATGAAATGAACTTGGTGTAAAATTTCATGTGGATAACAAAACATGGTGAGAAACAGAAGGAAACTAACCTCCATTGCATCTAGTTCAGAACGATAAAGATGGAAACCGTCCATGGGAAGCACAGTAGCAATATGTGAAGGTTGAACCTGAGAATCAATGGAGGAAGCTTTCTCAGGCCAAAGTTTGTTTACACGTCTGACTACTTCATGTGCTAAAGTGCTTTTTCCAGCACCTGGAGGACCAGCCAGTCCAACTAAAAGCCTGTGCAGTATCATAGCAATCATGACTAACATGAATAAAAATGGAATAGCCCACAAAAAGGATAGCATAATTTTTTGACTTTGACAATATCTTATGCTTAACCATCCTCTAAAAAAAAGGCAGGAGATCTAACTACTTCACCGGTCTAAGTTCTTCATAAAATAACTGGCCTAGTATAGGAGACATACATTTAATGGAAGATAACTTCTGATTAAAAACCTAGTCAGGAAGGGCACATAGCAGATAACAGTTTTGCCCAACCTAGCTTAAGCTTCCAAAAAATCCAGAATTTGGTGATTAGCTATATTATAAAGCAAAATGAGGGGGAAAAATTCTTGTCATGGTATGATATAATTATGACAATCCCATGATACTTCAGGATCATACAGTGGATGTGACCAACAGTGAACAATAACCAATTAACCATCATTGCATTTGGAACATGGGGGACAAAATTGGTGGAGTTTGCATATTTAATGGCACTATATTCGTGGTGACGAGCATGCATCATTCTGTATAATTGCAGCAGTAATCAGAACCAACTTTATTGTTTTGTAATTCCACAAACAATAACTTACTTGTGATTAGGATTTGATGATACTGACACCAAAGGCAGCAGACGTGTAGCCAATGCATCATATAAGTCATCAACACTACTGCAAATTGGAAACAACAGAAGTAAGTAAGTAAATCAACTCAGTTCAGAGTCTTCAGACAATCTATTCATAGCTTTTTCTACCACAAGAGACGTTGTAGACAAATTTCAATGCTATTTTCGTCATGGCGTACTGCTTTTTCATGTTCACGAGTTTCAGTGATAGCAGCAAAACATGCTTTTTAATAACTATGGTTCTTTGTTGAAAAGAAAATAAAGACAAAGAATCAGTATCTATCATTTAATTTTACTTTCCTAACATACATCATTACGTCAAGTAAGAAAAGTAGCATTCTATATTCTGAGTTCTGACAGCATTTGCCTCAAAACAATTAGCAAAACATGACCATGAATATTACAAAAGCTTCACATTTATATCATATACTCATGTTATATTTGCAAGTGAACGAAAGAAAAAATATATAAGATTAAGAAGATTAACAACACTTCAAAGTTATAACACCAAAGTCGATATACCTTCCCTCTACAACATGAACTTGTTCCTTTTCAGTAGATAAAACCTGCCAGAGCAAAAAACGGTGCACTCCGATGAAAAATTGTGTCTGTTTGAAATCTCCAACACGTATATGAAATATTAAACCGAAACGACATGAATTTGCAAATCGTTTCGGCGTAGAATTGGAGGTTTTCAATAACACAATTGAAACGTTTTAAACAATAAAATTCTGGATTGCGAACCTTAAAGAGAGAAGTCTTCCTGGTTTGAACAAGTGACACGTGCGAAAACTTGGTAGGGTGTGCGATGGACAGTAAGCACGGATTCCGATGGCGAGGCCCAACTATTCTCAGAAACAAAGGTTCTATATGAAGGGAAAGAAGTAAGAAGCGAAATTGAAGTAGTGCGCAATAACATTAGAACGATGAGGGAATGATACACCAAACGAAATTCCAGCGGGAAATTGGAACAGAGTAAGGATTAGAAAGTCTAAGAAGCATACCGAGCGAAGCACGTGCTTGTGCTTGATTCCAGTGGCATGTTGCAGTCGTTGAAGAGAAGGTTGCCTCCATTTACTCAAAAACCTTCAACAATCACAACAACATTGTTAGAAGGTTTTCACAAACCAGTCATAATTGCGTTTAGTACCTTTAACTAAATTTAGCTTGAAATTCTAATCATCAAGTCGTTGTAGTATAGTGGTGAGTATTCCCGCCTGTCACGCGGGTGACCCGGGTTCGATCCCCGGCAACGGCGTTTTTTGTGTTTTCTGCGTGGTTACATTAGCATTAAGTGTATATTTGATCTGTGTTCGAATTCGTCTTTATATTTTCAAAAAAAAAAAATCAATTTGATTTCTATTTTTTAAAAAATGACTCAATACGAATTGTTTTAACAAATTTTGCTAAACATCATCAACGGAGATTGTGCACGGGAAAACATTGATATGTCACATGATATTTTATAATTTTTATTTTTATTTTTAGGTTTTTATTTTCCATCGTTACATGTGAGAAGCCTCGTTTGAATCGTAATTTTAGGGTTTTGTTTATACTCCAACACGAAGTTTCAACATTAACTTGAAGAATATCTCAATTTCAAGGTTTGTGTCTGCCAATGAAATTCGGCAATGAAAAATTGTTCTTCCATACGTTTGTGCCCATCAACCGGTGACAGTAGTTGAAGATGTTCTCCTTAAAAAAAAAAAAAAAAAAAAAAAAAAAAAAAAAAAAAAAAAAAAAAAAAAAAAAAAAAAAAAGAAGAAGGAAAAATGCTTAATATGATGTGTTGTGTATTTAGTTTGATGATTATCATAGGCTCTTTAAAGGAATAACAATGTGATCTTAAAGTAGGGTCTATGTTTTAATTAATCAAATACTGTGTATTATTTATCCAAATTTTGAATAAGAATGTGTATTTAAAGTAGGATGTATGTTTTAATTCATGATGTACGGTGTATTGTTTATTCAAATTTTGTATAAGAATATGTATTTAAAGTTAGTTTGTTAAGTCGGACAAGATTAAAGATTATAAATTTTGTTCATTATAATTTATTTTAAAGAACAAAAATAGTTAATCATTATTAAATTTATAAGTAAATAAATGTTATGAATAAATGAAGTTTAAGGTCATGAGTGTAGAAATGGGAATTAGTCCCACATTGGCTATGCAATGGGAATTAGTCCCACATTGCTTAGATTAGAAGATTGGGAAGGGTCCTTAGCCTATAAAAGGAACCCTTCCCCCTTAGTTTCAAATCATTCCAAAGTTTGCATATTTCTCTCATAGTGAAATATTTGTAGTGGAGTCTGATAATTCATTTTTATATACATTTTCTTTACTTTGTTTTCGGTTCAGTTAGCTGTTATATGCGTCATATTTTGATAGTTTATCTTAGGTATTGTGTTAGAGATATATTTTAGTAGTAGTAATAAATAATAGTTAAAATTCCATAAGTTCTTATGTTTCTATGTTGAGTCTTGTGCAGTCACTTCTAGAACTATGAGGAATGAAGAAGAGATAGGAGCAGGGAGGAGATTAAATGGAAGCTATGGACATAAGATGAAGATGCCATCAAGAAGAACAAGGATGCAAGCCCAAATCAAGATCAAAGCAAGCCAAGTTGAGCATTCAAAGCTGTGGAAACGCGCCAGGGCGCAGTCCATTGACGCGCTCAGCCTTGCTTGCGGGGAAAATGCGCCAGGGCGAGCCAGGGGGGGCGCGTTCAGCCTTTCCTTGCGGCACAAATGCGCCAGGGCGCGTTCAGGGGCGCGTCTCATGCCTTATGGAAGTTCAAATGAAGGAATCAAGACGCAAGAACTCTTGTTCCGTCTGATGGAGTAGTCTCGTCCAGAGTGAGAGTTTCGTCTGTACTTGCTTCATCTGAGTTTGTTTCGTCTGATGGAGTAGTTTCGTCTAAGAAGCGAAGTGTTCCGTCTGTGCTTGTTCCATCTTATGGATGAGTGTCGTCTAACGCCAAGAATGAGTGTTTCGTCTGTGTTTACTTCTTCTAAGTTGTTCCGTCTGTACTTGTTTTGTCTGAGTCTCCAGATTGATGTTTTCGTCTGTAGTCAATACAGACGACACCAAAGACAGACGATACAAAGTCCAAGACAGACGATACAAAGTCCAATACAGACGACATGAAGACAGACGATACAAAGTTCATAAAGACGATACCAAGACAGACGATACCAAGTTCAAGATAGACGATACCAAGACAGACGATAATAAGATGATACAGACGATACAACAGACGAAGGATCAAACTACTACTTACATTGTTCTGTATCCTTCCCTGATCAAGGCGCGCCAGGGCGCGTCTCTCCTTAGTGGCGACGCGCATTCTCCATCTATAAAAGCGGCTCGAGGCGCGAAACTTAACAACTTTTTGATACTTTTCATAATTCTGTTTTTCCATTTTTTGTAGCTTCTCTTGTGAAAGTTTGAGTTGTGCGATTGCACAATTCTCTCTTCTCTCTTCGCTGTTCTCTCTCGTACTCATTCTCGTCTTCTTAGATTTCACTGTTCATGTGTTTCGTCTGTAGCTACTGCAACAATTAAATTCAGTTCTTGATTTTGATTACGCTCTTCTTCAATTCTGCAACGTATTCTTGATTCAATTTACATTTACGCTTTATAATTCTGTTCTTGATTGTTTAGGTTTTCACGCTTAATGCTACTGCACTTGATTCCTTTTCTGCAATTCTCTTCTGCTTAATTCATTGTTTCAATTTGCTTAATTCTCTACTTTCAATTGCTAATTCTCTCCGCGTCTATGCTAAGTGTTCCTTGTTCCCTTTCTGTTCTTATCTTTTACGCAATTCACTATTTCAATTTACATTTCTCCGCTAGTCTTTAGCTTTCCGTTTCTTAATTACACCTTTGTTTAGTTTTGTTGAATTGTTCAATGAAAATCCCCCTCCTAATAGCGAGCAATTCCGAATTGAATGTATGTATGTCTTCTGAGAGATGACCTAGGTTGATTCCTCTATATTACAAGTTTAATTGGGGATAAATCTAGCTTTTGATAGTCATTCGACAGTGGTTATCAGAGTCCGAGGACGTAGGCAAAATTGGCCGAACCTCGTTAAATACTTTGTAGTCTCTTTCTTGGTTTATTTTCCATTTGTTCTTTATTATTATCAGCCATTGTTGAATTTGTTATTTAGCTCTATTTGCGCAACAATTGGTATCAGAGCTTTGGTTGCGATTTCTCTTGAAATTTAAGTATGCTCTGTGGTTGCAGTTTTAACTGATCTTCCACATCAGAAAAAATTTCTTGAGATTTTTTTGTTGGTGACAAAATTGCTAGTAGTATATTGTCTAAATTAAGTGCATAGGAAAGTTCTGTCTAAGGAGACTGGGTATTAAGTGGGACCGTTTGTGACCCCTCCGGCCTTTCCTGGGAATATTCCTGGTGCATTTTTTGAGGGATAAATTACTAGTAATTTTTTCACTGTAGAGCTAAAATGGCTGATAATAATGAGGAGACTCGGAAATCCACATTTTCCACTACATCAACTTCCGAACTTCTTCGTCGTCAATTTTGACGAGATTTGCTCAACGCCAAATGCAAGATTTGCGGTGGAGATTTTTGACGATGCGGGTCATTTCGAATGTGGCAAGGTGAAGTTCTAGACGCGCTTTTCCAAGAAGGTCTAGATATTGCCATCGAAGAGGAGAAACCAAAGAAATCAAGAAAAAGAATGGAAGACTACCAACCGGTTGGCATGTGGCACTATTCGATCATGTCTTTCTAGAGAGCAGAAATATTCATTCTCAAAGGAAACTTCTACAAGCAAGCTGTGGAAGGCATTGGAGGATAAATTCCTGAAGAAGAGTGGCCAGAATAAGCTTCTGATGAAGAAAAGATTGTTCCGGTTCGATTATCAACCAGGAACTACTATGAATGAACATATCACAATGTTCAATCAGTTAGTAGCAGACCTGTTGAACCTCGATGTAAAATTTGATGACGAGGATTTGGCTTTGATGTTGCTATTATCTCTTCCCCGATGAATTTGAACATTTGGAGACTACATTACTTCACGGAAGGAAAATGTGTCGTTAGAAGCTGTTTGTTCTGCTTTATATAGTCATGAACTGAGAAAGCAGGATAAGATGAAAACCAAATCTGCGGTGGCGGAAGAGGCATTGATGGCAAGAGGACGTCAACAAAGTCAATCAAAGGGAAGGAGAGGAAGATCAAAGTCAAAGAGTAGAGTTGCCAAAGATGAGTGTGCTTTCTGTCACGAGAAAGGACAATCGGAAGAAAGACTCGCCAAAGTTGAAGAAGAAAGGTAGTACTCCGCAAAATGCAAATGTTCTTTGAAGGTAGAAGTGATGTTGAATCGAGATATCTCTCGGTGGTTTTACCTTCAACGCGCATCCGGATGAGTGGATTACGATTCAGTTGTACCTATCACATGTGTCCCATCCGGAGTGGTTCTTCAATTTCAAGAACTTGATGGCGGGGTTGTATACATGGGCAATAATAACTCATGTAAAACAACTGGGATAGGTTCAATCAAATTGATGAACCATGATGGATCCACCAGAATATTGAGAAACGTCCGTTACGTGCCAAAGTTGAAGAAGAATCTCATCTCATTGGGGGCCTTAGAATCTAATGGCCTAGTTATAACAATGCGAGATGGAATGCTTAAAGCAACTTCAGGAGCACTAGTGATGTTGAAAGGCGTGAGGAAGAATAACTTGTATTACTATCAAGGTAATACAAGAATAGAAAGGCGAGTAACAACCAAACTTCAAGTACCAAGAAGGATGCAGAGGCAACGAAACTCTGTGGCACATGCGATTGGGACATGCAGGTAAAAAATCCTTGCAATTACTCGCCAAACAAGGATTATTGAAAGGAACAAAAGCTTGCAAGTTGGAATTTTGTGAGCATTGTGTCATGGGAAAACAACGAAAGGTGAAATTTGGCACCGCTTATCCACAATACTAAAGGTATTTTGGATTATGTACACTCAGATGTATGGGGACCGACCAAGACTCCGTCACTGAGGCGAGCATTATTTTGTCACTTTCGTTGATGATTTTTCTAGAAGAGTGTGGGTGTATACCATGAAGACCAAGGATGAAGTGTTTGGCATTTTTCTTAAGTGGAAAGTCAAGTTGAAAATCGGACGGGAAGGAAGATTAAAATTCTCCAACGTAGGCACGGTGGAGAATATAAGAGTGATCCATTCTGAGGTTTGCCAAAAATCGGCATTGTGCGACACTTCACAAGAAGACATACACCACAACGGACGGGGTGGCGAACGCATGAACAGACACTTGTTGAGAAAGTTCGTTGTATCTTTCGTCTAATCTTGAGCTAGGCGAAAAATTTTGGGCCGAGGTGACATACGCTCAACATCTCGTCAATCGTTTGCCATCATCTCGCTCTAAATGGAAAAACTCCTTTGGAGGTATGGTCGAAAACCCGTTATGACTACGATACTTTGCGATCTTTGGTTCTACCGCATATTATCATGTGAATGAATCAAAGTTGGATCCACGAGCAAAGAAGGCCCTATTCATGGGGTTCAATTCTCGAGTTAAAGGATACCATTTGTGGTGTCTAAAAGAAAAAAACAATTGTCGATTAGAGATGTTACCTTTGATGAATCTCGCTTTATTGAAGAAAGTAGATCTAAAAGGGACAGATGACACTCTACAACATGAGAAGAATACTCCGAAGCAGGTGGAGTTTGAGCGGACGATGGTGTTTCCTGAAAATAACACAAGAGAAGACTCTCTAATAGAAGAAGAAGAGTCAGATGAAGGAGAGGTTTCAACCCAAGAACCTCCACAGCAATCAGAGCCAATTGTCATTCGAAGGGAAAGACGAGAGATACAAAAACCTGCTCGTTTCAAAGACATGGTAGCATATGCACTTCTAGTTGTTGATGATGTTCCAACCACCTACACAGAAGCCATCCATAGCACAGAAAGTGATAGATGGGCAAGTGCGTTGGAAGAAGAAATGCAATCTCTCGAGAAGAACAAGACGTGGAAGTTGACACAATTACCAAAGGGTAAGAAGGCAATTGGATGCAAATGGGTATTTGCAAAGAAAGAAAGATCTCCTGACAAGAAAAACATTCGTTACAAGGCAAGGTTGGTAGCTAAAGGCTATGTGTAACATCCCAAAAAAAATTTAAATATAGTTTAAGAGAGGTTTTTATAACAGAGAGTGTAACATTCAAGAAATATAAAAATAATTAAAAATTATGAATTTTTAAAATTACTGTGCAAATAGTAAATTACTGTACAAATAGTAAATTACTGTGCAAATAGTTAATTACTGTGTAAATAGTAAAATACTGTGCAAATAGTAATTTACTGTGTAAATAGTAAATTACTGTGCAAATAGTAAATTACTGTGTAAATAGTAAAAAACTATATATTCACGTGTAAAGTCACTGTGCAAATAGTAAAAGTTACTGTGTAAATAATAAAAAACTATATAATCACGGATCATATTACTGTGCAAATAGTAACCAAATCACTGTGTAAATAGTAACTTTTGAAATCCTATAAATAGGGCCTAAGGGTTTCAGTTATAATCACAAAATCAAGAACATTCTCTTAAACTCTCTCTTAGAAATCTCTCCAAATTAGATAGGAGCAAGTAAGTAGGGGAAGGAATAGAGAAGCTAGGAGAAACAGGTAAGGGGAGTTTGTCCTTATCTTACTTTACTATTTATGTATATCGTATTTTACTATTCATGTATACCGTATTTTACTATTCATGTATATGGTACTATTCATGTATTCTTAGTATGCTTCTGTGGTTGCGGTTTTGTCCGATCTTCCACATCGGAAACGAATTATTATTGTTGTTATGCTAAAGTGTTAAGAATATTCTTAGTATGCTGCTGTGGTTGCGGTTTTGTCCGATCTTCCACATCGAAAAGAACTATTCTTGTTGTTAGAAAAGGGTGGTAGTGTGGAAGTGCATGTCTAGGAAAGTTCTCGCTAAGGAAAGACCTGGTTATTAAGGGAATCCATTTGGATTTCACCACTCTTTCCTGGGAACTTACCTGGTGTACTATTCACGGACTACGGTCACTTATACGTTATTATTCACGTATACGTTACTATTCACGATACGCATTATTCATGTATACTAGATCGTTCACGATATACGAGATCGTTCACGATACGATCGCTTTCACGTATACTGATCATTTTATGGGTGTTTCTTGATTTTTTATTGGTGGTTATTGATTGTTTTTGGTATTTTGAAATATGAATGATTTTAAATGATATTCTAGAAAGGAGGTAAAATTTTCATTCATGCATACATGCCTCAAAAGAGGTGGCCTCGGTTAGAGGGACAGATAATAAACTTAAGCCGTGCGTCTTGGTGGGATGCGACTTGGGGATTTTTACGGTGAGAATTCATTTAATTCATGATGATCACATGATTGTTTATGAGATTCGTGCACCACCGGAAATCCCAACCGGCCTAAAGTTATTCGATGATTATATCGTATTATCTATTATGGTACCACATTGCATATTTTTGGGAGTTGAGGTTGGAGCATGCATCATATAGAAATTTCATTTAAGTCATAATTCATTATTTATTTATTTGATTTTGAAATATATCATATTAATATTTTATATGCTATTAATGGAAAGCTCACCTTGCGTGTTTGTGTCTGTGGTTTGACACCTGTGATGATCCTGAATTTTATTCGGAGGAGCAGATTGACAGGTAGATTCAGTAATCATGTGTGGAAGATGTCAAGGAATGTTATCTATCATGAAGATTTCATAATAATGTGTATATTATAATTGTCACAATATTACGTACCTATGTGACATTTTGTAAATAACCTTTGATGTATGATTATGATGTGATTTATGTGATGTGTTTTATTTTGGTGACGTTTTTGTTAGCAAGGAAAATTATTTTAAGATTTTATTCAAAGAAATCTAAATGAAAGGATATATTTTCAAATAATAATAATAAAGAGATAAAAAGGAAATTATTTTAATAATGAAAAACGGCGGGGCGTTACAGTTGGTATCAGAGCAGGTCGAACCAGTTCGACTTGTGAGTTATGTGTCTGCTATGTTTTTGTTGTGTGAATGATTGTTTGCTTGTGTGCTTTGTGTGCTTGTTTGATTATTTGGTGTGCTTTTAATGAGTGAATTGATTAGTTAGTGTTTACTTGATTGCTTATTGGTTCAATCAATGAAAAATTAGTTTTAGGGATAGTGACACGGCCTAGGATTAGATGTAGTTTAATCTATTAGGAATAGAAAGTAGTGGTTGAAATAAGTTATAGAATTGTAGTTAAAGGAGGAACAAGTAGTAACCCAAGGAGGAATTAAAGTTGATATGCTTAAGAAGATTACCTAATGATAAAAGATTAACCATCTTGACTTGAGAAGACTAAGTTTTGTATAACATGACCAATAGTTTTCAAGAGGCACCAACAATATCAACTAGGGGAATTAAAGGTTGAAGGAAGAATATTCACCCTTGATGGAGTTAAGGTCTCAAATATCAATGATCTAGTACAAGGTACGTACGTGGAATTCCTTTACTTGTACTATTTGACTCTGGTGCCACTCATTCCCTTATATCGTTTGATTGTGCTAAAAGGTTACAACTTCCACTATTTTTCTAGACATTGATAATAACTACCTCTACCCATGAGTTTGTTACAACCACCCATATCTGTTTAGATTGTCCTATAAAACTAAGTAACAAAACCTTCATAGTTAACCTAGTTTGCCTATCTTTAAACCAAATTAATATTATCCTTGGAATGGACTAGTTATCTTCCAACTATGTCCTGATAGACTGTTTTAATAAAACCTTAATTTTTTTGAATCTGAAGTAAGAAAGGATATTGAGATAATTTCTACCAACCAAGTGAAATAGGACATGAAGAAATACAATTAGGTATATATGATCCTTTCTAACCTTGAAGTAGAATGAAAGGTCACCTTCGATAATATACCCATAGTAAAGGATTTCTCTGAAGTATTCTCTAAAATGGTAAACCAACTACCATCTACAAGGGAAATTAAATTTTTGATAGACCTACCTGGGACTGAGCAATCTCTATTGCACCTTATAGGATGTCACCCTTAGAACTAGTAAAGCTAAAGAAACAAATAGAAGAAATACTCAAGAAAATTTTTATTAGACCTAGTTTATCAAATAGAACACTCATACTCCTCGTAAAGTAGGAAAAGGAAAATATGAGTCTATATGTGGATTCGAGACTACTAAATCAGGTAAGCCTTGAGAACAAGTACCCTATCAAGGTTAAGTGATCTTAGCAACTAATTGGCAAGAGCTTGTGTATATCAAAATTCATATAAGGTCCGGATACCACCAAATAAAGGTAAAAGTTGGAGATATCCCTGTACGAAACCTTTAGTACCCTATATGGACACTATGAGTACATGGGTATGCCTTTTGGTGTAAATGCACTTGCGATTTATGGATTACATGAATAGGATTTTCCAACCATATTTGGATCAATTTATGGTAGTTTTTATAGATGATATTTGGGTATAGTCAAGAACCAAAGAGGAACATGCTAAACATCTTAGAGTGATATTACAGATCTTGAAAGATCAACAGTTATATGCGAAATTGTCCAAATGAGAATTTTGGTTAGAAGAAGTCAGGTTTCTAGACACGTAATATCACAAGGAGGATTTGCAGATCCACATAGGGTAAAAGTAATTCTAAAATGGGAAAGACCAACAGATGTGACAGAAATAAAGAGTTTTCTAGGGTTAGCTGGACATTATAGAAGATTTATAATAGATCTCTCCAAAATAGCCTTGTCCTCACAACCTTAACTAGAAAAGGTCAAGCTTATGTATGGAATAACGAATGTGAACAATATTTTCACACCTTTATTCTTGCTTTGACCATTACCAAACCCAAATGAATCTTTTGAGGTTTATTGTGATGCCTCTAAACTAGGTTTAGGAGGGGTACTAATGCAAGGAGGAAAAGTAGTAGCTTATACATCTAGACAATTAAAGCATAAAGGAACTACCCTACCCACGATCCCGAACTAGCCATAAGTAGCATTCGACTTAAAATAATGTTACACTATCTTTTTAGGACAAGATTTGAGGTATTTAGTAATCACAAAAGCCTTTAAGTGTTTATTTAGCCAAATGGTATTAAACATGAGGCAAGGAAGGTGGATAGAATTTTTAAGAGATCATGGTCTCAATCTTAAGTACCACCCAGGCAAAACAAATGTAGTAGCTGATGCATTAGGTAGGAAGAATAGGATATGTAACAAGAATGAAAATTTCGAGGACGAAATTTTTTAAAAAGGAGGGGAGTATTGTAACATCCCAAAAAAAATTTAAATATAGTTTAAGAGAGGTTTTTATAACAGAGAGAGTGTAACATTCAAGAAATATAAAAATAATTAAAAATTATGAATTTTTAAAATTACCGTGCAAATAGTAAATTACTCGTATAAATAGTAAATTATCAAAATAGTTAATTACTTTATGTAAATAGTAAAATATCTTTTGCAAATAGTAATTTATCGTGTAAATAGTAAATTACTGTGCAAATAGTAAATTACTGTGTAAATAGTAAAAAACTATATATTCACGTGTAAAGTTACTGTGCAAATAGTAAAAGTTACTGTGTAAATAATAAAAAACTATATAATCACGATCATATTATCAGTGCAAATAGTAACCAAATCATCGTGTAAATAGTAACTTTTGAAATCCTATAAATAGGGCCTAAGGGTTTCGGTTATAATCACAAAATCAAGAACATTCTCTTAAACTCTCTCTTAGAAATCTCTCCAAATTAGATAGGAGCAAGTAAGTAGGGAAGGAATAGAGAGCTAGAGAAACAAGTGTAAGGGAGTTTGTCCTTATCTTACTTTACTATTTATGTATATCGTATTTTACTATTCATGTATACCGTATTTTACTATTCATGTATATGGTACTATTCATGTATTCTTAGTATGCTCTGTGGTTGCGGTTTGTCCGATCTTCCACATCGTAACGAATTATTATTGTTGTTATGCTAAAGTGTTAAGAATATTCTTAGTATGCTCTGTGGTTGCGGTTTTGTCCGATCTTCCACATCGAAAAGAACTATTCTTGTTGTTAGAAAAGGGTGGTAGTGTGGAAGTGCATGTCTAGGAAAGTTACGCTAAGGAAAGACCTGGTTATTAAGGAATCCATTTGTGATTTCACCACTCTTTCCCCGGGAACTTACCTGGTGTACTATTCACGGACTACGGTCACTTATACGTTACTATTCACGTATACGTTACTATTCACGTATACGTTACTATTCATGTATACTTTGATCGTTCACGTTATACGACTGATCGTTTCACGTATACGATGATCTGTTCACGATACTGATCTTGTTTATGGGTGTTTCTTGATTTTTTATTGGTGGTTATTGATTGTTTTTGGTATTTTGAAATATGAATGATTTTAAATGATATTCTAGAAAGGGAGGTAAAATTTTCATTCATGCATACATGCCTCAAAAGAGGTGGCCTCGGTTAGAGGGACGATAATAAACTTAAGCGTGCGTCTTGGTGGGATGCAGACTTGGGGATTTTTACGGTGAGAATTCATTTAATTCATGATGATCACATGATTGTTTATGAGATTCTCGTGCACCACTGGAAATCCCAACCTGTCGGTAAAGTTATTCGATGATTATATCGTATTATCTATTATGGTACCACATTGCATATTTTTGGGAGTTGAGGTTGGAGCATGCATCATATAGAAATTTCATTTAAGTCATAATTCATTATTTATTTATTTGATTTTGAAATATATCATATTAATATTTTATATGCTATTAATGGAAAGCTCACCCTTGCGTGTTTGTGTCCGTGGTTTGACACCTGGATGATGATCCCGAATTTTATTCGAGGAGCAGATTGAGAGATTCAAGAATCATGTGTGGAAGATGTCAAGGAATGTTATCTATCATGAAGATTTCATAATAATGTGTATATTATAATTGTCACAATATTACGTACCTATGTGACATTTTGTAAATAACCTTTGATGTATGATTATGATGTGATTTATGTGATGTGTTTTATTTTGGTGACGTTTTTGTTAGCAAGGAAAATTATTTTAAGATTTTATTCAAAGAAATCTAAATGAAAGGATATATTTTCAAATAATAATAATAAAGAGATAAAAAGGAAATTATTTTAATAATGAAAAACGGCGGGGCGTTACACTATGCTCAGATGGAAGGAATAGACTACAACGAAGTTTTCTCTCCAGTAGTGAAACATTCATCCATCAGAATCTTGTTGGCCTTGGTAACTCAGCTGGATTTGGAACTAGTTCAACTTGATGTAAAAACTGCATTTTTACATGGAGATTTGGAGGAGGAGATTTACATGACTCAGCCAGAAGGGTTCAAGGTTGCTGGAAAAGAAAATATGGTATGTAAACTTGAAAAATCATTGTACGGATTGAAGCAATCTCCAAGACAGTGGTACAAGCGATTTGACAAGTTTATGTTGGGGCAAAAGTACACAAGAAGTAAATACGATCATTGTGTGTATTTACGCAAGCTACAAGATGGATCTTTTATATATCTTCTTCTTTATGTTGATGATATGCTGATAGCTGCGAAGAACTCTGAAGAGATTAACAAATTGAAAACTCAACTGAAGCAAGAATTTGAGATGAAAGACTTAGGGGAAGCTAAGAAGATTCTCGGCATGGAGATAAATAGAGACAGACGATTGGGGCAACTTAGTCTAACTCAAACAATATCCGAGAAAAGTGCTACAACGTTTTTTGGCATGAATGACAAGTCAAAACCTCGTAAGTACTCCGCTTGCTCCTCATATGAAACTTAGTGCTAATTTATCTCCCAAGAATGATGCTTTGAACGAGAATATATGAAAAAGGTTCCTTATGCAAATGTTGTTGGTAGCTTGATGTATGCTATGGTGTGTACGAGACCTGACATTTCACAAGCAGTTGGGGTTGTGAGCAGGTATATGCATGATCCTGGTAAAGGACATTGGCAAGTTGTCAAATGGATTCTACGGTATATTCAGAACACCGTGGATGTTGGGTTGTTATTTAAGCAGGATAAAAGGATAGGTTTACATGTAGTTGGATATTGTGATTCGACTATCTTTGGAGATATGGATAAACGAAGATCAACTACCTAAGTTATGTGTTTACACTTGCAAAGGCACCGTTGAGTTGGAAGTCTACTTTGCAGTCAACGATCGCTTTTGACTACGAGGCAGAATATATGGTCACTACAGAGGTCATTAAAGAGGCTATTTGGCTTCAAAGATTACTTGGAAGACTTGGGAGTTAGTCGAGACATGTCAAAGTGCATTGTGACAATGATCGAGTGCTATTTGTTTAGCAAAAGAACCAAGTCTATCACTCGCACGAAGCATATAGATGTCCGATATCATTTCGTAAGTGGAAATTCGGAAGAAGGTGAAATACTACTTCAAAGATCCAAACAAATTTGAAAATCCCGCTAGATATGATGACCAAGATAGTTACATCGATCAAATTTCAACATTGTATGAATTTGATCAATATTGTGAAGATTGCAGATGGATAGTACCATAGGTACATTTGAAGACAATACTAGAGATAGTATTATTATGAGAGAAAAATTTGTAACTTCTGGGACTTAATTCCCAAGGTGGAGATTTGTAGAAATGGGAATTAGTCCCACATTGGCTATGTAATGGGAATTAGTCCCACATTGCTTAGATTAGAAGATTGGGAAGGGTCCTTAGCCTATAAAAGGAACCCTTCCCCCTTAGTTTCAAATCATTCCAAAGTTTGCATATTTCTCTCATAGTGAAATATTTGTAGTGGAGTCCGAGGACGTAGGCAAAATTGGCCGAACCTCGTTAAATACTTTGTAGTCTCTTTCTTGATTTATTTTCCATTTGTTCTTTATTATTATCAGTCATTGTTGAATTTGTTATTTAGCTCTATTTGTGCAACAATGAGAAGATAAAATTTAAATTCATGAGGATGAAGCTCGTACTTACGAGTAAATGAATGTACTAAAAAAATAAAAATGTCATAAACAGAGCTTAACTTAAGCACACTAGAGACTCTGAAATTAAGTCTAACTTTAACTTTTCTTTTTTTATTTACATGTTTTGATAAGGGCATGAAAAACGGTAATATATTACAATGGTTCTAATTTTAGTAATTGTGTATTTCTTAACTATAAAAGTAAAGTTATTTTATCAATTAGAAAAAAATCTTATGCAAAAATATTAAATGTTGAAAATGACATTTTTCAACCACACTTTTATACGAAAGATCTTAGAAAACTGAATTTAATAACTATCTTAAGATACATGTCTATATAAAAATTTCCTTCCAAAAATTATAAATATAAATATATCTCTGCTTTATTTTGTCCTTTTTATCACTAACGAGTTGATTTACTGTAAAACATTTTATATATTTTCTAATTTTATATTTATATGGTGGACGGTGTTTACTTCATGGAGTATATGGTATATGATTTATTCAAAGTGTATATTTAAAGTAGGATGTATTTTAATATATAAAGTATGTTCTATGATTTATTAAAATTTTCTATTAGAAAATGTGTTTAAAATAGTTTTTATGTTTTAATTCATGAAATATAGTGTATGATTTATCCAAATTTCATAATAATTTGGATTGATATTTAAAATGTGAAGAAGTTTTGGTAAAGTACAATGATATTTTTATGCAGTTCAATGTAGTAAAAAAAATTATATATACATAAACTCAGGAAAATGTCCAAATAAGTCCTGAATTTCAAAACAGAAAATACCAATATTTTCAAAAGCATCCATAACACACCTACGCGACAGTACCAAAATTGAAATAGAAATATTTTCACTTTAAAGATATTACAAAATACTAGTATCAAAACAACTAATAACATATAAGACTAAACTATAACGACTTTGTTTATAATATAAGAGCTAAAGCATATAAAGCTAAAAAGCTAAACAATAACATTTTTAAAAACTATTATTTTATTATTGGCGAATTCTAGCACTTTCACTGTTAATTCAGTCAGTTAACAATGGACTCGAATCTCGATGCTTCCTATAAAAATATCTAGCACATTGTACTCGAATCTTTTATTTTATGGATATAAAATTTCCGCGTGAATCACGTGCGCGCACTATTATTATTATTATGATGATAATAATAATAATACTATATCTGTGCTACGAGTTCCAACCGTCATTATTCATCTCTGTCAAATGAGTAGAACCATGTGAAGGTCACGGGTACAATATGGGCATGTACTATTATGTTCATTTTTATACTGTGAAATATTGGGACTTCCAACATATACTTAAAAAAAAAAAAACTATCTCTGTACCTAGATTTATATTTGTGCACCCAGATTTCCAATAGGTATGAAAATTAATCTCTATTTATAGGTAGTCAATTATCAAAATTTTGCCTAGACATTTTGAATTAAAAAAAATTATTTTATTTAAGTTTAAATTTTATTAATAATATATAAAATTTGTTATTTAAGTATTTTAATTTTTCATTTACAAACATAATTTAGCTGAAAAAATTATATAATTTTATAATTTTAATTAAAAATTATTAAAGCAAATAGGATACAAGGTGGGAATCACAGACAAATCTCATATCTAGATTCATCCGTAGTAAAATTTGCTAGTACTCGTTGGATCAAATTATTTTCCCATTCCTAATTCGAAACAGAGAGTATGTTATGTGTATTATTTTTTATTTAATTATAAGTTAAATTTTATATAATTTATATAAGTTTTATTATTGAAATCAATAAGTTCAACGTACTAATTAATTAATTAATTAACTGTCTATACTATAAACGTACGAACCTTTTGTTTTATCAAAAATTGTATACAGCATTTCAATGAGAGAAATTATAATATTCGAGAAAAGGTTTATTATTAATAATATACAGTTTTTTATATAGTTAATTAATTACTGTCTATCATATATATGATAAATTCGTTACTTTTTTAAAAATTCTAAAGTCATAAAAAATTTAATTTATAATAATTCTGTAAAATTATTTTATATTATTATTACATATTCTTTATATTCATTAAATTTAAGTTTCTTTAAGAGAAAAAAGAAATATAAAAGATTATGAACTTTTGATAAAAAAAATTAAGAGTTATAAAAATTTGATTATAATTAATTGACGATAAATTATTTATATTCTTAATGCGTAATTCTTAAACTCTTAAATTTATTAAATTTTATGATGAAATTTTTAAAAATTATATAAAATTAAATTTATAATTATTAATCGTATAAATAATTATATAAGAATTAGATAAAATTATTAAATATTTAATGTGATTAAACGTGTAAGTTTTAAATTCAACATCAATGATTAAATTAAAATAATTTCTATCAATTAATCTATGTATTTATATATTTTCTTTTACAAATTTAAATACAAAATTGTTTTGTACTCTTACGAGTTTTATCAACTAAGAATTTTTTTTCTTTTTTAAAACAATGCCGCGTATCGCGTATCAAGTATCTAGAGTTTCACATTTACACGGCAGGACCACTCCACGTTTTGTCCTCAAATTCATAAAATAATTATAAATATACATATAGAATCAGTTGGCAAGCTTATAGCCTTTCCTTCTTTACCTTATCTCCGATCCAACCTTTCAATTTCAACAACAATGGCTGCATCAATCTCAAACATACTCGTGGCCTTCCCCAAAACCCACCAAGCCTGCACTTTCCAGTCTGATCAACCCAAACTATCTCTTTCGCAAAACGCCCTAACCTTAACCAAGCCCAAGCCCAAGCCCAAGCCCACTTTCACATGCAACGCCACTGTATCCTCCACCGTCGAAACTAGTCAGCACCCAGAACAACAGACCCAAAGGCCGGTAGCAGAAGTGTGGCGCAAAATTCACGGCGAAGAGGACTGGGCCAGGCTTCTCGACCCCATGGACCCACTAATGCGGGCCGAACTGATCCGCTACGGCGATATGGCCCAGGCCTGCTACGACGCCTTCGACTTTGATCCATACTCTAAGTACTGCGGCAGCTGTAGGTACGAGAAATTTATTAGTAAGTTCAGACCATGAAAGATCTTAACTAATTTTTGTAATGCATTATGTCTCCTACTAAATATATATTTTATAAAAATTTATCAAACCTTTGAAACGCTACAAGATTTATTGTACCAATAATAATCTATGTAATAACTTTTGTGTTTATTTTTTATAAGATACAATGAATAATAAATCTAATCAGTAGGAATGTAAATTGGTACGACAGATTTTGTTCTTCCGATCTTGTTCCGTACGAGACGAGATAGGTCTAGATCTGAGTTTTTTTTTAAGCATGTTTAAATTTTATTTTTTAATCCTATTTTACAGGGTTAGCTAATTTGAAAAAACATTATATATCCATTCTTAAATATATTATACATTAAATTATTAATTATATTTTAAATTAAATAATATATAGAAATAATAATTAGTTGATAATAAAGTTTTTAATTAATTATATATCATTTTATGTTTTACTTTATTATTAAAATAATTAAAGTGAATTTTTTTTATCAATATCTAATGAGTTAACTCTTACATAGCTACTACCTAGATGATTGTAGAAAATCTTTTTACATTATTAATCTATACAATTAAATTCATAAATAATATTAAAAATAAATATAAAATTATTATATATGGATGAGTTAATTTTATATATTATTAATATAATAAATTATATGATCAATTAATTAATGGTTAAATTTTTTCAATCCTGTGTAATATAGGAAATTTTGGTTTTGATTCCTACTATACCAGCATAAGAGTTAAAATAAATAAAGAAAAAGGATGAGAATAAAATAATTAGAAAGATCAAAACAAAAATAACTTTAAATTATAAGAATTAAATAACCATACGAACAAAATTTATAAAAATTAATAATTTTTTTATTTCAATTTATTTTTGTTTGTATTTTTAATTCATTAAAAATTACCATTTTCAATATTTTTTTATTGTTAAATATTTATAAAAATATTTTCAATCTAGAGAGAAAATTGTTGTGAAAATGAACGAACTTAATTGCTATGATTGAGTTACAATGGAAAATGACTATATACTGTAAATGCAGGTTTTCACCTTCGGAATTCTTTTCATCATTGGACAAGAGCTACTTGGGTTACACGATAACGCGGTATCTCTACGCCACGGCGAACGTGAACCTCCCAAACTTCTTCCGGAAGTCACGGTGGCCGGACTCGATGTGGAGCAAGCACGCGAACTGGGCAGGGTACATCGCGGTCTCAGACGACGCCACGACCAAGCTGATAGGTCGAAGAGACATAACAATCGCGTGGCGAGGCACCGTCACCCACGTCGAGTGGGTGGCAGACCTCATGAATTTCCTTCGACCAATCTCTCCCGACATTCCCTGCGCCGACAATAACGTCAAGGTCGAGGCAGGGTTCCTCAACATGTACACCGACAGGGAGACAACCTGCGGGTACTGCAAATACTCCGCAAGGGAACAGGTTCTGGCTGTGGTGAAACAGTTGATGGACAAGTATAGTGATGAGGAAGTGAGTGTTACGATAACTGGACATAGTCTCGGGAGTGCCATGGCTATACTGAGTGCTTTTGACATAGTTGAAACGGGTGTGAATGTTAGGAAGGATGGGCGTAAAGCGCATGTTTCGGTGTTTTCGTTTTCGGGACCGAGGGTGGGGAATGTGAGGTTTAAGGAGAGGTTGGAGAAGGAATTGCAGATTAAGGTTTTGAGAGTGCATAACACGCATGATATGGTTTCTCAGTCGCCGGGGCTTCTTTTTAACGAGAAATCGCCGGAATGGGTTTTGAATTTGGTGAAGTGGTTTCCGTGGTGTTACTTGCACGTTGGTAAAGAGTTGGAGTTGGATCATAAGAAATCACCGTTTTTGAATCCTAATGGAGATGCTGCTTGTGCTCATAACTTGGAAGCTCACTTGCACTTGCTTGATGGGTTAGTTGCTTTATTCCTCACTTCAACTACTATCTTCCTTTAATTTCCACTTGCATCTTTTTCCTTTCAATTTACCAACAAGAAAAATATATATATTTTTAGCCACTAAATCATATTAGACATCCACTCCGCACCGTTCATCTTTGCATTTAAGAATAAACGGATATAATATAAGTAATGGTAGATAAAAAGAAAGAAACGGATAAAAAAATTATGAAGTAAAATAAAAATGACAACGGTCTGTCTAGGATTAGGATGTAAAAAGATAAATTATTTTAATAATTGATTATATGATTTATACTTATAATTTACGTGTAATAATTTCTTTTTACATAATAAAAGAGTGCAAAAATAATTAAAAAATTGTAGATAAAAAAGTAACTTATTTTTGTAAAACTATTTAACTAATTTTAAATTGTTTTGTTATCCAATAAAGATTATTTTCAAATAATTTTTCTAAAAAAACTAAGAACTTAATCTTGAAAAATCTACCATTTTATTCTTGAAGATGAGTGGGTGGAATAATTCAATTTCCTAAAAATATAGTATTATAAAATAATTCCTAAAAATATAATATATCTATTATATTCATTTTTAAAAAATATTTATCATCATTTAATTCTTGAATTATATTATTTTTTATTATTTTAATTCGGTATAATTTTAATAATTTAAATTAAGATAAATAATTAAATTTAAAAATTAAATGATAAATATTTTCTAAAAATTAAAACAATATACATTATTATTTTATATTTTTAAATATTAAATTTTGTATTGTTCGAAGGGAACAAAAATACTCATTTGATCTTTCCTTGACATATTTGAAAACGTGAAAAGAAAATGTGGTTCGCTGCATCGTCATATTCTTTTGTTTTCTCATTATTATTGTAGGGACCAACAATACAACAGGACCATGCATGCATGCCACTTGGCTTCTTGTGAAGAAAACAGAAACTAAAATGACAGGGAGTGATGCTTCTCGAGAATCTCGAGATCGATAAACCATAAATTTTTGGAAATAGAAAATTAAATAGAGTTAAATTAATTGTTTATATTTCAATAAAAATTCATTGTTTTATAAATAAATCCAAAGAGTAACATTATGATAAAATTTTGATTTCTCTGGTGGTTCTTCCTTATCTCTGCCGCCACTCATTATATACGCACCAAAAGCTGCTGGAATAACACTGTGGGAGATGCTTAGTAAAGATTTTTTTTTTAATTTGCAAAAGATATTATGCTACTAATTTAAAAAATATAAAATACTGGCCACATTTATAATTTTTTTCTTCTGGAAATACTGTTACACAGTATATTTTTATTGAAATGTTTATATTTTTATTTTAACATATAATATTAAATATTGGAATTTAATATTATGAACTCATTCAAGATTTTTTTAAAAAAATTAGTAATATAATATCTTTTGCAAATTAAAAAAAAAAATCTTTACTAAGCATCTCCCACGATGTTATTCCTGCAGCTTTTGGGGTATATAATGAGTGGCGGTAGAGATAAGGAAGGACCACAAGAGAAATCTAAATTTTATCCCAATGTTACTTTTTGGATTTATTTATAAAAAAATAATTTTTTATTGAAATATAAACAATTAATTTAACTCAATTTAATTTTCTTATTTTTTAAAAAAATATCTTTAATCATTCAATTTTTTAATGAAAAAATTACTTTTAATAAATATTGATTATGTATAATTTAAAAATGTAATTTAATTCATATAAAAATTAAATATATTTAATTCTATTTATCAATTTATTTAATATTAAGTAATTTTATTTATTAATGAGTTAAGAAGGAGAAATTTACTATAATCTTTATATAACAAATATAGAGAGTAACTTTGTGGAATATTTCAGACTTATATAATATAGTATTTCCTTCTTAATATAGTTTATTTCGTATCTATCTAGGCAAAGATTCAATCCTTTAGGTGTACAAAATCACCCACTTGCGTCAATGTATATTTGTAAGTTTAGTATGAATTCTGATGATTATAGATAACAATATTTTTTGTGAGTGAATCAAATAATTAAGTGTTCATTACGATAGGTAACAAATGCAATTAGAAAGTTTATTATGTATATATATGAAAGCTAAATTAATTAACATAAGTCTGATGATGCAGATATCATGGGGAAAATCGTGAATTTGAGCTAACAATCGAGAGGGACCTTGCTTTGGTGAACAAGGATTGTGACTTTTTGAAAGATGAGCATTCGGTACCAGCAGTTTGGAGGCAAGACTTGAACAAGAACATGGTCAAGACTGATGATGGACGTTGGGTTTTAGCTTCTCGCCCAAGACCTCACAGTCACCCTGATGATGACCTTGATCAGTATCTTTCAGAGCTAGGTCTCACATCTTCTAATAATACTTCAATTAATGGGTGAGTGTACTTTTTGGAGATAATTTGGGACTACTTCAGATATTATTGAAATAATTAGCGGACCTTATTATGTAAAATATACTCAGGTCCGATTATTAAAAAAAAAAGACAAACTTTACATACATTAAGACATTACTTATTAATTTGCACTAGTTTTCATAGTTTTAAAAGGTTTCTTTTAAAAATATTGTCATTTTTACTCCTATTTATCATACGTAAAATAAAGAGTTAAAGTATATTAGCCTATTTATACATCGGAAAAAGTGAGACTTTTTCTTATATATAAATTACTAATCGTTCATGAATTGCTCACAATTTAGTGCTGGTGTCTATAAATACTTTACTCTGTAGGTATAATAACCTCTAAATTTTTTAGCTTCATCCCACACATTATATTTACTATTTAGGTGCAGCTAAGAAAATTTTGAGTATGGAAATTGATAGAGATTGGCATGCTTTGTCTTAGAATAAATTCATCGAGAAAGTATTAAAGTCTTTTGCAATGTAAAATACAAAGCACGTGACCAATACTCTATTGGCAGTCAATTCCAAACTATTAGTTCCAATTTCACCACAGTTAACCAAAAAACGAGGAAAAGACGTCACATGTACCTTGTGCAGATGTATTTGTTTGCATTCATCAAATAAATACTTTGATATCTTCAACGTGTTGTTCGCAAATAATAAAAGCGACATAATGCTAATAAAAAGGTGAATTTAATCGAGTATTTTAGAAAAAAAAATTAGAAGAAAGAAAATTAAAAAATATGGTTTTAATTATTTTTTTATTAATTAATTTATAATTTTTATTCTAATATATATATATATATATATATAATTTTATAAATTAACTAAAAAAAATATTTATATAACACTTATGTAAATAATTTATTTTTTTATTTGTAAGTTCTCTTAAGAATAATACACAAACATGGTTGTAAAATACAAAATCACAAGAAGAGGGTTGAATTGTGTTAATTAAAAAAAAATTATTAGACAATGTGTTTGTGTCTGTTGTTTTTAATGTTTGATCAGACATAAGATTGTTTTCTTCTTAAGATTTATTTTATTATTAGACTGTTTAAGTTATTATCCCACAGTTAGTTACAGATAAAATTGGTTCATTTGATCAAGACTACATTCAGTTCCTCAGCAAAGTTCCACTAAGAGTATTCTTTGAACCCAACCACTCCTGGCAAAATATAGATATTATTTGGACACAGTCTTCTCAGGCTAAATTAGTATTCTTTGGATCTAGCCTTTGTAGGCTAAATAAGGTATTCTTTGAACACAGTTTTCATAGGCTAATACAAAGGTATTCTTTGAAACACAACCTCCTCAGGATAAGAGTACCACAACAGTGGATTTTGAAAGATGTTCTAAAGAAAGATTATCTTCTATGCAGAGAGGAATTTTACAATAAGATCTATTATAAGTTCGTGGCAAACGAACTTTTGCTTTGAGAGTTGAGCGAGAGTTGAATATAATTTCTTTGTTGTGCAGTTCGCCAACTTTAACTCGCTATGATGAAGTCCTTTTATAGAGAGCTCTATTAGACTGAAGATTTAAACGTTAGTCCTTTTTCTTGGAGTCTTCAAACGTGTGACAGAGATCAATCAGAATAATCAATGTTTGCACAGACTTTTTTTGACTTGATCAGAGACATCATCAAAAAGCAAGATTTTCTTTTCAGGCTTTCGTCTATGCTCATGATCATTCTTCCTTCTGCATCTGATGCCTCTTCAGTTTTCATCTGATGTCTCTTCAGTCTAAGCATTTAATCTACTCTTCAGTTTGATCTTCAGTCTGATCTTCATTCTGTAATTATCAAAATTAAGATGCTAAGTCATTTTGACTTAACAATCTCCCCTTTTTTATGATTATAGACCATCCTAGCATATTCTTGACTTTCTTATTGAAACAGATCAAAAGGATGTATTAGAGCTTTAAGAGATTGTTGTGGGTATACATTAATTGTCTCATGGCGGAGGCCTGGTAAGTCAAGTCATAGTCGACTCGTGGCGCTTGGGCTGTTACGTTCTTAAGTAGAAAGAGTTGTGTCCTTACTAAGAGCTATAACTTTTGGTCTAGTGGTAAGCTTTCGATCCAACAATTGGTATCAGAGCCAAGGTCACGAGCTCTTCATTTAAGCTTGAGTTCTTCAAAAGAGAATAATATATGAAAGAGCTACTATAAGCTCCCCTCAACTTGTTTTTCTTTTCTTTTGTGTCTGACTCCCCCTAAGACTGATCTTCTTTCATTTTTTTTTATTTTGCTCCCCCTCAACTTTTGCATCTTTCTTTTCCTTCTTCCCCTTTGCCTGTGCACATTTTTTTTTAATCTTTTGCTATCCCCTTTCCTTCTTTTAACTTCTCTCCCTTCGGTTGCAATCATCAAAAAATATCTTCAAAGATACGTGAATAAGTTGTTCAGACAGAACTTCAATGTATCTCTGAATTTGAGTAGATTCAACAAGTTCAGCTTCCTCAGGTGCTGGTGTTGTTCCGGGTGCACCTTCTCCATTTCTTCTTTTAAGGAACAAACGTTTCCTTTTCAAGAATTTCTACCAGGGAGACTTTTATGGCTTTCTTTAACTTCCCATCATCTTCTTCCATCTCAGGATGTGTAACTTCAAGAATAGCGGGCTTCTTCCCACCAGGGAGACTTTTATGGCTTTCTTTAACTTCCCATCATCCTCTTCCATCTCAGGATGTGTAACTTCAAGAATAGCGGGCTTCTTCCCTTTACCAATTTCTTTCCCAAGAGTCTTACGTCTAGCACTGTCCTTTTTTTATTTTTTTTATTTCTTGCTTCTTCAGCTTTCTTCCTATACACTCAACAGAGATGTTAGACGATAACATAATGTTACGTCTGTTGAAGAGTCAGACGGACTATTTCAGCTTATGATCAGACGCAACATCTCATTTTAACATGAAATAATCAGATGCTAAGTGTAGATGAAATAATTCAAGTAGACGAATAAATTGTTCAAATAAAGAACCAATTCCTAAATTTTATGAAACTTAATTTGTTTCAATAAAAACTTTAATGCGTAGACATAGAAAAATCTTCATTTCTTGTGAATATTTTTGGTTCTTCTCCTAAGGTAAGAATTCAGATACTTCCTTTTGAGTGCTTCCTCAATGTCTTTGGATTCAAATTTTTGTCACCAAAGCACATCCAGAAAGATCTCTAAAATTCGACCTGGTTTGCACTTCTTGAAGCTAATTTCTTCCATCTGAGTTGACTTCTGCGGTCGTTTATCAACTTGCTCGTTGTTTTGACATCTGAAAGCATACTCATTCTTTGGTCTGAGATTTTGGCACATAGACATATCTATGACCATATGTTGCAAGAATCCAATGTTCAGATTTGTTGAGAATTCAGTCTGCTTAAACACATATAAGGGAAAAAGAAGAAGAGCACACAAAAAGATTAACGTAGTTCGGTGCCTCAAGACATAGTCCACGTGAACAAAATCCACTATGTGTACCTGTTGAACAGAAAAATTTCAAACCTTCCTTACATGTAATTTTTTCTGGAAAAAATTACAAACCTTCCCATAGTGTTTGACACACACTACCTAAAATCTAAAACACTCATTATAGATTCTAGGATGTGGTGCAAGTGAATAAAACCTAATACTCTCACTTATATAGGTTTTTCACTCATCTCTTTCTAATACTCTCCGATGTGGGACTTTGAATTAACACAAGACTCAACAAATCTCCCCTTAATTCAAAGTCGTACACTTCTACAATAATCCTTCTTTACATCAAAACTAACAAAACTTTTCTAGAGCGATCTTCTCTTATAACAGTAGAATCTCTTGACTTTTGGAGCAATCCTCCCTTACAGTAGAATCTTCTGACTTCTGGAGCAATCCTCCCTTGCAGTAAAATATTCTAATGGCAACATCCTTCTTCTCCTTCAAGCTTCGCATCTTCTAATGTGGGACTTTGATTGCATCCCAACAATCTTCCCTTCAAGCAAAGGACCACTGTACTTTCTCCCTCTCCGCAACGGAAGACTTTCAACAAAGGAAATCATAAGATAGGTCCACCTGACCTTCATGGATCCACCTTCATGGATTCATCTCTCGGCAAGTCGAACCGTCAACTCTGATACCACTGTTGAGAATTCAGTCTGCTTAAACACGTATAAGGGAGAAAGAAAAAGAGCAAACAAAAAGATTAACGTGGTTCGGTGCCTCAAGACCTAGTCCACATGAACAAAATCCACTATTTGTAATTGTTGAACGGAAAAATTACAAACCCTCCTTACATGTAATTTTTTCTGGCGAAAATTACAAACACTCCAATGTGTAATTTTTTTTTGGCGAAAATTACAAACACTCCAATGTGTAATTTTTCTGGCGAAAATTGGAAACCCTTCAACGTGTAATTTTTTCTGGCAAAAATTACAAACCCTCCCATAGTATTTGACACACACTACCTAAAATCTAAAACACTCATTATAGATTCTAGGATATGGTGCAAGTGAATAAAACTTAATACTCTCACTTAAATAGACTTTTTCACTCATCTCTCTTTCTAATACTCTCTGATGTGAGACTTTGAATTAACACAAGACTCAACAATATTGTACCATATTGAGGCATTCTCTTTTCCTATTGGTTGAATCTGCAACAAATATTATTTGTGGCCTTGGTACCCAAATTCTTTTGGGTCCAACTTTGTTAGTTGTAAGTTTCCGTCTGTCATAGGTTCTTGAATGACCTTTAGACTATTTCAGAATCCTATGATAAATATTATGCATACTTCTATGTACAAACGAATGAACTGGTAATTTTCTTTTATCTATCATATGATTATAACCAAGTTCACTTTTGTTATGAGGAGAGCTTCCACATTTTAAAACATTTTTTAAACTGAAAAATCTTAAGGTGAACTTGTTTAAATCTTTCTTTAAGAGTTCATTTTCTTCTTTTAATTTTTTTTTTTAATTTTAAGAAGAAAATGATTCTTTTTATATTCAGATAACGTAGATGATTCATCTGATGCATTTTTCTGTGTCAAATTTTCATTTATAGCCTTTAGATTTAAACTTTCTTCAAAATCCTTTTTCAGCTTTGATTTGCAACTTTTATATTCTTGGGCTATGAAATGACAATTTGCAAGAAGAATGTCATATGAGATTTCCTTAGTTTCTGAGTCTGAATCAGAGGAAGATGAGGATGAGTGAGATATGCTTGAAAGATTTACCTTAGATGTTTGTGTCTCTTACCATGAGACAAATATTTGCAGCCTTTTCTTCAGACGATTCGTCTGAGCTTTCATCATCCAGATCATCCCAAGTGGTTGGTTTCTTCCTTCCTCTATTCTTTTGGAGTTCCACTTTTTCCTTAGCTTTGGACATTCAAACTTTATATGCCCGGATCTTCTGCACTCAGAGCAGATGATCTTTGGTTCTCCTTTTTCTTTAGATGATTCCTTAGGCAACCGTCTGTCTCTTCTTTTGAAGAGTCTTTGGCCTCGCCCTTTCTTCATCAATCTTTTGAATCTTCTTGCCATCAAGGAGATTTCTTCTTCAGAAGGATCTTCTAAATCTTTTGAATCTCCATCAAACTCGTCAATGTTAGATAGAGCAATAAGCTCTTGAATTTTCAGCTTCCCCCTTTTACACAAATGAATTTCATTCACTCTCAGCGCACCAATGAGTTCATCTAGAGTAAGGGTCTTCATATTTCTCCCAACAGATATAGCAGTTGATATAGCTTCACATGGTGCAGGTAAGCTGACCAATATCTTCATGTTGTTTTGGGCTCTTGAAAAATTAATTTCCAATGCAGCTAGCCCATTCAGAATAGTTTGGAATCTTCCAAACATTCCGTCTATAGATTCTTCTTTCTCGATGGAGAACATTTCGTACTCTCTTTGAAAGGTGGCAGCTTTCCTAAGTTTGACATCTTCAGTTCCTTCATAAGAGATCTTCAACGCATACCAAAGCTCTTTGACTGTTTTGTAGGCACAAAATCTATTATATTCTGTCCTAGAAAGAGCACACTTTATGGCATAACGCGCCTTGTTGTTGAGATTCGCGATTGTATATTCTTCATTTCCCCACTCTGATTCAGGCTTGGTCAGAGGAATGTCTCCTTCTGTTATGATCTTCCAAAGTCTATATCTTGTAGACTTGATGTACATCTCCATCTGTTCTTTCCAATAGGGGTAATCATTTCCACAGAAAATTGAAGGAATATTCATGGAGGAGCCTTCTGCAATGAGCATCGTCTGGGAGTTTGTCATCCTGGATATTTTCCTCTAACAGTTATTAAGCGCTCAACCCTTAGAGGTTGAGCTTTGATACCAAACTGTAAAATACAAAAACACAAGAAGGGGGTTAAATTGTGTTAATTAAAAAAATTATCAGACGATGCGTTTGTGTCTGTTGTTTTCAAAGCTTGATCAGATGCAAAATTGTTTTCTTCTTAAGATTAATTTTATTATCAAACTGTTCAAGTTATTATCCCACAATTAGTTAACAGATAAAATAATAGAAAAGACAACAATATTTTTATATTGGTTCGTCTGATCAAGACTACATCCAGTTCCCAGCAACACACTAAGGTTCCACTAAGAGTATTCTTTGAACCCAGCCACTCCTGGCTAAATACAGATATTATTTGGACACAACCTTCTTAGGCTAAATCAGTATTCTTTGGACCCAGCCTTTGTAGGCTAAATAAGATATTCTTTGAACACAGTCTCCACAGGCTAATACAAAGGTATTCTTTGAAACACAGCCTCTTCAGGCTAAGAGCGCCATAACAGTGGATTTTGAAAGATGTTCTAAAGAAATTTTATTCTCTACGCAGAGAGTGATTTTACAATGAGATCTATTCTAAGTTCGTGGCGATCGAACTTTTGCTTGAGAGCTTGAGCGAGAGTTGAAGATAATTTCTTTGTTGTGCAGTTTACCAACAGTTCACCAACTTTAACTCTCTATGATAAAGTCCTTTTATAGAGAGTTCTGTGAAGTATCCGTTAGACTGAAGATTTGAACGTTAGTCCTTTTTCTTGGGGTCTTCAAACGTATGACAGAGATCAATCAAAATAATCAATGTTTACACAGGCTTTTTCTGACTTGATCAAAGACATCATCAAAAAGCAAGATTTGCTTTTCAGGCTTTCGTCTATGCTCATTAATGATACGTGTAAAAGATAAACACAAGAAGGGGGGTTGAATTGTGTTAATTAAAAATTGATTTATACGTGTAAAAGATAAATGGGTTTAGACGAAACAACGTTTATATTGAAAGATTGATTTTAATATGCAAACGTTAAAGTACTATTATCCCCAGTTAGTTAAACAGACGAAACAAATACACACGAGTATTTTTATACTGGTTCGTCTATTCAAGACTACGTCCAGTTACCCAGTAATCACTGAGTTTTCACTACAAACCGTGAAAAGGTTTACAAGTATTGTTTGAACCCAGCCACTTCTGGCTATTACAAGATATTCTTTGCTCCCAGCCTTCTCAGGCTATACCACCAAGGTATTCTTTGAACCCAGCCTCCACAGGCTAATACAAAGGTATTCTTTGAAACACAGCCTCCTTAGGCTAAAGTACCACACAAGTGGATTTTTAAAGATGTTTGAAAAACAAAGATCTTCCTCTTCGCAGAGAGGGTTTTTATAATATAGTTCTTAGTTGAATTGAGCGAATTCTCAGACGATTGAAGAGATAAACGTATTCGCCAACTGATTCTTGAAGCTGTGAAGTCCTTTTATAGGCATCCTCTTCAAATAGCCGTTAGACTCATTTGAATGCCGTTGAGAGTCGTTGAGAAATCTTCTTGAGAGCTTTCCAAAAAAGGTTGTCAGTTGTACTTGATTGATTGATGAGAGTCGCAACGGATATAGCGGACTAGGTTGTGCGCAGTATTATTTCTGACTTGTACAGAGATGTGACAAAAGGTGAAGACCTTTTTGACTTTGGAGTGTAAGCTCGAATCCCTATACTGATCTTGGATGCTTCTCATGAGTACTTCTTTAAATTTGAAATCTTGGCGCGAATGACTCAACTTGACTTCAGCTTTGGGATAGACGATATGATTCTTCAATCTTCAGTTGTTGTTGTTTCGTCTCATCCTATCGTCTTAAGACTTCACTCTTTTGAACAGACGAAGGTCTTTAGCTTGAGTAGTCCTCTTCCGTCTGTGCAAGTATCATCTGATAACTTGGCTTTTGGACAGACGCAGAAATTCATCTTTGAAGGGTCATGTTCCGTCTGTGCTGGTTTCGTCTTAGCAAGTCTTGGGTAGCTTGGTTTCGTCTGTCTTGTAATTAATCAAAATCTTGAGACGTTAATCATCCTTGATCTAACAATACGTTTGATCATTCTTCCGTCTGCATCTGATGCCTCTTCAGTTCTCATCTGATGTTTCTTCAGTTTGTTCTTTAGTCTGTTCTTGAGTATGATCAATTATTCAGTCTGATCTTTCTTCTGTACTTATCAAAATTAAGATGATAAGTCATTTTGATTTAACAATGATAATGTAAAAAGTTCAAAAAACAATTTGACAAACTAGAATTTGCATTATTTATTATGGAAGTTAAATTAATCCAAACAATTAAAGAGACCTCAAATAAATTGTATAAAAAATTATTTTAGATCAAAAGATTATACGTTAAATTCTTTAAATATTTTTTTTATTGATAAATGAGTTTTTTTTTAAGTCTTTTATGTTAAGTCAAATTTATTAAAGGCAAATTGTATACCTACAATTTTAATAATTATAATTTTCAGACAAAGTTAGTCTCAAACTCAATGATTCAGTAGACGAAGATAACCATCAAATGATCGGAAACAGACTAACATTAGTTCTATCTTACTTTTTGTTATACACAGACTCTAACCAGTTAATTTTTCATGCAACTTATAAGTGTTTAACCATAAAACAACATTCAAATCAACAAAATATCTTATAAATTTCTACTGTAGATCTTTTGTGATATCTTTATCACAAAAGATCTACAGTAGAAAAAAATTCACTTTTCAAAAGATCTGAACCTCATACAAAACAATTTTCTACAATGATGTTGACAAGTTTAAACATCATTAAATGTTGAAAAACATTGAACTATTGTTGTCGGTTTGAAGTGAAGAATTTGGAGTTGCTGAGTCTAATGGATATATCGAATCTGTATCTATTAAAAGGCTGAAGTTTGAAATTTCAAGATAACAAAAACGCTACAACCCTAAAGATCTTAGATCCATCTCGTTCTAATATCTTATTCATCTTTCTGTAGAGTCTTAGTTGTTGAATATAAAAGTTAAGCACCTTATAAAATCTACACTTGGTAGTACTTAGCTTGCAAAGATTGTTCTTAAAAAGTACTTACTCTTTTGACCTAAAGATGTTACATTCTAAAAAATATCTGGAGTTGTTAATCTACATAAATTGAGTTTCAAATAATAATTATGTTTTTGTTAACATGAAAGAGAATGTTTTCTAAATAATATTAAGATAATCAGGAGAGTACTTGAGGTAAAAAAATTACTCTATATTTTTTATTAGTGTGTAATGGAAACTTAATAGTTGGTAAGGAGCCAAATCTAAAACGAACCAATAATTCTAAGTGTCTTATATTTTTAATCTTCTGTTTAACTAATTTAGATTACACCGTTCTTTTCATTGTCTGAATCAATTAATGTTTTATTCATCTTATGAAAAGGAACTTACCGTAGGACTCAGCTTTGAAAATAACTAAAAAGATTACAAATTTTTTTATAAAACACGACATCCCTTACTGTGTTTTTCCAACTTTACAAAAAAAAAAATTAAAAAAAAGTTATTAGTAAACTTAAAAACTTAAGTGCTAGTTATATTATTTGAGAGACATACAGCTTTTTAGGGGTGGCGGATCTTAATCTTTCTCGTATGACAATTCAGTGAGCCTTAGGCCATAGGATAAGTTAAAAGGAGGCCATAAAGGCCAAAATTAGAATCTACGAGCGAAAAATACATTGGGGGCATCAGCCAAAAGCACCATAGAGAAGAAACTTGGAACAAAATTATAATACTAAATATATATATATGAAGAGAATGACCAAATTTTGTCATACAATCTGCACTTTAATTTGCTTCACAAAAGACATGTCTCCAAATCATAAAACTGGTCAAATGGACAGTGCCATGAATTTGATACACCAAGGAAATGACAGGGGTGGTGAACATAACAACCATTAGTCAGTAAATGGATAGCACACTCGGAATTTGATTCAATGATCCTATTGAAACCATGCTAGACAGTCAACTTCACACCTAAAAGGACACCTCACAACTCAGCGTAAATAATAGATCATGATCCTAAGTTAGATGAAAACCCAACAATAAAAGCTCCATTATGATCTTGCAACAAACTACTATTTGGGTACTAGTCACCGAGGATCCATCCGTGTTCACTTTTCACCAGTTTGGTTGGGGCGATGACCATCTGATAAAGAAGTTATCAGTAAAATTCAAAGACCCCTCTGTCAATAATTGTCTACTTTGAAGGGACTGCATCATATCATTGAATATATTTGAGCCTTAATTTTGAAATACTCTGCAACCGGGTCAAAGGGTTTGGTACTAAATATGAATTCATTTTTCTTCAATCAAATGACATTCAAAATAGTGACAAAGGTTATGTCTCAGGGGTGAGGAACAGTTCTGGATCAGTTAATTTTTATTACAAACGCAGGTGTATGAAAAATATAGAAAGGAGAAGGAAGATGCATTTGAAAGACAAACCTCGTTGGGTTTTACTTCAGAGCATACGCGCAGTCAATCAATCTGACTTACTCGAAGAATATATATCGTATATATATAAATATAAGTATTTTCTCTTCAAATTTTATAACTGATTTTATTGTCTATGTATTATAGTTATCTATCAAATATTTTTCTAATAACAAACCATATCCATGTATAAAGATCCATTCAAAAGTTGGTCTCTTTCAATAAATAAATTTTTCAAGACATAGGACCTGGAGATCAAAATTCCTAATCATTTGAGCATAGTTATATTCTCAACCTTGTATACCACACTACAATGGTATTTTGCTTCCACTTATCTCAATTGTAAAATGATCCCTCTACTCGTCTACTTTCACTTTCAAGGCTAGAATTAAATACATGCTAGTGTAACAATAAACAAGCAATCCAAACAAAAAGGCATATAAAGAATAATCGACATGAAAACTCTCGATACGAAGAAATCAATATATTGGGAAGTTTGAAGTTGGATACACAAGGTTTCTTTTAATACAACCGAAAATTACATAACTTTTGCAATTTCTACAGTGCATCATAATGACTTGGGCTTTAGAGGGACAATCCAGACTCTTCATCCTCCTCAAGAGTGGAAGTGTAGACAAAGTAGAGAGCCCATATAAGCCCGAAGACACCGAAAAGGATCCAACCAAGAAGGTTGTTGCTGAGCCCAAATGGAAGCCCAGTTCCTTCGGTACTGAGTCTCTCATCGACCAAAGCCATGGCTGGGCTTGACATGGTTGCGGCGCATGCAGCTGCTAACAAGGATGCTCCCATTCCTATGTTTGACTTGCTTTCTTGCGAATAAGACTTTCCCTCCATGGAGCACCTCACACTTCCTACCTTAGACATTGCTGGTAATCCTATACAATTATGTTAGTAACAAACGATTGGTGTCAGTTAATTTAAGGAAAAGAATAAACCACGGATTTGTTACACCTCAAAAGAGTCATATGAAGTAATAAAACTATGAAACTATTTCTCTTAAAATATTTAATATTATGGGTTTAATCCTTACAATTGATGTATTTATGGGTTACATTAATCTTCTACAACCCAACTATCAGTTTACAAAAATATGTACCCTTTATTGTAGAAGTACAAGTGTACAACCTCTAGCTCATTAGAATTGGAAGTTTCTTTAAATTTTGATCATCAATAACTACATCCAGATTATTTTAGTTGTCTCCATATGTTTTACAATATTGTGAGCACAAGGAAATCACAGATGGAAAGAGATCATTACATTAAAGAAATCGAATTATGATATTCCTTAACTAAAGGAAAAAACATACCAAGAACGGTCGAGGATGAGACCCCGACAACTGGCTTGAGCGCAAGACCTGCGCGAGTGATCGATGTTGTTGGGGTGCCGGCGATGATGGTTGCCATTTTTCTTCACTAACGAATGACTACGAACTTTTGTCACCGTTGCAGTTTATTTCATACGCATGCGATGCGATTTCAAAATTATTATTATTATTTGGTGGAACAGTGTCCGCACATACACCACACACCGCGGATAGGTTGAAAACCCGTCATTTGATATCCATATCTGCTAAACCCCAATAATTTTTATCCACGTGTCACATAATCCATTAGGTGTTCGACATTTCACTCAATCGAAGCTTCATTGGCTTTACCCTTCTCCAACCAGTAACAACTCCCAACGACGTAGTAAATTCCAAGTCTATTTCAAAAAGCTTGTTTATAGTTTTAATTTATCTTTTGACACATATATTTAAGACGACTTATGAACATTCGGGATAGATAAGTGTCATTTATTCAATGATGTTATTCTAGTTTTAAATGATTATTTTTTATTTTTTATATTTATGGTTGAGTTTAAAAGATAATTAAATAATATATTTGATTAAAATTAGAGATTTATTATTTTGACAGGAATCTTGATGATGACAGATAAATTTTCTTTTAATTTTAATCTAATTTTTTCTTGTATATATTGATATGATAATTTTTATTAGATAAAGATTAATAGATTTAATTTTCTAATTTATATATATATATATATATATATATATATATAAATGAAATTAAATGAAGGAAGAAAAGATAACTTTAAATTATGATGTTTGAAGGAAATATTTTATCATTTTTTTATTAGCTTATAAAGACAAAAGATATTATTTCATGTATTATTTGGACAATAAGAAAATATTATTAGACATATACCTTATTAGTAAATTAATATGATTCATTTATTAACTGTTTCGTATCTACGAAGTCACACCCAAATAAGTGTGTCAATATTTGTTAAAAGAAATTAATTTATTTGATAAATTAAATTAAATAATTTAATTCAAATAAAAAAAATTAATTTTAATCAAATAAATATTTTTATTTGGAGTATTATTATATTTTTTTTACTGCCAAAAATTAATTAATATAGATATATCTATAAGTGAAGAGTAATATTAGGTGAAAATTATTTTCTGGTACATTAATATATTAATGAGACGATAAAATCAATTTTTAGTGAAAATAGATTTTAAGGTTGAAAAGTGTGTAAGATTTGAATTTAGTTGACATATCAAATTAGTTTGAGAAATCAAATCAAATTAGTTTTGTAAACCAAATCAAATTAAATTGATTTGTATTTTAAGGTTATAAATAGCACCTAGATACATCATAAATAAAGAGACTCTTTCTCACCATTTTCATTTTCGATGTCTTTTGTTCCACTGTCAAAGAGTTGATCACTCAGTATGGATATGCATGAGTCTTCGCAAAATTGAAGGAAGTTTACACTTCAAAAACTAATGTTCAGTTATGTAAAATATAAACTTTGAATTTATCTTCTATTAAAGTATAATATAAACATAAAATAAATCTTATTATATCCGCAACATGTGTGATGAACACATCAATAGAATTCTTTCTATTACATGTATTTTGGACACACTAAATCTATTCTATTCTAAAAATAGAATTCTTTGTGTTATGTTACATATTATTAGATCTTTTATTGTGTTTCTTTCTATGTCGTATTTGTGTTTTGAACCCGTTAATAAATCTTTTTCTGACTTCCCACTGTTCTCAAGTTATATTAATAGATCATTTGAAAACATAAAACTCATGTAAAGACAGTTTAGCCAAGTTCTCTTTCAATAATAAAAACAACTTATCCATAAATACGTGCACAACAAATACTTATTCCATAATTTTTTTAAAAGAATATTTATTACTTAATTATTTCTCAAAATGAAGCCCAACTACTTTAGAACTATTTAGATAATCAATTCTTGTAGAAAAGTTCATTCTATAAACTTTTATGAAAATATATGAAACAAATTATCCGGTCATACCAAATATCATTTAGGCCCGATGTCACATTATATTAGATTAAAGACATAGAAATCAGAAGAAGTGCACATTTCCCGGATAATACTTGCTTCTACCTTCATATAACAGGAAAAAGATCAAGAGGCATAACTAACGTTAAAATCAAATGGCAACCGTCATTTCCACAATTGTGTATAAATGAGTTCCTCGAAGTAAAATTTAACTTTAACTTCCAGTCCGCGCATAATTGGCGTAAACTAATAGTAAACAGAGGTAATAGAGCACATGAATGAATTATGTACACAACCAGCACCACCAATAGCATCTCCAAGCAGCTAAAATGCCTATCGAGTCTTATTTCACCTCATTGTCACTACAAATTGGCTAAGATTCTAAAAAGATATGTGTGAAAAATTCTATGGAGCTATGAAGGGCTTTACAAGAAGAATCACCAAGAACGAAGAAAGAATCGACTGAAGCAGGCAATTAATGTTGTGCCAAGTGCCATGTAGAGTAATATTTTGATTTTGGGCTACGCCTGGAGGTTGCAACTTTGCAAAATAGGGTGGTCAAAGTTCAGAAATTTGATCCAATAATTTTTGTATCTTCCCATTGCAATGTCCAACCATGGTTTCCTAACTCCATCGTAGTGTATGACAGCAGCCCGCTCAATCTCGTTTCTATCGATACCTGAGTCATAACCAAGGCCAAGAATGTGCCACCGTCTATCCAAAACCATAGTCTTCTTATAGAATGTGAGCCAGCCTAAAGGAAGACTTCCAATGCTCCACAATGGCCTGTCAGAACCCTGAAATTGATCACATAGAGAAACACATTAAATAATCATTGCATCAGAATTTAATAGAAAATAAATTTTCGTTCCATCTAAAATTGAACAAGAACTTTGACATGTTCCCTCATTAGATTCAACCATCAAAATTAGAAATATGAAAATGTTGTTTAGAATAACAAATCTAAATGTCATGGAGATGTCAAATCTTTGATCTCCTAATACTGGTTCAGCATGCAGAATCCACAAGTCATAAACGTAATAGATTAAGCATTCTAATAATGCAAAAGAAAACTGTGCACTAGGATTCATACAATCCAATTTGAAGAGAGCTTATGTGTGTTAACAATGGCGCTTCAACTCTACATTACCTTATTGATGCCAGAAGCCAAACTAAAGATTTAGAAAATTCAAATGCAGGAAAATTTTCTGTGAAAGGGGCAATAAAGAGTAGTCTCTCTGAACAGAGAAAAAAAGCATGTACAACAAAATAAAGGTATTTCTTTAACCATACCATTTGCAAATATTTTTGATAGAGAGCAGTTAAATTATGTCTCCTCCATTGTTGTAAATCAAACAAGTTCATCCCAAATGCCCACGTGCAAGCATTGGCATCAAACCTCTCTGCAATGAATGGATCTGAGAAGTTTATGAACATATCCATCCTATGAAATGAAGTTTCACCTTCCTGACAAGTGCCAACTGCTGCAATTACTTTTCCATTCATATTGGCTTTCCATAGTCTACTGAGATCTTGTTGCACAACCACATCATGATCAAAGAGCAGAATCTTATTTAATGTAGGGAAGATATCTGGAAGGTAGAAACGCAGGTAGTTCAACTCAGAAGTATATCTTGGATCACTGGAATTATGATTGTTGAATGTATTGTAGTTGGGCAACCATTCAAAGTTCTCTGTGCTTTGTAGGTGAAGTGTGGCTTTGCCAGGAGGGTTTAAGAAGAACCACATCCAGATTGCAGGAAAGTTGAGTGAATTGGTCACCACATGAAAAACAAGTTTCTCCTGTTTCTGCAATTTAAAAGTCATTGTCACACTTTCTTGTCATATATACAGACATAATCATTAGCTTCATAAGAAGAACTTCCTCACAAACTCAAAATTGAAAAATAAAAAATAAAAAATAAAAAATCATCATAACATCACAATCATTAGATGGAATCTACTACATGGATCAATTCATGCCAGTTTCATTATCATTATGTTAACAACACGTTTTCTACTATTGGTTAAAATTTGTTGAAAACTATAAGATCGCGAGCATGGCTTCACTAAATAAGGTTAGAGACTCAAAACTTCGTGATTTCCAATAAATTATAATCAACAATAGTATGTTAGAGTATGTGTTGTCAACATTTGTTAGAAAAAACCTAGCCGTCATCACCTCAAGTGACAATTGGATGTGGGTACAAGAGACTGCATTCTCATAGGAAAGACTGAAAAATTACTGATTAGGGGATCTCGTATATCATTCTTCTTACAGCATCTGTTGTATTAGTTACAAGTTAGACAATTCTGAAAAGTGCTGGGAAGCTAATAAAGTAGAATGAACTCCTCTTCACTGGAAATCATTTTTTTTTCTAGTACTTATTGAGGGATGTTTTATTCGAAACATTTAGTGAACAAATTATATGAATTCAGTCTTTAAAGAGCAGGTAAGAAACTGAGTAGTCAAACGTTGGGAAAGGGAGGTATTTCAAAGGGAGTTTGGTTTACTAATGTTATTTCATTATAAAAGATCATATATCCAGTTGTGCTTTTACTAGATTGACTTCTTAATTGTTCAGTAAGTTTCGCAGTGCCAAGAGCTGCATCTAAGATAATTCTTTCAATATAGTCAGGCATACTTTAAAAAAGAAATGCCCAGTATAAGTGGGGTTCAAGGAAGGATAAGAATGAGATCAAATTGGTTTCAGAATCATGCATTCTTACTGCTTGCCTATAGCCACCGACTCCAATGTTAAAGAGTATATTAAACAAAATTCTTGAGTATAAAAAAATTATTATGTAGAACACAAGTACTGCGAATCTGCAATATAGGGTAGACAATCAGTTTTGGCTGGATAAGTATCCACTAATGGACTAAGTTAGGGGCATCAAATTTTCAAGTATCCACTAATGGACTAAGTTGAAAATAAATTAATAGCTAAATTTGTTAATAAGCGTTCTTTTTTAGCAGTTGCATCAGGATTCAACATTAGCCAAAGGCAAAAGCAAAGAACAGATGAAGTAAAGGCGAGAAAAACAAAAAGTTAATCCATTTAAAAAAATGCATTTACCTTGGCATTAGAGACAGTGGAGTTAACAACCACTGCACATGCCAGAACATTGTCAGAGAAGACAGCATAATGATGAAGTTTTGGATCCTGAATCTTATTTTCATTTGGAAGCTTCCGGTCCTCAGGTCTCAGGGCAAAGTAATCAGAAGTTAACTGCATAGAAAGACAGTGAAGACCTTTTGGGGTGGTCCTTGCAGCAAGATGAAGTAGAAATGCTGATTGGTGCCGCTGTGAACGAACTTGCTCTTCAGCATTATGATTCATTGCACGGAGCTTAGCAGCCATAGCATTGCAGTCTGGGAAAGCACGGTTGGCTTTAGACAATGTAGCCTCCGTGTGTCTCATTTTCTGCAAAGCACTGTAAACTTCTTGTTTTCAGATTGAAAAGCATCCACTTTCTTTTAACAGATCATATCACATTAACATGTCTTTCATACAGATTGGAATCTGAACTAGCAATAAATGTTTTGGTCACTGAGAAACTTGTTTCCAAATGTGACCCACCCCACCACCCACTTCTAATTTTCTCTGCTGAAACCTTGCATAATTAACATGCTTCAACCAGAGCAGTGGATTGTAAGGACCAAATGTAAGCAAATTGAAACATACAGGGAGTCAATTGATGAAACTAGTTGCGGGAAGAAATGATAAATGGTATCTTTCAAGGACCAAAGCATTAGTTATCTCTTCAAACTTGTACATCGTATTGAGTATATGCTGGTAATAAAAAATAACTCTCAAACTAAATTCAAGTTGTAGAGTTACAGAGAATATCTTACCTCCTTGATAGATCTGAATCCTTAGAAGCTTCTCCAACTGCATGTTCCATCTCTTTAATTCTCAGCTTCAACTCCTTCACCAAGTGTGAGTTGCTGCTTGGTGGAGAAAAGCTCAAGTATGCTTTGGCTCTTATAATTTGATCCTTAATCTCCAAAACCTTTTGATTTGTCACTCTCTGAGACTGAGGACGGGAATTCTGATGATGTTGGGTTGCTTTTGGACCAGATTGTTTATCTCTCACTTCAACATTCTCACCTGTTGTTCTTTGAGACTGATTGTGTATACTCTGAATGTGTGTAACTGTTTTATTAAATATATTCTGTAAATAAAACAAAATTCAAAAATTAATATCACATAAGATAAATTTCTCACACTACAATTCACATTTATACATTATTTAAATACATATATATAAGAAATATAAAGTTCCCCACCATAAATGGTGTGCAACAGAACATAGTAAAAAAGAAAACCACATTCTCGTTATTAGAATAAAATAAGTAAATGATCTGTGTGACAAACACATCTCATTATAATTAATTTCTTGATCCATTTTAAATTAGGATAAACCTAGATACGGTTCCTTAGTTGCTGTTTACATTGTTCATCAATTACAAATACAATTTCACCTTGATAATCTGTATGATCAAAATTGTATTATATGATTCTGCAGGTTACCAAGCTGAAATCTAAATTTGATTGAAGAACAGTAAAAGTAGCACACATGGAATTGTATCTTCGTTCTGTCCATTAAATTACTCCAACGGATCTGGGCACGGGTATTGAAGCCAAAAGCAACCAACAACATTTTGGTATCATCCATAACATAATTAAGTTCGGCTTCAATTTTAAAAACTGACCCCTTTAGAAAACTAGCCAGAAAACCCCCAATCCTTTGAATAAATCACAAATTTCAATGAAGGTACTGAGCAGAACCTCATGAGTAATTAATTTGTCAAAATCACTCAAATATTCCCACCCAGCCAGCCATTCAATGTTACTGATATTTCATAAATTTCAAGGAATGAATTGATCTTCATATTTCACAGTGTTAAAGAATATAGAAAGTATTCAATGTTTCTATGTTGAATATCCAACTAAAATCTCAAATTGAAACCAAAATTGAAGCTGCGCTTTTTTATTATAAAGTAAGAAATTGATAAAACACTCTATAATCTACATATTATATAGTGAAATACATAAAAGGAAAGTAGATAATAAGCTCATGAGGGTCAAGCAAAAATCCAAAATCTTATGATAAACATTATTTACATTAGGTCAGAGAAGTGCAAACAAAACCTCAAGCAAACAAGTGACATGTCAGATAAAGTTTTTTTGCATCAATTTGGTTCATTTATCTGTCATATGAATGTATTCATATAAAAATTTTAAATAAAAAACAAACCATGCTTTCATTACAAATTTTTAGCTATGTATTTGAACTGGGAAGATGGAACGTAAGAACTGGAGTGATATTGACAGAAAATTTGAAGATTAAAAGAATCTAAATTATCTTGTGAAATTTGAGAACACCGCAACTTCATTTGGGGAAACAGAACACATGAATCTTCAGATAACTTTTTTTTTGGGAAAAAAAGGCTTTCCCTTAGAGAAACAAAACAGCAATTACATGGCCTTCAATTTTTAACATCAGTAATTCAAAAGAATTAACACAAACCACATTCCCATCCATGGACAATAATCCTTTCTGCTGAGCTTCCTGATCTTGTCTTCCATCATGCACAAATTCTGTAACTTGATAACAGCAAAATTTTCAGACTTGAGCAGCATTATGAACTGTAAACCACAAAAAAAAAAAAATGCATCTACAGATACCAACCATTTCTTTCCAAAATTTTAACTCTGTGTCCCTCATTTTTAGATTCCTCAGAATCATCAATATTTTTCGAAATGTAACTATTTGTTGAATCCAAATCTTTTTCCTCATAAACAACTTCCTTTGGCTCTACTAATTCTTCAGCACCTTCCTGATTTTGACAAAAAAAAAAAGGCCCAAAATACCAAGGAAAAGTTAATTATAAATTTCACTGAGAACAGAAGAAGATAAACTTAAAACATGACAGTGAAAAATATTAATAAAATCTTACACTACCTGTTCAATAGCATTTAGCCTCAAAGGATCTGTCCTATATGTCTGCAAGAAACAAATAAAAATCAATCCCAATTCCACGGCAGAGTAACAGAACATGTAGAATTTCAATTGGCGGCCAACGGAGCTTTAAAACAAAAAAAAAAAAAAAAAAAAAAAAAAACCTCCAGTTAAAAAAAATTAAATATTGAAAGCACCAGAAGTTCCGGCAAACTAAAGGTTCTAAAGATCAGTGTGCAACTGCAATTTTGGCCCCAGCATCTTTTTATAGTCAACTTGACCACAACAGTAGCCATATCAGTCCACAATTTCGCACAACATCAAGCATCAAGAAGAAAAAACAACTACAACTTAAAACCTTGATTAAAAGTTTCAACTCATCCACGCTACAACAGGTTAAATTAAAATTTACTGAGAACAACAAAGAAATGAAAGAAAAAAAAAATGTTTCACTACATTCCATCTAACTGATCTATTCTATCTCGGCAAACAAACAGGTTGAGCTATAGCAGCAATTCAAATAAATACATAAACAAACAAAAAAATAAAATAAACTGATCAAGCTTGAGAAATAAGAATCATACAACACTCGATAAATCTTCAAGAAACTCTCGTCCTCCTGCAACAAAAATCAACAAAAATAAAACGAAAAAAGTCAACTAAAACGGAAATAGAGCAGACACATAATCAACACGGAAACTTGCGTATGCGAGGGGATTGAGTTTTTTTATTTTATTTTTTTACCGTCGGAAGTGAAGGCTTGGAGCCTTTGAGAGACGAAAACGAGAGGAGCAACGACGGAGATAAAGAGAAGAACGAGGATCAAAGCCCTCTGCAACCGACGCGATTGCATCATCGATTAACGACGACGAAACCGTTGCTGCTCGCTCTGCAATTCCGAACGACGCACATTGATTTCACGGATTCAGATCGCAGAGAATTGAATTCGATGCGTAGAATCGAAGTAATAATACACACAGGGTCCGAGGCTAGGGTTTCAGTTATTCGCTTTTGCACTTTTCAGAAGAGAGAGAGAAAAAAAAATTCTGGAAGGGAAGTAGCTCCACCATGATCCATGTTCGCCCCGCCCCTTCCGTGACTTGCCTTTGTTTATTCTATCTCATTCTATTCCTCGAATTTTTTGGGTATTATTTTTTTTTTCGTCTTGGCGTTTTGTTATATATAGCTTGGGGATTGCCTCGCGATTTGTGCCTCCAGGTTGAGAAGAGTGGGAATCACGAATAAGGAAAATTGAAGGCGGTACTTGAACATGCAGACTACATTGTAGAGGATGACAGATATGCGCGTTGATGCGATGGAGTGTGTATTGTAATATGAAAATGAATTACGCTCTTTAGAATAAAAAATACGTGTAAAGTGAGGATTTTTTTTGTTATTAGTTTAAGGTACACTACTATTTTAACTTATTTGATGTACAAAATAAATATTCAATTTATATTATTATATAAAATTATTTTTCATTATCGACAATTTTTAAAAATATTGAAATTTAATTTAGAGAAAATGAATAAAATAGATTGAAAGTGATGAGATTAAGAAAAATTCTTTAATGTATTTTTATTGAAGAAAGTTTCCGAAAATTATTGTTAAAAATAACTTTTAGAAACATTTTTACTGTGCATTCTCTTCAGATTATTTATTATAATTCATATATGAATATAATATTATATTTATTCATTATATTCTTAGGATATATGTTTTTTATTTGGTAGATGTATAATTTTTTATTTAAATGAATGGTCGATGAGTTTTTTTTTTTCAATTTTATGTGTTTCATTCTTTTATAATACGTAATAAGGGCCAAAATTTTGATTGATTTTTGTTGATAATTAATTTCTTTGAAAACTTTAGTGGGAGAAATTGACTACGATTTTCTATTTGGAGTAACAAGATATTAGTTTGCATATTTTTACTTTGATTCTTTCTTTGATAAAGAGTAAAATAGGAAAAGAAATATAGAGAGAGGGGTAAACATAAATGGGATACTGAATGATAAAGAAGTGAGAATAAAAAATGAAATAAAATATTTTCTAACGGTTCGTTTAAGATTATATCTTAAACTAATGGTTATGTGATAGGATAGGAAGAGGCTAAACAAATTAAACAAACAAATTAAACAAAGAAAAAAATTATATATTTAAACAATAAAATATTTTATTATATGATGCCTGAAATAATAAAATAAAATATTTATTTTAAAAGATAGAATACAAGAAGGGGGTTAAATTGTGTTATTTAAAAAAAAATTTCTTTTCGTTTGTGGGTTTAAATGTGTTCATACGAAACAACGTTAATTTTCAAAGATTAATTTTAATGATCAGACGTTATAATTTGATTATTCTCGTTAGTTAAACACTTAATAAAATAAATACACAAGTATTTTTATACTGGTTCGTCTATACACAGTTCAGTTACCCAGTAACAACTGAGTTTTCACTACAAACCGTGAAAGGGGGTTACAAGTATTATTTGCGTCCAGCCACTTCTGGTTATAACACGATATTCTTTGAACACAGCCTTCGCAGCCTAAATAACAAGGGTATTCTTTGAACAACCAGCTTCCTCAGGCTAAAACACCACACAAGTGGATTTGAAAGAATTCTTTAAAAAGAAAGTTTCCTCTTCGCGGACAGGGTTTTACAATGAAGAGCATAAATAACATAGAGCGAATTCACAATTAGATAGAATATTGAAGCATGTTTGTCAACTGAACTTTGAAGAAACGAAGTTTTTAAATAGGCAAAGTCTTCAGATATCCTTAGACACAAAAGAAAGCTGTTGAGCGTTTTTCAAGCGAAGTCTAAAAATGTGTCAGAGAGTACTTGAGTGACTGATGGCGTGTGCAGCAGATTTAGATAGCGTGTACAGTACTTTTTCTGACTTGTACAGAGACTTTGACAAAAAGGTGAGGACCTTTTCGAGTTGCATATGTAAGCGCGAATTCTCATACTGATCTTGAATGCTTCTAAAGAGTATTTCTTAAGATTTGAAATTTTGGTGCGAGTGACTCACACTTTGCTTCACTTCTTTGACAAACGATGAACTTTTTCAGTCTTAAGAGTTTTCGTCTTAGCCTATCGTCTGATGACTTGACTTGAGACAGACGAATATCTTCAACTTTGAGGGGTCATCTTCCGTCTGTGCTCGTTACGTCTAACTTTGCTGGTTGATGTTCCGTCTGTAAATGTTCCATCATCTGTCTTGTAATAATCAAAACTTTAGAAATGTTAATCATTTTGAACTAACATTTATTTTGTTTTATAATAAATTATTAAAACAATGAATAAAATTTGTAATTCATTTCATTATATTCCATCATGTTTGATTATATTTCTACCTATTTCATTCCTTTTTTTTCATTAATTTAAATATACCCTGAATGATATGAAGAAAATAAAAAATGCTATTTATTATCAATAAAATTAAAATTAGATTTTTTTATTTTTTATTTAAATAAAATTATTTATTATTTTCTAAGTTATTTATTTTTTTCAAAAATAAAATATATTATTATTTTAAAATAAAACAAATAAATAAATTGAATGTTTGGATGTCTTTCTATCAGTTTCATTCCGATTTAACAGGAGAATTTATGCGTTAGGTTTCATTAAAAGAAAAATAAAAAAGCTGATTTTTTCTTAAATAGACAGTACAGATTTAACAAATTTTTTTTATCTTGCTTTAATTATATCTCTATTTCTTTTTCCTTCATTTTTATTCATCCACAACTAAAAAAATCCTACTAGAATATTTAATAATAATGGGTGAGTACTTTTACAAGTACAGGTAGCTGTTGTTTAAAGAGTGAAGAGTGGAAAATTTGAAACTAAATTAAATTAATAATTATAATTATATATACATATATATGAGAAAATTAGTTTCTATGATTTATATAAAAACTATAGAAAAAATATATTTAATAAAATCTTATATTAAAAATTTAAAATAATTAAAGTATTTAATTTATAAAATAATATATACATGTAATATCTTTTTAATATTTATTAAATTAAAGAAGATATATTTGATAATAAGTGTTTTGAACTTTAACAGCTTCCTTAGGGTTATAGGCAAGCACAACTCACGGAAAATTAGATGGAATATAATGAAGAATATGCTATATATTATAACTATAAAAAATATTTAATAGCTTTTTAATTACAACTTATTAAAAAAAATTATTATTATTTGTTACACAAAGTTATTATTGGATTGATATTATAAGTTGAGAGCAATATGTTTGATTCATAATTATGTAATTAAAAAAATAAAAAAAAATTACTTTACAATTCGAGGAAATTAGTTGGGGTGCATTTTGTGTACATGATGCGACAATGAAGGCAAAATGTGTCAACCTTACCTACCCATGAAAAAGCTAACCTCGTGAGAGACCTTTGCTTTCTGTCTCGTCTGTGAAATAAAAACATACCCAACTTCGACTTTATTAAAATGTTATGATTCCATCCATCCATCTTCGTTCAATATTTCCTTCAAATATAAAAGAAAGTGATTTTCATTAATTAAAAATAAAAAACCCGCTAGCACAAGTCACGGGTGTTGTAAGTCAGAGACCCTTAATAAAAGATAGGGTTACATTAAAAAAAAATAAAATTGTTTCTCACGAGCATTATTTGTTAAAGTTATGGCCGTATATTATATTCAGACCTTGAATCATTTCTCCTCTTTTAATGATAGCATATAGTTATGGGACTCAAAACAATATTTATCTTTTTTTTTTTATGATTAATATTTACCATTTAAAACATACCCAATGGTAAAGAGAATATATATTTATTTCACATCAAACACTGTAAATAAGCCAGGAACAGGATACTATGTAGACATCCTCTCTCACGCACCCTCTCATGTTAATAAACTTATAAAATAAATTAAAAATAAAAGGCCATATATATGTTAACAATTAATATATTATATTAATTAAACTGACACTGTTTTTTAATAAATATTTTTCAAAATTTTAATAAATATTTTTTAACATGATCATTAAAATTTGAATTTAATTTTTTTTAATTTTCTTTACAAAGATTAAAATGAGAGATGTCTACCTAATTTAAAAAATAAAATCACTATTTACTTATTTTTTAAATAAACAAATAACCTTACCAACAAATAATTATTAATATTAGTTGTCTTATGGATACGTGTCAATAGGGAATGTGCATCCAGGACATCTTTAATAATAAATTTTAGATCTTATGTCACTTTTGGTTTCGTACGTTCTGTTATATTACTTAAGATCTCTCGGCAATTATTTTTTAATCAAATGTGAAACTTATATTTTATTTTTTAAAATATTAATTTAAATAAATAATTAATTTAATTAAAAAATTATAAATCTTTATATATATGTTTTAAGATACTCTTGTGAGGGTCACCCCTTTTTTAAAACCTAGTGGCCATCATGTCAATCACAATGTGGTATTGTTACATTTATCTTTCAGCTGACGCATTAACTATTGTTGCAAGAGTGTAGGTGTAATTTTCTTCTTGCCAATGGCAATGCCACAGCCAAGAGGGAACTCTTTCGTGGTACAACTATCTGCTTTATCGCACCAATTAATATAGGGTTGCCTACCTATTGGTTGGATTTTAGATAAAAATAAAATTTAAATTAATTAATTTTATTATTTTAATTTAATTTGAATTATTATTTTTTTATAAAATTCAAATTAAATCAACCCAACTAATAATTTATTCAATTCAATTGAATTAAATCTAAAATGTTTTATGAGTATAAAAAATTTATTATCTTTTTAAGATATATGCTTTATTTTAATTTTTTTTACTTAATCTTATAATTAAAATAGATATAAATATAATACACTCATATAAATTAAATAATAAAAAACACATAATTATTTTATAAAATTTTTATTAGAGATAATAAAATAATAAGTCATATATATTTAGTTTAGTTTGTTATTAAGTTTAATTGATTTGATTAAATTAAAATTTTAAAATCAATTTGATTAATTTAATTTAAATGTTGAGTTATTGGATCAAAACGATAATTATTGATTCATGGAATAAATTATTTGTTTCTCTGAATCAATGGGGGTAATGATGCCTGGCTTCCCCTGACTTCCAAGGATTAGCATTAAACAGAATGCATTGAGATCGATTTGGCATGTGATGATGTGATTATTATCATTGTCATGTCATGTCAATAAACTTTCATTATATATTTGATTTTTAACCATTTTTTCAGTGGATTTTATATGCATATTTTATTAAAACAATAATTCAGATTATTCAAAGCCTCACATAAAAGGCACAGTGACTGTGACTTTTTCTGCCCAATCATCACCATCCCCACAATCCAGATGCCGTCACTCTACCAGTTGTATCACTGCCAAGTATTAGACATGGAGATATTTATTTTCAACGCCTGGACCTAAATTTGTTTTCTCCGTTTTTATAATTTTGAAATTTTTATTTTTATTTTTTGTAATTTATATATTTAATTTTTGAATTAACTTTTTTATAATTTGATCTTTATAATAATATAATAAATGTTAATTGTAAAATTAATTACATTGATTGGCGTGTGAATCTTTTTATCACTTTTTTATTTAATTTATTTTTATAAAAAATTGAAAAGAAAAACATAGTTCTAGTGAAATTACAGTTTCAAATTATCCCGTTCATCAATATATTAAAGTTAAAATTTAATTTTTATAATTTTTAGAAAAACAAATCAAATGGGAAATAGTAGAAAATCCATTTATCAGTTAACGTTATTAATTTCAAAGTTAATATTTATGAAATCATCATATTAATTAAATTTATAAATTCTTAAAAAGTAAGGCAATAAATATCTGAATTATAAAACCAGTAACTGAAAATTTCAAAATTATAAAATTAAAGTTAATTTTCAACGAAGTTAGAACGTAAAAATGAACCGGAAACAATGTTGATTGTAGAAGCTTAACACACAGTAGTACATTCTACAACCGGAAATTCACTCGTATGATAAAGAAGTGCACATTCTTCATGTTTCGCACTACTAACTTGTATTTTAATTTTTTAAATGGATAATTATCTGTTAATTAACCTCGTTTTTAATAGTAGGCGTAAAAAGCACATTACTTAAATATTATATACAAAAATAGTGTAAAGAATAAAACAAAAAGTGAAGAAACTTGAGCATAGAAAACAAATGAAAAACTGTCTTGAATTGCGTGTACATTATGCCAAAACCAATTCCTGTAGGACCTGTGTGCATACTTTTGAGATGATCAGTTCCTTTGTACCCGCACAAACTTCTCAACAGTTCCCAAACACGATATTTACGTCTCATCCAAGATGAATAGCCGAAGCAAACAAACATGAATAACTGTGATTCCTAAAAAACAAAATACTATCTCTGTCTTTAGATGTAAGTTTTCTTCTCTTTTTTTTTTTCTTGAATTTTTTTTCCTCTTTTTATAAGACTCTAATAATCATCATAAAAATTGACACACTTTGTTCTTGACGTGTAATGAATAGAATGACTAAAATGATTTATACTTATAATTCAATAAATAGATCATTTGATGATGTTTTTTTTTTCGTAAAATCAATTGAGTTAAATAAAATTTTCCAAAAACAAAAAAACACAATCAATTGTAAAAGAAAAAAAAAGAATAATTAAATAATGGGAGGTTATTTGAGTAAATTTATATAACAAAATTATTAAAGGAGGTGTAGTTAATAAATAGGAGTAGGAAGTGTAGATAGGTAAACCCAAAAAGAGGAATGTGGCCCATAGTCCTGTGAAAACTAGCGCTTGTCCGTTACACCCCACCGTAGTCACTAATTATTATCATGCCAATTTTTTTTTTTTCTTTCTATTTCCAACTTAATCAAACATTATTTTTACTATCTTAATATCTTAATAAAATAAATACTTTATTTTTAACTTAAGTACGAAAGTTAAATTAAACATAAGGTCTTTCAGCGAATCTTAGAATGCATATACACATATTATCAACGTGGACCCTAGACTCACGTATACACAGCAGACAAAACCGGCCAGGAACTTAAAACTGAAAGCTCTAGTCTAAGATTGCTCTTAGTGGTCCTCGACATAAACGCCACAGAATTTTTCATTGAACTCACACAAAACATATCACGTAGTCCCACTTTTAATCTAAAATAAAAACACAAACCAAATGTGAGGTTATAAAGTTAAAACTGGTGATTAATTCGAGAAGTTATTTTCAAATTTTATTCTTAATTTTATTTTTTTGAAAATGATTTATATATTCCTATTTTTATTTATTTTTATATTTTTATGAAAATATTTTTTAAAAAAATCAATCAAACATGTTTTTACCTCTATTTTTAATTTTTAATGAACATAAAAATAACAAAAACTCAAATAAAATATTCTGTAAGTTTTGGTTTGATTTAATTTAATTTTAACTTTTAATAAACTATCAAATCTAAACTATCAAATCGAAAATATTCTATTAAAATATATGAAAGGAGAAATATTTAATGTATACGTAACCAGCCCATCAACCACTCACAAAATACATATGCTAGTATTCCTTTTGTTAATGTTCTTTTTTTTTCTTCCTCATTCTTTACCTTTTATAGGAAATAAATACATTCAAATTGATATATTGTTTTAAGTAATCATTCATTTGCTGACATTTCTGGTCTGCTAATAATTTTCTTAATTAAAATTTATTAAAAAATGATAAATTTTGGTGAGTCCTGTCTCAATATTTTTTTAATGATCTTGATTTATAATTTTCAATAAATTTTACTGCGAGAAAAGTGTTGTTAATCGTCTCAACCAATTAGCTAGAATTAGCCCTCTAGCTAACTTTATTCTGTGCAATTTAATGCACTTAAAATAAAATAAAATAAATGCAGAGATACTTTACAGGTGGCTCGAGTAATATCACATAGTCAATAAGATTTTAAACATATTATAATTAACAACACACTTTTTACTAACAATATTTATAATATGTTTGGAATGAGAAATGAAAAAGAGAAAGAATTGAAAATTTTCGAATCTAAATTAAAAGGAAAGTGGAAAGAAATAACAATTTTAAATTTTTATCTCTAAAAATTATATTCTTTTATATTTTTCTTTCATTTTCACCATCTATTTTTTTTTTTTTCAGTGTTCTTTCTTGTTAACCAAAGATAAAAAATAAGAGAAAGAGAAGGCAGAAACCAAACAATAATTGGACCACACCTCACACAAATATAAAATAGAGGAAGTAAATTCAAAGAAAAAAGCTGAACCAAGAATTACCTCTAACGTTATATCTTGTTCCATCGTAACTCCGAAAGTTCAAAGCTACCGTGTTTAAGCATAATCATGCCACTCACAACCCCACTACCTGTCACCAAATCAACTCATGCAAGATATCTTTCATTGCTCCATAATAATATAAACCTTCCACATGCCATCACTGTCTTTTCTCCCTTCTCATCTTATTCTCATCCTCTTCTGCATAACCCACTTTTTTCACACTATCTCAGCAAATGGCTCTGTCTGGCTCTGTGATGGAGCTTCAAGCTTCTTCTACAAAGAAGAAAACTGCTGTTTCCAGAAGTTGGATTATGCTGGACCATGATGGTACAGGCACTGTACTTGATGCGGATAAGTATGCTATTATGCGTTTGGTTAAAATTCACGCAAGAGATCTTCGAATTTTGGACCCTCTCTTATCATATCCTTCCACCATTTTGGGCAGAGAGAAAGTCATTGTTCTCAATTTAGAGGCAAACCACTTTGTTTCTTTGACTTGTTTTGTTTTGCTTGTAATTCTGCTTCACCAACTTATTGATTTCTTTTTCTGCAGCACATTAAAGCTATCATCACTGCAGATGAGGTATGTTTGATGATATTCATACACTGCTAGAAATATAAAAATTAATTATGTAATCTTTTTATCTTTAAAAAATCTGTCACTAATATTTAGTGACTCCTGAATCATCAGAGGATAAAGAAAAAAAAAGCAATTTTTCGTCATTGAATTATAGTTTATAATGATAAGGATGTGTCTGTCATGTTCAATGTCTTTTGTTATTTGTGAGATTACAAATGATGCAATAGAAATGGAATCAGTTTTCAGTTTTGTGTGGTTGTGTTGTTTGTTCTTGGTGATGCAGGTGTTGCTAAGAGACCCAACGGATGATGATGTTGTGCCAATTGTTGAGGAACTTCGACGACGGTTACCGAAAGTAAGTGTTACTGGCCAAGGAGAAGAAGAGGCGTGTGCTCAAGATGGTGAAGGTGGAGAAGTGAATGGTGATTTATTTTATTAGTTATAATCAGTTTTAGTTTTGTTGCTTTGTTTCGGGCTATTTAATTTTTCTTTCATTAGCAATAATGAAAAATTGTGTTATGGTTTGTAGAATTTCCATTTGAGATTCGGGCTTTGGAAGTTTTATTGGAGGCAATTTGTAGTTTCCTTGACGCACGAACGAGAGAGTTAGAGACTGCTGCTTATCCTGCTTTGGATGAATTGACCTCTAAGGTAAAGCCTTTGTACAAGCATTGTGTATGTCTGTCAGTTTTTCTGTTTTTCATTGATTTTTCATCTTGGTACAAGAACATGGCTACTGAATTTGAGATCATTCAAATGGTTAAATTTAAAAAGAAAAAATTGTGATGATATCATCAAAAAAGGATCCAGGGAAAAAGGGTTACTTTTTACATCTTAAGTGTCAGAAGTCAGAACTCAGAAACAAAGTCTGAGTAGTATTTCTGACGAAGCAAAATGAATGGACATCAATGTCAGAACACAGAAACAGGCTGAGTTACGAATTTTCTGTGATTATTTTACCAGCCCGTGTTCTGTCAAAATAAGCACGATAATTGTTTCCAAGCTTAAGATATCTAGAAAACAGTTATGTCCACAATTTGTGGTATCAAATTCTCTTTAATTATTCTGCCCTCTTTTAAGCTAGTAAAGTGGTACATGAGTGAGAAATGCGTCCATCCAAAAGAAAGCACAGATTCCTTAAGGACTAAACCTATTACTAATTTCTGCTTTAAATAAAATCGGTACTATGTTAAATTGTTAATTATTTGATTTTTCATTATCTGTTGTTACAAACTTATGACACTTGTGTCCAGATCAGTAGTCGTAATTTGGACAGAGTACGAAAATTGAAATGTGCAATGACGAGGTTGACAAATCGAGTTCAAAAGGTATGTTGAAATAACAGATTTTTAAGAGAAATTTATTCCTTTTTCCTTTTCTTGTTTCTTATTTCACAGTTGTGTTCCAAAGAAGAATGTGGTATTAGAACCGATATTTTTGTGTTTGCATTTACTTTGCTTTCTTGTAGATTAGAGATGAACTAGAAAACCTACTTGATGATGATGACGACATGGCTGATCTTTACTTATCAAGAAAGTTGGCCGTTTCATCCTCTCCCACAAGTAGCTCTGATGCTCCCTACTGGCTTTATGGGTCTCCAAATACAGGTTCAAAAGTACACAAATCAAGCAGAGCAAGTGGAACGACAGTTCATAGGGAGAATGATGTTGAGGAGCTTGAAATGTTACTTGAGGTTACAAAACTCTTCATCTTCAGTTTTGTCACAGATATTATAGGGTTAGGCAATGTTTGTAAACCGTTGTAAAAGTATTTTCGGGACAAAAACAATTTTGTCAACATTTATTTTTGCTTTCATTTTACTTTTATCAGACAAATATGTATTGAAACATGTGCACGGTGTTTCCAACTACGTTCCAACATGCACTTGGTTAAATGAATTGCATTGAACTGAATAGTATTGCGGTTTGCTTTTGCAGGCTTACTTCAGCCAAATCGATGGCACATTAAATAAATTGGCCACGGTATGAATTCCATTTTCTTTTAACCTTTCCTACTTGTTTCTGTTTTTGCACTAGTTAAGTGATAACTTCATACTTCCCCTTATTTCAGTTGCGAGAATATATTGATGACACAGAGGATTACATCAATATACAGGTAAATTTTAGGCACAAGTAGATTTTTAAGTTCTTTCTAAATAGAGGGGGTAAAAGTAAAAGCTTACAATTTCTGAACAGAATTTGAACACACTATTCCTAGCATAATTCAAAACACTTTGTAACATGTCCCAAATGCATGCAGCTTGACAATCACCGAAATCAACTAATTCAGGTAAAGCAGCTGGTTTCTCCCCTTATAAGGTTATGTATGCCTATTTCTATAATGAGTCATAAATTTTTTTTATGGATAAATATTAATTGTTAATTTAATGGGTCATGATTGAATATTACTGTTATTGTCTATCCTATTTTGGGACAGCTAGAGCTCTTCATTAGTGCTGGCACTGTGTGTACGTCCTTGTATTCATTGGTAGCTGCAATATTTGGCATGAACATACCATATACATGGAAAGCACCAGGTCACGAACATACGTTTAAATGGGTATGTAGTATGTACACTTCACCTCCAACAATATGAAAAAGAACTTTCAGATGAAAAAAAAAAAAAAAAAAACTAGATGTAATTCCTTAAGTGATCTTGGTATTGTTCTTTTAGATAGAACTAGAAAATTTCCATTTTAGTTAAAGAACAACACCAAAAATACAAAGAATTATATCAAAGTTTTATTCATTTCAAATCTACAAATCGTGTTTGTAATGTACAGGAATGCATATATTTGAGTGTGAAAGAATATAAAACTTTTCCTTTTTTTTTTTTTTCAATTCAATTTTATAATTTTAGGTGGTGATCTTCGGGGGAATGATTAGTGCATCCTTGTTTTTATCCGTAGTATCTTATGCCAGACGCAAAGGTCTTGTTGGGTCTTGAAAAGCACAAAGATGCATCTGGGAGACACTTGTGAAAAATACTCACAGCAAGTGGGCAATTTCAGCAGATTAATTGCGTCAAAATAATAATATCTGTTTGTTTCATGTTGTGCAATAGTTTTTTTATCTTATCTTGTAATTAGAGTAAATAGGTTTTCTGTGTATACTAATGAAAATCTTGTCAGTTAATCTTTTTCTAGATATTCGTTAAATGATTATATCATTTTGATTCACCTGATATATTAGTTTTCCCTTTATATATTCAACTACGTATTTGATATATTTCTTTAATTTTATTTCATATTTTTTAATAATTTAATCTTATTTCATATAATAAAAATTATAAAGTAAGATAAAAAATAAATTAGTATATATGATTAAACACAATTATTTAACGATTAACTTACTACGTTACCTAAATAACACAATTATAGCAAACATCATCTAGGTAGCAATACGTAGTTGGGATGGAGTTGCCGGGGCTCGCTCATGCTCATGGTCACGGAAAAAGCTCCATGTAGCAATAGCAACGCATCAGTAGAAGAACAGAAATTAAAAGAGAGAGAAAATATATAAATATTTTAACTTGAATGCACATGTGTGGGAAGCATTACAATTCTCAATAAAATATCAAATACCTGATAAAACCCATAAATATTTTACAATAATAAATTGGGAATATGAATTCTAAATGAACGATCTTGTCAACTTTATTTGACTTTTAAATTCGTCACTTGTATTTGCGATTGGGTAGCATAAATGAGAACTTTTTTTTCTACCCATATCAATCCAAGCATAAATGAGAATTTATATTTCTCTTATCGGTTCCAACAGGTAACTCATATTTCTCTTACATCGGTTTGAACAGGTTTGGGATGGGTCACTTCTTATGACGCGAATCGATTATGCGCATGCGGCTATCAATTGCTACAATCATGTATATTCATATTATTATTATTATTGTTTCACGACAATTTCTGAATTTCTGGCCATTCCTCCCACTTTTGATCCAATGATTATTCACTAGCTTATTTTGTCTATAATATGTTACTATGTTATTAAATAGTGGGAGAAAAGAATTGAGACAAAAGTAATGATTCCTAGCATTTCTTTTCTCCCATGCCATCATGTTTGTTGTATTAGCAAACAATTAAGCATGAATACATATAGAAAATTAACGTCTATATTTAAAGAAGACGTGTCGGTCGGTGCTAACTGTCAACTTAATATATACAAATTCATGTTTCAAATTCCCAAAACTTTCTCTTTACCTCTGACGTAAATTAACCTTGAGATCTCAATTACTCAATTGCGCATGGTCTGAACTCAACTTATGGGTAAAGCCCTGTTATAAGTATGAATTCGACACACTCAAAGGGACCTTTTTGCTAATAAGAAAAACACGAAGATCATATGTTTCTTTGATACTCCCATTTTTCGACAAAGCCAATTGAACTAGCTTTTTGACTTTGGAGTTTAGTGTGAACACTCTTGCTGACCCACCTAAACTTTCTTTTTTTCCCAGTATTAGGAAGATGAGGATAAATGCACCCGTAACTAACCTTCAATGCGAACCAAATGACATTTGGACACGTATTTAACATTTCTACGTGAAACTGTTACATCTCACAGAAATCATCGCAGTGCTGTAAAATACCATTCTGGGCATGGTAAAGCATAAAGCTGCAAATAAAAACGATAATACAATGATAAAACAGAAAGTACTCATATTTCGGCTTTTATTAACATGGAGTGTCTTTACCTTTAAACAAAAGGAAATTAAAAATATAGTCTCGTTTTGGATTTTAAAAAATAGTTAACAGTCTAAATTTAGCAATTAAACAAGTGCCTATTTGCAAATGTGCCTCACGGCAGTTGCATGAGAATTAATTAAACGGGGCGGTGCAGAACGTATTTATCATTCTGGATAGTTACTTTAGATTGCAAGTTAACCACTTATCAGGTTGTGAGCTATATCTAAATTACGAGCTTAGGTTTCGTCTAACTCATAGACATAGACAGGTCTGGTTAGGTTATTTATATTCTCTTGATACATATATTATATTAAATTTAAATTTTTAAATTTTAAATAAATTTAAATTTTAAATAAATAAATTTAAATTTAAAATTTAAAATAAATTTTATAATAAATAAATTTAAATTTAAATTTAATATAATATATATATGATGAGAATAAAAACAACCTAATAGGATTCATTCATAGGTTAGAGTAACTTAAACTATGTTGGTTACGTTCACCCTCTAAACATATTTATCTTCATTTAAGTAATTAAAAAAAAAAAAATCTCAATGAATCAAACTGCCTGAGAATTGTGTTTACTTAGAATAAAAAATAGCTAGCTGTTATAATTTTATATTTCTTAGGAGAACTATCATTATGTAAAAAAGGAAAAATCATTGTGTAAACGTAAGATAGACAAAAAAAAATATTAACAATGTTATCTAAATGATTAAGATAAAAATATAAATATACATAGGTTTTTTAAGTAATAGTGTATCTATGTTGTATAATATATTGTATAATGAAGATTTATTATTGACTTTTATGTTGTATAATGAAGATTTATTAATTAAAAAAAATAGATTTATTACTCTTTTTTTAAAATAAGAAATATTCTCATTATGTATGTTTGCGGGAAAAAACTCCTTAAGGTCATGTTTGATAAAAAAATAATTTATCACTTTATTTTACAGAAAAATATGATTAATTACTTTCAACTAAAAGATTTTTTCCCCGTAAAATATCATATATTTTTCTAAAAAATAACTATTAATTTAATATTAATTCTTAAAAATTATGAAAATTAAAAGAATATAAAATTCATTTCCATCACTAACTGTTTAAATAAATTAAAGATTTATTTTTCTTAAGATATCATATAATTTTCTAAAAATAACTATTAATTTAATACTTAATTATTACAAATTATGAAAAAGAATATGAAATGTAAAAGCCCAAAATCCATTTCTATTCAAATAAAAGATTTACTTTTCCTTAAAATATCACACAATTTTCTAAAAAGTGGCTATTAGTTTAATGCTTATTTCTTATTAATCACGAAAAAGAAAATAAAATATAAGAAATCTAAATTTCATTTCTATCGTTAAATATTGTTCAAATAATAGATTTATTTTTTCCCTTAAAATATCATATAATTTTATGAAAAATAACTATTAATATAATATTTAATTCTTACAAATTATGAAAAATAATTTAAAATATAAAAAATATAAAATCCATTTCTATGGTTAATTGTTTAAACAGAAGATTTATTTATTTTTCTTAAAACATCACAATTTTCTAAAAGTTGAATTGATTTAATATTTAATTCTTACAAATTATGAAAAAGAATATAAAATAAAAAAATAAAATCCATTTCTATTGTTAAATTTTCAAATAAAATATTTATTTATTTTTCTTGGAGTATCATATAATTCTTTAAAAAGTAATTTCTAATTTAATGTTTAATTCGTTAGAATTATGAAAAGAATATAAAATATAAAAAAAAATCTAAAATGTATTTCTATCCACGACTATGATAAGTGTAAAAGATAAACACAAGAAGGGAGGTTAAATTGTGTTAATTATAAAATTTTATCTTTTTCGTCTGTGGGTTTCCAAAGGGTTCAGACGAAACAACGTTTGTATTGAAAAATTAATTTTAAAATGCAAACGTTAAAGTACTATTATCCTCAGTTAGTTAAACAGACGAAACAAATAAACACGAGTATTTTTATATTGGTTCGTCTATTCAAGACGTCCAGTTACCCAGCAACCACTGAGTTTTCACTACAAACCGTGAAAAGGTTTACAAGTATTGTTTGAACCCAACCACTTCTGGTTATTACAAGATATTCTTTGCTCCTAGCCTTCTCAGGCTAAACTAACAAGGTATTCTTTGAACCCAGCCTCCACAGGCTAATACAGAAGGTATTCTTTGGAACACAGCCTGTAACACCCTCAAAAATTAATTTTCATAAATAATTTCGTAGTTAAAACATTTACTAAAAATTCTATAAAAATGTGTAAATAGTAATTTACTGTGCAAATAGTAATTTACTGTGTAAATAGTAAAATACTGTACAAATAGTAAAAATACTGTATAAATAGTAATTTACTGTGTAAATAGTAATTTACTGTGTAAATAGTAAAATACTGTGCGAATAGTAAATTACTGTGCAAATAGTAAAAAAAAAAATAAAAAAAAAAAAAATAAAAATAAAATATAAATTAACGGGTTACACGAGTTTATTATAATAATCAAATTATTGTGCAAATAGTAAAAATTACTTGTGCAAATAGTAACTTTTGAAATTCTATAAATAGGGCCTAGAATTTCAATTATAATCACAAATCCAAGAACATTCTTTCATTCTCTCAAAATCTCTTAGGAAGAAATCTCTTCAATCAAGAGAGAAGTAAGTAGGTAGAGGAAGATAGGAAGCTAGGAGGAATTGGTAAGAGGAGCTATCCTTATCTTACTATTCTTTGTTGTTATTATCTTTATTTTATCTGATACTAAGGTGCTAAGAAAATTCTTAGATGCTCTGTGGTTGCGGTTTTGTCCGATCTTCCACATCGAAGCAATTATTCTTGTTGTTAGGAAAAGGGTGGTAGTGTGGAAGTGCATGTCTAGGAAAGTTCTGGCTAAGGAAAGACTTGGTACTTAAGTGTGTCCATTAGTGACCCACCTCTCTTTCCTGGGAACTTACCTGGTGTACTATTCACGGACTACGGTCACTTATACTTTACTTTTCACGTATACGGTACTATTCACGTATACGGTACTGTTCACGTATACTGATCTTGTTCACGTATACGATGATTGTTCACGTATACGATGTTCCACGTATAATGTTACTTTTGATGGGTGTTTTCTTGGTGTTTCTTGATTTCCGCTTTCATTTGTTTATATTTTATATGATAATTTGTGATCTTAAAATTATGAGATCTAACTAGGAGGCTCTGCCACCTTTACTGATTTCATAACTTTAAGTTATTTATATAATGACTTGGATTGTGTATGTTTAACTTTTCCTTGAATTTGATTGATGATTGAGACTGTGATGAAAACTATGATTATTATACTATAAATTATTAACCCATAATATAAAATATAATGATGGAATGGACTTGTAATATCAACAAGATTGTTGCTGTTTTAAATGAGATTTTTAGAAAGGGAGATAAGTTTTCATTCATTCATGCATGCCTCAAAAGAGGTGGCCTCGGTTAGAGGTGCAGATAATAACTTAATCCGTGCGTCTAGGTGGGATGCCAGACTTGGGGGATTTTTATAGTGAGAATTCATTTAATTCATGATGATCACATGATTGTTTATGAGATTCTGTGCACCACTGTGAAATCCCAACTGGTCGGTAAGTTTTACGATGATGATGTCGTATTATCTGAGATGGTACCACATTGCATATTTTTGGAGTTGAGGTTGGAGCATGCATCATATAGAAATTTCATTTAAGTCATAATTCATCCTTTATTGATTTGATTATGATATGTATCATATTAGTATTTTTATATGATATGTATTATATTGACATTTTTATTATATAAATATTTTTACATGATAAGTATTTTTATTAAGATATTGGAACTTACCCTTGCGTGTTTGTGTCTGTGGTTTGACACCTGTGATGATCCTGAATTTTATTCGGAGGAGCGGTTGACAGTAGATTCGGTAATCATGTGTGGAGATGTCAAGGATAGCCAACATGAGGATTTTTATGAATAATGTGTATTTTATAATCGTCACAATATTACGTACCTATGTGACGTTTGTAAATAACTTTTGATGTATGATTATGATGTGATCTATGTGATGTGTGTTATTTTTTGTAACGTTTTTGTTAGCAAGAAAAATTATATTAAGATTTTATTTAAAGAAATCTAAATGAAGGGAAACAATTTCAAATAATAATAATAAATGAAGAAAATGAAAATATTTCAGCAATGAAATACGTCGGGGTGTTACAGTTGGTATCAGAGCAGTATGTTTTCTTGGACTTGTGAATTTTGAGCTAACCATGTTTTTGTTGTGATTAAGTAATTAGTAGTGAGCTTAGAATCAATAAGGTTGTGTGAATGATTGTTTGTTATGTGCTCTATATTTTTGTTTGATTGTTAGAGATTTTCTTTTCTCTAATAATAATAGATGGTTGAACTGAGACTTAACCTTTGATTCGAGGTAAATGCTTCATAAGTGAAACTCCTTTAAGCGTGTTATTTGATTAAGTGCTACTCATTCTTTCGTGTCATATTCTTGTGTGCAAAAATTGAAACTCCCTGTGTCTTCATTAAACTTTAAATTAGAAGTAAATACTCCAACTGGGACTTCAGTTTTAACCTCAGATATCTGTCTAAACTGTAAAATAAAAATTTGTGATAAAACTTTCAGTGTCAATTTGATTTGTTTACCCCTCCAGCAAATTGAAGTTGTTTTAGGTATGGATTGGTTGTCCACTAATCATGTTTTGTTAAATTGCTTTGACAAAACAATTATTTTTCGAGACCCTAGGAGAGTAGGGATATTGAAATTATTTCCATAAATAAGGTTTTAAAATCTTTAAAGGAAAACAATACCCAAGTATATATGATCACCGCTAATGAAACTAAATCGAAAAAGAGGTGAGTATTGTGCACGTAGTAAAAGATTTTGTTGAAGTATTTCAAGAAGTAGATCAGTTACCTCTGAAGAGAAATAGAGTTTTCCATTGATTTAGTGCCAGGAATGTGTGGACCAATTTCCATAGCACCATATAGAATGTCTCTTGTAGAGTTAGCAGAAGTCAAGAAACAAATTGAAGAATTGTTAACTAAACAGTTTGTAAGGCCTAGTGTATCACCCTGGGGAGCTCCAGTTTTGTTAGTTAAGAAAAAAGATGGAACTATGAGAATGTGCATAGATTATAGACAATTGAATAGAGTAACCATTAAGAATAAATATCCACTTGCCTAGGATTGATGATCTTATGGATCAATTAAAAGAGCCTGTATTTTTAGTAAGATTGATTTAAGATCAGGATACCATCGATTAGGGTAAAATCCGATGATATTCCAAAAAGCTGCTTTCAAGTACTCGTTATGGGCACTATGAGTATTTAGTTATGCCTTTTGGAGTGACTAATGCTCCAGCGTATTTATGGATTACATGAATCGAATTTTTCACCCTTATCTTGACCATTTTGTAATTATATTCATTGATGATATATTAGTGTACAGTAAAACTAAGGAGGATCATGCCAAACACTTAAATATAGTATTACAGATTTTAAAGGACAAAAAACTTTTTGCTAAATTATCTAAGTGTGAATTTTGGATGGAGAAAATGAAATTTTTAGGTCATGTGATATGTCGAGGAGGAATATCTCAGTAGATCCATGTAAGGTACAATCTGTTTTGGAATGGGAAAGACCTAAAAGTGTAACAGAGATTAGGAGTTTTCTAGGATTAGCAGGATATTATAGGAGATTTATTAAAGATTTTTCTAAAATAGCTTTACCTTTGACTACCTTGACTAGAAAGAATCAGACATTTATTTGGACAATTCAATGTGAGGATAGTTTTCAAACTCTAAAGGAAAGATTGACCACCGCTCCAAGATTAACTCTACCTCCCAAAAGAACCTTTTGTAGTGTATTGTGATGCATCCAAAATGGGTTTAGGGGAGTATTGATGCAAGATTCAAAAGTTGTAGCATACGCTTCTAGACAACTTAAGATTCATGAGAAAAATTATCCAACCCATGATCTAGAATTAGCGGCTGTAGTATTCACACTTAAGATGCGGAGACACTATTTGTATGGAACTAGATTTGAAGTATTTAGCGATCACAAAAGCCTTAAATATTTATTTAGTCAAAAAGAATTAAACATGAGACAAAGAAGATGGATGGAATTTTTAAAAGATTATGATTTTGAACTTAATTACCATCCCTAAAGGCTAATGTGGTAGCAGATGCTTTAAGTAGGAAATCTTTGATTATGTCTTCACTGATGATTAGAGAAATGGATTTATTAGAACAATTTCGAGACCTTAGTTTAGTGTGTGAAACTACTAATACGAGTATTAGATTAGGAGCTTTACAAATTTCAAACATATTTTTGGAAGAAATTAGACATTTAAGCAAGAATTTGATCCTTTTCAAAAACCCAAATGGAAATTTTAACTCAAGGAAAAAGTAGTGAGTTTAAGATTGGAATGGATGGTATTTTGAGGTTTCAAGATAGAATTTGTATTCCTAATATAACAAATTAGAAAAACAATTTTGGAGGAAGCACATAAAAGCAAATTAAGTATTCATCCTGGTGCCACTAAGATGTACAAAGATTTGAAAACCATGTTACGTGGCCTCGAATGAAGAAAGAAATTTGTGAATATGTGTATTCTTGTTTAATTTGTCAAAAGGCTAAAATAGAACATCAAAAACCCTCAGGTTTATTGCAACCTTTAGAAATACCACAATGGAAATGGGATAGCATATCTATGGATTTTGTGGTAGCTTTGCCAAGAAGCCCTAGGGGATTTGATTCAATTTGGGTTATAGTAGATCGTTTAACTAAGTCTGCACATTTTATTCCTATTAATATTAGGTATTCTTTAGAGAAATTAACTAATTTGTACATAGGTGAGATTGTAAGATTACATGGTGTACCATCTAGTATTGTATCAGATAGAGACCCTAGATTTACTTCAAGATTTTGGGAGAGTCTACATAAAGCTTTAGGCACCAAATTAAAATTAAGTTCTGCCTATCATCCCCAAACTGATGGACAAACTGAAAGAACAATCCAATCTTTAGAAGATCTATTGAGAGCTTGTGTTTTAGAACATAAAGGTTATTGGGTAGACTTTTTGCCTTTGATAGAATTTACTTACAATAATAGTTTTCATTCTTCCATTAGTATGGCACCTTTTGAAGCTTTATATGGAAGAAAATGTAGAACCCCTTTGTGTTGGAATGAATCAGGAGAAAGTTTAATTTTAGGACCTGATATTGTACAACAAACATCAGAGAAGATTAAGTTAATTCAGGAAAAGATGAGAACGGTACAAAGTAGGCAGAAAAGTTATCATGATAAAAGAAGAAAAGATTTGGAATTTGATGTTGGTGATCACGTATTCTTAAGGATAAATCCATGGACTGGTATTGGAAGAGTTTTAAAATCCCGAAAACTTTCACCGCGTTTCATTGGTCCCTTCCAAATAATAAAAAGAGTAGGCCCCAATGGCTTACCAAATTGCTTTACCCCCAATTCTTTCTAATCTTCATAATGTCTTTCATGTTTCACAACTTCGTAAATATATTCCTGATTCATCACATGTAATTGAGTTAGATGACATACAAATAAAGGATAATCTAACCTATGAAGCATTACCAATAAGAATTAAGGATAGAAGAATCAAAACCTTAAGGAGAAAAGATATTCCTTTAGTAAAGGTTATCTGGAGAACGGATGATGCAACATGGGAATTGGAAAGTGAGATGCAGAAAAGCTATCCTACATTATTTCAATGAGGTAAATTTCGAGGACGAAATTTCTTTTTAGGGGGAGAGAGTTGTAACACCCTCAAAAATTAATTTTCATAAATAATTTCGTAGTTAAAACATTTACTAAAAATTCTATAAAAATGTGTAAATAGTAATTTACTGTGTAAATAGTAAAATACTGTACAAATAGTAAAAATACTGTATAAATAGTAATTTACTGTGTAAATAGTAATTTACTGTGTAAATAGTAAAATACTTTGCGAATAGTAAATTACTTGCAAATAGTAAAAATAAAAAAAAAAAAAAAAAAAAAAAATAAAAAAAAAAAAATATAAATTAACGGGTTACACGAGTTTATTATAATAATCAAATTACTGTGCAAATAGTAAAAATTACTGTGCAAATAGTAACTTTTGAAATTCTATAAATAGGGCCTAGAATTTCAATTATAATCACAAATCCAATAACATTCTTTCATTCTCTCAAAATCTCTTAGGAAGAAATCTCTTCAATCAAGAGAGAAGTAAGTAGGTAGAGGAAGATAGGAAGCTAGGAGGAATTGGTAAGGGGAGCTATCCTTATCTTACTATTCTTTGTTGTTATTATCTTTATTTTATCTCGATACTAAGGTCTAAGAAAATTCTTAGTATGCTCGTGGTTACGGTTTTGTCCGATCTTCCACATCGGAACGAATTATTCTTGTTGTTAGGAAAAGGGTGGTAGTGTGGAAGTGCATGTCTAGGAAAGTTCTGGCTAAGGAAAGACTTGGTACTTAAGTGTGTCCATTAGTGACCCACCTCTCTTTCCCCGGGAACTTACCTCGGTGTACTATTCACGGACTACGGTCACTTATACTTTCTTGTTCACGTATACGGTACTATTCACGTATACGGTACTATTCACGTATCTGATCTTGTTTCACGTATATCGAATTGTTCACGTATACTGATCTTGTTCACGATACGTTACTTTTGATGGGTGTTTTCTTGGTGTTTCTTGATTTCCGCTTTCATTTGTTTATATTTTATATGATAATTTTGTGATCTTAAAATTATGAGATCTAACTAGGAGGCTCTGCCACCTTTCTTGATTTCATAACTTTAAGTTATTTATATAATGACTTGGATTGTGTATGTTTAACTTTTCCTTGAATTTGATTGATGATTGAGACTTTGTGATGAAAACTATGATTATTATACTATAAATTATTAACCCATAATATAAAATATAATGATGGAATGGACTTGTAATATCAACAAGATTGTTGCTTTGTTTTAAATGAGATTTTTAGAAAGGGAGATAAGTTTTCATTCATTCATGCATGCCTCAAAAGAGGTGGCCTCGGTTAGAGTGCGAGATAATAACTTAATCCGTGCGTCTAGGTGGGATGCGGACTTGGGGATTTTTATAGTGAGAATTCATTTAATTCATGATGATCACATGATTGTTTATGAGATTCTGCACCACCGTGAAATCCCAACCGTTCGGTAAGTTTTACGATGATGATGTCGTATTATCGAGATGGTACCACATTGCATATTTTTGGAGTTGAGGTTGGAGCATGCATCATATAGAAATTTCATTTAAGTCATAATTCATCCTTTATTGATTTGATTATGATATGTATCATATTAGTATTTTTATATGATATGTATTATATTGACATTTTTATTATATAAATATTTTTACATGATAAGTATTTTTATTAAGATATTGGAACTTACCCTTGCGTGTTTGTGTATCTGTGGTTTGACACTTGATGATCCCGAATTTTATTCGGAGGAGCAGATTGACAGGTAGATTCAGTAATCATGTGTGGAGATGTCAAGGATAGCCAACATGAGGATTTTTATGAATAATGTGTATTTTATAATCGTCACAATATTACGTACCTATGTGACGTTTGTAAATAACTTTTGATGTATGATTATGATGTGATCTATGTGATGTGTGTTATTTTTTGTAACGTTTTTGTTAGCAAGAAAAATTATATTAAGATTTTATTTAAAGAAATCTAAATGAAGGGAAACAATTTCAAATAATAATAATAAATGAAGAAAATGAAAATATTTCAGCAATGAAATACGTCGGGGTGTTACACAGCCTCCTCAGGCTAAAGTACCACACAAGTGGATTTGTAAAGATGTTTGAAAAACAAGTATTTTCCTCTTCGCATAGAGGGTTTTACAATGAAGTTCTTAGTTGGATTGAGCGAATTCAAAGACGATTGAAGAGATAAGCATATTCGCCAACTGATTCTTGATGCTGTGAAGTCCTTTTATAGGCATCTTCTTCAAATAGCGTTAGACTCATTTGAATGCCGTTGAGAGTCGTTGAGAAATCTTCTAGAGAGCTTTCCAAAAAGGTTGTCAGTTGTACTTGATTGATTGATGCAGAGTCGCAGTGGATTTAGCGAACTAGGTTGTGCGCAGTACTACTTCTGACTTATGCAGGGATGTGACAAAAGGTGAAGACCTTTTTGACTTTGGAGTATAAACTCAAATCCCTATACTGATCTTGGATGCTTCTCATGAGTGCTTCTTTAGATTTGAAATCTTGGCGTGAAAGACTCCACTTGACTTCAGCTTTTTGGATAGACAATATGATTCTTCAGTCTTAAGTTGTTGTTGTTTCGTCTTATCCTATCGTCTTAAGATTTCACTCCTGAGACAGACGAAGGACTTAAGCTTTGAGTAGTCCTCTTCCGTCACATGCATGTATCGTCTCGATGACTTGGCTTTTGGATGACGCTTAAATTTATCTTTGAAGGGTCACATTAAAATGCATCTTGGTTTAATCTTAGCAAGTCTTGGGTAGCTTGGTTTCGTCTGTCTTATAATTAATCAAAATCTTGAGACGTTAATCATCCTTGATCTAACAATAAGGGATTTACCTTTTTATAATTATTTTTATCTCCATGTTTATTAGATAATTTTATTCTTTTAAATTTAAAAAGTTATTTGACACATTATTTTTTCCCACTTCCCTTAATAAAATATTAGAAATTAATTTAATTTCATGTATATTTGTATAAAATATTTTATTTTTCACAACTTAATTTATCATATTTTTAATTTGTTTGAAAAATTAAAATAATTAAATTTATTATCTATATAATAGTGTTGATGATGGATTTATTAAGTACGATAATAAAAATAATATTTAGGAATGATGTGATATGAAAAAATTTATAAAAAAATAAATTATTCTATCTTATTATATTTTAACTTAGTTTTAATACGATAAAAAATTATATCTTACCTTTATATCAAACAAAGTTATTATAATAAGATATGATACTTATCCTATTTATTAATTTTTATCATTAAATAAATTTGAAGTGAAATTTAAACTCTTCTGTTAATAAGAAGTAGATTTAAATTTTCCGATAAAATATATCTAGGATTCTATGCCATAATTAAAACATATTAAAAGTATCTATATCAATCAAGGAAAATAGTGATATGATTTTATTCGACGACATGCATATTTGTTCTATAAAGAGTTTAATTCTAATACATAGTTAACGTAAAATTATTTACACTATGAATTAATCAAAAATTACTTTAAATATTATCATTTACATAAGTTCCATATTAATTCAGAAATAAATAACATCAGTACATTCTAATTCTAATTAATAAATACCAAATAAAATCTAGCATGAGAGTCTAGACCTACTCTTTGAAACATTCAGAAAAATGGACCTACAACTAGTACAAGGGTTCAACAGATTCAACACCTACAATTTTCACCCCACTTGAAGAGATAAGACATAAGATAGGTAATCTTTCAAAGCTTTTATCGATGCAAGTTAAGGACCTTCGCATTCCTTCCCAAACACTTGTTAAGGTAACAACTTAACCTTACCCCTATCCATCAACTATCATGGACCCTCGCGCATGACACGCCGCCCAACGGCGCGCACCCTTACCCCGGCGCACGTTATCACATCCCTTAACTTCTCTAGCTGTCCCATTTTTTTTTTCGTCTAGCTGTCGTTAGTTGAAGTGTGCAACATATGTCCTTAAAATATTTTTCTTCCAATTCAACTCCCCTATATTTTAAAAACAAAAAAAAAAAAAAGTGTTTTTACCCCTTTTCTTTTAAATTTTATTTTTCTAAAGATTAAGATTAAATAAGATAAGAAATTATTTATATATATATTTTTTGAGAAAAGAAATTTTACCAAAGGAACAAAAAGAGAGACATATAAGAAAGAGAGAAGAAACACACAACACAACCCAACACAATCACAAAACACTCGGTTTCGGTTCATGCTCTTTTGAACGAAGAGGTCTTCTCGATTCAGATCATCAACAACGAAACACGAACTTCCTCTGCCAAATCCACCATACCCCACGTCAAATTCTCACGAATCTCACCGACCCATTCTCTATTCGCACCAGTTTTCACCGATCGCTGTTTTCACAACACCTCCACCCACTCCAGTCCCCAACGCAAGCTTCATCCTTTCATCGTTCCCTTCTCCACGCGGTGCGTCTGTGTTGTTAATGCACCCGATGGCGGCGACGTAATGGACGTAAATTTCTTCGGTGCACGAGCGACGTAGCATGCAGGGAGTGAAAGTGAGCGTGGCTCGCACGAGCGAAGAGGGAACATCGGTGAAAAGCATGTCGAATCAGGTGGTGAAAGTGCGGAGGAGCACGATTGCAGCATGCATGACTTGCCCACTCTGCAATAAGCTATTCAGAGAAGCCACAACCATATCCGAATGCCTTCACACGTGTAAGCCCTTATTTCTTCAACGCCTGTGAAATTTCTTTAATTCTTCTTCTTCCTTCCCTGTTCGCTCCAGATGGGGAAGCATCTCGAGTTTGCGTGACCGGAGAGAGTAATGGGCATTTCGTAATTTTACGTGTCTATTAAAAAAATGTTTTTTTTTCTTAAAAAAAATGTTTTTTTTTCTTCCTGGTTCTCTCTTTAAAGCTGAACGAGGACGTGAATGAATGCTGGTCAGAAACTTTGTAGTTTTGATTGGCCGAGTTTTCAGCGGTTGTGTTGTTTCATTAGTGTCGTAGGTGGAAAAGGTGTTTGAGCTTTTGATTACAGCCAACACTGTTTGTTTTGTGAAACTGCTTCCCATAATACACGAACAAGCTTCAATTAATCTTCTTCTTACTGCATGCACATTGCACAACACAACACAAACATTCGTGGAAGCGTAGCCTGTGTGCATAATATTATTGTGCTGGTTCTTGCATCTGTGGAATAATTTTGTTATGTATCATTTAAAGTTAATTGCTTGTCTAATTTGATATCTTTGCATGCACTTTTTTTTCAGTGTTTGCTTCACTAGCTCTAAGCAACGGTTGTTCTGTGTGGCAACTAAGCTAATAGATTTTTTTTTTCTCTGGGTTATATTCAGTTTGCAGGAAGTGCATTTATGATAAGCTTACGGAAGAGGAATTAGAATGCTGTCCAATATGCAGCATTGATTTGGGTTGTGTTCCACTTGAGAAACTGAGGTCAGTCCTTTCCTTAAATCGATTTCTGACTTCCAAGATACCATTATACATACTGTTGTACTCCTTCTTCCTTTAAAAAAGAAAAAAATAATAATGAAATGGATATCTTTTTTCAATAATGTAGTTGATGATTTATAGATAGTAATGCTGCTAGTTTGTTATGAAAAGTTTTCTATGTCTAGTAATATATAGCATCATAAAAGTGAAGTGTTTAAGGCTGTGAAACAATTATGTTTTACTTTCAGCAGATTGCATTTAATAAATTAAATTAACAGTTAGGTTTAACTTTCAGCTGATTGCATGCAGTAATTTTCATTTAAGCTCTTAATTGGAAACAGAGTAAGGAGGAATTGGGTAAACATGGTCGTTGTACAATTTATTGATAAAATGACTGAGATAATTGATACCAATAAGGATAGGTTTAACATCTGTTTCAATTGAGAATGTTCAAAAAACGTGTGGGACTTTAAAAATAGATGGTGTTGAACTTGGATAAAAAGATAGGGGTTATAGTAATTGCATTGATGAGTTTTCTAGATAGAGGGCAATGTTTAGTTTTTGATATAGGGGTTATAGTAATTGCACTGATAAAAAAATAGGGGTTATAGAAATTGCACTGATAAAAGAGAAGACATGCTTATTTTTTGAATGAATTAACTACACTAAAATTTCATGCTCGGTTTTGGTGTGAAACACATTGATATTGGTTTTCTCTTTTTTATTGTTGCATGCTAAGTTACTGACTTGGTTTCTGATTACCAGGCCTGACCACAGTTTACAAGATGTAAGGGCTAAAGTTTTCCCCTTAAAGGGGAGAAAGGTGAAGGCACCTGAAGTCACCTCAGTACCACTACCTGCTAGGAGAAAGGAGAGATCTCTTTCGTCTTTGGTGGTCAGCTCTCCAAGGGTATCTACACAGACAACCATGACTGGAAGAAGAACAAAGCCTACAAGAAAGGCTAGTGGTCTGCGGTCTACCAGTTTTTCCATTGAAAAGCCTATTAAAGAAGAGGAAGAATCACTGGAAGATCATCCTGAGAATTCAAGCTCACCCAACACTTCAAATAAGTTTGGTCAGAATTCTGAACAGGTAGTGTGAGAGACTATATGGCTCTTTTCTCTAAGCTTGTTATACTTTGTTGTCTCCTTGATCTTTTTTATTTTTGGTTGTGGTCACTATGATTTCCTGGATTATAATAGCATTAGTGTACTCACATTCTTATGGTTAATTCTTTTCCTGGTGCAGAGTATGTCCCCTTGCGAGGATAGTCAATCCATAGCCAATAAAGGATCAGAGAATGGCGCCGAACCATGGGATGCAAAATTGGATCTCTGGAAACCTTTGAATTGTTTAGTAGAGGTCGCAAGTAGGAGTAAATCTTTCAAGTCTAATTTGCATGCTTCTGATGCTAAAGCAGACACTGTTCAAGTAAATGAGAGCAGCTCTCAAGTGCAGAAAATGAAAAACAAGGAAATTAAACGTAAGGCAAAAGTTGAGGATGAAAAGATTAGCCCTTATCATGTCTCTGCAGATACAACAAAACCTAATAAATTGCGCAGAATACGCAAGAAAAAGGAACCTGCTTCTGGAGAATCAGGCATATCACTCCAAGCTGTTCTGGATTCTGCCAGCAATAGATTCTCAAGGTCTGGTCCAATTTGGTTCTCCTTAGTAGCTGCTGAAAACCAGTAAGATATGAAATCTTTGAAACTAAATAACTCACAATGTCCTCTCTAAAAAAATAACTTATAATGTGAAATCCTGTGCATATTATATACGTTACATACATCCATTTTTGGGATTTTTTTTAAGTACTAATTTTAAACTAATGTTTCAGGGAAGGAGATGCACCCTTGCCCCAAATTTCTGCAAGTTATGTGAGAATAAAGTAAGTTTTATAGACTACCTGTACCTCTATTGACACTGTTTAGTACAGTTAATTTTGATTTATTACATGCTTCTAAAAGAGGAAATGCTTGCAGCAATGCATAACGAGAAATATATGTATTTTTTTGACATCTTATTAAACTATATAATAATAAAAAAATGCTTAAAAATCTAAAATTTTATGTCTTAATTTGTTTTTAGAAGCACACCTAACAAACTCTAAAGTTAAACCCTAAAAGATTGTTGTTGAATATCTCATTTTGTTTATTTTAAGATATTTTCTTTTAAACACAGATAATTATCTCTAACTAGTCATCTCCAAGTCCAACCCCTTTCTCTAGTGGAAGATTTCACCTCCACTGTTAGCAATTTAGACTTTGGAGGTTGTTTAAGATCACTAAAATAAATATATCTTCTTGATCTCACCCGTTCAAAATTATCCTCATTTTTACTTAAGATTGGAGGCCATAATTGTGTAGGTTTTAGGATTTGGAACCAGGCAACTCCCTCTTGTATATATTTACTTTATCTAGACTTTTAGTAAACTCTTCTTTCTTCACTTCATTGTGACGTGGGTAACATTATGACAAAATTAATATATTTGTATGAAGTTGTGCTGATTGAGGATATAGATAAGATATTCTAGTCTAATTTGTGCAAATTAAGAGTGAAAAACTGAAGTTCCATTCGACTTGTCATGAGTGTGTATAAATGATTGGCTGGTGGATTTTTAACAATGTGTATGCTTTTAAAAAATCCAGATTCCTATTTTCATGCTTTTCCCTCCTCAATAAGTCTAGCAATTAGTTTGTGTTTCTCTGAAGGTAATTTCCTTTTTTTTTCAAATGTATTTTGAGTTTTACTGACAGGAAATGAAAAAACGTGTTATTGTCTGTATATGATATCTGTCCAAGTTTCAGATTTCATATAAACTCTGCCAATTACAAACCTTACAAACGATGAAGATATTGGTCCTCTGTTTTACTTTTAGAATAAATATTCTTGTAATCATATTACATCTACACAAAATTAGATAATGAAGAAATTTGTGATTTTTGGCGTTATATATCAATTGTGTTGTTTCTGTCTGAATTTCGGACTTCATATAAACTCTGCCAATTACAAACGTTAAATAAACAGAAGATATGGTCCTTTGTTTCACTTTTAGAAGAAATATTTTTGTAGTCATATTACATCTAAACAAAATTAGCTAACGAAGAAACTTGTGATCTTTTGCATTATATTATATATCAACTGAATTGTTTATGAGCACAGAAGCATTTATAGTGTAAATCAAAGATCAGGCTTTTAATAAGGATATTTGCGAATGAGATATATTGGTTGTGTAATGCATTTGTTTTTTCTAACATGACTTTTGGCTTTGTGTGTCTAGTTTTAATGGTTTCTGCTAGGTATTACATTACAGAACTATACTTATTAAACTATTGTCAACTCTATCTATGCTTCTTAAAATGTAGAAATAAAATGAATTAGAAAATGATATCTGTGTCTAATGTCTCTTGTTTTTGCCACAGGGATGGTAGTGTACCTGTCTCATTCATCCAAAAATACCTTATGAAGAAATTAGATTTGGTCAGTGAAACAGAGGTAATTCTCTCGGTTTGTAATACATCCAAAAAACATCAACTAGACCGAAAGATTTTACTGTCGTATCTTGTTTATTTAACAAAATTCTGCGCGGGGACTAGTTATTGTTGTCTGCCATTCCAAATCATCAACAATTTGACTGTGAAGCTCTTGTCATGCTTGGTCCCATTTGTCTAAACTTTAACTGCAAAGCTCTAATTTATATTTTACAGCAATAATCTTGGAAATTGAATACGCCAATTAATCATTCTTGTCATGATTTTTAAACGTTGTCTACCAGTAAGAAATTAAGATTGGTATGACTTTTAAGATATTTATTGTAAAAGTCAATAGTTTGTGATTGGATATTGTATAAAAACTGTTAATGTATAGTTTATTTTCTCTATATTATCTCACTCATGGGTTAATTGATTTTGCAGGTTGAGATTAAATGTATGGGACAAGCTGTGCTCCCTACACTACGGCTATATAATTTGGTTGAGTTGTGGCTGGATATGGCATCCACGTCACAGAGAATTCCAGCCACTATTGGGTCTTCAGCAAAGGATTTTGTGATGGTCCTGGCTTATGCTCGGAAAGTTCCAAATCCTTGATCATGCTTCCATATTCATACTTGTGTTATACCTTGAAAATCTTGATCATAGCATAGTCACTTACCATCGCCACCGTGGAGAATAGGATAAGATAAGGTATGCCAAATAAATCATAAAAAAATTCTCCCCTTAAAAACATGCCCTTCTCTTATTTATTTAGGCATCCTCATCTTGGTAGTCACTGTAATGTTTCTTTACACCCTCATTTTTCATGACCATTTTTTTTTAATTCTCTTAGTAAAATTATTTGGAGTGCACATGTGACTTAGACATAAGAGGCAGCGGGCCACCATGCCTGGTTAGAAGAGATTATTTGTTAAGAATTTGACATTAGAATGAGCAGGATTTTTTTTTCTTCGTACTTTATTATTACTTTTCTCAAGTTTCTTTTTCGCTGTAAGTTGTTTGTGTGTTTCAACTTCGTTGAGGGTCCGCATCATTTTTCTTTCCTTTTCTGGAATACGGATTATATATTATATATATGGACATAATCTGATTGGATAGTTGAAATTTAAATTATATATAAAGTTATTAAAAAGGGTAAGTTAACGTTGATTTTATACATATATAATCTCATTGAATTTTAAATTATAATAACTAAATAATTAAATTTCTTAATTAAAGCAATTTGTTTGATTTTTTTAATTCAAAATTTTATTTCTATTTCATGCCAATATAATTAACTATATTTATTATTATTGACAATAAAGATATTCATTATTATTGTTATTAAAATTTTCAAATTTCATTATTATGTATTAATAATAATTTTTTTTTTTATCTTTTCTGTAATTTAAAATCACTTATGTCATACTCACAAGACTTGTTAATTAAAATAAGTCGTCACCTCAGGTCTTACCCATTTTTCATGGAAATTGAAGATAAGATAAGTATGAGTAATTGGAAATATCTTTTTAAAACTTACATGAAATGTGCACTTGTTTGAAAATCTTTGTGGCTAGATATATACCTATGTTTGGACTAAGGGAAAGAGGGTGGAGAATACGAGAAAAGGTTTAAAATTTAAATTAAAAAGAGAATAAATTTTGAAGTTTTTATTTTAAAAAGTCGATTTATCCTTTTTCTTCTTCTTCTTTTTTTTTTTTTTTAATTTTATTTCCAGCCAAACAAGAGTTCGTATTTTTTTTTAACCAAAAATAACATAAAACAATGAGTTTAGGTTCTGGCATGACAACTCCTCGAGTTCAAAGGTTTTCGTAACTATTGGGCCGTTTCCAAAATGGGCCAAACTGAAATGTCATTTTGTAGCTATATACAAAATTGGGCCGCCTACCTTGCTATATTTTTTTTTTCCATTCTCCTTTTATCTTGTAGGATTTGTGAAGGAATGTTGGCCTTTAGGGTTTTAATTAATTTATAACTATTAACGGAAGATATTCTTAGAACTTTTTTTTCTTTGATTTTTATTAGATAATTTTACCCTTTTTTTAAATTTAAGAAGTTATTTGTTACATATTTATTTTTCAATCATTATTTTTCTGTCTCTACCTTATTCTTAATAAATTTTAAAAATTAATTTAATTTCATAAAATACTTTACTATGATTTTGAATAAATTTCTACTAATAATGAAAAAACATAGAGAAGAGTGTTGTTAATATTAGACATCAACTAATCATTAGATAACAAAATGAAAATACTATCAAACTCCTATAGTAAAGTAGCTCTAGAATTAAAAAATCTTGTGGATTTATGGTTAGAGATTCATTTCTCACGAACATGGAGTGACCAGATTTTGTTTTCTTTCTAAATATCGAAAAATCGAGATATTTGAAAAACCAAGATTTACAGGATTCAAAAGCTCGTTATCATTAGACTACTAAGAAGCATTGACATCCCGTGATTCAAATATTTCGCCCTTTCAAGAATAGCACATGCCAGTCATAATCAACAAATGACATCTTCAAACAGAAGAAGTTGGACCATCTTTAAAAGCACACCAATGCCTTCCAATGCAAGCTACAAATATTGTGGCCACAAATTGGAACACCCAGCCAAGAATTATCAAAGTAAACCATTTTAGTCATTGAAAGATGCATCTATTATTAACGGAGTTACTTCTAATGCACTTTCATTAGTCTAAAACACAAAATTTAAATTCACAGTACCCAACATCATATTACTATCATGATATCATCTATTATTATTGACCTGGTTGTAAAGGGTGAAGAATCGATTTTGCAAAACGCAAGAAATCATCTGCTAGACTGTCACCATTTAACGTATTTGCAGAACGACCAACAAATTCTCACAAATCTGCTTTAAGTATCACGAACTGCATCTTCTATTAAGCAACACCTTTATCAGCTTTTAACAACACGAACTAAAAAGTTACCTACATTTTCACTTCATTAATACACACACATCCAACACGCAATACCTAGTACAATGCAACAGCATATCAAAATTGCAACTCAGAATATTCAATTGGAACCCTTCAATCAACACAAAAATGCACATGCGAAAACACCAACGCAGCAAAACATAATGGTAAAATTAAAAAATTAAATAAAAAGTTGTGTACAAGAAAAGGAACAAAAGAGCATAACTGTTTCAGCAGTTTCACTACTCATAATCTCCTTGAGAATGCACGAACATATCCACTGTACCCAAATGCTCAAAAACCATAATATATGAACATTTCCATAAAATAAATAAATAAATAAATAAATGTAACATAACTTTAACAAAAATGAGTGACCTATACAAAGGAAGTGTACCCTGTAGCTTTCTTAGGAGTACCCCCAACAACCGAAATTAACCCTCCATCATAACCCTCGTGTTCCTCCAAATACAAATCCTCTGTACTCCTAAACGCAGCGTGCAAAGCAACGAGCACAACCCCAACGACCACCGAAACCACAACGTTCACCCACACGCCGGTGAGCGTCAACGCCATGACGGTCATCGCCGCGAGCGCCGCCGCCACGGCCCTGTCGTCCACCACGGTTCCGAACAGCGCCACCGGCTCATCGCGGAAGAAGTAAAGGAAGAACCACGCCACGAACGCCACCAAGAACACGATGATCGCCACCGGGTGCCAGAGGAGGCTCAGGAACAACACGAATAGCACGAACATGACGTAGTTCACGCGGAAATGGTTGAGGTTGCGCCTCACGCGCATCGTCGCTTCGCCTAACGAGTAAGGGCGCGTGAAGGAATAGAGAGCGAATACCTCTTCCCATGGCCGGCGCGTGGCAAATGCGGCGCGCGTGGAAGTTGTGGCGCGTGAAATGAAGTAAGAGTTGGAGTTGGAGGATGAAGGCGAGGGGAAAGAACTGTAATGAGGCGCTGAAGAAGACGGCGACGACATCGTTTTGGAAACTTAACAGATTCGAATTGAATTCGTTGATGATGATGATGATGATGTTATAGATCAATTAATCGTTTCAGGGGAAAGTTGTGTATGTTTGTTGTGTTGTGATATGAACGGTGTCGTTTTGGTATTTGGTGATGAAAAGGAAGGAAGTGTTCTCGTTGTCGTTTACTTCATAATAATCAGGTATGCCAGCAAGTACATGAAATCCCGAGCGTGGTGGGGTCCACATGACAACTAATCTTAGGGTGTCTACGCATAATTGTTTTAATTAATAGCATAATTATTTTTTAATTTAAAATTATGAATTGGTCATTGGTGGAGTTAGAATATGAGAATTGTTTGGCGTTTTTGGCTTTTGACTACATGTTAGTTCACTTGCTGACAAGAAGTTCGCAACAAGAAACTACAACGGAGGTTGTCTATTGTTTTGTTTCAGATGTGGAGAGATGACATAAATTTGTGAATTTTTTTAAAAAAACTTACTTATTCATTTCACTATCAGTGTGAATCATAGTTTAGTCTCACAAGGGAACTGTGACCTGAAAATGATGAATAGCGAAAAGGTCATAAAATCCAGCGTTGCCCCGATGAGTGATATAATTGAAAAACAGTGTCATACGTGAAATGAATAGAGCCAAGCAGGGAAACCGATATCTGATTCCTCGGAGAATGGTCTGTTCTGAAATTTGCAGGTGCTCCTTTTATACACAGGAAAAAAATATATCGTTAATGATTGTTTTAATTTGACATCTTTGCATGTAGTTTTTTTAAAAAATGTTTAATAGATAAATATAATATGTAGATAAATCATATAATTATTTATAAAAAAATAAATATAAATTTTATGAATAAGTTGATTACTTGTTAAAGTTATGTTGCCGGCTAAAGTTAATTTCTTTTAGATTTCTGATTTCACTGGTCCACGCTCTAAGCAAAGGTTAGAGTGGGAATGTGTGGGTGGCAGCTAAACTAATAGTTTTGTTTTCCCTGGGTTACATTCTTATTACAGATTACAGGAAGTGCATTCATGATAAGCTTCCGGACGAGGAATTAGAGTCTTCTGTCCAATATGCTACATTGATATGTGTATCTACCGAGATGATCCGAGCTCGGCAGAAATCTATGGGCTGAGCTCGGCTGAGCTTGAAGGAACAAACCGAGCCTGGGATATAGCCTAATCAAGAGTTGATTGTGACCGGTAACGCGACGGGGTGATGTGACATTTTCCCTTCATGTAATGATGAACGTTGGAACTAGTAAAATTATCCCTGCACCGACACGTGTGCCTCGAGCCAAGCGTAACCTGTATTTCAGGACCTTCCCCTAACCTACTAACCGCCGGAAATGAGGTATAAAAGACCTCCCAAAAAGAAAAGGCTAAGTTCTTCTGGCTAAAAAACTATTCTTTTCTTTCCATTCATTTATACTCTTAGTTTGTCCCCAATCGACACACAAAAAACACTGACTTTAACATCGGAGTACCTTTTGCAGGTACCTCCCCCACTTTTGGATGTGCCCTACCTGATCGGACTTGGCTACGAACAAGGAAGACCTCGTCCATTCCCACGCAGGAGCTCGGGCAAGCCCAGAATCCGGCGGAACATCTTGGCGCCCACCGTGGGGCCCCGGTAAATCATTTTCCCGGGACCGCAAGGTACATTGTAAAGACGCGGAGTCAAGTGCAATCACTTTCGGAAGGAATACAAATGGATTCGACATTAATAGAGATTTTCAAGAGTCAAGTGGAAAGTTCCATGGCAGCTTTGAAGCAACAAATGGAAGAAGATATGCGACAATGGAGGCAGAGACAGGAAGAAGAGATGAGTAAGATCCGGGAGCAGCACAAGGAAGAAATAACAGCTCTGAAAAATCAAAAGACAGCCCATGAGGGTAACGCTGACAATCATGAAGGGGAACACACTGAATCAGTTCGTAGCAAACCAGAGCAGGAAGAACACAAGAAAAAAAGGAGGAAAGAAGACGACAATCACGAAGCGGAAGGACAGAACAAGGGAGGTAAAGACCTGCAAAATTCCACCCCAATCGTACAAGAGATGCCTTTCCACGATACACGCATTCCAGAAAATCCGGACTTGCAAAAATTGACTACTTTCCACCCTTTTATACCAGAAATCATGAAGTGCAAATTCCTTGAGAATACCAAAGGAATAACCACAGAAAAGTATGAAGGGGGAACAGACCCAACCTCGCACGTAAAGGCCTACCTCACCTAGGCCAGCCTTGTATCTGATGACTTACGTGTGCATTGTCGCCTTTTTCCCACCACTCTAAAGGGTGTAGCATTGGATTGGTATTACGCTTTACCACCGCTATCCATAAGTTCCTTTGAATCCTTATGTGCCAAGTTTGTGGCTAGATTTGCCGATTGCAAGCCCGTAGTGACAGACTCAGTTTCCCTTACAAGAGTCCGGCAAGGTCAAGGAGAGTCACTCAGAAGTTACATGACGAAGTTCGCGCAGGCGAGCATGACAATCCCCGATCTCCACCCAGCCGTAGCTATGCATGCAATCAAAGCCGGATTAAGGTCGGGACCGTTCTCCAGATCACTTTTCTCTGAACTGCCGCACAACATGGATGAGCTCAGGGAGTGAGTAGCCTGGTTTATAAACATGGAAGAGAACGATGAAGCCCAAAGGAAGGGAAAGGAACTGCGCAGTCGATATGATCGCCATTCACCGCCAGCCCAAAAAGATTATGAGCCCAAAGGGAGAGGATCGTCAAAATATAGTAGATACACCCCCTTAAGTGCAAGTAGGGAGGTGGTACTGAGGGAGGCCTTTAATTCAGATTTAATTCGCCAACCTAAACCCTGCCCTACCCCTCGCAATGCTGATATAAACCGCTACTGCAGTTTTCATCAGAATCATGGTCATACAACAGAAGAATGCTACAAAGTAAAAGACATCATCGAAGAGCTGATACAATCTGGGGCTCTTTCGAAGTTCGTTAGGAAGGAAGGAGGAAGAGGAGGAGACCAATCGGATGAGCGCCAGAGAAGACAGGGGGGTATTCTGCATATAAAAACAATGACAAGTCTCGCTCAAATAAAAAGGAAAACTCTCAGAAAAATAAAGTACAGGAGGTACGGGGAACGATCAACACCATAGCCGGAGGATTTGGAGGCGGTGGAGTGACGTCTAGAGCTCGGAAGCGATACTTGCGAAGCGTAAACGTGGTGACCAACTACCCTTCTTCAAGAAACTTTCCGCCAATAACGTTTACCGCCGAGGATTTTTCCACTAATAGCGCCGACCATGATGACCCTATGGTCATCACTGCCATTATTGCCAACTGGAAGGTAAAGAAGGTACTAGTCGACCAAGGAAGCTCGGCAGACATCCTTTATTGGGAAACTTTCCTCAAGCTCGATCTACCTCCAGGCGTAGTAAGGGATCACTCCGAGCCCCTCCTTGGATTTGCCGGGGAGCGAGTCCACACACGCGGGTATGTTGACCTCCTCACTACTTTTGGAAATGAGGAGGAAGGAAGGACTATTTCGGTCAGGTATTTGTTGGTCGAAGCTCGAACGTCGTATAATGTTATCATCGGAAGGAGGACGCTAAACCAATTAGGGGCGATAGTTTCAACACTCCACCTAGCGATGAAGTTCCCGGTGGAGGCTAAGATTGTCACTATCAAGGCCGATCCCAGAATGGCTCGACAATGCTACGCTCAGAGTTTGAAAATTCAACCGTACACATTGAAAACGAGCACGACAAAGGAAACCCCGCCCCAGTGTTTGAGCATAGAGTCAGAAGCCTTGGACCTAGACCCAAGATCGGACTTCGAAGAGCTCCGACCATCACCTGCCGAGAAGACTACTCCGTTCCAGATAGGTCGCAAGACAGGGCAGGACGTCCAGATCGGAGAAACAATGGAGGGGTATCCCCGTCAGAGCTTGGAGAAGATATTGCTCGAAAACGCAGATTTATTCGCGTGGAGCGCTGCTGATATGCCCGGAGTCGATCCCGATTTCCTATGCCACAGGCTGGCCATCATACCTGGTGCTCACCCCGTAGCCCAAAGAAAAAGAAAACTAGGAGAAGAAAGATTGGTAGCAGTCCGACAAGAGGTGAACAAGCTCCTACAAGCGGGTTTCATCCGCGAGATCAAATACACTACTTGGTTGGCTAATGTTGTGATGGTAAAAAAAAGCAAGTGGAAAGTGGAGGATGTGTACGGATTACACAGATTTGAATAAGGCTTGCCCGAAGGACACTTACCCGTTACCAAGCATTGATCGTCTGGTAGACGCGCACGTCGAAAGGGAATGTTGAGTTTTCTTGATGCATACTCGGGATACAACCAGATCCCCATGTACCCCCCTGATGAGGATAAGACTGCATTTATGTCCGATGTGCACAATTATTGCTACAAGGTCATGCCATTTGGGTTGAAAAATGCTGGAGCCACGTACCAAAGGTTGATGGACCAAGTTTTCAAAGAAGAAATATGGGAGATAATGGAAGTATATGTAGACGACATGCTAGTAAGGTCAGCTGGAATTACCGATCATCTGGCTAACCTCCAAAGGTTGTTCAGCAAGGTTAGATTGCATAACTTGCGATTGAACCCAGAAAAGTGTGTTTTCGGAGTTCAGGGCGGAAAGTTCCTTGGATTCTTGATCACCGCCAGAGGAATAGAGGCCAATCCTGATAAGTGTAAAGCAATACTGAGTATGAAGAGCTCGGCGACCTTGAAGGAGCTACAAAGGTTGAATGGGAGGTTAGCTGCTTTATCTCGGTTCCTGCCGAAACTAGCTGAGAAAGCTAGGCCATTGTTTAAGCTGTTAAAACAAGCCTCCAAGTTTGAGTGGAACCAAGAAAGTGAAAAGGCGTTTGCAGACCTGAAGGAAGCAATAGCAGTTGTACCAATTCTAAAAAACCCCTGTAAGACCGCTGAACTAAGCCTATATCTGTCAGCAGCACACTCGACAATAAGTTCAGTCCTCGCCTCCAAAGTTGAAGGAAAACAGCATCCTGTCTATTTCGTCAGCCAAACTTTGTTTCCCGCGGAGGAAAGATACCAAGTTGTGGAGAAACTTGTGTTGGCATTCATATTCTCGGTTAGACGATTAAGACACTACTTCAGAAGCCATAAGGTCATCGTCAAAACAAACTATCCACTCAGGCAAGTGCTTCAAAAACCCGACCTGGCAGGAAGGATGACGGCTTGGTCCATTGAATTATCAGAATTCAGTTTAACTTTCCAAAGTAGGGGACCCATGAAAGCTCAGTTCTTAGCTGATTTCTTGACCGAGCTCCCCCCAGTTCCAAGCAATGATGGCAATGAAGATGACCAATTCTGGACACTCAGCGTAGATGGATTCTCCAACAAAAAAGGGAGCGGGACAGGAGTTATACTAGAAGGGCCCTCGAATCTAATCTTAGAGCAAGCTGTTAGGTTCGAGTTCTCGACCTCGAACAACCAAGCAGAATACGGGGCTCTTTTAGCAGGATTGCGTTTGGCCCGAGAGATGGGCGTAAAATAGTTAAGATGTCACAGTGATTCCCAACTTGTCACTGGCCACGTAAAGGGAACTTACCAAGCGAAAGAACCAATACTTGCCTAGTACCTAGGGCTGGTCAAAGAGTGTATAGTTTCCTTTCCACAATTTAGCATGATCCACATCCCTAGAGCAGCAAACGAGAGAGTCGACGTGCTATCAAAGCTAGCTAGTACGAAGAAGACCGGGCAATACCGAACGTTGATCCAAGAAACGATGACGAGACCGTCCATAGAAGGAGAAATTGTGTCCATGGCCCAAACTTCTCAGCCACAAATCCCCTCCCCGTGGTACAGTCAAGTTAGGGCATATTTAGAAAATGGAGGCCTGCCCGGAGACGACACTCAGGTCAAGAAGGTACGTCGGCAAGCCGCTACCTTCACCCTGGTCAATGGGGAATTATTTAAGAGAGGATTCTCAACACCGCTGCTCAAATGTCTTGACCCTCAACAAGCCAAATATGTCCTGAGAGAGTTGCACCAGGGGATATGCGGAATGCATACCAGGGGGCGAACCCTAGCACACCGAGCCCTACGAGCAGGATATTTCTGGCCGACCTTGAAAAAAGATGCTGAGGATATGGTGCGAAAGTGTAAACAATGTCAAAAGTATGGGCCAATCCCTCACATCCCTCAAGAACAGCTCCACACCATGACATCCCTGTGGCCCTTCATGAGTTGGGGAATCGATATTCTCGAACCTTTTCCTCAAGGCAGAGGACAAGTCAAATTTCTGATTGTAGCAGTAGATTATTTTACCAAGTGGATTGAGGCAGAGCCCGCGACCAGAATAACGACTCAACAAGTGGAGAAATTTTGCTGGAAGAACATCATATGTCGCCACGGAATCCCCTACTCGGTTGTTACTGATAATGGTCGTCAGTTCACCGATGCCAGCTTTAGGACTTTCCTACAGAATTTGGACATCCATCACAAAGTTACTTCGGTGGAACATCCTCAAACCAATGGCCAAGCTGAGGCCGCAAACCGAGTGATCTTGCGGGAGCTAAGGAAGAGATTGGGTGAGGCCAAGGGATGGTGGGCGGAAGAGCTTCCCAGCATCCTTTGGGGATACCACTGCACCCCTCAAACATCCACCAAGGAAACCCCCTACCGTTTGACCTATGGGGTCGATGCGATGATACCGGTCGAGATCGGCGAGCCATCTTTGAGAAGAAAACTTGCCCCAGATGGTAACCATTAACAAGATTTAAGGGCAGAACTTGACCTAGTGGGAGAAATCAGAGACACGACAAGGATTTAGAATGAAGCAGCGCAGCTTAGGGCAACCCGATGATACAATAGCAGACTAAGACCGAGACAATTCCGCCAGGGAGACCTAGTCAGGCGCAAGGTTGGAGTAGCTCGGAAGGACAGAGAGGAAGGAAAGTTCGCTCCCAATTGGGAAGGACCTTTCCGGATAACCGAAGCATTGCAAAATGGAGCATACCGACTAGAGACCTTGGAGGGGAGACCTGTCCCCAGGACATGGAAGTCACCCACCTGAAAGCTTACTATAGCTAGTCAAGGTAAGACTGTGATTTGATCTTCTTTTTGAAGTAGTACGGTACGAAGTAGCGAAGCCTGGAAAGGACTGCGTCTTCGTGTCTTGGATAGATTAAGTGTGACGTGCTACGACATTAGGCCACCTAATATTTTATGTCTTAGTATTATTGCCTAGGCTAAGAAGTGTGTCGTACCCATATTTGAAATGCTTTTCATTTTCGAACACGAAATGTGCCTTATTACTTATGAATTAAATACAAAATATATACGACCGAAGAATATCCCGGCGTCATACAAAAAGAAGCTCCAAAATGAGCTCGAAAAATGTTAAAAATTAACATACGACCGAAGAATATTCCGGTGTCATATAAAAAGAAGCTCCAAAACGAGCTCGGAAAATGTTAAAAATTAACATACGACCGAAGAATATTCCGATGTCATATAAAAAGAAGCTCCAAAAATGAACTCGGAAAATGTTAAAAATTAACATACGACCGAAGAATATTCCGGTGTCATACAAAAAGAAGCTCCAAAATGAGCTCGGAAAAACGTTAAAAATTATATTCCGGCGTTGTACAAATAAAGTGACGCAACTACAAAGAAAGGGTGTAACCATGAAGGCCAGAAAGGCGAAGGCAAATCTCGAACACTGAGCCACAAGCTGGGGGAAGCAGCGCAGCTCTGACCTCCACATCCGACTCTGAGGACGCCAAATAGTCAAGGGAAGGTGACAGACAGTGATACACATAAAGATTGGAACTCTCAAAGTAGCGTTCCTCGGAAATACCTTGACTGATCGTAGCTCATTTAAGGAACTACGGTACCAGAACTTCTCATTCCAAACATCATCCAACAATTAAGATTGCTTATCGGCAGGTATGAACCAAGACATGGGAAGAAGAAAACCTTCCCACACCGGAATAAAGGGCTCATGGTTCACAGAAGAAAAATTGTGCTAACACTAGGGGAAAAAGGAACGAGACGATATTTATAGGCGAACAAAAGCTAAACAAATGAACGCAGCCAACAAGATAAACGAGCGCTAGTGGACAAACATCAAGTCCTGATATATGGACAGGCACAACTCACATCAAAAATACAATTTACGATAAAGCAGCCAAAAAGCAAAAGAAATTGCAAGTTACCAAAAACGAAACGATATTATAAAACAATAAGTTTGAAGTAATATTAGAAAAGAAGAAAGGTCCAATGTCAGCAAAATTACAAGCGCTTTAAAAGCACTGTCAAAATCACTCATCGACTAGTTTGCCATCTACTACCATTTTCTTCTCGTCAAGCTGAGAGGTGTCCAGGTCAGGATAGAAGAGTTTGATCTGCTCGATGGCGCGGGCAAAACCCTCCGAGAACGCCTCTAAGCCGATCTGGGTACGCTTCTCGACCTCAGCCTCCGCCTCCTCCGCCCGATCGGCTAAAGATTCATTGCAATCCTCTGCCTCGGCCAATGAAGTTTGGAGCTTGGCTGACTCCTCTTTTAGCAAAGAGATCTCAGCGTCCCGATCTTGAATGATCTTATCAAGACCTTGGCATTGGACCTCAGAAGCTTCCAGCAATTTCTTTAAAGCATCCTCCCTGGCCAGGCTAGAAGTTACAATTGCCTGGCCTTCGTCGAATTTTTGGCGCAGCTCTCGGATGAACTTGTCGATGGCATCTTTCTGTTCTTTCGCCATTCTCAGCAAGGCTCGGGACTGCTCGATCTCCATGCCCATAGCATGGAGAAGCTGGTCAGATTCCACTTTTCTCTTAAGGAGCTCTTGTTGAGAGTTATGGAGATCGCGGTTGGAAGACTGAGCCCCGTGCAGTGCTTCTCGGAGGCTCTGGTTGACGGCTTGAAGCTCGGTAAGTTGGCGACGGGCTTCGACCCCACCAACGACCTCATCCCTGGAAACCAAGAAATAGTTAAGTGACACAAACATAAAATACACTTTAAAAAGTAAAGAAGCAAGAAATGGCGAGTTCGCACCTTAAATGATGAAAAACAGCTACACTCCGCAGCATCATCAAGTAGGCCCCCTCTACCGCTTCGGTGGTGCCGACATAGCGTATAAGCTCTGCGTCGTACCGAGTGGGAAAAGCTCCCTCAATGGCCACATCACCCATACGCACCTCGGTACCCCATAAGGAGGGAGGCCCGGGCTGGCGGCAAGAAAGATGCTCCAACCTTGGTGCGGTGGAAGGACACCCATGGAAGATCAACCCCTGGGGAGCCAAGCGACCTATGCTCATTGAGTTCTCGGGGGGAGGGTTGTCATTGGCTGGAGTAGAGTCCCCAACAGTTGAGTTGAAAGTCGGCTGTGCCTGGGGCACCTCAACATCGGTAGGAGGAACCACAGTGATAGGAGGGGCCCGCACAACTCCGAAAGGGAGTTGGATATCCCTGGTGGGACTGGGAGGATCCTTTGCCACCGGAGGAAGAGCTCGAGGAACCCCGGAAGGACCAGGTTGAACTCTATCCACCTCACCGATGGTGGTGGAGTCGGAAAGAATAATGGTACTCGGGCGTGAGGCCCTTTTCAGTCGCTTGATTGGAGGTTTGTTTTGGGAAGGAGGGGCTTGAATCAACTTCCCACGTGCTGACCTCCCTTGATCGGGCATTAAATCTGAAAATAATGCACCAAAATTAGTCAGAAAAATATTTAACAAACCAAGGACAAAACTGTGTGTACAATAGAAATACCTAAGAAGTCAGCCTGGGGATCCTCAACGTCTAACAATCTCAAGACACGTCGGACATCTAAGGGACGGTCAAGAGCCATGAGCTTGTCAACACTTTCTTTCTCTTCGAGGAGGAGGTCGCCATCTTTCCAAGAGGTGAACTTTATGGGGCGCTCACTCCAATATAGAGGATATAAGGGGACTTCACGCTCGTCGAAGAGAATGCGCCTACCCTCGGTACGTGGTATCGGCTTCAACTTAAAGAATTTGCTTTTAAAGTTTTTGAAGGATTGGTGATACAAGGTGAAGACTGACCCGTACTGGGCACCATTAAGTGAACACCAGTCGATCTTTCGACCTAGCTTCAGCTGGTGGAAATATAGGAACACCTTGGCCGAACAGGTTATGCCAAGGAACGGGCTCAAAATCTCGAAAGCCCTTAGAAATGCCCAACTATTCGGGTGGAGTTGGGAAGGGGCTACATTTAAGAGTCTCAGAACTTGACAGGCAAAATCACTGAGGGGGAATGTGACCCCGAAGTCACGAAACATGTGTTCATACATATAGACGAAGTCGTCTCCGTCGGTAGGGGGCTTCATGAATATCCTCTCAGTGGGAAAACAAAGCTCTACTCGCACAGATCGCTCTAAGCTCAGGATAACGGGCGAAATTATCCTTACCAGGTCGCCCACTTGATCCGACGTTAGATCGGAAGAGTACTCCGCCGGAGCCAGAGGGTACACCTTCTTAGGCCTGGGGACTTTACCTTTCTTTGGGGGTGCAGCCACAGTGGCGGCCGCCGCGGCCATTGTGGCCGCCCGGGATGAACCCTCCCCAAACCTAGCGGGTACGACGGAAGGGCTAGGAGTCCTGTCCGTAGAAAAGGACCCCCCAATAGGGGACACTTCCCTAGAAATCAAAGGTTTCACCTTCGAAGAGTCTAGGGAGAGACATGGTGACGTACCTAGAAATGAAGCTTTCTCCGGCGAAGAATGGAGGCTGAAGCAAAAGGATCGGTTCAAACCACCACAAACTGAGCCTAGAACAAGATGAACGGCGGCCGGTGAGCAAAAGCAAAAGGAACGAAGGTAAACGGAGAGGGAATGCACCGGCGAGCGAAACAGAGAAAGGAAGAAAGGGAGAAGTTTTCAGATGAGAGAAAGGAAAGTCTCGAAGGAGTTACAAAATGGGAACTTAAAGGCAAAATAAAAGAATACCAACCGACCCCTAAGGAATGCCAACCGTTACACACCAATACAGAAACTGCTCCCGCCAATAATAAAGACAAATTCAAAAACGCCTCGTTAACCACGACACTAAAGGCGAGGAACCGCTCAGTGATGACAAAGACGAGCTAGGTAAAAACCCCAGCGTGTTGAGGAAGCTTTTAGTAGAAAAACCCTCCTCCGAGCTAAAATACATATCTCGTCCTCGGATTTTGGGGGCTTATGTAACTACCGAGATGATCCGAGCTCGGCAGAAATCTATGGGCCGAGCTCGGCTGAGCTTGAAGGAACAAACCGAGCCTGGGATATAGCCTAATCAAGAGTTGATTGTGACCGGTAACGCGACAGGGTGATGTGACATTTTCCCTTCATGTAATGATGAACGTTGAAACTAGTAAAATTACCCCTGTACCGACACGTGTGCCTCGAGCCAAGCGTAAACGGTATTTCGGGACCTTCCCCTAACCTACTAACCGCCGGAAATGAGGTATAAAAGACCTCCTAAAAAGAAAAGGCTAAGTTCTTCTGGCTAAAAAACTATTCTTTTCTTTCCATTCATTTATACTCTTAGTTTGTCCCTAATCGACACACAAAAAACACTGACTTTAACATCGGAGTACCTTTTGCAGGTACCTCCCCCACTTTTGGATGTGCCCTACCTGATCGGACTTGGCTACGAACAAGGAAGACCTTGCCCATTCTCACGCAGGAGCTCGGCCAAGCCCAGAATCCGGCGGAACAATATGTGAGTTATCTTATATATTGTTCTTGGTAGCGAGAATCTTTTTAGGTAAAAATTGCACATGATTTAAGTATGTATTTTAGAACTTGTGATTTAGTTCGGTTTGAATACAGTTGAAAACAAATCTGATTTAATCGGACATGATTTGATACCGTCTTGTAATTTTTAATTTGTCTCTTGAATAAAAGCAAAAATGGAATGAAAAATAATTTTTTTATTTAAGTTTTTATTTTTTACACAAAATATATAAAAAGTAATATTATTTATTAAATTTTAATAAATAATAAAAATAACTCCTAATAAGAGATTTGGATTGATTCCAGAGTTTCAAACCGATTGGTTAGTTAAAAATAAAAACTAAATACATCCATGTATTTTATATTTTTTAGTTTTGAATTATTTGAATTAATTTTTAACTTTTTTATTAATTTAAATTTAAATTTTTGGTACCTTGTAATGTTAAATAGGCGAAAGAGAATATCACATCATAAATAATTTAATTTATATAATAAATTTTATCATATTGTTGGACTTAAAGCTTGAAGATGTGTTTGTTCTCCTTTTTAGTGTTTTGATTTTGATGTGATGGAATTGTGGTTTTTCTTAGATGAAATGTATTTAGGATCTTTCTATGTATTGCTTGTTGAGCTTAGGATGTTTGTGTTTGATTTTTGTTTTGGATAACTCATGGAGTTTTTGCTATCTTGTGTGTGATTACTCATTTGACAAATAGTTGATTTCCTTTTCTTAAAACAAGTCTTGAAAAACCTTTGGGAACCAATTGAGGTAATAGATTACCAACAAGAGGTAATCAACTATCAAACAATAGGTAACAAAGTGTGGAAATCCATTTGTTCACTGGAGTAATCGATTACCAACAATAGGTAATCGATTACCATGCTCAAAAATCACTCAAGATTGCATTTTTCACTGAGGTAATCGATTACCCTCCCTAGGTAATCGATTACCAAGTCCTCCCTCTCTGGAGTAATCGATTACCCTCCTGTAATCGATTACCCGAAGTTTTCCCATCGGGTAATCGACACCCCTCATCCGTAATCGATTACCGTGTTGTGTTCTTCGGGGTAATCGATTACCCTCCCCTGGTAATCGACACGTTCAAAAATGCACCCAAAACTCACAATCGGCTATTTTAATCGATTACCCACTTCTTGTAATCGATTATCTTGACCGTTGAGCCCTCTGTTTGCCTAAAACAAGCTTCAAACTTCATCTTTAAAAGGCTCTTTGATGAGAATCTTGGAAGAACTCTTGGAACTACATCTTTTGAACATATTCTTACACTTTCATATACTCTGAAATCAGAGATTATCATTTCTTTCCAAGAAACTCAAAGAGAACTTGAAGAGCTGATTTTGTTTTCCAAAGGAAAGGCAAACCTGTTGTATTTCTCTATTTGGGTGGCATTCTTTGTGCATTCTTTGTGATCGATCAACACATCGTGTATTCTAAACTGATCTTTACTTGTTTCTTTGTTTACTGAGTTGTTGCTCTAGAGAGAGGTCTCTCCTCGGATAGAGTAAGTGTATTTGAGAAGTGTTTTCTCAAAGGTTTGATCTTGGGTGTGCCAAGGTCAGGGAAGAACTGTTCTTTGGGTTGAAGAACAGGCTTCGGGTGTTTTGATTTCGTTTTTGTGTTGCTTGTTGCAGAGTGAATGTAAAAGAACACAAAAGGGATCATTTGATAGTGGAAAGCCAATCGCAACAGTTGTTGGGTTGGGACTGGACGTAGGCAGTTGGCCGAACCAGTATATATCGCTGTGCACTCTTCTCTTCCTTATCCTCTTTACAGTTTTCCTTATATTGCTATTATCATTGTTTAAATTCTGCAACATATTTGGTAACTGTATTGATAATCAACTTAGTAATTGATACGGTAATTGAATCAGTAATAGAATCGGTAATTGAATTGGTAATTGATACGGTAATTGATAAGTGAATCTAGAACTGATTTGTTTGAATTAGAAAGGAATTAGAATCTTGTGAAATTCGGCTAAAATTTGAACAAGAATTTATTCACCCCCCCCTCTAGATTCATACATAGGGACCAACAATTGGTATCAGAGCTACTTCTAGTAAGTTGCTCTAGAATTTGATCCATAATGGCCAGTAATCAATTACCATTTGCTGAAGGTGCCTCTATTAATAGACCTCCTCTGTTTTGTGGTGATAACTATCCTTTTTGGAAAGTTAGAATGAAAATCTTTATGGAGTCTATTCATAGAAGTATTTGGCAAGCTGTTATAACTGATTTCAAAATCCCCACATATATAGTTGATGGAAATGAATTAGAAAAACCATTTGAGAAGTTGGAACCAGAAGAAATTAGGAGAGCAGAAAATGATGCTAAAGCTTTAAATATTATACATTCTGCTTTAAACTCTGATGAATTTTTTAGAATTTCAGCTTGTAACACAGCCAAAGAAGCGTGGGATCTAATAAGGGTCACACATGAAGGTACCGCTGAAGTACGAAGGGCAAGGAAGAATACCTTGATCCAAGAGTACGAAACATTCAGAATGGCACAAGGCGAGTCCATAATGGATATGCAGAAACGATTCACACACATTGTGAATCATCTCAAAGGACTTGGTAAGATATTCGTTGAGGAAGAAGTCAACGTAAAGATGCTGAAATCCTTGAGCAGAAAATGGCAACCGACTGTCACAGCAATCACCGAATCAAAGAACTTAGCATTGATGACCAGTGCTGAGTTATTTGGTAAGCTGAGGGAATATGAAATGGACATGTCCCGTATTGCTGATGAAGAACAAAAAGACAAGAAAGCCAAAGGTCTAGCACTAAGAATGGAAGACACAACTAGTGAGAGTGATGCATCATCAAGCTGTGGTAATGAGTCTGAGCAAGAAAATATGAATCTCATGGTAAGAAAGTTCAAAAGGTTCATGAGAAAGAACAATGATAAAAGGAGATTCAACAACTCAAGAAAAGGCTTCAAGAGGAATGAAGGTTCATCTTCAAAGGTCACATGCTATGAGTGTGGTAAGATGGGTCACTATAAATCTGAGTGCCCCAACATCAAGAAGAGTAACAACAGTGAATCAAGAAGAGTAGAACATGAGGAAAGACCCAAGAAGGACAAATTCCGCAAGAAAAAGGCCTACATTGCTTGGGAAGAAAATGATTCCTCATCCTCGAGTGAGAGTGACAATGAAGAAGCAAATCTATGTCTCATGGCAAAACCGACTTCAGATGATGAGGTAAGTGATTCCGATTCATCTGTACAAGATTATGATGAGTTATATAATGCTTTTTGTGAACTCTTCAAAGAAGCTGAAAGAATAGAAAAATTGAACAAAGTTTTGAAAAACAATATTTCTGATTTAGAAAATGATATTTCTGTTTTAAAAACTAATGTTCAAAATCTTGAAAAAGAAAATAATGCCTTGAAACTACCTTGTTCAAAGTGTAAGTCTTTTGATGCCTCTTTGAAAAAGAAAAACATAAAGTTCTCTGCATTTAGGCAAACCAGTAATAATAAAACTTTCCCATGCAGTTATTGTATGAAATCTGGACACACATCTTATAATTGCATGATTAGGAAGAAAGGAATATCTAGTGGTTTGTTTAAATGGATTAGGAAAGATTATCACAGTTCTAACATGCATGGACCCAACAAAGTTTGGGTACCAAAATCAAAGTGATATCTTATTCTGTGTAGGTGTGCTTGAGAGCCAAACACTCAACTTGGTATTTGGATAGTGGCTGCTCAAGACATATGACCGGAGACAAGAGCAATTTTATCTCCTTCAAATCCAAAGAATCTGGTTTGGTAGTATATGAAGATAATAACAAAGGGAAAATTCTGGGTATTGGTGCTGTTGGAGACAAATCCAATCCTGTCATTGAAGATGTACTGCTTGTGGAAGGATTGAGATACAATCTTCTGAGTATTAGTCAACTCTGTGACAAAGGTTATCATGTGTCATTTGATCAAGGAAGCTGCAAAATTAGTAGCAGTAAATCAAATGAGGTATTAATGATTGGTAAGAGACATGGTAACATCTACATCCTTGAACTTAATCATTCATCATCATATCATGCATGCCTTGCATCAAATGATGATATATCTTGGCTTTGGCATAGACGCATAACACATATTGATGTTCATCAACTTAATAAACTGTCATCTAAAAACTTAGTGGAAGGGTTACCTGACTTAAAGTTCAATAGAGAAGGTCTATGTGATGCATGTCAAAAGGGCAAGCAGTCTAGAAACTCTTTTAAATCTAAAAATATTGTTTCAACTTCTAGACCACTTGAACTATTGCACATGGATTTGTTTGGACCCTCTAGAACTGCTAGTTTAGGTGGAAATCTATATGGACTAGTTTTAGTAGATGACTACTCTAGATTTACTTGGGTTGCATTTATACCAAGTAAAGACAATGCCTTCAAAGTTTTCAAAGTTATTGCCAAAAGGATACAAAACGAAAAAGATTTGAAAATTAAGTCCCTTAGGAGTGATCATGGAGGTGAATTTGAAAATGAATCTTTTGAAAAATTTTGTGAAAAATATGGAATTAATCATAACTTTTCTGCACCAAGAACTCCACAACAAAATGGAGTTGTTGAGAGAAAAAATAGATCTTTAGTAGAACTAGCTAGAACTATGTTAAATGAAAATGATTTGCCAAAATATTTTTGGTTTGAAGCGATTTCCATCGCATGCTATGTTCTAAATAGAATTGTGATTCGTCCTATTTTAAAGAAAACCCCCTATGAACTCTATAAGGACAAAAAGCCTAATATTTCTCATTTTAAAGTATTTGGCTGCAGATGTTTTGTTCTGAATAATGGCAAAGAACCCCTTGGTAAGTTTGATGCCAAGGCGGATGAGGCAATTTTTATTGGGTATTCATCAACTAGTAAATCATATAGAGTTTATAATAAAAGAAGAATGTGCATTGAGGAATCTGTGCATATGTAAAGTTTGATGAATCTAACAATCCCCAAAAGGGAAGTGCTCTTGTTGATGATGATGAAAGTACAGGTGATGACAAGATTAGCAAACCTCAAGAACGACAAGATCCACCAACCATTTCTCAAGAACAGCCAAAAGAATGGAGGAAACCAAGAGACTTATCTCTTGACAACATCATTGGTGACATCCATAAGGGAGTATCTACTAGATCTTCTTATAATATGTTTTGTGATGATTATGCATTTGTATCTCAATTTGAACCCTCTTGTGTTGATGATGCTATTAATGATGAATTTTGGATGAATGCTATGCATGAGGAGTTGAATCAATTTAAAAGGAATGATGTTTGGGAATTAGTTCCTTTTAATAGAGATATGAATATAATTGGAACAAAATGGGTGTTTAAGAATAAGTTAGATGAGAATGGAATTGTGGTTAGGAATAAAGCTAGACTAGTAGCAAAGGGTTATAACCAACAAGAAGGAATAGATTTTGGTGAAACTTATGCCTGTTGCTAGATTAGAAGCTGGAGAGTTTTACTTGCTTTTGCCTGCATTCATAATTTTAAGCTGTATCAAATGGATGTTAAAAGTGCATTTCTAAATGGCTATATCAATGAGGAAGTTTTTGTTTCACAACCTCCTGGATTCACCGACTTTAGTTACCCCAACATGTATATAAACTTAAGAAGTCCCTCTATGGTCTTAAGCAAGCCCCTAGACAATGGTATGAAAGATTAAGTACATTTCTTTTGTCAAAAGGGTATCACAGAGGAAATGTTGACAAGACACTCTTTATTAGAAAAAAGTTTAACTACATTTTATTGGTTCAAGTATATGTTGATGATATCATTTTTGGATCAACCAATAAATCTCTGTGTGAAGAATTTGTGGCAAGCATGAAGGGTGAGTTTGATATGTCCATGATGGGAGAACTCAAATTCTTCCTAGGACTACAAGTCAAACAACTAAAGGAAGGAATCTTCATTCATCAAGCAAAGTACACTAAGGAATTACTGAAGAAATTTGACATGGAGAGTTGTAAAATCTCTAATATCCCTATGTCAACTAATCTCTATTTAGATAATGATGCTGCTGGATTAGGAGTAGACCAAACCAAATATAGAGGGATCATAGGATCTCTTTTATATCTTACAGCTAGCAGACCTAACATAATGTTCAGTGTTTGTGTTTGTGCAAGATTTCAATCTGCACCTAAACAATCACACATGAATGCTGTTAAGAGGATTTTGAAATACCTTAAAGGAACTACAAACTGTGGTTTGTGGTATCCTAAGGGAACATCCCCTAGTTTGGTAGGTTTTAGTGATGCAGATTTTGCTGGATGCAAAACTGATAGAAAAAGCACAAGTGGAGTATGTCACTTGTTTAAAGAATGCTTAGTCTCTTGGTATAGCAAGAAACAAGCATGTGTTGCTTTATCAACAAATTGTGAGGCGAGTACGTAGGCTGTGGTAGTGTTGTTGTGCTCAAACCATTTGGTTGAAGCAACAACTTGAGGATTTTGGACTAAAGCTTGATCACATTCCTATCAAGTGTGACAACACAAGTGCAATTAGTATCACTAAGAACCCAGTCTTACACTCAAGAACAAAGCATATAGAAGTGCGTCATCATTTCATAAGAGATCATGTTGAGAAAGGAGATTGTGTAGTAGAGTTCATTGATACAGAGAATCAACTCGCGGATATCTTCACAAAACCTCTACCAAAAGAGAGATTTTTCAAACTTAGAACCAATCTCGGTATACTAAGTGAAGAACATCTCTCTTGAATTCCCTAAGTTTGATAAGATTAAATCATTCATTATGTTTAAACTAGGTATGTGTTCATTACATAACAAGATCATGACCATTTCTGTGCCAAAATATGTGAAATATCAAGTTTTTTGTGAATTTTCATGTGCAGAAATCGATTACCAGCTTTGGGTAATCGATTACCATAAGTGAAGTCTCTGATGTAATCGATTACCATACATAGGTAATCGATTACCGGTGAGGTCCTCAAAGTAATCGATTACCATACATGGGTAATCGATTACCAAGGTTGTCTCGATGTAATCGATTACCACAACAGGGTAATCGATTACCATGGGTTCAAAGTTCACAAATTGGGTTACTGCTATAAGCGGTAATCGATTACCACGATAGGGTAATCGATTACCTTCGTTCCTAAACAGATTTTCTCTGCAAAATCTTGGTTCTGGGCTTAATCTTTTGAGTTTCCCTTGAGCCCAATACCTAGATTCAATGTATCTAGTCCCTATTGTGAACTTATTAGAAGCTATTTTTAGGATTAGGGTTCATTCTCACAAAACCTAGATCTGAAAACCCATCCTCTTTCTAAAACCTAAGAACCCCCTTCTTCATCCTCAACCCTCATTCTCACCTTCACCATCAACAACAATGGAAGGACAAGGCCGTGGAAAGAGAGTCAAGTCCATTGGTCACAAGCCTCGCTCAAATGTTCCAAAGAGAAAAGCACCCACTACCCCGGGAGAAGGCATGGCTCGTTCTCACAATCCATGGTTCACATCTGAAGAACAAGAATCTCGGTTCTTTAGAGGTTTTGCTAATAGGGAACTTGTTCACCCAAAAATATTGGATTTTAGTTGGTTGGGGAATCAAGGATTCACTTTTCAGACTCTTCTCCGAGATCAGAATTTGGAGAAATTTGTTGGATTGAAGGGTCATATCTACCCTGACTTGGTGAGGGTCTTTTACTCAAATCTCACAAAGGATCAAATCAATGGAACAATATCCTCTGAGGTAAAAGGTATAGTCATAGACTCTAATATTTTCTTTCAATTTGCTGGATTTACAAATGAGGGTATGACCCCTTCCCCGAGAATCGAGACATGAAGGATTTGACCTTCAAAGGGATTCTTTCTATATGAGTCTGCTGAAGAATCCTGATGGATGGGAAGCTGAGAAGGCAGCACGAAGAAGTCAAGGAAGGAAGGTGACTTACAATATCGGTGGTCTGAACGCCGATGACCGTCTCCTTCATTACACCATTGTGTGGATTTTGGCTGCAAGGGGTACAAATCATGCTCAGATTACAGAGGAAGACATGGTTTTGTTAGCAGCTTTGAAGAATGGTCTTCAAGTTGATTGGGCTGAAGTTGTAATGGATAATATGGTCAAGGCAAGAAGGTTGATTGACTACAAATGCCCCTATGCTTTATTTGTCTAACGTCTGCTTGAGTACTATCAAGTAGATGTCTCTAATGAAAGCAAAGAGCTGGTGAAAGATATTCATGTCATTAGGGATATGGCATTAAAGAAGATGCGTTTGGTGAAAACAGAAGCTGGCTGGGTTTCAAAAGATGAAGTCCCACAACAACACCAACCAGAGGCTAATCCTCCTGCTGAAGATGATGATGATTCAAGGGCTGGGGAATATATTCCTAAGTCCCGATTTGAGTCCATTATCATTGATAGGTTGGATGAGATTGAAAAACGCATTCAAGAGACGGATGAAGCGAATGAAGAACGTTTTGAGGAGCTGAAAGAGATGATGAAGTCTCTTCATGCTAGGTTTGACACGATGTAGACTTCCCTTTGTATCTCTTCTCCCTTTTTGCTTATTGATATACCAAATAGGGGGAGAATAGAGAATAGGTTAGAATAGGTTATCCTAGATAGGGGGAGTTTAGAATATCCTAGATAGGGGGAGTTTAGAATAGGTTTTTAATATTTAGTATAGGCTTTTGAGACTTTGAATGTAATCCTTTAATTTTTAAATGATAATTTGAATTCTGGTTTATTTTATCTCTTTGGTCTTGATCTATGATTATAGCAATTGAATCATATTCTTATATGTGAATGAATGATTAACACTATGATGCTCTGATAAAAATAGTATGTATGATGAATCTGCAAAGCATATACTCTATTTTTGGATATCACTAACAATTGCAGGATTCTCAAGAAAATCAACACAAATCCTAAGCCTCTAGGAAAACCTTGATTGAAGATTTGGTACATCAAAATCAAAAAGGGAGAGATTGTTGGACTTAAAGCTTGAAGATGTGTTTGTTCTCCTTTTTAGTGTTTTGATTTTGATGTGATGGAATTGTGGTTTTTCTTAGATGAAATGTATTTAGGATCTTTCTATGTATTGCTTGTTGAGCTTAGGATGTTTGTGTTTGATTTTTGTTTTGGATAACTCAGGGAGTTTTTGCTATCTTGTGTGTGATTACTCATTTGACAAATGGTTGATTTCCTTTTCTTAAAACAAGTCTTGAAAAACCTTTGGGAACCAATTGAGGTAATAGATTACCAACAAGAGGTAATCAACTACCAAACAATAGGTAACAAAGTGTGGAAATCCATTTGTTCACTGGAGTAATCGATTACCAACAATAGGTAATCGATTACCATGCTCAAAAATCACTCAAGATTGCATTTTTCACTGAGGTAATCGATTACCCTCCCTAGGTAATCGATTACCAAGTCCTCCCTCTCTGGAGTAATCGATTACCCTCCCCTGGTAATCGATTACCTGAGTTTTCCCACTGGGGTAATCGATTACCCTCATCTGGTAATCGATTACCTGTGTTGTGCTCTCTGGGGTAATCGATTACCCTCCCCTGGTAATCGATTACCACGTTCAAAAATGCACCCAAAACTGCTGCAACGGCTATTTTAATCGATTACCCACTTCTTGTAATCGATTATCTTGACCGTTGAGCCCTCTGTTTGCCTAAAACAAGCTTCAAACTTCATCTTTAAAAGGCTCTTTGATGAGAATCTTGGAAGAACTCTTGGAACTACATCTTTTGAACATATTCTTACACTTTCATATACTCAAATCGAGATTATCATTTCTTTCCAAGAAACTCAAAGAGAACTTGAAGAGCTGATTTTGTTTTCCAAAGGAAAGGCAAACCTGTTGTATTTCTCTATTTGGGTGGCATTCTTTGTGCATTCTTTGTGATCAGATCAACACATCAAGTGTATTCTAAAATGATCTTTACTTGTTTCTTTGTTTACTGAGTTGTTGCTCTAGGAGAGAGGTCTCTCTGGATAGAGTAAGTGTATTTGAGAAGTGTTTTCTCAAAGGTTTGATCTTGGGTGTGCCAAGGTCAGGGAAGAACTGTTCTTTGGGTTGAAGAACAGGCTTTGGGTGTTTTGATTTCGTTTTTGTGTTGCTTGTTGCAGAGTGAATGTAAAAGAACAAAAAAAGGATCATTTGATAGTGGAAAGCCAATCGCAACAGTTGTTGGGTTGGGACTGGACGTAGGCAAAGGCGATTGGTCGTACTCAAGATATATCGGGCCGCACTCTTCTCTTCGTTATCCTCTTTACAGTTTTCCTTATATTGCTATTATCATTGTTTAAATTCTGCAGCATATTTGGTAACTGTATTGATAATCAACTTAGTAATTGATACGGTAATTGAATCAGTAATAGAATCGGTAATTGAATTGGTAATTGATAAGGTAATTGATAAGTGAATCTAGAACCGATTTGTTTGAATTAGAAAGGAATTAGAATCTTGTGAAATTCGGCTAAAATTTGAACAAGAATCTATTCACCCCCCTCTAGATTCATACATAGGGACCAACACATATATCTCATACACAATGGATATTACAGGTAAAATTATATAAAATTTATATATTTGATATTAATTAATTTTATATAACTTATAATATTACTAAATGTTATGGTAAAATATTGAATATATACAAATAAATCAGTTAATAAATAGTAATTGAATACATGTTATATAATAAGATTGATATAAATAATAGATAATAATTTAAAATAATTATAGTTTTTGAGCTAGTAAATTATAATTATTCCTTAAGAGTTGGCTTTTTGCAGTCCATACTTCTTAATTATTGGAAAAATATTTAGTAGGCAACTGTAATACGCAGATATAAAATGTAAAGAGAGAGAAATACGTATACATATATAAAGTGCGAAGAGAGAGAAATTCGCAGATATTCTGGGTGGTTGGCTGCGTATTGCAGTTGTTAGCGTAATAAAGTTGTAATTATTGTTGCAAGGATGTTAAAATGGAGGTATAACTCTACAAGATGGAACCTTTCTTTCATTTGGAACTATTAAGAGCAAATAATTTGGAACCCGGGCATTCTTTCCAAAAGCAATCTCTCGTTCGTTTCCTCTTTTCTGTTACTTTAACCTTCAATGTATTACTGCATTCTTTTCTTTCTGTTTCTTTCTTTTAAAGAATTTATACTCTCAAATGCTTCAGGCATTAATCTTGGTTTCTTTCACATATTTCAGTTGACGATGGAGCTTTCCCTTAATGTAATTCCGCACTTGCTTGCTTCATTAGACTGTGTTTTCTATGTTCGTATCTTATCATACATGCATTCATTCTTCCATCAATTCATTCACACATCCATTTTATAATTCTTTCACCCATTCTTGCATCTATTCTCTCATGGGTTCCTCCATTCGCTTCTGCAAAGTTTCCTCCACCGGTAAATCTCTTGTTATGACTAGGTCCATTTCGTGATCGTCAAGATGATGCAATTTACCTTTAAAACATTCTTTTTGTTCCTTTAAGTTTACCCAATTATGTTATGTTTGTTGATTTATTCATGCTTAGTTGAAGAACTCCGGATTTTGACGTTAAGTTTTGTTCAGGTGTGTCAATGAAATTGTGTTTAGTATAGTTTTTTTGAGTTGAAGATTGACACAGTACCATGGTCATATTGTGATCTTGATGAGTGGAAAATGATCTTATTTCTTTGGTTCGTTCCTCTGTGCTTTGTTTCACATTTTCATTTGTCTTTGTGCTTTGTTTCACATTGGCATTTGTCTTTATTTTATTTTAATTCCTTTCTGATTACTATATATTTGATGTAGGCATAATTTGACTGTGTCTGTCAAATTTTTTTTCTTTAATTTCTTTAATTTTTCTTCTTCCTTTAATTTCTTTAAAGAAATCTCACACATGTGAGATTTCTTTAATTTCTCTTCTCCCTTCCCTGTTCGCTCCAGATGGGGAAGCATCTCGAGTTTGCGTGACCGGAGAAAGTAATGGGCATTTCGTAATTTTATGTGTCTATTAAAAAAAATGTTTTTTTTCCTTCTTGGTTCTCTCTTTATAACTGAACGAGGACGTGAATGAACGCTGTCCAATATGCAACATTGATTTGGGTTGTGTTCCACTTGAGAAACTGAGGTCAGTCCTTTCCTTAAATCGATTTCCAACTTCCAAGATACCATTATACATACTGTTGTACTCTTCTTCTTCCTTTAAAAAAGAAAAAAATAATAATGAAATGGATATCTTTTTTCAGTAATCTAGTTGATGATTTATAGATAGTAATTCTGCTTGTGTTGTTTTGAATATTTTTCTATGTCTAGTAATATATAGCATCATAAAAGTGAAGTGTTTAAGGCTGTGAAACAATTATGTTTTACTTTCAGCAGATTGCATTTAATAAATTAAATTTAACAGTTAGGTTTAACTGTCAGCTGATTGCATGCAATAATTCTTCATTTAAGCTCTTAATTGGAAACAGAGTAAGGAGGAATTGGGTAAACATGGCGTTGTACAATTAATTGATAAAATGACTGAGATAATTGATACCAATAAGGATAGGTTTAACATCTGTTTCAATTGAGAATGTTCAAAATATAAATTTATTAATTTCCTTTACCTTCAACATAATATCATCTGATTCTATTCCAGGTGAGGATGTTATTGTTTGCTGTGTATTTTTAATTGATGTATTAACCAACATTGATGTATCATCCTATTAATGAAGGACTTGATCATTAGAAAGACAGCAAAAAAAGTGTGGGACTTTAAAAATAGATGGTGTTGAACTTGGATAAAAAATAGGGATTATAGTAATTGCATTGATGAGTTTTCTAGATAGAGGGAAAAAGAGAGTAATCTAAAGTAAACTATTTGAAAATAAGTAGATTAGGAAGACTGATAAAAGAGAAGAAACGTTTATTTTTCGAATGAATTACCTACACCAAAATTTCATGTTCGGTTTTGGTGATGAAACACATTGATATTGGTATTCTCCTTTGTATTGTTGCATGCTAAGTTACTGATTTGGTTTCTGATTACCAGGCCTGACCACAGTTTACAAGATGTAAGGGCTAAAGTTTTCCCCTTAAAGGGAAGAAAGGTGAAAGCACCTGAAGTCACCTCAGTGCCACTACCTGCTAGGAGAAAGGAGAGATCTCTTTCGTCTTTGGTGGTCAGCTCTCCTAGGGTATCTACACAGGCAACCATGACTGGAAGAAGAACAAAGCCTACAAGAAAGGCTAGTGGTCTGCGGTCTACCAGTTTTTCCATTGAAAAGCCTATTAAAGAAGAGGAAGAATCACTGGAAGATCATCCTGAGAATTCAAGCTCACCCAACACTTCAAATAAGTTTGGTCAGAATTCTGGACAGGTAGTGTGAGACACACAATATGGCTCTTTTCTCTAAGCTTGTTATACTTTGTTGTCTCCTTGATCTTTTTTATTCTTGGTTGTGGTCACTATGATTTTCTGGATTAGAGTAGCATTAGTTTACTCACATTCTTATGCTTAATTCTTTTCCTGGTGCAGAGTTTGTCCCATTGTGAGGATAGTCAATCCATAGCCAATAAAGGATCAGAGAATGGTGCCGAACCATGGGATGCAAAATTGGATCTCTGGAAACTTTGAATTGTTTATTAGAGGTCGCAAGTAGGAGTAAATCTTTCAAGTATAATTTGCAAGCTTCTGATGCTAAATCAGACACTGTTTAAGTAAATGAGAGCAGCTCTCAAGTGCAGAAAATGAAAAATAAGGAAAATAAACGTAAGGCAAAAGATGAGGATGAAAAGATTAGCCCTTATCATGTCTCTTCAGATACAAAAAAACCTAATAAATTGCGCAGAATACTCCAAAAAAAGGAACCTGCTTCTGGAGAATCAGGCATATCACTCCAAGCTGTGCTGGATTCTGCCAGCAATAGACTCTCAAGGTCTGGTCCAATTTGGTTCTCCTTAGTAGCTGCTAAAAACCAGTAAGATATGAAATCTTTGAAACTAAATAACTGACAATATCCTGTCCAGAAAAATAAACTAATGTTTCAGGGAAGGAGATGCACCGTTGCCCCAAATTTCTGCAAGTTATGTGAGAATAAAGTGAGTTTCTATACCTCTACCTCTATTGACACTGTTTAGTACAGTTAATTTCGATTTATTACATTCTATTAAAAGAGGAAATGCTTGGAGCAATGCATTACTCATGTTACTAAGTACTATATATGTGAATCTGTATACAAATATTCATCAATATTCATCTCAATTTAGCCTATCTCCATATAGTAAGTGTCAAGCATCATAGGCACCAATCAAGGAAAATATCTATTTTTTTGACATCTTATTAAACTGTATAGTAATAAAAAAATGCTTAAAAATATAAAAATTTATGTCTTAATTTTTTTTAATGGCACACCTAACAAACTCTAAATGTAAACGCTAAAAGATTGTTGTTGAATCTCTCATTTTGTTTATTTTAAGATATTTTCTTTTAAACATATAATTATCTCTAACTAGTCTCTCCAAGTCCAACTCCTTTCACTAGTGGAAGATTTCACCTTCACAATTTAGACTTTGGAGGTTGTTTAAGATCACTCAAATAAATATTTGGTCTCACCTGTTAAATATTATCCTCATTTTTACTTAAGATTGGTGGCCAAAATCGTGTAGGTTTTAGGATTTGGAACCAGGCAACTCCCTCTTGTATATATTTACTTTATCTAGACTTTTAGTAAACTCTTCTTTCTTTACTTCATTGTGACGTGGGTAATATTATGACAAAATTAATATATTTGTCTGAATTTGTGCTGATTGAGGAAATAGATAAGATATTCTAGTATAATTTGTGCAAATTAAGAGTGAAAAACTGAAGTTCCATACGACTTGTCATGAGTGTATATAAATGATTGGCTGGTGGATTTTTAACAATGTGTATGTTTTCAAGAAATCCAGATTCCTATTTTGATGCTTTTTCCCCCTCAATAAGTTTAGCAATTAGTTTGTGTTTCTCTCAAGGTTAATTTCCTTTTTTTCAAATGTGTTACAGTGTTAGAGTTTTATTGACAGGAATTGAAAAAACATGTAATTGTGTGTATATGACATCCGTCCAAGTTTCAGATTTCATATAAACTCTGCCAATTACAAACCTTACAAACGATGAAGATATTGGTCCTCTGTTTTACTTTTAGAATAAATATTCTTCTAATCATATTACATCTACACAAAATTAGTCAATGAAGAAATTTGTGATTTTTGGCGTTATACATTATTTGTTGTCTGCAAAATATTGATTGCTTGCACCAGGTGGGGTAATTTGTGGAATATAGTGATGGAGACCATCCAAGGAAGGCAACTCAACTATGAGGATTACAAGCATGATGAAGAAGATAGAAGGGGGAATGGGGAGGGAACTCTTGAAGATAGAAGGAGCTCTTGAAGACATTTCTCAAGTTATTAAATCTTGTAAATCTTCTAGGAGATAGCTTATATGTAATCATGATTAGCCAATGTATATTTTCCATTTTCATTTGTTAAGGACTTTCATAGAAGAGAAACTAAGAGAAGAAGGTCAAGTGAAGAGGGGAAAGAAATAAACCTTGAACCTACTTAAATCCTTAATTTGGATTTTACCATAGTTAAGTTGAAATTAAGGATCCAAGAGGTAAGACCTTTAAGGTGAGTGTGGGCTTCATGACCATACCCTTAGTCCTAAGGGTCCAAGGTCCATTTCTCTTCTATTCATCGCCCCTCAGTAGTCCTTCCTTCATTGTTTCTTCATCTATAAAAGGCCTAATTCCATTCACTTGTAATTAACTTTGATTTGATGAAATAAAATAGAAGCATAGTGCTTTTTGCCTAAGAGAAAAAGTCCTTGTCTAGGCGTTGAATCTTATCAAAAATTCATCTTTGTGGCGATTCTACCTTCATGGCTTATTGGTGTTTCACCGTGGCGTCATTTCATTTCTAATCTTTTTCCATTTTTACATTTTCTTCTTACTTTGCATGTTATACTAATCTTGTTCTTGTTCTCTTTTGTTGATGAATGTTCTTTGAATTGCATAAGAACCGTGAAGATCTCTCTTAAAGAATTGAAGATGGAGAATTTTTTTCAATGTGCTTGTAACAAATAGTTTAATGGGTAGGTGAGTTGTTGTGACAAGTTCGACAAAGGAGGAAATATATATATATTAAATAGGTTAGTTAAGCTTGAGGCTCCATGATACCATACAAAGATATAATTTTTATTTATCTCAAAACATATATTGGAGTATATATATATATATATATATATATATTAAATTACAAGGATTAGTTCCTAAATAATTATACCGGAAAGATATAGTATAGGTTGACAAAATAAATATATCAGAAAGATATAGTATAGGTTGACAAAATAAATATATCAGAAAGATATAGTGCTGACAGAATATCAAGAGATCATGTGATTATAACAGTAACTACAATTAAGCTAGGTTATGATGCAAATGCTAATTATTTCTTATGGATAGAGAGAGTCTACACATCTTACCCTTTTTTTTTTAGCCCTTGTCAAGGAGTATAAGCCCGTAGGTTATTAATGGGGAAAAATATTGCAAATTAGGGTCAGGTGGTATTAGAAATTATGAAGAGACAGTCGCAATAACACTTTTACATGAAATTTTTTCACGATTTATTGACTAATAATATAATATCAAACTCCTGTGGAAGAGTAGCCCCAGAATTCAAAAAATGTTTTACGATTCATTTCTCACAAATATGAAGTGACCTTGTTTTTTTATTTCATTAAATATCGAAGAATCAAGATATTTGAGAGATCAAGATTTACATGTACTAACTCAATAGGGATTACTAGTGACATAGTGACAGCTAAAAAGCATTGGCGCGGCGTAATTCTATTTTTGGGTTGTTCAATTATTTATTAGCCTGTTCAATTAACTAAAATTTATGATAGGTTTAACTATCATCAATCCAGATATTTAAAAAATTGTAGATAAATATAACTATTGAGTCAGGTGAAATGCTAAGATAATTATATCTTTTTAAATTTTTGAGATCTTGTCATCACTTAAAGGGTGTGTTCTTTAATGGTCTTATTTTCGTTTAGATGATGAGCTCTTCGACAGTTTTATTCAACCTACATAGAATCTCATTGGCTTATTTGGACCGATAAGAATGTTAATTTATTAAGAGGATATGTTGTTCAAGTTACAGAATACAATAAGATCCTGAATTCTCATCAATAGATTTATGTGATCCCTAATTCTTAGGGACTAAAAAGACATGAGATATCTTAAATTATATAAGTTTAGCCTAAAGATCTCATTAGGACTTAATATTTTAAGTTTGAATAATCTATTTTAGTGATGCAAACTCATGAAGAATTTGGAAGAGATTTTCACGGGTTCACAATGTGTTGCCTAATCTTTATTCACCAATTTCAATCACTCACAAATATTCTAGATAATCACGAAAGCAAGCTCAAACTCATGGTTATGATGTGTTGATTCACGGATCCAAGGATAAAGGAAGAACAAAATAGAAAATGGATTAGGAAAGAGGTGGGAGTGTCATGAATGATTAATTCAATAAGTTCTTAGGAAGAATCGTCACTTAGATGCTAGGATCAAACATAAGATTCAAGGTTTCAAGAAGAAAATCCAAGGAGAGCTATTCTCCTTTCAAGAAAAACAATTCTCAATTCTATTTCAAAGTTTGACTAAAAGTGTCTCCAAATGAAAGTGTTGACCAATTTAATGAAAATGCAATGGGCCTAAGTTTGGAAATTTGAATTGTTCTCCACCCTAGGATGAAATGAGTAATCAATGGTGTAATGAGAGACATCTTATGCTGAGCACATTTTACAATTACAATGCCCAAATTCAAATTGTAAAAGATAAAACACAAGAAGGGGTTGAATTGTGTTAATCAAATAATTTAATTCCTTTCGTCTTTTATTTTAAAAAGGATTCAGACGAAACAGTTCTTATCTTCAAATGTTAATTTTAATGAACAGATGTTACAATATGATTATCCCCGTTAGTCACAAACTCAAGAAGGATGAACACATATATTTTTATATTGGTTCGTCTATTCAAGACTACGTCCAGTTACTCAGCAACTACTGAGTTTTCACTACAAACCGTGAAATGGTTACAAGTATTGTTTGAACCCAGCCACTTCTGGCTAATACAAGATATTTTTTGAACACAACCTTCTCAGGCTAAACAAACAGGTATTCTTTGAACACATAGCCTCCTTAGGCTAAAACACCACACAAGTGGATTTGAAAGATTTTTCTAAAAAGAAAGGTTCCTCTACACAGAGAGGGTTATACAATATAGAGCAAGAGTAGCACTGAGTGAAATCACAATAGCTTAGAAATATGAAGCGTGTTCGCCAACTGAAACTTGAAGGAGTGAAGTCCTTTTATAAGTAGAGTCTTCAAATGTCCGTTAGAAACAGAAGAGTGCCGTTGAGCTTTTTCCAAGTGCAGTCCAAAAAGGTGTCAGAATGCAATCAAGTGATGGGATAGCGTGTGTAACGAATTTGATGGCTTGCTCAGTCCTTTTTCTAACTTGTATAGAGATTTCCTGGAAAAGGGTGAAACCTTTTCGTGTTGCATATGAAAGCTCGAATCCCCATACTGATCTTGGAAGCTCTCATGAGTAACTTTTAAGATTTGAATCTTGGCGTGAGTTACTCAGATTTTACTTCACTTGCTTGACAGACGATGTGAATCTTCATTCTTAAGGTTGACTTGTAAGCTCTATCTGAAGATTATCGTCTATCCTTCCGTCCGATGACTTGGCTTCTAAACAGATGAATGACTTCAACTTTGAGGGGTCATCTCCCGTCTGTGCTTGTTCCATATGACTTTGCTTGCAATGCTTTGTCTGTGCTTGTTCCGTCTGTCTTGTAATTAATCAAAACTTAGAGACGTTAATCACCTTGATCTAACAATCTCCCCCTTTTTGATGATTACAGACCATACAAGCAACTTTCTCAAAATAGCATCTGCATAAGACAAAGTTAGCTAAAACATATTTATAACAAGCAGCCAGAATTACATCAAGAAAGGGTTCTGTGTCATTTTCAATGACCATTACTGAAGTTTCCTTCAAACGCAAAGTGAACAATGGAAGTTCCAGACGAGAACTAAAGTTATTCTCCCATTGCCAAGAATATGCCTTGTTGAAGGTAGTGAGTTGACGATACTAAGGTTCATGAGGAGGAAGAGTGTAGGCGAAAGCTCCTCCAGGGTAGACTTTGCCATAGACTCTTCATCAAAGGATGTCCATGAGCAAAAGGCCGAGGTAGCTTCATGTTCCTCTATCATCCTTTAGATCTTAGGATTAATAAGCTTTGAGGCTTGAACTTGAATAGCCTTGAGATGGTTGTAGGCAGCAGACGGAAGTCGCTTGGCAATGTGCCTTGCGAACTTGAATTGCTTGGGGGCAGACGGTGTCTTCTTCTCCTTCCCTTTGGCCAAAAACTTAACCAAGCATGGTCTTGTAGGATTCAAGACAATGAAATACTTGGTTTCATTTGTGACTAATGATGAGAACTGAGATCCCATCATGAAGGGATAGGGCTTGAGTTCCTTCCTTGCTCTTCTTAGGATCTGATGAAAGGAGACTAACCTACCTTTCTCTTATCTTCTATAGGCATTGGCCATCATTCTGAAGGCAATGTTATAGTCTTCAGGTAGAGCGTGAGCGAAGTCTTCAGGGTCTTCACATTCATCGATGAGGATAGAATAGTGCAGACGAATCCCTAGACAATGTGGTCTTATCCATGGAAGGACAATCCCTAGAGTTTGGCCTAGTCCCACATACTATGTTTGATTCATATGGATTGTGAAGGAGAATGGATCATAACTATCAATGGCGTCCAAGTGCCAATGATCACAGTTTCTTGGCTCATATACTTTGGAGGTTGGATCTCCATATTTGTAGTGGTGAAATGCAGGTGCATTAAGCTCATGTTGAACCTTCCATTTGATGTATTCTCTGGATGGAATGTGTGGTTCATAGCCAAGTGCTGGTCCTTCAATCAACATCCCAACAAGATGATCCTTGTATGCAGCAATGTTCTCCAAACCCTTGATGTTGAGTTGTGCCAACTCATCCCACGACAGACGCTTCAGCCAATCGCGTTGCTCTTCAGGGAAATATTTCTCATCATCTTTGAAGTCTTTTGGCTTCAAGGGTTGGTGATACTTGATGGGATTGACAAATCTCCTAAGTTGGAATCCCTTTTTTCCTCTATAACAATAAGGGTTCTTCAACTCAATGTAGGGAGTGTCCTGAATAAAGCACTCTTCATCATCTGCAATGTAACCAACCATTGCAGACTCAGACGGTTCTCCATCACTAAGATCAGAGACATCTTCAGTGTGATCTTCCAGTAACCAATCTGGCTTGATTGGCCTCTCTGCACAAGAGCTTTCAGCAAACCTCTTCATAACTAATTCGTTGAGGAACGATAGTCTATCTTGTGCTTTTGTGGCAGGTCTTCAGGGTTCAGCAACTCAGCATGTTCCCCATCAGACGAAGAACATGTGTCATCATCAATGATGACCATAGACGGAATGTCCATCGTCTGTGAGCAGGAAGTTTCTTCATACACAGCTTCTATTGTCTGAAAGCAAGACACTTCTTCAGACGCATTTGGTATCGTCTGATCATAGGCAGCATTTAAAGGAGACACAACAATAGGATCAGTACTAGCACTCCTATGTTCATCTTGAAGAGAGGGTTCAGAGATTTCCATGGTTGGAGCTTCTTCATTTAGCATGGTCTCCAATTCCTCTGCAAGTTGGACATTCTCTTTCTGGATCTAGACAGTTTCTTCACTATTCATGCCCTCTGAAATTGCTGGAGTAGGGCAGAGCTTCAGATGATTGATGAGTCATTATTTTGATCACTTTCTCTGCATATTTTATATCCTAATACAACATGATTAATGGTCAATTAGCATGATTTTATGCATTTATGAGTTTGGATTCAATTGGGCCTTAAGTGCTAATTTTTGTTCTAATTCGTTGAAAATTCCAATTTTGAAAAGGTTCACTAAAATAAGCATAACTCTCACCACAGAACTCTGTTTGTGCTCCATTATATGTCAAATTAAAGAGGACTCGAAGAGATACAAAAGCTATGTAGACATGAAGAACTAATTCAGACAGTATCTTGGGTGAAATGAGGCTTGAAAGTGATGCACAAAATTGATGCGGGAATTCCAGCGTGAAGAATTAGTATAGGCCCTTTTTAAATCAATGTAATTGGCCCATTTTGTAAAGTTGTAATTGAGCTACGAATTGGGGTGTTCAGATACTTAAAAATCATGTGATTTACCCTTTATATAACACCTCAAACCTAAAAATCTGATGCACACTTTTTACTTTTCAATCAATTTCAATTTTCAACATTACTCTTTTCCTTTCAAGTCGCTCTGCTAGGGTTTTCAGATTTGTCATTCTAATTCTCGTTCTCTCTCCCTTCTTGCAATTTAATTCTTCTAATATGCAATCCCAATTTATGCTTAGTCTAATTTCAATTATTCGCAACTAATTTCATCAACCAATTCGATCTCAATAGGATCCCTAATTTCCTTAGGTTCTCCGTTTTCAATTGCATGAGCACTCTTTTTAGATTCTATAATTTTGATTTCATTATGTTGATTAGTATTTTGGATTGAGATTGTTGATTCTATCGTTGTTGATTGATAATGAATGCAGAGAACTAATTATATGATTCGAAATCAAGTTGTGTGCTCTCATGCGATCGTGTGAGTTTAAAGGCCACCAAGTGTTCGATGATAATTCTCTAAGATCTTCGAGCGTTAGTTCAGTGTTGACATGCAGAGATCTCGGTTCCAATGCACTGCATAGATGAGTGCCCTTTTTTTGTTGAACCGATGAGGGAAATTAGGATCTGACATAGATCGGATTAGTGCTTTTTAAACATCTATTAATTACTTTTTAAGTATTGTTTAATCATTGTCATTGGTTAATTTTTACTATTTAATTGCCTTTAATTTTTCCTCTACACAAAAATCCCAAAAATTGCACTTTAAATTTCGGCTACAGAGAAGTAACAAAGTAATCCGTAGGGAAACGATCCGAGTCCACTATTACTGCAAAGTAGTAGCCAGACTTTGGTATTATTTGACGCACGTTTGGCGCGTGTGTCAAATTTGGTGCCGTTGTCGGGGATTGCTTTGTTAATTCTCATTGTTTATATGCATTTTTTTTATTTTTATTTTTTATTATTAGACTTAGGATAGGTTAGTTTACATTCAATAAGTTCTGCGATATACTGATTTCATGCTCTGTTTTGCACTTGTTTGACCTGTTATATGCTGTTTGGTCATCTGATTTTGGATTTTTGGATCTGTTCGATCATTCTAATTACCTTTCCTTAAGTAATTTGGCCTTTTGAGTAAGCCTTTTACTCCAAAGGGGTGAAAACTTGCATTAGTTTTACAAAATTCCTTCCAAATTTTTTTGTTTTGCAATTATTTCGGTCCCGTGGGGATACAACGGGTATTTTTAAATTGTTGAACTAATTCCATTGGTTTTGAAATCTTGCAGGGTGGTAGTTTTTGAGGAATTGGGTATAACCTCGTGCTTGACACGAGGCACCACCCTATCGAGGCCAAATTCCATTGTTTGGACCCTCTTTTCTATTTTTTAAAATTTTACATTGCATTTTTTGGGTCCCGGGATGGTTTAGAATTGACCTGTGGCAGTCCTATAAATTTTAAAAATCATTTGATACTGTTTTGGAAGTTTATTTTGGTCATCTGGTGCATGCTGACAGTGATATCCTGATGAATGCTGCTTGTTAGTGTTGTTTATGCTGATTTGTGTTGTATATTGTTGTTTTTGATGAACTAGAGAGGTGCTAATTTACATTCATTTAGAATAACATGGATAATAGGACTATTAGGGAACTATTGCAGTAGGAGGGGAGTTTCAGTGATCCAACTTTTGCAAAAGTAGGAGTTTTTCATACCATACCTCAGCAACAGTACAACCCATATTCCAGCTCCTACAATCCTAGATGGAGAGATCAAATTTATCAGAGTTCACTTGACTATTCCACTTTCTACCCGACACAAAATTGGCAGCAAAATTTCAACCATCATATATCAGCTTTTCAACAACATCCTACGCAACCACTAGCCCAGCCACAAGGTGGTCCTTCTTTGGAAGAATTAATCAAGCAGATGGCCACCAACAACTTACAATTTCAGCAGATAACCGAGGCTAACCTTCAGAGTATCAAAACTCATATTAGGCAGTTATCCAATGCAATTAGTCAGAACCAACCTCAAGCATCCATCAGTCTACCCTCACAAGATATTTCCAATTTGAATGATAATGGTAAGAATGTGAGTGATATTACTTTAGGGTATGGTAAGCAAATGGTGGAACCTACTGCACAACCAGAAAAGATAATTACCATGGAGGTTGTAGCTAAAGAGAAAGAGTTGCATGAACAAGATTTGAAAAAACAAAACATGGAGGCTTTTTGACCGTAACAGAGCTTTTAGGAAAAATTTTTTACCAAAACAGTGTTAGTTAGAAAATATTTAAGGTTTTGGTGTTGTTTTGAGAAACCGCAAACGAGTTTGTGAAAACGAAACCGCAGAAATATTTGCGAAATCACCCACATCTGTCACCTGTCCCAAAATATCTAAGTTGGCATTGAAACCGCAAAGAAAGTTGCTGTTTCACTACGTTTTGACATGTGTCCCATTAAGGGCACACGTGGAAGCTGAGTTGTAATCGTACATGACACATGGCGAAACAACTAATCCATCTGCGGTTTCACCAGGACGCACCACATGTCACAATGTTGTTGGACATTTTTCTGGAAGGAGTTGAAGTCGCAAGACAGTCTGAGGTTTCAATTAAACCGCAAATCTTCTCGCGGTTTCAAATTAAATATCAAATTAATTTAACAAACAATTACATATAAAATAATTTAACAAAATTAAAACAGCCAAACATAAATGTTGTTATCAAATAATTTAACAAAATTAAAACAGCCAAACATAAATGTTGTTATCAAATAATTTAACAAAATTAAAACAGGCAAACATAAATGTTGTTATTAAAACAGCCAAACGTAAATGCTGTTATCAAATAATTTAACAAATCATTTAATAAATAAAACAAATTAACAATTAATACATAATTTGAATAAATTAAAAATTAAACTAACAACCTAATTTAACAAACAATTACCTGTCAAATAATTTAACAAAAATAACCTAAAATACGTAATTGTTGTTATCAAATAATTTAACAATTAATTTAATAAATAAAACAAATTAACAATTAATACATAATCTCAATAAATTAAAATGTGGAACTGCAAGAAGATTTGCGGTTTCATTGAAACCGCAGAATGTCTTGCAACTTCAACTCCTTCCAGAAAAACGTCCAACAACATTGTGACACGTGGTGCATCCTAGTGAAACCGCAGATGAATTTGCGGTTTCGCCACGTGTCATATACGATTGCAACTCAGTTTCCACATAAGCCCTTAATGGGACGTGTGTCAGAACGTAGTGAAACCACAATTTTCTTTGCGGTTTCAATGCCAACTCAGATATTTTGGGACAGGTGGCAGATGCTGGTGATTTCGCAAATATTTCTGCGGTTTCGTTTTCACAAACTCGTTTGCGGTTTCTCAAAATAACACCAAAACTGTAAATATTTTCTAACTAACACTGTTTTGGTAAAATTTTTTCCTAAAAGCTCTATTACGGTCAAAAAGCCAAACATGGAAGAAAAAGTGACAGATAAACAAGAGAAAGAAACATGTGATGATTTAATTGTTTATACTAATCCTTCCTTTGTTTATGTTGATTCTCTTTTGATAGGTGATGTAAGAGTGAGTCCTAAGGAAGAAATACAAGATAACAAATTTTTGTTTGAAGATGTTTATGTAGAAAAGAAAGAACTTAAAGCACACAGTGAAGCTGTTTGCGACCCTCATCCTTACAAAAATCCTCATGTCTTGGTACCTAGTGGAGAATTGTCCATAAAGTTTCCTTGGAGCAAACATTGTGGAAAGAGTGAAGCATCCAGGAAATCAGAGCAACCACTAGGGAAGATTTCTTTATCATTTGATACTCTTTATAATTTCGATGTGAACAACATTAAATGTTTTACTTTAGACTCTTATGGAATTAAAGCCTGGACTATCATTGAGTTTGCTGATTTAAACCTCTTAGTTGTTCCTAATGGCTTTTGTACTCATGATGTTACATATTCTTATAGGTCATTAGAGAAGTTAAAAATGGAGGGCCAAGTGCAAGCTTCTATACTTATTGGCGAACTAATGTCTAAACACATTATAGATGGAGTAGAGAATAACCATGCTACCTTGAAACACTTTATTTCTTTACTCTCTCTTTTAAATTGTGTTATTGATGTTGGAGTTCATTATTCCATGTTCTTTATTTTGACAGTAAGTGAAACATGCGAATTGTTCAATTTAGATGCCAAGATTAAAATGAATAAATGGAGAATTATGATTATGACATTAAACTTATTCCTACCACCACAATGCACTGATTATAACATAAAAACATACCTACACCTTGAATCATTTGCACTGATAAAGAACAACTTACATATTATTGTAGATGACTTTGTGATATTTGACCCAGGTGGATATTTGTTTCTTGTAGTAGGTACCAAGGATACATTCATGGTGAATGGACAGAGCTTAAAGTGTTATAATGAGAGCTCCATTAAGCAGCTCGCAGAGTAGGAGATTGTCACACTTGTAGACGCATTGCCGCTTTGAGCGGCCGAGAGAGTTTTTCTTTTCTCCCTCCACTCTTTTCTGTTTTATTTTCATTCATTTCCTATCTATACACCTTCTATAATTAGGAAGTAATTAAGAGTAAATAAATATAACTTTCATACTTCTTTATAGTTAATTTTTGATAATTGGAGATTTTGCGATTCTGGTCTAACTATTATTATATCTGCATTATGGTCTATATGTTGAGAATCTAAACTGAAATCTGAGCTGAAGTTGATTTTCGATTATTTTATGGTGTTGATATAACCCTCTGATGGATTGTGGATTAGTCTGTATGGATTGGTTTTGTATTGTCTCTGATAAGTACTTGATAATTTGACCCTATGAGTTTTTGGGCTTGTTTTGAATGGATTCATAAGCATGCCATTCCCTTCCTTTTAGTGTGATATATGTCATTTGTGGATGTTATTTTTCAGAACTTGATTTCATTCTTTTCAAAGCTGCATTTTATCACTTAATGCATGGTCATGATTGAGGCATTCATTTCTTCTTCCCCACTTGACCAGAAAAGCTTACCTTACATTTTATCCCTTGTTGGCCCCTTTGTGCCTAAAACCTCTTCTTTCCATACCTGCATTACAAGCCTTACAAGTAAAATAATGTTGTCCGATTTCACCAGATATTGAGTTATTGTTCATCTTGTAGTTTTGTGAAGCAGTTAAGTGTGTGGGAGGGGGGGTGTTTGCTCGGGACGTGCAGAAAGATAAGTGTGTGTGTGTGGGGGGGGTGAAATATTGTATTTGGGTCCGAGTTGTAGATCTGGTACATTTTGGTTGCTCTTTGACCAGTACACTTATGTAATTTTTATCTCAGTGTTATGTATGATATAGTGAAACAAATAAAAAAAAATAATAAATACTAGAAGTAGTATTCAAAAAAAAAAAAGAAGAAGAAAAGAAAAATAAAATAAAATAAAGATATAGCACAATTTTGACTTGAATAAGTGTGCAAAATAAGTTGAATACTTGAGCAGCTGTCGAAACAACAACTTTATAGGATTATTTTGGAATAGTCATATCTTTGTTATCTGTTGATGTTGTTTTCAATATCTGTGAAATAGTAGTCACTTGATCAAATTTATCATACCTCTATCCTTGGCCCCGTTACATCCCTTGCAAGTCCTCTTAAATCATGCATGAATGTGATTATTAGTAGTAGAGAGCTAGAATAATTGCAAGCCTATGGTAAGGTAATATTCATTTTAATGGTTTGAGAGTAAACATCTGCCTGAGACACTTGAGAGTTAGAGTGATACACTCCTGGTGAGGTCATTACTTATTGTTGACTTGCATGATTGATTCAGAACTTGATTGACCTAACCAGAAGCAGGACCTGTTCAACACTATAATATGTAATCCTTATGTTGACTATGCTCTGATTACTATGTTCAGTTATGATACTTTGATGACTGTTTTGTGAATATGAATAGTTTAAACTAGATGAACTTTTGTATCCAAGATCATGCTTTATTTAAGATTTAGAACTTAGTTTTGCCCAAGAGTGCAAAAGAATAAGTGTGGGGGAATTTGATGAGTCATTATTTTGATTACTTTCTCTGCATATTTTATATCCTAATACAACATGATTAATGGTCAATTAGCATGATTTTATGCATTTATGAGTTTGGGCACAATTGGGCCTTAAGTGCTTATTTTTGTTCTAATTCGCTGAAAATTCCAGTTTTGACAAGGTTCACTAAAACGAGCATAACTCTCACCATAAAACTCTGTTTGTGCTCCATTATATTTCAAATTAAAGAGGACTCGAAGAGCTACAAAAGCTATGCAGACATGAAGAGCTAATTCGGACTTCATCTTGGGTGAAATGAGGCTCAAAAGTGACGCACGAAATTGATGCGGGAATTCCAACGTGAAGAATTAGTATAAGCCCTTTATAAACCAATGTAATTGGCCCATTTTGTAAAGTTGTAATTGGGCTTGGGGTGTTCAAATACTTATAAATCATGTGCCTTGCACATGATTTACCCCCTATATAGCACCCCAAACCTAAAAATCTGATGCACACTTTTTACCTTTTAATTAATTTCAATTTTCAACATTACTCTTTTCCTTTCAAGTCGCTCTGCTACAGTTTTTAGGTTTGTCATTCCAATTCCCGTTCTTTATCCCTTCTTGCAATTTAATTCTTCTAATATCCAATCCCAATTTATGCTTAGTCTAATTTCAATTATGTACAACTAATTTCATCAATCAATTCGATCTCAACAGGATCTCTAATTTCCTTAGGCTCTCCGTTTTCAATTGTTGAGCACTCGTTTTTGATTCTATAATTTTGATTTCATTATGTTGATTAATATTTTGGATTGAGATTGTTGATTATATCGTTGTTGATTGATAATGAATGCAAAGAACTAATTATATGATTCGAAACCAAGTTGTGTGTTCTCATGCGATCGTGTGAGTTTAAAGGCCACCAAGTGTTCGATGATAATTCTCTAAGATCTTAGAGCGTTAGTTCAGTGTTGGCATGTAGAGATCTCAGTTCCAATGCACTGCATAGATGAGTGCCCTTTTTATGTTGAATCGATGAGGGAAATCAGGATCTGACAGAGATCGGATTGATGCTTTTTAATCATCTATTAATTACTTTTTAATTATTGTTTAATCACTGTCATTGGTTAATTTTTACTATTTAATTGCCTTTAATTTTTCCTCTACACAAAACCCCCCAAAAATTGCATTTAAAATTTCGGCTACAGAGAAGTAACAAAGTAATCCGTAGGGAAACGATCCGAGTCCACTATTACTGCAAAGTAGTAGCTAGACTTTGGTATTATTTGACGCACGCTCGGCGCGTGTGTCAACGATCCAATGCCTTTAACGCTTTCTTGAAACAAGCGTTCTCTTTTAGCTTCGAGAAGCATAGATACCCTTCTAGCCTCTTTCATTTGTTTAGCTTCGTCTGTCTCTCCTATAATGACAGACGCAAGCCTCTACTTCTGCTTCATCTTCTCTTTGCCTTTGGCTGCTTTCTATAGAGCAATCTCCCTTGCTCTAGCCTTTTCTTAAGCCAATTTCCTTTGTTTTTCTTCGTATGTCATGATTCTAACTGACGGTGCATCCTCAGATGCTTTAGTTACCCCTTCATCTTCACTAGGGGAAACTTCTTTTTCTTGCGTCTTAGACTCAACATGTTTTATTCTGATGTTCCTTTTCCTTTTTCAAAGAGGTTCAACAATAATATCCTCAAAAGGAACTTCTGTAACAATAACAGGCAGAGGAGGTGAAAAGATTGATGTTTGGGATTTTGTTTGGGTTTGTGTTTGTGTTTGGGATTGTGTTTGAGTTTCAGAGCCGCTTGGTCTTGCACGCTTGATGCGAGCTCTGTGAGGGGGATCTTGGGTCATAGGAGAGAGGGGTTTTTCTTCTCCACTCCTAAAATGAAGGAAGTTTGGTTCCAGACGCATCTTCGCAAAAGTGCTTCCTTTAACTTCAGTTCCTTCTTTGTGCCACACTACTCCAGTGGCATTAAAGCCTTGGTTGATGATGATTTGGGAGAAGAGAGTAGCGTAGAGAATGCTACTTTTCCTTCGAATATTTCTATTCTTTAAGGCGTTCACCCAATGATTAAGAATAAGGTGAGGAAGGCTCATTTGTACCTTTCTAAGACAATAGAAAAGGCAAAAGCGATCTCGAAGACTCACGTTGTCTCTTGAGCCAGTTCGAGGAGTGAAGATATTGTAGAGAAGATTATGAAGTACTCTGCATGATGGGAGGAGATTCCCAGATCTCAAGAACTTGGGGTCGTCAAGATTGCGAGCCTTTCCATAGAGCATGTTATCAACATCCTCTTCAGACTCAATCTTCATCCAGTCTGCACTGTAGAAGCGACCTTCAGCCTTGCACTTCCCGGCTTCAGCAATAGTTTCTACAGTAACAATGTACTCCTTGCTGTCAATGGTACCAACGATACCATCATCAAACTCTCTGGCATCACTCCAGAACTCAGCATAAGCCTCCATCAACCATGAACCTCTCCATTCAGCAAAGTCCATCCATCCATTAAAAGTTAGCATCCTCATCACCCAGTTTGATACACCTTCAAGAGTGGATTTGGCAATCCACTTGCTAGGCAAGAAGAGATCTTGTGTGAAGAAAGTCTCTTCTGAAGTCTTGGATTTCTTAGCGACCATTTTCTAGGTTTGAAAAAAAAAAGAGTGTGTGAGTATGAGATTTTTAGAGAAGTTAAGATTTCAGAGAATATAGAATACTGTAAAGAGTAAAAGAGTGAACTTTACAGTATTTATAGTCAGAGATTAAGACGGTTATAATTCATCAGACGAAAAAAGTTGAAACTACCCTTGATTTGACGTTGCCTCATGATTGCCTTTTTAATGATTAATTTGACCTCTGCAATTCACTGCGCGTGCTTTTCAACGTCCTAGAATAGTGCAATAAATGACAGACACATTTAATGTTGCATTTATTTTGTCCTTGCACACTTAACTTTAAATTATTTAAATAATAACCTTGCGTCTGTTGAATTTCCTCAGACTGATTCAACTTGATCAGACGCAATGTTTCGTCTTAAAGCGAATAATTGAGCAGACAAAATGAACAGACAAAAGATACAGACGAAATAACTTAATCAATTAAAGAAACAATTCCCAAATTTTCTTTAATAAAGTTAAAACGAGTTTCGTCTAAAGCCTTTATGAAAATATCTGCCCATTGAAAATCAGTTTGAACAAACTGTATATCGAAAATACCTTTTTGAACATAATCTCTTATAAAATGAAATTTGATTGCACTTGTATTATCACAAAATACTGGTATTTGGGTCTCAAACCTAGAGTAATCTTCAAGTTGATGTTTTACCTAAAGTAGTTGTGAGCAACATACAGCTGCAGCGATATACTCTACTTTGGTTGAGAGTGCAATGGAGTTTTGTTTCTTGCTTTACCAAGCAATGAGTGATGTGCCAAGAAATTAACACCCACCACTTGTGCTTTTCCTCTCCACTTTATCTCCAGCATAATCAGTATCACAATAGCCACTAAGATTGAAATCACTAATTTTCTTATAAAACAAAGAGAGATTAGTGGTTCCAATAAGATATCTTAGAATACGCTTTACAGCTTGCAAATGAGATTCTCTAGGATCAGATTGAAAGCGTGCATATAGACAGACACTAAACATGATGTCAGGTCTACTTGTAGTAAGATAGAGTAAAGAACCAATCATACCTCTGTATACCGTCTGATCAACGATTTTACCTGACTCATCTTTGTTGAGGCTAGCACTAGACGAATGCATTGGTGTCTTCATGGGCTTAGCATTTTCCATCTTGAACTTCTTGAGAAGCTCCTTGGTGTACTTCTATTGGTGAATATAGATACCTTGTTTCGTCTGTTTGATTTGAAGTTCTGGGAAGAACTTTAATTCTCCCATCATACTCATCTCAAACTTATCTTGCATTAACTTAGAGAAATCCTTGCACAAGGATTCGTTAGTTGCTCTAAACACTATATCGTCTACATAAATTTGAACAATGATAAAGTCCTTCGAACCGCTTTTCTTGAAGAGAGTTGTATCAACCTTTCCTCTTGAAAAACCATTTTTAAGAAGAAAAGAACTCAGTCTGTCATACCAAGCTCTATGAGCTTGTTTAAGACCATAAAGTGCTTTCTTCAATTTGAAAACATGATTTGGTTGAGATTGACTCTCAAAAGTAGGAGGTAGTTTAACATACACTTCTTCTTCAATAAAACTATTTAGAAAAACACTTTTCACATCCATTTGATATAAGACAATATTCTTGTGAGGAGCAAAAGTAAGTAAAATTCTAATTGCTTCTAATCTAGCTACAGGCGCAAAGGTTTTAGTAAAGTCAATGCCTTCTTGTTGTTATAGCCTTGAGCTACTAACCTGGCCTTGTTCCTTACTACTTTTCCAACTTCATCAAGCTTATTTCTGAACACCCATCTTGTTCCAATGATGCTTTTGTTCCTTGGTCTTTTCACTACCGTCCATACATCATTCCTTGTGAACTGGTTCAGCTCTTCTTCCATAGCTAAAATCCAGTCATTCTCTTGTAAAGCTTCTCCAATATCTTTGGGCTCTATATTAGACACGAGAGCATATCCAGAAACATCTCTCAGTCTTAGTCTTGTTTGAACTCCTTGATGTCTATCTCCAATGATCAGATCTTCGGTGTGGTTTGAAGCAAACCTCAAGTTTCGACCAGGAGTATGATCATTTTGGTGTTGAGGGACAAACGAAGAGGGTTCGTCTGTGCTGGAAGATGTCCTTTCGTCTGTGCTTGTGTCTGGACAAGGTTGGACAGACGGAATAGCTTTTTGACCAGAGGGAGTTATCTGTAAATTATCAAACAGATTTTCTAGGTCTGATATTTCTTTATCAGCCTTCGAGTTATCCTGGAATTTCACATGAATAGATTCCTCTACAACTTGCGTCTTAGAGTTAAAAGCTCTATAAGCTTTAGAAGTATTGGAGTATCCAAGTAAAAATCCATTCATCACCTTTGAATCAAACTTACCAAGTTGATCCTTAGTGTTCAAGATAAAACATTCACATCCAAAAGGATGGAAGTAAGAAATGTTAGGTATTCTTCCTTTCCATAGTTCATATGGAGTCTTATTCAATATTGGTCTTATTAATATTCTGTTTTGAATATAACAGGAAGTATTAATTGCTTCTGCCTAATAATATTTTGGAAGAGAGCTTTCGTGCAACAAAGTTCTAGTCATTTCTTGTAAGGTACGATTTTTCCTTTCTACAACCCCATTTTGTTGAAGAGTTCTTGAAGACGAAAAATTGTGAAAGATACAATTTTCAAAACAGAAGGCATTGAACTCAGAATTTTCAAATTCTGTTCCATGATCACTCCTAACAGACGTAATACATATTCATTTTTCTTTTTGAACACGTTTGCAGAATATTTCAAAGACACTGAATGACTCATGTTTATGGGTTAGGAAGTATACCCATGTGAATCTAGTATAGTCATCCACAATTACAAATTCATATCTCTTCCCTCCAAGACTTTCAGTCTGAGTAGGTCCAAAGAGATCAATATGTAACAATTCTAAGGGTCTTGTCGTAGAAACAACATTTTTGGATTTAAAATAAGCTTTGAGTTGTTTCCCATGCTGACAAGATTCACCCAGACGATTGGATTTTCAAGATATTTTTGGCAAACCTTTCACAAGATCCGTTTTAGAAATTTTTGAAATATACTTGAGACTTAAATGTCCAAGCTTTTTGTGCCAAATATCTCGTTCATCGTCTGCTGAAATTAAACATGTTACATTCTGATCACTAAGGTCAGAAAGACAAACCTCATAGAGATTGTTCTTTCTTTTCCCAACAAACAGAATGGATTTGTCTTTGTTCTTGACTATACATTCATCAACGTTAAAAGTTACTTCATATCTACTGTCACAAAATTGACTTATGCTAAGTAGATTGAAGTTAAGGCCTTTAACATAAGACACAATTTGGATAAGAGGATTGAGTGTCTTACCAACAGTCCCAATACCTAGGATTTTACCTTTTCCTAAACCATACAAACCCTTTACTTGGTCTGAGATCTTGGAACATAGACAGGTCTCCCGTCATGTGTCGTGAGCACCCACTGTCCAGGTACCAACTTGAAGTCTTCTCTCTTCCTATTAAGGATATCTGCAACAGGATTAATGAGTGACTTTGGTACCCAAATTTTTTTGGGTCCTTCATTGTTAGTTGAAGAAGGTTTCCTTTTGTTTAAGGTTCTTTTGTTCTTTTTATAATCATTAGGAACCTTATTGTAACTTTTGTTCTTCTTCTTATGAGTAGACGAAACAAATTTGTTTACCTTTTTGTCTGACTCTTCAACATAATCAAGTCCACTTTTATCAGATGGAGACCTCCCATATTTTAAGATATTTTCAAGCATGGAGGATCCTTTTGTGAACTTTGTTAAGTCTTTGAGTAAAAATTCATTTTCTTTCTTTAATCTCTCGATTTCAAGAATGAAAATGTTCTTTTCAAATTCAGATGATACTTCATCTGATACTTTCTTTTGAAGCAACTCTTTTTCAGTTTTCAAAGCAGCATTTTCTTCTAACGCTTGTTTCAGCTTGGTTTTGCATACTTTGTATTGCTCAACAATAAAATGTGAGTTTTCCAAAAGTGTATCATATGATATTTCTTCTGTTTCTGACTCAGACTCAGACGAAGAAGATGAAGAAGTTTGAGTTTCAATTACCTCAGATGAGACAACGTCTCCAGCCATGAGACAAATATTTGTTGTTTCTTCTTCTTCTGTGGATCCTCTAAGCTTTCACTATCAAGGTCTTCCCAAGTCAGCAAGCTCTTCTTACCCTTGTCTTTGCGAGGGTTCCATCTCTTCTTTAACCTTTGACATTCTGATCTCATGTGTCCAGGTTTTCTGCAATCATAGTAGACAATCCCCGAGCTTTCCTCCTTGCTTGAGGACTTCTTAAGGAGCTTCCTTTCCTTTTTCTTGAAGAAATGTTGACTTCTTCCCTTCTTCATCATCATCTTTTTGAAGCGTCTAGCCATGAGAGAAATCTCATCATCACACGATTCATCATATGATTCAGACTCGGTGGTGTCAGCTTTTAAAATCTTATGTTTTTTCTTTCTTTCCTTCTTAGCAGATTCCTCCTTTGGAACAATGTTGACAGACGGAAGAGCTATGGGCTCTTGAACCTTGATTTTGTCTCTTTTACAGAGAAGTACTTCATGTACTCTCAAAACACTGATTAACTCATCAAGAGTTAATGTCTTCATGTCACGCCCAATGAAATAGCAAGTGGACATAGCTTCTCGTGGAGGAGGAAGACTGTCCAGAATCTTCATGTTGTTCTGGGTTTGGTGAACGTGATTCCCAACGAGGTAAGTCCATTTAATATGGTTTGGAATCTTCCAAACATCATATCAATCGATTCTCCTTTCTTCATAAAGAACATCTCATATTCTCTTTGAAGAGTGGCAGCTTTTCTCATCCTAACATCCTCAATTCCTTCATAGGAAATCTTGAGGGCGTCCCAGAGCTCTTTTGTAAATTTGTAGGCACAGAATCTGTTGTACTCTGTCCTAGAGAGTGTGCACGTAAGAGCATATCTAGCTTTGCTGTTGAGCTCCAAAAGAGAATATTCTTCGTTTCCCCATTCAGTTTCAGGTTTAACAATGGGAATATTCCGTTGCGTAATAATGTTCCACAGTCTGTACTGGGTAGATTTGATGTACATCTCCATCCGATCAGCGCAGTAAGGGTAGTCATCTCCAGAGAATGCCAGCGGCTTGTTCATGGATGATCCACCAGATAAGAATGAGGGTCCTTGCGACTCCATTTTGGATCTTTTCCTCTAACAGCTGTTAAGCGCTCAACCCTTAGAGGCTGAGCTCTGATACCAAACTGTAAAAGATAAAACACAAGAAGGGGGGTTGAATTGTGTTAATCAAAAAATTTAATTCCTTTCGTCTGTTGTTTTAAAAAGGGTTCAGACGAAACAGTTCTTATCTTTAAATGTTAATTTTAATTAACAGGCGTTACAATATGATTATCCCCGTTAGTCACAAACTCAAGAAGGATGAACACAAATATTTTTATACTGGTTCGTCTATTCAAGACTAAGTCCAGTTACCCAGCAACTACTGAGTTTTCACTACAAACCGTGAAATGGTTACAAGTATTGTTTGAACCCAACCATTTCTGGCTAATACAAGATATTCTTTGAACACAGCCTTCTCAGGCTAAACAAACAGGTATTCTTTGAACACACAGCCTCCTTATGATAAAACACCACACAAGTGGATTTGAAAGAGTTTTCTAAAAATAAAGGTTCCTCTACACTAAGAGGGTTATACAATATAGAGCAAGAGTAGCATTGAGCGAAATCACAATAGCTTAGAAATGTGAAGCGTGTTCGCCAACTGAAACTTGAAGGAGTGAAGTCCTTTTATAGGCAGAGTCTTCAAATGTCCGTTAGAAATAGAAGAGTGTCATTGAGCTTTTTCCAAGTGCAGTCCAAAAAGATGTTAGAGCGCAATCAAGTGATGGGATAGCGTGTGCAGCAGATTTGATGGTTTGCTCAGTCCTTTTTCTGACTTGTACAGAAATTTCTTGGAAAAGGGTGAAACCTTTTCGTGTTGCATATGAAAGCTCGAATCCCCATACTGATCTTGGAAGCTCTCATGAGTAACTTAGAAGATTTGAATCTTGGCGAGAGTTAGTCAGACTTTACTTCACTTCCTTGATAGACGATGTGAATCTTCATTCTTAAGGTTGACTTGTAAGCTCCGTTTGAAGAGTATCGTCTATCCTTCCGTCTGATGACTTGGCTTCCAGACAGACGAATGACTTCAACTTTGAGGGGTCATCTTCCGTGTTAAGTCAAGATGATTTAGCATCTTAGTTTTAATAATTACAGAACAGTCTGTTGTGCCTGTAGACGGAAGAAAGAAAGGACCAGATCAAGAGCTCGATCAAGGATCGATCAAGAGCTCGGACAAAGGATCGACTAAAGAGCTCGATCGAAGAGGCATCGATCAAGCATCGATCAAGCATCAAACGGAAGGAACAGATCAAGCATCGAACGAATGATCGGACTAAAGTATCGAGACGGAAGAGCACAGACTGAAGAGCCTCAGACTGAAGCATCAGATAGAAGAGCACAGACTGAAGGAACAGACGGAAGGAGACAGATGAATGAATTCAACATACAACCCATTTATTTATTCATTCGTCTACCTCGTTTAATGAAGTTCAGACGATGTAACTCGCGCCCCAATTCAAATCCAACCGTTACTCGTAGAAGCTTCCAAAGACAGAATAGAGATCTGTGCAAAACCCCTGCAACACGAAAAGCAAACATGCTTTTTGTTGATGTCTCTGATCAAGTCAGAAAAAGCCTGTGCAAATATTAATTATTCTGATTGATCTCTGTCACAAGTTTGAAGACCCCAAGACAAAGGACCAACGATCAAATCTTCAGTCTAACGGATACTTCAAGGAGCTCTCTATAAAAGGACTCCATTACTTCAAGAGAAATTCGTTTAACCGCATAACAAAGAAAATATATCCAAGCTTCAAGCTTTCAAGCAAAGTTCACTCGCCCTGAACTTAGAATAGATCTCATTGTAAAACCTCTCTCTGCGTAGAGGATAAACTTATTCTTTCATCTTCCTAAATCCACTATTGTGGTGCTTGTTGGTCCCTATGTGTGAATCTAGAGGGGGGGATGAATAGATTCTTGTTAGACTTTACCCCAAATTCGCGTGTTTCTAATTCCTTTTAATTCAACCGAAAGCTAATCTTGATTACCTATCAATTACCTTTCAATTTCAGATTCAATTACAAGTTCAATTACTGATTCTATTCCTAAACCAATTAATGAGTTGATTATCAATGCAGTTTCCAAATACAAAGCAGAATATGATCAATAACAATATACTGAAAACTGTAAAGAGAGTAAGGAAGAAGATGAGTGCACAACGATGTATATATCTTGGTTCGACCAATCTGCCTACGTCGGTCCCAATCCAACAACCAAGTTGCGATTGGCTTTCCACTATCAAATGATTCCTTTTGTATCCTTTTACATTCACTCGCAACAAGCAATACAAACAGAAATCAAAACACCCAAATCTGTTCTCCAACCTGAAGAACAGAACTTCCAAGACCTTGGCACCTCCAAGATCAAACTTTGAGAATCACTTCTCAAACACAATGCTCTATCTAGAGAGACCTCTCTCCTAAAGCAACAACCCAGAATTGGAAATACAAAAGATCAGTAAAGAATACACCTCAAGTGCAAGAATCGATCACAAATGAGCACTATGAAATCCACCCAATCAATGGAAAGAATCAAGTTTCCCCTTTGTCTTTGAAAACCTTGATGAACTCTAGATTTAGAGCATATGAAAGTGTAAGAGTTGTTTCAAGAAGCTAGGTTTTCAGCACCTTCATATGTTTCATCAAGATTATACTTATAGAACAAATTTGGAGGGAGAAAACGTGCAAAACTGAGCTACAACGGTCAATGTAATTGATCCCAAATGAATGTAATCGATTACACTAGCCGTTAGAGCCCTCCAATTTGAATTTTCCAGGCATGTAATCGATTACCATGAGCATGTAATCGATTACATAGAAGAGGGAAACCCAGAAATAGTGAATTTCAAGCCATGTAATCGATTACATAGGGGATGTAATCGATTACACCAGAGAGTAGAAAGCATGTAATCGATTACATCATCCATGTAATCGATTACACCAGAGAGAAAGATCAATGTAATTGATTACACCAAACCTGTAATCGATTACATCAGTGAAAAATGGATTTCCAAGGTTTTTAAAACTGTTTTTCTAAAATGGAAATCAAACATTAGTCACATGATCAATCATACACAAGTTTTACACATCTCTAGGGTCTTAAACAAAGAACTTAACACATATATGCCTATACTCAACAATCAATACATAGATATATCCTACTTACACTTCATCTATGGAAAACCGAAAATACATTCATCAAAACCAAAACACATAAGAGAGACACAATAGCATTCTTCAAGCTTCAAGTCCAACAATCTCCCCCTTTTTGGTTTTGATGTACCAAATCACATATGAGGTTTTCCTAGAGCTTTTAGGATATGTGTTGTTCTTTTGAAATACCTGCATATGTTAGCATTTTTCCAAACATTACAATATGCATATGCTGCACTAATCAATCATTCATTCAGAATTATATGACATAATTCATTCACAGTTTTATAGATCAAGACCAAAGAGTTGAAAACAGAAACTCAATCCAAAATTTTATTCAATTTTCCAAACCAAAATCATAACATAGCTTAGTTCAATGAAAAAACATAACTTAAAAACATAAAACAACTCAAAATAAACTAAGATCCTAAACAAAGCTAATCTCAACTCAACTCCCCCTGTCTAGAATAACCTATACTATTCTCCCCCTATTTGGTATATCAAACCAAAAAGAGAGATACAGAAAAAGGAGTCACTGATCATCGCCATCATCATCATCTTGGTTGAGGCGCTCCATGATGGTTTCCATCAAGGACTTCATGTCAAGGAAACGCAGATTTTGATTCCTTTCCAAATCTTTGATTTGCTTTCCTAGATCCTCCTGTCGTTTATCCATCTCCTCCAACCTATCTAGGACAATGGACTCAAAGCGAGACTTAGGGATGTACTCCCCAGCCTCTGAATCCTCATTCTCATCAGAAGGAGGATGCTCTTCTGGTTGTTGTTCTCCTTGTTGCTCTTCTCGTTGTTGTCGTGGTGGTTGTTGTTGAATTTCCTCTCTAGGTATCCAACCCTCAGCTGTCTTGGTCAACCTCATCTTTTTCAGCATCATATCACCAAGAACATGTATATCCCTGACCAATTCTCTGTGCTCGTTGGAGACATCCACTTGACACCTCTCAAGAACACGTGAAATGAACAAACCATATGGGCACTTAAATTCATGGAATTTCTTTACCTTGGTCATGTTGTCCATGACAACATGAGCCCAATCAATCTGAATTCCATTTTTCAGAGCAGCCATTAAAATCATATCTTCTTCCATGAGTTGTGCATGATTGGTTCCTCTAGCAGCCAAAACCCAGCAAATAACATAATGAAGAAGACGGTCGTCAATGTTGAGACCACCAATGCCAAAGGTCTTCCTCATACCTCTTTCTCTTCTTGTTGTCATTTCAGCCTCCCAAGACTCAGGATTTCTCAACATGCTCATATAAAATGCATCCTTCTGCAGTTCAAAGCCTTCCTCTTCCAGATTCTCCAGAGAAGGGACTATCCCCTCATTTGTTATTCCACCAAGTTCGAAGAACATGTCATGAGTCAGAACAACGCTCACTCCTTTAACTTCAGACATAATTCTTCCATATTCAGAGTGATATTTCAAATTGGAATAAAATACCCTTACCAAATCTGGGTATATGCAACCCCTCAGTCCAACAAATTTCTCCAGGTTCTGATCCCGGAGTGCTGATTGAAATGTAAACCCTTCATGGTCCAGCCATCCAAGTCCACAATCTTTGGGGTACGAGTTCCCTGTTTGCGAAATTAGTGAAGAAACGAGTTTCTTGTTCCTTCGTGGTGAACCAAGGGTTGTGATGCACGGCCTTTCTTGAGCCTTCCTCTTGGAAGATGATTCCCCGTCGCTTCTTCGTACGTCTTTCTTCTTGTACGTTCCTATGAGCACTTGTTTTCGTCCTCTTGCTGCTTCCTTGTCCGTCCATGGTTGAAGATTAGTGAAAGAGAAGATGAAGAACGAAGGTTGAAGATGAAGAGAATGAAGAATGGTGGTGGTACGAATGGTGGCTCTTGGGATTTTTAGGGTTTTGAGAATGTGAATGTAAGTGAGAGCTAAAACCCTAGGGAACACTTCTAATAGATTCACAAGAGCAATGGGCTTCCAAGAACACAAAACACAAAGCCCAGAACCTCAAAACAAAGCTGTAAAAACCCTTCAGAGAAGGGTGTAATCGATTACATACATGATGTAATCGATTACATCGTAACTGAACACCTCAATCGATTACATTGTTCCTGTAATCGATTACATCAGAACCTCACACCTGTAATCGATTACATTGTTGTTGTAATCGATTACATCAGAGTCAAAACCTATTGTAATCGATTACATACATGCTGTAATCGATTACATCCTATAGAAAATCAAAAACAAGTTGAAAATGAACTTTGTATTACAATGTTAATGAATTTCACATATAGGATGGTTGAAAAACATTTGATTCTACATATTTTGAACTTAGAAATGGTCAAGATCATATAATGCAATGAATTCATATCAAGTTTAAGCACAAATGAATGATTAAACTAACATACTTACAACACTTTATGTGAGATGTTCCTCACTTAGAATACCAAGACTGGTTCTAAGTTTGAAGAACCTCTCCTTAGGTAGAGGCTTTGTGAAGATATCCGCGAGTTGATTTTCTGTGTCAATGAATTCCACCTCAACATCTCCCTTCTCAACATGATCTCTAATGAAGTGATGACGCACCTCAATGTGCTTCGTTCTTGAGTGTAAGACCGGGTTCTTTGTGATACTGATGGCACTTGTGTTGTCACACTTGATTGGAATATGATCAAGCTTAAGTCCAAAATCTTCAAGTTGTTGCTTCAACCAGATTATTCAGGCCTACAACAGCTTCCAATGACCACATACACATACTCTGCCTCAGCTGTGGATAGAGCAACACAGGCTTGCTTCTTGCTATACCAAGAGACTAAGCTTTCTCCAAACAAGTGACATACTCCACTAGTACTTTTCCTATCAGTTTTACAACCAGCAAAGTCAGCATCACTAAAACCAACCAATGTAGGATACGTACCTTTAGGATACCACAAACCACAGTTCGTAGTTCCTTTGAGATACTTCAAGATTTTCTTCACAGCTGTCATGTGTGATTCCTTTGGTGCAGATTGAAATCTTGCACAAACACACACACTGAACATGATGTCCGGTCTACTTGCTGTGAGGTACAAGAGTGATCCAATGATCCCTCTATATCTTGATTGGTCTACACTTTGTCCAGCTGCATCATTATCCAAGTAGAGATTAGTTGACATAGGAATGTTTGAGATCTTACAACTCTCCATGTCGAATTTCTTCAACAATTCCTTGGTGTACTTTGCTTGATGTATGAAGATTCCATCTTTCAGTTGTTTGACTTGCAATCCTAGGAAGAATTTGAGTTCTCCCATCATAGACATGTCAAACTCCCCTTGCATGCTATTCACAAACTCTTCACACAGAGATTTGTTAGTTGATCCAAAAATGATATCATCAACGTAAACTTGAACCAACAAAATACAGTTTGACTTCCTCCTTATGAAAAGAGTTTTGTCAACATTACCTCTGCAGAACCCTTTTGACAGAAGAAATTTACTTAGCCTTTCATACCATTGTCTAGGGGCTTGTTTAAGACCATATAGGGCCTTCTTGAGTTTGTACACATGTTCAGGAAATCTGAAATCAGTGAATCCAGGAGGTTGTGAAACAAAAACTTCTTCATTGATATAGCCATTCAAGAAAGCACTTTTAACATCCATTTGAAACAACTTGAAATCATGTATGCAGGCAAAAGCAAGTAAAACTCTAACAGCTTCTAGTCTAGCAACAGGGCATATGTTTCACCAAAATCTATTCCTTCTTGTTGATTATATCCCTTAGCTACTAGTCTAGCCTTATTCCTAACCACAACTCCATTCTCATCTAACTTATTCTTAAACACCCATTTTGTTCCAATTACATTCATATCTCTTTTAAAAGGTACTAACTCTCATACGTTATTCCTTTTAAACTGATTCAATTCTTCTTGCATAGCATTCATCCAATATTCATCATTTATAGCATCATCAACACAAGAAGGTTCAAATTGAGATACAAATGCATAATCATCACAGAACATGTTATGAGTAGATCTAGTAGATACTCCCTTATGGATGTCTCCAATGATGTTGTCAAGAGATAAATCTCTTGGTTTCCTCCATTCTTTTGGAAACTCATGAGAAGTAGTTGGTGGTTCTTGCTGTTCTTCTTTGCTTGTGCTTTCTTCACCTACATGCTCATCATCATCAACAAACACACTTCCCTTTTGGGAATTATTAGTTTCATCAAACTTAACATGCACAGATTCCTCAATGCACATTCTCCTTTTATTAAATACTCTATATGCTTTACTTGATGATGAATACCCAATAAACACACCCTCATCAGCCTTGGCATCGAACTTACCAAGAGGCTCTTTGCTATTATTCAAAACAAAACACTTACACCCAAATACCCGAAAATGAGAGATATTGGGTTTCTTGCCTTTATAGAGTTCATAGGGGTTTTCTTTAAAAGAGGTTGAATCACAATTCTATTTAGAACATAGCACGCAAAGTGAAACTGCATCACCAAAAATATTTAGGCAAATCACTTTCATTCAACATAGTTCTTGCTAGTTCTACTAAAGATCTGTTTTTCCTCTCAACAACCCCATTTTGTTGTGGAGTTCTTGGAGCGGAAAAATTGTGATCGATTCCATATTTTTCGCAAAAACTTTTCAAAATGTTCATTTTCAAATTCCCTCCATGATCACTTCTAATGGACTTGATTTTCAAATCTTTTTTCGTTTTGAATCTTTTTAGCAAGTATTTTGAAAACTTTGAAAGTGGTGTCTTTACTTGGTATAAAAGCAACCCAAGCAAAACGAGAGTAGTCATCTACAACAACTAATCCATATAGATTTCCACCTAAACTAGCAGTTCTAGATGGACCAAAGAGATCCATGTGCAGCAATTCAAGCGGTCCAGAAGTTGAAACAACATTTTTAGATTTGAAAGAGTTTCTAGATTGCTTGCCTTTCTCGACATGCATCACATAGGCCTTCTCTTTGAACTTTAATTCAGGTAGTCCTTCTACTAAGCTCTTAGATGACAGTTTATTAAGTTGATGAACATCAATATGTGCTATACGCCTATGCCAAAGCCAAGATAGATCATCATTAGACGTAAGACATGCATGATATGATGATGAATGATCAAGTTCAAGTATATAGATGTTACCTCTTCTCTTACCTACCATCAATACCTCATTCGATTTCGCTGTTATTGATCTTGCAGAACCTTTGTCGAATGAAACTTGATAGCCTTTGTCGCATAATTGGCTAATACTCAAGATTGAACTTCAAACCTTCTACAAGCAGTACATCTTCAATCACGGAGTTGGATTTGTCTCCAACATCACCAATACCCAGAATTTTGCCTTTGTTATTATCTCCATATACTAACAACCAGATTCTTTGGATTTGAAGGAGATAAAGTTACTCTTGTCACCTGTCATATGTCTTGAGCAGCCACTATCCAAATACCATGTTGAGTGTTTGGCTCTCAAGCACACCTACACAAAGAAAGATATCATTTGGTTTTTGGTACCCAAATCTTGTTGGGTCCTTTCATGTTAGAACTGTGACTATCTTTCTTTATCCATTTAAACAATCCATTATCTAAGCCTTTCTTTCTAATCATGCGCTTATAATAATTATGTCCAGTTGCATACAATAACTACATGAGAAGTTTCTATACTTGCTAGTTTGTTTAAATGTATGGAACTTCTTTTTATTCCTTTTTAAAGGGGCAGTAAAAGATTTACACTTTGAACAGGGCAATTTCAACTTATCATTTTCATCTTTCAATTCTTGAATATTGGTTTTCAAAACAAATTTCATTTTCTAAATCTCGCAACTCGTTTTTCAAAACCTTACTTAGTTTTTTCAAATTTTTCTCGCTTCTTTAAATAACTCACAAAAAGCAGTATATAGTTCATCATAATCATTATCATTTTTAGAAGAGTCAGAATCACTTACCTCATTATCCGATTCTGGTTTAGCCATAAAACATAAGTTGGCTTCCTCATTTTCGCTTTCACTGGAGGATGAGCAGTCATTTTCTTCCCAAGCAATGTAGGCCTTCTTCTTGTGAAACCGGTCCTTCTTGGGTCTTTCTTCTTGCTCCACTCTTCTAGGATCGCTGCTGTTTGATTTCTTTAAGTTGGGACACTCCGATCTGTAGTGTCCAGCCTTGCCACATTCATAGCATGTGACCTTTGAAGATGAGGCTTTTCTAGCATTGTTGAATCTCCTTTTGTTGCTGTTCTTCTTCATGAACCTTTTGAACTTTCTGACCATGAGATTCATTTCTTGTTCAGACTCATTTCCACAGCTTGATGATGCATCACTATCACTAGCTGTGTCCTCCATTTTGAGTGCCAAACTCTTAGCCTTCTTGTCCTTTTGCTCTTCATCAGCCATACGTGACATATCCATCTCATATTCTCTCAGCTTACCAAACAACTCAGCACTTGTCATTAAGGCCAAGTCCTTTGATTCTGTAATGGCTGTGACTGTTGGTTGCCATTTTCTGCTTAGAGACTTCAGTACCTTTATGTTTACCTCTTCCTCAACAAAGACCTTACCGAGTCCTTTGAGGTGATTCACAATGTGTGTGAATCGCTTCTGCATGTCCATGATAGACTCACCTTGTGTCATTCTGAACATTTCATACTCTTGGATGAGTGTGTTCTTTCTAGCTCTTCTCACCTCAGGAGTACCTTCATGAGTCACCATGATGAGATCCCATGCTTCCTTTGCTGTTGTACAAGCTGAAATTCTAAAGAATTCATCAGAGTTTAATGTGGAATGTATAATATTTAAAGCTTTAGCATCATTTTCAGCTCTCCTAATTTCTTCAGGTTCCCATTTCTCAAATGGTTTTTCAACCTCATTTCCATCTACTGTGTGTGTTGGAACCTTGTAATCGCATTACTACAGCTTGCCGATGTTTCTATTTACAGACTCCATAAAAATTTTCATTCTAACTTTCCGTGGGGATAGTTATCTCCACAAAAACAGAGGAGGTCTATTAATAGAGGCACCTTCAAAGAAAAGGTAATTGATTATCGCCATTTTAATGAACTATGGATCAAAATCTAGAATAACTTACTAGATAAAGCTCTGATACCAATTGTTGGTCCCTATGTGTGAATCTAGAGGGGGGGTGAATAGATTCTTGTTAGACTTTACCCCAAATTCGCGTGTTTCTAATTCCTTTTAATTCAACCGAAAGCTAATCTTGATTACCTATCAATTACCTTTCAATTTCAGATTCAATTACAAGTTCAATTACTGATTCTATTCCTAAACCAATTAATGAGTTGATTATCAATGCAGTTTCCAAATACAAAGCAGAATATGATCAATAACAATATACTGAAAACTGTAAAGAGAGTAAGGAAGAAGATGAGTGCACAAATGATGTATACTTCGTTTACTAACCGCCTACGTCCGGTCCCCCAATCCAACAACTCATGCGATTGGCTTTCCACTATCAAATGATTCCTTTTGTATCCTTTTACATTCACTCGCAACAAGCAATACAAACAAATCAAAACACCCAAATCTGTTCTCCAACCTCGAAGAACAGAACTTCCAAGACCTTGGCACCTCCAAGATCAAACTTTGAGAATCACTTCTCAAACACAATGCTCTATCTAGAGAGACCTCTCTCCTAGAGCAACAACCCAGAATTGGAAATACAAAAGATCAGTAAAGAATACACCTCAAGTGCAGAATCTGATCACAAATGAGCACTATGAAATCCACCCAATCAATGGAAAGAATCAAGTTTCCCCTTTGTCTTTGAAAACCTTGATGAACTCTAGATTTAGAGCATATGAAAGTGTAAGAGTTGTTTCAAGAAGCTAGGTTTTCAGCACCTTCATATGTTTCATCAAGATTATACTTATAGAACAAATTTGGAGGGAGAAAACGTGCAAAACTGAGCTACAACGGTCAATGTAATTGATCCCAAATGAATGTAATCGATTACACTAGCCGTTAGAGCCCTCCAATTTGAATTTTCCAGGCATGTAATCGATTACCATGAGCATGTAATCGATTACATTGAAGAGGGAAACCCAGAAATAGTGAATTTCAAGCCATGTAATCGATTACATAGGGGATGTAATCGATTACACCAGAGAGTAGAAAGCATGTAATCGATTACATCATCCATGTAATCGATTACACCAGAGAGAAAGATCAATGTAATCGATTACACCAAACCTGTAATCGATTATATCAGTGAAAAATGGATTTCCAAGGTTTTTAAAACTGTTTTTCTAAAATGGAAATCAAACATTAGTCACATGATCAATCATACACAAGTTTTACACATCTCTGGGGTCTTAAACAAAGAACTTAACACATATATGCCTATACTCAACAATCAATACATAGATATATCCTACTTACACTTCATCTATGGAAAACCGAAAATACATTCATCAAAACCAAAACACATAAGAGAGACACAATAACATTCTTCAAGCTTCAAGTCCAACAGTGCTCTTAGCCTGAGGAGGCTGTGTTTCAAAGAATACCTCTGTTTTAGCCTGTGGAGGCTGTGTTCAAAGAATACCCTGTTTAGCCTGTGGAGGCTGGGTTCAAAGAATACCTGTTTAGCCTGAGAAGGTTGTGCCCAAATAATATCTGTTTTTAGCCAGGAGTGGCTGGGTTCAAAAAATACTCATAGTGGAACCTTAGCGTGTTGCTGGGGAACTGGATGTACTCTTATCAGACGAACCAGTATAAAAATATTGTTGTCTTCTCTATTGTTTTATCTGTTAACTAACAGTGGATAATAATTTGAACAGTTTGATAATAAAATCAATCTTAAAGAAGAAAACAAACTTGCGTCTGATCAAGCTTTGAAAATAACAGACGCAAACGCATCGTCTTAGAGAAAAAGTTTTAAAAACAGTCTACACAATTCAACCCCCCTTCTTGTGTGTTTTTGTACTTTACATTCTGTCTGTGTTTGTTCCATCTGACTTTGCTTGCAATGCTTTGTCTGAGCTTATTCTGTCTGTCTTGTAATTAATCAAAACTTAGAAACGTTAATCACCTTGATCTAACAAAAATCTTAAAAACAAATACATAATTAAAAGAAACTAATAGGCGTAACACTTAAGCAATTCCCTGGAAAATCCTGACAACATCCAAACGTTAACTTCAAGCTCAATTTACTTCTAGATTCAATCTGAATTGGGCTTTGGTGTCTTCATAGCTTTTGTGCCCGTTAAGTCTTCTTTAAAACAACACCAAGAGTAACTTAATTGGAGTTGTGTAGCATATATTATGCTAGAAATACTGAACCTGGTTCAGGCATTCGCTAGAAAATCCTGACAGCATCCAAACGTTAACTTCAAGTCCAATTTACTCATAGATATAATTCAAACTAGACTTTGGTGTCTTCATAACTTTTGTAACCCTTTAAGTCTTCTTTAAAGTGACACCAATATCAACTTAATCGGAGTTGTGTAGCCAACGTTATGCTCAAAATACTGAACCTAGTCAGACATCTAAAATTATAACAAATTTATTTTAAATCTAATTTGAAATAATAAGGTTCTCATTCTTCTTTAACTTTGACTCAAACATGACCTCCTCCTCAAACTTTAACTTAAAAAATTTTATTACTTTTAAAGATAGTTCTCCATCATGTTATTTTTTGATTTTCTTGAGAAATTTTAGTTTAGGTTGGAATAATTATAATTACTAGAATTTACATTCTATTACAACTTCAGTTTTGTCATTCTTAAAGAAAAGAACAACGTATTTTCACAAAATTTACCTAAGTATCACGAGTTGTATCTCTAGACATACAACACTATGAATCAAAATCAATCTAATACCAATATTCAAATATTGAAATACCTAATTTTATCACCTTTAAACAATAGAAAGAACCAAAACATTACCTGCATTATCGATAGTAAGAAAATATCAAATCTTACTCAACACACAATACCTATTACGGTCTAAACTCTTGCAATCATGAAAATATTGAACTATAATTAATTTTCCAAACTATCATTAATCAATACTTATTTAATATAATAATTATATCAAAAAGTTGAATTAGTTAATTTAATAATATTTTTAAACAAAAATAAATTAATTAAATTTTAATTATACACGAGTAAAATTAAATTGTTTTTTACACAAATAAGAACTCAGGATAAATGCAACTATTGGAACGTCGAAGTGTATGTTGAGTCAAGAGGACGGCGGTCATTGACAAGTGGCTTCCGCACCGTCTCCATTATCACTTTGTTACGGTAGGATATAAAAAAGGGAAAATGTGATTAAGATAAAGGAATTTGAAACACCGAAAATACAATGATCTGAATAATTTTATTAATTTTATAAATAAATATGCCTAGCAAATATATATATATATATATATATATATATATATATATATATATATTAGGAATATTATGTTCGAGAATATAAATATTGAAATAATATTCTTTAGGAAATTTAAGATATTTAGAAATGTAAATTTATTGATATATTTATAATTATAAATTTATATCATCTAATATATACAAATAGATAAATTATTACCGTTAAACAAACAAAAATATTCATGACTTAAAAAATGTCCATGATTAAAAAAAGCAGGGCTTAAACTACAATAGATTGTTAACATGTTTCTAAACAATTAGAATATTGAAAATATAAATTTTAGTATACTCTTGTGAGAAAAAAATAAGTATAGAAAAAATCAATAATATTTGTAAAACTCTTTAATATTTTAAATATTTCTTTACTAATTTTAATTATACAAAAATAATTATTTTTCAACCTCTTATTACTCTCTTATGAAGTCCCATTCTCAACCCTTTATGCGACCATTGGTTTTAATGATGATGGAGAGAATGACACAACATTATTAAATACTTCTTGTAAAGATTTATGAAATTATAAAGTCTCTTTATCCTGAAATTTGGTTCTACTACCCTGTCCCTTGATTTCTTATTTTGTGGATTTTTTAATCTTTTCATCTCTGAATTTCTTTTTTATTTTAGTTCACTAAATCATTTTAATCAATTAAGTTTTCATTCTTCATTTATTTCATATGTAAGAGTATGTTTCTGAATTTACCTTTTCTAGATGTAAAATTCAAACTATCAAATACTAATGTAATTTAAAATTTAAGCATTATGCGATCGGTATTTTATAGAAAATAAAATTTTAAATAATTAAAGTACTGAAAGCTTCATTAACTCATTTTATTACTCACAAAATACCGATCAGAATCACTTTACAAATTCTAAAACCAAATATCAATCAAAATTTTCTTTTACATATTATATTTTCCTTAGTTCCTACCTGCTGCAAGAGCGTGTTATTTCATGTCATAATCAAGTAAAGTTTTAAACAGGGTTTACGGTGACGGAGAAAAATATCACCCGCCCAGATTCAGTGAGAATACAAGGAAGAACAAACGACAACAAGAGTTAGGCAAACTTTAAGCAAAATGCTTCTCAGAACCTATAAACTAAAACTGTACAACATCATCACAAAAAGGACGAAGTAGCCACCCAAAATTCCTCTCGAAATAATTCATATAAACTAATAGATACTTAAAAATAAAAATACTAATCGCTCGTCGCCGTCGAGAGTGATATTCCCGCCGGCGGCATCAGAAGAGCGGCGCCGGGTGGTTAAGGTCGAACAGAAACGGTTTCTTCTTCGTCGTCTTCTCTTCCTTATTCACCACAAAATCCGCAATATTCTCCAACTTGTAACCCTTATACTCCGACTTCACCGGCGCCGCGAAAGCCACATCCATCGGAAAGTACAACGGAGGGGACCAAAAGTCAACCTGCCTAGTAAGATGATCCTGGGTTTGGACTTGGGCCGGGGCCTGGACTTCAGGAGTGGAGAGTAACATAGGAGGGAGATGGAGGGCGGGAGCAACAACATATGCAAAGTTGGTCTTGGCCTTAGGCCCACGGAGCGTTCTGGCGGCGGTGTCGTAGGCCCGGGCGGCTTCCTCGGCGGTATCGAAGGTGCCAAGCCACTTTCGGGTCTTTTTCCAAGGATCACGGATCTCGGCGGCAAAACGGCCCCAGGGACGCTTGCGGACGCCTCTGAAATGGGCCTCCTTGGGCTTGGGCCTGGGCTTCGAGGAGGGAGGTGGAGAGTGAGTCGGATGTTGAAGCGCGTGGACAGGCATTGGAGAAGAGAAGAACAGAGTGGGAATGGGTGAAGATTGATTAAACCGTGGTAAGGGGGTTTGGGTATAAATAGGGGTGGGGACAGTCTGGGGTTTCGCCGACAGGTTTCGCTCTCGTGTCCTTATCTTCTGTTTCCTTAATTTGGATTCACCTTTCATTTCTTTTTTCTTCCTCACCTTTTATGATATTTATATAGACTTTAATTTCATCACGTGTAAAGGTAAAAATGTAAGGGTAGAAAAGTTTATAACATGAAATATATATAAAAAAAAAAATTATCTTTTTATATATAATTTTAAAATATTTATTAGAAAAATTATCCTACATAGTTATATGTATATATATGCAATTGAATAATGGTAAGTTAACAAGTTTTATATACACCAAAAATCCGAATCATCAGCAGAAGTGGATATACAGAATCTATATTATTAATGTCTACCTGGATAGAAGCGAAAAATATAAACATAAAATACGTGGAAGTGTTTTTTTAATTATTGGAAGCGTGGAAGTAGAAAATAATTTTAACAATATTTACATTAATTTCATTATTGATGTTTGATAAATGTAAGCTACCAATACTCTCCTCTCCTAGCTTAACTACTACTATAATTTCCACTGGCGCATCTTGATGCGGAATGAGAAGAGATATGCTGAATTTTCTTTAGTCACTTCGAGAACTGGGCAGTGAATATAGCTCTTTTTCAGGTTTTTGTTGATGCGGTTAAAAATAACATTAAATTAATATCATCTTTGTTTCTTTAAATTTTTAAAAAATTATATTTAAATTTAAAATTTTTTATTTTTAATTTTTTTTTAATTTTTTTTTTAATTTCTAAAATTTTTTCGTTAAAAATATGAATTTTACACCCATACTATTAATTATTTAAATTTTAAAATAGTAACAATTATTAAACTTATTATGTATATTTAAAAGAGAATAGAATAATTTATGTATCTATAATTTTGCTGTCACAATTTTATCCGTTTCTAATGTATATAATCGTGACTAAAAATTAATTATTATTTTAACTTTAAATTATTAATAATATGAATGTAAAATTAATATTGAAAAAATATTATAAAACACAAATGAACTTACTCATGAACTTCGACCTACCGAGTACAACTCATGACCAATAACTTGGACATGAGCTCGGGGGGCTGATGTACCGGGCAGGGGTAAGCTGCCGAGCTTATCCCAATAAAGGCCGGGTTCATTCCACTAACCCCGGTCAAGATGGGACAACTGACAGAGACACAGCACACCTATCCCATCAACAATACCCATTCCCTGATATTACGGGATTTATGCGTGAGACAGTATGACCACCGGGATTTACGGACCTAACATAATCATAAGATTTTCCCCATAAATGCTTATAAAAAGGGGACATTAAATTAACAGAAGAGACTCTGATTGATCCAATCATATACACAGTACACTCCGTCAACGAGGGAACCCACCCCTCCGTCACTCAAAATACAGAGGGCCGAGTAGAAAATACAGAGGGCCGAGTAGAACTCGGATACCTCAAAATCCCGTAAGAACATTTGGCGCCCACCGTGGGGCGAGATAATCCTTTATCCCGCCACCACATTTTCATTCTCAATCTCTAAAAGCCTTCAGATCACACTCAAGTTCTTTTAGATTTGATCAAGATGGTTTATACGCGCAACCACTCTAACGCCACGGTGGATCCCGCCGTGGCAGACCTTATACAATCAAGTATAGATCTTTGCCTTGGCGAGGCACGGGGAAGAATGGAGGCTCGCGTGGAGGCTTTGCGAGTCCACAATCGAGAGACTGAAAGGGCTTTGCAGAGTACACAGGCGAGCCTAGCCGTTCTTCAACAACAGAGAGAGGCGGATCTCTTGGAGTTACGGACTTTGCGACAGACGAATCAAGAGACAAATGGTAGAGCTCCTCTTGGTCTTAATCAGGATGAGGAACCAAGACATAGGGAGGAGTCTAGATCTAATTCACGCGCTGGCCCCAGTCAACCCTGAAATGCCGAAGAAGATAGGTATGAAAGAGGTTCGACAACGCAGAATGCAGATTCTGGTATTCGAGTTTGGCCAAACACATCCCCGGCTAGTGCTCATGGTCGAGCTCGGCCACACGTCTCTCCAGGTGCGCCCACCAACCTTGGGAGCTCGTCCGGACATGTTCCTCACAGTCGAGCCCAGCCGTTCACAGACCTAGGCCCCCCTCGTGCACCAGGATGGGGTAATGTATGGAATCTCCATCCATTCATCCCGGCTATTTTATCTGCCCGGGTCCCCGAATCCTGGAGGTGGCCATCTCAGGATAAGTATGAGGGGACCACAGACCCAGTAACTCATGTACGGGCTTTCCTCACCCAAGCTTCTATGACAGTAGAGGATGATTATGTGCTTTGTCGGATGTTTCCCTCTACTTTGAAGGGGATAGCACTAGATTGGTACTTCTCACTCCCTCCTCTATCAATAGACTCATTTGATTCTCTGTACCATCATTTCCAAGCTCGTTTTGCTGATGCCAAGCCGACACCGACTACATCGTTGTCACTTCATCATCTTGTGCAAGGAGAAAAGGAATCCCTTAGGGACTATATGTCTCGCTTCGCCTTGGCATGCCGGAATATCCCTGACCTTCACCCCGCTGTAGCACTACATTCCATACAGGCCGGGCTCAATCCCGGCCCCTTCTCGGACTCTCTTTTTGCTGAACCACCGATTGATATGAACGACCTTCGTTCCTGAGCTGCCCGCTTCATGAGTATAGAGGAAAATTCTGCTGCTAAACGCAGAGCTCGAGAGCAGGGTCTCCCACCCAAACAAAAGGAGTCTTCTTCTTCTCGTCGGCCAGAGTCAAGGAAGGAACGGCGAGCCAATACGTACACCTCATACACCCCTTTGAATGCGTCTCGAGAAAGAATATTTAGGGAGGCCTGCGCACTTGAACTGGTCCAACGCCCTAAGGCTTCGCAGTCTCCCAACGACGCTGATCCGAATAAGCAGTGTGCCTATCACCAAAACACAGGGCACACCACAGAAGATTGTCGTCAAGTGCGAGACTTGATAGAACGACTTGTAAGATCGGGTGAGTTAAGGAGGTTCGTTCAAGAGGAGCAGAAGCACCCAGAAAAGTATGCTGGGTCGAGTTACAAGACAAGACCCCGGGACTCAGAGCATGATACCCGGGATGGCCAGAATAAGCGTAGAAATAGTGGTTGGAGAAAAGAGGCCGACCAGAACCCAGATAAGGTGAAGGGGACCATCAATACAATTGCTGGAGGATTTGCAGGGGGAGGAGCGACGTCATCATCCCGGAAAAGATACGCGAGAAGCGTTAATCATATAGGGACTCCCAAGAAAAGAATGTTGCCCCCCATCACTTTCTCTAACGCCGACTTCAGCATAGATGACCCCGACCAAACTGATCCCATGGTCATCTCGTGTACCATAGCCAACTGGCGAGTGCGCAAAGTGTTGATAGACCAGGGCAGCTCGGCCGATGTGCTATATTGGTCGGTGTTCAAACAAACTCGAGATTCCCGAGTCCATGATCAAGCCATACCCCGAGCCCTCGCGGATTTGCTGAGAACGGGTCCACTCCCGTGGATACATTGACCTTCTTACCACATTTGGTGGAAGTGATGCCTATAAAACGGTGGAGGTAAGATATATATTGATTGACGCCGATACCTCCTATAACGTCATCATTGGAAGGAGAACCCTGAATCAGCTGGGTGCCATTGTCTCCACCCCACACATGGCCATGAAGTTCCCTGATGATAAGAGAAAGATAGTTACTATCAAGGCCGACCCGAAGACAGCTAGAGTATGCTACGCTCGCAGTTTAAAGGTCGCGCCTTATTCCATCAAGAAGGAAGAAAGAAGACCGACTTCGAACATTTGCTCTGTCCACAACAGTACCGATGAACTGTTGGATATGGATCCCAGAGCCGAGTTTGAAGAGGAGCGCCCCTCCTTCGCCGAGCCATTGGAACCATTACAACTTGGCAAAGAGACCGGTCAGGTAACCAAGGTCGGCACTTCTATGCCGACCTCTTCTCTCCAGGATGTGATAACAACCTTGCATGAAAATGCCGATCTCTTTGCATGGAAGCCGGCCGACATGCCAGGTATTGATCCAAACTTGATGTGTCACAAGCTGTCTTTGCTTCCCCATGCTCGGCCTGTAGCACAACGAAAAAGAAAGCTAGGCGAGGAGCGCCGCCTAGTGGTTCAGAAAGAGGTCAGCAAACTCTTGGATGCGGATTTCATCCGGGAAATTATATACACCACCTGGTTAGCCAATGTGGTGATGGTTAAAAAGTCTAATGGCAAGTGGAGGATGTGCACTGACTATACCGACCTGAATAAAGCCTGCCCCAAGGATACTTATCCGTTACCTAGCATAGACCGTTTGGTGGACAGCACAGCCGGGTATGAGACATTCAGTTTCATAGATGCGTATTTCGGGTATAATCAGATACCAATGTATCCCCCTGATGAGCCAAGCACTGCATTCATGTCCGACACTGCTAATTATTGTTACAAAGTTATGCCTTTCGGTCTTAAGAATGCGGGGGCTACTTATCAGAGATTAATGGATAAGGTCTTCAGCGCTCAGATCGGTCGTAACATGGAAGTCTACGTAGACGACATGGTAGTAAAGTCCAAAACCCATACTCAACACGCCTCCGACCTTAGGGAAATATTCTCCGAGATACGCCGACATCATATCAGGTTGAACCCGGAAAAATGTGCTTTTGGTGTTGGAGGGGGGAAGTTCCTTGGCTTCATGATCTCACAAAGGGGAATAGAGGCCAATCCTGACAAATGCACGGCCATCACCAACATGCCGAGTCCAACGTGTCTAAAGGACTTGCAGAAACTGAATGGCCGCCTAGCCGCCCTATCTCGGTTTCTACCCAACCTCGCAGCGCAGAGCAAGCCCCTCTTCGCATTATTGAAACGAGTGGCTCGCTTTGAATGGAACGAAGAGTGCACATCCGCGTTTGACAAACTGAAGGCTCAAATAGCCTCACTGCCGACTTTGACCAGCCCTTCGACCGAGTTGCCTCTGTATGTGTATTTGGCAGTTTCGGAAGTGGCCATCAGCTCGGTCCTGGTCAAAGAGATTGACAAGGTACAAACCCCGGTCTACTTCGTGAGTCGAACACTCCAACCGGCTGAAACCAGTCCCTTTATTAATTTATCTCGCGCTTGGCGGTTTCCGAGTTAAAGGTGACGACCCGTTGGAAGTCGGTCACACGATTCGCTGAGTTCGATCCTAAGACCCGTTGGAGGTCGGCTAAGGAAATATTAATACAATAAAGCGGCCCAAGTAAAAGCAAGACGAGCAGTGAGAAAAAGGTAAAATAAGTAACTGCATTAAAGAAGTAAAAAGTATTCAGCCCGAAGACCTTCATTACAATTCAAGACCGACCTTGAAGGCCGGCCACAAAAATAAGTATTTACACCAAGTCCACTAGCTTTCCGTCAATTACATCCTTCAGCTCGTCAAAGGAGTCGGGATCAAGAGTAGGAGCCATGAGACATGCTTGACGAATAGCTCGGTCAAAGCCCGTGCTAAAAGTCGTCACCACGGCGTCCTCCATCCTCTCCACGGTAGCTTTGAGGTCTTCATTTGACTTCTCAGATTTATCAAGCTTCTCCGTAATGACCCCGATCTCCTCCTTCAGCTGAAGGACTTTCAATTCGGCAGCTGTAGCCCGGTCCCCGGCCGACGACATCTTCCCTTCAAGATCCTCTTGTATAGCCTTGCTAATAGTCAGCTCCCGCACGAGCTCATCTTTGGCTGTTAGGGCGGCAGCAAGATTTTGCTCGGCCTGCTCCCTCTCCTTTTCAGCCTTCTCCTTCTCTGACCTCAGCCTGTCGGCCTCCACCCCCCAAGTGATTAATCGGGTCGCGAACTCAGATTCACGCAGAGCAGAGGCATTTTCCAGCTCCGCTACCCGCCCTTGAAGCTCGACCGCGTGATCAGCCCACTTCTTTGCATGGCGAGTGATGGCCAGCAATCGAGCTAAGAGGACCTCGGCCCCATCCAGATTTTCCCTGACTCCCACTGCGTCTAACAGGGAGTTGTCATATGAACTGGGGAAGGGATCTCCAAGTTTTACATGATCTCCCCGGATGGACGAGTCCCATAGTGATTGCCCGGGAAGGACGTCGGCCATTATCTGCTCGATGCGCGGCTCTGTCCCCTCCTTGCTGCACCATGAGGCCCCGAGAGGGAGCTTTGCAGAAGTCTTCACGGAGGGCTGGGGCAAGTGATGAAGGAAGCGAGGCCTCATCCCCTGCTACAGCCGAGATGGCCATAGGAGCCGGGGTAATTGTGGTGGAAGGCATTAATTCCGGTGGAGGAGCTGATGTGTCCTCAGTGTGGGAAATGACGGCAAGAGTTGAAGTATTCTCGGTCACCTCAACCCTTCCCCTTTTGGTAGTCGCAGAAGGGACCTCCTCTCTTGGTCTTTTGGCCGAGGTAGGTGCAGAGGGAGTATCAATGGCCGAGCTTATTTCTTTGACCGGAGGAGCCAACTTGAGAGCTCCAGAAGACGGAGTAGGACTACCCCGAATTCTTGCACCCGCACGCAAACGGCGAGCTTGAAGGATACGAGTGAGCTCGGTGTTATCTGCCATTAGTCCTGCAATAAAACAAAGAAGGCACCATGTTAAAAATGCCAATCAATAATAAGATCAAAGATTTGTTAAAGGTTATTACCTAGGAAGTGCTGGAAAGGATTCTCTTGCCGAGCCGAGTGAATCAGAGCTCGGCTACTCAGAGGCAAAGGGAGGCTGTCTAGAACTTGGATAATATTTCTGTCTGCCGAGGACAAGTTCTCCTCGGGAAATTTTGTATATTTGTGAGGTAAACACCAATACAGTGGATACCTCGGCGACAAGTCTTCCTTTAAGAAAAGGGCTTTGACGACGTGGTTATTAATTGGGGATAGTTTGAAAAACCTCTCCTTAAAATTCTTGTATGACTCAGTGTAAGGAGTGAGTAACCCTTTAGCACGGGCACTTCTCAGAGAAGCCCAACCTACCTTGCGGCCACATCTCAATTGATGATAGTTAAGGAAAACACGAGAGCTCGGCCTAAGGCCGAGCAACTTACATAAAATTTGGAAAGCGCGAAGAAAACCCCAACTGTTAGGGTGAAGCTGACTAGGGGCTACATTCAAAAAAGAAAGCACCTCGGTCTCGCAACGGTTTAAGGGAAAGGCTATGTCAAACTCTTTGAACATGTACTCGTATACCGAGATGGCATACCGACCGTCTATGAGAAACCGATTATGAACCCTCTGATGAGGCTTACATACCCGACACATAACCCCATCCTCAAAATCCTCTCCTACGATGGCATACTTATCCACTATGGCTTGAACATTCTCCCTAGTGGTAAGGCAAGAAGCCCAATTAGATACTTCCGCCAAGAGCCACGAAAAGTCGGGCTCTTCATCAGGAATGGGAACGATGAGATCGACCCCCCTGGTCGGTCTCGCTACTCCCTCCTCGGCATCACCGGGAAGGGTGTTCCCCACGTCGGCTACATCCGTAGCGACTTCGACCTCTCTCACCTCAATCTCAACAGGGGAGATTTCGGCGATATTGGCAGATTGTACTTCGGCTCCATCAAAGGGAACCTCGGTAGTGGAAGGAGGTCCCGATCTGAGATCGGTCTCCTCTGTGGATACTTCAATGGAGGAAGTCCCCATTGATTCAGGTTCAGAACCCGTGACAGAAGGAAGAAGCTGGCTCTCTATACTGTGAGTAGCCGAAGAATGAGAAGAAGAAGACATACCTAATGGGAAGGAGAGATGAACACGAGAATACGAAGATGAAAGACGAAGGAGGAACTCTGAAGAAAGCGAAAATGGCAGCAAGAGAGAACACCGAGAGTGAAGAAGAAATGCGAAGGAAAGAAAGAAGTGAGAAACGAAGGGGCAAAACAATTAAAAAGAGAAGAAAAGAGCCGTTACCAGAAGAGTAACAGTTAGGCCCATCACCGCTACGGCCCATCATCCAAACTCGAGGCCCATCCATTGCATTTAATGAAAAATTAAAACGAAAATTTTAATAAAAATTAATTAAAGAATATCAATCGTCACGGGACTCCTTACTCATGAACTTCGACCTACCGAGTACAACTCATGACCAATAACTTGGACATGAGCTCGAAATATGTACGGCAGGTAAGTCTAGAGCTTATCCCAATAAAGGCCGGGTTCATTCCACTAACCCCGGTCAAGATGGGACAACTGACAGAGACACAGCACGCCTATCCCATCAACAATACCCATTCCCTGATATTACGGGATTTATGCGTGAGACAGTATGACCACCGGGATTTACGGACCTAACATAATCATAAGATTTTCCCCATAAATGCTTATAAAAAGGGGACATTAAATCAACAGAAGAGACTCTGATTGATCCAATCATATACACAGTACACTCCATCAACGAGGGAACCCACCCCTCCGTCACTCAAAATACAGAGGGCCGAGTAGAAAATACAGAGGGCCGAGTAGAACTCGGATACCTCAAAATCCCGTAAGAACAAATATATTTTGAAATCATAAAGGTAAAAGTTAAGTTTTTAAAATTTAGAAAGAAAAAAATCCTAACTTCTGAAAAAATAAAGGCGGGGAGACTTGGTACAGACGTTGGCAGAAGTAGTTCAAAGGAAAAAGAGGGTAGAGAGTATGAATGGGCAACACATGATGTAGCAGGAAGATTAGTTTGGAATTTCCCTTTGTGTGTGAACATGGGAAGAGAGGGTGTGAGAATCATTACGTAAAAGAAGGGAGAAGGAGATTGATTTGATTTGACGGGAGAAGACAAGACAGCAGTAAAATTCAGGATTGGCATGATGACATGATGAGGTGGGCACCCCTGTTATAGAAGACTCACCTCTGCCATCCTTTATTGCGGTCTTACCAAAACAAAACACCTCTTAAATGCCTCACTCTCTCTCAATATATCAGATTAATATACTGTCAAACAATTAGCAGATATTCTTCTTTTTAAAATTTTGACAATATTCAGATTTTCTTTTTACACGTTATACACTCTCCGTTCCTTTCCAGTGTTAGAATTTTACAGAAATTATATTTTTATTGATAAATACTATATCAATTATTTCATAATTTTGTGAAGTTGAAAAACAAGATATTATAATCTTAAGAGATAAGAAAAAATTAAATTATTTATTTTATTTAAAAATTCTAACTATGTTTACTCAATGAAATATGTGAATTATGGTAATTAATTTTTAATATTTAATTCCTATTATCTGTGATATTTTGGTGTCGTTTTCTTATAATTAGAGTTTTATTTTGATCATTTTTATTAATATTTAATAAAAGTTTTATCGCGTATATTATTGAGTCAAAAAGAATTGTCTTTTTAGAATTAGTTTCTCTGTAATTAAGTATAAGTAATAAAAAGTTGATTTTGATGAAAAATAATATTATTTTATTTTATTTAATAATATAATATAATTAAGATTTTGTTTTCAATAACTTCTATAAATTATGATATATGTTTTTATGCAATTAGAAAAACAAACAAAACAAAGGGGCAAATATCTAATTATTTTCTTTTAAATTTTAATTTTAATTTTTTATTTTATTTTTCATGTTTTCTCAACGTAGAACGAAAGAGATCTGTATAAAAAAAATGAATCCTTAATTTGGGATGTGTTAAAAGAGGGGGAAAATATCAGAATGCAACCCAAAGGGTAGCTGTTGCCTACGCCTAGTGCTATGTATGGCCTGCCTCTATTGCGTCAAAACTCAAAACTCAAAATTCTTGGCAGTTGGCCCACCCGTGGCTCACTAAGACTCTGGCTACATCCCTATTGTAAGGATGACAGACATTAATTAAGATCAAAAGTACTGAGGATGGGAGAGGCAGGGAGGGAAAAAAGAAATTAACAATAAAAAATAAAGAGGAACAATAAATAGTAATCATCATTAATTAAAATTAAAGCTTAAACAAACCTTAAAAATTAAATCATTCCAATCCCAAAAAGGTTAAACACTTTGAGTAGTGTGTATGAAAATAAATCCTCGTTCAATGAGTATTTATCACTCTCCAATGTAAAAAAAGAGAAGCTAATGGGGTTGTTGTTTCTGTGTTACCTTCTAACTAATTTATTTTATGGATTAAACCTGACTTTAGGAACTTTCTTTAATATTTATTTTTTTACTAATAATAAACTAAAAATATTTAGTTTTTAATTTTCAATTAAGCCTGTTAGTAAGGGAATATTGAATTTTGTTTTCTTCCGTATATTTTTATATAAAATTTAAATATTGTGCATATAAAATAGTTTTATATGATTAACTAATTATAAATAAGATTTTATATAATTTAAAAGAAATTTATGATTAAAATCGACAAGTTTATTATAGATTGTAAATAATAATTAATTAACCATGTAAATCAAACTAAAATAACTTATTATAAATTAAATATTAAATATCAAATTTAACTCGTATAATATGGAAGATAAAATACCGTATTGTAAATGACACTAACACGCGAAATTGACGGCTGTCTCCCGAAACCAATCGCACGATGAGAAAGAAAATCAGCGTCTCTTTAATTAAGTTTTGACTGAGGAGCATGTTTGGAGAAAAAGTTTAGTCAAAGTTATTTAATGAGTTCAGCTGTACTCTGCCTTCGGATTAAAAATAATTAAATTTAATTCATTTATATGAATATAAAGAAAGTTAATTTAGATTATTTATTTTTATTGATTTTAATTATAAATATTTTTTAAATTAATTTTTATTAAAGTTTCTATTAAGAATAACATATATTTATAAAAATAAATTTTAATTAAATAAAATATATTGTTAAATAAGATCAAGTTAGAAAATATTTATTTATATTTGTTCCGCCGGATTCTGGGCCCTGCCGAGCTCCTTCGTTAGTACGGGTGAGAACGCCTTTCTTCTCAGCTGAGTCCGATCAGGTAGGACACTCACAATATGGGGAAGTACCTGCAAAAGGCACTCCGATGCTTAAGTCAGTACGATATTTTTCTAGGAGGAATTTAAGTAAAAAGCATAATGGAGAAAGATCACTTATCCCTTTGAGTTGACCTTGTAAGAGTATTTATACCCTTATCCTGACGGTTAGTTAGGTGGGGGGAAGTCCCGTCAGCTGGCTTCTCCCTGTCCGAGGTACACGTGTCATCCGAGGGGCAGTTTATCAAGTTCCCACGTTCATCATTGACTTTTGGGGAAAGTGTCATGTCAGCCAGTCACATCACGGGTCACCATCAATTCGTGATAAGACTGCTCTTCCACCCTGGTTTCCTTTGCCGAGTTAGGTCGGACTCGGCCCAAGGAGCTCAGCCGAACTCAGACCATCTCGGTATGTACATAAGCCCCCAAAATCCGAGGTCGAGACATATGCTTTAGTCTCAAAAGAGGATTTTCTTGTTGAAAGCTTCCCTAACACGCTGAGGCTTTCACCGAGCTCGCCATTAGTAGTGTGGGAGGCGAAGCGTTTTTGAATCTTTCTTATTTATTGGCGGGAACGGTTATAGGTATGCAACGGTTGGCATTCCATACTCTGTCTTTAAATACTCCTTCGCAGGCCTTTATGACCTTCCTTCTTCCTTTCAGAGATTTTTAGCTTCTTCCTTCGTAGCGCCTCCCTTGTCTTCTCCTTTGCTGCCCTTACTTTGCTTCTCCGGCCGCCGCTTTCTTCGTCCAGGGACCCTCTCGTTGTGTTTTTGAGTCAGCTTGTTGCCAGAAACAGCCTCATTTCTAGGTACGCAACCATGTCTCTTCCTTCTTCTTCGGATTCTTCAAAGGTTAAGCCTTTGATCTCGAAGGAGGTGTCCCCCATAGGGGGGTCTTTATCTTCAGAGGGGACTCCTAGTCTCCCCGCCGTGCCTAACCGCGGATTAGTGGAGGGTTCGTCCCGAGCGGTCGCCACGGCCCGGGGGCCCCCGCGGCAACCCTGGGAGCTGTTGTTGCAACCGCGCCCCCAAAGAAGGGTAAGGCCCCCAGGCCCAAGAAGGTTTATCCTCCGGCTCCAGCCGAGTACTCTTGGGTCTTGGACGAGGCGAACTCCTACGTCTCCGACCTAACGTCAGATCAGGTGGGCGATCTGGTGAGGATAATGCCTCCCATCATTCCGAGCTTACAACGATTAGTGAGAATAGAACTTTGCTTTCCCTTTGAGAGGGTGTTTATGAAGCCCCCTGTTGATGGAGACGACTTCATATATGTATATGACCATATGTTTCGTGACTTCGGCGTCACATTCCCTCCGAGCGATTTTGTCTCACGTCAAGTTCGAGACTCGTTGAACGTAGCTCCTCCCAACTTCACCCAAATAGTGGGGGCTTTCTAAGGGCCTTTGAAATCCTGAGCCCTTTCCTTGGTATTACTTGTTCAGCCAAGGTATTCTTATACTTCCACCAGTCGAAGCTGGGTCGGAAGGTCGGCTGGTGTTCCCTCAATGGAGCCCAATATGGGTCTGTCTTCACCCTGTACCACCAATCCTTTAAAAATTTCAAAAACAAATTCTTTAAGTTGAAACCGATCCCGCATACCGTGGGTAGGCGTCTTCTTTTCGATGAGCGTCAGGTTCCCTTATTCCCTCTCTACTGGAGTGAACGTCCAATAAAGTTCACGTCTTGGCGAGATAGCGACCTCCTCCCAGAAGAGAAGGAGAGCATTGACAAGCTTATGGCTCTTGACCGTCCTTTAGATGTCCGACGTGTCTTGAGGCTGTTAGATGTTGAGGACCCCCAAGCTGATTTCTTAGGTATCTTTATCGCTCACACGATTTTCCCTTGTTTTTGTTAAGTATTCTTCTAACCCACTTTGGTATCTTCTTTCAGATCTGATGGCCGACCAAGGGCGATCAGCACGAGGGAAATTGATCCAAGCTCCTCCTTCCCAGAACAAACCACCTATTAAGAGGTTGAAGAGGGCTTCTCGCCCTAGTACCATAGTCCTTTCTGATTCCACCACAATTGGTGAGGTGGATAGGACCCGTCCTGGCCCTGGTGGGGCTCCTCGAACTCTTCCTCCAGCGCAGGCCCACCAAACTCTTCCTCCTACCGTCAAAGACGACAGTCCTGATCGGGGTGTTCAGCTCCCTGATGGGATTACTAAGGCTTCCCCACTCACCGTGGTTCCTCCCGCCCCTGCCGAGGCGCCTCAGCCTACTTTCACTTCCACTGCAGGGGATTCTGCCCCTGCCCCAGATAATCCTCCCCCGGAGAACTCTACGAGCATTGGTCACTTGGCTCCTAGGGGGTTGATTTTTCATGGGTGCTCTTCAACTGCCCCGAGGCTGGAGCATCTATCTAGTCGCCAACCCGGACCTCCTTCTCTATGGGGCACTGAGGTGCGGATGGGGGATGTGTCCATCGAGGGAGCCTTTCCCACCCGGTATGACACGGATCTCATTCGCTACGTCGGTACGACAGAGGCGGTGGAAGGCGCCTATTTAATGATGCTACGGAGTGTAGCAGTTTTTCACCACTTGAGGTACGCAGCTATTATTTCCTTCTCTGTTTCGTAAGTGTGTTTTGTGGTTTTGTAACTTGATATTTCTTTGGTCTTTTAGGGACGATGTGATTGGTGGGGTCGAAGCCCGCCGCCAGCTGTCCGAGCTACAGACTGCCAACCAGAGCCTCCGAGAAGCCCTGCAGAATGCTCAGTCCTCCTACCGCACTCTCCATGCCTCTCACCAAGAACTCTTGAAGAATAAGGTAGAATCCGACCAAGCTCTCCATACTCTGGGACTAGAGGTTGAGCAGTCTCGGGCCTTGCTGAGGATGGCCAATGAGCAGAGGGAGGCTACTGATGAGTTTGTCCGGGAATTATGCCAGAAATATGAAGAAGGGCAAGCCATAGTAGCCTCTTGCCTAGCTCGGGAGGATGCTCTGAAGGAGTTGCTGGAGGCCTCTGAAGCCCAGGGCGAAGGCCTTGGTAAGGCCATTCAAGACCCGGATGCCGAGATTGCAGAGCTTAAAGAAGAAACAAGCAAGCTTCAAGCTTCTTTAACTGAGGCGAAGGACTGCAACGAGTCATTAGCAGACAGGGCGGAAGAGGCCGAGGCCGAGGTGGAGAGACGTACTCAGATCGGCTTGGAGGCTTTTTCAGAGGGCTTCGCTCGTGCCTTAGAGCAGATCAAGCTCTTCCACCCCGATCTGAACATTTCTCAGCTTGACGAGAAGAAGATGGTGGTGGATGGGAAACTTGTTGATGAATGAAAGTTTGGTGCCTTAAGTGCACTTGTAATTATTTTACCTTAGGCTCTTGTTTCCAACTCAGTACTATTCTCATAATTTCATTTTCGTTGTTATTCGGCTTTTATCGTAACTCGTGCCTTCGACATAATTTCTTGCAATTACTTTTGTTCTTTGGTTACTTTATCGTAACTTGTGGCTTTGACGTGATTCTTCGCAATTGTTTCTGTTTTCTGGCCATTTTATCGTAAGTTGTGATTTTGATATGACTCCACCGGCCCTACCTTGGGACTTGATGTTTATTTGATTAGCCTTTGTTTGCCTATAAATATCGCTTCTTTGTTTTTCTTCTAGCATCAGCATGCTTTTCTTTTCTTGTGGTGGGAATGACTGTGAATCTCGATCCCATTTCTTTGGGTGGAGGAGGTCTTAATCCGTATTCCCTGAGAGGCAAAACTCCATGGTTAGATGATGTTTGGAATGAAAAGTTCTGGTTTCGTGGCCTTTTAAATGCGCTACGATCAGTCACGGTATTTCCGAGGAGCGCTTTCTCTGAGAACCTCAATCTCTTTGTGTATCTCTTGGCGCTTCCTCCCTTAGCTCGCAATTTGGCGCTTCCTCCCCTCGCTCGCAATCCAATGGTTGGGATCTGTTTTCGCCAGACCGGTGCTCCCATCAGTATTTTGTAATATTTTGTCTATCTTATTTTAGAGTTTCTTTTTTATTACTCCGAAATGACCTTCGGTTGTATGTAATTTCCGAGCTTATTTCATAGCTTCTTTTATATTGTACCAGAATGTTCTTCGGTTGCATGTAATTTCCGAGCTCATTTTAGAGCTTCTTTTATATTATGCCGGAATGTTCTTCAGTCATATGTAATTTCCGAGCTCATTTTTTAGAGCTTCTTTTATATTATGCCGGAATGTTCTTCAGTCATATGTAATTTCCGAGCTCATTTTTAGAGCTTCTTTTATATTATGCCGGAATGTTCTTCAGTCATATGTAATTTCCGAGCTCATTTTTAGAGCTTCTTTTATATTATGCCGGAATGTTCTTCGGTCATATGTAATTTCCGAGCTCATTTTTAGAGCTTCTTTTATATTATGTCGGAATGTTCTTCGGTTGCATGTTTTATTTTGAAGTAAAAAGACACGTTTTGTGTCCAAGAATGGAGGGTGTTTCATACATGGATATCAAATGCTTCATAACTTAGACCATAATATTAGTAATATCAAGATGGAGAAAATATATTTAATTTTCCAAAATACTCCCCTGATTCTTTCATAACGCAAGGACAAAAGCCTCCTATGGCTTCGCTACTTCACACCGTTACATTAAAAGGAAGTTCGGTCAGCCTTACCTAGATTAACTATAGTAGGCCTTCAAATGGGTGACGTTCCATGTCCTAGGGACGAGTTTCCCTTCCAAAGTTTCTAGCCGGTATGCTCCATTTTTCAATGCTTCGATTATGCGGAGAGGTCCTTCCCAATTGGGAGTGAGTTTTCCCTCCTCTCGATCTCTCTGAGCTACTCCGACCTTGCGCCAGACCAGGTCTCCTTGGTGGAATTGTCTCGGCCTTAATCTGCTGTTGTACCGCCGAGCCGCCCTGAGTTGTGCTGCTTCGTTCTAAATCCTTGCTAAATCTCTAACTTCTCCTACTAGGTCAAGTTCTGTCCTTAAATCCTGCTCTTGGTTAACATCGGGGGCCAATTTTCTTCTAGAGATGGCTCGCCTATCTCGACTGGTATCATCGCGTTGACGCCGTAGGTTAAACGATAAGGGGTTTCCTTGGTGGATGTTTGTGGGGTACAATGGTAACCCCAAAGGATGCTTGGAAGCTCCTCGGCCCACCACCCCTCGGCCTCGCCCAGTCTCTTCCTCAGCTCGCGTAGGACCACTCAGTTGGCGGCCTCGGCCTGGCCATTGGTTTGAGGATGTTCCACCGAAGCAACTTTGTGCTGGATGTTCAAATTTTTTAGGAAAGTCCTGAATCTAGCATCGATGGCGGCGTCCATTGTCGTGAGAATAACCGAGTAAGGGATTCCGTGGCGACATACAATGTTCTTCCAAAAAACTTCTCAACTTGTGAGCTGTTATTCAGGTACGGGTTACTGCCTCAATCCACTTAGTGAAGTAGTCCACCTACTATCGAAACTTGACCTGCCCTCCTCGCTTTGCGGGAAGGTCCGAGAATATCAATTCCCCAACTCATGAAAGGCCAAGGGGATGTCATGGTGTGGAGCTGTTCCTGGGGTATGTGAGGGATCGGCCCATGCTTTTGACATTGTTCACACTTCCGCGTTGTTTCCTCAGCATCCTTCCTTAAGGTTGGCCAGAAGTACCCTGCTCGTAGGGCTCGGTGTGCTAAAGTTCGTCCCCCGGTGTGCATTCCGCATATCCCCTGATGTAATTCCCTTAGGACATATTCGGCCTGTTGGGAGTCCAGACACTTGAGCAGTGGTGCTGAGAGTCCTCTTTAAAATAATTCCCCATTGACCAAGATGAAGGTGGCGGCCTGGCGACGTACTTTCTTAGCTTCGACGTCGTCTTCGGGCAAATCTCCTTTTTCCAAATACGCTCTAACCTGATCATACCAAGGCGAGGTCCGGGTTTGATGCTGTTGGGCAACGCACATAACCTCTTCTATGGAAGGTTTCGTCATTGTCTCTTGGATCAAAGTTCGGTACTGCCCAGTCTTCTTTGTGCTAGCCAACTTTGATAGTACATCGGCTCTCTCGTTTGCCGACCTAGGGACATGAATCATGCTGAAATGTTGAGAGGAGGTTATGCAGTTTTTCACCAACCCGAGATATTGGGCTAGTAGGGGCTCTTTTGCTTGGTAAGTTCCATTAACATGGCCAGTGACGAGTTGGGAATCACTATGACACCGTAACTTCTTTACACCCATCTCTTGAGCTAATCGCAAACCTGCCAAAAGGGCCTCGTATTCCGCTTGGTTGTTCGAGGTTGAAAACTCGAATCTAACAGCTTGTTCCAGGATTAAGTTTGAGGGTCCCTCAAGTATAACCCCCGCCCCACTCCATTTTTTGTTGGAGGATCCATCTACACTGAGTGTCCAGAGTTGATCATCCTTATTGCCACCATCATTCGAAATTGGAGGGAGCTCGGTCAAGAAGTCAGCCAAGAACTGAGCTTTCATGGGTCCCCTACTTTGGAAGGTTAAACCAAACTCCGGCAACTCAATGGACCAAGCCGTCATCCGTCCCGCTAGGTCGGGCTTTTGAAGTACCTGCCTGAGTGGATAGTTTGTCCTGACTATAATCTTATGACTTCTAAAGTAATGCCTCAACCGTCGTGCCGAGAATATTAACGCCAAAACAAGTTTCTCCACAACTTGGTATCTTTCCTCCGCGGGCTGCAAAGTTCTGCTAATGAAGTAGATGGGATGCTGCTTCCCATCAACTTCGGAAGCAAGGACCGAACTAATGGTTGAGTGTGCGGCGAATAGGTATAGGCTCAACTCGGCGGTCCTAGAGGGGTTTTTTAGGTCTACGAATGCCTTTTCACTCTCTGAATTCCAGTTGAACTTAGAAGCTTGCTTCAACAATTTGAACAATGGCCTAGCTTTCTCAGCTAATCTCGGCAAAAACCGAGATAAGGCGGCCAAACTCCCATTCAGCCTTTGCAGCTCTTTCAAGGTCGTTGGACTCTTCATGTCCAGTATTGCTTTACACTTGTCAGGGTTGGCTTCAATTCCTCTGGCCGTGATGAGAAATCCAAGGAACTTTCCGCCCTGAACCCCAAAGACACATTTTTCTGGGTTCAACCGCAAGTTGTGTCGCCTAACCTTGCCGAACATCCTTTGAAGATTAACCAGGTGATCGTCTACTCCCGCCGACCTTACCACCATGTCATCAACATAGACTTCCATTATCTCGCCTATCTCTTCTTTGAAGACTTGGTCCATTAATCTCTGGTATGTGGCTCCCGCGTTTTTTAACCCAAAAGGCATGACCTTGTAACAATAGTTATGCACATCAGACATGAATGCCGTCTTGTCTTCATCGGGAGGGTGCATGGGGATTTGGTTGTATCCTGAGTATGCGTCAAGAAAACTCAGCATCCCACTGCCCGATGTGGAGTCCACAAGGCGATCTATACTTGGCAACAGATAAGTATCCTTCAGACAAGCTTTATTCAAATCAGTGTAGTCAGTACACATCCTCCATCTTCCATTGGCCTTTTCGACCATTACCACGTTAGCCAACCATGTGGTATATTTGATCTCACGGATGAAGCCCCGCTTGCGAAGTTTGGTCACCTCTTGTCTGGATGAACGACGATCTTTTTTCTCCCCACTTTCTTTTCCTCGAGCTACGGACGAGCACCGGCATGATGGCCACCAGGGCACTGAAAAATCGGGATCGACTCACGGGCATATCGTCGCGCTCCATGCAAACAAGTCGGCATTCTCGAGCAACACCTTCTCCATATTCGACGAATGCCCTCCATTGTTTCTCAATCCGGACGACCTGCCTGTTTCGCAACCTATCTGGAACAGAGTAGTCTTCTCGGCAGGTGCAGGTCGGAGCTCTCCGAAATCTGACCTGGGATCTAGGTCCAACGCTTCTGGCTCTATGCTCAAACACTGAGACGAAGTTTCCCTGGTTGCACTTGTTTTTAACGTGTATGGCTGAATCTTTAAGCTCTGAGCGTAGCATTGTCGGGCCATTTTAGGATCGGCCTTGATAGTAACGATTTTGGCCTCCACTGGGAATTTCATCGCGAGATGTAGTGTTGAGACTATCGCCCCTAGCTGGTTCAGTGTTCTTCTACCAAGGATGACATTATACGAAGTCCGAGCTTCAACCAATAGATATCTGACCAAAATAGTCTTCCCCTCCTCCTTGTTTCTAAGATTGGTGAGGAGGTCAACGTATCCACGTATGTGGACCCGCTCCCCAGCAAAGACAAGAAGGGGCTCGGAATGATCCTTCACTACGCTAGGAGGTAGGTCAAGTTTGAGGTATGTGTCCCAATAGAGGATGTCTGCCGAGCTCCCTTGGTCGACCAACACTTTTTTCACTCTCCAGTTGGCGATAATGGCGGTGATGACCATGGGATCATCATGATCGTCACTAGGGGTGGAGAAGCCCTCAGCAGTGAACGTTATCGGCGGGAAGTTTCTTGAGGGAGGGTGGTTGGCCACCACATTTATGCTTCTTAAGTGCCGCTTCCGAGCTCTAGACGTCACTCCTCCGCCACCAAATCCTCCAGCTATAGTGTTGATCGTTCCCCTTACCTCTTGCGTTTTGTTCTTGTGAGAGGCTTCTTTTCTACTCGAGCGAAACTTATCATTGCTTTTGTGAGAATAGTTGCCCTGCCTTTTCTGGCGTTCCTCCAACTGGTCTCCTCCTTTTCCTCCCTCCCTTCTTACGAATTTCGAAAGAGCTCCTGATTGTATCAACTCTTCTATAATGTCCCTTACTTTGTAGCACTCCTCGGTGGTATGGCCGTGATTTTGATGAAAACTACAATAGCGATTGACATCGGCGTTCCGGGGAGTAGGGCAGGGTTTAGGCGGGCGAATTAAATCCGAGTTGAAGGCTTCCCTCAAGACAACTTCCCTACTTGCGGTCAAGGGTGTGTATTGACTGTGCTTTGAAGATCCTCTCCGCCTAGGCTCATAATCCTTCTGCCTAGGTGGCGAATGGTGGTCATACCGGCCGCGTTGTTCCTTTCCCTTCCTCTGGGCTTCGTCATTCTCCTCCATGTTTATAAATCGGGCCGCCCGTTCTCTGAGCTCATCCATGTTGCGTGGCGATTCGGAAAAGAGTGACCTAGAAAAGGGTCCCGACCTTAGACCGACTTTTATGGCATGCATGGCTACGGCCGGGTGAAGATCAGAGATTGTCAAACTTGCTTGCGCGAATTTTGTCATGTAACTTCTGAGTGAATCTCCCTGACCTTGCCGGACTCTTGTGAGGGAAATGGAATCTGTCACCACGGGCTTGCAATCGGCAAATCTAGCCACAAACTTAGCACACAGAGATTCAAAGGAATCTATGGAAAGTGGCGGCAAAGCATAATACCAGTTCAAGGCTACTCCCTTCAAGGTGGTGGGAAAAAGGCAGCAATGCACTCGTAGGTCCTCGGATACCAAGCCTGGGTAGGTAAGGTAAGCTTTTATGTGTGAAGTTGGGTCAGTCCCACCTTCGTATTTCTCCGTGGTTATTCCCTTGATATTTTTGGGGAATCTGCACTTCATAATCTCCGGCACAAAAGGATGGAAAGTAGTCAACCTCTGTAAATTTGGATTTTCCTGAATGCGTGTATCGTGGAAGGGAATCTCTTGTACAATGGGAGGAAAGTTTTGCAGGTCTTTGCCTCCCCTACTTTGTCCTTGGCCTGGCCTTTCCCTCTCGCGATCATTATCTTCCTTTTCTGCACCGTTGTTGCGTTCTTCCGGCGCTGGTCTGCTATGAACTGATTCAGCACGCTCTCCTCCACCGGCATTGCCTTCATGGGCTGTCTTTTGCTTTTTCATGGCAGCTATTTCTTCCTGGTGCTGTTCCCGAAGTTTTCTCATTTCCTCTTCTTGCCTCTGCCTCCATCTGCTCATTTCCTCCTCCATCTGTTGTTTCATCGCGGCCATGGCACTTTCCATTTGACCTTTTAACATTTCTATTAATGCCGGATCCATTGATATTCCTTCAGAAATCGATTGCGCTTTACTCCGCATCTTTACCATGTACCTTGTGGTCCCGGGAAAATGATTTACCGGGGCCCCACGGTGGGCGCCAAAATGTTCCGCCGGATTCTGGGCCCTGCCGAGCTCCTTCGTTAGTACGGGTGAGAACGCCTTTCTCCTCGGCTGAGTCCGATCAGGTAGGACACTCACAATATGGGGAGGTACCTGCAAAAGGCACTCCGATGCTTAAGTTAGTACGATATTTTTCTAGGAGGAATTTAAGTAAAAAGCATAATGGAGAAAGATCACTTATCCCTTTGAGTTGACCTTGTAAGGGTATTTATACCCTTACCCTGACGGTTAGTTAGGTGGGGGGGAAGTCCCGTCAGCTGGCTTCTCCCTGTCCGAGGTACACGTGTCGTCCGAGGGGCAGTTTATCAAGTTCCCACCTCCATCATTGACTTTTGGAGAAAGTGTCATGTCAGCCAGTCACATCACGGGTCACCATCAATTCGTGATAAGACTGCTCTTCGACCTTGGTTTCCTTTGCCGAGTTAGGTCGGACTCGGCCCAAGGAGCTCAGTTGAACTCAGACCATCTCGGTATGTATAATATTGAAGTTAAAAATTATTTCTTTATTATTTATATTTACGTTTGGAATAGTATATTTTAACATTCAATATTTTTTATTTCATAAATTTTATTATTTTATTTATATTAATTTCTGTCTTTATTATAAATTTTAATTAACTGATTCATACATATTCTTATTACGAACTTTAAATAATTTAGTTTTTGAGATTCAACTGATTATGAACTTTTTTTTTCCCAAAACTATTCCTACTAAATGTTTGAGTTATGTTTCTCCGGTACGAAGGATTGTCAATAAGAGATATGTTTATAAAAAATAATTAATATATAGAAAAATTTGTAACGTGACTATTCCTCTTTCTCTGCCGCGACTCGCGGCTCTGACAGTCTTCTTATAGCTTCAGTTGAGTCTACCCCTTCCTCGGCGGGGTCGCCCTCACGCGATGCTCCCTGCTCTGAGGAAAATGTGGAAGTGTCCATGCCCGTGCAAGCCTCCCCTGATGATGCCGAGCACGAGGCGGAAGCGTCATCTCGGAGGGGAGAGAGCCGAGCTCATGTCGCCAGAGCGGTTGAGCGCGCTCGGCAACGACCCGCTGGCACCTCCAGAAGGGATGATGAAGGTCATTCCCGCCATCATCAGTTGGGAGTGGCCAAGCCCGACTTCTCGTGGTTGTCGACTGTCGTGTCAAATCAGGCGTCTATGTACGACGACCTGGAGAAGCTGGGCCGGGTCATAGATTCCTGTAACATGGTGCACTCGCGTTATGTGGAGGTTGTCGAGTTCGGGGCCGCGGCGGCCTCTCACCGAGTGCACCAAAGACTTTTTGTTAACCGTTGCCCCGCCGTTTCCGTGTACGAGTACATGGTGGGGGAGTTTAGCATTGAATTCCCCTTGACCCGAGAGCGAAGTGCTCTCCTTTTTGAACATCGCCCCTAGTCAGCTCCACCCAAATAGTTGGGCCTTCCTCCGAGCTTTCCAGCTCATTTGTCAGTTATTAGGAATGAGGGCGACCTCTAGGTCCTTTCTTTATTTTTTCCAACTAAAATACGGCAAAAAGGTCGGTTGGGCCTCCCTCTGTAGTTCTCCACAAGTCGGGGGGTCCCTTCTAAGTCTATACACCTCGTCCTTTAAGAATTTTAAACATCAGTACTTCTGGTTGATTCCGACCACCGATGACACTCTCCGCAAGATGTTTTATAATAAAGGAGACACCTCTCCCAAATTTCCTCTCCACTGGTGTCTTCCCCGTAAATATAATTCTATACCCCGAGCCGAGCTTACCTCGGCTGATTTGAATATTATAAGTGCCCTTTCTCGGCTTCCTCGGCCACTCAGTACCCGAGCCCTAATACATTCTGCTAGGGACAAAGATCCAAAGGGTAAATTTATAGGTAATCATCAATAACTTGTTTTCCCCGTAGTCACACATCGATCTCCTGACTCTTACTTTTTGTGCAGAATACATGGCGGGCAACATCGACTTGACGGCCATCCTCAAGAACCCCAAGTTCGCTAGGGGGCGACCTGGGGAGACCGGACGCATACGAGTCCCTGTCGCAGAGGGGCCGAGCATGGCCGTAGGAGAGGGGGTGAACGCGCCAACCAACCCTACGAGCAACATACCTCAGCCGCCACCTCCTCCGCCTCAACCTTCCCCGGCAAAGAGAGCTCGGGCCAACTCTCTGACCCCAATGGAGACTGAGTTCCCCAACAGTGCCGACGTGGCTCCTCCCCCACCTCCCCCGCAGCCATCAGACTTCGTGCTGCTAGGCCGAGCAGATCTTCCTCCAGGGGTATGCTGGGCGGGCGTGGAAGGCGACGATGTGCGCCTGGAGGGAATTACTGCTCGGGTCGGCCCTGGGGAATCCATGTGGGGTCCCGACTTCAAAGCCAAAGATGTGCGGCTGGGGGATGCGTTCCCTCTTCCCTATGACGTCGCCCTTATGAACGCTGTTGGGATCGACAAGAGCATCGAGGGAATGGAGGTGATGCTCGCTCGGGCTCTCGCCATAGCCCGCTATGCCAAGCAATGGACCTTCCGTCAACAGGTAGATATGGCTGCTCATGCTACCGAGGCTGATGCTCGGCTATCGACCATGGCTGCCGAGGTGTCCCAAGCAACTCGGGCTAGGGAGGAGGCCGAGCTGAATGTCGCCGCTCTGACCGCCGACATGGAGAAGATGCGGGCTACCCTACAGCATCTGGAAGAGAAAGTCGAGGCGACCGGGGCTCGCGCTAATGCGGCCGAGGACAGGGCCAAGATGAGGGAGAAGGAGCTGAAGATTACAAGTGACCGGCTAGGTCGAGCAGAGGCGGATCTTGCTGCCAGAGAAGGGGAGGTCGAAGCTCTGCAAGGAGCAGTGGCCGAAAGCTTCTACGGTGGATTTGACGCAGCTGTGCGCCAAGCTCGGCTTTTCGCGCCCGGCCTCGCCGAGGACTCCTTCGACTACCTCAAGGATGTAAAGGACGGTCAACTTGTGGACCGAGAATGATCTTGTTTTTCCTTTAATCACCTCTTGGCCCTGTAATTTTGATTTTATTTCACAATTTTGTATAACCCTTGGACAAATATATAAAATTAGTTCCTTTTATCATTTGTACTCTTGTGTAACTTTATTTCTGTATTCCGCTTGTGATAAAGTCGCCGATGTTGAACTCGGATCAGGCCGAGTGCTACTAAACTCGCTCTGTAACTCGGGTGAGGCCGAGTGCCAATGATGGAACACTAGTTCCTCTTCTCGGGTGAGGCCGAGTGCCAATGACGGAACACTAGTTCCTCTGCTCGGGTGAGGCCGAGTGCCAATGATGGAACACTAGTTCCTCTGCTCGGGTGAGGCCGAGTGCCAATGATGGAACACTAGTTCCTCTGCTCGGGTGAGGCCGAGTGCCAATGATGGAACACTAGTTCCGTGTTAACTTTAGATAATAAGTAAAATCAAACTTTATTGATGGCCTTCGCCGATGCCTCATTAAAAACTCAGCCAGTAAAACCCTCCTTAGGGGAAAAACCTGATCTGAGGAAAAAGAGTGCACCAGCCTTACAAATTACTGAATCCTACTTAAAAAATTCAAATTACAAGAAATTAACTAAAATAAGTCTTCAAATGTGTGGCGTTCCAAGTATTGGGCAGAGGTCGGCCGCCCAACTCTTGTAGCCTGTATGAGCCGTTGCCTAAGCTGTCACAGATGCGATACGGTCCTTCCCAATTGGCGGCGAGTTTTCCGCATGTCCGATCTTTCCTGGCCTCTCCGGTCTTCCTCCAAACTAAGTCTCCCGGGATGAAGGATCGGTGATGAACTCGCGAGTTATAACGTCGAGCTGCCCTTGTTTTGGCGGCGACGTCCCGTACCTGAGCTTCGCTTCGGAGTTCCTCTATAAGGACGAGTTCCTCTCTGAGGAGGTCTTGGTTCTGGTCTTGGTCATAAGATAGTCGTCGTATGCTCGGCTCTCCAACCTCTACGGGGATCATGGCGTCAGTCCCATAAGTTAGACGGAAAGGAGTTTCTTGAGTCGATGACTGGGGGGTACAGTGATAACCCCATAATGATGGTCCCTTTGGGTGAATCTAGAGGGGGGGGTGAATAGATTCTAGTTCACTTTGGCCTATTTTTCGTGAGTTTCTAATTCCTTTTAATTCAAACAGAGTATATTCAAATTTATGCAGCAGAAATATCAAAGGAATAATCAATATCAAGTTTGTAATCAATTTTCAGTTTATACAATGTTAGTATCCACCCTTTCCAGCTTAAGTTGATTACCAAGTTAATTACTGAGTTAATTACCAAACAACTTGTAGAGTTTAAGCAATGATAATAGCAGTGTAAGGTAAATGGTAATGAGTGTAAGGAAGAAGAAGAGTGCACAGTGATTTATACTGGTTCAGCCAACTGCCTACATCCAGTCCCAATCCAACAACTGTTGCAATTGGTTTTCCACTATCAAATGATCCCTTTTGTGTTCTTTTACATTCACTCTGTAACAAGCAACACAAAAACGAAATCAAAACACCCAAACCAGTTCTTTAACCCAAAGAACCGTTCTTCCCTGACCTTGGCACACCCAAGATCAAACCTTTGAGAAAACACTTCTCAAATACTCTTACTCTATCCAGAGAGACCTCTCTCCTAGAGTAATAACCCAACAATCAAAATGACAAACAAAAGATCAGTTTAGAAAACACCTGGAGTGTAGATTCTGATCACAAATAATCTCACAATGAATACCACCCAGTATGAATCAAGTTGCCTTTTCTGAAAACTTCTTTAAGAACTCTTGAAGTTTTTTATGAGTTTCTTGGATAAAATGATGAACTCTCTTTAGAGAGTATATGAAAGTGTATTCCAAGACCCACACATTGATTTTCAAAGTAGCCTCCATTTGTAGGTTCATATGGAGCCTCAATTGTGGAAAATTGGAGCCTCAAATTTATGACTGTTGGAGCCTATGAAAATGGACCGTTGGAGCCTCAAATTAGGCAAATAATTGAGTTACTGGTCGTTATAATCGATTACTATAAGTTGGTAATCGATTAGAGTTGTTAGAAAACTCATTTTAGGCAATTTAGCAACTTACTGATATAGGTAATCGATTACAGTATCAAGGTAATCGATTACTCCCGAGAAGAATTGAGTTCTGGGTGATTTCTAAGCATGGTAATCGATTACTGATCCATGGTAATCGATTACTGCCGAAAGGAATGCATTCTGGTGATTTTTTGCCTGTGGTAATCGATTACCACTTGTTGGTAATCGATTACTGCCTTAAAAAATGGTTTTCCAGCACTTTGTTGCCCACAAAACTGTTGGTAATTCGTTCGTCCACTTCAAGGCCATATTCACCCATGATGCAGTCCGAATTGGCTCTTCATGTCTTCATGACATTTGTAGCTCTGCGAATCCTCTTTAATTTGATATAAAGTGGAGCTCAAACGGAGATCTGTAGAGGGAGATATGCATGTTTTACTGGAAGTGGTCAAATACAGTTTAGGAGGGAAATCAACCATTTGACACTTGAGTAATCACACAAGATTGCCAACCTTCTCCAAGGCATTCAAACAAAGAACAACACATACATGCCTAGTCTAAACACTCAATACATAGAAAACTCCTAGATACATTCCAACTAAGAAAACCAAAATTACATTACATCAAAATCAAAAACACCAAGAGAGACACCAAAGCATCATCAAGCTTTAGGTCCAACACATAATATGCTCGGTATTTCTTCGGCCCAAGAGCCCTTGGCTTGGCCGATCTTCCTTTTCAACTCATTCAGGATAACCTTATTAGCGGCCTCGGCCTGGCCGTTTGTTTGTGGGTGCTCGACGAACGAGGTTCGATGTAGGATGCCGAGGTCGGTCAAGAAAGAACGGAAGGTCTTGTCAACGAACTGACGACCGTTGTCTGTCACAATTGTATGAGGGATTTCATGCCGGCAGATAATATGCTTCCATGTAAATTGTTGAACCTGTCTTGCCGAGATCTTGGCCACTGGGTCTGCTTCAATCCATTTTGTGAAGTAATCCACAGCGACTATCAGAAACTTAGCTTGCCTAATAGCTGGGGGAAAAGGGCCGAGGATGTCCATTCCCCATAATGCGAACGGCCAAGGGGAGACTATGCTCTGCAGGGTGGTCGGCGGCAGAGAAGGTAGGGGGCCGTGCTCCTGGCAATTCTTACAAGCTCGGGTGAAGCGCTTCACATCCTCCTTGAGCGTCGGCCAGTAATATCCGGCTCGGATTATTCTTATAGCCATACTTCGGGCACCCGAGTGCATTCCACAGACACCATTATGCAGCTCGGCCATGACATACCGAGCCTGTTCTTCGTCCAAACACTTCAGCAAGGGGGAGGAAAAACCGCGCTTGTATAGTTCCTGGTTTTGTACGATATAGAACGACGCCTGTCGACGTAATCGACGTGCTTCATTAGGCTCATCCGGTGTAATCCCATCGCGGAGGTAAGTGATAATCGGTGTCATCCATGAACTCGGCTCACTGGTTAATGCATGCACTTCATCTCTATCCCAGCTGGGAGCCGCTAATACTTCTTGGATGATAGAATGGTGTTGTCCCCCAATTCGGGAGCTCGCCAATTTGGACAAGAGATCGGCTCTGTCATTCTGTTCCCGAGGTACATGAGCTATTTCAAATTTGTCGAAGTATGCAAGGCAATTCTTTACCCGATGATAATATTGTTGAAGCAAAGGCTCCTTAGCCTGGAATTCATCATTCACCTGTGACGTGATGAGCTGAGAGTCACTGAAACATCGTAGGCGGCAGACGCCTATGTCACGTGCTAATCTTAGGCCGGCGAGGAGGGCTTCATATTCGGCCTGGTTATTGGAGGCCACAAAGGAAAAGCGTATGGCTTGTTCTAATATCAAGCCGTCGGGTCCTTCTAACAGAACTCCAGCTCCACTCCCTTTCTTATTTGAAGAGCCATCTACGCGCAAGGTCCACCAAGTATCCTTATCGCCGATGTCAGGAAGCTCGGTGAGGAAGTCGGCCAAGAACTGTGCCTTCATCGGACCTCTTGGCTCGTAAGCAAGTCCGAACTCAGATAACTCTACTGACCAAGCGGTCATCCTCCCCGCCAGATCGGGCCGCTGGAGGATTTGACGGATAGGGTGGTCGGTACGGATGATTACGTTGTGGCTTCGGTAGTAATGTCGGAGTCGTCTGGCTGTGAAGACCAAGCTAAGGATCAACTTTTCCACCGTTTGATAGCGTGTTTCCGCAGGTTGTAACATCCTACTTACGAAGTAGATCGGCGTTTGTACCTTGTTCACTTCTTTCACCAAGACCGAGCTTACTGTGCTGCTAGAAACTGCTAAGTACACATATAAGGGCAAGCCTAGCTGAGGACTACCCAATGTTGGGATGGCCGCTATTCTTTCGCGTAGGCCTGCAAAGGCGGAGGCACATTCTTCGTTCCATTCGAATCTCCTCGACTGTTTTAGTAATCGGAATAGGGGTTTACTATATTCTGGCAGCTTTGGTAAAAACCGGGATAACGCTGCGAGCCGTCCATTCAAACGTTGAAGATCTTTGAGGCAGGTCGTACTCGGCATGGAGAGGATGGACTCGCACTTATCGGGATTCACTTCGATCCCTCTCTGGGAGATCATGAATCCAAGGAATTTTCCCCCTCCAACCCCGAAGGCGCATTTTTCGGGGTTAAGACGAATCCTGTGACGTCGGAGTTCGGCAAACATCTCTTGTAGATCGAGCGGATGAGCTTCACAAGTGGTGGATTTAACCACCATGTCATCAACGTATACTTCCATGTTCCTCCCGATCTGTTCTCTGAACACTTTATCCATTAGTCTTTGATAAGTAGCTCCTGCATTCTTCAGACCGAAAGGCATGGCTTGGTAGCAATAGTTGGTCATGGCTGACATAAAGGCTGTCTTCGGCTCGTCCGGGGGGTACATCGGTATCTGATTATACCCTGAATATGCATCAAGAAAACTGAAAACCTCGTACCCGGCGGTGTTGTCTACCAACCGATCTATGCTCGGCAGGGGATAGGTATCTTTCGGGCAAGCTTTGTTTAGGTCGGTGTAATCAGTGCACATTCTCCATTTTCCGTTTGACTTTTTTACCATGACGACATTTCCCGAATGAAGCCGGCCTCTAATAGTTTAGTTACCTCCTTTTGTACTATAGCCCTACGCTCCTCACCCAACTTCCGCTTCTTTTGAGAGATCAGTTTTGCATGAGGGAACAAGGACAACTTATGGCACATGAGGTCGGGGTCGACACCCGGCATATCCGACGGCTTCCATGCAAAGAGGTCGGCGTTATCCTTGAGGGTTTGAATCATGTGATCCAGAGCCGGGCCGGTCAGAGATGAACCGACCTTAGTTACTTGATTCGGCTGGGGGCCGATCATCAGATCTACCAACGGCTCCGAGAAGGAGGGGCGTTCCTCCTTAAATTCTATTCTGGGATCCATGTCGAATTCCTCATCCTCAGTTAGCTGGACCGAGCATATGTTCGTAGGTCTCAGTCCAACCTTTTCATCAAGAGATCAGACCGTATAGGGGGTAACCTTCAAACTTCGGGCATAACATACCCGAGCTTCCTTAGGATCGGCCTTGATGGTGACAATTTGTTGGCCGCCATCGGGGAACTTCATGGCCATATGTGGGGTCGACACCACTGCTCCGAGCTGATTAAGAGTACGTCTCCCGATGATGACGTTGTAAGATGTGTCGGCGTCTATCAAGATGTACTTCACATTGACCGTCCGATAGGCGTTGCTTCCCCCAAAGGTCGTGAGAAGCTCTACATAACCTCGGGCATGAACCCTTTCGCCGGCGAAGCCGAGCAACGGCTCGGGGTATGGCAGGATAATGGAATCGGGCAACTCCAATTGTTTGAACACCGACCAGTAGAGAACGTCTGCCGAGCTTCCCTGGTCTATCAGCACCTTCCGTACATGCCAATTGGCGATCGTAGCCGAGATTACCATCGGGTCGGTGTGGTCGGGGTCGTCCGTGCTGAAGTCGACATCGGAGAAGGTGATGGTGGGGAGCGACCTCTTCCTGGAGAGCTCTACGTGGTTCACGCTCCGAGCATACCTCTTCCTGGCCGAGGAGGAGGTTCCTCCCCCGGCAAACCCGCCCGCGATGCTATTTATAGTTCCGCGTACCTGATCCGGGTTCTGGTCGGGTTCTCGTTTCCGATTTTGCTCCTTTCGTTTCTTCCACGGGCGCCGGTCTTCCTTATTCTCCTCTCGGCGAGGAGGGTTATAATCGTTTCTCTGATCACGCCGGGACTGCTCACCTTGTATGATGCGACGTAGTTCGCCACTGCGAATTAGTCTTTCTATGATATCCCGTACATTCCTGCACTCCTCGGTGGTATGAACTTGATTCCGATGATAGGCACATCTCCTGTTGGGGTCGGCATTTCTCGGCGTCGGGGAAGGTGAGGGTGGCCTTACCAAGTCCAAGGCATAGGCTTCTCGGAGGATTTTGTCCCTAGATGAATTCAGTGCGGTATATGAGCTATATCGGGCTCTGTTGCTATCGGATCGTCGGATAGACCTCTCGTTAGGTTTAGCCGGCTCTCGCCGATCTCGCTCCTCGGCTCGGCGTTTGGCCTCCATGTTCTCTTCTATAGCCATAAATCTGGCCGCCCTCTTCCTTAGTTCATTCATATCCAGGGGTGGCTCGGCAAATAAAGACTTCGAGAAGTCACCCGATCTGAGCCCGACTTGAATTGTTTGCAACGCTACCGCCGGGTGGAGATCGGGAATCGTTCGACATGCTTCCGAAAATCGCGCCATATATTCACGCAAAGATTCCCTTTCTTTTTGGACCAAATGGTATAGGGTGATGGCAGTTGCAGGGGTCGGTTTGGCGTCGGCAAACCGAGCTTGAAAGTGGTCGCAAAACGCCGAGAACGAGCTTATCGACTTGGGGGGCATCGAGTAGTACCAGTTCAAAGCGGTACCTTTGAAGGTTGCCGGGAACATTCGGCACAGGACTCGGTCATCCTTGGTACGATTCAGAGCTTGGGTGAGGAAGGCTTGAACATGGGTGGTTGGGCAGGTTGTGCCGTCGTACTTGTCGTGGGCCGACCACCTCCACGACTCCGGTACGCTCACGTCCATGATGTTTGTGGTGAAGGGAGTGAGGGCGACCAAGGCGTCGAACCCACAGCCTCGTGGCGGCGGGCCTAGATCCGAAAAAGGTTGGGCTTGGGACGGTTGACGGCGGGGGGAAGATTGGTTTGTAGGGTTATTCTCCCCCGTGCATTGACGGTGGCCGCCTCCCACATGTGAATGGGAGCGAGTGGGATCATTGGGCCTAGGGTTTTCTTCTTCGTGCGCGCCAGGCTGATTTGGGTTGGCGTTTGCGAGAACCTTGTCCTTCAGGGCTTGCACTTCCAATGCCCCTTCATCTCTCTGGCGCCTAAGTACGCGCATCTCCTCCTGAGTGGCCCGTAATTCTCTGGTCATCTCCTGGTTTTGCAGCAGCAGGGCTTCTGTTTGTTGGCGGGTAGTGGCTAAGGCTGCGTCGACATGTTGTTGGATCATATCTCTGATGGTCGGGTCCATGGCTGGATTCGAATGGTTGCGAGTGCGAACCATTGGTCTCGTGATCGTGGGATGAAGGATTACCTTGCCCCACGGTGGGCGCCAAAATGTTCTTGGTAGAATCTGGGTGGCGGCCGAGGTGAGCTCGGCCTCTGTAAAACAAGGTGACGAGAGGATGGGTATCCTCCCTTTGTGGGTAGGTTCTTCTCTGATTTTAGAGTATGATTATTTATTGTTCATTAGTCCTTTCTCTTTGCTTAGTCCATGTTATTTATAGGCCACTTTTAGGGTTTTCTCCATGGATCTCGCAAAGGTAGTTACATAAGTCCATTAGATAAGTCCGTTAGTTCATAGGTTCCTCTTTTTCAGGGAACGGTTATTCCGGCCGAGGTCCGAGTAAGAGGGAGAGGTGAGCTCTCCACTCCGGATCCTGGCCGAGGTCCGAGCACGAGGGAGAGGCGAGCTCCTCAACTCGGCCCGGTACAAAGGTAAATTTTCGGGTTCACTAAACTAACCAATAAATTATGGCATATATATATATATATATATATATATATATATTAAAATTTTATTTTCAACTTTCCTATGATTGTTTTCTTCAAAGATCAAATAATATTTTCATTCCATTTTTGTGTTGATCATGGTTTTGTTTCTTTTTCATAGTTGCATGGTTAGTTTTTGTGCTTGTATATTATAGGTAATCTATCTGGCAAAATTTGTACCAGAGGTATTGCTTTGATTTGTAGGTGCAAGGATATCCATCTAATGCTTATTCTGCTAAGCATAGTTAGAAAATCACATCCTTTGATGATGTTGACAGACTTGGTTGAAACTGATTTACCCCTTGCAACGGAATGAATGGATATTACAGCAACGATGAAACCCGTGCAATGGGAACGATGGTGGCGATTATTGACGCACACCAGAATTGAATGTTCGGTCTATATAGGAGTTTATGTTTGACAAACATTATATAGTAGTTGGGAGTAATTTCTAATTTTTACCGACTGTTGAGTAAAAAACAAGTTTTTTTTATTTTTTATTTTTGAATAAATTATAAAAGTATTTTTGAGATTTTATATAATTACATAAATATTTTTTACTTTTATAATTATTACTTTTATCTTTATTATTAGATTTGAGAGGTATCGACATAATGTTTTGAAATAATTTAGGGGATGTTTATTTAATATTTTTAAATTTAAAGTTCAATCAGTGTAGGAAAACAAAAATCAGTCATGTTTACGTAATTATATAATATCTTAGTAGGTATTGCTAAATTAGCTAATTTATCTTTTTACTCTAAAATATCTATTAGATTTATTATTTCTATTTTTTAATAGAGGAGGGTTTTAATTTATCATTCTCTTATTTATGTTTTACTTTATCCTTTTGTCAACAATAGGGTTTTACTTTACTTTTGGATATTTTTATATTACACTTTTATGTTTGTTTTATTTTAAACTAGATTAAAAATATTTTAAGATATAGTATAAAATTAATAATAGGAAATTAGACAATATGAAATTTTTTCTTTAAATTATATTATTTACTATCATTTTAGTTCCTAATTTAAGAAAATAAAATAAAATTAAATAATTAAATTTAAGGTTAGAATTCAAAACTAAAAAGATATAAATATTTTTCAAGAACTATTTTCTTATTTTTTAATCTTACAAAATTATCTGATTTTTAAACTTTTTAAATATTAAAATAATGGTTTATTGATTTACTCTATAGTTTATCAAATAATTTTAATTTAATAAACTAAATTAATAATTTTCGACTACTTTAATTTTCAGCGTTAACTAATTTTTCAATTTTCAACTATTTTTCTTTTGTACTTTTAATGAAATAATTCAAGTAGTATCATAAAGGAAGTAAAATCATATTTAATTTTGAACTGAAAAGTATTTATGAATATCTGATTCAAAATATTTTTCGATAGAAAAGTTGAAAAAGTTAATCTCACCTTCATTGTCTTAAAGAAAAACCCTTACATTAAAATATCTTTTAATTAGTTGCCGGTAACCAGTAATTGAATGAACAAAAGAATGAACACGCACTAAAAGAGGCAAAAGCAGAAATGGAAATGCTTCTCCACCTTCTCGTTTGCCTTTGAACTAGGGAATTTGTTACTGGGTCACAATTGGAGTCCTCCGTGTTGAGTCTTATATTAATTCAAAGTCTCACATAGGAGAGTATTGAAAAAAGAAATGAATGAAAAATCTATATAAGTGAAAGTATTAGATTTTATTTACTTGTACCACATCTTTGAATCTATAATGAATATTTTAGATTTTAAGTAGTGTGTGTCAAATACTTGGAGAGTTTGTAGTTTTCCCATCCAGAAAAAATTATTATGTGGCGAGGGTTTGTAGTTTTCCCATCCAAAAAAAAACTATTATGTGACGAGGGTTTGTGATTTTTCTTCCGTCCAAAAATCATACTATGACGAGGGTTTGTGATTTCTTTCCGGTCAAAAATCACATTATGGCGAGGGTTTGTGATTTTTCTTCCGTTCAAAAATACACTGTGGCGAGGGTTTGTGATTTTCTTTTTCGTTCAAAAATCACACTGTTGTGAGGGTTTGTGATTTTTCCGTTAAAAAATTACTCATAGTGAATTTTATCCAGTGGGATCGTGGACTAGGTCTTAGGCACCAAACTACGTTAACATTTTTGTGTGCTCCTTTTCTTTCTCCCTTATACTATATTTTTAAGCAGGTTGGATTCCCAACAGTGGTATCAGAACTGATGGTTCGACTTGGCGAGAGATGAATCCATGAAAGTCAGGTGGACCTATCTTGAGATGATTTTCTTTGTTGAAAGTATTCTACTGTAGAGAGGGAGAAAGTATAATGGTCCTTCGTTTGAAGGGAGGATTGTTGGGATACAATCAAAGTCCCACATCAGAAGATGCAAAGCTTGAAGGAGAAGAAGAATTTTGTCAATTAGAAGATTTTGTTGCAAGGGAGGATTGCTCCAAAAGTCGGAAGATTCTGCTGGAAGGGAGGATTGCTCCATAAGTCAGAAGATTCTGCTGCAAGGAAATATTGCTCCAGAAGTCAGAAGATTCTACTGTTGCAAGAGAAGATTGCTCTATGTTAGTTTTGATATAAAGAAGGATTATTGTAAAAGTGTAAGATTTTAAATTAAGGAGAGATTTATTGAGTCTTTTGTTAATTCAAAGTCCTACATCGAAGAGTATTAAAAAGAGAGATAAGTGAGAGTATTAGGTTTTATTCACTTGCACCACATCCTTGAAACTAATGAAAATTTCACATAAAAGAATTTTCCGACAATAACCCAGGTAACCATGTTGAGGCAAACAAGAAAGATTACAAAACATGAAGCACATGTTTCAACCTTTGTTAATTCAAAGTCCTACATCGAAGAGTATTAAAAAGATAGATAAGTGAGAGTATTAAGTTTTATTCACTTGTACCATATCCTTGAAACTAATGAAAATTTCATATAAAAGAATTTCCCAACAATGACCCAGGTAACCATGTTGAGGCAAACAAGAAAGATTACAAAACATGAAGCACATGTTTCAACCGAACATAAATAAAGGCCATATCCATCTAAAGGGGTAAAAAATAAATAAAAAATAGAGTTCATCCCCAAGGCAACAAATTTATTTGCATTCTCATGATATGATTTATAGACAAGGGTCAAGGTCAAAACAAATATACAAGGCTTATGTAACTACATTATCACCTCGTAAATGAAGAAAACATGTGCCGGAAAACCCACATATTAAGATTGTCAATAATTTGACTCGTTATCATGAAAAAGAAATGTAACAACGAAATGGGTATAGTGGAGTGTGTGACCGAGCTAGGCATAGAAGACAAGAAAGGAAGCACGTGGAAAGTGTAAGAGAAATGCATAAAATGTGGTTGTGGGCGTGAACCGCAGGCGGCTATGCGCAAACTTAAAACTTTGAAATTGTTTTTGGCTTTTGGGTTCCACATGACGCTTAGGTTTAGACTTTGAAGTTGTAGATGTGGGCAAACTACTGATCCCGACGTTGAAAACTCCAACTAGATTTTGAGGTTCTTTTAGTTTTTAACGACAATGGGTCATCCTTCAAAATGTGGGTACCAAAACAAAGAAGACCAAAACAAGTTGAAACCAAAACAAGTTAACTAGACTGTCGGATTAAATTGCACTCTTCTGTTCAATGAGTTTACTGGATTACCAGTAGTGTTAGATTTTAATTTTGTCCACTTTCTTTTTTTAACTTACATTTTTGTATATATTTTTCTTTGGTAAATGCTAATAATAATTTGCAATTAGATAAGGAACTAACTAGAAATCTCTTTTGTTGGAATACATAAAATTATATTAGAAATTATTTTTCAGCACCGATTCTTAATTATTCTTAACTAGTATTCGTAGAATAATAATAAATAAAATTCTATTTTTCCAAAGAGTCATATGTTATAAATACGGAATATTTATCAGCTTTTACTTATAGTTATTTTGCCATAAAGTTTGATTGATCAGATTGTTTTCTCAATTACGCTTTCATTATGTCATTTTTCTTTCTTTTCTACTGGAAAACTAGTTATCTCATCGTTGGAAGAGAGTAAAATGAGTTAAATTCCATTTTTAAAATACTCATTTTCCCTCTTTTAAATGATCATCAAAAGATTTTTAGTTTTTATATTCCATCACTTAATTAAATATACTTCCTTTTTTAATTTAATTATCTAATTATTAAAATAATTTTAATATAACCTATTTTATTCATTATGTTCTTTATATCTCATCCTTTCTCCAAAAGATCAAATTTTATTTTATGCATCATTCTTCTCCTTCCTTTCACATTACACCTTTCTTTCATGTTGATTTTCTTTTTCTTTCACTAACAATGCTAGTTTCATTTTTTATCGTTAGTTTTATTTTACTCTAGAAATTAGTGTTAAGTTTTTTCTCCAACCAATGGTATGAATCTTCTTATATAACAATTGTGTTAGTGTCTTTAATCATTTAACTAATTTTCTTTTTCAGCTACTTATTTTAATTTTTTTTATCAAATACCTGCATCAATCTCATTTTCTTAAAAAAAAAAAAAGTTGTATATCAGAAATAACTTTCTAGAATATAAAGAGTGACAATTTCAGTGAGCTTTTTCTATAACATTATTTTGTTTTTTACATTCTAAAAAGTATTTTTCTAAATATAAAAATAGTGTTGTAGAAAGAATTTTTCATAATGGTAACTATAGTATGTTCTATAATTCTCTCTTCAATGTAAAAATATTTAAAACAATATTCAAAATGATGATTATATTTAATTTTGAAATCTCTTTCCAATATAAAATTATATTTATTGGAAAATTATATTTTCTACTAATAAAGAAGAAGAATAATGCAAGTGTTCTAGAAAAAGATTAAGGCAGGTGGTCAAAGAAGATGACTAATTAAATAGTTATAAAAGAAATCTAACATGTTAAAAGATGGAGAATAATAAATGACAAGAGAAAAAGACTAACTTGAAAGAGAAATCTATTATAAATAAAAGAGAGAAGTGTATTCTAAAAAAGGGGAAAAATAATGATAAACCTAGAACATAATAAATAAAATAAAAAAATCATAAAAAAAATACTTTAATTAAAAAATGAGAGTTTATTTGCTCAAGAAAGGGAACGTAAAAAACAAAACTCTTATTAAAACTGATTAACGAGCAAGCTTATCTTCATAAATTTTTTACTAGGTTGAAACAATAGATAAGACCTACTCATATATATATATATATATATATATATATATATATATATATATATATATATATATATATATATATATATATATATATATTATAAAAAAAGTATGCATAATTTTGATTATTAAAAATTAGAAATTTTTTCAATCAATTTATTTTTATATTATTATCTAACATTCGATTTTCGTCCCTCCATCCAATGTTACAAAACATATATACAAATTCATCTATAAGAGAATAAATATAGATACACATCTTTTCAATAATATTTTTATCTCTAATTCTCATTTTCTATTCTTTTCATTTCTCTTTTCCTTTCTTATCTCATCTATAATATTTTCTATTTTCTCTTTCTCTTTCTCTTTTTTTTTTCTTACTACTCAAGACATTTGAAGGTGAATTATACTTTTAAAAAATTAAATATGGTATCTAAATATTATAAAAAATTCTATCATTCGAATTACTACTATTAGTTTTAAAAATAATTTTTTTACCACAACATTATAGTCATATATAATTTTAATTTCTTTATAATTAAAGTTTTAATTTGTGTTTCTTGTCTTATTTTAAAAAATTAAGTCTATCATCATAATTATTAATTCAATTAACTTAAACAACAAATGAAATATTGAAAGTTTCTATCATACAGCACATTTTAATTTACATAAAGACATACATAAAATGAGATAAAAAAATTAATTTAATTATAAGTATATAAATTTTCCAATCTATTTTTCACATTGGACGTTGTCTGGGCCTGCCCTGAAAATGCATTTAACATATATTAAGAATCATTAAAAGATTTGTAGCAGTTGTACTACATATGCTGGCTAAAGGATTATTGAGGCTAGGAAAAGGGAGGATAATCATCTTAAGACTTATTATTATTAAAATTATTAAAATTATTGTTCATACCAATTCCTAATTTTTTTATTTATTGATCTCTAATTTCTTTTCCTCAGAATGGATGAAATGGGAAAGTTTAAAAATATTGTTTCTAGAACATTTATATAATAAATTTGGATTACAAGCTTTTACAAAATTTTGACTTCTGAGAGTAATTGTCATTTATGATATACATATATATAATAAACTATATTTGATATTCTCTATATTTTTATAAGATTCTACAAATATCTCTTTCTATTTTATCCCTACATACAAAACTTTTTAATTTTGTTTGAAAAATATTACAATAACTCCTTTATGCAACTGACCCTTTAATGTTAAAAAACATAAATATTGTAAAAACCGCATTTAAAATCTTAAACTGTTTCTATGTTGAATCTTGCTAAACATTAATGGTCACTATGATCGTTAAAAATCTATATTTTTTAATTTGAACCTTATATTTTTTAGAAGTAGGTTTTCATCTGAACCCTATATTTTTTAATCCGATGCAGTTCATAAGTGAAAAAACGTGCCTTTTCATTTATTTTTCTTCTGCAATTAATTAAGTTTTCAATTCAAATTTTTGTCATTCTTAGTTTTGTCATCATTCTTCATCTCATCATCTTTTTCAATATTTTTTTTTATCTTTTACTATCATTCTTCTTAAACCTTTATGATGATTATATATATGTCTTGGTTTCCGTCTTCTCTATACAACAAGCTAGACAATGAATTCACAAAAAAGTTTGACTTTTTTTTATTTTTTTTTTCCCGATTCTTCACTCACGCATCATGTACTTCATTCACTTAGTAGTTTGTTCTTGGATCAATTCATCTACATGATTTAAATGCTCTTAGGATGATAATAATGAAAATGACATTAATAAAAATTAGAATGAAGTTCCTTTAAAGGATGATTATTACGAGAATTTGTTTTAGTTTTAGTTACATAGAATAAATATTTAGGTTAGCTAATTATAATGTTTTTATATTTTCTATTAGTTTTTAGTTATTTTGAATCTATTAATTACGAATTATAAATTTATACATATAAATTTTTAGTTAAAATTTTATCTCAATGTTGAATATGTTATTATTAATGTTACTTCTGTCACATGTGTAGTATAGCTTCTATATAATTTTAAGTCTTTTTTAAAAAAATTATATTCATATTACAATTATTCGATTTATAGTTTTTTATTATATTTCCTATTACGTATAAGATCTCGATTTTCACGATATTTTAAGGGAAGAATTAAATTATATTGGTGTAATTAAAATTATAACATAGAGCAGAATTTTTATTGATCCAACCGTTCACTTTTAGTTAGATATTATTAAAAAAAATTTGTGTCATATAACAATAAAAAGTAATCAAGTGATTCATAAAAGTTAACTTGACATATTTAATATTTAATATAATGTTTGCAGAACTTGAGTAACTTTTATGTTTAGACATGTTTTAAAAAAGTCTTAGTTTAATCTTTATTGTAAAGGAGGAAGAGGCCATGATGAAAATTTATTTTTTATTATATAAAAAATTTATTATTGTTTACTTCTTATTTTATATTTTAAAATATATTTTAAAAATATTAAAATATTGTTATATAATTTTTAAGTTTAAATGGTTAGAAATAAATTTGGGAATCAGAAGAAATTAGGATCTTAAGAGAGAGAAAGAGAAAGCTAAAAAGTGTTGAAAAATTTATAGTGAAAGGTGATTCAAGGAGTAAAAGATAAGAAAATTATTTTTTGTTATTATTATATTAAAACCATCAAATTTGGGCGCCTTTTAACTTTGGGCCGAGATCATTGCTCTTCTAGACAATCCATAGGGTCAGCCCATATATATTTATACATATTATACATCTTATTAATTCATAATTTTACTTATCATATTGAAAAAATATTTAATTTTTTAATCGTTAAACTTAATTATTGATTGTTAAATATTTATAATATTTTATTATTAATTAAATTTAATTATTTATAACATTATCTGTATGTAAAAAATAACGTAACTGTCCTAGATACCTTTTTTTAAATATTCCATAATATTAATTAAAAATTTATTAAAATTCAAATTATTTTGATAGATTTTACCTCTCATTTGATGATTCCCCTCTTAATTTAAACATGTGTATAGTATTTTATAGTCTATTAAGAATATCTGCTGTTATTTTTATCAACGAATTATTTAACTTTTAATCATTTTGGCACTTTAATTTAATTCTTAATTAAAAACTAAAATAATATAATTCAGGAACTAAAACAATAATGAATATCATTTAGAAATTAAAATAATAGACTTTTCCACTCTCAATAATTATTTTATTTATCTTTTAATGATTAAATTGTTTAATACACACACTTTTAAATACTAAAATCATGATTAGTAATAAACTAAAACAACATGATATGCATAATTAAAACATTTTTCTAAAAAGGGAAATTAAATAGTTTAATGATAATTAAAAAATTACATCAAATTTTAAAGAAATAAAATTGTTTATTTTCAGTGTCCACTATAACTAGAAATAAATATAAGTGAGCAATAATTTGGAGAAAACCAAATTATAGTACATTTCATATAGTGTAATGTTTTATAAAATATAAGACGTCGAGTTATTTCTTTTTAAATGTATGGAAATTTACTCTAATTACTAACTTTGTCACAAATAGGATTTTTTTTATATATCCATTATTAATTGATTAGATATAAAAAAATTTGACTTTTTACATTAACAATTGATAAAATCGATGTAAAAAAGTTTGACTATTCAAAATTAAGGAACTAATCACATTTTTTTTTAAATTTATATGGAAAACATATCTAACCCTTCTTTTTTATTAATTAATTAATTATTCATTTTTTGTAATTATTTTAATTAAATTATTCATAAAAAATAAATTAGACATATTTAATCTTTAGACTGATTGACCACTATTTTTTTCGCATACATTAAATTTAGTCAACTCAATAATTTAGTTTGATATTTTTATTAGTTAGATGTTATATAAATTTTATATAATTTTAAAATTATTTATTAATTTAAAAAATCAACTTATTTTAATATAATTTAAAATTAAAATATATATAAATATTAATTATTACATAACATATCTAAAAATATTCAAATTATATTAAATTTTACATAAATAATATTAAATATAATATTTACTAATCTAACAGTTAAATAAATTTAATTTAATTTATAAAGATGTTATTATAATACATGAGTCAACTAAATCTTAATTTTTTTTATAAAGAGTTCGCGGTAATTTCAAGCTAAATTATACATTAAAAATTTTTCACTGGGTTAAGATACGAATGATTAAATTTATCATCCTATTTAAAAATGTTAAAAAATTTTAAATTACCCACTAAGAAAGAAGAAGACATATATAAAAGATAGAATGAATGACTAATTTTATTGTGTAGGTTGGGGCTATGGAGTTTTGGAAATCAAATGGCAAGAAAATACGCTTGAAATGACATTAATTTGGATGGAACGTGTTCCATTAGTGAAGCTTAAATCATTTCACCTCATTTTTTCCCCTGCAATTTTTCTGTCAATCCAAACACATCCGATTGGATTTAATAATAGAATAATAAATAACATCATTTCATTGCACCTCAATTAAAAATAAATAATATAGACACGTTTTATTAGTTAATGCATTTAATAAAGATATGAATGAATTATTTAGAGATATTCATTGAATTGCATTAATTAATTGGATGAACTTGAAAATTCAAAATAAACTCATCTCCATCAGAAAATTTGACGGGTTATCCGTGGAGAGATTTTTCTTTCCAACCACATCTTTTTTAATATTTACAAATACATGAACTTAAAACCTTAACTAAATTTTTTATTTCAAATCCAAATCAAACAAAGTAAGTTTCATTTATTTCTTAATTTAAATAAAACAATCAATTCATTTTTTAACTTTTAGATTAATGCATTAATTTTAGACTATAATAATTAATTATAATTTTAGACTCTAAATCAATTTTTAATTCAAATTGTTCTCATTTAATTCTATCTTAAATCCCAATCAATCTAACCCATGAACACACCAAAACTATATATGCAGAGGAATATAAAATTAACTATTTGAAGTAGAATATATCGAATTCTGATATAAAATTGAAATAGAAGACATGCAATAAGAAACAATTTCGAGATTCAAATTCAGTTCACTGTACGGCGTAATATATATTTGTACATATTTTTCATTAATTCTACCAACAATGAAAAGCAAATAAGTAAACATTATTCTTATAAAAGAAAAAGAAAAGAATTAATCATTATTAATTAACTTAAGGAAAGTCGAAAAATAACTCTTTTCGTGGATTTTTAATTTCTTACAAAAAAAAAAGATATATTATTAATTTTTTCCATTATTTATTTATTCTCGAAACTAACTACTTTATATAGAATAGTAGTATTATGCATAAAAAGTTTATTTACTATCTGGATAAAAAAAATATTTAATATGTCAAATAAATTTGAAAAAAATACAAGTTTAAAATTTTTCTTTGTTGTTTAATTCAAATCACATGTATTTAAAGTTTATTGTCTTTTATAAAATTTTATTAAAAATTATATAACGTAATATTGTTGGATCTTATTTTTCTCCTGATTAATATAATAAGTTTTAATACGGTATGATAATTTTGTTTGCATAAATTTATTTGATTCAATGTTGTATGAAATAAAAAAAATATATATATATATTTATTTGATTCAATGTGTATGAAATAAAAAAAAAGTAATCATTATTATTAATTTATGGAAAATCGAAGAATAACTCTTTTAGTAGATTTTTAATTTCTTATTAAGAAGATATATTATTATTTTTTTTATTATTTATTTATTCCCGAAACTAATTTCTTTCTATAAAATAATAATATTATGCATAGAAAGTTTATTTACTGCCTAGATAAAAAAAATGTTTAGTATGTCAAATAAATTTGAGAAAAAATACACATTATCAAGTTTAAAATTTTTGACTGTTGTTTAATCACAAATCACATGTATTCAAGGTTTATAGTCTTTTATAAAATTTTATTAAAAATTATATCAACAGTGTTATTGTTGGATCCTTAATTTTCTAATGATTAATATGATAACTTTTAACACATAGATGATAATTTTATCTACATATATTTATTTGGTTCAATGTGTATGATATAAAATTATTTTACTTGTATACATTAAACTCAATAACTTTAACAATCTTGTATAAAAAAAAGGTTTACTTTTTAGACCTAAAAGAAAAAGTAATGGGAACAAATGACCAAATTACCGTTCAAAAGAAACCGATTACAACTTGCATGTATAATAATTAATTATTAATGAATTCCAATATTTAATATATCCCAAAATCTAGAAATTGAATTCAAAGTCAAAATTAATGACATATGTTTCAAAGAATGTAGTACAATTATATATATATTCTCATTGTTTCACACGGAGAAGCATACCAGAAGTGAGCGTTGTAGAAGAAACTTGAAGAGCATTTCTCTTTGTGCATAGGTTTCATAACTAGAACGCTTGAGAGTTAAGCTTGGCACCAGGTACTTCTACTTGTAATTTAGTTACATAATATGAAATTGTTTTAAAGAATTATTTAATTTATTTCAACCATATCATTTCCCTTCACATCCAAAAACTCACAGAGTAAGTTATATCCTTCATAGGTTCATCCATCATATCATGGCGTTAAAAGGAATTAAGAAGCAAATTCTTGGATCTAAAAAGCCAGTCTCTTATCCTACCTATGAACAAGTGTGTATTTCGCTATTTATTTTGTTTTAATTTTTTAAAAATATTTACAATTAATTTAATTTATGTTCTTAATTGTGATTCAAATTGTTGAATTTCAATCTCAATTTTAATTGAATTTGTAGATGATTAAGGAGGCAATTACCACACTGAAGAAGAGGACTGGTTCAAGCCAGTATGCAATTGCTAAGTTCATGGAGGAGAAGTACAAGCATCTTTCATTGGGCTTTAGGAAGATTTTGTCGTATCAATTGAAGAGGCTTGTTGCTTCAGAAAAGCTTGTCAAAGTCAAAGGATCATTCAAGCTCCCCCCAAAGACGAAAGTCACAACACCAAAGCCCAAACTCAAGCCCAAGCCTAAACAATCTCTTAAGATAGAGCAAACTGAAACAACCAATTCAACTCCTGAGGCAAAGCCTAAACGCAAGGCTCCCGTGATTAACTCTAGGCCTTTCATTCTCAAAAACCATAAGTCAAAACCCCAAAACAAGTCCAAACAACCTCTCAAGGCTAAGAAAACCAAGACAACCCAGCCAACTGCTGAGGTAAAGCCTAAGCGCAAGGCTCCTGTGATTAACTCTAGACCTTTGAATCTTAGAGACCTCAAATCCAAACCTCAGAGTAAGCCGAATCCCAAACCCAAGACCAAACAACCTCTTAAGGCTAAGAAAACCAAGACAACCCAGCCAACCGATGGGGCAAAGCCCAACCCAATTGCCAAGTCTGAGCGTCCTGCTAGGCACAAAGCTCTTTTGATTAAGGCTGAGCCTTGGACTGTCAAGGCAATACCCAAGAAGGGACCTGTGAAGGCTACATCAAAAGGAAAAGCTTCTGCAAGGAGCTACAAGCCCTAAAGCGTTAAACCAACGTTGAAGAAGAGGGTGGTAAATGGTAGGAAGTGAAGGAACGGTCTCATTTGCCTAGTGTTTGCATTGTAGGGTGAAAATAAAAATGAATTAAGTTTTTTAATTAAGTTAAAGTTAAAATATGCATAAGTTAATTTTTAAAAAAATTTCTTATTTAACTTTTCCAAAATGTGAATTATAACTTATGCATAGATTAGTTTCAACTTAATATGAGAACTAAATTTCTTTTCATTTCTTATAATATTTAAATAGGACCTTAGTCTTATAATTAAGTTCTTTATCTTTGTGGTGTAGTTTGGTCCAAATTGTTTTTGGCCTTTTCATGGTGAATGTTTTAGTTTCTTTTTTCTTAATTTGAATTTGAATTTGACAATCATTATCTAAAAATTTCAGATGTTGTCTTTTTGCAAAAAAAAATTTCTCTTAGTTTATTAATTGTTGTCATCATTTTCTTGTTCGTATCGTGATCTTTTGTCAAAGGAATGTGTTAAAGTTTTATCCCTTGATTGAAAATTAAGATCGGTGAAATGGTTGGATGCATAAAAATCATACATCTAAACTCTTTCCCGGCCCATAATCATAAGCTTCCTTCTTATATAAATCGATGATTTCTTCGATCGATAAGTGTTATTTAATGCGCTTATTATTTTTACAATCTATTAGCCTAAACAAAATTTGATGATCTATGAGTTTGCGGCTTGTTTAAGGTTTTGTATTTGAAGTGAGAGTCTGTCGACATGAGTTAGAAAAGTCCACTAATTTTCCTCTATTGTTTAATTCAAATCACATGTATTTAAAATTTATTGTCTTTTATAAAATTTTATTAAAAATTATATCAACTATAATATTGTTGGATCCTTATTTTTCTTATGATTAATATGATAAGTTTTAACACGGTATAATCATTTTGTTTGCATATATTTATTTGGTTCAATGTGATGAAATAAAAAAAAGGACAGAAATAATCATTATTATTAATTTATGAAAAATCGAAGAATAACTCTTCTAGTAGATTTTTAATTTCTTACTAGGAAGATATATTATTATTTTTTTCCATTATTTATTTATTTCTGAAATTAATTTCTTTCTATAAAATAGTAGTATCATGCATAGAAAGTTTATTTACTGCCTGGATACCAAAAAAATGTTTAGTATGTCAAATAAATTTGAGAAAAAATACACATTATCAAGTCTGAAATTTTCCACTGTTGTTTAATCACAAATCACATGCATTCAAAGTTTATAGTCTTTTATAAAATTTTATTAAACATTATATCAACGGTAATATTGATGGATCCTTAATTTTCTAATGATTAATATAATAACTTTTAATACATAAATGATAATTTTATTTATGTATATTTATTTGGTTCAATGTGTATGATGTAAAATTATTTTACCCGTATACATTAAATTTAATAACTTTAACAATCTTTACATATAAAAAGGGATTTACATTCTAGATCCACGGGTAAAATTAATAGGAACAAATGAGCATTCAAAAGAAATCGATTACAACTTGCATGTATAATAATTAATTATTAATGAATTCCAATATTTAATATATCCTAATATCTAGAAATTGAATTCAAAGTCAAAATTAAATGACATGTGTTTCAAAGAATGTAGTAGAACTATATATATATTCTTATTGTTTCACACGGAGAAGCATATCAGAAGTGAGCGTTGTAGAAGAAACTTGAAGAACATTTCTCTTTATGCATAGGTTTCATAACTAGAACGCTTGGGAGTTATGTTTTGCACCAAGTACTTTTACTTGTAATTTGGTTACATAATATGATGATGTATGTATATATTAAAAAAAGTGATTGTTGAGCAATGTGGAATTGTTTTAAAGAATTATTTAATTTATTTCAACCATTTCATTTCCCTTCAAATCCACAAATTCACAGAGTAAGCTACATCCTTCATAGGTTCATCTATCATATCATGGCGTTAAAAGGAATTAAGAAGCAAATTCCTGGATCTCAAAAGCCAGCCTCTTATCTGTTTTATTTTTTAAAAAAACATTTAAAATTAATTTAATTTATGTTCTTAATTGTGATTCTCATTGTTGAATTTCAATCTCCATTTTAATTGAATTTGTTGATGATTAAGAAGGCGATTACCAAATTGAAGAAGAGGATGGGTTCAAGCCAATATGCAATTGCTAAGTTCATGGAGGAGAAGTACAAACATCTTCCATTGAGTTTTAGGAAGATTTTGTCGTATCAATTAAAGAGGCTTGTTGCTTCAGAAAAGCTTGTCAGAGTTAAAGGATCATTCAAGCTCCCTCCAAAGACGAAACTCGCAACACTAAAGCCTAAACCCAAGCCCAAGCCTAAACAAGCTTTTAAGACAGAGAAAACTGAAACAACTAATTCAACTACTGAGGCAAAGCCTAAAAGCAAGGCTCCCGTGATTAACTCTAGGCCTTTCATTCACGAAAACCCCAAGTTAAAACCCCAGAGCAAGTCCAAACAACCTCTCAAGGCTAAGAAAACCAAGACAACCCAACCAACTGCTGAGGCAATGCCTAAGCGCAAAGCTCCTGTGATTAACTCTAGACCTTTGAATCTTAGAGACCTCAAATCCAAACCTCAGATCAAGCCCAATCCCAAACCCAAGACCAAACAACCTCTTAAGGTTATGAAAACCAAGACAACCCAGCCAACTGTTGAGGCAAAGCCCAATCCAACTGCCAAGTCTGAGCGTCCTGCTAGGCATAAAGCTCTTTTGATTAAGGCTGAGCCTTGGACTGTCAAGGCAATACCCAGAAAGGGACCTGCGAAGGCTACACCAAAAGGAAAAGCTTCTGCAAAGAGCTACAAGCCCTAAAGCATTAAACCAACGTTAAGGAAGAGGGTGATAAATGGTAGGAAGTGAAGGAAGGGTCTCATTTGCCTAGTGTTTGCATTGTAGGGTGAAAATAAAAATAAATGAAGTTTTTTAAATAGGTTAAAGTTAAAATATGCATAAGTAAATTTTAAAAAAAATTTCTTATTTAACTTTTCCAAAAAGTGAATTATAACTTATGCATAGATTAATTTCAACTTAAGAGAGGAACTTAATTTCTTTTCTTTTCTTATAATATTTAAATAGGACCTTAGTCCTATAATTAAGTTCTTTATCTTTGTGGTGTAATTTGGTCCAAATTGTTTTTGGCTTTTTCTTGGTGAATATTTTAGTTTCTGTTTTCTCAGTTTGGATTTGAATTTCACAATCATTATCTAGAAATTCTAGATGTTGTCTTTTTGCAAATTTTTTTCTCTTAGTTTATTAATTGTTGTCATCATTTTCTTGTTTGTGTCGTAATCTTTTGTCAAAGGAATGTGTTAAAGTTTTATCCCTTGATTGAAAATTAATATTGGTGAAATGGTTGGATGCATACAAATCATACATCTAAACTCTTCCCTGGCCTATAATCATAAGCTTCCTTCTTATATAAATCGATGATTTCTTCGATCAATAAGTGTTATTTAATGTGCATAATATTTTTACAATCTATTAGCCTAAACAAAATTTGATGATCTGTAAGTTTGCAGCTTGTTTAAGGTTTTGTGTTTGAAGTGGGAGTCTGTAAACATGAGTTAGAAAAGTGCACTAATTTATATCTAAACATACTCTCGAATTAGATTTAGTTAATTGTGATCGTGATCGGTGAGATTTCAATTGTATGTTTTAAAGGTTAGTTTACCAAGTAGTTAAAATATTGTCTAATTTTCATCATATCTAATAGTTTTAAGTTACTATTGTGTGAATGCGTGGAAAATAGACTATGAGTAATCCTTAACTTAATGTCATTATTTAGATAAAAAAATTACAACCTTCAATATACGAATTAAGGCACATACTTTTTTATTTAATGCATTGTAACGTGTGCTAACTTCAAACTAAGTTATAGAATCTCAATTTGATGTCCCTATTTAGAAGGGTCCAAAGTGTTTAGTGTATTATGAGATTTTTCCCCTTAGAATGAACGAATATGCATATAAGAGTTTCAAAAATTAAGTTGATTATGATAATGTTTAAGGTTTCTTTTAAGTACTGTGTTGGTATCATAGACTGCAATTTTACTAAATATGTATATTCCACTGTCTATTGTCACTATAAAGAAACTACTTGAAGTGTTTTGGCAAAAATGAGAGTGATTTTCTAAGAGGCAAATAAAGCTATTATTGATAGTGAGTGTTTTTTAAAATTTTTAATCGGCTATTTATAGTGAAAGGGCTACATACTCTACCTGAAATTTACAACCTAATAACCAAAAGTTCCACCTAAGGTTAGAGCTATAAGAACATAGAAATCTAACACTCGAAAACAAGGAATTACAAACAAGTAACAAAGGCATAAGAGCACCCTATTTACATGAAGAAACAATACATGCAACAAAGTTAAACACCAATCAAACAAGAAGTAATGTCCTTCTTTTGCTTTGGCCAAAAATTGTTTATGACAGTGTGATTAAGAAGCCTTACACAAATCACGACTCTTATTTTCATAAAATCTTCCTATTTCAAAACCCTAAATAGACTAAACAATTAATTGTGATTTATAGCATCCCCACACCTTCTAAGTTGCCAGTAAAATCCCCACCTGAGCTTCACATTTGAGTATAGTAATGAGTTAATTAGGTCATATGGCATCGCAACAATTAACTATTGTCATCATGTTAAAAATGACATACCAAACATAAGATAAGAAGTCATAAAGAAAAACATGTGTACTTCGATATGCTTATCGTATATATAACACATAGGAAGTTGAATGAACATCCCCGAAACCCCCATCTTCAATGTTATTAGATTACAAAGATTTTTCCATTACTAATAGTTTTCAAAATAAGGGGATGAGGAAATGAGTGAACATTAATGTTTCAATTCTCAAATTTATTATGATCCAGGATAAAAATATATTATTTTTATCCATATATATCCAAATAACTAATCCAAAAACTCAAAATTTGAAAAGATATACATACGCATACTATGAGAAAACCTTATTAATTTAACTGTTTAACACACTTCTAAGAATAAATAAGTTTTGAAGGGCTCTTTTTAGTATAAATATATTTTTAGTTTCAATTTTTTTAAAAAAATTAATTTTAATTATTAAATATAATTTTTAATAGTTTTGGTCGTGTACGTTTCTCACATATTAATAGTTTTAATTTTTGTTGTTGAGTAACAATATTAACAAATGCAATAATTATTTTAATTGTTTATTATGTTATCATATCATTAAGGTATTTGACAAGGATATGTGTGAGTATTTTTTTGATTCATTGTGTTTCTAACCTCTCCTCAACTAGTATAGTGTTATCAATTAGTCTTAAAAGATAAGAGATTAAAAACACAATCTAGCAACAACAAAAAAAAATGACTTGTGACTACCCTTGTATTTGTCTTCTTGGTCGAAAGTGGTAAGTTGATTTATTAATATAGTTATTGTGTGTCATCAATTAATATAAGAAATATTATTTAGAGTAGGTGAAATTTTTAAAAGTTTTAGGAACAAAAGAATATATTAAACTCTTATATGTATATATATATAGAATTAATATTTATATTCATTATTTTCTTATTAATACTTTATATATAATTCATTTTTATATTATTATTATAATTATTAATAGTTTTTATATAAAAATATTTAATCTGAAACTTCACAAGACTTTCTCGGGAACTTCCCACTCACTTTTAAGTTCTAACGGGACCACCTCGTCACGTTTATTCTATTGTTAAAAAAATTGGGCACTTATATGTTAAGGGAGTTTAACAGAATATTTAATCAAACCTGATTCATTGTTTAGTTCATGTATTTTGAAATTAATTATATATTTCTCTTATGTATGTATCATGCTTGTAATTACTATCTTACGTGTACAAGAGAGTTTTGTTATGCTAATCAGATCAGATGTCTTTTGCACATATCAATATCAACCCATGTTTTTCGCATCATACTTCTCCTTCCTTTCACATTACACCTTTCCTTCATGTTGATTTTTTTTCTTTTACTAACGATGTTAGGCTCATTTTTTATCGTTAGTTTTATTTTACTCTAGAAGTTGGTGTTAAGTTTTGTCTCTAACCAATGGTATGGATCTTCTTATGTAACAATTGTGTCAGTGTCTGTAATCATTTAACCAATTTTTTTTCAACCACTTATTTTAATTTTCTTTACCAAATACCTGCATCAATATCATTTTCTTACCAAAAAATAAATAGTTGTATATCAGAAATAACTTTCTAGAAAATAAAGAGTGACAATTTCAGTAAGCTTTTTCTATAACATTATTTTGTTTTTTACATTCTAAAAAATATTTTCCTAATATAAAAATAGTGTTGTAGAAAGAATTTTTTATAATGGTAACCATAATATGTTCTATAATTCTTTCTGCAATGTAAAAATATATAAAACAATATTATAGAAAAAAATTTCAAAATGATGACTGCATTTAGTTTTGAAATCTCTTTCCGATATAAAATTATATTTTCTACTAATAAAGAAAAATAATAAAGCAAGTGTTCTAGAAAAAGATTAAGGCAGGTGGTCAAAGAAGATGATTGATTAAATGGTTATAAAAGAAATCTAACATGTTAAAAGATGGAAAATAATATTAATGGCAAGAGAAAAGGACTAACTTAAAAGAGAAATCTATTATAAATGAAAGAGAGATTTCTCTTTTAAATGAAAGAGAGAAGTGTATTCTAGAAAATGGGAAAAATAATGATAAACCTAGAATATAATAAATAAAATAAAAAATCATAAAAAAACACTTATCATTAGATGATTAAAAAATGAGAGTACATTTGCTTAAGAAAGGGACATAAGAAACAAAACTCTTATTAAAACTAATTAACGAGCAAGCTTAACTTCATAAATTTTTTATTAGGTTGGAACAATAGATAAAACCTACTCATATATAATATTTAATACGATACACTTTTGGCTAACTCACATTTTATTGCTAAGTAATACAAAGTATGCAAAGCCAAGCTAAAACAAACCTTGGAAGAAAATGCTACTTTGAGAACTGAAAATGAGTTACTGCAAAAAGAAGTATCAGATGAAAAATCATCTGAGTCTGAAAAGGATAATTTTATTTCTGAAATTGAAAGATTGAAGAAAGAAAATGAATCCTTACTCAAAGATTTAACAAAGTTCACTAAGGGATCCTCTATGCAAGAAAATATTTTAAAATATGGGAGATCTCCATCTGATAAGAGTGGACTTGGTTATGTTGAAGAGTCAGACAAAAAAAAAAACAATTTTGTTCCATCTGCTCATAAAAAGAAGATAAAAAATTACAATAAGGTTCCAAATAATTATAGAAAAGATAAAAGAACCTTAAACAAAAAGAAATCTTCTTTCACTAACAAAGAAGGACCCAAAAAGATTTGGGTATCAAAGTCACTCATTATTCTGTTGCAAGATATCCTTAATAGGAAAAGAGAGGACTTAAAGCTGGTACCTAGACAGTGGGTGCTCACGACACATGACGGGAGACCTGTCTATGTTGGAAGATCTCAGACCAAGTAAAGGGTCTGTATCATATGGTTCAAGGAAAGGTAAAATCTTAGGCATTGGGACTGTTGGTAAGACACCCAATCCTCTTATCCAAAATGTGTCTTATGTTAAAGGTCTCAACTTCAATCTACTTAGCATAAGTCAATTTTGTGACAGTGGATATGAAGTAGCTTTTAACTCAAATGAATGTATAGTCAAAAACAAAGACAAATCCATTCTATTTGTTGGGAAAAGAAGGAATAATCTTTATGAGGTTTGTCTTTCTGACCTTAGTGATCAGAATGTGACATGTTTTATTTCAGCTGATGATGAACGAGATATTTGGCACAAAAAGCTTGGACATTTAAGTCTCAAGTATATTTCAAAAATTTCTAAAAAGGATCTTGTAAAAGGTTTGCCAAAAATATCTTGGAAATCCAATCGTCTATGTGAATCTTGTTAGCACGGGAAACAACTCAAAGCTTCTTTTAAATCAAAAAATGTTGTTTCCACGACAAGATCACTAAAACTGTTACATATTGATCTCTTTGGACCTACTCAGACGGAAAGTCTTGGAGGAAAGAGATATGGATTTGTAATTGTAGATGATTATACTAGATTTACATGGGTATACTTCCTAGGACATAAACACGAGTCATTCAACTTTTTTGAAATATTCTGCAAACGTGTTCAAAAAGAAAAAGGAATATGTATTGCGTCTGTTAGGAGCGATCATGGAACAGAAAGTTTCCTCTTCACAGAGAGGGTTTTACAATGAAGTGTAAAAAATACAGTGAGCGAAATCACAGTAGATTGAATACTAAAAGCATGTTCGCCAACTGAACTTTGAAGAAGTGAAGTCTTTAAATAGGCAAAGCTTTAGATATCCGTTAGACACATAAGAATGTCGTTGAACATTTTCCTCAAGAGCTTCCAAAAGGTGTCAGATAGTACTTGAGTGATTGATGGCGTGTGCAGCGGATTTAGATAGCGTGCGCAGTACTTTTTCTAACTTGTACAGAGACTTTGACAGAAAGGTGAAGACCTTTTCGAGTTGCATATGTAAACTCAAATCCCCATACTGATCTTGGATGCTTCTAATGAGTACTTCTTAAGATTTGAAATCTTGGCGCGAGTGACTTATACTTTGCTTCACTTCTTGGGCAGACGATCAACTTCTTCAGTCTAAGAGATTTCGTCTTATCCTATCGTCTGATGACTTGACTTGAGACAGACGAATGACTTCAACTTTGAGGGGTCATCTTCCGTCTATACCTGTTTCGTCTGACTTGCTTGCTCTTCTGTCTGGAAAAGTTTCGTCTGTCTTGTAATAATCAAGACATTAAATATGTTAATCATCTTGACCTAACATATATTTTTTTTATTTTATATTATACGATGATTTAGTAAGAAAAGTTTATTTCAAAGTATTTTTATATAAAAATTAATAAAATATTAAATATATTATTCTTATTATATTTACTACTATTCCACATAGAATGAAAAAACATAAGAATATATATAGATGAAGACGAATCTTATTAATATAAAAGATAAATAACATATAAAAAAATTAAATAAAAATGTTAAAAAATTTTAAATTACCCACTAAGAAAGAAGAAGACATATATAAAAGATAGAATGAATGACTAATTTTATTGTGTAGGTTGGGGCTATGGAGTTTGGAAATCAAATGGCAAGAAAATACGCATAAAATACATTAATTTGGATGGAACGTGTTCCATTACTATTCATTTGTGCAATTTTTCTATCAATCCAAACACATCCGATTGAATTTAATAATAGAATAATAAATAACGTCATTCATTGTACCTCAATAAAAAATAAATAATATAGAAACATTTTATTTGTTAATGCATTTAATAAAGATATGAATGAATTATTTAGAGATATTCATTGAATTGCATTAATTAATTGGATGAACTTGAAAATTCAAAATAAACTCATCTCCATCAGAAAATTTGACGGGTTATCCGTGGAGAGATTTTTCTTTCCAACCACATCTTTTTAATATTTACAAATACATGAACTTAAAACCTTAACTAAATTTTTTATTTCAAATTCAAATCAAACAAAGTAAGTTTCATCTATTTCTTAATTTAAATAAAACAATCAATTCATTTTTTAACTTTTAGATTAATGCATTAATTTTAGACTATAATAATTAATTATAATTTTAGACTCTAAATCAATTTTTAATTCAAATTGTTCTCATTTAATTCTATCTTAAATCCCAATCAATCTAACCCATGAACACTCCAAAACTATATATGCAGAGGGATATAAAATTAACTATTTGAAGTAGAATATATCGAATTCTGATATAAAATTGAAATACAAGACATGCAATAAGAAACAATTTCGAGATTCAAATTCAGTTCACTGTACGGCGTAATATATATTTGTACATATTTTTCATTAATTCTACCAACAACAATGAAAAGCAAATAAGTAAACATTATTCTTATAAAAGAAAAAGGAAAGAAGTAATCATTATTAATTAACTTAAGGAAAGTCGAAGAATAACTCTTTTCGTGGATTTTTAATTTCTTACAAAGAAGATATATTAATAATTTTTTTATTATTTATTTATTCCCGAAACTAACTACTTTATATAGAATAGTAGTATTATGCATAAAAAGTTTATTTACTGTCTGGATAAAAAAAAATGTTTAGTATGTCAAATAAATTTAAGAAAAAATACAAGTTTAAAATTTTCCTTTGTAGTTTAATTCAAATCACGTGTATTTAAAGTTTATTATTTTTTAGAAAATTTTATTAAAAATTATATAACTGTAATATTGTTGGATCTTATTTTTCTCCTGATTAATATAATAAGTTTTAATATGATAATTTTCTTTGCATATATTTATTTAGTTTAATATGTATGAAATAAAAAAAAAGTATATATTTATTTGGTTCAATGTGTATGAAATAAAAAAAATATAGAAGTAATCATTATTATTAATTTATGGAAAATCGAAGAATAACTCTTCTAATAGATTTTTAATTTCTTACTAAGAAGATATATTATTATTTTTTATTCATTATTTATTTATTCCCGAAACTAATTTCTTTCTATAAAATAGTAGTATCATGCATAGAAAGTTTATTTATTGCCTAGATATAAAAGAATGTTTAGTATGTCAAATAAATTTGAGAAAAAATACACATTATCAAGTTTAAAATTTTCCACTGTTTAGTCACAAATCACATATATTCAAGATTTATAGTCTTTTATAAAATTTTATTAAAAATTATATCAACAGTGTTATTGTTGGATCCTTAATTTTCTAATGATTAATATAATAACTTTTAATACATAGATGATAATTTTATTTACATATATTTATTTGGTTCAATGTGTATGATATAAAATTATTTTATTTGTATACATTAAACTCAATAACTTTAACAATCTTGTATACAAAAAGAGGTTTACTTTTTAGACAAAAGGAAAAAGTAACGAAAACAAATGACCAAACTATCGTTCAAAAGAAACCGATTACAACTTGCATGTATAATAATTAATTATTAATGAATTCCAATATTTAATATATCCCAAAATCAAGAAATTGAATTCAAAGTCAAAATTAATGACATATGTTTCAAAGAATGTAGTACAACTATATATATTCTCATTGTTTCACACGGAGAAGCATACTAGAAGTGAGCATTGTAGAAGAAACTTGAAGAGCATTTCTCTTTATGCATAGGTTTCATAACTAAAACGATCAGGAGTTAAGCTTTGCACCAAGTACTTTTACTTGTAATTTGGTTACATAATATGAAATTGTTTTAAAGAATTATTTAATTTATTTCAACCATTTCATTTCCCTTCACATCCACAAACTCACAGAGTAAGTTACATCTTTCATAGGTTCATCCATCATATCATGTCGTTAAAAGGAACTAAGAAGCAAATTCCTGGATCTCAAAAGCCAGCCTCTTATCATACCTATGAACAAGTGTGTATTTCGCTATTTATTTTATTTTAATATTTTTAAAATATTTTACAATTAATTTAATTTATGTTCTTAATTGTGATTCTCATTGTTGAATTTCAATCTCAATTTTAATTGAATTTGTAGATGATTAAGGAGGCAATTACCACACTAAAGAAGAGGACTGGTTCAAGCCAGTATGCAATTGCTAAGTTCATGGAGGAGAAGTACAAGAATCTTCCATTGGGTTTTAGGAAGATTTTATCCTATCAATTGAAGAGGCTTGTTGCTTCAGAAAAGCTTGTCAAAGTCAAAGGATCATTCAAGCTCCCTCCAAAGACGTAAGTCACAACACCAAAGCCCAAACTCAAGCACAAGCCTAAACAATCTCTTAAGACAGAGCAAACTGAAACAACCAATTCAACTCCTGAGGCAAAGCCTAAACGTAAGGCTCCCGTGATTAACTCTAGGCCTTTCATTCTCAAAAACCACAAGTCAAAACCCCAAAACAAGTCAAAACAACCTCTCAAGGCTAAGAAATCCAAGACAACCCAACCAACTGCTGAGGTAAAGGCCAAGCGCAAGGCTCCTGTGATTAACTCTAGACCTTTGAATCTTAGAGACCTCAAATCCAAACCTCAGAGTAAGCCCAATCCCAAACCCAAGACCAAACAACCTCTTAAGGCTAAAAAAACCAAGACAACCCAGCCAACCGCTGAGGCAAAGCCCAACCCAATTGCCAAGTCTGAGCGTCCTACTAGGCACAAAGCTCTTTTGATAAAGGCTGAGCCTTGGACTATCAAGGCAATACCCAAGAAGGGACCTGTGAAGGCTACACCAAAAGGAAAAGCTTCAACAAGGAGCTACAAGCCCTAAAGCGTTAAACCAACGTTGAAGAAGAGGGTGGTAAATGGTAGGAAGTGAAGGAAGGTTCTCATTTGCCTAGTGTTTGCATTGTAGGGTGAAAATTAAAATGAATTAAGTTTTTTAATTAAGTTAAAGTTAAAATATGCATAAGTTAATTTTAAAAAAAATTTCTTATTTAAATTTTCCAAAAAGTTAATTATAACTTATGCATAGATTAATTTCAACTTAAGATGGGAACTTAATTTCTTTTCTTTTCTTATAATATTTAAATAGGACCTTAGTCTTATAATTAAGTTCTTTATCTTTGTGGTGTAGTTTGGTCCAAATTGTTTTTGGCCTTTTCATGGTGAATGTTTTAGTTTCTTTTTTCTTAGTTTGGATTTGAATTTGACAATCATTATCTAGAAATTTCAAATGTTGTCTTTTTGTAAATTTTTTTTCTCTTAGTTTATTAATTGTTGTCATCATTTTCTTGTTTGTGTCGTGATCTTTTGTCAAAGAAATGTGTTAAAGTTTTATCCCTTGATTGAAAATTAAGATCGGTGAAATGGTTGGATGCATACAAATCATACATTTAAACTCTTTCCCGGCCCATAATCATAAGCTTCCTTCTTATATAAATTGATGATTTCTTCGATCGATAAGTGTTATTTAATCCGCTTATTATTTTTATAATCTATTAGCCTAAACAAAATTTTTTGATCTATGAGTTTGCGGCTTGTTTAAGATTTTATATTTGAAGTGAGAGTCTATAGACATGAGTTAGAAAAGTGTACTAATTTTCCTCTGTTGTTTAATTCAAATCACATGTATTTAAAATTTATTGTCTTTTATAAAATTTTATTAAAAATTATACCAACTATAATATTGTTGGATCCTTATTTTTCTTATGATTAATATGATAAGTTTTAACACGGTAAGATCATTTTGTTTGCAAATATTTATTTGGTTCAATGTGATGAAATAAAAAAAAAAAGACAGAAATAATCAACTTTCTTACTAGGAAGATATATTGTTATTTTTTTCCATTATTTATTTATTCCCGAAATTAATTACTTTCTATAAAATAGTAGTATCATGCATAGAAAGTTTATTAACTGCCTGGATACCAAAAAAAATGTTTAGTATGTCAAATAAATTTGAGAAAAAATACACATTATCAAGTCTGAAATTTTCTACTGTTGTTTAATCACAAATCACATGCATTCAAAGTTTATAGTCTTTTATAAAATTTTATTAAAAATTATATCAACGGTAATTGATGGATCCTTAATTTTCTAATGATTAATATGATAACTTTTAATACATAAATGATAATTTTATTTACGTATATTTATTTGGTTTAATGTGTATGATATAAAATTATTTTACTCGTATACATTAAATTTAATAACTTTAATAATCTTTACATATAAAAAGAGGTTTACATTCTAGATCTACTTGTAAAAGTAACGGGAACAAATGACCATTTAAAAGAAACCGATTACAACTTGCATGTATAATAATTAATTATTAATGAATTCCAATATTTAATATATCCTAATATCTAGAAATTGAATTCAAAGTCAAAATTAAATGACATGTGTTTCAAAGAATGTAGTAGAACTATATATATATATTCTCATTGTTTCACACGGAGAAGCATATCAGAAGTGAGCGTTGTAGAAGAAACTTGAAGAGCATTTCTCTTTGTGTATAGGTTTCATAACTAGAATGCTTGGGAGTTAAATTTTGCACCAGGTACTTTTACTTGTAATTTGGTTACATAATATGATCATGTATGTATATATTAAAAAAAGTGATCGTTGAGCAATGTGGAATTGTTTTAAAGAATTATTTAATTTATTTCAACCATTTCATTTCCCTTCAAATCCACAAATTCACAGAGTAAGCTACATCCTTCATAGGTTCATCTATCATATCATGGCGTTAAAAGGAATTAAGAAGCAAATTCCTGGATCTCAAAAGCCAGCCTCTTATCCTACCTATGAACAGGTGTGTATTTCGCTATTTATTTTATTTTATTTTTTAAAAAACATTTACAATTAATTTAATTTATGTTCTTAATTGTGATTCTCATTGTTGAATTTCAATCTCCATTTTAATTGAATTTGTAGATGATTAAGGAGGCAATTACCACATTGAAGAAGAGGACTGGTTTAAGCCAATATGCAATTGCTAAGTTCATGGAGGAGAAGTACAAGCATCTTCCATTGAGTTTTATGAATATTTTGTCGTATCAATTGAAGAGGCTTGTTGCTTTAGAAAAGCTTGTCAGAGTCAAAGGATCATTCAAGTTTCCCCCAAAGACGAAACTCGCAACACTTAAGCCTAAACCCAAGCCCAAGCCTAAACAAGCTCTTAAGACTGAGAAAACTGAAACAACCAATTCAACTACTGAGGCAAAGCCTAAAAGCAAGGCTCCCGTGATTAACTCTAGGCCTTTCATTCACGAAAACCCCAAGTTAAAACCCTAGAGCAAGTCCAAACAACCTCTCAAGGCTAAGAAAGCCAAGACAACCCAGCCAATTGTTGAGGCAATGCCCAAGCGCAAAGCTCCTGTGATTAACTCTAGGCTTTTGAATCTTAGAGACCTTAAATCCAAACCTCAGATCAAGCCCAATCCCAAACCCAAGACCAAACAACCTCTTAAGGTTAAGAAAACCAAGACAACCCAGCCAACTGTTGAGGCAAAGCCCAATCCAATTGCCAAGTTTGTTCGTCCTGCTAGGCACAAAGCTCTTTTGATTAAGGCTGAACCTTGGACTGTCAAGGCAATACCCAAAAAGGGACCTGCGAAGGCTACACCAAAATGAAAAGCTTCTGCAAATAGCTACAAGCCCTAAAGCGTTAAACTAACGTTGAGGAAGAGGGTGGTAAATGGTAGGAAGTGAAGGAAGGGTCTCATTTGCCTAGTGTTTGCATTGTAGGGTGAAAATAAAAATGAACTAAGTTTTTTAATTAAGTTAAAGTTAAAATATGCATAAGTTAATTTTAAAAAAAATTTCTTATTTAACTTTTCCAAAAGGTTAATTATAACTTATGCATAAATTAATTTCAACTTAAGATGGGAACTTAATTTCTTTTCTTTTCTTATAACATTTAAATAGGACCTTAGTCTTATAATTAAGTTCTTTATCTTTGTGGTGTAGTTTGGTCCAAATTGTTTTTGGCCTTTTCATGGTGAATGTTTTAGTTTCTTTTTTCTTAGTTTGAATTTAAATTTGACAATCATTATTTAGAAATTTCACATGTTATCTTTTCGCAAATTTTTTTTGTAAAAGATAAACCACAAAAAGGGGGGCTTGAATTGTGGTTTCAAAAAAAAAATTAATTTTCTTTTGTCTGTACCTATCGTCTGTACCTATCGTCTGTGGGTTTCGTCTGTGAGTTCAAAGCTTGATCAGACGAAACAATGTTTATCTTGAAAGATTGATTTTTTAATATATAATTGTTAAAGTATATTTATCCCCGTTAGTTGAACAACAAATAAAGTAAATACACAGATGATTTTTATACTGGTTCGTCTATTCAAGACTACGTCCAGTTACCCAGCAACTACTGAGTTTTCACTACAAACCGTGAAATGGTTACAAGTATTCTTTGAACCCAGCCACTTCTGGCTATTACAGATATTTTTTGATCACAGCCTTCTCAGGCTAAACAATAATGGTATTCTTTGAACCCAGCCTCCACAGGCTAATCAAGGTATTCTTTGAACACAGCCTCCACAGGCTAAACAGGGTATTCTTTGAGCACGGCCTCCACGAGCTAAACTAAGGTATTCTTTGAACACACGCCTCCTCGAGGCTAAAACGAGGGTATTCTTTGAAACGCAGCCTCCTCAGGCTAAAGTACCACACAAGTGGATTTAATAAGGTTTACTAAGACCAGAAAAGAAATTTCCTCTTCACACAGAGGGATATACAGTCATATCAAAGTGAGCGAATTTTAAACTTTGTAAGTCTTGCAAGCGTATTCGCCATCTTGCTCTTGATGTAGTGAAGTCCTTTTATATGAATCTTCTTCAAGTAGCCGTTAGACTTCATTAGAATGCCGTTGAGAATTGTTTGTCTTCTTGAGAGTGTTTTCCAGTTGTCATGAGACATATAGCGAAATCCTGGGTTTTGATTTGTAGGCGCCGTACCTTTTATATTTTTATATGAAGATGGGACCAATTTGACTTTGAGTGCTTCTCATGATTACTTCTCCATATTTGAAAAATCTTGGCGCGTTTCAATTTTGTCTTCACTCTTCAATAGACGAAACATTATTTTCAGTCTTAGTTGATTCGTCTTAAGACTTCACTTTGTTGAATGAGATAAAAGATCTTCATATTGAGAACTTCTTCTTCCGTTGCCGATCGTCGTCGATGGCTTGGCTCTTGACGACGCTACACTCCAAACATTGAAGAGCTTTGTTCCGTCTGTCTGATTTTGATGACTCTTTAGAAATTGAATTTGTTGAAGTTACTTTAAATCTGGTCCTTACTCCTCTCGGAATGACGATGCAAATAGATCAAGTGAGTAAGCTTGAGTTTAAATCATTGTTTTTAAGTTTGATGACTTGACTCAAGACATATGCAAATTTTAGTAATCATGTTTCGTCTGTCCTTGACTTTCGTCTAAGTCATCTACTGAAACAATGTCGTCTGATCATATCATATTGAAGCTCAAACCAAAGCTTGTGTAGACGTAAGATGCTCATGATGATGTAGTTAGTGTTGTATCATCTTTAAATCTGTTTGAGATAATTGTCTGATCTTACAACGTCGATCTCATCGTCGTTACGTAATTATCAAAATTATGCATGTTAATCATTCTTGATCTAACAATCTCCCCCTTTTTGATTATTACAGACCATACTGACTATGTTGGTAGACGAAGCCATCTGCATAAAATATTAGTAAAATAATATCAATTATGTCAGATGTACATCAAGACGATGTTTTCCTGAAATACCTCATGTATAGATATTGGTACATCAAAATGATGTAACCACATTAATTTCATGATTACAAATGATATGATAGACGATAAAATTTTACATGACTCTCCCCCTGAGTCAAATGCCCTTCTTACAGAAACACTCCCCCTGAAATTAATGCATCTTATGTCGTCTACCTTCCAACTACCCCCTCTATATACTCCCCCTTGGTCTGAAATAAGCAATAAAGAACTAAGACGAAGAAGGTGGTGGCTGTTTTAATAAAGAAAATACGAGATTTTGAAGTTCCTCAAGCTTTGCGTTGGTAGCTTGTTGAGACTCTTCAAGTTCTTTGTTTTTCTTTTTCAGGTGCTGACAGTCACCTTCCAACATATCATACTTCCTTTTCAAAGCATTGTACTCTTTAGAGGGATCAGTATTGAAGTGAGAGGATTGTGGAACGTCTGACTGTGAATCAGACGTTTGAGGAATCTCTGATGGTTGTGCGAGCGGTAAATATGATGCATGAAGATCCTCGGTTCGAAGCTCTTCCTGGGTAAAGTCTGCCACAAGTGACAGACTCCTCACCATAAGATGATCCAGAGCAATGTTGAGATGTCATCTCATGTTCTTCGATCTTCCTCTGAAGCAAGGGATGAATAGGCTTTGGAGAGCTAATTTGGAAAGTCTTCAGACGATCATAAACATCATTAGGAAGACGTTTCACAATGTGCCTTGCATATTTGAATTCTTTTAGGAGGGATGTATTCCTTCTTCTCTTTGCCTTTTGCAAGCATCTTGATAAGACATGGTCTCGGACGATCCATTCTTACAAAAAATTTAGTAGCATTAGAGGCTAAGGAGGAGAACTGAGAGCCCATGAGAAAAGGAAGAGGACGATCTTCTTTTTCAGCTCTGTTTTGAATCAGACGAAATGACTGAAGTCTGTTTCTGATCTCGTACCTGTAGTTTCTTGCCATCATATGATAGGCATTATCATTATCAATTGGCAAGTAGTGGTAGAATTCATCAGGCGATTCATACTCTTTGAGATCTATGAAGTATGTTGGGGAATTCCGAAGCGGTGAGGTCTTAACCAAGGAAAAGTTAGACCTAATGTATATCCTAAGCCAATAAACTCTGTCTTGTTCATTGGAATAGTGAATGGCTGTGGATCATGATTCTCCATTGCGTCTAAGTGCCAATGTGAGAATTGTTGGGGAATTGATATTTGTGACATATAGCCACCAAAAATGCAGTGATGAAATACTGGCGATTTTTCTGGAAAATAGCAAAAGCTCTTTTTACGAGGATTAGAGACTATATGAGGCTCATATCCCATGGCTGGTCCTTCAATTGACAGACCTTCCAGATGACGCTTGTAATCGTCTATACCTTCTAACCCTTTAATCTTCAATTCTGCAAGGGCATCCCAAGGTAAACGTTTCAGCCATTCTTTTTGTTCATCCTTGCTGTATTTTCTGGACATATCAAAGTCTATGGGCTTCAGCGGCTGGTAGTAGTTAATGGGATTCACGAATCTTCCTACTTGGAATCCTTTCTTTCCCTTGTACCGATAAGGATCTTCCAATTCAATATAGGGTGATTCTCCCATTTCTTCAGCAGATGAATCTTCATTGTCAGCAAGATAATTGTCAGACTCAGATTCAGAAGAGACATTAGTATCAGACTCTTCATCAATTTCTTCAGTCTGATGAGGGGTGACCCAGTCAGACTTATGTCTCTCTTCACATCCGATAATTGTGTACTTTTGCATCACCAAATCATTAAGAAAAGAATAGTCCATCTTGCGTTTAAAAGAAGGGACTTCGATAGCAGACGATGAGCAAGATGCTACCAAAGTTTGATCAGATGATGGATAGTTTATTTGTTGGTGACTTCTATCTTCAGACTCAGCAATTATCGTCTGAAGTGGTACAACATTAATTGGAGACGATATTACAGGTTCAAGTCTTTCCCTTGATTTGTCTATTGGAGTAGAAGCGTCTATCTCCAATGAGGGAGCTTCTTCATTGAGCATAGAAGATAACTGCTCTGTAAGAATGACATTATCTTTTTGAACTTGAGTAGTTTCTTCAATATTTCTTCCTTCAGCAGTGGTCTGAGAGTGAGACTCTACAGACGATCCAATTCCCTTGGTGCTTTCTTGGAACAGACGTTCCCTTTCAGACTCTAGGAGAATAGACTCTTTCCTAGCTTGTTTAAGTTGCTCTTTTTCAGCCAAAATAGTTGCAGTTTCAACTATAGCTTTTCGCTTACCTTTTTCAAAAGCCTTTCTCAAGGCTTCTTCGGAGAGACAATGGTCTCTTCTACATTTGTGTATCGTCTACTCTCCTTCTAGTAGACTCTGCATCCTCAGATGCTTTGGTAGTAGGTTCCTCAAGAATAGTAGGGCTTTTTCTTGGTACTTTTACTTTGGTAGACCTAGATTTTCGTCTGACAAGAGGAATTGCATCAGGTACCTCTGATGTCTCAAGAGGTTCTTCAGTGATCTAAACAGACGATTGTTTTGGTGGATGTTTGAGTGTTTTTGGTTGTGATTGGGCTTGTGTTTGTTGAGGAGTGGGCATATTTTTGGGTCTTTTGATGAGGGTTCCGTGTTTGGGTCTATGTTGTTGGGTTGATTGAGGGTTTTGTGGTGCAGGTTGAGAAGAATGAATTTGAGAGGATGGTTGTGAAGGTATGAGATTGAGAAATTTCTCATGCATCTCATTCAACGACCAAGTTCCAAGATCTAAACGCATCCGGGTGAAGGTAGTTGGCTTGATCTCAGGACCACTAGCAAACCATTCACATCCCTTGATGTCAAAGTCTTGATTTTGAATAATCTTTGCAAAAACAGAGGGATAGGGAACGCTAGATTTTTTGCTTAAATCTCTGTTTTTCAAAGCGTGAATCCAGTGATCCATAATTACATGAGGCAAACTTATCTTCTCTCGTCTGAGAAGATGAAATAGACAGAAGCGATCTCTGAAATTCACATTATCCCTAGAACCTATTCTAGGTGTGAATATGTTAAAAAGCAGATTATGAAGGACTCTACCTTTAGCATTCAAGTTTCCTGCCCTCAGAAACTTGGCCAAGTCCTTCGTTCTAGGTTTCCCATAGAGCGTCTGATCTATGAGGGTTTCATCTATGCCTTCATTCCATTTAGGGTGATAGATGATCCCTTCAGCTTTACACTTACCAATAGCTCCTATAGCTTCAGCATTGATAAGAAATTCTTTGTCGCCGATTGTGCCAACAATATTGTCCTCAACAATCTTAGCTTCTGACCAGAACTCAGCATATGGAACAAGCATCCATGGTCCTCCCCATGAAGCGAATTTCATCCACCCAGCGCTTTCAAGAAAATCGTATGTGTGTCCAGAAAGATTTGCGAGGGTGATTCTCTTCACCCATTTGCTAGGAAGAAACAGATCTTGAGAGAAGAAGCTTTCTTCTTCCTCCTGTGTCATCTGTTTAGTATCCTTGGCGGCCATTTTTGATTTGAAAAGTTTGGGAAAGGTAAAGGTCTTTTTGAGAGAGAAGATAGAGTTTAGGTTTAAGAGAACTCGAGAAATACTTGTAAAAGAGATAACTTTTGACTCTTTTAATTCAAACTGTTATAATTCATCAGATGATAGAATAGAAACCGTTTCTGATTAGATGAAATCCCATGATTGCCTATCTAATGATTGATTTGACATCTGACTTTTAAGGTGCATGCTCTTCATTTACCTCGAATAAGGTAGTTCGTACTAGACAACTTTAATGCATCATTAAATTCTTTCTGCACACTCAACTTTTAAATTAATTAAATAATAACATTACGTCTGTTGAATGTCTTTTGAACTTATTCAAATTAATCAGACGCAAGGCTTTCATCTTAACTTGAAAAGATAACAGATGAAACATATAGACTATATGTATAGACGATGTATGTAGACGATACATACAGACGATACATATAGACGAAAAAAAAAATTATTCCTTTAAGAAAATAATTCCCAAATTTTCTTTTATAAAATTAAAGCGTGTTTCGTCTAAAGCCTTTGTAAAGATATCTGCCCATTGAAAATCAGTTTGTACAAACTGCATATTAAAAACACCTTTTTGGACATAATCTCTTATGAAATGAAAACGGATTTCAATATGTTTGGCTTTTGAATGTTGAATAGGATTTTTGCTGAGATTGATTGCACTTGTTTTATCACAAAATACTGGTATATTATTCTCAAACCTGGAATAATCCTCAAGTTGGTGTTTTATCTAAAGTAGTTGAGAACAACATCCTGCTTTCTGCAAAGAATGTACTTTCTTGGTTGTTGAAAGTGCAATGGAGTTTTGCTTCTTGCTTGACCAAGATATTAGTGATAATCCAAGGAATTGGCATCCACCACTTGTGCTTTTTCTCTCCACTTTATCTCCAGCATAATCAGCATCACAAAAACCTCTTAAACTGAAATCACTATTTCTCTTATAAAACAAAGAGTGATTAGTTGTTCCAACAAGATATCTAAGAATTCTCTTTACAGCTTGTAAATGAGATTCTTTGGGATCAGATTGAAAACGCGCACATAGACAGACGCTAAACATAATGTCAGGTCTGCTTGCAGTTAAGTAAAGGAGTGAGCCAATCATACCTCTGTATATCGTCTGATTAACAGACTTACCTGACTCATCCTTGTTAAGATTTGCTCCAGACGAGTGCATAGGAGTTTTCATAGGTTTGGAGTTTTCCATCTTGAACTTTTTAATAAGTTCCTTTGTATATTTCTGTTGATGGATATATATTCCTTCTTTCGTTTGTTTAATTTGAAGTCCTAGAAAGAACTTCAATTCTCCCATCATACTCATCTCAAACTCATCCTGCATTAGCTTTGAAAAATCTTTGCAAAGAGAGTCATTAGTAGCTCCAAAGACTATATCGTCTACATAAATCTGGACTATAATAAAGTCTTTTGAAACGCTTTTCTTAAATAGAGTTGTATCAACCTTTCCTCTTGAAAAACCATTTTTAAGAAGGAAAGAACTAAGTCTATCATAACAAGCTCTAGGAGCTTGCTTAAGACCATACAGTGCTTTCTTGAGTTTAAAAACATGCTCTGGTTGAGATAAACTTTCAAAACCAGGTGGTTGTTTTACATACACTTCTTCTTCAATAAAACCATTTAGAAAAGCACTTTTTACATCCATTTGATATAGGACGATACTCTTGTGAGCAGCAAAAGCAAGTAATATTCTAATAGCTTCTAATCTAGCTACAGGTGCAAAAGTTTCAGTAAAATCAATACCTTCTTGTTGATTGTACCCTTGTGCTACTAACCTTGCTTTGTTTCTTACCACTTTTCCAGCTTCATCAAGCTTGTTTCTGAACACCCATCTGGTTCCAATGATGCTTTTGTTCTTTGGTTTCTCAACAAGAGTCCACACATTATTCCTTGTGAACTGATTTAATTCTTCTTCCATTGCTAAGATCCAATCATTATCTTGAAGAGCATCTTCAATCTTCTTGGGTTCAATTTCTGATACAAGAGCATAATTTAAGATATTCTTCACTCTTGATCTTGTTTGAACACCTTGAGATCGATCTCCAATGATGAGATCTTCTGTATGGTTAGACGCAAATTTCCATGATCTTGCAGGAACTTGATCTCCTTGTTGATGAGTATCAGACGAAGAAGATCCGTCTGTGCTCCTATCGTCTGTCCTTGTATCATCTGACCTTGTATCGTCTGACCCTTGTTTATCATCTTATCTTGAGTTTTGACCAGAAGAATTGATCTGCAAATTATCAAACAAGTTTTCCAGGTCTGATATTTCTTTATCAACCTTTGAGTTATCTTGGAACTTTACATGGATTGATTCTTCTACAACTTGCGTCTTAGAATTAAAAACTCTATAGGCCTTAGATGTATTTGAATATCCAAGAAAGATTCCTTTAATCACCTTTGAATCAAACTTTCCAAGTTGATCTTTAGTGTTAAGGATAAAGCATTCACATCCAAAAGGATGGAAATAAGAAATGTTGGGTCTTCTTCCTTTCCATAATTCATATGGAGTCTTATTCAATATTGGTCTTATCAAAATTCTGTTTTGAATATAACAAGAAGTATTGACTGCTTCTGCCCAATAATATTTCGGAAGAGAGCTTTCATGCAACATAGTTCTAGCCATTTATTGTAAAGTACGATTTTTCCTTTCCACAACTCCATTTTGTTGAGGAGTTCTTGGAGAAGAAAAATTGTGAAATATACCATTTTCAAAACAAAAGGCTTTGAACTCAGAATTTTCAAATTCTGTTCCATGATCACTCCTTACGACGCCAATACAAAATCCTTTTTCTTTTTGAACACGTTTACAAAATATTTCAAAGACTTTGAATGACTCGTGTTTTTGAGCTAGAAAGTATACCCATGTAAATCTAGTATAATCATATATAATAACAAATCCATATCTCTTTCCTCCAAGACTTTCAGTCTGAGTTGGTCCGAAGAGATCAATATGTAACAGTTCTAATGGTCTTGTAGTGAAAACAACATTCTTTGATTTGAAAGATGCTTTGAGTTGTTTTCCATGCTGACAAGATTCACACAGACGATTGGTTTTCCAAGATATATTTGGCAAACCTTTTACGAGATCTTTCTTAGATACTTTTGAAATATACTTGAGACTTAAATGTCCAAGCTTTTTATGCCAAATATCTCGTTCATCGTCTGCTGAGATCAAACATGTTACATTTTGATTGCTCAAGTCAGAAAGACAAACCTCATAAAGATTATTCTTCCTTTTTCCAATAAAGAGAATAGATTTATCTTTGTTTTTGACTATACATTCATCAGCATTAAAGGCTACTTCATATCCACAATCACAAAATTGACTTATGCTAAGCAGATTGAAATTAAGACCTTTAACATACGATACGTTCTGGATAAGAGTATTGGGTGTCTTACCAACAGTCCCAATGCCAAGAATTTTACCTTTTCCAGAACCGTATGAGACAGACCCTTTACTTGGTCTGAGGTCTTGGAATATAGACAGGTCTCCCGTCATGTGTCGTGAGCAACCACTGTCCAAGAACCAACTTGAAGTCTTGTCTCTTCCTATTAAAGATATCTGTAATAGGAATAATAAGTGACTTTGGTACCCAAATCTGTTTGGGTCCTTTCTTGTTAGTTACAAAAGGCTTCTTTTTGTTTTGAGCCTTTTTGTGGATCTTAGGAACCTTGTTTTGATTCCTCTGCCTTTGATCAGACGAAACATATTTGTTTTTCCTTTCGTCTGTTTGCTCAATATAACCAAGTCCACTTTTATCATTTGGGGATCTCTCATATTTTAAAATATTTTTAAGAATGGAGGATCCCTTTGTAAACTTGGTTAAGTCATTGAGTAAGGACTCATTTTCTTTCTTTAATCCTTCGATTTCAAGAATGAAAATGTCCTTTTCGAACTTCGAATAAAACATCATTTGATATTTTCTTGTCTAGAAACTCTATTTCAGATTTCAAAATTGCATTTTCTTTCAAAGCTTTTCTTAGCTTGGTTTTGCAAACTTTGTATTGCTGAGCAATAAAATAAGAGTTAGCTAGAAGAGTATCATATGATATTTCTTCTAACTCAGACTCAGAAGAAGAAAATGTAGAAGTTTCATTATAATTTACCTCTGTTGAGACATGATCTCCAGCCATAAGGCATATGTTTGCTGTTTCTTCTTCTTCAGAGGATTCTTCTGAGCTTTCACTGTCAAGGTCTTCCCAAGTCAGCAAGTTTTTCTTTCCTTTATTTCTTCGAGAGCTCCACCTCTTTTTCAATCTGGGACATTCTGTTCTCATGTGTCCCGGTTTTCTGCACTCATAGCACACAATTTCTGTGCTATCTTCTTTAGTTGATGACTTCTCAGGAAGCTTCTTCTCCCTTTTCTTGAAGAAGCGTTGGCCTTTTCCTTTCTTCATCGTCATTCTTTTGAATCATCTGGCCATGAGAGAAACTTCGTCTTCAGACGAATCATCAGACGATTCTGATTCAGTTGAATCAGCCTTCAACATTTTTGCTTTCTTTTTACTGTCCTTCTTGACAGATTCTTCTTCAATAGTGTTGTTGATAGATGGAAGAGCTATAGGTTCTTGAATCTTGATCTTCTCTCTTTTACATAAGAGTACCTCATGTACCCTTAGGGCTCCTATTAACTCATCTAGAGTTAATGTCTTCATATCTCTTCCAACAGAGATAGCTGTGGACATAGCTTCCCAAGGTGGTGGGAGACTGTCCAAGATTTTCATGTTGTTTTGGGCTTTGGTGAATGTGATTCCCAGAGTAGTAAGTCCATTTCATATGGTTTGGAATCTTCCAAACATCATATCAATTGACTCTCCTTTCTTCATAGAGAACATTTCATATTCTCTTTGAAGAGTGGCAGCCTTCCTCATTCTTACATCCTCAGTGCCTTCATATGAGATTTTGAGAGCATCCCATAATTCTTTGGCGGTTTTTTAGGCACAAAATCTGTTATACTCTGTTCTGGAGAGAGCACACATAAGAGCATATCTTGCTTTATTATTCAGCTCCATTATAGAGTATTCTTCGTTTCCCCATTCTCCTTCAGGTTTTACAATGGGGATATCTCCAGTTGTGATTATATTCCACAACTTGTACTGTGTGGATTTAATGTACATCTCCATGCGGTCTGCCCAGTAGGGATAATCATCTCCAGAGAATGCTAGAGGTTTGTTCATTGAGGCTCTTCCAGATAAGAAAGATGGTCCTTGTGAGTCCATGCTGGATCTTTTCCACTAGCAGCTGTTAAGCGCTCAACCCTAGAGAGGCCGAGCTCGATGCAAAGCGTAAAAGATAAACCACAAAAAGGGGGTTGAATTGTGGTTTCAAAAAAAAAAAATTAATTTTCTTTTATGTCGTACCTATCGTCACGTACCTATCGTCTCGTGGGTTTCGTATGTGAGTTCAAAGCTTGATCAGACGAAACAATGTTTATCTTGAAAGATTGATTTTTTAATATATAATTGTTAAAGTATATTTATCCCCGTTAGTTGAACAACAAATAAAGTAAATACACAGATGATTTTTATACTGGTTCGTCTATTCAAGACTACGTCCAGTTACCCAGCAACTACTGAGTTTTCACTACAAACCGTGAAATGGTTACAAGTATTCTTTAAACCCAGCCACTTCTGGCTATTACAGATATTTTTTTATCACAGCCTTCTCAGGCTAAACAATAATGGTATTCTTTGAACCCAGTCTCCACAGGCTAATCAAGGTATTCTTTGAACACAGCCTCCACAGGCTAAACAGGGTATTCTTTGAGCACAGCCTCCACAGGCTAAACTAAGGTATTCTTTGAACACACAGCCTCCTCAGGCTAAAACAGGGGTATTCTTTGAAACGCAGCCTCCTCAGGCTAAAGTACCACACAAGTGGATTTAATAAGGTTTACTAAGACCAGAAAAGAAATTTCCTCTTCACACAGAGGGATATACAGTCATATCAAAGTGAGCGAATTTTAAACTTTGTAAGTCTTGCAAGCGTATTCGCCATCTTGCTCTTGATGTAGTGAAGTCCTTTTATATGAATCTTCTTCAAGTAGCCGTTAGACTTCATTAGAATGCCGTTGAGAATTGTTTGTCTTCTTGAGAGTGTTTTCCAGGCTGTCATGAGACATATAGCGGAAATCCTGGGTTTTGATTTGTAGGCGTCGTACCTTTTATATTTTTATATGAAGATGGGACTAATTTGACTTTGAGTGCTTCTCATGATTACTTCTCCATATTTGAAAAATCTTGGCGCGTTTCAATTTTGTCTTCACTCTTCAATAGACGAAACATTATTTTCAGTCTTAGTTGATTCGTCTTAAGACTTCACTGTTGGACAGATAAAAGATCTTCATATTGAGAACTTCTTCCGTCTGTGCCAGTATCGTCTGATGGCTTGACTCTTGGACAGATGCTACACTCCAAACATTGAAGAGCTTTGTTCCGTCTGTGCCGATTTTGATGACTCTTTAGAAATTGAATTTGTTGAAGTTACTTTCGTCTGGTCCTTACTCCTCAGGACAGACGATGCAAATAGATCAAGTGAGTAAGCTTGAGTTTCGTCTGACTGCTTTCATTTGATGACTTGACTCAAGACATATGCAAATTTTAGTAATCATGTTTCGTCTGTCCTTGACTTTCGTCTAAGTCATCTACTGAAACAATGTCGTCTGATCATATCATATTGAAGCTCAAACCAAAGCTTGTGTAGACGTAAGATGCTCATGATGATGTAGTTAGTGTTGTATCATCTTTCGTCTGTTTGAGATAATCGTCTGATCTTACAACATCTGATACTGTCGTCTGTTCTGTAATTATCAAAATTATGCATGTTAATCATTCTTGATCTAACATTTTTTCTCTTAGTTTATTAATTGTTGTCATCATTTTCTTGTTTGTGTCGTGATCTTTTGTCATGAGAGTCTATCGACATGAGTTAGAAAAGTGCACTAATTTTCCACTGTTGTTTAATTCAAATCACATGTATTTAAAATTTATTGTCTTTTATAAAATTTTATTATAAATTATATCAACTATATTATTATTGGATCCTTATTTTTCTTATGATTAATATGATAAGTTTTAACATGAGAATTTTTTCGATTTATTTATCTCTTATTTTCATGGATAATTTTTTCCCTGGTCATATCAATTTGAAAATGAATTTATCTCTTATTTTACATATAAATGATTACATGATTTTCTTTTAGTCTTTTTGGGATTTCTTAATAGGAAGATATATTATTATTTTTTTCCATTATTTATTTATTCCTGAAAATAATTTCTTTCTATAAACTAGTAGTATCATGCATAGAAAGTTTATTTACTGCCTGGATACCAAAAAAATGTTTAGTATGTCAAATAAATTTGAGAAAAAATATACATTATCAAGTCTGAAATTTTCCACTGTTGTTTAATAACAAATCACATGCATTCAAAGTTTATAGTCTTTTATAAAATTTTATTAAATATTATATCAACGGTAATATTGATGGATCCTTAATATTCTAATTATAACTTTTAATACATAAATGATAATTTTATTTACGTATATTTATTTGGTTTAATGTGTATGATGTAAAATTATTTTACTCGTATACATTAAATTTAATAACTTTAACAATCTTTACATATAAAAAGAGGTTTACATTCTAGATCTACGGGTAAAAGTAATGGAAACAAATAACCATTTAAAAGAAACCGATTACAACTTGCATGTATAATAATTAGTTATTAATTAATTCCAATATTTAATATATCCTAATATCTAGAAATTGAATTCAAAGTCAAAATTAAATGACATGTGTTTCAAAGAATGTAGTAGAACTATATATATATATATATATATATATATATATATATATATATATTCTCATTGTTTCACACGGAGAAGCATATTAGAAGTGAGTGTTGTAGAAGAAACTGAAAGAGCATTTCTCTTTGTGTATAGGTTTCATAACTAGAATGCTTGGGAGTTAAATTTAGGTTTCATAACTAGAATCCTTGGGAGTTAAATTTTGCACCAGTTACTTTTACTTGTAATTTGGTTACATAATATGATCATGTATGTATATATTAAAAAAAGTGATCGCTAAGCAATGTGGAATTGTTTTAAAGAATTATTTAATTTATTTCAACCATTTCATTTCCCTTCAAATCCACAAATTCACATAGTAAGCTACATCCTTCATAGGTTCATCTATCATATCATGGCGTTAAAAGGAATTAAGAAGCAAATTCCTGGATCTCAAAAGCCATCCACTTATCCTACCTATGAACAGGTGTGTGTTTCGCTATTTATTTTGTTTTATTTTTTAAAAAAAACATTTAAAATTAATTTAATTTATGTTCTTAATTGTGATTCTCATTGTTGAATTTCAATCTCCATTTTAATTGAATTTGTAGATGATTAAGGAGGCAATTACCACATTGAATAAGAAGACTGGTTCAAGCCAATATGCAATTGCTAAGTTCATGGAAGAGAAGTACAAGCATCTCTCATTGAGTTTTAGGAAGATTTTGTCATATCAATTGAAGAGGCTTGTTGCTTCAGAAAAGCTTGTTAGAGTCAATGGATCTTTCAAGCTCCCCCCAAAGACGAAACTCGCAACACCAAAGCCTAAACCCAAGCCCAAGCCTAAACAAGCTCTTAAGACAGAGTAAACTGAAACAACCAATTCAACTACTGAGGCAAAGCCTAAAGGTAAGGCTCCCGTGATTAACTCTAGGCCTTTCATTCACAAAAACTCCAAGTTAAAACCCCAGAGCAAGTCCACACAACCTCTCAAGGCTAAGAAAACCAAGACAACCCAGCCAACTGCTGAGGCAATGCCCAAGTGCAAAGCTCCTGTGATTAACTCTAGGCATTTGAATCTTAGAGACCTCAAATCCAAACCTCAGATCAAGCCCAATCCCAAACCCAAGACCAAACAACCTCTTAAGGTTAAGAAAACCAAGATAACCCAGCCAACTGTTGAGGCAAAGCCCAATCCAATTACCAAGTCTGAGCGTCCTGCTAGGCACAAAGCTCTTTTGATTAAGGCTGAACCTTGGATTGTCAAGGCAATACCCAAAAAGGGACCTGCGAAGGCTACATCAAAATGAAAAGCTTCTGCAAAGAGCTATAAGCCCTAAAGCGTTAAACCAACGTTGAGGAAGAGGGTGGTAAATGGTAGGAAGTGAAGGAAGGGTCTCATTTGCCTAGTGTTTGCATTGTAGGGTGAAAATAAAAATTAATTAAGTTTTTTAATTAAGTTAAAGTTAAAATATGCATAAGTTAATTTTAAAAAAAAATTACTTATTTAACTTTTCCAAAAAGTTAATTATAACTTATGCATAGATTAATTTCAAGTTAAGATGAGAACTTAATTTCTTTTCTTTTCTTATAATATTTAAATAGGACCTTAGTCTTATAATTAAGTTCTTTATCTTTGTGGTGTAGTTTGGTCCAAATTGTTTTTGGCCTTTTCATGGTGAATGTTTTAGTTTCTTTTTTTTTTAGTTTGGATTTGAATTTGACAATCATTATCTAGAAATTTCAGATGTTGTCCTTTTGCAAAAAAATTTCTCTTAGTTTATTAATTGTTGTCATCATTTTCTTGTTTGTGTCATGATCTTTTGTCAAAGGAATGTGTTAAAGTTTTATCCCTTGATTGAAAATTAAGATCAGTGAAATGGTTGGAATCATAAAAATCATACATCTAAATTCTTTCCCGGCCCATAATCATAAGCTTCCTTCTTATATAAATTGATGATTTCTTCGATCGATAAGTGTTATTTAATGTACTTATTATTTTTACAATCTATTAGCCTAAACAAATTTTGATGATCTATGAGTTTGCGGCTTGTTTAAGGTTTTGTATTTGAAGTGAGAGTCTGTAGACATGAGTTAGAAAAGTGCACTAATTTATATCTAAACATACTCTCGAATTAGATTTAGTTAATTGTGACCGTGATCAGATTTCAATTATATGTTTTAAAGGTTAGTTTACCAAGTAGTTAAAATATTGTTTAATTTTCATCATATCTAATAGTTTTAAGTTACTATTGTGTGAATGCGTGAAAAATAGACTATAAGTAATCCTTAACTTAATGTCATTATTTAGATAAAAAATTACAACTTTCAATATACGAATTAAGGCACATACTTCTTTATTTAATGCATTGTAACGTGTGCTAACTTCAAACTAAGTTATAGAATCTCAATTTGATGTCACTATTTAGAAGAGTCCCAAGTGTTTAGTGTATTATGAGACTTTTTTCCCCTTAGAATGAACGAATATGCATATAAGAGATTCAAAAATTAAGTTGATTATGATAATGTTTAAGGTTTCTTTTAGGTACTGTGTTGGTATCATAGACTGCAATTTTATTGAATATGTATATTCCACTATCTATTGTCATTATAAAGAAGCTACTGGAAGTGTTTTGACAAAAATGAGAGTGATTTTTCTAAGAGGCAAATACAACTATTATTGATAGTGAGTGTTTTTTAAAATTTTTAATCAGCTATTTATAGTGAAAGGGTTACATACTCTACCTAAAATATAAAACCTAATAACCAAAAGTTCTACCTACGGTTAAAGCTATAAGAACATAGAAATCCAACATTCTAAAACAAAGAATTTCTTACAAGTAACAAAGGCATAAGAGCACCCTATTTACATGAAGAAACAATACACGCAACACAGTTAAACACAATTAAACAAGAAGTAATGTCCATCTTTTGCTTTGGCCAAAAACCATTTATGACAGTGTGACTAAGAAGCCTTACACAAATCACAACTCTTATTTTCTTAAAACTTTCCTATTTCAATACCTTAAATAGACTAAACAATTAATTGTGATTTATACCATCCCCACACCTTCTAAGTTGCCAGTAAAATCTCCACCCAAGTTTCACATTTGAGTATAGTAATGAGTTAATTAGGTCATATGGCATAGCAACAATTAATTGTTCTCATCATGCTAAAAGTGACATACCAAACATAAGATAAGAAGTCATAAAGAAAAACATATGTACTTCGATGTGCTTATCGCATATATAATACGCAGGAAGTTGCATGGACATGAACCCCCCTCTTCAATGTTATTAGATTGCAAAAATTTTTCCACTACTATAGTTTTCAAAATGAGGAGTGGGGAAATGACTGAACATTAATGTTTCAATGCTCAAATTTATTATGATCCAGGATCAAAAGTATATTATTTTTATCCATATATATCCAAATAACTGATCATAAACTCAGAATTTGAAAGGATATACATACGTTGAGAAAACCTTATTAATTTAACTATTTAACATACTTCTAGTAGTAAATAAGTTTGACCGCCTATGAAGAGCTCTTTTTAGTATAAATCTGTTTTTAGTTTCAATTTTTTTTTAAAAAAAATTTAATTTTAATTCTTAAATATAATATTTAATAGATTTGGTCTGGTACGTTTCTCACGTATTAATAATTTTAATTTTTGTTGTTGAGTAACAATATTAACATATACAATAATCACCTTAATTGTTTATTGTCTTATCATATCATTAAGGTATTTGACAAAGATATGTGTGAGTATTTTTTTCGATACACTGGTTTTTTTAGTGTTATCAATTAGTCTTAACATATAAGAGATTAAAAACACAATCTAGCAACAACAAAAAAAAAATGACTTTGTGACTATCCTTGTATCTTTGGTCGAAAGTGGTGAGTTGATTTATTAACATAGTTATTGTGTGTCATCAATTAATGTTGTTATTCGAAGGATGATTAAAATTATAGACTGAAGAAAAATATGAGGATCAAAGGCAAAAGAAATATTATTTAGAGTAGGTGAAATTTTCAAAAGTTTAAGGGACAAAAGAACATATTAAACTCTTTTATATATATATATATAATTCATATTTATATTCATTATTTTCTTATTAATACTTTATATATAATTCATTTTTATATCCATTATATTATTATTATAATTATTAATAGTTTTTATATAAAAATATTTAGTCTGAAACCTCAGAAGACTTTCTCACGAACTTCCCACTCATTTATAAGTTTTAACGGGACCACCTCTTCACGTATATCCCATTGTTGAAAAATTGGGCACTTATATGTTAGGGAAGTTTAACAGAACATTTAATCAAACTTGATTCATCATTTAGTTCGTGTATTTTGAAATTAATGATATATTTCTCTATGCATGTATCATGCTTGCAATTACTATCTTACCGTGTACAAGAGTTGTGTTATGCTAATTAGATGTGTTTTGCACCTATCAATATCAACACATGTTAGTTTATTTGTAATCAAATCAACGCATCTGAATCAAATAGTTTTTCATAAATTATTTTTGTATTCTTCTTCCTCTTTCTACCTCCCTTATTTCCTCCAAAACACAGTTGTGCATATATTCCTTGACCGTCCCTATTCACTCACAAAAGTTAAAACAATGACATACTAGAATTGAAGAATAACACTGATCAAAGCTCGGAGATCGACTAATATCATTTTTCCCTTTAATCTATTATGTTGCTTTGGGATTCATGAAAATGTTGTTTGTTATATTTGTCACTAGCTATGAGTTAGTTTCTATTTGATCCCCCTCTCCGTAAGTTCATATGCATCATATATATTCACGCTCTAAGCTAACAATTACCTACTTTCCTATTTTACTTTAAAATAATACTTTAGGGTGTGAAAATAAAACCATAAAAAGATAATAAAACAAACAAAAAACAGAAGGAATAAAAATAAAAATTTAGTTTCAAACTTTACTATGATAGAGAGATTTTTTTTGGAACGTAATATTTAACAAGTAGATGTTGGAATGTATAATGAGACATAATCTATAATGAGGATACTTTTGTCAATTTGATACAAAAATAAAGATTTTAAGTTTAAATTTAATTTATTTGAAAAATAAGATATATTGTTTATGGTTTAAACATAGAGGGATTTTATATTTGTACAAGGAAGGCAAGATAAAAAGAAGATAAAGTAATTTCATTTTTTTTAATCTTATGGATAGGTTAGGAACTTAATGGATAAGTTTACTGGAGAAAGAATCTTCATACGCAAAGTACAAAAGAATTTCTCCCAAAAGGGTGTTTGATTAATCATTTTGACCTTAACGTTACTAAAACACAGTCTTCAGGGTTGAAAATTTAAGCAACATGCTTTTCTTGTCTATTCTAGCTAGGAAGTTCATCTCCTGATCCTCATTTTAAAGGAATGTCGAAGATTTCATCTGTTCTCCGTTGTGAAGTTATATTTCATGTTTTCAATTTTTTGGATTGAATACTTGAGCTCTTGTTGGATGTTCAACCTTGAAGGAGATAATACAATGTCTTTCCATACTGATCCAGCTTCACAAGCTGGGTTGGGGTGCTTGTAAAGTTCATAAATGGAGTTGGCATCTTCATTCAACTTTGCAAGCCTCTTCATACAATCAATTTCATCTGGATCAACAAGCAGTGTCCTGTCTTTGTCTTTCCATCCTATCAACTTTACCACAATTTTGAAAGTAGTTGATGTTGAATGCACACCAAATTAATAGCCATAAAGACAATTTTAATGAAATGATCTGTGCATTAATATCAACATTTATATTAAGTTGCACCGAATTCCATTCAAGTGTGTATCATTTCCAAAACTATAGTTCCAACTTTTCACATAAGGAAAAATAAACACAATATTAAAACAACTTAATCTTATAAACATGCTTATTTGCTTGACTTTTCTTTTTATCATTTAGCTCTTTTGTGTCTATATCTTTTTTACCAGAATCATTTGTTGCATTTACGATGCTAAATTGTTAGGAGGCAAGACAACTGTGGGATTCAAATTTTATTATTAACTATTACTTACATAAACCATTTGAATATACCAAAGACAAATTATGACTTTATCTCCATAGAAAATATGTGTTGTCAAGTTTTTGTCATTTGATAAGAGCAAAGAAGAAACTAGAAAGAGGGAAATATGTACCTTGGGTGGGCCTTCCAATGCATTTGTGAAGTATAGTCGTGCATTATCAACTAGTTGACAATAAGTCATAAATGCCTCAGCAAATCTCCTGTGAGATTTCAACTGTGACCTCACTCTCACTGCTCTTCTACACATGATAGCTCTCCTGTTCAAATTCAAATTTAGTTGGTAAACTCCAAGTGGAATCCGTTTTCACAGGAATTGAAGAATTGTGATAGTTAAAAATGTCAAATGGAAAGGTTGAACTAATATGTGACCTTATGCCTCTGACAACAGCAAGATAAGCATCACACACTACACCAACCAGTTCTATCCTATATGGTTTTCTCTTTTTGCCTTCAACTTGTTCAGGTTCTTCATTTTTAATTCTTTCCCAGTAGTTTTCAGTTACAATTCCATTCTTGTCCACCCTATAGCCCACTCCCATGCGATATCGGCGACGATGAACATTCCTTGCCATTGTTATTGTCTGCACAACAAATGGCACCCAAGAGAGTGTGCCATCCATAATAACATCTCTTCCCTCGTTTAATGCTGTCACTAGTAGGGATGAGGCTGCATCTGTGGATGATTGGTGCACCTATTTGGAACATCAAATAATGCAGAATAATTATGAAAGGTTGCTAGATTCAATCAATTTGAACTCATAAAAGAAGTGGAATTGAATGCTATACTAACATTAATATTTAGTAATTACTACAAATACAAATGACACATTGTAAAAAGAAGAGCAGAAAAAGGTTTTAACCAGTTCTGCTGTTTGAATCATGTCATGGTGACCTCTTGAGCTAAGGGCCTTATAGATGACATCTGATTCTTTAAACGCATCTGCCTCAATGACTACGGCATTTGCAGCTGCTCCTGCCCAGAAGGGTCTGCTCAAATTTTCATTTAAGAAGAAACATCATTAGGTTATTACAATTTTATAATGATACTTAAAAGTTGTAGCTACCATAAATGATGGTTGAAAAAAGGAAACAAAAAACAATTATGAACTTCCTTTTTGAAACCTAATATAGATATCATATGTGTCTATATACGCCTACCATGCAATGCAACCATATTTATAAACTTCCTTGGCCTATTAATCTTTTACTATACTTTAACCTTTAAACATATGAATGCGTACAGAAGATCGGAACAATGACTTTTATTCAATATTAAAACTTAAACCGTGTTTGATCCTCTTCTCAGTTTTGTTTTAAAGTTTGTTTTCTAAAACAATATTACACTATTGGACAATCAATTTCTCATCCAAAATCTATTAAATTTTAAAAATTGTTTTCAAAATAAGTATTTTAAAATCCAGAAAACAAAAACAGTTGAAAGATGTTTTCTGATCATCTTCTCTTTTCTTCAAGTACTATTTTCATGAAATTTTTTTAGAAAACAGAATGTACTTAATATATAGACACTTTCAAAAGTACTAATAAACAAATTTTAAAGAACATAAAATTATTTACAAGAACACTAAATAAACAAGGTCTTACTCTTTGAGAATATCCTTAAGCACGGTGCTTTTGCCAGCTCCCATACCTCCACCCATGAGGAGAAGCACCGGGCTCCTATCACTATGAGCTACGGGAGCCATCACCTCCGTACATTGAGAGTCATCAGTTGTAGCAATTCCCATTGCTTTCATCTCCTCTACTAATGTATTGAAAACTCTAGCCACCTTCAGATTTTTAGCAAGTCTCTCAATCCTTTGTTCCCTGTGCAATGAATGATATTTACCTTAGGAAAAGATGCTCTGAAACAACCCATTTGAGTGGAATTGTTGTTGTTTTGAGAATAATGATAAATTGTAAATGATTTAAGACTATCAATTAGTTTTACCTATGGAACCTTCTAAGGGGATAGAAAAGAAGGCCTTATAATAGTTTCATTGTTATGCATCATGAACGTTTTGTAAAATTTCATCACGCTAATAAGAACAAATGCATAAAAAAGAAGTTTTGAGCATTTCCTTTATGGGAAAGAGAAAACATATTTTTCCTAATGTGTTAAAAATTCTTTGATGGCCTATTATATGTTGTTCTTGTTCCACAACACACAATGCTAGTCTCATTTCCTAAGATGATTTATTTAGTGTTCTTCTAGAACAATAGTAATACTCACCTAGTTGCTGCCATAACTATGCTCTTAAGCTTTTTTTTTGGCTCATTTTCCGAGCTCAATACCTGCAAGACTCAACGCACATAATTTCACGTAGTATTATATACACAAACGTTTTTGACTAATTATTCGATGACAAAACACACCAATACCTGAGTCATAATCACATCCCCATAGTTCCAATGGAATCCCAAGTAACTAAGAATGCATCTCTCAAACTCCTCCACCAACTTCACATAAAGTGAATCAGCATCTGGTTCGTTCTCAAAGAAGGAGTATATATCATCTTCAAATCCCTCATGTTTCCTAATGTATTCAGAAGCTAATCTACATAGATGGGGACAATTTCTTCTATCTTTGAATCCCATTTGTCTAGCTGCATCACAAAATCAAAGAAATTTGCCTAAGAAAAAAATGCTAAATAATTTAAAACTATTTTAATTAAAATATACCTTTTACATAATAAGTATATTCAATTTAAGCCAATTTTATTGATAATATTGTTATAAAAAGAGAATGAGCATGCGATTTGCACTTCTCCAAATGATTATATATATTTATCATCGTATGTGGATCCATATTATGTACAATTGAAAAAAATATATTATTACCTACATAATGGGAGAACCTTTCAAGCTTTGGGACATGTCCGGCACGTGATATTCTTATACGTGGGATGATCTTTCGATCTCTAATATGTTTCACACGAAAATGGATGATCACGATAAACATCAACCCAATAAATGATGTTACGATGATCTGTGTAAAACTGGGTTTGGAATCATAATCTGAACAAGATTGAGCTATATGAGGGTCGGAATACATGGTAATTTTACTCACATTCCATGAGGTTGATAATTTAATAAATAAGAGATAAATAATGTGCATATATCAAAAGTTAACAAATTAACTAGCAGATGCGCATGAGACTTGAGTTATTTTCTGAGTATTACCTTCCTGCATTTCTCCCATAAATCAAAGAAAGACACAGAGACCACAAAAAGTTATAATGAAGGAGATTTTTTTTTGTGTCTTTTGACTTTGTCTTTTCCAAGATTTGATTGAATAATATGAAGTTTTTCATTCCTCTAACCTTTGTCATTGGACATTAATAGTTAAACGATGAAATTATCTAAATTGAAGTTCTCATTTAAAAAGCTTTATTCATAGTTTTACAAGTTTTAATAAATTTTGGTTAATAAAAATGTTTTAACAACATATACCATTCTTCATTGGAATAATTAAAATTGAATCCACACTTTTCTATTTTTCCATTTGCATGTGTGAAACTTTATAAGGAAAATAATTTGAATAAAATAAAAGATAATTAAACAGGGGACCTATCAAAAGATAACATTACTATTTGTAACAACCATTGCTTCAATAACGTGTAAAAACTGTGTTGCTCACCAACTATGTATAATTAGCATTAATTGGGAAACTATTAAAAATGCTTCAATAAATTTTGGAAAATTATTTTAGAAAATAGTTTGTAAAGTAAGAAATATTTTATAAAAAAGGTCAAATATTTTTTAGTAGTTGTAAAATGAATGAAATTTATTCTTGGTCTTTGAATTTATTTTTTCATCGTCATAAAATTTAAATCCATTATTTTTATTCAACTTTTATGATTACATATTTGATTAATGGGACATCGCCAACTAATGCTTATAGTACTATCTTAGCATGTGATATTTTTATAAATTTTTTTCTAGGTCCCAAAAATAATTTTATTTATGTAATTTAAAATGAACATGAAGATTAAAAAAACTAGTGATTTTTTATTTTATTTTAGAGGAATGATAATTAGAAATTTTTTTATAAAGACTGAGATCATATTCACTTATTTTATATGTGTTAAGTCAAGGTGATTTAGCATCTTAATTTTGATAATTGCAGAACAGTCTGTTGTACCTGTAGACGGAAGGAAAAGACTGAAGCATTAGACGGAAGAGCAACCTGATCAAGGAACAGATCAAGAGCCTCGGATCAAGCCTCGGACGGTAGAACACGATCAAGGAACAGATCAAGAGCCTCAGATCAATCATTAGACGGAAGAAAAACCGGTGAAGGAATGACGGGAAGGAGACAGACGAATGAATTCAACACACAACTCATTTATTTATTCATTCGTCTACCTCATTTAATGAAGTTCATACGGAGTAACTCGCGCCCCAATTCAAATCTAATCGTTACTCAAGAAGCTTCCAAAGACAGAAAAGAGATCTGTGCAAAATCCCTACAACACAAAAAGCAACCACCCTTTTTGTTGATGTCTCTGATCAAGTCAGAAAAAGCCTGTGCAAGCATTAATTATTCTGATTGATCTCTGTCACACGTTTGAAGACCCCAAGACAGAGGACTAACGTTCAAATCTTCAGTCTAACGAATACTTCAAGAAGCTCTCTATAAAAGGACTTCATTACTTTAAGAGAAAGTTGGTGAACTGCATAACAAAGAAATTATATCCAAGCTTCAAGCTCTCAAGCAAAGTTCACTCGCCCTGAACTTAGAATAGATCTCATTGTAAAACTCATCTCTGCGTAGAGGATAAACTTATTCTTTCATCTTCCTAAATCCACTGTTGTGGTGCTCTTAGCCCGAGGAGGCTGTGTTTCAAATAATATCAAGCTTTGAAAACAACAGACGCAAACGCATCGTCTTAGAGAAAAAGTTTTAAAAACAGTCTACACAATTCAACCCCCCTTCTTGTGTGTTTTTGTACTTTACAGTTTGGTACCAGAGCTCAACATCTAAGGGTTGAGCGCTTAACAGCTGCTAGAGGAAAAGATCCGGGATGACAAACTCCCAGACGATGCTCATTGCAGAAGGATCCTCCATGGACACTCCTCCAGCTTTCTCTGGAAATGATTACCCTTACTGGGCAAACTGGATGGAGATGTATATCAAGTCTACAAAATATAGACTTTGGAAGATCATAACAGAAGGAGACATTTTCCTGACCAAGCCTGAATCAGAGTGGGTAAATGAAGAATATACAATCGCAAAGCTCAACAACAAGGCACGTTATGCCATAACGTGTGCTCTTTCTAGGACAGAATATTACAGATTTTGTGCCTACAAAACAGCCAAAGAGCTTTAGGATGCGTTGAAGATCTCTTATAAAGGAACTGAAGATGTCAGACTCAGGAAAGCTGTCACCCTTCAAAGAGAATACGAAATGTTCTCCATCGAAAGAGAAGAATCTATAGACGGAATGTTTGGAAGATTCCAAACTATTCTGAATGGGCTAGCTGCTTTGGAAATTACTTTTTCAAGAGCCCAAAACAACATGAAGATTTTGGACAGCTTACCTGCACCATGGGAAGCTATGTCCACTGCTATATCTGTTGGGAGAAATATGAAGACCCTTACTTTGGATGAACTCATTGGAGCGCTGAGAGTGCATGAAGTTCATTTGTGTAAAAGGGGGAAGTTGAAAATTCAAGAGCTTATTACTCTATCCAATATTGATGAGCTTGATGGAGAAGAGTCAAGTATGAAGAAAGTAGAATCAATAGACTCAGAAGATTCCTCTGAAGAAGAAATCTCCTTGATGGCAAGAAGATTCAAAAGATTGATGAAGAAGAGGGATCCCAAAAAGATTAGAAGAAAGAAGAAACAAACCTCTTGGGATGATCTCGTTGATGAAAGCTCAGATGAATCATCTAAAGAAAAGAATGCAAATATTTGTCTCATGACAAGACTATCATCTGAGGTAGATCTTTTAAATATATCCAGTTCATCCTCATCTTCTTTAGATTCAGATTCAGAGTTAGACTTTGAGGACATGTCATATGATGTTCTTCTTGCTAACTCACATTTTATAGCTCAAGAATATATAAATTGCAAATCTAAGCTCAAAAAGGCTTTAGAAGAAATTGAAAATCTGAAAGCTATAAATGTCCAGGTATCTGAGAAAAACATATCAGATGAATCATCCTCTTCGTCTGATACTGAAAATAGTCATCTTCTTCTTAGTCTTGAAAATTTAAAAGAAGAAAATGAACTTTAAAGAAAGATTTAAACAAGTTCACCTTGAGTTCTTTCAAGCTCAAAAATACTTTAAACTATGAAAGATCTCCTCTTAACAAAAGTAAACTTGGTTATAATCTTGTGACAGACGAAAGAAAGCCAAATATTAATTCGTCTGTATATAGAAGCATGCATGATTTTTATTTGAAGATCTCCGAAACAGTCTGAAGTTCATTCAAGAACCTATGACAGACGGAACCTTACAACTAACAAAATTGGACCCAAGAAAATTTGGGTACCAAGATCAAAAATGATTTTTGTTGCAGATAGAAAGAGAGAATGTATGAAGATGGTACAATCTAGACAATGGATACATGCAACATGTAATCATCAACATATCCTTGTTCCAAAATAACAGATCATGTAAGAGATCTACCATCCATGTGTCTTGAGAAGACAGATTCACCAATTCAGACGGAAGAAGCAAAACTTTCAAAGAATGCAAACAGGTCGAATTTTAGAGACCTTTCTGAACGTGCTTTGGTGTCAAGAAAAATTGAACCCAAGTGCATTGAAGAAGTGCATTCAAACATCAATTGAATGGAGCTGGAAATAATGTTTTAAGCAAGGTGAGTTGTTCATGTGTACATCCAACAAAAAAAAAAAAGAAAAAACAGATCTTTCATATTAATTTATTCAAAATGTTTTTCAATGATTCAATACTCTCTTACAAAGAATATAAACAAATCAATGTTGAAAACTTAGAAATAATTGTTTTATTTGAATAAATTTTCTCGTTTGTTTAAATTTTTTTCGTCTATCCTTATTGTCTATAGACAAAACGCTACGTCTGATCATTAATTGAAATAGTCTATCTGACTCTTCAACAGACGCAACGTCATGTTATCTTCTAACATCAGGACAAAGCTCTTAAATTTTTTACATATGTCTAGCTTTTTAAAGCAAGAGTCACGCTATCCTTAGATACACCTCATTAGACGAAAGAAGATAATGAGAGATAAGAAGGCCTTGGAAGCCTCCGTGGAAAACCTAGAGGATGCAAAAGTTTAAGAAAGATATTTTTGATGATTGCAGCCCAAGGGGGAGAGAAATGAGAAATGAGAAATAAAGATGAGAGAGAAATAAGAATGGAAGAGAAAAGGATTGAAGAAATAAAAAAAAAAATGTGTACAGCCCAAGGGGATGGAGAAAAAGAAAGATGCAAAAGCTGAGGGGGAGCAAAATAAAAAATAAAAAAAAATGAAAAGAAAAGATCAGAAGAGATCAGAAGCTGAGGGGGAGCATAATACAAGTGCTCAGTCTGAAAGGAAGTTCAGATGCAGAAGAAGAAAAGAGGATGAAGAACAAATTTTGATTTGTTACTCGTTCAGTATGATAAAGATCATCTCTCTAGCTCTGATACATCCTTTTGCTCTGTCTCAAGTATAAGATCAAGATTTGCTAATACGGTCTGTAATCATCAAAAAGGGGGAGATTGTTAAGTCAAGATGATTTAGCATCTTTGTTTTGATAATGACAGAACAGTCTGTTGTGCCTGTAGACGGAAGAGCACAGACTGAAGGAACAGACTGAAGAGCCTCAGACTGAATCATTAGACGGAAGAGCACAGACTGAAGGAACAGACGGAAGGAGACAGACGAATGAATTCAACACACAACTCATTTATTTATTCATTCATCTACCTCATTTAATGAAGTTCATACGGAGTAACTTGCGCCCCAATTCAAATCGTGCAAAGACCAGAAAAGAGATCTGTGCAAAATCCCTACAACACAAAAAGCAACCACGCTTTTTGTTGATGTCTCTGATCAAGTCAGAAAAAGTCTGTGCAAGCATTAATTATTCTGATTGATCTCTGTCACACGTTTGAAGACCCCAAGACAGAGGACTAACGTTCAAATCTTCAGTCTGACGGATACTTCAAGAAGCTCTCTATAAAAGGACTTCATTACTTTAAGAGAAAGTTGGTGAACTGCATAACAAAGAAATTATATCCAAGCTTCAAGCTCTCAAGCAAAGTTCACTCGCCCTGAACTTAGAATAGATCTCATTGTAAAACCCCTCTCTGCCTAGAGGATAAACTTATTCTTTCATCTTCCTAAATCCACTGTTGTGGTGCTCTTAGCCTGAGGAGGCTGTGTTTCAAATAATACCTTTGTATTAGCCTATGGAGGCTGTGTTCAAAGAGTACCCTGTTTAGCCTGTGGAGGCTAGGTTCAAAGAATACCTGTTTAGCCTGAGAAGGTTGTGCCCAAATAATATCTGTATTTAGCCAGAGTGGATGGGTTCAAAGAATACTCATAGTGGAACCTCAGTGTGTTGCTGGGAACTGGATGTAGTCTTGATCAGACGAACCAGTATAAAAATATTGTTGTCTTATCTATTGTTTTCTGTTGACTAACAGGGGGATAATAACTTGAACAGTCTGATAATAAAATCAATCTTGAAGAAGAAAATAATCTTGCGTCTGATCAAGCTTTGAAAACAACAAACGCAAATGCATCGTCTTAGAGAAAAAGTTTTAAAAACAATCTACACAATTCAACCCCCTTCTTGTGTCCCCCTTCTTGTGTGTTTTTGTACTTTACAATATGACCAAAAGTAGTGATGTTAAATTTTAGAGAATAAAAAGTATTTTTCATATAGGTACTAGAACTAAACTTTACTCATTTTATAAGTACTAAATATATATTTAAGAGAAAAATGAAAAATGAAAGGAGAAGGATTAAATATGGTCAAATGATATCTTATAATCCCTCTTGACAGGGTAATTGTTAATCAAATTTATTCTAAAACAAATCATAATCCTCAATTTTGATAATTACATATGACTAACATAAAAGTTCCACCTGATGTGTATAAGACAAAATCTACGTCTATGAAGTAGATTAATGAAGTCAATGGACTAAGGAGTCATCAGACAAAACATCACCACATCAACAAAGTATTATTCTTAACAATACTTATATATGTACAAACTATAATCAATAGAGTTGTATTTCTATAGATTATGATGAGAAGCTTGTTACCATATCAAGTATTGTAAAAGACAAAAACATAAGAAGGGGGGTTGAATTGTGTTATTAAAAGTTTTTCCTTTTTGTGTCTATTGTTTTCAAAGGGTCAGACGCAACTTCGTCTTTCTTTAACTGTTGATCTTAATGTTCAAAATGTTTAAGTTGATTAATCCCTGTTAGTTTCAAGAACAAAAGCAGATAATGACAAAGATATTTTTATACTGGTTCGTCTTAAGCAGACTATGTTCAGTTACTTAACAACTTACTAAGTTTTCACTACAAACTGTGAAATGCTTACAAGTATTCTTTGCACCCAACCACTTCTGGCTATACAGATATTCTTTGATCCCAACCTTCTTAAGCTAAAACAATTATGTTTTCTTTGAAACGCAGCCTCCTTAGGCTAATACAAAGGTATTTTCTGGAACGCAGCCTCCTCAGGCTAAGGGCACCACAAAAGTAGATTTCGAACGATGTTCTAAGAAAAAGATTATCCTCTTCACAGAGAGGTGTTTACAAATAAAGAATAGAGTTCAAGTGCTTAGGAACGAAACATAGATAGATAGCTTTTTAAGTGTAATTTCGCCAATTTGAACTGAAGAGCTTGAAGTTCTTATATAGGCAAGGTTTTGATAGATTCGTTAGACTCATCTTGAAACCGTTGTCCTTTCCTTCTTGAAGTCTTCAAACGTGTGACAAAGATCAATCAGAATAATTATGTTAGATCAAGAATGATTAACATGCATAATTTTGATAATTACAGAACAGACGGCAGTATCAGACGTTGTAAGATCAGACGATTATCTCAAACAGACGAAAGATGATACAACACTAACTACATCATCATAAGCATCTTACATCTACACAAGCTTTGGTTTGAGCTTCAATATGATATGATCAGACGACATTGTTTCAGTAGATGACTTAGACGAAAGTCAAGGACAGACGAAACATGATTACTAAAATTTGCATATGTCTTGAGTCAAGTCATCAAACGAAAGCAGTCAGACGAAACTCAAGCTTACTCACTTGATCTATTTGCATCGTCTGTCCTGAGGAGTAAGGACCAGACGAAAGTAACTTCAACAAATTCAATTTCTAAAGAGTCATCAAAATCAGCACAGACGGAACAAAGCTCTTCAATGTTGGAGTGTAGCGTCTGTCCAAGAGCCAAGCCATCAGACGATACTGGCACAGACGGAAGAAGTTCTCAATATGAAGATCTTTTATCTGTCCAACAGTGAAGTCTTAAGACGAATCAACTAAGACTGAAAATAATGTTTCATCTATTGAAGAGTGAAGACAAAATTGAAACGCGCCAAGATTTTTCAAATATGGAGAAGTAAACATGAGAAGCACTCAAAGTCAAATTGGTCCCATCTTCATATAAAAATATAAAAGGTACGACGCCTACAAATCAAAACCCAGGATTTCCGCTATATGTCTCATGACAGCCTGGAAAACACTCTCAAGAAGACAAACAATTCTCAACGGCATTCTAATGAAGTCTAACGGCTACTTGAAGAAGATTCATATAAAAGGACTTCACTACATCAAGAGCAAGATGGCGAATACGCTTGCAAGACTTACAAAGTTTAAAATTCGCTCACTTTGATATGACTGTATATCCCTCTGTGTGAAGAGGAAATTTCTTTTCTGGTCTTAGTAAACCTTATTAAATCCACTTGTGTGGTACTTTAGCCTAAGGAGGCTGCGTTTCAAAGAATACCCCTGTTTTAGCCTGAGGAGGCTGTGTGTTCAAAGAATACCTTAGTTTAGCCTGTGGAGGCTGTGCTCAAAGAATACCCTGTTTAGCCTGTGGAGGCTGTGTTCAAAGAATACCTTGATTAGCCTGTGGAGGCTGGGTTCAAAGAATACCATTATTGTTTAGCCTGAGAAGGCTGTGATCAAAGAATATCTGTAATAGCCAGAAGTGGCTGGGTTCAAAGAATACTTGTAACCATTTCACGGTTTGTAGTGAAAACTCAGTAGTTGCTGGGTAACTGGACGTAGTCTTGAATAGACGAACCAGTATAAAAATCATCTATGTATTTACTTTATTTGTTGTTCAACTAACGGGGATAAATATACTTTAACAATTATATATTAAAAAATCAATCTTTCAAGATAAACATTGTTTCGTCTGATCAAGCTTTGAACTCACAGACGAAACCCACAGACGATAGGTACAGACGATAGGTACAGACAAAAGAAAAATAATTTTTTTTTTTGAAACCACAATTCAACCCCCCCTTTTTGTGGTTTATCTTTTACAGTTTGGTATCAGAGCTCAGCCTCTAAGGGTTGAGCGCTTAACAGCTGCTAGAGGAAAAGATCCAGCATGGACTCACAAGGACCATCTTTCTTATCTGGAGGAGCCTCCATGAACAAACCTCCAACGTTCTCTGGAGATGATTATCCCTACTGGGCAGACCGCATGGAAATGTACATTAAATCCACACAGTACAAGTTGTGGAATATAATCACAACTGGAGATATCCCCATTGTAAAACCTGAAGGAGAATGGGGAAACGAAGAATACTCTATAATGGAGCTGAATAATAAAGCAAGATATGCTCTTATGTGTGCTCTCTCCAGAACAGAGTATAACAGATTTTGTGCCTACAAAACCGCCAAAGAATTATGGGATGCTCTCAAAATCTCATATGAAGGCACTGAGGATGTAAGAATGAGGAAGGCTGCCACTCTTCAAAGAGAATATGAAATGTTCTCTATGAAGAAAGGAGAGTCAATTGATATGATGTTTGGAAGATTCCAAACCATATTAAATGGACTTACTGCTCTAGGAATCACATTCACCAAAGCCCAGAACAACATGAAAATCTTGGACAGTCTCCCACCACCTTGGGAAGCTATGTCCACAGCTATCTCTGTTGGAAGAGATATGAAGACATTAACTCTAGATGAGTTAATAGGAGCCCTAAGGGTACATGAGGTACTCTTATGTAAAAGAGAGAAGATCAAGGTTCAAGAACCTATAGCTCTTCCATCTATCAACAACACTATTGAAGAAGAATCTGTCAAGAAGGACAGTAAAAAGAAAGCAAAAATGTTGAATGCTGATTCAACTGAATCAGAATCGTCTGATGATTCGTCTGAAGACGAAGTTTCTCTCATGGCCAGATGATTCAAAAGAATGACGATGAAGAAAGGAAAAGGCCAACGCTTCTTCAAGAAAAGGGAGAAAAAGCTTCCTGAGAAGTCATCAACTAAAGAAGATAGCACAGAAATTGTGTGTTATGAGTGCAGAAAACTGGGACACATGAGAACAGAATGTCCCAGATTGAAAAAGAGGTGGAGCTCTCGAAGAAATAAAGGAAAGAAAAACTTGCTGACTTGGGAAGACCTTGACAGTGAAAGCTCAGAAGAATCCTCTGAAGAAGAAGAAACAGCAAACATATGCCTTATGGCTGGAGATCATGTCTCAACAGAGGTAAATTATAATGAAACTTCTACATTTTCTTCTTCTGAGTCTGAGTCAGAAGAAATATCATATGATACTCTTCTAGCTAACTCTTATTTTATTGCTCAGCAATACAAAGTTTGCAAAACCAAGCTAAGACAAGCTTTGAAAGAAAATGCAATTTTGAAATCTGAAATAGAGTTTCTAGACAAGAAAATATCAAATGATGTTTCGTCTGAGTCTGAAAAGGACATTTTCATTCTTGAAATCGAAGGATTAAAGAAAGAAAATGAGTCCTTACTCAATGACTTAACCAAGTTTACAAAGGGATCCTCCATTCTTAAAAATATTTTAAAATATGAGAGATCACCAAATGATAAAAGTGGACTTGGTTATATTGAGCAAACAGACGAAAGGAAAAACAAATATGTTTCGTCTGATCAAAGGCAGAGGAATCAAAGCAAGGTTCCTAAGATCCACAAAAAGGCTCAAAACAAAAAGAAGCCTTTTGTAACTAACAAGAAAGGACCCAAACAGATTTGGGTATCAAAGTCACTTATTATTCCTATTACAGATATCTTTAATAGGAAGAGACAAGACTTCAAGTTGGTTCCTGGACAGTGGTTGCTCACGACACATGACGGGAGACCTGTCTATGTTCCAAGACCTCAGACCAAGTAAAGGGTCTGTCTCATACGGTTCGGAAAAGGTAAAATTCTTGGCATTGGGATGTTGGTAAGACACCCAATACTCTTATCCAGAACGTATCGTATGTTAAAGGTCTTAATTTCAATCTGCTTAGCATAAGTCAATTTTGTGATAGTGGATATGAAGTAGCCTTTAATGCTGATGAATGTATAGTCAAAAACAAAGATAAATCTATTCTCTTTATTGGAAAAAGGAAGAATAATCTTTATGAGGTTTGTCTTTCTGACTTGAGCAATCAAAATGTAACATGTTTGATCTCAGCAGACGATGAACGAGATATTTGGCATAAAAAGCTTGGACATTTAAGTCTCAAGTATATTTCAAAAGTATCTAAGAAAGATCTCGTAAAAGGTTTGCCAAATATATCTTGGAAAACCAATCGTCTGTGTGAATCTTGTCAGCATGGAAAACAACTCAAAGCATCTTTCAAATCAAAGAATGTTGTTTCCACTACAAGACCATTAGAACTGTTACATATTGATCTCTTCGGACCAACTCAGACTGAAAGTCTTGGAGGAAAGAGATATGGATTTGTTATTATAGATGATTATACTAGATTTACATGGGTATACTTTCTAGCTCATAAACACGAGTCATTCAAAGTCTTTGAAATATTTTGTAAACGTGTTCAAAAAGAAAAAGGATTTTGTATTGCGTCTGTAAGGAGTGATCATGGAACAGAATTTGAAAATTCTGAGTTCAAAGCCTTTTGTTTTGAAAATGGTATATTTCACAATTTTTCTTCTCCAAGAACTCCTCAACAAAATGGAGTTGTGGAAAGGAAAAATCGTACTTTACAAGAAATGGCTAGAACTATGTTGCATGAAAGCTCTCTTCCGAAATATTATTGGGCAGAAGCAGTCAATACTTCTTGTTATATTCAAAACAGAATTTTGATAAGACCAATATTGAATAAGACTCCATATGAATTATGGAAAGGAAGAATGTTGGAACTAAAGCTTGATGAGGTTTTGGTGTCTCTCTTGGTGTTTTTGATTTTGATGTAATGTAATTTTGGTTTTCTTAGATGAATGTATTTAGGAGTTTTTCATGTGTATTGATTGGTTAGAATAGGAATGTATGTGTTGTTCTTTGTTTAAAAATCCATCAGACGATACATCAGATGATACATCAGACGAAAGGGTACAGACGAAAGAAACGAGACGAAAGAGTACGACGACGAAAGGGTACCGAGATTTAAAGAGTACGGACGAAAGAGTACGGACGAAAGGGTACGCAGACGAAAGAGTACGATGAAAGGGGTACCAGATTTAAAGAGTATGCATTTAAAGGGTACAGACGAAAGAGTACGGATTTAAAAAGGGTACGATTTAAAGGTATCGAGGCGATACATATCAGACGATAGGTATCAGACGATACATATCAGACGATAGGTATCAGACGATACATATCAGATGATATATATCAGACGATACATATCAGACGATATACATCAAATGATAGACTTCAAAGTTTACTCATTCAGTCTGAAGAATTGCATCGTCTGTCCTGGGAAGTGAAGATCAGACGATACATGCACAAGACTACTCAAGCTAAAGTCTTCGTCTTACCATAAAGTGAAATCTAAGATGGAAGGATAAGACGAAACTTCAAGACTACTCATGCAGTCTTAATAAACTACATCGTCTGACCTGGGAAGTAAAAGAAACGTAGACAAAGTAACTCCAACATTTCAAAATCTAAGAGTTCTGAATGGAGTAATCGATTACCATAAGGCTGTAATCGATTACCACGAGCCAGTAATCGATTACCATAAGGGTGTAATCGATTACCATGCTGAGAAAATCACCCAGAATGAATTTCATCTCGGCAGTAATCGATTACCACGAGCTGTAATCGATTACCACCGCAGGGAATGCTTAAAAGTTGCCTAAAATGATTTTTCTAACATCCCACTTGATTCCCCAATTATTCCAATCAATTTTAAACTTCATAAAAGTCAATTTTTGAGGCTCCAACGTTCTAAAATTTAATGCCCCAACGTTCAGAAAACATAGGCTCCAATTGTTTGAAATTTGAGGCATCAAATTGTCAACAATTGAGGCTCCATCTTACTCTATAAAAGGAGGCTATTTTGAAAAACAAATATAGAGATTTGAGAACAGATTGTGTATATACTCTTGAAAGACTTGAAATCCATTTTTAGAAAAGCTTACACACTTTCAAATCCTCTCTAAGAGAGCTTATCATTTTCTTCAAGAGAAATCACTAAGAACTTCAAGAGTTCTTGAAAGAGTATTGAGAAAAGGCAACTATATTCATTTTACTGATTGGGTGGTATTCACTATGTTATTGATTGTGATCAGAATCTACACTCCAGGTGTTTTCTAATCTGATCTATTTTGTTTATCTATTTGATTGTTGGGTTATTACTCTAGGAGAGAGGTCTCTCTGGATAGAGTAAGAGTTTGAGAAGTGTTTTCTCAAAGGTTTGATTTTGGGTGTGCCAAAATCAGGGAAGAACGGTTCTTTGGGTTAAAGAACTGGTTTGGGTGTTTTGATTTCGTTTTTGTGTTGCTTGTTGCAGAGTGAATGTAAAAGAACACAAAAGGGATCATTTGATAGTGGAAAACCAATTGCAACAGTTGTTGGATTGGGACTGGATGTAGCGGTTAGGTGAACCAAGTATAAATCACTCAGGCACTCTTCTTCTTCCTTACACTCATTACCATTTACCTTACACTGCTATTATCATTGTTAAATTCTGCAAGTTGTTTAGTAACTGAATTGGTAATTAACTCAGTAATTAACTTGGTAATCAACTTAAACTGGAAAGGGTAGATACAAACATTGTATAAACTGAAAATTGATTACAAACTTGTTATTAATAATTCCTTTGATATTTTTGCTGCATAAATTTGAATATACTCTGTTTGAATTAAAAGGAATTAGAAACTCACGAAAAATAGGCCAAAGTGAACTAGAATCTATTCACCCCCCCCTCTAGATTCACCCAAAGGGACCATCAATTGGTATCAGAGCTACTTCTAGTAAGTTGCTCTAGAATTTGATCCATAATGGCCAGTAATCAATTACCATTTGCTGAAGGTGCCTCTATTAATAGACCTCCTCTGTTTTGTGGTGATAACTATCCTTTTTGGAAAGTTAGGATGAAAATCTTTATGGAGTCTATTCATAGAAGTATTTGGCAAGTCATGTTGTAATCGATTTCAAAATCCCCACATATATAGCCGATGGAAATGAATTAGAAAAACCATTTGAGAAGTGGGAACCAGAAGAAATTAGGAGAGCTGAAAATGATGCTAAAGCGTTAAACATTATACATTCTCGCTCTTAACTCGATGAATTTTTTAGAATTTCTGCTTGTACAACAAAAAAAAGAAGCTTGGGAGCTTATCATGGTAACTCATGAAGGTACAACGGAAGTACGAAGGGCAAGGAAGAATACCTTGATCCAAGAGTATGAAACCTTGAATGTTGCAAGGAGAATCCATAATGGAGATGCGAAACGGTTCATACACATCATCAATCATCTCAAGGGACTTGGCAAAAGCTTCGTAGAAGAAGAAGTGAATGTCAAGATTCTAAAGTCTCTAAATAGAAAATGGCAATCCACTTGATGACCATAACTGAGTCAAAGAATCTTGCTGCAATGACAAGTGCAGAGCTATTTGGCAAACTAAGAGAATATGAGATGGATATGTCTCGCATTGCTGATGAAGAACAAAAAGATAAGAAAGCCAAAGGTCTAGCACTAAAGATGGAAGACACAGCTAGTGAGAGTGACTCATCATGTTTGTGGAAGTGAATCAGAAGAAGAGAATATGAATCTCATGGTAAGAAAGTTTAAAAGGTTCATGAGAAAGAACAATGATAAAAGGAGATTCAACAATTCAAGAAAAGGCTTCAAGAGGAATGAAGGTTCGTCTTCAAAGGTCACGTGTTATGAGTGTGGAAAGATGGGTCACTACAAATCGGAGTGTCCCAACATGAAGAAAAATAACAGCAGTGAACCAAGAAGAGTAGAACATGAGGATCGACCCAAGAAGGACAAATTCCGCAAGAAAAAGGCCTACATTGCTTGGGAAGAAAATGACTCCTCATCCTCGAGTGAGAGTGACAATGAAGAAGCAAATCTATGTCTCATGGCAAATCCAACTACGGATGATGAGGTAAGTGATTCTGATTCATCTGTACAAGATTATGATGAGTTATATAATGCTTTTTGTGAACTCTTTAAGGAAGCTGAAAGAATAGAAAAATTGAACAAAGTTTTGAAAAACAATATTTCTGATTTAGAAAATGAAATTTCTGTTTTAAAAATTAATGTTCAAAATCTGGAAAAAGAAAATGCTGCATTAAAACTACCCTGCTCAAAGTGTAAATCTGTAGATGCCTCTTTGAAAACTAATAATAAGAAGTTCTTTGCATTTAAACAAACCAACAATAACAGAACTTTTCCATGCAGTTATTGTATGAAATCTGGACACACATCTTATAATTGCATGATTAGAAAGAAAGGAATTTCTAATGGCTTGTTTAAATGGATTAGAAAAGATAATCACTGCACTAACATTCATGGACCCAAAAAGATTTGGGTACCAAAATCAAAGTGATATCTTTTTCTGTGTAGATGTGCTTGAGAGCCAAACACTCAACTTGGTATTTGGATAGTGGCTGCTCAAGACATATGACTGGTGACAAGAGCAATTTTATCTCCTTCAAATCCAAAGAATCTGGTTCGGTAGTATATGGAGATAATAACAAAGGGAAAATTCTGGTATTGGTGTTTGTTGGAGACAAATCCAATCCTGTCATTGAAGATGTACTGCTTGTAGAAGGATTGAGATACAATCTTCTGAGTATTAGCCAACTCTGTGACAAAGGTTATCATGTGTCATTTGATCAAGGAAGCTGCAAAATTAGAAGCAGTGAATCAAATGAGGTACTAATGGTTGGTAAGAGACATGATAACATTTACATCCTTGAACTTAATCATTCATCATCATATCATGCATGCCTTACATCAAATGATGATTTATCTTGGCTTTGGCATAGACGTATAGCTCATATTGATGTTCATCAACTTAATAAACTCATCTCTAAAAACTTAGTAGAAGGGTTACACGACTTAAAGTTCAATAGAGAAGGTCTATGTGATGCATGTCAAAAGGGCAAGCAGTCTAGAAACTCTTTTAAATCTAAAAATATTATTTCAACTTCTAGACCACTTGAGCTATTGCACATGGATTTGTTTGGACCCTCTAGAACTGCTAGTTTAGGTGGAAACCTATATGGACTAGTTTTAGTAGATGACTACTCTAGATTTACTTGGGTTGCATTTATACCAAGTAAAGACAATGCCTTCAAAGTTTTCAAAATTATTGCCAAAAGGATACAAAACGAAAAAGATTTGAAAATTAAGTCCATTAGGAGTGATCATGGAGGTGAATTTGAAAATGAATATTTTGAAAAATTCTGTGAAAAATATGGAATTAATCACAACTTTTCTGCTCCAAGAACTCCACAACAAAATGGAGTTGTTGAAAGGAAAAACAGATCTTTAGTAGAACTAGCTAGAACTATGTTGAATGAAAATGATTTGCCTAAATATTTTTGGTGATCGCAGTTTCCACTTTTGCTATGTTCTAAATAGAATTGTGATTCGTCCCATTTTAAAGAAAACCCCCTATGAACTCTATAAGGACAAAAAGCCTAATATATCTCATTTCAAAGTATTTGGCTGCAAATGTTTTGTTCTAAATAATGGCAAAGAACCCCTTGGTAAGTTTGATGCCAAGGCGGATGAGGCTGTTTTTATTGGGTATTCATCAACTAGTAAAGCATATAGAGTTTATAATAAAAGAAGAATGTGCATTGAGGAATCTGTGCATGTAAAGTTTGATGAATCTAACAATCCCCAAAAGGGAAGTGTTCTTGTTGATGATGATGTAGAAACAGGTGAAGATAGCAGTAGCAAACCTCAAGAACAGCAAAATCCACCAACCACTTCTCATGACCAGCCAAAAGAATGGAGGAAACCAAGAGATCTTTCTCTTGACAACATCATTGGAGACATCCATAAGGGAGTATCTACTAGATCTTCCTATAACATGTTTTGTGATGATTATGCTTTTGTATCTCAATTTGAACCCTCTTGTGTTGATGATGCTATTCTTGATGAATTCTGGATAAATGCAATGCATGAGGAATTAAATCAATTTAAAAGGAATGATGTTTGGGAATTAGTTCCTTTTAATAGAGATATGAATGTAATTGGAACAAAATGGGTGTTTAAAAATAAGCTAGATGAGAATGGTATTGTGGTTAGAAATAAAGCTAGACTAGTGGCAAAGGGTTATAACCAACAAGAAGGTATAGATTTTGGAGAAACTTATGCCCCTGTTGCTAGATTAGAAGCTGTGAGAGTATTACTTGCTTTTGCCTGCATTCATGATTTCAAATTATATCAAATGGATGTTAAAAGTGCTTTTCTGAATGGCTATATAAATGAGGAAGTTTATGTTTCACAACCTCCTGGATTTACTGACTTTAACTACCCTGAGCATGTATATAAACTTAAAAAGGCTCTCTATGGCCTTAAGCAAGCCCCTAGACAATGGTATGAAAGGCTTAGTATATTTATATTGTCAAAAGGGTATCACAGAGGAAATGTTGACAAGACTCTCTTTATTAAAAAGAGGTCTAACAACATTTTATTGGTTCAAGTATATGTAGATGATATAATCTTTGGATCAACCAATTCATCTCTGTGTGAAGAATTTGTAGATAGCATGCAGGGTGAGTTTGACATGTCTATGATGGGAGAACTCAAATTCTTCCTAGGACTACAAGTCAAACAACTAAAAGAAGGTATATTCATTCATCAAGCAAAATACACTAAGGAATTATTAAAGAAATTTGACATGGAGAGTTGTAAAAGCTCTAATATCCCTATGTCAACTAATCTCTACTTAGATAATGATCTTTGCAGATTAGGAGTAGACCAAACCAAATATAGAGGGATTATAGGATCACTTTTATATCTTACAGCAAGCAGACCTGACATAATGTTCAGTGTCTGTGTGTGTGCAAGATTCCAATCTGCACCTAAACAATCACATATGAATGCTGTTAAGAGAATCTTAAAATATCTCAAAGGAACTATAAACTGTGGTTTATGGTATCCTAGGGAACATCCCCTAATCTGGTAGGTTTTAGTGATGCAGATTTTGCTGGATGCAAAACTGATAGGAAAAGCACAAGTGGAGTATGTCACTTGTTTGGAGAATGCTTAGTCTCTTGGTATAGCAAGAAACAAGCTTGCGTTGCTTTATCAACGAAGCGAAGCAGAGTATGTTCTTTGGTAGTCTTTGTGCTCAAACCATTTGGTTAAAGCAACAACTTGAGGATTTTGGACTAAAGCTTGATCATATCCCTATCAAGTGTGACAACACAAGTGCAATTAGTATCACTAAGAACCCAGTCTTACACTCTAGAACAAAGCACATTGAGGTGCGACATCATTTCATAAGAGACCATGTTGAGAAAGGAGATTGCAATGTAGAGTTTATTGATACGGAGAATCAGCTCGCAGATATCTTCACAAAACCTTTGCCAAAGGAGAGATTCTTCAAACTTAGAACCAATCTTGGTATACTAAGTGAAGAACACCTCTCTTGAACTCCCTAAACATAGTAAGAATACTCATTCATAATGCTTTAACATGATATGAATTCATTACATTCAATAGATATGACCAACACAATTGCGAATATGGAAAATTAAGTGTTTTTAGGATTACTCTCGGTAAATCGATTACCACACACCGGTAATCGATTACCATGCTCTGTTTAGCCAAATCTTTAATTTGCTCTCTAGCGAATCGATTACCACCTAATGGTAATCGATTACCACGAGTCGAGAAAGAGCCCCTCTTTTGATTACTCTCGGCAGTAATCGATTACCATACCATGGTAATCGATTACCACTGCATCTGAGAGCTTACTTCAAGTGCTAATGAGCCTCTTCTGGAAATTCAATTCAAGATTCAACGAATCTAGACCAAAATTTGAGAGGTTTAATGAGGGATTTCAGATTTTAGGGTTCATTCTAATCAAATCCAAACCATAGAACCCCTTTCTCTCTCTAAAACTCTCTCATCTCTCTCTAGAAACTCTTCATCTTCTTCTTCAATTCATCCATGGAAGGTCAAGGAAAAGGAAAACGAACCAAACACATGGGTCACAAATCCACTTCAAGTGTTCCATCTCGTTCAAAGAAGGGAGAATCATCTTCCAAAAGGAAGAACTCCTCAACCCCTGAAGAAACCATGGAGGAACACATTCACCCATGGTTCACCTCTAAAGCTCAAGAGAAACTCTTCTATGGCAAGTATGCGGGAAAGGAGCTTGTACACTGCAAAAATTTTGATACAATGTGGCTTTGATATCTTGAAGGGTTTACCTTTCAAACGCTTCTCAGGGAACAAAATCTTGAGAAGTTCGTTAGTCTGAAGGGTTACATCTATCCTGATTTGGTGAGAGTATTCTACTCCAACCTTCGACCAGACGATGATTCCGAAATGTTTGAGTCTGAGGTAAAAGGCAAACCCATCATTTTCTCTAGAGATTTATTCTTTCAAATTGCTGGATTCGAGAGAGGAGGGTATTAGACCCACATTTGAATTATTGAAAGAACAAGGAATCCATCTTAACAAAGATTCTCGTTTATATGAGTTTGTTGAGAAATCCCCAAATTTGGGAAGCGAGAAAAGGCTTTGCTAGAAAAGAGAATAGGAAGAAAATCACATATAATATTGGTGGGTTGAATGCTGATGATAGACTTTTACATTACACCATTTGTTGGATATTGGCTGCAAGAGGAGCCAATCATGCCCAATTAACTGAAGAAGATTTAGTGATAATTTCTGCTTTAAAGAATAGAATTCAGATTGATTGGCCTTATGTTGTGATGGACAACATGCTAAAGGCAAAGAAATTCATGGATAATAAGTGTCCCTACTCTCTGTTCATCTCACGTGTATTTGAGTATTTTCAAGTTGATGTCACAAATGAACATAGAGAGCTGGTAAAGGACATTCACATCATAGGTGAAAGAGCATTAAAAATGATGAGATTGGTACAGACGATCTTTGGATGGATACCAAGGAGGAAGCACAACCAGAGCAACAAAGAACAAGAAGGAGATGCATCTCAATCACATCCCGATGATGATGATGATGATTCAAATTACAGGGGAATACATCCCCAAGTCACGCTTCGAGTCCATTGTCATTGATAGATTGGACGAGATTGAGAAACGCATAGAAGAGGTAGACGAAGCAAACGAAGAGCGCTTCCAAGAGCTCAAGGAGATGATGGAATCTCTTCATGCTCGTTTTGATACTATGTAGTATTTCCTTACCTATAGATTCCCTTTTTGCTTATTGATATACCAAATAGGGGGAGAAATCATAGGTTATCCTAAGACGGGGGAGAAAAATCATAGGTTATCCTAGAACGGGGGAGAAATAGAAATTCTGGTAGTACTCTGTTTATGTAGTCTGAACAAGGAGAAATAGAAATTCTAGTAGACTGTTTATGTAGTCGAACAATTTGGATTTTGGAATTATGGTTAATTTATAAATCTGCAATACTTTCATAATACCTTGGTCATTTATCTATGATTGTGAATTGATTCATGTTTAATATTCTCTAAATGAATGATTGTATATGATAATTGCTCTAATACATAATACTATGTATGGTGAATCTGCAATATACTGTGTATTTGGTTATTTCTATCAATTGCAGGAATTTTAGAAGATCAACACATATTCTAAAAACTCCAAAGAAAACCTTTGTTGATATTTGGTACATCAAAACCAAAAAGGGGGAGATTGTTGGAACTAAAGCTTAATGAGGTTTTGGTGTCTCTCTTGGTGTTTTTGATTTTGATGTAATGTAATTTTGGTTTTCTTAGATGAATGTATTTAGGAGTTTTTCATGTGTATTGATTGGTTAGAATAGGAATGTATGTGTTGTTCTTTGTTTAAAAATCCATCAGACGATACATCAGACGATACATCGATTTAAAGGGTACGAGCGAAAGGGTAGTTGCACGAAAGAGTACGAGACGAAAGGGTACCATTTAAAGAGTACAGACGAAAGAGTACGAGACGAAAGGGTATGCAGACGAAAGAGTATGACGAAAGGGTACCAGATTTAAAGAGTACGACGAAAAGTGGTACGAAAAAGAGTACGATTTACGAAGGGTACGATTTAAAGGTATCGACGATACATATCAGACGATAGGTATCAGACGATACATATCAGATGATATATATCAGACGATACATATCAGACGATATACATCAAATGATAGACTTCAAAGTTTACTCATTCAGTCTGAAGAATTGCATCGTCTGTCCTGGGAAGTGAAGATCAGACGATACATGCACAAGACTACTCAAGCTAAAGTCTTCGTCTTACCATAAAGTGAAATCTAAGATGGAAGGATAAGACGAAACTTCAAGACTACTCATGCAGTCTTAATAAACTACATCGTCTGACCTGGGAAGTAAAAGAACAGACGAAAGTAACTCCAACATTTCAAAATCTAAAAGTTACAATGGAGTAATCGATTACCATAAGGCTGTAATCGATTACCACGAGCCAGTAATCGATTACCATAAGGGTGTAATCGATTACCATGCTGAGAAAATCACCCAGAATGAATTTCATCTCGGCAGTAATCGATTACCACGAGCCGTAATGTCGATTACCACCAGGAATGCTTAAAAGTTGCCTAAAATGATTTTTCTAACATCCCACTTGATTCCCCAATTATTCCAATCAATTTTAAACTTCATAAAAGTCAATTTTTGAGGCTCCAACGTTCTAAAATTTAATGCCCCAACGTTCAGAAAACATAGGCTCCAATTGTTTGAAATTTGAGGCATCAAATTGTCAACAATTGAGGCTCCATCTTACTCTATAAAAGGAGGCTATTTTGAAAAACAAATATAGAGATTTGAGAACAGATTGTGTATATACTCTTGAAAGACTTGAAATCCATTTTCAGAAAAGCTTACACACTTTCAAATCCTCTCTAAGAGAGCTTATCATTTTCTTCAAGAGAAATCACTAAGAACTTCAAGAGTTCTTGAAAGAGTATTGAGAAAAGGCAACTATATTCATTTTACTGATTGGGTGGTATTCACTATGTTATTGATTGTGATCAGAATCTACACTCCAGGTGTTTTCTAATCTGATCTATTTTGTTTATCTATTTGATTGTTGGGTTATTACTCTAGGAGAGAGGTCTCTCTGGATAGAGTAAGAGTTTGAGAAGTGTTTTCTCAAAGGTTTGATTTTGGGTGTGCCAAAATCAGGGAAGAACGGTTCTTTGGGTTAAAGAACTGGTTTGGGTGTTTTGATTTCGTTTTTGTGTTGCTTGTTGCAGAGTGAATGTAAAAGAACACAAAAGGGATCATTTGAAAGTGGAAAACCAATTGCAACAGTTGTTGGATTGGGACAGGATGTAGGCAGTTGGCTGAACCAGTATAAATCACTGTGCACTCTTCTTCTTCCTTACACTCATTACCATTTACCTTACACTACTATTATCATTGTTAAATTCTGCAAGTTGTTTAGTAACTGAATTGGTAATTAACTCAGTAATTAACTTGGTAATCAACTTAAACTGGAAAGGGTAGATACAAACATTGTATAAACTGAAAATTGATTACAAACTTGTTATTAATAATTCCTTTGATATTTTTGCTGCATAAATTTGAATATACTCTGTTTGAATTAAAAGGAATTAGAAACTCACGAAAAATAGGCCAAAGTGAACTAGAATCTATTCACCCCCCCCCCTCTAGATTCACCCAAAGGAACCATCAAAGAAGACCCAACATTTCTTATTTCAATCCTTTTGGATGTGAATGCTTTATCCTTAACACTAAAGATCAACTTGGAAATTTTGATTCAAAGGTGATTAAAGGAATCTTTCTTGGATATTCAAATACATCTAAGGCCTATAGAGTTTTTAATTCTAAGACGCAAGTTGTAGAAGAATCAATCCATATAAAGTTCCAAGATAACTCAAAGGCTGATAAAGAAATATCAGACCTGGAAAACTTGTTTGATAATTTGTAGATCAATTCTTCTGGTCAAAACTCAAGACAAGATGATAAATAAGGGTCAGACGATACAAGGTCAGATGATACAAGGACAGACGATAGGAGCACAGACGGATCTTCTTCGTCTGATACTCATCAACAGGGAGATCAAGTTCCTGCAAGATCATGGAAATTTGTGTCTAACCATACAGAAGATCTCATCATTGGAGATCGATCTCAAGGTGTTCAAACAAGATCAAGAGTGAAGAATATCTTAAATTATGCTCTTGTATCAGAAATTGAACCCAAGAAGATTGAAGATGCTCTTCAAGATAATGATTGGATCTTAGCAATGGAAGAAGAATTAAATCAGTTCACAAGGAATAATGTGTGGACTCTTGTTGAGAAACCAAAGAACAAAAGCATCATTGGAACCAGATGGGTGTTCAGAAACAAGCTTGATGAAGCTGGAAAAGTGGTAAGAAACAAAGCAAGGTTAGTAGCACAAGGGTACAATCAACAAGAAGGTATTGATTTTACTGAAACTTTTGCACCTGTAGCTAGATTAGAAGCTATTAGAATATTACTTGCTTTTGCTGCTCACAAGAGTATCGTCCTATATCAAATGGATGTAAAAAGTGCTTTTCAAAATGGTTTTATTGAAGAAGAAGTGTATGTAAAACAACCACCTGGTTTTGAAAGTTTATCTCAACCAGAGCATGTTTTTAAACTCAAGAAAGCACTGTATGGTCTTAAGCAAGCTCCTAGAGCTTGGTATGATAGACTTAGTTCTTTCCTTCTTAAAAATGGTTTTTCAAGAGGAAAGGTTGATACAACTCTATTTAAGAAAAGTGTTTCAAAAGACTTTATTATAGTCCAGATTTATGTAGACGATATAGTCTTTGGAGCTACTAATGACTCTCTTTGCAAAGATTTTTCAAAGCTAATGCAGGATGAGTTTGAGATGAGTATGATGGGAGAATTGAAGTTCTTTCTAGGACTTCAAATTAAACAAACGAAAGAAGGAATATATATCCATCAACAGAAATATACAAAGGAACTTATTAAAAAGTTCAAGATGGAAAACTCCAAACCTATGAAAACTCCTATGCATTCGTCTAGAGCAAATCTTAACAAGGATGAGTCAGGTAAGTCTGTTAATTAGACGATATACAGAGGTATGATTGGCTCACTCCTTTACTTAATGCAAAGGGACGACATTATGTTTAGCGTACGTACATGTGCGCGTTTTCAATCGATCCCAAAGAATCTCATTTACAAGCTGTAAAGAGAATTCTTAGATATCTTGTTGGAACAACTAATCACTCTTTGTTTTATAAGAGAAATAGTGATTTCAGTTTAAGAGGTTTTTGTGATGTTGATTATGCTGGAGATAAAGTGGAGAGAAAAAGCACAAGTGGTGGATGTCAATTCCTTAGATTATCACTAATATCTTGGTCAAGCAAGAAGCAAAACTCCATTGCACTTTCAACAACTGAAGCAGAGTACATTGCTGCAGCAGGATGTTGTTCTCAACTACTTTGGATAAAACACCAACTTGAGGATTATTCCAGGTTTGAGAATAATATACCAGTATTTTGTGATAACACAAGTGCAATCAATCTCAGCAAAAATCCTATTCAACATTCAAAAGCCAAACATATTGAAATCCGTTTTCATTTCATAAGAGATTATGTCCAAAAAGGTGTTTTTAATATGCGGTTTATCTAAACCGATTTTCAATGGGCAGATATCTTTACAAAGGCTTTAGACGAAACACGCTTTAATTTTATAAAAGAAAATTTGGGAATTATTTTCTTAAAGGAATAATTTTTTTTTTTTCGTCTATATGTATCGTCTGTATGTATCGTCTACATACATCGTCTATACATATAGTCTATATGTTTCGTCTGTTATCTTTTCAAGTTAAGATGAAAGCCTTGCGTCTGATTAATTTGAATAAGTTCAAAAGACATTCAACAGACGTAATGTTATTATTTAATTAATTTAAAAGTTGAGTGTGCAGAAAGCATTTAATGATGCATTAAAGTTGTCTAGTACGAACTACCTTATTCGAGGTAAATGAAGAGCATGCGCCTTAAAAGTCAGATGTCAAATCAATCATTAGATAGGCAATCATGGGATTTCATCTAATCAGAAACGGTTTCTATTCTATCGTCTGATGAATTATAACAGTTTGAATTAAAAGAGTCAAAAGTTATCTCTTTTACAAGTATTTCTCGAGTTCTCTTAAACCTAAACTCTCTCTTCTCTCTCAAAAAGACCTTTACCTTTCCCAAACTTTTCAAATCAAAAATGGCCGCCAAGGATACTAAACAGACGACACAGGAGGAAGAAGAAAGCTTCTTCTCTCAAGATCTGTTTCTTCCTAGCAAATGGGTGAAGAGAATCACCCTCGCAAATCTTTCTGGACACACATGCGATTTTCTTGAAAGCGCTGGGTGGATGAAATTCGCTTCATGGGAAGGACCATGGATGCTTGTTCCATATGCTGAGTTCTGGTCAGAAGCTAAGATTGTTGAGGACAATATTGTTGGCACAATCGGCGACAAAGAATTTCTTATCAATGCTGAAGCTATAGGAGCTATTGGTAAGTGTAAAGCTGAAGGGATCATCTATCACCCTAAATGGAATGAAGGCATAGATGAAACCCTCAAAGATCAGACGCTCTATGGGAAACCTAGAACGAAGGACTTGGCCAAGTTTCTGAGGGCAGGAAACTTGAATGTTGAAGGTAGAGTCCTTCATAATCTACTTTTTAACATATTCACACCTAGAATAGGTTCTAGGGATAATGTGAATTTCAGAGATCGCTTCTGTCTCTTTCATCTTCTCAGACGAGAGAAGATAAGTTTGCCTCATGTAATTATGGCTCACTGGATTCACGCTTTGAAAAACAGAGATTTAAGCAAAAAATCTAACGTTCCCTATCCCTCTGTTTTTGCAAAGATTATTCAAAATCAAGACTTTGACATCAAGGGATGTGAATGGTTTGCTAGTGGTCCTGAGATCAAGCCAACTACCTTCACCCGGATGCGTTTAGATCTTGGAACTTGGTCGCTGAATGAGATGCATGAGAAATTTCTCAATCTCACACCTTCACAACCATCCTCTCAAATTCATTCTTCTCAACCTGCACCACAAAACCCTCAATCAACCCAACAACATAGACCCAAACACGGAACCCTCATCAAAAGACCCAAAAATATGCCCACTCCTCAACAAACACAAGCCCAATCATAACCAAAAACACTCAAACATCCACCAAAACAATCGTCTGTTCAGATCACTGAAGAACCTCTTGAGACATCAGAGGTACCTGATGCAATTCCTCTTGTCAGACGAAAATCTAGGTCTACCAAAGTAAAAGTACCAAGAAAAAGCCCTACTATTCTTGAGGAACCTACTACCAAAGCATCTGAGGATGCAGAGTCTACTAGAAGGAGAGTAGACGATACACAACAGGTAGAAGAGACCATTGTCTCTGAAGAAGCCTTGAGAAAGGCTTTTGACAAAGGTAAGCGAAAAGCTATAGTTGAAACTGCAACTATTTTGGCTGAAAAAGAGCAACTTAAACAAGCTAGGAAAGAGTCTATTCTCCTAGAGTCTGAAAGGGAACGTCTGTTCCAAGAAAGCACCAAGGGAATTGGACGTCTGTAGAGTCTCACTCTCAGACCACTGCTGAAGGAAGAAATATTGAAGAAACTACTCAAGTTCAAAAAGATAATGTCATTCTTACAGAGCAGTTATCTTCTATGCTCAATGAAGAAGCTCCCTCATTGGAGATAGACGCTTCTACTCCAATAGACGAATCAAGGGAAAGACTTGAACCTGTAATATCGTCTCCAATTAATGTTGTACCACTTCAGACGATAATTGCTGAGTCTGAAGATAGAAGTCACCAACAAATAAACTATCCATCATCTGATCAAACTTTGGTAGCATCTTGCTCATCGTCTGCTATCGAAGTCCCTTCTTTTAAACGCAAGATGGACTATTCTTTTCTTAATGATTTGGTGATGCAAAAGTACACAATTATCGGATGTGAAGAGAGACATAAGTCTGACTGGGTCATCCCTCATCAGACTGAAGAAATTGATGAAGAGTCTGATACTGATGTCTCTTCTGAATCTGAGTCTGACAATTATCTTGCTGACAATGAAGATTCATCTGCTGAAGAAATGGGAGAATCACCCTATATTGAATTGGAAGATCCTTATAGATACAAGGGAAAGAAAGGATTCCAAGTAGGAAGATTCGTGAATCCCATTAACTACTACCAGCCGCTGAAGCCCATAGACTTTGATATGTCCAGAAAATACAGCAAGGATGAACAAAAAGAATGGCTGAAACGTTTACCTTGGGATGCCCTTGCAGAATTGAAGATTAAAGGGTTAAAAGGTATAGACGATTACAAGCGTCATCTGGAAGGTCTGTCAATTGAAGGACCAGCCATGGGATATGAGCCTCATATAGTCTCTAATCCTCGTAAAAAGAGCTTTTGCTATTTTCCAGAAAAATCGCCAGTATTTCATCACTGCATTTTTGGTGGCTATATGTCACAAATATCAATTCCCCAACAATTCTCACATTGGCACTTAGACGCAATGGAGAATCATGATCCACAACCATTCACTATTCCAATGAACAAGACAGAGTTTATTGGCTTAGGATATACATTAGGTCTAACTTTTCCTTGGTTAAGACCTCACTGCTCTGGAATTCCCCCAACATACTTCATAGATCTCAAAGAGTATGAATCGCCTGATGAATTCTACCACTACTTGCCAATTGATAATGATAATGCCTATCATATGATGGCAAGAAACTACAGGTACGAGATCAGAAACAGACTTCAGTCATTTCGTCTGATTCAAAACAGAGCTGAAAAAGAAGATCGTCCTCTTCCTTTTCTCATGGGCTCTCAGTTCTCCTCCTTAGCCTCTAATGCTACTAAATTTTTTGTAAGAATGGATCGTCCGAGACCATGTCTTATCAAGATGCTTGCAAAAGGCAAAGAGAAGAAGGAATACATCCCTCCTAAAAGAATTCAAATATGCAAGGCACATTATGAAACGTCTTCCTAATGATGTTTATGATCGTCTGAAGACTTTCCAAATTAGCTCTCCAAAGCCTATTCATCCCTTGCTTCAGAGGAAGATCGAAGAACATGAGATGACATCTCAACATTGCTCTGGATCATCTTATGGTGAGGAGTCTGTCACTTGTGGCAGACTTTACCCAGGAAGAGCTTCTGAATCTGAGGATCTTCATGCATCATATTTACTGTCTGCACAGCCATCAGAGATTCCTCAAACGTCTGAACCACAGTCAGACGTTCCACAATCCTCTCACTTTAATACTGATCCCTCCGAAGAGTACAATGCTTTGAAAAGGAAGTATGATATGTTGGAAGGTGACTGTCAGCACCTGAAAAAGAAAAACAAAGAACTTGAAGAGTCTCAACAAGCTACCAACGCAAAGCTTGAGGAACTTCAAAATCTCATATTTTCTTTATTAAAACAGCCACCACCTTCTTCGTCTTAGTTCTTTATTGCTTATTTCAGACCAAGGGGGAGTATATAGAGGGGGTAGTTGGAAGGTAGACGACATAAGATGCATTAATTTCAGGGGGAGTGTTTCTGTAAGAAGGGCATTTGACTCAGGGGGAGAGTCATGTAAAATTTTATCGTCTATCATATCATTTGTAATCATGAAATTAATGCGGTTACATCATTTTGATGTACCAATATCTATGCATGAGGTATTTCAGGAAAACATCGTCTTGATGTACATCTGACATAATTGATATTATTTTACTAATATTTTATGCAGATGGCTTCGTCTACCAACATAGTCAGTATGGTCTGTAATAATCAAAAAGGGGGAGATTGTTAGATCAAGAATGATTAACATGCATAATTTTGATAATTACAGAACATACGACAGTATCAGACGTTGTAAGATCAGACAATTATCTCAAACAGACGAAAGATGATACAACACTAACTACATCATCATGAGCATCTTACGTCTACACAAGCTTTGGTTTGAGCTTCAATATGATATGATCAGACGACATTGTTTCAGTAGATGACTTAGACGAAAGTCAAGGACAGACGAAACATGATTACTAAAATTTGCATATGTCTTGAGTCAAGTCATCAAACGAAAGCAGTCAGACGAAACTCAAGCTTACTCACTTGATCTATTTGCATCGTCTGTCCTGAGGAGTAAGGACCAGACGAAAGTAACTTCAACAAATTCAATTTCTAAAGAGTCATCAAAATCAGCACAGACGGAACAAAGCTCTTCAATGTTTGGAGTGTAGCGTCTGTCCAAGAGCCAAGCCATCAGACGATACTGGCACAGACGGAAGAAGTTCTCAATATAAAGACCTTTTATCTGTCCAACAGTGAAGTCTTAAGACGAATCAACTAAGACTGAAAATAATGTTTCGTCTATTGAAGAGTGAAGACAAAATTGAAACGCGCCAAGATTTTTCAAATATGGAGAAGTAATCATGAGAAGCACTCAAAGTCAAATTGGTCCCATCTTCATATAAAAATATAAAAGGTACGGTGCCTACATATCAAAACCCAGGATTTCCGCTATATGTCTCATGACAGCCTGGAAAACACTCTCAAGAAGACAAACAATTCTCAACGGCATTCTAATGAAGTCTAACGGCTACTTGAAGAAGATTCATATAAAAGGACTTCACTACATCAAGAGCAAGATGGCGAATACGCTTGCAAGACTTACAAAGTTTAAAATTCGCTCACTTTGATATGACTGTATATCCCTCTGTGTGAAGAGGAAATTTCTTTTCTGGTCTTAGTAAACCTTATTAAATCCACTTGTGTGGTACTTTAGCCTGAGGAGGCTGCGTTTCAAAGAATACCCCTGTTTTAGCCTGAGGAGGCTGTGTGTTCAAAGAATACCTTAGTTTAGCCTGTGGAGGCTGTGCTCAAAGAATACCCTGTTTAGCCTGTGGAGGCTGTGTTCAAAGAATACCTTGATTAGCCTGTGGAGGCTGGGTTCAAAGAATACCATTATTGTTTAGCCTGAGAAGGCTGTGATCAAAGAATATCTGTAATAGCCAGAAGTGGCTGGGTTCAAAGAATACTTGTAACCATTTCACGGTTTGTAGTGAAAACTCAGTAGTTGTTGGGTAACTGGACGTAGTCTTGAATAGACGAACCAGTATAAAAATCATCTGTGTATTTACTTTATTTGTTGTTCAACTAACGGGGATAAATATACTTTAACAATTATATATTAAAAAATCAATCTTTCAAGATAAACATTGTTTCGTCTGATCAAGCTTTGAACTCACAGACGAAACCCACAGACGATAGGTACAGACAAAAGAAAATTAATTTTTTTTTGAAACCACAATTCAACCCCCCCTTTTTGTGGTTTATCTTTTACAAATTATGAATGCACAACGGAGTCAGCACAATTTCAGAGCTCTTTCTGACTTGATCAGAGATATAAACAAAAAATAGGATTTGCTTTTCGTGTTGTAGAGGTTTTGCACAGTTTCCTATCTGTCTTTGGAAGCTTCTTTGAGTAACTGTTAGATTTGAAATCTGACGCGAGTTACTTAGTCTGATATCTTAGACTTCACTTGAATTTTATAGACGAAGGGTCTTCACTTCTTCGTCTGTCTTCAGACTTGATTCTTCGTCTTGAGGCATGAGTTGGGTCTGTCAAGTGTAGATGAAAAAACTTCACCAAATATAGACTTTGAGGAGTCCATCTTCGTCAGTCCTAACTTTGACTTGCAATGCTTCAATCTGATATTGTATCATCTGTTCTGTAATTAATCAAAACTTAGGGTGTTAATCATCTTGATCTAACAAGTATGAAGAAGCTAACCATTCGTTCTCTAAAAAAGACGAGTCAAATCAGAACAAAAAGGAAATTGCCTGAAGCAAAGAATTGTCGCAGAAAGGAAGACACCTTTTTTAGCACCCATCCTTTTTTTTCGGAGAAAGTTGTTATCTCTGATTAGACAATCTATGTAGATGTACTTTATGCATATGAATGTACTACACGCTTCCAATGGATGGATTAAAGACGTTGAAGATTGTTGAATCTAATAACTATTTCAAGTTTTCCATCTATATAAAGGGTGAAGATTGAAGATTTGTAGCAAAGATTACTCTTAAGAAGTCAAAATTTGTACAGTTTGAAAACTCAAATCTTTCTTGTAAAAATCATTTTATTTTCTTCATTGTATATCTCTCTCTGCATAAATGTCAATCTTTGTTAGACAAAAACCTTTATAAATCTTTTACCCTTAGTGGTAGGTGTTAGCTTGAAGAGATTGAATTCAAAAGATACTTAGGTTAATTTAAAGAGATTGTGTTTCAAGAATACTTGTCTTTAGCCCAAAAAGGAAAGGGACAAAGAATACTTGAATATTAAGAAGTGATTAGAGTCAAATAATACTTATCTAGTTAAAGATAGTGAAACATCAACTGTCGTTAAGAAACTTGACGTAATATTGGGATAAGACGGACTAGTATAAAAAAAATTGTGTTATTTTTCTTTCATGGGTAATTAATGTAACTGGGCCAATTACGTCAATTAAATATCAATTTGTATCTGGTTAAAAAGATATTACAAATGGTGTTTTATTTTAATGGAGGCATCCAGAGGATGAACACATTTAATAACTGATAGTGCCTAAACACTAGGCACGTCTAAGCCTAGTTAAAGCACAAAAAACAAGGCACATTTGTTGCAATAGGAAGCGCCCAAATGCTAAGGCGCATTTCTGTGGGTCGCGCCCCTAGTTAAAGGCGCCAAACGTGTTGGGCACATTATGTGACAATGGTAGGACCTTGAAGGTGCAAGTCATGAGCCTGTGATGGAGTTGGATTTGGTTCACAAGTCCTTTGGAGAAGAGAGTGTGTGATATATTATTATTTTGATCAATTTCTCTGCATTTATTACATCATATTAAAATATAATTAATGGTCAATTAACATGTTTAAGTGCATTTATGAGTTTGAACTCAATTAGGCCTAAAATGCAAATTTTTTATTAATTCTCTACAATTTTTGTTTTGATCGGGTTCAGCAAATCAAACATAACTTTCGTTACACGTTTAAGCTCCATTTTATGTCGTTTTAAAGAGGACTCAGAGAACTACAAAAGCTATTAGACATCAAGAGCTATTTAAAACCATATCTGGGGTGAATTCGAGCTTGAAGTTGACGTTTGGTTGTTGCCAGAAAATTCCAGCGAAAAAACTTTAGTTTAGGCTCATTTAAAATCACATGTAATTGAACCATTTATTTTGCTGCAAGTGGGATTCGAAGGTTGTACCCTAACTCATTAAAAAGGTCATGTGCTTGGGAAAAACACATTCACAATACAACTTTTACTTCACTTTGCAATTTTAGTTTTCAGAATTCGTTTTCCAACACCTCGCCTCTTATTTTCTTCTCTCAATTGCTCTCTGCTAGGGTTTCGTTTTGCCTCTTTCTTTCGTTTTTTAATTCTCTGATTATGCAATTCTATTCATGCTTTGTTTAATTTCAATCATGCGTAGCTAATTGCATAAATCAATTCAATCTCAATAGGACCGTTAATTTCCTAAGTTCTCTGTTTTAATTGAATAGAATACTCATTTTGATTTCAATGAATCGATTGATGTTTTGAATTGATTTTGTTGTTGTTCTGGCGTTGTTGATTAACAATGAATGCATAGAAATAATTTTACGATTCGAAACCAAGTTGTGTGCTTTCATGCGATTGTGTGGTTTAAAGGTCACCAAGTATTCGATGAAAATACTCTAAGATTTTAGAGCGTTAGTTAGGTGTTGAAACATAGAGATCTCAGTTTCAGTACATTGCATAGATCAGTGCTCTTATTTTGTTGAACCAGGGAAGGAAATTAGGAACTGATCGAAATCAGATTGGTGTCTTTTAATTGACTGTTTCTACATTTAAATTCAATTCTGTAATTCGATGAAACATTTAAATTCAATTCTGTAATTCGATTTCTTTGTTGTTGTCACTACTTTGATTAATTGTTGATATATTGTTTTAATCTTTCTTAAGCACGAAAATCCTCCAAACTGCATTTTAATATTTTGGCTACAAAGAAATAATAGAGTAATTCGTGGGAAATGATCCAGGTCCACTATTACTGTAAAGTAGTAGCCGATTTGGTTTTATATGATGCACGTTTAACGCGTGTGTCAGTGTGTAATCAGAGTTGATGAGGATTCACAATCTAGTTGGTCCACCAAGTTTTCTCTTCCCCGCCAAAGAGGAAACGAAAGAAGACTTGGAATTTGAAGATGGTAAATCTAATAGAAGCAAAAAAGGGACAAAAATAAGGATTCAATCCCCTCTTTAAATCATGAGCAGGGTTAGACTACAACATATTCAGATCCTCATCACCTCCGACTTGAGGGACGCAGAAGAAATATTGCATAAGAAATTGCTGGAAAAAACAAAGAGAAAAGCTACAGAGAATGTTCAAGAATGTGGACCTAAAGTCTCCCCTGGTGAAACAATTGCCACTGATTGCAGTGATGAGTCCATTCTCAGGATCATTCAAAACAAAGACACAAAGACACAAAACGCAAACAACTTCAACAATATTTACCTCAATTTCCTTCAGGTCCATCTCTGGTTCTTCCACAAGTGCCCATATGTTGGAAACGATAAATTTTTCAACGAATCAAATTATGCTATGTGGACCAATCATATGTGATGCGTCTTGATGCTGGGCGCGTCCTCAATATTGCACTTTTAGGCCTTTTACGGCTGTCCCGTTAGATGCCTTCGTGCATAACCCACACTAAAAACATCTTATGTTTGTGTGCATCCTATAAGAACATACTCCTATTGTATTATCTTTTCAACCAGACCCATTTACGTAATAAATTAACATAACGAATCTAATTGTATCAATTACTCTTTACTTCGGAAATGGTAAGATCTTTGGCATAAGAATGTAAAGGGAGGGGTTGATTTGTATTCTGTATGTAATAAAAAATCACTAAATATTATAAGACGCGTGCGTCATTTTAGAAAAGATTATGAATGATAAAAAAAAATTTTTTTATAAAATTTTAAGGATTTATATAAAATTATTATATTAGTCAAGTATTATAATTTGCTATTAAAAAGTTTCATATTATTTATCTATCAAATCATCCATTAAAGAGAGTATTAATCAGAATAGCATAGACTAGATTTTATGTAAATATGACATGTTTTTATAATATTAATTTTTTTGTTTTTTTATTTGACTCATCCTTTTCAAAAATTTAATTTGACCTATTAATCTATTTAAATATATTTTTAATTTTTAGTTTTTTTTGAACAACTTAGTTTTTTTTATTAAAGTCCACTAGGTCAAATTTTAAATAAACTAACATAAAAATTACTAAATATAATTATAAAATTACAAAAAAAAATTGGATAGGGGGAATTTTATTTCCTTCCCTTCAAAACAAATATGATTTTGATTTATTTTGGAGAAAATGATATTTATTAAAATTTATGGAAAAAAAATATTTTTTTTATATTATTTTCATTTTTAAAAAATCACTCTAACATAATTATATACTAAAATGTAAATAAAAATAATCGAATTTTCTTAAAAAAATATTTCACATTTATTATACAAAATACACTATTCTTAATCATACCTTATTTATGGTTCTTTCATGGGAGAAGAAGAAATAAAAATAAAATATTTAAATTATATTAGAATGACATGAATATGGAATATACCAGGACTAGAACTGAATTCAGCAATGGCAAGTTCAAAATTCAGCTCGTTAATTGGCTCGATGAACATGAACTAAATGAGTTGAATTGAGCCAAAATTAAAATTCGTTAAATAAATAAAGAGCAGGACTTCTTAATGACTAATATACTTATCTTTGACTTGATAATTGAAATATAATGAATCATTTGTTACAAATTTATAAAAAAATTACGGAGTTAGATATATTTTGTTTATATCTATAATTATATTAAATCACTTTTTTTTTTCTTTTTTATTAGAAAACTAAAATTTGAATATATGGCTAAAATAATGAAAATGTCAGATAGATATTATATGGTGTGTTAAATCATGAAATATTTGTATAATCCATCTTGTTATCAAATATTATTTTATGTAATTGAAGCAAACAAATTAAACTAAACTGTTTACCAACTTTGATTCGAGTTAAAAAATAATTCATTTTAAATTTAAGTTAAATCTCAAGTTAAAATTTTAAGCCGAACCGAATTAAAATTCGACCCAACTTGACTCAAGTCCAAGCCTTAGAATACATCATAATTTTTCTTCACCTTCTTTCTTATTTTCCCCCTTGCCATTTTGTTTTTTTCCATAAAACTGAATGTGTGTATCATAATTTTTTTAGTTAATGTATATTATAAAATTGAGCTATCTTAACATAAAATTTTTTCCACATAAGATTAAGATATAAGAAGTTATTTAAAAATCTAAATGAGAAAATAGGAAAAAAAAAAGAGAAAACACCAAAGCGCCAAACTTAAATATCAACATGTGAGTGTGAATGAAAATATCTAGTATAAATACAACTGTTACCCTGCCCTTGTTCTCTCGTATTCTTTTTATCCCATTCTAAAACCTAAATCCTGCGCGGCTCCATATCAATCTGCTTCGTCACTTTTCTCTCCAATCATGTAAGTCCCTTCAAATCACTACTCTCACAAACTTTCAACCCTAATTTTGATATTACTGTCTCAACCACAATTCTCACACTATCATGTATTCGTCATCAGTTCCTTTAGGGTTTTTGTATAACTCTCATTCACGAGTGCACTGATTTTAAGTTACTTTTGGAATTTTTATCAATTTAGGATTTTCTAAGTGTTAAACGTTTTGTTTTAATGTCCACTCCGGAATGCAATTTTCTGTTGTTTTTAATTATATTTTATTTAATTTCGGTTTCGGGTGAAAATGTTACTGATGAGTGGTTGTTTGAACTGAGTGATTTATGCAGAAAATTTAGCCGGGATGGCTGAGGAAGGTTTTGATGCACATGATGTAGGATATGTTCCTGAGGACCCTAATTTTCCTGAGGACCCTAATTTTCCTGAGGACCCCAATTTTCCTGAGGATCCCAATTTTCCTCAAAATCAGTCTGATGAACATGATGTAGGGACTGTGATTGACAGCTCTGGATTTCCACAGCTGCTACCTGAGGAACATGATGTTGGCAATTTGGTGGAGGATCCCAATTTTCCTGAAAATCATTTTGATGGACAAGAACATGCTATTGGAGGTTTGCCCGAGATCACGGATTCTCCACAGCAGGAGCATCTTGAGGAAGGTCATGGTGCTGAGGATTTGACTGAGAATTTTGATTCTGTGCCTAACCAGGGGTCTGAGATTGATTCTAAAGGACAGGAAATAAAGAAGTGGCCGGGGTGGCCTGGAGAGAATGTTTTTAGGATGTTGGTTCCGGTGCAAAAGGTTGGCAGTATTATTGGTCGAAAGGGAGAGTTTATCAAGAAAATTACCGAAGAGACTAAGGCACGGATTAAAATTCTTGATGGGCCACCTGGAATCTCTGAAAGAGCAGTGAGTTTTCAGCATCTCTGTTATCTTATGTTGTGAAGGATGACCTTGAATATATATGACTGCCTGTTTGAAACATATTATGCATTGTTATTATGTTGGTGTATTTGGTGGTCCTTCGAACACAATTCAGTCTGTTTTAACTCTATAATGGTTACTTAGAACTAATAGAGCTATATATTTGGGGAATTGTGTAATACCTTGTGATTCAATGTAGAAGACTTTTACATGGGCAAACAAACTTCTCGTATAATTAATTTGAAAATTAACATGTGTTACTCATGATAAAACACATAAGATATTTATGAACAATGTTGTGGAGCAATTTTATTAAAAAAAGATACAGTTGTCAAGGGAGTGAAACAAAAAATATTCAGAATCAAGCAAAAAACATAAGTAATAAATTATCAAACTAGTTAAATATACACAAAAATAAAAAAGGAGATGTCTTTTGTCTCGGTAACCAAATGGATATGTGCAGGTTGTCAAGCAAGTATGAATGACCAAAGTGGCTTCAAATTGAAGAGCCAAAGTTCAAGTTGCAGGGAAACGACAGTGAGCATATACATGGGCTGAAATGTTGTCTTTGTGTTAACAATCAGAAATAGTTTCTGCAGACTTTGATGGCAAGAGGCTTTCACTGTACCTGGTAACTTCAGAACTCAGGTCGATTGGTGTCTTGCCACATTCCCTGAAACTATTTCCTAGAAGAACCCCTAAACCCAATAAAATGATAAAAACAAGAAAAAGACATCAGATACTATTAGATGAAATCAGGAGATAATGCTAATAAATTGTAAATCTGAAGTTTATCTTGATCCATCCATCTAATTAGTTGGGTGACAGCTTCCTAGAGTTGGAATTGGTTGCTAATCCATCGCAAGAGAGACACACAGGGTCCAAGGAAATAAAAATAAAATTAAAACACAATGGTTCTGGTTGCTAGTACCTCAATTTTTATGAATGAGTTTTTTAACATGGAGATGGATCAATTTAATTGTTTGGTTTAAAATTTGAAAATGAATATATTTTTTCCTTTTTGGTATTTTTGAGATCTTATCATTTTTAATTCATATTTTATGTTTCTTAGTTCTCTTTCTTTGATGGTTTTGTAAGGTAATGGTTTCTGCAAAAGAAGAGCCAGATCGCCCCATACCACCCGCTGTTGATGGTTTGTTAAGGGTTCATAAGCAAGTTATCAATGTTGACCGTGACCCTGCAGATACTGCATTGGCTGCTGGACGATCAATTGTTACTAAGCTTCTAGTGGCAGATACTCAGGCAGGAAGCTTGATTGGGAAGCAGGGCGCTACCATAAAATCCATTCAAGATGGCTCTGGTTGTACGATACGTGTTCTTGGATCAGGTTTGCTTACAAATGTTGTATATTATTTTAGGATTTGTTGCATGTGTTGGCTGCCAGTTATCAATAAATTTTCCTTTTAATTACTTCTCACCAGGTCTTTTTTATGAGTCTTTAGGTAGCTATATTCTACCACGATTAATTCAATCTTTGTTATTGCATATGCTGTCACTAGATCTTCCTGTTCCAGTTTCATTTTGTTACTGTCAAATACTGCACTTTTTTATTAGCTTTTACTTAATGAACAATTATATAAGGAACATGATTTATCCATTTTTAATTAAAACTATCTGTTGATGTAGACTCTGTAAATTTTGTTACCAAGTTTATTGTGCCTGAATAATGTATTATTTCTGCTTAAACAGAGAACCTGCCTGTATTTGCTTTGCGAGATGATAGTCTTGTTGAAATACAAGGGGAATCTACTGGCGTTCACAAGGCAGTTGAACTTATTGCAGTTCATTTACGCAAATTCTTGGTTGACCGCAGCATAGTTGGAGTTTTTGAAACACAGGTAACCCCCCCCCCCCCCCCCCAGTTTTTCCTACGAAGTTAAAGTATAAATTAAGGAGCTTCAAGGTTTCTTTCCTGTCTCTTCGATTTTTTTGGTCAATATTGTTTGTGTTTCAGCAAAGTTCTACTGTTCTATTATGTGTAAATTTCTTGGTTAACAATTTGCTGGGTACTTGTTTCCTTCCTTCTTCCAAACTTCAGATGCAAATGTCAGATGTTAGAGTTAACCAGAATGTGCCTCCAGGCCCTCCACATCAAAATTGGGGTCCTCCTCCTCAAGGGTTTCCTGCTCCTGGTGGTGGTGGTGGAGGAGGAGGACCTGCTTTTGCACCAAATCATCAGTATATGCCACCTACGCATCACTATGATAGTTATTACCCTGCTACTGAGTTGCCTCCCATGGACAAGCACCTTCATCCAGGTCCAGCACCAGCCTTTGCTAGGGATCCTTCTACCGGAATTCATTCATCAAACGCACAACCACAACAATCTGTTGTAACTAAGGTGTTTTCTTTTGCCTAACTTGAGCGAATGCTTGCGGAAACTACCATTCACTTTCAAAACACTTTGTTTGATCAAGAATTCATTTATTTTCCTCTATCCTGTGTAGGTCACACAGCACATGCAAATTCCTCTTTCATATGCAGATGCTGTTATAGGAGCATCAGGCTCAAATATCAGCTATATTCGTCGTGTTAGTGGAGCAAGTATTACAATTCAGGAAACAAGGGGTGTGCCAGGGGAGATGACTGTCGAGATAAGTGGGACTTCTTCTCAAATACAGGCAGCCCAACAGCTCGTTCAGGTATTTGATTTTTAAGTTATTCTGCTTGCTACCTGTATCGATATTGGCTAAGTGTAAAGTCTATGGTGCACTCCTTGATTTTGTGGGCACTGGTGCACCACATGATTTGAGCTGTTGATTTAAAATTTGGTAAATCCTGTCAAACATACTACTTCCTAAAACCAGTAGCCCCTCTTCTGTGGTGCCAATGATGTCTATGATTGCCAGTTCATCCACTTCTTATGCCACCACTTGCTGCTACAATCCATACTCCTGCTGTTGAAACTCCTCTTTAGTTGTTATTCTTTGGATCTAATGCAATAAATTCACCAATTTTGGTGAGGAAAAGATGATCAACATTGAGAGATGGGGACTTAATTGATAAATTCATGTGACCATGTCAGTCAAGACTCCTGGTTTTATTGGGCACAATCAAGCTATGAAACTTATTGATTTATGCAAATGCATTGGTTGCTCTAATCTTTTATATTCGTTGCTCCAATCTTAATATATCCGTAGTTTTTGCATATTTTTTCCTCAAATAGTAGTATTGACCATAGAACATACAAGTAATTGGAGCATATCGTAGGAATGGGCATAATGTGTTATTGAAAGTACCAGTTGCTATGAAGTCACTTTTTGTTGGTTTAGTTTATCTGAAATGTTGGTTTAGATTAATTTATCTGAAATGCCCACAATTTATCTGATACAGAATTTCATGGCTGAAGCTGCAAGTGCGACACAGGATCCTATGGGGGGATCAGTTAGCCAAGGTTACAGTGCATATCCAACTAATGCTCCGGTTTATGCATCTCCACCCTCTGGCACTGGTGCTCATGCAGCTCACGCGCCTGCCGCAGATTATGGCTCCGTATATGGTACCAATTATGGGTATTGAGATGCTTGATTTAATGTTCGTCGAGTTGCTTTTTCTAAACTGTAAACTTTATTTCGGTTGTAGTTAGCCTAGGGTATATTTTCTAGATTTATGCTGCACTTGCCTTTCGTTTTCATTTATATTTTTGGGTAGTAGCCTACTAGGTTATTATACTGTTGGTCCTCTTCTTTTTGATTGGACATCAATATATTATAACGATTCGATTTTTCTAATCTATGCCCAGCAAGTGAATAGCATACTACGAGTCTATCTATTTCTCTCACCATATTTAATCTAATTAATTAAAAACTATTTATAGATGATCAAGATTTATGGTAAATACCTTATTTTTTCTTACACGTTTCAACATTTTTTTTTCAATTGTTCTATCTCTCCACTTTCTGAAAAAAACTATCATCCTTTTTCCCTAATAAGATAACTTTCTTTAGGCTAAAATTGATTAATTAAACCACGCATGTTATAACCAACCATCATTACAAGCAACCATTGAGCAATCAAGAAGCTACACGTGAAGAGCTGCTTGTGAATCCGTATCAGAAGTTTGAAGATAATCATGTCCAGTTTAGATTAGTGTTTATCTTAGAACTATTTAATTTTAAAAATCTTAACATTGATGTCGTTTTAAGATAAAATTGTCAAACTCTATTTAATTTACAAGTGCTTAGGAAGTAAACAGACGAGAAAATTTTAAAAGAATACGAGACATTTTGGTGTTATCTTGTACGAAACGTTTACATCATTTCATTTTCTTTTATTATCCAAAAGGTCATTGAAGAACGAAAATTACTCTCCAGCTCGTTCTAGGAAATTCATGGAGAGACATTTGTTGACTCTTTCCACGGGGTCCCGGGTCAAAGAACTCCAAAGAAGATTCATGTTCCCACTCTAATTCCATACTCCACAGCAAAGTTTTAGTATTCTTTCGTGTCAACTTAAATACAAGCTTTATAAAATGTTGACTTCTAGTATAAATTCTATTAGTTTTATCATATTTAATAATATATTTCTTAAATACATATCATTCAATTACAATTCTATTTTTAATAATGTAATAAATCTCAATAAAAGATATTTTTTTAAAATTTATTATTTTCATTGAAATTTGAAATTAATAAAATTTAATAATAAAGTTAGAAACAATGATAGCCAAGCTCGTTGTTTAAATCAGATCTTTTTAATAATATTCATAGATGCATCAGTTTTTACAGATACAGCCCAACAGTAAAATTCAAACGTGCACTTCATGGGAACGGGTAGAAACTGAAGAATCTAAGGTTGAACCAACCTGAATCGTACATTTTAACGGGTTAACATATCTTCACTCAAATTCACCTTTTCACTAATTTAGTAAATTGTCAACCTAGAGAATATCGCTGCGTGCTTCTGCAGCGAGTGGCAAAGTATGTTTGAGGCGTGGAAGAGATCCAATTTTGGGGAGAGGAGGGCGAGAAGGTAGAACCCCGGTTTTGTGCAGTGATGGTTTTGCATAATTGTTTAGAGTGTCAACTGATTATACATGCTTTAATTTTATGAAGTTTTCGGGGTTGATAAAAATGTCGGTCAATGACATATTATTTAGAATGCTTTCCACAAGTATGCATTACTTGGTATTCTTGTTGCTTTTCACTTGTAATCAATCATACAAAGCGAATTTCAAATTCATTTTCTTTAATTGACTTGGTTTGCTTCTATTTAATTGTGATGTTCGGCGCTTACAGAACTTGTTATTTGGAGCGATAAAGGGAAAATTTTGATCTAAAAGAGCTTGGAGTTGGCTAATGACATCCCCTTTCAAACAAGACCCATTTTTGTTTGTTGAGAAAATAAGGAAAAGCAAAGCTTAGAATGGAATTGAGATTTTATTTGCTTAGATCACTTAGAGCTCGAGGTAGTATTGGCCAAGTTGGAATCGCCAAAAGTAAATGTTGAAAGGGTGAGGACTGCAACAACACTGGTTTGGGAAATAGAAATTATAGTAAAAAATCAAAAGTTTAATTACATTAATAAATCGGTGCGCTTTAATCAACAAATCTCAACCATTAATTCTAACTGTAAATGTAAATTGATTCAATTGAACACTCTAATCCATATCCCGTCGTAATTTATTAACTTCAAATAAAGAAATACAAAATACAAACAAGTAAAGTACAACTCTCAACTCAAGTCTAACATACTATTTCAATAAACAAAATAATCTAGAGTGATGGAACACCGTGGACTACACTCAAACAATAACTTTTTTATTTATTTATTTTTAATTTGAAGTTTCCCTATCAACGATCTTGACGGAAAATCCACCATCCATCTGGGAAGTCAAGAAGGAAATGAAGCGAGGGTCAGCCCCAGGCACGGCCACCTGAGGAACCACCGTGAACCGCCTCAGAATCCCAGCCACCAACCTTTGCATTTGCATAAAAGCCATTTCTTTACCCAAACAAATCCTTGGACCAGCTTGAAAGACAGGATAAGTAAACGAATCCCTTCCAACAAACTTCCACTTTCCACTTTCAACCTTTTCTAACCATCTCTCTGGCTTAAACTCAGCCCAATCATCACCCCAAATACTCTGCATCCTCCCCATAGCATACACATGATAAGTAACCCACATCCCTTTTTTCACCACCGTTCCATCCGGCAAAACGTCATCGTTTTCCGCTTCCTTCGTATCCATCGGCACCGGCGGGTACAGCCTCATACTCTCACACAACGCCGCGTGCGTGTAAACCATATCCTTTACTTCATCATACCCCGGACACTCCGATCTTTCCATTATCTCATTCAAAATCTCCTTCTCCACGCGCGTGTTCTTCGATAACAGCCAGAAAAACCACGTTAGCGCTGCTGACGTGGTATCCTTCCCCGCCAAAATAAAACTAATAACAATATCAGTAACAAAATCTTCATCAGAGTGTCCCGAACTTAAAAACCGAGAAAGCATATCCACTGATTCAAGCGAAGCCTTCTCTTTTAGTTCCTTTTTCTTTTCTCTCACTATTTTCTTTGCGAACTCGTGCACTTCCTTTACTGCTACTCGCAGTTTCTTTTCCGAACCTATGTTAAGTGCTCTCTTCACTCTCCACACTAACGGTAACGGTTCACGGAACCGTTTGCTGCTGATCTCCGTTGCTTCTTCGAACGCCAGCGCGAACTTACTCCGTTCAACTGACGGCGTTAGGTATTCCGGGTCGAAACCAAACGCGATTCTGCAAATATTGTCAAACGCGAAACGTTGAAGAATGTCTTGGAAATCGAGGGTTTGGTTTTTCTCCGCCGCGGAAGCCAGGATGGGGACGAGGCGTTCGGAGAACTCCACATCCACGACGTGTTCGACGAATTTCCGCAGAGACTTGGTGTTAAATTCGTGGCTTGCGACTTGTCTCTGGAACTTCCACGTGTGGCCGTCGGCGTTGAAGATTCCGTTGCCGAGGAACTCGGAGAAGGTGCTGATGAAGGAGCTGCCTTTGATGTAATTGGAGAAGTGGCTCTTGAGGATGTGCTCCACGTTTGCGGGGTTGCCGGTGATGACTTGTCGGCGACCCATGGGGCGGTGGAGGGTGAACGTGGCAGCGGGGGAGATTTTCACGATGTCGGATAGCCACTGGATACGGTGATTTCCAACGTTTTTGAGGGCTAAGTATGAACCAATGAGTGGGTATGATTTTGGTAGAGTGATGTTTGTCGTAGAAGCTGCTTCTTTCTTTTTCGAACCTGTTGATGTTAATAAGAAGAAGAAAAGGATGGGAATGATGAAGAGTAAAAGAGGAGCTAAGAGCTGCAGATTCAGAAATATCTCAATCATTTTCGTAAGTTGTGACTAAGAATTGGTGATTAGTATTGTAGCTTTGGGGTGGAGATATTCAGTATCAGTTGTTGTAATTTGTAGAAGGTGAAGGAAGGTATCACCCGTTATATACTCAGATTCATATGTTCTAGATTTGAAGATTCAAACCAAGCCGTACAGAAAAGTATTGAATAATAATAGTGGACACTTAGATTCCTTGCACGTTACCCGGTGTTTACACTTGTTTGATGTGTGAATTTCGTTTGCTTTCGGATCATTTGGATTACATTGACTATATTAAGCCTATGGTTCGCATATTTTGTGATCAGCTTTGATTAAGTTACCTTCTCACCTTTTTCTTCTCTCTCTTTTGGTTCGACAAGACCCGAGGGGCCTAGGTTCATCTTACGCATTTCCTTCCGTAAGCAAAATCGTCACCTTTTGTATGATTAAATATGTTTTCTTCACTAATTTTTTTCAAATTTATATTTAATACCTTTAGAGAAAGCTATTCGATTTTAGTGACAGGACAGCCACGTGATAAAAATGTTGCTAGCTCGAAACAGTTTTTGGTGGTTCTTGTTGGCTTCTAGAGTGTCGCGGTTTTTCATCTAAAATGTTCGATGATCAACAAATTCATGGGCTATTACTTGTTTCGATCATATCATCATCGCATGTATTAGTCCTAATAACTAATTAAGTAGAAATATATTATTATTTGTCCTGATCATCGGTATTTTAGGCATAGACGGAAAATACAAACATTTAAAAGTTGAGTCACATGTCACATTATTAATCAATCACCATATTAACATTAAGGCTTTTTGACCATATTAGTATATTTAGGAAAAAAAATTATTGAAATTGAGTTGGTTAGAAAGTATTTATTAAATTGGTGTTATTTTGTGAAACTCTTAGTTTATGGAATTGAAACGGAAAATACCTTGCGGAACCACCAGCTTGAGACACATGTCTAAAAAAGTCTGAGTTGGCATTGAAACTACAAAATAAGATGCGGTTTCTCCACATGACACGTGTCTCATTTAGAGCTCACGTGGAAGCAGAGCTGGATTTGTGCATGACACATGGCGAAATTGCAAGGTTTTTTGCGGTTTCACCAGGACGCGCAAGATAGATTGCAGTTTCAATGAAACCGCAAATCTGTTTGCGGTTTCCTCTCCATTTTTTACCCCTTCTTCCCGGGACCACCACTATAAGTAGCGAAGGAAGTAAAATATTTTTACTTTCCTTCGTTTCCGGTTTCCTTTCAGCATTTACAGTATCCTCTTTTGCCTTTTTATTGACAATGGCTTCCTCCTCTTCATCAAGTGGTGCAAAATTTGAATGTGGGCCAGTGAAAAATGATGTTTTATGACTTCAGAAGGCCCACATTTCACAACACGTTTGGAATACTAGGGAAAGCAGAAAGCTACAAATGAGGAGAACGGGTTCCCCTTTATTTAGGACAACCAGTCATTCCTGATGTTATAGTTGATCTTTTAGAAGAGGCGGATTTCTTGTGGGTGTGCAAGATAGGCTACATGAAGATATTTATTTAAAATTAATATTTTTAAATTTTTAGAATTATTTTAATACTATAATTTGTTACGTAGCATATTCAGATAGAAACTTAGATTAATTAGACTATAAAATTAGATGTTAAGGTAGAGACTTAGATTAATTAAGTGATACATTAATTTAGGTAATTAAATAAGTTATTTAGTTATGGATTGAATAGTTTGTTACGGATTGATAGATAATTTATCTAGGTTGGTAGTTAATTTAATTGGTAAATTGGTAGATTGTTAAAATAAAATTAAAAATATAGTCACGACTTAGTTTATAATTTTTTTAATCTAGTCTACTTAAAATAATTATGATGGTAGAATTAAATTTAATAGTAATTAATATTTAAGATTTAGAATGTCTATTGAAACATAGTCATTGAAATTGCTTAATTAAATATTTTTTTTTATTTTATTGTTTCGTTTTTTATTATTACTTTATTAAAACTTGATTGATTGTAATATTTAAATTTGGTAATTAATTTTTTTTTAAACTTCTGTTACGCAAACCTAAATGCATTTAGGTTATTCTATGTTATTTAGTAAATTTAATTTATTGTTTAATTTAGTTACGTAAATTTAATTTAACATTATTTTGTAATATTTTTATTACGTAAGTTGTTAGGTTGTTATTTAATTGATTGTATGATATTGTTTGTTAAATTACCTAAGTTGTTAGTTGTTTGTCATAATTTATTTTTTGATAAATTTATTTTTTATTGTTTTATTACGTTTGTTAATTTATTGTTTAAATTTAATTTATTTTTTTTAAATTACATAATTTGTTAGTATATTGTTTAATTTATTTTGTTATGAATTTATTGTTAATTAAGGAGATTTAAATAATTCTATATAACTCATGTCGGGTTGTTCAAAATGTGTTATCATCAAATTCACACCATCATCATCAACTAATTGAAATGCTGCATATTTATTTTCTATAAAATATCTAGTTATAATAGATCCTATTACTTGATTTCCTTGAAACTTAAATTTATGACGAATTGTTTTCTTTAACCGTTTAAAATTAATATTTCTTTCAATTTGCATAACCTTTTTTGATCCTTCAAACTTGATTCCTTCTTCCCCTTGATGATTCTACCATTAATGTATACAACGATCACAATTGTTGTCATTTCTTGTTAATTTTACTACAAACACAACAAACATATAATTCAAATATACACTAAAAAATTTATTTCATACTGAAAAAACATAAATATACTACCTATAAACAAAAATATAGCAATATCACGTACCTGATAATCAAATTACTCGTTCAATTTTGGTGTGCACTGAGCGTTGGGATGGGGTGGGTTTTATAGACACATAAAACCGCAAATTGTAGCATCGGGAACAAAACAAATGGGGTGGGTTTTATAGACACATAAAACCGCAAACTGTAGCATCGGGAACAAAACAAACTACAATCAGAATTGCGGTAACAATGAAACCGCAGGCAGGTTTGTGGTTTCACTGAAACCGCAATCTGTCTTGCAGTTTCAAGTCCAAGCAGAGGTGCGACCAACAATGTGCTGACACGTGGCGCGCCCGGGTAAAATCGCAAATGGTTTTGCGGTTTCGCCACGTGTCATGTACAAATTCAGCTTTGCTTCCACGTGAGCCCTAAATAGGACACGTGTCAACTTATAGAGAAACCGCAATGTGTTTTGCGTATTCATTGCCAACTCAGATTTTTTAGGACAGGTGTCTCAAGCTGGTGGTTCTGCAAGGTGTTTTGCAGTTTCGGTTCCGCAAGGTGTTTTGCAGTTTCGGTTCCGCAAACTAATTTGCAGTTTCTCAAAATAACACCAATTCAATAAATACTTTCTGACCAACTCTATTTCAGTATTTTTTTTTCCTAAATATACTAATATAGTCAAAAAGCCTAACATTAATCAATCATATCATATACAAATGCTATACGACGCGCGTGTTTCACTTTACTCTAGAATCATGCATTTGACGCTTTCTTTTAATTTATTTTTTTCAGGATATTAATAAAGATCTCCAACTAGTGCACCCTAAATACATAGTCTTCCACTTGACAAATCAATAATTGAATGACTAAACTTATACTATTCTTAATTTGAAAATATCATAATATGTACTTATATTATATAAGTACTTCTTATTCATTAATGTTTCTCCCGAGAACGAGGTGGTGCCTGAGGATCTCAACGAGGATGGATGATGATAACAAATTGCTGGGTCGAGATGTTGTGGAACAAAATGATGAAAGTTACATGTAAAAAGCTATTCCGATGTTAAAAGTTAGTTTTTTTTTTTTTTTTTATAAAGGTTAATAAATTTTTGTCTTTAGAAAAAACGTACCTAGGTTTTACACATTTTACTTTCTTTTATATTTCTTTTAGCTGGTGGGTAGGAGAAGGGAAATCTTGTCAGCTGAATTTATCAAAATTTATGGACACGTGTTGAGGTTAAAGATCCTTTGTGAGTCTCAAGATACTGCTCATGTAATCATGGTGGAGAGAAACTGTCAAATCAACGTCTTTTTCTTGTCTTCCACTGTTCTTTGTGCATGACACGTATTACATGTCTTCCATTCATGCAAGAGTTTATTTCCTGTCTTGGCCGAATACATCTCGACTTTTATCCCTGTTCGATGTTTATCTAGTCCAAGGCTGAGCACAACTCGACCTTGTACTTCGGTATAGTACAATTAATATAAAAAAATATCTCATATCTTTTTATTCATGGTCCTTATTCATTTTATATAAGAGTATTTTTAAAATATATCGATGAGTGAATACTTTTTCTATGGAGATATTTTAATGCATACTCTTATCTCATTTATGTTATTCTATGACCATCTACACATTACCGATCATTTTTAATCACAACACAACAATCAGGCTTTTTGTCCTAAATAGAACTTCTAACCAAACAAAATAATGATATGGGCCTAGTTGCAAACTGTTAAGTCAAGATGATTTAGCATCTTAGTTTTGATAATTACATAATAGTCTATTGTGCCTATAGACGGAAGAATGATCAGACTGAAGAAGCATCAAACTGAAGAGATATCAGACTGAAGAGGCATCAGACTCAGACTAAAAAAGCATCAGACTAAAGAAGCATCAGATCAAGAGGCATCGATCAAGCATCAGATCAAGAGGCATCGATCAAGATGCATCGATCAAGAGACATTAGATCAAGCATCGACTAAAGAGGCATCGATCAAGCATCGATCAAGAGTCATCATATGCAAACAGAAGAATGATCAGACGAATCATTAATAAGTATAGTCAAGATGCACCCTCAAGCACAGATGCACAAGATGAAGTGTTCAAGTCATCAAGCCTCAAAGCCACATCGGACGAAGAAACTTCATTGTTCAAGACAGAGAGCTCATCTCAACTTCAAGTTAAGTGCTCAAGAAGGAAGACTTTGAAGACCGAAGTTGAAGACGAAGGAAGGAGACAGATGAATGAATTCAACACACAACTCATTTATTTATTCATTCGTCTACCTTGTTTAATGAAGTTCAGACGGAGTAACTCGCGCCCTAATTCAAATCTAACCGTTACTCAAGAAGCTTCCAAAGACAGAATAGAGATCTGTGCAAAACCCCTGCAACACGAAAAGCAAACATGCTTTTTGTTGATGTCTCTGATCAAGTCAGAAAAAGCCTGTGCAAACATTAATTATTCTGATTAATCTCTGTCACATGTTTGAAGACCCCAAGACAGAGGAGTAACGTTCAAATCTTCAGTCTAACGGATACTTCAAGAAGCTCTCTATAAAAGGACTTCATTACTTCAAGAGAAGGCTAGCGAACTGCATAACAAAGAAATTATATCCAAGTTTTAAGCTCTCAAGCAAAGTTCACTCGCCCTGAACTTAGAATAGATCTCATTGTAAAACCTCTCTCTGCGTAGAGGATAAACTTATTCTTTCATCTTCCTAAATCCATTGTTGTGGTGCTCTTAGCCTGAGGAGGTTGTGTTTCAAAGAATACATTTGTATTAGACTGTGGAGGCTGTGTTTAAAGAATACCCTGTTTAGCCTGTGTAGGCTGGGTTCAAAGAATACCTGTTTAGCCTGAGAAGGCTGTGCCCAAACAATATCTGTATTTAGCCAGGAGTGGCTGGGTTCAAAGAATACTCATAGTGGAACCTTAGCGTGTTGCTGGGGAACTGGATGTAGTCTTGATCAGATGAACTAGTATAAAAATATTGTTGTCTTCACTATTGATTTATCTGTTAACTAACAGGGGATAATAACTTGAACAGATTGATAATAAAATCAATCTTAAAGAAGAAAACAATCTTGCGTCTGATCAAGCTTTGAAAACAACAGACGCAAACGTATCGTCTTAGAGAAAAAGTTTTAAAAACAGTCTACACAATTCAGTCCCCCTTCTTGTGTGTTTTTGTACTTTACAGTTTGGTATCAGAGCTCAACCTCTAAGAGTTGAGTGCTTAACAGCGGTTAGAGGAAAAGATCCGGGATGGCGAACTCCCAGACGATGCTCATTGCAGAAGGCTCTTCCATGAACACTCCTCCAGCTTTCTCTGAAAATGATTACCCTTACTGGGCAGACCGGATGGAGATGTATATCAAGTCCAAAAAATATAGACTTTGGAAGATCATAACAGAAGGAGACATTCCCCTGACCAAGCCTGAATCAGAGTAGGGAAATGAAGAATATACAATCGCAGAGCTCAACAACAAGGCACGTTATGCCATAACGTGTGCTTTTTCTAGGACAGAATATAATAGATTCTGTGCCTAGAAAAAAGCCAAAGAGCTTTGGGATGCGTTGAAGATCTCTTATGAAGGAACTGAAGATGTCAGACTTAAGAAAGCTGTCACCCTTCAAAGAGAGTACAAAATGTTCTCTATGGAGAGAAAATAATCTATAGACGGAATGTTTGGAAGATTCCAAACTATTCTGAATGGACTAGCTGCATTGGAAATTACTTTTTCAAGAGCCCAAAACAATATGAAGATTTTGGACAGCTTACCTGCACCATGGGAAGCTATGTGCACTGTTATATCTGTTGGGAGAAATATGAAGACCCTTACTCTGAATAAACTCATTGGAGCACTAAGAGTGCATGAAGTTCATTTGTGTAAAATGGGGAAGCTGAAAATTCAAAAGCTTATTGCTATATCCAACATTGATGAGTTTGATGGAGGAGATTCAAGTATGAAGAAAGCAAAATCAACAGACTCAGAAGATTCCTCTGAAGAAGAAATCTCCTTAATGACAAGAAGATTAAAAAGATTGATGTTGAAGAAGAGGGATTCCTAAAAGATTAGAAGAAAGAAGAAACAAGCCACTTGGGATGATCTCGATGATGAAAGCTCAGACAAATCATCTAAGGAAAAGAATGCAAATATCTGTCTCATGGCAAGAGAAATTCTATCATCTGAAGTAAATCTTTTAAATATATCTAGTTCATCCTCATCTTCTTTAGATTCAGATTTAGAGTCAGACTATGAGGACATGTCATATGATGTTCTTCTTGCTAACTCACATTTTATAGCTCAAGAATATATAAATTGCAAATCTAAGCTCAAAAAGGCTTGTTAGATCAAGATGATTAACATATTTAAAGTTTTGATTTCTACAAGACAGACGAAACTTTCTCAGACGGAACATCAGCATGCAAGTCAGACGAAACAAGCACAGATGGAAGATGACCCCTCAAAATTAAAGTATTCGTCTGTCTCAAGTCAAAGTTATCAGACGATAGGATAAGACGAAATCTCTTAGACTGAAGAAGTGTATCGTCTGTCCAAGAAGTGAAGCAAAGAATAAGTCACTCGTGCCAAGATTTCAAATCTTAAGAAGTACTCTTTAGAAGCATCCAAGATCAGTATGGGGATTCGCGCTTACACATGCAACTCGAAAAGGTCTTCACCTTTTTGTCAAAGTCTCTGTACATGTCAGAAAAAGTAATGTGCACGTTATCTAAATCCGCTGCGCACGCCATCAATCACTCAAGTACTATCTGACACCCTTTGGAAGCTCTCGATGAAAATGTTCAATGGCATTTTTCTGTGTCTAACGGATATCTGAAGACATTGCCTATTTAAAGGCTTCCCTCCTTTAGAGTTCAGTAGGCGAATACGCTTCTAGTATTCAATCTTCTGTGATTTCGCTTACTATACCTGTTGTACTTCATTGTAAAACCTTCTCTGCGAAGAGGAATCTTTCTTGTTTAAAATAACTATTTCAAATCCACTTGTGTGGTGTTTTAGCCTGAGGAGGCTGGTTGTTCAAAGAATACCTTTGTTGTTTAGCCTGTGAATATCGTGTTATAGCCAGAAGTGGCTGGACGCAAATAATACTTGTAACCCTTTCACGTTTGGTAGTGAAAACTCAATTGTTACTGGGCAACTGGACGTAGTCTTATTTAGACGAACCAGTATAAAAATACTTGTGTATTTACTTCTCTAAGTTTTTCGACTAACGGGGATAATTAAACTACAACATCTATCCTTTAAAAACAATCCTTGAAGATTAAAATTATTTCGTCTGAACATATTTAAACTCACAGACAAAAGGGATAATTTTTTTTTATAAAACACAATTCAACCCCCCTTCTTGTGTTCTATCTTTTACAGTTTGGTATCAAAGATCAGCCTTTAAGGGTTGAGCGCTTTACAGCTGCTAGAGGAAAAGATCCTTAATGGAGTCACCAGGACCTTCGTTCTTGTCTGGAGGGTCATCCATGAACAAGCCACCGGCGTTCTCTAGTGATGACTATCCTTACTAGGCTGATCGGATGGAGATGTACATCAAATCCACTCAGTACAAACTGTGGAACATCATAACTCAAGGAAACATCCCTATTGTCAAATCCGAGGTTGAATGGGGAAATGAAGAATTCTCGCTTATGGAACTCAACAACAAAGCCAGATATGCCATCATGTGTGCATTATTAAGGACAGAATATAACAGATTCTGTACCTACAAAACAATTAAAGAACTTTGGGATGCCCTTAAGATTTCCTATGAAGGAATTGAGGATGTGCGTATGAGGAAAGCTGCCACTCTTCAAAGAGAATATGAGATGTTCTCAATGAAGAAAGGAGAATCTATTGACATGATGTTTGGAAGATTCCAAACGATATTGAATGGACTCACTGCGTTGGACATTACTTTCACCAAGGCTCAAAACAACATGAAGATATTGGATAGTCTTCCTCCTCCATGGGAAGCTATGTCCACTGCCATCTCAGTTGGGCGTGATATGAAGACATTAACTCTTGACGAGTTAATAGGAGCCTTGAAAGTACATGAGGTACTTCTGTGTAAGAGAGACAAAATCAAAGTTCAAGAACGCATAGCTCTTCCGTCTGTCAACAACATGACAAAGGAGGAAACTCCTAAGAAAGAAAGAAAGAATAAGCACAAAGTTCTAAAAGCTGACACCACTGAATCTGATTCATCTGATGGATCGTCTGATGATGAGATTTCTCTCATGGCCAGACACTTTAAGAAGATGATGATGAAAAAGGGGAGAGGTCAACGCTTCTTTAAGAAGAAGGAAAGAAAGTTCCCGGAAAAATCTTCAAGCAAGGAGGAGAGCTCAGAAGTTATCTGCTATGAATGTAGAAAACATGGACACATGAGATCAGAGTGTCCAAGATTAAAGAAAAGATGGAATCCTCGCAAAGACAATGGTAGGAAAAGTCTAGTGACTTGGGAAGACCTTGATAGCGAAAGCTCAGAGGAATCCACTGAACAAGAAGAAATTGCAAATGTCTGCCTCATGGCTGGAGACACCGTCTCATCAAAGGTAATTGAATCTGAAACTTCTTCATCCCCTTCATCTGAGTCTGAGTCAGAATCAGAAGAAATTTCATACGATACACTTTTGGCTAACTCACATTTTATTGCTGAGCAATACAAAGTATGCAAAGCCAAGTTAAAACAAACCTTGGAAGAAAATGCTACTTTGAGAACTGAAAATGAGTTACTGCAAAAAGATGTATCAGATGAAAAATCATCTGACTCTGAAAAGGATAATTTTATTTCTGAAATTGAAAGATTGAAGAAAGAAAATGAATCCTTACTCAAAGACTTAACAAAGTTCACTAAGGGATCCTCTGTGCTAGAAAATATTTTAAAATATGGGAGATCTCCATCTGATAAGAGTGGACTTGGTTATGTTGAAGATTTAGACAAAAAGAAAAACAATTTTGTTCCATCTGCTCATAAAAAGAAGATAAAAAATTACAATAAGGTTCCAAATAATTATAGAAAAGATAAAAGAACCTTAAAAAAAAAGATCTTGTAAAAGGTTTGCCAAAAATATCTTGGAAATCCAATCGTCTATGTGAATCTTATCAGCATGGGAAACAACTTAAAGCTTCTTTTAAATCAAAAAATGTTGTTTCCACGACAAGACCGCTAGAACTGTTACATATTGATCTCTTTGGACCTACTCAGACGGAAAGTCTTGGAGGAAAGAGATATGGATTTGTAATTGTGGATGATTATACTAGATTCACATGGGTATACTTCCTAGCACATAAACACGACTCATTCAGTGTTTTTGAAATATTCTGCAAATGTGTTCAAAAAGAAAAAGGAATATGTATTGCGTCTATTAAGAGCGATCATGGAACAGAATTTGAAAATTCTGAGTTCAATGCCTTTTGTTTTGAAAATGGTATCTTTCACAATTTTTCATTGATGGAGGACCATCTCCAAAAGTCCAACCAAACTCTCCAACCTTACTTTTCAATTTTGGGCTTCTAATAAAATTCGCTGCTGATTTTTGCATCTGACCTGTTTCAGTATTTCGATCATAACTCGAGTTACACAAGTCCAATTGATGCGTTCTTGGTGCCAAATTAAAAAAGACTTCAAGGGATACAAAAGCTATGAAGACACTAAAACCCAGTTCGAACTGCAACTAGTTGGAAAATGAGCATGAAGTTAGCGTTGGAATGCTTCCAGGAATTTTCAGCGAAATGTTTTAATGTTTAGGCTTATTAGTAGTTTTCTTTCAATTATGTAATTGTTTTAAGGATTTAATTTGAGCCTAAACTTGTAATAAACAAATAATTAGTGACCTTTAGATAGGATTCTAATCCAAGGGTTAAGCTTAGAAGCTTGGAGTGCAAGCTTGGAGTGCAAGCTTGGCACCATGACCATTAGATGAGGATACTAATCCAAGGGCTAAGCTTAGAAGCTTGGAGTGCAAGCTTGATGCCATAACCGTTGGATGAGGATCTACATCCAAGGGTGGAGGATTGATCCTTGTCCTCCAAGCTAATCAAGCTTCCACCACAAGCTTCCCTTCATAGCCATTAGATTAAAATCTAATCCAAGGGTGGACATTAGTTCCTTCCATAGCAAGCTAAGCACCACACCTTAGTAGTATAAATAGGATTTCCTTTGTAATTCATACACTTTTTGATTAATTGAGAATTGAATTCAGAAAATTGAGAGTGTTTTCTCTCTTGTGTTCTTGTGAAGAACCTTGAATCTCATCAATGGCTTCCTTGCTCCATTGTGGCAGTTTCACCTCAAACTTATTGGCACTTTCCATGGCGCTTCCATTTCTCTTCTAATCTGTTTTCTCCATTTCTTTTCTCCTTGAGGCGCGCAAGCTTCTTCTTCCTAAACACCTAAGTCTCCATTGAAGCATGAAGATCCATGACTTCTATGCTATTCTCCTTGAGGATTGCATCAAATTTGGTATCTAGAGTTTGTTCTACTTCAATTGGAGCATCTTATCCGGTTTGAATTTTCCTTACTTTGAGTTTGCGTTTTCTCTTCAATTTTTTGTGTTAATCCATGTTGTATGAACTTGTTTGAGTACTTCACATGTTCCTTGAGTTGTCTTCATCTTGATTTTGAGTTTTCATGTTGAAAAATTCCTAGATCTAAAATTCGTAGAAAATTCATGACAAATTCACCGTTTAATTTTCTTTTCTAGCTTATTTTTGTAATTCTTCATGTATGTTCTTGATGTGCTGCATATGAACTGTGCCAAATCTTCTAAATTCCGTGACTCTATGTTTCGATTGTGTTCAAGGTGTTGTTCACGTGTTTTAGGTGCTAAGATTTGTGCACTTACAAGTTCAAGTAGCTATCACCTTGCTTCATCTAACTTACTTGTAATTTTAGACTTAATTTTGCCTTAGTCTTAGGTTTTTCTAAATTTGGTCCAGCAAAAGAAAAACAAGAAAAGAAATATAAAAAGTCAAGGAAAAAGAAAATCAAAAGAAAGATTACAAGAAAAAGAATCACAAGAAAAATTAAAGAGAAGAGAAAACAAGAAAAGTGAAATTCTAGTGAAAATTCAAGTGACTAGAAAAAGAACAAATGAAAAGTGATTTTAGTGAAATTAAAGCCTAATTGTGCAGTGGAGTAACTTGACAAATTGAGCCTCTAAACACTCCCAAAATTAGTGGTTCAAAGGACTTAGAGTACTAGAGACACTTAGGATTAAGCATTATCACCAAAACTTGAGTTTAGATTGCTAGTAGCCTAGATTCTTGAACTTGTGGTGTGTGATGTCCTTGGTAACTTGAAACTCTGTTTTTCCCCTGTATTTTTGAGCATATTACTTGGCTGTACAGTGGTGAAAACTGCACCTAATCACTAAAAATCACTTCACAAAATTCACTTGCAAATTTGCCTAAATCCGGGTGCTAAATTGGTGCCAAAATTGCTTGTAAATTGGCTTGTTCATAAAATTCTTGATTCGCTGGAAATTTTCCAGATTTGAGCATTGTTTGTGGCTGTCCAAACTGTAGTAGTTTAGTGCCTTTGTCACATATAAACTTCTTATATTTGAGTAGCCAAAATTTTGTTCATTGAGTACCTTTTATTGCTTGTCATTTTGGACTCCTAAGTTTTGTCTTGAGTTTGTATTTCTTGGACTTCTTAAGCTTGATTCTAGAACCGTTCCTCTTTCACTTTGGATACTTGGACCTTGAATGATTGATTAGAGGTTTGAACAAGAGTATTAAGAGAGGTTGAGTGTAAAAAGACAAGAGAGAACATTAGAGAAAAAGTCTTGAAGTGTGAAATACGAGTGGCTTGAGTGCATACACTTAGTGAGTGGAAAGGATCCTATTTTCTCTATATTTTTGTGTACTAATCTTTGTTGTGCAGCCATGGATAGTTTCCCTAGTGTAGGAAATGACCTTTCACCTAAAACTAGAAAAATGATGGATCTAATGAAGAACATGCTACAAACTAGTTTAGAGGAAAGGTTTGACCTAGAAAGGAGGACTAAAGAGGAGAGAAAGAATAGGAAGGAATTAGAGAAGAAGGTCCTTGGTGAGACAAGTGGAGTTAAGGGAACTTTTGAATCCAAGAGTGATGGACATGTGAGCACCATAAGAGAAACAAGTAGGGGAAGCCAATATTCACCTAGGAGTAGTGAAGATGGGAGCAATGGTGAGGGTGAGCCTAACTTGAGAGGTAATAGGTGTGATACTAGGAGAGCAAGAAGGGGAGATTATGGATACCATAGGGGATGTGGCCGAGTACACCAAGTATATAATGAATGTGGTAGGATAGATGAGAGAAACCTAAAGCTTAACCTACCTAAGTTCAATGGTGAAGGAGGTGCCGAAGCATACCTAGAGTGGACCATGAAACTAGACCAAATTTTCTCATGCTACCCCATGCTCAATGATGAAGAGAGATTAAGCTTAGCTATTATGGAGTTTGAAGGATATGCCTTAGTTTGGTGGTACCAAATTCTAGGAGAAGCCGAGAGGAGGGAGAGGGACCGAATTATGCTTTGGACCCGACTTAAGGAAGCTATGAGACTTAGGTTTGTACCACACACATATGTGAAAGACCAACATGTTAAACTCCAAAGGTTGACTCAAGGTACCATGAGTGTGCAAGAATATTATAGGGAGCTTGAGTTGACCATGCTAAGGTGTGAATACCAAGAGAGAAGAGAGGCCACATTAGCTAGATTTACTCATGGACTCAATAGAGAGATCCAAGATGTTCTTGAACTCCAAAGCTATGTGAGCATTGAGGAGGCCATACACAAGGCCAAGAAGGTGGAGCAACAAATCAAGAGGAAAAGCACCTTCAAAAGATCCTCTACTTCATATACTACCTCTTGGAGGGACAAAGGCAAGAAGGAGGGCTACTCCAACCAAAGGAACAAGCATGACCGAGAGACTACTAAGGTAAAGGAGGTACATTCTAACTCTTCTAAACCTAGTTCTATTAAGTGTTTCAAATGTCTAGGTCATGGACACATAGCCTCTCATTGCCCAAACAAGAAAGCTATGATGATGAAGAATGGAGCGGTTACAAGTGAAGATTCAAGCTCATCATCTAGTGAAAGTGAGGCATCAAGTGCAAGTGAGCATTCCAACCATGAGCAAGCCGAGGAGGGAGATCTCTTGATGGTGAGGAGGATGCTTGGCAATGTAAGTAAAGAACTTGATGACTCCCAAAGGGAGAATATCTTCCATAGTAGGTGCACTATTGAAGGGAAGGTATGCTCTTTAATTATTGATAGTGGAAGTTGCACTAATGTAGTAAGTACTAGATTAATGGATAAATTAAATTTGAAAACATCTTCACATGTGAAACCATATAAGCTACAATGGTTGAGTGAGAAAGGAGAGTTAGTGGTAGACAAACAAGTACTTATTTCTTTTACTATTGGAAGATTTAATGATGAAGTACTTTGTGATGTTGTTCCTATAGAGGCCACACACTTACTCCTTGGTAGACCTTGGCAATTTGATAGAAAAGCTATACATGATGGAGTTGCCAATACTTACATTTTCTCTCATGTAGGTAAGAAGGTCACACTAAAGCCATTATCACCTAAAGAGGTTTGTGAAGACCAAATAAAAATGAAGTTTAAAAGGGACCAAGAGAAGAAGTTTACCTTGGCCGAGAGCTCCAAAGGCACACCCAAGCATGGAGACAAATCCATGGCCGAGAGCTCCAAGGGAGGAGAATTGAAAGGGAAGTTATCTAACCCTAAGGTCCATAAACTTGATAAAATGAAAAGTAAAAAGAATGATAAGAAAGATAACTTCTTGATGGAAAAGAGTGAACTCAAGAGAGACTTTTTGGCTAGGAAATCCATATTCTTATGCTTACCCACATCTACTTCTTTGAGTTCTTCTCTTGTAGGTAATCTTGGAAGAAAAGAGAGCCTATGATGGGAAAGACACTTGAATGGGAAGTATGATTTTGCTATTAAGTTTGGAATTCCTTTTTACCCTAACTCTTGTTTTGAGGTTGATTGTGCTATAGGTACAAACAAGAAGTTAAGTGTGATGAAACCATGGAATAAACATTATAGAGGAGAGGAAGTGGTTAAGAGTTATAAACTAACCTTGGAAAAATATTCCTTAACTCTTACTTATTTCAACTTGCATGGTTACCCTTGCTTTATGTTAGATTCCCATGATTTTGATATGGAATTGTTGGCTGTACCTAATGCATTCAGTTTTCATAATGTTGAATTTCCTTCTAGGATGATCAAAGAGTTCAAGAAGGAGGGTACCCCATAACTCCATGGGTTTAAACAAAAGAGCTTGGGAAATATTTTGAAGGATCAAATAACTTCTACTCACACTTCATTAGTTGGTGTTGTTGATGATAGAAAACAATTTAATTCATATGATTTGCAAACTAGTAATTTTAGTAGGTGTAGGAAATTAAAGGACCACTTGATTAATAATGCTGTTTTAATTTTACACCTATGCCATAACTATAAGAAACAAGTTTGCTTATATTTTGCATCATCTAACAACAAAGTTAATGAACCATGTTTGACCTTTGATCCGGGTGGAGTTTTATTGCAGGGAAGGTCAACTCAACTTGAGGACAAGTTGAACATAAGAAGGAGGGTTTGACGGAGGACCATCTCCAAAAGCCCAACCAAACTCTCCAACCTCACTTTTCAATTTTGGGCTTCTAATAAAATTCGCTGCTGAATTTTGCATCTGACCTGTTTCAGTATTTCGATCATAACTCGAGCTACACAAGTCTAATTGATGCGTTCTTGGTGCCAAATTAAAGAAGACTTCAAGGGCTACAAAAGCTATGAAGACACTAAAACCCAGTTCGAATTGCAACTAGTTGGAAAATGAGCTTGAAGTTAGCGTTGGAATGCTTCCAGGAATTTTCAGCGAAATATTTTAATGTTTAGGCTTATTAGTAGTTTTCTTTCAATTATGTAATTGTTTTAAGGATTTAATTTGAGCCTAAACTTGTAATAAACAAATAATTAGTGACCTTTAGATAGGATTCTAATCCAAGGGTTAAGCTTAGAAGCTTGGAGTGCAAGCTTGGCACCATGACCATTAGATGAGGATATTAATCCAAGGGCTAAGCTTAGAAGCTTGGAGTGCAAGCTTGATGCCATAACCGTTGGATGAGGATCTACATCCAAGGGTGGAGGATTGATCCTTGTCCTCCAAGCTAATCAAGCTTCCACCACAAGCTTCCCTTCATAGCTATTAGATTAAAATCTAATCCAAGGGTGGACATTAGTTCCTTCCATAGCAAGCTAAGCACCACATCTTAGTAGTATAAATAGGATTTCCTTTGTAATTCATACACTTTTTGATTAATTGAGAATTGAATTCAGAAAATTGAGAGTGTTTTCTCTCTTGTGTTCTTGTGAAGAACCTTGAATCTCATCAATGGCTTCCTTGCTCCATTGTGGCGGTTCCACCTCAAGCTTATTGGCACTTGCCATGGCGCTTCCATTTCTCTTCTAATCCGTTTTCTCCATTTCTTTTCTCCTTGAGGCGCAAGCTTCTTCTTCCTAAACACCTAAGTCTCCATTGAAGCATGAAGATCCGTGACTTCTATGCCATTCTCCTTGAGGATTGCATCATTCATCTCCAAGAACTCCTCAGCAAAATGGAGTTGTGGAAAGGAAAAATCGTACCTTACAAGAAATGGCTAGAACTTTGTTGCATGAAAGTTCTCTTCCAAAATATTATTGGGCAGAAGCAATTAATACTTCCTGTTATATTCAGAACAGAATATTGATAAGGCCAATATTGAATAAGACTCCATATGAACTATGGAAAGGAAGAAGACCCAACATTTCTTACTTCCATCCTTTTGGATGTGAATGTTTCATCTTAAACACTAAAGATCAACTTGACAAATTTGATTCAAATGTAGTGAAGGGATTCTTACTTGGATATTCCAATACGTCTAAGGCCTATAGAGTATTTAACTCTAAGACGCAAGTTGTAGAAGAATCAATTCATGTAAAATTCCAAGGTAACTCAAAGACTGATAAGGAAATATCAGACCTAGAAAATTCATTTGATAATTTGCAGATTAACCCTTCTGGTCAAAGTTCAAGTTCAAATGGTCAACCTTGGTCAGACGGAAGAACAGACACAAGAGCAGACGATAGAAGTACAGATGAACCATCTTTGTCTGATGCTCATCAACATGATGATCAAACTCCTATAAGAACGTGGAAGTTTGTCTCAAACCACACAGAAGATCTTAGCATTGGAGATAGAAATCAAGGTGTTCAAACTAGATCAAAACTAAAAGAATCGTCTGGATATGCTCTTGTGTCAAATATAGAGCCCAAGAATATTGAGGAAGCTCTACAAGATAATGACTAGATTTTAGCTATGAAAGAAGAGCTAAACCAATTTACCAGAAATAATGTTTGGACTTTGGTAGAAAAACCAAGAAGCAAAAGTATCATTGGAACGAGATGGGTGTTTAGAAATAAACTTGATGAAGACGGGAAAGTGGTAAGAAGAATCTCTTCGCAACATAAAAATGAACAGATAAACCTAAAAAAAATTTTCGCACAAAAAATCAAACAAAAATGATAAACCACCCTGGTCAGAAATCCATAATAGAGTCCGACCACAACTATCGAATTAATTATCTTCATGCATAAGAATACTAGATTATCCAGTATAAAAGATTAGTAGCTCAAGGCTATAATCAACAAGAAGGTATAGATTTCACTAAAACTTTCGCTCTTGTAGCTAGATTAGAAGCCATTAGAATTTTACTTGCCTTTGTTGCTCATAAAAATATCGTCCTATATCAAATGGACATAAAAAGTGCTTTTCTAAATGGTTTTATTGAAGAAGAAGTATATGTAAAACAACCTCCTGAGTTTGAAAGTTTATCTCAACCAAATCATGTTTTTAAGCTAAAGAAAGCACTATATGGTCTTAAACAAGCTCCTCGAGCTTGGTATGAAAGACTGAGTTCCTTTCTTCTTCAAAATGGTTTTTCAAGGGGAAAGGTTGATACTACTTTCTTCAAGAAAAGTGTTTCAAAAGACTTTATTATTGTTCAAATATATGTAGATGATATAGTCTTTGGAGCAACTAACGAATCCTTGTGCAAGGATTTTTCTAAGTTAATGCAAGAAGAGTTCGAGATAAGCATGATGGGAGAACTGAAGTTTTTCCTAGGACTTCAAATCAAACAGACTAAACAAGGTATATACATTCATCAACAGAAGTATACTAAGGAACTTCTAAATAAATTCAAAATGGAAAATGCCAAACCAATGAAAACTCACATTTATTCGTCTGGAGCCAGTCTCAACAAAGACGAATCAGGTAAGACCGTTGATCAGACGGTATACACAGGTATGATTGGATCTCTTCTCTATCTCATTGCTAGTAGACCTGACATTATGTTTAGTGTCTGTCTATGTGCATGTTTTCAATCTGATCCTAGAGAATCACATTTACAAGCTATTAAACACATTTTAAGATATCTTATTGGAACCACTAATCTCTCTCTTTTTTATAAGAAAAGTAGTGATTTCAATCTAAGTGGTTATTGTGATGCTGATTATGCTGGAGATAAAGTGGAGAGAAAAAGCACAAGTGGTGGATGTCATTTTCTTAGTTCATCACTAATTTCTTGGTTAAGCAAGAAGCAAAACTCCATTGCACTCTCAATCACTGAAGCAGAATATATTGTTGCGGCTGGGTGTTGCTCACAACTACTTTGGGTAAAACATCAACTTGAGGATTACTCCAGGTTTGAAACTCAAATACCAGTATTTTGTGATAACACAAGTGCAATTAATCTCAGCAAAAATCCTATTCAACATTCAAAAGCCAAACATATTGAAATCAAATTTCATTTTATAAGAGATTATGTTCAAAAAGGTATTTTCGATATACAGTTTGTTCAAACTGATTTTCAATGGGCAGATATCTTTACAAAAGCTTTAGACGAAACTCGCTTCAATTTCATTAAAGAAAATTTGGGAATTGTCTCTTTAATTGATTAAGTTTTTCCGTCTGAAGCATTTCATTTCGTCTGTACCTTCGTATATCTTTTCGTGTTAAGACGAAACATTGCATCTGATCAAGTTGAATCAGTCTGAGAAAATTCAACAGACGCAAGGTTATTATTTAATTAATTTAAAGTTAAGTGTGCAGGGACAAATTAAAAGTAGCAATAAATGTGTCTGTCATTAATTGCACTATTCTAGGACTTTGAAGAGCACGCGCTGTGAATTGCAGAAGTCAAATTAATCATTAAAAGGGCAATGATGGGGACACGTCAAATCAGGGACGGTTTCAATTTCTTTCGTCTGATGAATCACAACCATTTTTATCTTTGACTATAAATACCCTTAAAGTTCACACTTTTATTCTTTACTGCATTCACACTATCTCTGAATACTCTACTCACACAATTTCTCTCTCTTTTCAAACTTAACTATGGCCGCCAAGAATATTAAGGCAATCGAAGCAACCTTCTTTGCGCAAGATCTCTTCTTGCCCAACAAATGGATCTCAAGAACCATTATTGAAAGCATCTCTGACAGGGTATCAAAGATGCTGGTACACAACGGCTGGATGGATTTCATAGAGATGAGAGGGTCATGGCTGATGGAGGCCTACGCGGAATTCTAGAGTGACGCGAAAGAATTTGATGATGGTATTGTAGGTACCATTGACAACAAGGAGTATATTATCACTATAGACTCCATTGCTGAAGTTGGGAATTGCAAAGCCGAAGGGCGTTTTTACAGCGCTGACTGGATGAGGTTAGAATCTGAGGAGCATGTAGACAAGATTCTATATGAAAAGTTCCGCGACCCCGAAGATCCCAAGTTTCTGAGATCAGGGAATTTATATCCCACAAGAAGAGTCATCCACAACCTTCTCTACAACATCTTCACACCCAGAACAGGCTCACGAGATAATGTGAGTACTCGTGACAGATTTTGCATCTTCTACTGTCTGGGGAAAGCAAGGATGAGTCTCCCTCACATCATGCTTGACCATTGGATAAATGCGTTGAGAAATAGGAACATTCGTAGGAAGAGTAGTATCCCCTACGTCACTCTCTTCTCCAAAATCATTATTAACCAAGGCTTTGATGCCACTGGCATTGTTTGGCATGAAGAAGGAAAGGAGGTTAAAGGAAGCACATTTGCCAAGATGTATCTGAACCCTAGCTTTCTTCATCACAATGCGAGTAAAGAACAAGTTCCTCTTTCACCCATCACCAAAGATCCTCCTCACAGAGCTCGCATCAAACGCGTCAAAACCCAAACACAAACCCAAACAAAAACTCAAACACAAGCCCAAACACAAGACCAAACACAAACCCAAACATCCTTTTCTCTTCCACCTGTGGTCATATCTGAAGTCCCTTTCGAAGATGCTCAAGAAGAGCCACTTAGGAAGAAGAAGAGGACTATCAGAATAAAACATGTTGTGGCTAAGACGCAAGAGAAGACGATATCCCCAAATGAAGATGAAGGGGTTATGATATCGTCTAAAGGTATTTCATCTGTTAAAATCCTTTCAGACGAAGAAAAGCAGAAGAAAGCAGCCGAAGAAAAAGCAAGAGCCAGAGAGGTTGCTCTTCAGAAAGCTATCAAAGGCAAAGAGAAAATGAAGCAGAAGCTCGCGTCTGTGGTTGTTGGAGAAACAGACGAAGCAAAACAACTAAAAGAGGCTATGAGGGTCTCTATGCTACTTCAAGCTGAAAGAGAAAGAATTTTTCTCGAAAGCGTTAAGGGCATTGGATCGTCTGAAGTTGCATCTGCTCCAGCAACTTCAGAAGGCATGAATAGTGAAGAAACTGCCCAGATCTAGAGGGACAATGCTCAGTTGGCAAAGGAATTGGAGACTATGGTTAATGACGAAGCTTCAACTATGGAGGTTTCTGCATCAACACTCCAAGACGAACATAGGATAACTGTTTCTAATCCTATTGTTGTGTCTCCTCTCAACGCTGCCTTTGATCAGACGATACCTGCTGCGTCTGAAGAAGCATCCCACCAACAGACGATGAAGATTCCGTCTGAAGTGGTAATTATTGAGGACACATATTCTTCGTCTGATGAAGAACATGTTGATATAATAAAGGTGGATGCATCATGGGTGAGATCTCACGCTGAAGTCATTAATCTAAAAGATCTTCCACCCAAGCACAAGACTGACTATTCGTTCCTCAACGAATTAGTCATGAGAAGATTTGCTGAAAACTCTTGTGCTGAAAGACTAGTCAAGCCTGACTGGATTCTTGGAGACAAACTTGAAAATATCTCCAATGATGGTGAATCGTCTGAGTTTGCTAAAGATGGTTACTTGGCGGACGATGAAGACTGCTTTATAAAGGACACTTCATACATTGAGTTGAAGAATCCTTATCGGTACAAAGGTATAAAAGGATTTCAACTTGGGAGATTTGTCAACCCCATCGTTTATCACAAACCCCTGAAGCCAGTGGACTTCAAAGAAGATTTCATCTATACTCCTGAAGAGCAACGCGAATGGCTAAAGCGTCTGCCTTGGGATAAACTGGCCTCCTTAGACATCAAGGGTTTAGAAGGAATAAACATGTACAAGGATCATCTAGCTGAGTCGGTGATTGAAGGACCAGCTCTTGGCTATGAACCCCACATTCCTTTCAGAGAAAACATCAAGTGGAAGGTTCAACATGAAATCAATGCACCTGCATTTCACCACTGTAGATATGGAGATCCCAGCTCCACCATCTATGAGCCAAAAGATTACTCTCACTGGCATCTGGACGCTATTGATCGTCATGATCATGTACCCTTCACAATTCCAATGAACCAAACAGAGTATGTAGGTCTAGGACATACTCTTGGAATTTTTCTTCCTTGGACAAGACCACATTGTTCAGGAATTTGCCCTCGCTACTCCATCCTCCTCAAGGAATATGAAGACCCCGAAGAGTTTGCTCATGCTCTTCCTGAAGATTACAATATGGCCTTCAGACTGATGGCCAATGCTTATAGAAGGGAAGAAAAAACTAGATCAACTTCCTTCTACCACATTGAAAGGAGAGCAAAGAAGGAGATGAGAGATTGTCCATTCATGGTGGGATCTCAATTTTCTTCTCTCATTTCAGACGAAACCAAGTTCTCAATCGTTTTAGACCGAAAACGACCTTGCTTGGTCAAGTTTTTAGCTAAAGGAAAGGAGAAGAAGACTTTGTCTGTCTCCAAAACCTTCAAGTTTGCAAGGCACATCCCCAAGAGACTTCCTTCTGCTGCATATTCGCATCTCAAATCCCTTCAAACCAATGCCTCAAGACCTATCAATCCTAAGATTCAAAGGATGATAAAAGATCATGAAGCCACCTCTGCTTTCTGCTCTGGAACTTCATTTGATGAAGATTCCACAATCTGTGGCAAGGTGTATCCTGGAGAAGCTTTTGCTTATACACATCCATCACAGGAGCATCCAGATCTTGAGCTCTCTGTACCTAGTAAAGTGTTTACTTGGCAATGGGAAAGAGACTTCACTGCGTATCTCACTCTTCCACTTTTCACTCTGCGTCTGAAGAGGACTCCAACTATGCTCATTGAAGATGACTCTGTACCATTAGTTGAAGAACCTCAAACTCCTGTTTTTGAGCCTTTAACTGTGGTCATCAAAGAAGAAGAGTCTGATCCAATCATGGAAGAGCCTCAATCACCGCTTGTGAAGATTGCTGATAAGGTGAAGGTTACAGTTATTGAGGATGACGCAAGGGACGCTGATGAGTATCATACTCTAAAGCGTAAATATGATGCCTTAGAAGAGAATTGCGAGCATCTAAAGCAAAAGAACAAAAAGCTTGAGGATAATCAAGCTTCTCTTACATCTGAGATGCAGCAGCTGAAGGAGATTGTTATGAGCCTTGTTCAAAAGAAGCCTAAGTCTTCTTCTTGATTATGTTTTTGATGATTCTCAGCCCAAGGGGGAGAATATCTTAGAAAGGAAGAAGTTGTTATGCTAAGGGGGAGTCCTTCGTCTGAGGGGGAATTAGAGTCAAGCATCGTCTGAGGGGGAGTTAGAGTCAAGCATTGTCTGAGGGGGAGTTATATTTTTTTTTTCTTTTTTGCTATGTTTTATTGATTCTTTATTTATTTGTATAGCGTATACATGTATTTTTTTTAGAACTTTGGTTTTCTGTATACCTTGTAACATTGTATATGGTTTACATCACATTGATGTAACAATTCTTATAAAGAGGTATTGTTTCAGAAAACATCGTCTTGATGTAAATCTGACTTGTGCTTAATCTGTTATCACTAACTTTGTCTTATGTAGATGCCTACTTGAGAAAGTTATCAGTATGGTATGTAATCATAAAAAAGGGGGAGATTATTAGATCAAGATGATTAACATATTTAAAGTTTTGATTTCTACAAGACAGACAAAACTTTCTCAGACGGAACATCAGCAAGCAAGTCAGACGAAACAAGCACAGATGGAAGATGACCCCTCAAAATTAAAGTAATTCGTCTGTCTCAAGTCAAAGTTATCAGACGATAGGATAAGACGAAATTTCTTAGACTGAAGAAGTGTATCGTCTGTCCAAGAAGTGAAGCAAAGAATGAGTCACTCGTGCAAAGATTTCAAATCTTAAGAAGTACTCTTTAGAAGCATCCAAGATCAGTATGGGGATTCGTGCTTACACATTCAACTCGAAAAGATCTTCACCTTTTTGTCAAAGTCTCTATACATGTCAGAAAAAGTACTGCGTACGCTATCTAAATCCGTTGCACACGCCATCAATCACTCAAGTACTATCTGACACCCTTTGGAAGCTCTCGAGGAAAATGTTCAACGGCATTCTTCTGTGTCTAACAGATATCTTAAGATGTTGCCTATTTAAAGACTTCACTCCTTTAGAGTTCAGTTGGCGAACACGCTTCTAGTATTCAATCTTCTGTGATTTCGCTCACTATACCTGTTGTACTTCATTGTAAAACCCTCTCTGCGAAGAGGAATCTTTCTTGTTTAAAACAACTATTTCAAATCCACTTGTGTGGTGTTTTAGCCTGAAGAGGCTGGTTGTTCAAAGAATACCTTTGTTGTTTAGCCTGTGAAGGTTGTGTTCAAAGAATATCGTGTTATAGCCAGAAGTGGCTGGGCGCAAATAATACTTGTAACCCTTTCACGGTTGGTAGTGAAAACTCAGTTGTTACTGGGTAACTGGACGTAGTCTTATATAGACGAACCAGTATAAAAATACTTGTGTATTTACTTCTCTAAGTTTTTCGACTAAAGGGGATAATTAAACTATAACGTCTATCCTTTAAAAACAATCCTTGAAGATTAAAATTATTTCGTCTGAACATATTTAAACTCACAGACGACAGGGATAATTTTTTTTATAAAACACAATTCTATTGGACTTGAAGCTTGAAGAATGCTGTTGTGTCTCTCTTATGTGTTTTGGTTTTGATGAATGTATCTTTCGGTTTTCCATAGTTGAATGTAACTAGGATATAACTATGTATTGTGTGTTGAGTATAGGCATATATGTGTTGGGTTCTTTATCTTAAGACCCCAGAGATATGTAAAACTAGTGTATGATTGATCATGTGAAGAATGTTTGATTTCCATTTGAGAAAAACAGTTTGAAAAACCTTGGAAATCCATTTTTCACTGATGTAATCGATTACATGTTTGGTGTAATCGATTACATTGATCCTTCTCTCTGGTGTAATCGATTACATGGATGATGTAATCGATTACATGCTCTGAGTTCTCTGGTGTAATCGATTACATCCCCTATGTAATCGATTACATGCTTTGAAATTCACTATTTTGGGTTTCCCTCTTTAATGTAATCGATTACATGCTCGTGGTAATCGATTACATGCCTGGAAAAATCAAATTGGAGGGTTCTAACGGCTAGTGTAATCGATTACATGCATTTGGGATCAATTACATGGACCGTTATAGCTCGATTTGCACGTTTTCTCCTCCAAATTGATTCTATAAGTATATCCTTGATGAAGCATATGAGATTGCTGAAAACCAAACTATTTGCAACTGCTCCTACACTTTCATATGCTCTAAACTTAGAGTTCATCAAGGTTTTCAAAGACCAAAGGGAAACTTGGTTCATATCTTTGTTGGGTGGATTTCATAAAGCTTGTTTGTGATCAGATTCTGCACTTGAGGTGTATTCTTTACTGATCTTTTGTATTTCCAATTTTGGGTTGTTGCTCTAGGAGAGAGGTCTCTCTAGATAGAGCATTGTATTTGAGAAGTGATTCTCAAAGTTTGATCTTGGAGGTGCCAAGGTGCAGGAAGTTGTTCTTGAGGTTGAAGAACAGTTTTGGGTGTTTTGATTTCTGTTTGTATTGCTTGTTGCAGAGTGAATGTAAAAGGATACAAAAGAAATCATTTGATAGTGGAAAGCCAATCGCAACAGTTGTTGGGTTGGGACTGGACGTAGGCAGTTGGCCGAACCAGTATATATCGCTGTGCACTCATCTTCTTCCTTACTCTCTTTACAGTTTTCTCTATATTGTTATTGATTATATTCTGCTCTGTATTTGGAAACTGTATTGATAATCAACTCATTAATTGGTTTAGGAATAGAGTCAGTAATTAAACTTGTATTTGAATCTGTAATTGAAAGGTAATTGATAGGCAATTAAAAGGAATTAGAAACACGCGAATTTGGGGTAAAGTTTAGCAAGAATCTATTCACCCCCCCTCTAGATTCATACATAGGGACCAACAATTGGTATCAGAGCTACTTCTAGTAAGTTGCTCTAGAATTTGATCCATAATGGCCAGTAATCAATTACCATTTGCTGAAGGTGCCTCTATTAATAGACCTCCTCTGTTTTGTGGAGATAACTATCCATTCTGGAAAGTTAGAATGAAAATCTTTATGGAGTCTATAAATAGAAACATTTGGCAAGCTGTTGTAACTGATTTTAAAATCCCCACATATATAGTTGATGGAAATGAATTAGAAAAACCATTTGAGAAGTGGGAACCAGAAGAAATTAGGAGAGCAGAAAATGATGCTAAAGCTTTAAATATTATACATTCTGCATTAAACTCTGATGAATTCTTTAGAATTTCAGCTTGTACAACAGCAAAGGAAGCATGGGATCTCATCATGGTGACTCATGAAGGTACTTCTGAGGTGAGAAGAGCTAGAAAGAACACACTCATCCAAGAGTATGAAATGTTCAGAATGGCACAAGGTGAGTCTATCATGGACATGCAGAAACGATTCACACATATTGTGAATCACCTCAAAGGACTCGGTAAGGTCTTTGTTGAGGAAGAAGTAAACATAAAGGTGTTGAAGTCTCTAAGCGAGAAAATGGCAACCAACGATCCACACCATTACGAGAATCAAAGAACTTGGCCTTAATGACAAGTGCTGAGTTGTTTGGTAAGCTGAGAGAATATGAGATGGATATGTCACGTATGGCTGATGAAGAGCAAAAAGACAAGAAGGCTAAGAGTTTGGCACTAAAAATGGAGGACACAGCTAGTGATAGTGATGCATCATCAAGCTGTGGAAACGAATCTGAGCAAGAAATGAATCTCATGGTCAGAAAGTTCAAAAGGTTCATGAGGAAGAACAACAACAAGAAGAGATTCAACAATGCTAGAAAAAGATCATCTTCAAAGGTCACATGCTATGAATGTGGCAAGGCTGGACACTATAGATCGGAGTGTCCTAACTTGAAGAAATCAAACAGCAGTGAGCCTAGAAGAGTGGAGCAAGAAGAAAAACCCAAGAAGGACCGGTATCGGAAGAAAAAGGCCTACATTGCTTGGGAAGAAAATGACTGCTCATCCTCTAGTGAAAGCGAAAATGAGGAAGCCAACTTATGTCTTATGGCTAAACCTGAATCGGATGATGAGGTAAGTGATTCTGACTCCTCCAAAAATGATAATGATTATGATGAATTATATACTGCTTTTTGTGAGTTATTTAAAGAAGCAAAAAAATTTGAAAAACTAAGTAAGGTTTTGAAAAACAGAGTTGCTGATTTAGAAAAAGAAATTTCTGTTTTGAAAACCAATAATCAAGAATTAAAAGATGAAAATGATAAATTGAAATTGCCCTGTTCAAAGTGTAAATCTTTTACTGCCCCTTTAAAGAATAATAAAAAGAAGTTCCATACATTTAAACAAACCAGTAAGTATAGAAACTTCTCATGTAGTTATTGTATGCAATCTGGACATAATCATTATAACTGCATGATTAGAAAGAAAGGCCTAGATAATGGATTGTTTAAATGGATTAAGAAAGATAGTCATTGTTCTAACATGAAAGGACCCAACAAGATTTAGGTACCAAAAACCAAATGATATCTTTCCTTGTGTAGGTGTGCTTGAGAGCCAAACACTCAACATGGTATTTGGATAATGGCTGCTCAAGACATATGACGGGTGACAAGAGTAACTTTATCTCCTTCAAATCCAAAGAATCTGGTTCAGTAGTATATGGAGATAATAACAAAGGCAAAATTCTGGGTATTGGTGATGTTGGAGACAAATCCAACTCAAGTGATTGAAGATGTACTGCTTGTAGAAGGTTTGAAATTCAATCTTCTGAGTATTAGCCAATTGTGCGACAAAGGCTATCAAGTTTCATTCGACAAAGGCTGCTGCAAGATCAATAACAGCGAATCGAATGAGGCATTGATGGTAGGTAAGAGAAGAGGTAACATCTATACACTTGAACTTGATCATTCATCATCATATCATGCATGTCTTACGTCTAATGATGATCTATCTTGGCTTTGGCATAGACGTATAGCACATATTGATGTTCATCAACTTAATAAACTGTCATCTAAGAGCTTAGTAGAAGGACTACCTGAATTAAAGTTCAAAAGAGAAGGCCTATGTGATGCATGTCAGAAAGGCAAGCAATCTAGAAACTCTTTCAAATCTAAAAATGTTGTTTCAACTTCTAGACCGCTTGAATTGCTGCACATGGATCTCTTTGGTCCATCTAGAACTGCTAGTTTAGGTGGAAATCTATATGGATTAGTTGTTGTAGATGACTACTCTCGGTTTGCTTGGGTTGCTTTTATACCAAGTAAAGACACCACTTTTAAAGTTTTCAAAATACTTGCTAAAAAGATTCAAAACGAAAAAGATTTGAAAATCAAGTCCATTAGAAGTGATCATGGAGGGGAATTTGAAAATGAGTCTTTTGAAAAGTTTTGCGAAAAATATGGAATCGATCACAATTTTTCGGCTCCAAGAACTCCACAACAAAATGGGGTTGTTGAGAGGAAAAACAGATCTTTAGTAGAACTAGCAAGAACTATGTTGAATGAAAGTGATTTGCCTAAATATTTTTGGGCTGATGCAGTTTCCACTGCATGCTATGTTCTAAATAGAATTGTGATTCGACCTATTTTAAAGAAAACCCCCTATGAACTCTATAAAGGCAAGAAACCCAATATCTCTCATTTTCGGGTATTTGGGTGTAAGTGTTTTGTTTTGAATAATAGCAAAGAGCCTATTGGTAAGTTTGATGCCAAGGCTGATGAGGGTGTGTTTATTGGGTATTCATCATCAAGTAAAGCATATAGAGTATTTAATAAAAGAAGAATGTGCATTGAGGAATCTGTGCATGTTAAGTTTGATGAAACTAACAATCCCAAAAAGGGAAGTGTGTTTGTTGATGATGATGAGCATGTAGGTGAAGAAAGCATAAGCAAAGAGGAACAGCAAGAACCACCAACTACTTCTCATGAGTTTCCAAAAGAATGGAGGAAACCAAGAGATTTATCTCTTGACAACATCATTGGTGACATCCATAAGGGAGTATCTACTAGATCTACTCATAACATGTTCTGTGATGACTATGCATTTGTATCTCAATTTGAACCTTCTTGTGTTGATGATGCTATAAATGATGAATATTGGATGAATGCTATGCAAGAAGAATTGAATCAGTTTAAAAGGAATAACGTATGGGAGTTAGTACCTTTTAAAAGAGATATGAATGTAATTGGAACAAAATGGGTGTTTAAGAATAAGTTAGATGAGAATGGAGTTGTGGTTAGGAATAAGGCTAGACTAGTAGCTAAGGGATATAATCAACAAGAAGGAATAGATTTTGGTGAAACCTATGCCCCTGTTGCTAGACTAGAAGCTGTTAGAGTTTTACTTGCTTTTGCCTGCATACATGATTTCAAGTTGTTTCAAATGGATGTTAAAAGTGCTTTCTTGAATGGCTATATAAATGAAGAAGTTTTTGTTTCACAACCTCTTGGATTCACGATTTCGATTTCTGAACATGTGTACAAACTCAAGAAGGCCCTATATGGTCTAAAACAAGCCCCTAGACAATGGTATGAAAGGCTGAGTAAGTTTTTGTTGTCAAAAGGGTTCTGCAGAGGTAATGTTGACAAAACTCTTTTCATAAGGAGGAAGTCAAACTGTATTTTGTTGGTTCAAGTTTATGTTGATGATATTATATTTGGATCAACTAATAAATCTCTGTGTGAAGAGTTTGTGAATAGCATGCAGGGGAGTTTGACATGTCTATGATGGGAGAACTCAAATTCTTCCTAGGATTGCAAGTCAAACAACCGAAAGATGGAATCTTTATACATCAAGCAAAGTACACCAAGGAATTGTTGAAGAAATTCGACATGGAGAGTTGTAAGATCTCAAACATTCCTATGTCAACTAATCTCTACTTGGATAATGATGCAGCTGGACAAAGTGTAGACCAATCAAGATATAGAGGGATCATTGGATCACTTTGTACCTCACAACAAGTAGGCCGGACATTATGTTCAATGTGTGTGTTTGTGCAAGATTCCAATCTGCACCAAAGGAAACACACATGGCAGTGTGAAGAAAATCTTGAAGTATCTCAAAGGAACTACTAACGTGGTTTGTGGTATCCAAAAGGTACGTATCCCACATTGGTTGGTTTTAGTGATCTTGACTTTGCTTGGTTGTAAACCGATAGGAAAAGTACTAGTGGAGTATGTCATTTGTTTGGAGGAAGCTTGGTCTCATGGTATAGCAAGAAGCAAGCCTGTGTAGCTCTTTCAACTGCAGAGGCGAGTATGTAGTCTGCAGTAGTCTGTTGTGCTCGACCATTTGGTTGAAGCAACAACCGGAGGATTTTGGACTTAAGCTTGATCATATTCCAATCAAGTGTGACAACACAAGTGCCATCGAGATCACGAAGAATCCGGTTTTACACTCAAGGACAAAGCACATCGAGGTGCGTCATCACTTCATTAGAGATCATGTTGAGAAAGGAGATTGTGAGGTGGAATTCATTGACACGAGAAAATCAACTCGCGGATATCTTCACAAAACCTGCGCCAGGAGAGGTTCTTCAAACTTAGAACCAATCTTGGTATTCTAAGTGAAGAACATCTCACATAAAGTGTTGTAAGTATGTTAGTTTAATCATTCAATTGTGCTTAAATTTGGTATGAATTCATTACATTACATGATCTTGACCATTAACATGAAGAATCAAATGTTTTTCAATCATTCTATATGTAAAATCCATGAACATTGCAGTACATAGCCTATTTTCAACTTGATTTGTGGTTTTCTATAGGATGTAATCGATTACAACATGAATGTAATCGATTACAAGAATGTTAGACTCTGATGTAATCGATTACAGGTCCAATGTAATCGATTACAACAGATTGGGTTTCGGATGTAATCGATTACAATAGCTATGTAATCGATTACATGGCTTTGTGGTTCTGATGTAATCGATTACATCACGGTGTAATCGATTACATGAGCTCTAGAAGTGTTTTTCAGAGCTTTGTTCTTCGTTTCTGGGCTTTATGTTCTGTGTTTTGGAAGCCCATTCTCTGAACCAACCCTTTGTGATCTTTATTAGAGCTTGTTAGGGTTTCATTCACATTCTCATTCTACTCCAAACCCTAATCTCTCACGGCCTCCAAACCCTAATCTCTCTATCCCACACTCATCTTCTTCTTCACCACCAACAATGGAAGGACCAGGGAGCAGCAAGAGAGTGAAAACAAGACCCATAGGAATGCCCAAGAGGAGAGACGCACGAAGCACAGAGAAGAATCCTCCTCCAAGAGAAAAGCTCCTGCTACATCCGGAGAGAACGTGGGTCGTCCTCACAACGCTTGGTTCACATCTGAAGAACAAGAATCTCGGTTCTTTAGAGAGTTTGCAAATAGGGAACTTGTTCCCTCAAAAATTTTGAATTTCAACTGGTTGGGGAATCAAGGATTCACGTTTCAGACTCTTCTCCGAGATCAGAATTTGGAGAAGTTTGTTGGCTTGAAGGGTCACATCTACCCGGATTTGGTCAGAGTCTTTTACTCAAATCTCACAAAGGATCGAATCAATGACACTATATCCTCTGAGGTAAAAGGAAAATCAATTGTCATAGACTCTAATATTTTCTTTCGATATGCTGGAATAACTAATGAGGGCATTATTCCCACTGTGGAAAATCTTATGGAAGAGGGTTTTGAGCTTGAGAAAAATTCATTCTATATGAGCCTGTTGAAAAACCCTGAGGTATGGGAAGCTGAAACAGCAGAAGAAGAAGAAACGAGGTTTGAGGAAGACCTTTGGCATTGGCGATCTTAACACTGACGATCGTCTTCTTCACTATACTATATGCTGGATTTTGGCAGCACGAGGAACTAACCATGCCCAAATTATGGAAGAAGATTTGGTGTTGATGGCTGCTATGAAGAATGGTATTCAAGTGGATTGGGCTCATGTTATGATGGACAATATGGTCAAAGTTAAGAGGAAGCTTGAATACAAATGTCCTTATGGATTATTCATCTCTCGTATCCTTGAGCATTATCAAGTGGATATTTCCAATGAAAGTCGCGAATTGGTGAAGGATATTCAAGTCATTGGAGATATGGCCTTAAAAAAGATGCGCTTGGTGAAAACCCCAGCTGGATGGGTTTCAAGAGATGATGTGCAACCACAACAACCACAACCTGAAGAACATCCTCCTTCTGATAATGATGAGGATTCAGCAGCTGGGGATTACATCCCTAAGTCTCGCTTTGAGTCCATTGTGCTAGATAGGCTAGAGGAGATGGATAAACGCCAAGAGGATCTGGGAAAGCAGATTAAAGACTTGGAAAGGAATCAAAATCTGCATTTCCTTGACATGAGATCCTTCATGGAAACCATCATAGAGCGCCTAAATCAAGATGATGACGATGGCGATGATCGTGACTCTCTCAGAACTCTCTTTTTTGGTTTGATATACCAAATAGGGGGAGAATAGTATAGATTATCCTAGATAGGGGGAGTTGAGTTGAGAGTAGCTTTGATAGGTTGCTTAGCTGAAATTGTTTAGGAAAATTTATGTTTTGAAGCTTTTACTGTTTTATTGAATTCTGGACTATGTTAAATGTTTGTCTTTGATATTGAATAAAATTTGGTTTGTTTTATGAATCATTGGTCTTGATCTATATTTGTATTTGAATCATGTCATACATACTTGAATGAATGGTTAATTAGTAGTGCATATGCATATGGTATTTTCTGGAGATTACTAACATATGCAGGTATTTCAAAAGAACAACACATATCCTAACTCTAAGAAAACCTCAAAGGTGATTTGGTACATCAAAACCAAAAAGGGGGAGATTGTTGGACTTGAAGCTTGAAGAATGTTGTTGTGTCTCTCTTATGTGTTTTGGTTTTGATGAATGTATCTTTCGGTTTTCCATAGTTGAATGTAACTAGGATATAACTATGTATTGTGTGTTGAGTATAGGCATATATGTGTTGAGTTCTTTATCTTAAGACCCCAGAGATATGTAAAACTAGTGTATGATTGATCATGTGAAGAATGTTTGATTTCCATTTGAGAAAAACAGTTTGAAAAACCTTGGAAATCCATTCTTCACTGATGTAATCGATTACATGTTTGGTGTAATCGATTACATTGATCCTTCTCTCTGGTGTAATCGATTACATGGATGATGTAATCGATTACATGCTCTGAGTTCTCTGGTGTAATCGATTACATCCCCTATGTAATCGATTACATGCTTTGAAATTCACTATTTTGGGTTTCCCTCTTTAATGTAATCGATTACATGCTCGTGGTAATCGATTACATGCCTGGAAAAATCAAATTGGAGGGTTCTAACGGCTAGTGTAATCGATTACATGCATTTGGGATCAATTACATGGACCGTTATAGCTCAGATTTGCACGTTTTCTCCCTCCAAATTGATTCTATAAGTATATCCTTGATGAAGCATATGAGATTGCTGAAAACCAAACTATTTGCAACTGCTCCTACACTTTCATATGCTCTAAACTTAGAGTTCATCAAGGTTTTCAAAGACCAAAGGGAAACTTGGTTCATATCTTTGTTGGGTGGATTTCATAAAGCTTGTTTGTGATCAGATTCTGCACTTGAGGTGTATTCTTTACTGATCTTTTGTATTTCCAATTTTGGGTTGTTGCTCTAGGAGAGAGGTCTCTCTAGATAGAGCATTGTATTTGAGAAGTGATTCTCAAAGTTTGATCTTGGAGGTGCCAAGGTCTGGGAAGTTCTGTTCTTCAGGTTGAAGAACAGTTTTGGGTGTTTTGATTTCTGTTTGTATTGCTTGTTGCAGAGTGAATGTAAAAGGATACAAAAGAAATCATTTGATAGTGGAAAGCCAATCGCAACAGTTGTTGGGTTGGGACTTTGGGCGTAAATGATTGGCGAACCAAGATATATCATCGTGCACTCATCTTCTTCCTTACTCTCTTTACGTTTTCTCTATATTGTTATTGATTATATTCTGCTCTGTATTTGGAAACTGTATTGATAATCAACTCATTAATTGGTTTAGGAATAGAGTCAGTAATTAAACTTGTATTTGAATCTGTAATTGAAAGGTAATTGATAGGCAATTAAAAGGAATTAGAAACACGCGAATTTGGGGTAAAGTTTAGCAAGAATCTATTCACCCCCCCTCTAGATTCATACATAGGGACCAACAAATTCAACCCCCCTTCTTGTGTTCTATCTTTTACAAGGCTTTAGAAGAAATTGAAAATCTGAAAGCTATAAATGTCCAGTTATCTGAGAAAAACATATCAGATGAATCATCCTCTTCGTCTGATACTGAAAATAGTCATCTTCTTCTTAGTCTTGAAAATTTAAAAGAAGAAAATGAACTCTTAAAGAAAAATTTAAACAAGTTCACCTTGAGTTCTTCCAAGCTCAAAAATACTTTAAACTATGGAAGATCTCCTCTTAACAAAAGTGAACTTGGTTATAATCTTGTGACAGATGAAAGAAAGCCAAATATTAATTTGTCTGTATATAGAAGCATGCATGATTTTTATTTAAGGTCTCCGAAACAATCTGAAGGTCATTCAAGAACCTATGACAGACAGAACCTTACAACTAACAAAATTGGACCCAAGATCAAAAATATTTTTTGTTGCAGATAGAAAGAGAGAATGTATGAAGATGGTACAATCTGAACAATGGATACATGCAACATGTGATCATCAACATGTTCTTGTTCCAAATCAACAGATCATGTAAGAGATCTACCATCTATGGGTCTTGAGAAGACATATTCACCAATTCAGACGGAAGAAGCAAAATTTTTCAAAGAATGCAAACAAGTTGAATTTTAGAGACCTTTCTGAACGTGCTTTGGTGTCAAGAAAAATTGAACCCAAGTGCATTGAAGAAATGCATTCAAATATCAATTGAATGGAGCTTGAAATAATGTTTTAAGTAAGGTGAGTTGCTCATGTGTACATCCAATAAAAAAAAAGGGATCTTTGATATTAATTTATTCAAAATGTTTTTCAATGATTCAATACTCTCTTACAAAGAATTTAAACAAATCTTTTTTGAAAACTTAGAAATAATTGTTTCATCTGAATAAGTTTTCTCGTTTGTTTAAATTTCTATCGTCTATCCTTATCGTCTATAGACAAAACGTTGCGTCTGATCTTTAGTTGAAATAGTCTATCTGACTCTTCAACAGATGCAACGTCATCTTATCTTCTAACATCTCTGTTGAGTGTACAGGACAAAGCTCTTTAATGTTTTACATATGTCTAGCTTTTTAAAGCAAGAGGCACGCTATCCTTAGATACACCTCATCAGATGAAAGAAGGTAATAAGAGATAAGAAGGCCTTCGAAGCCTCCATGAAAAACCCAGAGGATGCAAAAGATTTTAGAAAAGATGTTTTTGATGATTGCAGCCCAAGGGGGAGAGAAATGAGAAATAAGGATGAGAGAGAAATAAGAATGGAAGAGAAAAGGATTGAAAAAAAAAATGTGTACAGCCCAAGGGGAAGGAGAAAAAGAAAGATGCAAAAGCTAAGGGGGAGCAAAATAAAAATAAAATAAAAATGAAAAGAAAAGATCAGAAGAGATCAAAAGCTGAGGGGAAGTATAATACAAGTGTTCAGTCTGAAAGGAAGTTCAGATGCAGAAGAAGAAAAGAGGATGAAGAACAAATTTTGATCTGTTACTCTTTCAAGTTCAGTCTGACAAAGATCATCTATCTAGCTCTAATACATCCTTTTGCTCTGTCTCAAGTAGAAGATCAAGGATTTTCTAGTGTGGTCTGTAATCATCAAAAAGGGGGAGATTGTTAAATCAAGATGATTTAGCATCTTAGTTTTGATAATTACAAAACAGTCTGTTGTGCTCAGAGAAAGAATGATCAGATCAAGAAGCATCAGATCAAGAGGCATCGATCAAGCATCGATCAAGAGACATCAAATCAAGAAGCATCGATCAAGAGGCATCGAAGAAGAGGCATCGATCAAGAGGCATCGATCAAGAGGCATCGGACTAAAGCATCGATCAAAAGGCATCGATCAAGAGACATCGATCAAGCACCAGATCAAGAGGCATCAGTCAAGCATCGACTAAAAGAGTCATTAGATGCAAACAGAAGAATGACCAGACGAATCATTAATAAGTATAGTCAAGATGCACCCTCAAGCACAGACGCACAAGATGAAGTGTTCAAGTCATCAAGCCTCAAAGCCACATCAAACGAAGAACCTTTATTGTTCAAGACAGAGAGCTCATATCAACTTCAAGTCAAGTGCTCAAGAAGGAAGACTTTGAAAACTGAAGTTGAAGACGAAGGAAGGAGACAGACGAATGAATTCAACACACAACTCATTTATTTATTCATTCGTCTACCTCGTTTAATGAAATTCAGACGGAGTAACTCGCGCCCCAATTCAAATCTAACCATTACTCAAGAAGCTTCCAAAGACAGAATAGAGATTTGTGCAAAACCCCTGCAACACGAAAAGCAAACATGTTTTTTGTTGATGTCTCTGATCAAGTCATAAAAATCCTGTGCAAGCATTAATTATTCTTATTGATCTCTATCACACGTTTGAAGACCCCAAGATAGAGGACTAACGTTCAAATCTTCAGTCTAACGGATACTTCAAGAAGCTCTCTATAAAAAGACTTCATTACTTCAAGAGAAGGCTGATGAACTGCATAACAAAGAAATTATATCCAAGCTTCAAGCTCTCAAACAAAGTTCACTCGCCCTGAACTTAGAATAGATCTCATTGTAAAACCCCTCTCTGCGTAGAGGATAAACTTATTCTTTCATCTTCCTAAATTCACTGTTGTGGTGCTCTTAGCTTGAGGAGGCTGTGTTTCAAAGAATACCTTTGTATTAGCCTGTGGAGGCTGTGTTCAAAGAATACCCTGTTTAGCCTATGGAGGCTGGGTTCAAAGAATACTTGTTTAACCTGAGAAGGCTGTGCCCAAATAATATTTGTATTTAGCCAGAAATGGCTGAGTTCAAAGAATACTCATAGTGGAATCTTAGTGTGTTGCTGGGGAACTGGATGTAGTCTTGATCAGACGAACCAGTATAAAAATATTGTTGTCTTCTCTATTGATTTATCTGTTAACTAACAGGGGATAGTAACTTGAACAGTTTGATAATAAAATCAATCTTAAAAAAGAAAACAATCTTGCGTCTGATCAAGCTTTGAAAACAACAGACGCAAACACATCATCTTAGAGAAAAAGTTTTGAAAACAATCTACACAATTCAGCCCCCCCTTCTTGTATGATTTTGTACTTTACACAAACATATTACCAGAATAGGCCAATCATCAGTCTCTGAGCAGGTCGCAAATGTTGTTGCGATTAGGGTCCACCTAGGCCTTCCAGTTAGGCAAATTTGTCACGTGTTAGCACATGATTGAGTCGCAAATTTGACTGCGACTTCGTGGTCACAAATCCCCTTACGACTGGCCCATTCTGATAATATGTTTGCAACTAGGCCCATATTAGTATTTTGTTTGGTTGAAAGTTCTATTTAGGACAAAAAGCCCAACAATCATCATTTTTCAACATTTAACTTTAAATCATAATTATTATTAACTTAAGTCGTGTCATCCCAATCACTTATAGTTTTATTAATAATCAAAACTAAAGATTCTTAGAGAAGCTCAAACTTCATCACAACTAAGCATCTAAGTATGTATACTAAGGGGACCATGTTCTATGAATCCCTATTGTGCTCAATTTGAACTTCTAGAGAACTCAATTAACACCTTGTGAAATGGTGCTAAACATGACCACTTTGCCACGCTTAGTGTGTGAACTCCTAGAATTCCCTTGACCTTTAAAGCTCAGTGCTCATCACACCTACACTACCCAGTGGGAACAAGGTCCACACTCAACATGAACCCCTAAAGAGACTATCCCTGCCTATCTATCAAGTCATGCTCAGTGTGACCTAACATGTCATGCTTAGTACGTGTGGATGTCTAGTTAGACTTCTCTATCTCTACATCCTAAAGCTTGGCATGAGCTACTCTTGCATTCAACGTGAGATGATAGAACTTAGTGTAAGTTCTTTTACACCAAGTCCTTCCTTTGTAGTCCAAAGGACCAACTTCCTCAACTCTTTTAGGGCCAATTCAACTACCTAAAAAAGTTTCAATTAACATTCTAAGGCTTATATGTTAGCTTGTAACTACTTAAGACCTCAAATTTCAAATTTAACCCCCAGTACTTCAATCATGATCAAAATCATTCAAGTGCCTATTTTAAGGCTAAATCCTTTCTAAAACTACTCCAAACACACCAGAAAAAAGCCACCAACTCATGTTCCAAGTTGCTTCCCATGGACAAGCACCTTCGTCAAGGTCCACCACCTGCCTATGCAAGGGATCCTTCTACTGGATTTCCTTCATAAAATGCACAACCACAACAATCTCTCGTGATTAAGGTGTTGTGTTTTGCCTAACTTGAGAGAATGCTTGTTGTATTGTACTTGAGTTGCGTGACTTCCCACATCACCCTACATTTAATAAATCTGTCATCACGTTAACTCACAACAAAAACTTTGTCATATCACAGTTTATATGTCGAGTTGATTTGATAAGCGGACTTCCAACAACATTTAATTTGGAGTCAAAGGCTGGCCTATTAGAGCATAGGCCCAACTATAACATTCAATAATAAAGGGACATGTGTCATCTAAACCTACAAACGTCATGAATCCCTTATAAATAATTATTACTTAGGAGGTCGATCTTGTCAGCCAGGACAACAACCTCTGCTTATAAATAAGGAAAGTTCTCTTAGATTCTCTTTATTCACATAAGCCCCTCCTTACTCATTTTCTATACCAACAGAGTAACCTAATAAGCACTATCCCCTCCTCAAACAACTACTGCTTGAGACCGCATTCTGACGATGCTGGTAAGACTTGGGACCCAAAACGGACATTCAAGTTTGACAGGTGAAATTGTCATATCTTCCACATCAACTCCCAGGACCCGGTATGAACACTTTCAAAGCACTTTGTTTGATCAAGAATTCATGTATTTCCCTCTATCCTGTGTAGGTCATACAGCACATGCAAATTCCTCTTTCATATGCAGATGCTGTTATAGGAGCATCAGGCTCAAATATCAGCTGTATTCGTCGTGTTAGTGTAGCAATTATTACAATTCACGAAACAAGGATGACTGTCGAGATATGTGGGACTTTTATTCTGCTTGTTACCTGTATCGATGTTGGCCAAGTGTATAGTCTATGGAGCACTGATTTTGTCGTCAGTGTTGCACCACATGATTTGAGCTGTTGATTTAAAATTTGGTAATTAAATGATTATAATTTACGTCGACATTTTAATCCTGTCAACATATACTACTCCCTAAAACCAGTTGCCCCACTTCTCTGGTGTCAATGATGTCTATGATTGCCGGTTCATGCACTACATACGCCACCACTTGCTGCTACAATCCACACTCCTGCTGTTGAAACTCCTCTTTAGTTGTGATTCATTCTGGATCTAATGCAATAAATTCACAAATTTTGGTAAGGAAAATATGATCAATAGGTATCTGTTTTGCTGAAACATCGAGAGAGGGGCTTTGTAGGTAAATTTATGCGATCATGTACGTAAAGATTCCGGGCTTTATTGGGCACAATTCAAGCTGTAACGTTATGAGTGTATGCAAATGCATTCGTTGCTCCAATATTTCATATATCTGCAGCTCGATCTTGCTATATTTTTTCCTCTTTGTTTTTTCTTTTTAATGGTAGTATTGAAATTGAACATACAATTAATTAGAGCATATCACAGGAATTTACAGAATATTTACACGTGAGCTATCAATTAGAACTATTTAATTGAAAAGCTTATCACTGACGTACGTTTTTCTAAGATAAAAATGTCAAACTCTATTTAATTTACTAGTAGTTAGGAAGTGGACAGAGACCACAAAAAATATAAAAGAATCTGAGATATATTGATGTTAACTCATACTTCATTTTATTCTCTTTTCTTCTTTGTGTATCTAGGGAATAACTTTGTCCTTCGAAAATTATCTCAATGCATTAGTCACTACTGTGCAATACCTTCTTTTACGGAATAAATATACAATTTTTTAATTGAATTACAAGCGAAAATATTTTTTTATAAGACCATTTACGAGAAAAGAATTTATATAATAAGATAAGAAAATCAAAAAATATTTTTTCCCCATATCCGATCGTAAATGTGATTTTATAAAATAAAACAATTATCTATGATGCAAAATTGTTAGAGGAAAATTATTTTTTATTTTATAAAATAGTTTAAATAAGTGTATATAAATTATTTTCTTAAATATCAAGTTAAGAAAATATTTAAATAAAAAATAATTACATAGATTACAAAATTAATAATCGAGAAAAATATTTTTTATAAAATTAATTATAAACAAATATTTATTTTAAACAATAAGTTAAGAAATCACAGTGAAAAATCATATTTTACAAAATTTGTTTTTTTCTGAAACTCTTGTTTCGTCATATGTCCACGGGGAGACTATTTCCACAGGGAAGATTGATGCTCCCACTCCAATACCAGATTCCACTGCAAAGCTGTAGTAATTTTTAGTTTTAACTTCAAATATATAAGCTTTAAAAGAAAGTTGACTTCTACTATAAATTATATTAGTCTTATCATATTTAATAATGTAAGTCTTAAACTATTTTTCATTTAATTACGATTCTATTTTTAATAATTATAATAAATCTCAATGAAAGATAATTTTAAAAAATATTTTTTCATAAAAATAATAAAATGTAATAGTATTAGCTAGTTTTTTTACAAGTACCAAGTTAAAAACAATGACAGTCAAATTCTTTGTTTAATTTTTTCTTTTCATTCTATCTTAACACCTTTTATTTATATTTATCTCTTCCATGTCATTTATTATATTTATATATTTTTTTGTACTTTCTTTCGTCGGGCGTCAATTAACATTTTAGATGTAAGAATATATTTTTTTCATATATAATAATATTTGACATTTTTTTCTTTCACTAAGTGTTAACTAACTTTTAGATGTAGAAATATATTTTTTTCATAATCATATTCGGAGTTTTTTTTTTCTTTTTTCACTAGATATCAACTAGCCTTTCAGGTATATAAATATATTTTTTATAATAATATTTGGAGTAAATTATAACTTTAATCTACTCAATGTGTTATTACTTTAATTCTTAAAATAAGTAAAATTATAAAGTAATTTCTTAATTAATATTTTTAATTAATTTAATCCTTCTAATGTTTGTCGGTATGAATTACACACACTAACTATTATTTTGATTACATAATATTGGTTTATTCGTTAATTTTATTTTATATCATTTTCTTATTAATTAATTTATTTTATCCAAACTTAATCATGTATAATTAAATACATGATATAATACATAATAAATCGCATCATCTAAACTAATATTTTTAAAGAATTAATGTTTTATAATTTTATTTTAGATTTTTCTATTTACTGTATGTAAAAGTGAAATTACACAATCCAATTAAAAATAACTAAAAAATAAATTTATATATTAAAATAAATAAAAGAGTAGATGAATCATCTTTAATTCAATTTTTTAATTTCAAATGGACAAATACAAAATTAAAACAAGTACAACGCTCAACCCAAGTCTATCATCTAATTTCAAGAAACAAATGATCTCTCTCTCCATATATATATATATATATATATATATATATATATATATATATATATATATATATATATATATATATATATATATATATATATATATATATATATATATATATATATATATATATATATATATTCATTTTGAGTAAATAGGAATTGACGGCCACCTCAGGAACCACCTTAATTAAAAATTTTGAAATAAGAAAAAAACATATAGTTAAAAAGGTTTTATAAAATGTGAAAGTGTTTGAAAAAAGGTATTAGGTATAAGGATTGTGTTAAGGTTGTTGGTGGCAAGAGAAAATGACTATTCTCCATGGATGGAGACATTCGTCATGATTATCAAGATATCGAAAGTATTTCTTGCATAAAAAGAAACTATCACGTAATAGCTTACGAGATGAAAGATTAGCCAACTGAGGAAGACCAATAAACAGTTAAATAATTAAGTTTAGTAGTTATAAATTATTACTGGGACTACCATACAATACCTAAGGCACAAAATTTTATTTAACAAAACAATTACCAAGAACAACAAAATAATCAACCACCAAGACTCTCCAAATTACTTTAATTATTAAATGTAAATTTATCCAACTCTATCATTTTTATGTATAAATCTTTTAATTTTAGTATATTAATTATGAATGTTTTAACTAGGTGATGTTTTAAATACATGTCAGACTATATAAGTTTTGTATTAAATACATTTATATATAATAAATAGATATAATTTAAATTTAAAAAACATGAAAGATAAATACCTAGACGTCTCTTTTTGTGTTTACCGACAGATACATTTATCTATAACATCCATCTATATTCACCCGCAAATACTTTTGTAGGTAATTATTAAAAAAATCAAACGATAAAAACTGATTGAAAAATCCGTCAATAACCATCTATTAATTTATTTGTTGGTAACTTCATCATTTTACATAACTACCGGAAGAACATTCATCAATAAGTATGGATAAACATACCTGTCAATAATTATTGACAGAATCTTTAGATGAAAGTATCGTTAATAACGTTACTCACAGGCATTGAGAATTTATCGGTAAAATTAAAAAGACAATCTCATTATTAATGAATTTTCGATCACAGTAAGCCGTATGAGTTTTTTTATAATTGGATTTTCTTCATTATCCATGGTTTTTATAATAACATTTTTTCTTGTTGTGATAATTATTTTTTAAGAGAATTTATGATGCTATGAATTGACTTGTTGCATTTTAAATTCTAAAATTTTAACGAGGATTTTAGTAAAGAATTCAAAATTCACGTTCTCTCGCTCGTGTACTCTATTCTATATACCCCTTTCTTCACTCATATGCTGGCTCACACAGTCAAACCCATGCCCATGCACTCTTTCTCTTTCCCTCAGTTGTTCATCTCCCTTTCTTGTTTCTACGGTCTTTGATTTCATTGACTTCAATTTTTTTTTCCATGTTTTGATTCAATTTGTAGCTTTTATTTTCATTGATTTTGGCGGTTCTTAAATTTGGTTCTTAAATTTGTTTCATGTTAGCATGTTTTAATTATAGTTGTGGTTGAAAATTACTTATTAACATCTGTATTTTCAAATTATTAAATATTTTCTAATGTAAAATTATTTTTGAAATTATTAAATATTTAAAAGTGGATTATTTTTATATTTTACAAAGTTTAATATTGAACTTTCAACTGTTTGAATATATACTGAAGAAGAAAATTTTCCATAAAGTAAAAATTTAATTTCCTCATCATAGATATGCAATTTAAGATTTTAAATTATTTTATTTAAATAAAATATTTGAAAAATGAAGAAAATATAAATTAAAACAGTTTGAATTCCAAACTTTTCAAATTCTCTGAAATTTAAAAAATCTTCGTAGAAGATGTAAAAAGAAAATGCCATTTTGAAAAATTCTACAATAATTACAAATGGGCCAACAGTGAGAGACAGTTCGAGTTTTTTTTTTTTTTTTCTTTTGAGGTTCTCTTATTTTAAACACCCATTCAGTTCAGTGGCCGAGATTGACAGAAATTTTTCACATTTTTAAATATTAATCACGTAAACTAAAACATTTTTGCTTTATTATTATCTTTTGGATTTTTTATGACTTTTATACCACTATGCTATTAAATAAAATAGTTTGAGAATTGTAAAACATAAAGTTGCAAATAATGATAACAAATAAAATTGAAGATCACTTTTAATTAAAATGTTGTTTTTATATTTATTCAATCTCTTCAAATTGTTAATAATGAAAGAATATATAGCTTTTGAAGATATATGTTGACATGAGCATATGTCGACATTATGGCTTTTCGCTATATTGACAATCTTTTTCGATATTTTTTATTTTTGTTGATCTTGTTTGAAAAAAATTTTAGAATTTTTTTTTTTGTTTTTATAAGTTTCTTCATAAGTTTATTTGAGTAATTTTTCAGTGAAACTTCATTGATACTTTTAATTCTTTTATCTACACAAAATTTTATAATTTTTAAAAATATTAAGATGATTTTTTTTTTTCACATTACACGACAACTCCGACCAGCAAGACGTAATGTTTTTGTATTTTTGTTAAGTGGCGGTCGTTAATTACACTAAAGTGTAGCATAAAATAAACTTACTTTTGTTCAAAGTAAACAGAAAGTCAAAGCTTAAGTAAGAAAATGGCGAGGATCCTGTTATCGTTTTATGGATGTTACATGCACCTAGCTCTTAAGGAAATCTTTTTTTTAAAAAAAAATTAACAATATAATATTAACTTTTATCACAAAAGTATAGTTACAAATAAACATTTAATATAACACTAAAATTGGATCCATATGATATAAGAACTGTCAAGTCGTCTTAAAATAATAGTTACTAATAAATTCATGTTATAAATGTTTGATATATATATATATATATATATATATATATATATATATATATATAAACACCTATTAAGTATAAATACCTAATTGACATTTTTAAATTGTCTCTAACTTTCTTTTATTTTAATTATATTACATTGATCACCTCATAATTCTCTCTGGATATCTACCGATATAGGTGTTTGTGTCTATTATTTCTCTTAATTTATACAAATAAAAAAAATATAACATGGGAACCTCACTAAAAACAAATTAATAAAAATTAAAGCTTTTCTAAAATCAGATCCATCTGGTCAAAATGATTTAACTAGAATTGAATCGTAATCAAATTAATATTAATAAAATTATAATAGTAACTAAATAAAGTATAAAATTATTTATAAATTATTAAATAATATATAATGTTACAATATTATTTTATACAAAATATTTATAAAAATCCAAATTAAGATATAATTGACCAACTTATATATTTTATAAGATAAAGATTAATAATAATAGGATAAAAAAAATTAAATTAATGTATACTTTTTATTTATTTTAAAATATTTTAAATTATATGTTTCAAAAATAATTTTTTAGAAGAGTCAGTGGAGACTAGATTTTTATATTAATTTTATCTGAATTTACCGATTTTTACTTTAATTAGAATGGGGATCAATCATAGACTAATTCACCAATGTTACGCTAACTGTCCTGTCCGGAATTCTGACCATCATAGAGTAAATTGGACGGCTGATCCAATACAATAAATTCAACGGAACGAAAAGAATGGAAAGTAAAGAGAAAAAAAGATGTGTGGCATGGTTATTGCATGACAAAATGAATGTTCTTGGATGGGGAAATGAATGTTTAATAGCACGTTGGTATTTTTTTTTTATATTGTTCATTATTTTTCCCCTTTAATATTACATATAATAAGTCCCTTTGTATGAAAACAATAGAAAAACTAGAGATTCGCAGAAAGTAAATGGTCATGTATGACTCCAAGACCGTGAAGAAGAAGATGTTCTTGTTTTGTTGGGCTGCTAAACGGTGGGTTAGGTCGTGTTCATAAATTTACTCTTTTCCTAGGATGCTTCCTTTGTGTCTTGAATTGATAATTTAGCATTCACTTTCCCATTTTATTTTTAGACCGTCATGTCAAATTCTCCCCTTTGAATTAATGACCAGTTTTGCCGTCCTATTCACGTGTCTTTGATGATATACATGTTAATTGTGTTCCTTAACTATATTATTTGGCCTAAGCCATAATTTTCTTTGCAAAATTTCTAAGTTATAGAAAAACTTCATGCATATCTCTGTGTAACGGTGTTTGTTAGTACTATTACTCATTCACTTATCAAGTTAGGTCGGTCAAAATCATATAATCTATGTAGAAAATTAGATGTTCAAAAGAACATTCTTTGATATTTTCGGTCACAAAAATTAGTAGAATCGAATTCTAAATCTGCTGATGGAAGTAATAATACGTATACGAGGGTACAAAACTACCACCAAGATATCCGATAATTAGGAAAACAAATTCTTTCCACTGGAAATTCTCTCCAGGTGAGATAAAGACATTTGCATTATATAATATATGTCTCTTTCTCTTTTTTATTGAAAATTTCCAATACGGGAAAGGTGTTGTATTCACCCAAATTGAGAATATAAATAGAAATAAATTGAAAAGATATTTTGTTAAAATGATAAATATAATAAATAATGTGTTAATATGAAAATAGGAAAACAAAGATATGAAATGGAATAAAAAGTTGAGATATAAATCGATAAGAAAAAAGTTTTTTGTACGGTAGAGATGGAAGAATTTTTATTCCTTTTGAATTTGAAAGAATTTTTTTTTTTATCGAGAACCAGTATATACGAAAAAACAAAAAATAAATTAATGACAAACAAAAATACTTATGCATATATATATATATGATATTAATTATGATATCGTTCATTTAATGATTAAATAATAAATATCCACATTTTTCTAAACATAATAAAGATTTAAATATTTATCTAAAAAATAAAGATTTATATTTGTTTTATGCCATGTAATTTTTTTTTCCAATCAGTCCTGTAAATTCCAAGCTTCCTACGAATGAAGTTAATTTATAGCTTTCCACATCCACTCGATCAAAAGGCTAACTGAGCTCAATAATCATCCATATACACTGAATGAAAAATAAAAAACTTATTATTTGATTTACACGAATGCATGTGTAAACTTTCCTATCACTATTTTATCTATATATATTTTTTCACTCTTCTCGGACGAATTCAACGTTCTTCTAAGCTTGATCTTCTTCTCTTTTCGAATAATTTGAAATTTTTTTCTGTAACTATAATAATTGGTTATTATTGTTGCAAAATATATTTTGGTGAGTGATATAACCCATTTTGATATAACCCATAAAAAAAGAGTTATATATGGTTTATATAAATATTTATTTTACTATAAATTCGTAAATTTTTTAAGTGGAATATGATTGACATTTGCGATCAGTGTTATTAAATATATTTAGTCTATCTTCAATGTAGATATATTTCTATTTATGATATGTTACTATATTGTTTTTTAAAAACACATCAATATTTTGTATTAAAATTGATGTGTATATATTTTTAGGATTAACTTTACAATTTATAATCATTTCTATCATTGATAAGTCTAAAATAAAAAATTATCATAATCTTTTAGAATAATTAAAATTAAAATCTAAAATAATTAAGGAAACATAATTAAATCTATTTAATTTTAACAAATTTTAAGGATACATATTCTCATTAAAAAAATTAGAATGTATATTCATGAAACACATTTAATTTATAACTTTATTTTATAATATAAAATATATAATTAATCAACCAACTTATTTATTTTATACCTGTACATATTTTTCGCTCTTTTGTTTAGTTACATTTTTATATTTTTCTTTTTTAACTTTATTGTATAGTTATAGTCGTTTTCTTCGAACCCAGCGAGCGCGTCTTAGGTGTTTGCAGTCCAAGGGATTTCGTTTCCGAATTTTCAACCTTCAAAGCATATGTATTCGCAGTCAAAGGAAACGCTACAGTGGTTTCATCTTCGAACCTCTCTATATATAAACGTTGCGTGTCTCCGTTACTCCCATCATCAAAAACATTAATTCCATTCATATCTCGTACAAGTGAATCAAAGCATTTTATTCTTTCTTTTTCTTCATTTATTTACAGATACATTATTATGGCTTTCTCTTACAGGAAGTTTCTCTTCACAGTTGTGCAGCTTCTGCTCATCACAATCTTCATTTTTGTTGCTTCTCCTGAATCAGGAGTAGCTTGCATCAGGCCATTGTTATTGCGTGATCGTCACGATCAGTGGTTGATCACACAACCTGGCCTTCTCTGGCAGTCGCTTCCAAACGCTCCTGCGCCACCGTCAGGTGATAACAATCACGATTAGAAGCAGCACCATGCATGCCAAAACCTGACGAAGCTCACAAATATGTTACTCTGATTTTATATTTCAACATACATTCTCAGATTCGAGGTTAAATTGTTTCATACGGGTTTGTAAACTTTTTGTTTGGGTCCTAGGTCAAAGATTATGACGGGATCGAACTGCTAGAAAAATATTCTTTTTTTATATACGAATGTATTTTTGTGATTATTTTTTAATTGAAAAATATAAATGTATTTTCTGAAAATAAAGATACACTTACGTACAAAAAAAATATAGTTATACTTAGATTCTTTCCATTCCATTCAGAGTATGTATTGACAATTCTATCTTGTATTCACCTTCCATGATTGTAATATATTCTTTTAAGTTAATTAGCTCCATTTTAGGATATATTCACTTAAAGAAGGGGTTGGTGTGATCAAATGTACCTCTTATGTATGTCAATTGCCCTCGTTCTTGCAGAAAACTAAGAAATCCAACACATTAAATTCCTCAAACTTTCTCTGCCTGGCAATGTGTTCCCGAACTCTTAATGCTTAACATCATTTGTGATATAATATTGTTGCAAAGTCCCAAAAGTGCTTCCGAGAGGTTCACACTCTCTTCGGCCTTTGATTTATTGAATTCAGTCATAATGAATTCATGAATTTCTCGAGTCTGAAGAGGTAATTGTGCAATGGTTCGGTTCTTCTTCAAGAGCTAGTGGTGCTTAGCTTTGTCATGAACTTCTAATTAGTATCGTAAGGTGCAAATGCAAAACTAGCTTCATGGCAAGTAACCATGTTTAGGGTAATGTGTATATGAAGAAGATTTTAAATTGGTTCCAGATCAGTTTTTAAGAGTGGTTCAAAACCAATTCGAAGACGGGTTTAATTCGGAATTGATTCAAAGCGGTTGATTAAAAGAAATTCGCTTTAAACCAGTTTTTTAAAATAATTCAGATAAATGAATCACAAACTGAAATTAATAAAATGGTTCAGAATCGAACCTAACTGTATACACCCCTGCTTAATCCTTTGATTCTAGGAATATACTCCTTCATCCTTTCATTCTAGGAATATGACTGTTATCCAAAAGTATAAGAAACATGAGTGCAGGCACTTTATTAAATCGTTCGGTAGGTCTCTAAGAAGAGATCATTGGATAAAGTTATGTGTAACTTGTGCTATTTTTGGTTGTCCTAACATTGAATCTTTACTTTCATGATTGACCTAGACTTAGTGGTACACAACTAAATTACTGACATTTAATAATATTTAATAAGATATTATTTTATATTATCTTTTGTAATATTTATTTAATAAAAAAATATTACAAAAGATGTAAGAAATATTATAATCAAAAATCGGCACATGGTCAAATATAACATATTTATTAAAATATTATTGAATCTAATAAAGAATATTTTTTAATATTTATGTAACATTTTTTAAAAAAATATTATTGTTAGAAATCATAAATGTAGCAGTAGAATATATCTGTGTTACAGCCATGAGAGGTAGCTCTATGTAGATACATGGAAATTTAATGTGTTATTGTTAGATTTTGAGTTTGAATAGGATATACCATATAATTTATGATTTCTGTTTTAAACTACGTGTTTTTTTACAAGAAATTAGCAGTTCTACTTGTGTAATGTAGAATTTTATGAGTAACAACTTTTTTATGAGTGTAAAATATATATAGTTATATTCTTAAATCTTATCTATAAACGGTTAGCTGCACATTATTTAACATAATTTACTAAACTTTATTATTATTATTATTATTATTATTATTGAGTGAATTGTATGTGAGATTAAGTAATACATATATATTAGTCAGTGAGCCCAAACTATGCAATAACACTGATAAAATTAATTTAATAAAAAAATACGTATAAAAAAAATATTGTCTACATCATTTTGAAGGACAAATCACAAATGTTTTTATTTTATTGGGAACTAAATATGAAATATTGTAGAAAATTCTCTATTTTGAAGGAAATCATGGATGTGCTTGCATCGTGTTATGTTATTGGTGTTGAACGAATTCGTAAAAACTTAGGATTTTTCTTTAATAATTATAATAAAGTTAAAATTCTTCAAAAGCTATATATATCTCTACGCTTATGCATGGTTGTTTGGCGTCTAAGTTACTCTCTTTTGAGTTCAAACATCAGACCGTTTCAAACCGTGAGAAGTTGAGACTTAGAGCCAAAAGTCAGTACGAAGTGCGAACACTGATGAGGTAAGATAATGATACGTTCAAATCTCTTGAATTTAATAATATAATTGGGTCAGTTTAACAATATGAAAACTACTAATTAGCATAAAAATGAAAGAAAGTTCTTGTTAAAGTATTATTCTTTAATTCGACAAATAAAAAAAAATGCATGAAAAAAGAAACAAGCGAGATTCGCATGCTTATTGTAGCTATATGATTAAATTTTCATGCAAAACCGTTAGTTAATTTTCCTCACAAAATGGTAAATATTAAAAAATAAAATACAAAACACGAATATTGCCATACACTATGATAAGTCAATTAAATCAAATTAGCCGAAAAAAAAATTTTAAACAAGTTTACTTTGATTACAAAATTATTTATACCCTTACAAAAAATATGGATAATAGCTGCTTAATTTTTTTTTACATATATAAATCATTAAAAATAGAATAAATAAACATTTCATATTATTCATAACAATAAAAATAACAAATATTTTTTAGTGCTATCAAACCTAATAGTTCCGTGAAAGGTGAAGTGGTTATGTATGACTCCAAGACCCGAAGATTGTGCATGCGGTTGCTTTTCTTGGTAGCTTTAGATCGGGTCGTCTTCAACTATATATTAGTGAATTCACTCTTTTTTTCTATGTTGCTTCCTATGTTTTGAATTAATCAAATGTTATTTTCCTCGTCCGTCACTTGAATTTGAATACATCGATTTGTTGCTCGAACCACGTATCTCTTGGGTACACTTCATGTTTAGCTATATTATCCAAGTGTAAAGATCAAAGAGGGCAAATAACAAATTATAATTGTTCAAGAAAAAATAGTCAATTTCTCATAATATATGCAATTATATATTAAATTATAATTCTCATTCTCTAAGCTAATTAACCATTGAGTTTATATGTGATAACGAATACAATTTTTCCATTTTTCTTTTCTTATTGAGAATAATTATATGATGGATTAAATCAGCGTATGTATTTGAAGAGAAATTAAAAAGTGAACTGCATATGTATGTTTTTATAGAGACGCTATAAGGGCTGGATTGTAGAGATAAACAGTGAAATAAAGGGGATTTTGGACCTTAATTGCAGCACCAATTTAATTTCTCAGGTGTTAAATATGAAATCTTAAGACAAAAAAAAAATGAAAATGAAGGTTTGAATTCGGAAGAAATGGTGTTAAAAAAGGCAAATTCTAGCTGAATATTGTATGCTGATTGTTTTGGATTTGGTTTAAGACCTAATTTTCTTCTTATAATTTTGTTATGGTAAAGATATACACGGGCGGAGGCACGTTCATCCAACGGGGCGGTGGCCCTAAAATTAATTTTCTCTTTTCATATATATATATATATATATATATATATATATATATAATAGATAATAATTTATATATATATAAATAATAATTATTTTAAATAAATAATTAAAATTTTAGTTTTATAATTTTAATTAAATAAATATAATTATAATATTCCTAAAATAATCATTTTAAATAATAATAATATATAAATAAATAATAATTTATAATAATATATATTATATATATAATAATAATTAATTTTTGATGGTTTTCCGTTTTTATTTAGAATTTTATATTTAATTTTGAAAACATACATATTTAAAATTCCTATTTAAATAATTTTAAATTTTAAATTTTTTAATATTTATCTTTAATTTTAAACTCTCATCTAAATAAATTTTAATTTTAATACTCTTCTTTAATTTTAAAATTTCACTACCATATTATATATTTATTTAAAAAATACTTGATTATAACAACAATTTTTAATCAATATATTTTTTATTACCTTATACAGAAATTATAATTAAATAAACTAAAACAACTTTAACTTATTCTCTCAGAGTAGACGGTCTCATTTTAAAGAAATTAAAAAAATATATTAAAAAAATATATTAAAATGAAAAAAAACAAAATTAAAAATATAAAATAAAACAAAATTAAAAAAAAATGAAATTAAAATGAAAAAAATAAATGTTAGTTCCTCGCATCTTAAATTCTAACTCTGCCCATATATACATAATTGAATTTGTAGTCAAATGACTGTATTAGAGGCATTGTTTGTTGTGTTGATTTGGTATTACTCGTAAACGCGTAACTAAGATATATTAACATCTATTTTTTTTAATAGATCATGCATACCCTTTTACAAAAAGTGAATCCTGTTTAAACAGGGGTAAAATTATCATGGATGGAAATTTTTTTAAAAATATTTAATGTGTTGTATATCTAATATTCAATTCCGATACTACTAATGAAATTAAAATAATCTTATAATTAAATTAGACACGTATACACATACACGTTCTTTTCTCTTTAAATTTTTTGACACGGTCATCTGTTTTTATGCAATTGTAGGAGGTAGCGCGCATATACGGGTGTTTGGAGTCCAAGGCATGCTGTTTCGGATTTTTCAAAATTCAAACATTCATAGTCAAATCAAAACAAAATAATAAATTCAAACCCAACCACTATATAAACGTTGTGTGTCTACTCCCTTGTATTTTCATATCACAAAAGCTAACTCACATTTAGAGACAATACAATAACTTATAGAGATGGCTCTCTCTCACAAGAAGATGCTCTTCACAGTTGTGCAAATTGTGCTCTTCAGCCTCATCATTTTTGTTGCTTCTCCTGAATCTGGAGTAGCTTGCAGACCATTATTCTTACATTATCAATGGTCCTGGGATTATGGGCTTCTTATGCAGTCGCTTCCAAATGGGCCTGCACCTGGGTCCAAGGGAGATCCCACTCATCCCTAAGCCCGTTTCAAAAGAACAAACGGGCCGGGCCGCGTAGTGTTCGCATTCACAAGTATTGCCAATTAACCAGGCTTTCAACCAAATTCCAACCTTAGTTGTCCGTCCATACGTGATATGTGATTCGAGTAAACATTATTCTCGTGTTGCAACATTTTCACGTGATTGTATATTATTTCCAATCCTACTATTCTTTTAGCGTGGTTGCATGTGAAAACATGCAAGTTCTTTTCAAATTAATATATACTAGTTCCTTCAATTCTTGTATTCACATTCAATTGTAATCATATCAACGAATATATATTAATTCTCCGATAATTTGCAATATATTCTTTTAGTTCAATTGTTATTTGTGTGTTAATCCTTGGCAATTAAAAATCAGAATAAGCCAATAAGTTATGTATAAAATTTAGCTCTTTTAACGTGAAGCATGATATTTTCCATCTGACACTTGTTGCACCACGGTATCCGCTCTTAAATGATAAAATTCAACACACACTAATATATAACATATGAAAAAAAATGAATATTATATATATAAAATAATGTTTTTTTAGGAAAAAGATATATAACCATATTAAATACAAAAGTAATCTACGAAAAAGAGATCAGATGAATTATTATTTTTATATATTTTAGGAAGTTTAGAAAGTTAATTTTATAGTAATATAGATAAACTATAAGGAAAAAGAATTGGGATATGGGCGCAGCCACCATGCCAACCATATGGCTGCGTACATATTATAAGTGTCAAAATTTGGTAAGTAATATTCGATCTCATTTTCTTCAACTATGACTATAACTTAATTTTGTTATTTTACTTCCTAAAAAAGCGAACGAAGAAGGCTTAACAAACTTAGCACGTTCCTTTAATTTCCGTACATGATGTCACAAAAAGAACACAGGTATGGTAAGTTAGATGAAGTAAATGGCTATCTAGTGTGTTTAATTGACCATTGAATCTTGTACCCATTCAATCAGTGATTCCAAATGTTGCCACCCAGAGCATGGTACCGGATTAGCCTTTACAGATTAAACACCGTAGAATAAATTCTAAGTGTAAAACTAGCTAGAGGCATTTTTCAATGCACAAGTCAACTTTCAAAACAAATGGAACAGTCATATTTTTATAAATTCGCAGCATCCCTTTAATTTAAACTTGGTAGTCAAAACAAACCCCAAAAGCAATATAATTCTTCCTTAAATAAATGAAACTTTTAATAAGTCAAAATTTTACGAGTGCAATATAATAATACAAGGAATATTTGTAACCCGTAATATATAGTTCACACCCCAGCAATTCATTCATTCTGAAATAAAATATTATTTTGAATAAAAAAAAACCGTTAAATATGTTTGCTGAGACCCATTCCGAAAAAACCAGTTAACCTACATTAATTATTAATACTGGATATATTGGAAGTTGGAAGGGTAGATAAAAATTGGGAGGAGAGGAAATTAAAATTCGAAAAAAAAAATGAAGGGAGAAAGAACATGGGAGAAATTAATTATCTAATTAATGTACATGTGACTGATATAAAAAAACAGCATAAACAAATTCTTCAAATATATGTTCTGTAAGTGATTGGAAATTCTTGAAAGCAATAAAACTTTATAAGTCTCCTCTTATCTTATTTAATATTTTTTCTCTCTTGATTTCATAGTTTTTTTCTATAAATTTTAATAAATTAAAAAGGGTGTGGTGGTGTCTTAAAGAATGTATCTCATACGCTCCTCCGCTACTATATGATGTCGAGGAAAATGTTTTGAGAAGATGTAATTATAATGAAGAAAGAAACTTTGTTTTGGGGCAAGAATAATTATAATTAAAACTGGGTAATTTGGTTAGCTTGGATAATTTTTCAAAAGGTTTTCAAGATAAATGAATGCGAATTTATCACAACTCCAATAATATTAATTCATTTAAGTTAGTTCACATGCATATATGTGATGTTAGCTAGAAAACTTTTCCTTGCTGTAGATTGAACGTAACATGAAATGTTAGACTATGTCATATCCAATATATATATTTAGTCACTAATTGTGTTCTAGTGTGATGCATAGCTAGGTTGAAAAATAAGTAGATTGAAAACATAATATGATTTTAATATTTTGAATCTTAGTACCGTAATTTTTTTATTTTTGAATTTTAGTTTTAAGGAGTTTGCATTTGTTTTCATTTCTCCCCTTCTAATAATCGTTCGGTCTCATGAATTGTGACTTGTTCAATGAAGAGAAAAGGTAAAATTTGATCAGGCACATACAGGACAAATTAAATAGTTAGGGTTTGTTTAATTTTCTTCTCATTTTTACTTTAGAAAATATTGTCTAAAATAATTTTATATTACTTAATAATTAATTTCTCATCCAAAATGTATTAAAATAGCCACAAGATGGTTCCCAAAAACATTTTTTTTTTTGGGAAAAAGTAAATACAATCCCACCCAAGATTTTCTATATCCGATCATAAAAAGTGATAAAAGCCATTGATGAAATGTATAAATAAAAATATAATATATCTATGAATGAGGTTTAATACTCATAAAATAATCCATCCAATAATTTATATAATTAATATTTTTTTTTACTTATTTTACTCTATCATTATAAAATATAATAAATAATATATTAGAGAGAAATAAAAAAAATATTCTTTAATACTGACTGCATGGAAGTTCAATATATAAGATGTCTTATTTATTTTTTACTGCAGTTTGACTTTCCTTTTCATTTGACTAAAATATAATCATAATGACGTGGATGGGTGTTTGGCGTCCAAGTAACGTGTATTTGATTCATTCTAATTAAAATTCAATTCAAACGTCCTCTTCAAACCACGACCACTGAGAAAGTCAATCCAAACCGCAAGGGCGCGTTTTATGAAACAGTGACAAATCATAACCCCAGTGTGTAAGGCTGAACATTTTACTGCATGCTTTTACACCCTGTTCATATAATAAACGTTGGAGTTTTGGTTTTAACAAATTTTAATCACAAAATATTCTAATTTTTTAATTAATTATCTCATCGAACATAAAAGATAATCACAATTAACAAATAAGAATTTTCATAATTGAGACAGGGGAGAAGATTATGGGTGCGTGTATCAAAATATATTTTTTATTTTCACTAATAATAATTACAACAAATACCAACTTAATTTATTTTGTTTTAAGAGAATAATTATTTGTACGAAAATTGTAAATTCAATAACGTAATGTATTCTTTTTCAAGTTTAACATCAATATAACTTTAAATGGTGAGTAATGATATCTATCTATATATATTAGTAAAATATTTTGACAATTTTTTTTTCCATTCGCAGACACTCCATATTCCTATTTGACACCAAATGACACAAAGGGATGGAAGAGACAAACTTTTATGGAGGTTTATATAATATGTGATAAGAAAGAAAATAATAGAGAAATTATAAGGGTTAATTAAAAGAGTATTTATAGTGGAGAATTATTCATATATCTTTTTGTAATCCATTTTTATTTTTTTCTTTCAAATAATCAAATAAATAAGTGATAATAATTTTAGAAGAAAAAATTGTAGTACAGTCGATAATTAGTTTTTATAGTTAAAAATATTTTTGGTTCTTTATATTTCCATTAGATTTGCTAAAAAATAACATGTTATATAAGATAAATATTTTTGTTTAATGTTAGATTAAAAAAAATATACAACAGCAAAAATCAAATAGATGATACAGCAGAAAAAACTCAATATCTTGTTAATCTAAAGATCATTGAAAAAAAATTGTATAATGTATAAAGAGTTAAAAGATCTTACAATCTCATTATTTTAAATTAATTTAATCTAATAACTGCAATAATCTTATCATATCATTTATATCCCGCGTAAACTATTGTACACATGGTCGAGTAATTTAATTATTAAGAGATGAAAAATAATAAGATTATTCCTAAAAGTATAATATGTCTATTATTTTAAGGTTATCTATTTTCATTTTGTTCCTTAAATTATATTATTTATCATCTCTCAATTTAACACTTACTTTCATTTTAATCTCACAACTTAGAAACTAGAATGATAATAAATGGTGTAATTCAAGAAATAAAATGATGATATATATCTTTTAAGAATTAAAAATATAAACATGGTACATTTTCAAATCCTATTATATTATTTCTCAATTATTAAAGAATAAAATTTTTGACTCACACAAATATTATTAACTCTTTATATTTAATTATCATTGTCAATTAACTAACTTATTTAAATATATTTTAAACTTTGAATTTACATGATATATAATATTATAAATTACATAAAAGATAAGTAATTAATATTAAATAGGATATTTTAATAATTTTTATTATTATTTTACTTATGTTGGTGATCATGTATTGACAATAAGATCTTGTATTTCATGGATAATTTGGCCAATGAGGCTATCATGCGACTATCACGTGACATAGCGAATGTCGTCAGACAAGTTAAATAAGCAAATTTGGCCTCTAAGTCTCAAATAACTTTTAGGAAAGTGAGATACTTCGATTTCAAACCTCCTTCGTTTCTAATAAACCATGCCTGCGAGAGCACCATACACTTCTTGTTGTCATGCATGAGGATACACTATTTGGGATCAATTTGATTTGGTTTGGACGGAGTTTTAAAAAATATAAAATATAAAAAATAATTAAATAAAACTTATTTTATTCATAAATAAACAAATAATAATATCATTGAACAAATTATAATAAATAATGAAAATATCTTGTAACAAATATTATATAAACTTACTGTATAAAATAATAATAGAAAAAAATTCATCCAATCAAATTTCACATAAATCGATTCAATTTAAAAGTTCTAAATTGAAATCGATTGATTAGTTAAAATTAAAATTAAACACATTTAAATAATTATTTTTTTTCAATTCTCGATTATTTCAAATTGATTCTCAATTTATTTATTCATTTTTACTACTTTGGATTTAAATACTACTGTCAATGATAGGATGTGATGAGCATGATTTGAAGTCGTGAAGAAAAAAATCCTTTACTTTTACTATGTCTAATTAGCCAAATTGTTCACGTGGCACGTGAAGTGATTTCTAATCAAGCAACAACATCATCTTCTAACAGAGTAATTGGACGGTAAAAAGTAAAAATTTGGAGCTCCAAAATTAGTGAAAAAATTTAGGAGAACAAAAAAAATGGAAATCTAAGAAAAAGAACTGAGGGACCAAATTGTTCATGTCACGCATTACATAACAGCCGCATTATCGCTTAATGGAATAATTTGACAGTAAATATATAAAATTGAATACAAAAAAAACTTGGAAACCAAGACCATTTAATATGAACAAAAATATATTAAAAAGATATTAAAATTAAAAATTCAAAAATTCAAAATGTATTAAAAGAATGAAGCTTGATTGAATAAGATATAGAAATTATTATAAATTCTTTGATCCAATTCCTACAAATAAAAAAATTAAAGTCAAATATAAATATATAAATACATATGCATAACTCGATGGTGCGAACAATTTATATTAGATGATGCGATTACTAAAAAAAATTCAAAAACCAAAGCAAGTTCTATCGAGTAGCTTGGATCACTTTTGTTTTTTAATACATCAAATTAAAACTTAAACAACCATTAAAAGTTACTATATCCATAAACATAACAAATAAATCAAGGTGGCAGATAATTTATAAGAATTACCCAAATTAAATGCTAGTGTAGATATTATCCAGAAAAAAGAAAACTTGCAAGATATTTTCTTTTCTGGCCTGCAAATTTTCTTCTTCTTCTTCCGTTTCTATGTGGTAATGCTCCTCTTCTGTTTTATAGTTGATGAGTTCTCGCAAGTATTCAATTAATTTAAAACTAGCTCGGGGAACAACATTGAACTCCCGCCACCCAGGAAGGTCCTAATAATTTATGGACCTTTGATAAAATATTTCTATTGTCGTATATATTGTAGATTATAATATAATTAGGTGAATTTCTAAACTTAAATTCAATATTAGAATTAAGGAATTTGAAAATAAAATGGAGAAAGAGAGAAAATAAATAATGAATCAGTACATTATTTATGTATTAAATTTATTATTTTGAAATATTAAAGAAATTCTTTTTAGATTTCTCAGATTCATTGGTCCAGTGCTATGGCCACATATTTATGCATAGTGTTCTTCGGCCGTTATAAATAACAAGTACATGTTGTAGATAATATGTTGGCGCACAAGCAACCAAATAACATTACTATAAATCTATAATAATAGTCTCCCTCTATAATATGATTATAATACATTTATATATGTATTTTTTTATTAATTATCATTTTAATTTTTTTTTACATTTTATAAATTGTTGTCTGATTCTATTGTATTGGAGACATTTCACATATTTCGAAACCTATATCCATCCATTTTGGGAAAATCTACTTCCATCACCCGTGTTGTTACCATCGGATATCCGTTTAAATAGATCACACAGATTTTTTTTATGCTCCATTTTATGTTGAAGAAATAACATCCAAGCATACCAATAGGATTATTGGATTATGTTCTTTTCAGTCTTGGACATCCATTTCTTTTTGCTATACTTGGACTTTTGACCTCTTCTGTTCCTCACAATAATATTGATTTGGCTATAAGGAAAAACATTTTAAAATTTAAACTGGTCAAAAGAAAATTCAAAGTTTAATAATACTATATTGTTACATCGGAATAGATATATTACATTTAATTAAATATTAATTTTATGGAAATGTTAAAGTATAAGTATTACTATTAAGGGGTGGTCATAACGTACTGATTGGTATTAATTGCACACTTTTATTTGTTTAAGAACATAAAATAATCATCGAAGTTGACTGATTATATTAACTTGACTATATTAATTGGCCAATTAATCTAGACTACTTATTTTTTTTTTAACAATGCTAATAATTTATCCAACGAAGTTTTTTTTTTATTTTTTTATTTTGTATTAACTATATAAATCACAAAGAATTTTGATTCTAAATTCTCAAGTTTATGCAAGTAGATCTTATGTCAATGGTTTACTTGATTGTTAAAGAATTTTGTTTGCTAGTTTTCAAGTTTATGTAAATCACATGTCTTTAATTATTTGAAAAAAGATAGTTTTTTTTTTCCTTTCTATTCTTTAACTGCTTATTAGAAGGGTTTGTTACACTTAAAAGTTTAATATGCGCCTTAATTTGAATGTTAATTTTCGATCGTAGCTGTCATCACTCTTCTTTAAATTCTAGTTTTTTTTTTTACTACAATGACAATATAATTAGCAAGCATAGAACTAATTTTTGTTGAAACATAATCATAATTTTTAAATGTATTTCCATAATCTTTTGTCAATTTTTTGACAAAAAATAAACATATATTCAGATTTATCTTTAACTTTTATGAACGCTAGCATCATCATGATTTTATCTCTGCAAAATAATATTCTCTTTTCACAAACCATCTCTTGAATTTGAAAAAGAAAAGAAAAATCACCCACGAATAACTGAGAAAGAGGGTTTTCTAATATACAAGACTTAGTCAATATGGTTAAAAAATCATATAACAGGTAGCGTCGGATTTACTATTCTTTTTATTTAATCGGTCATACATATGTTTGATGTAGTTGTCAGTCTTCAAAACATACCCAGTCAAGCTAAACAATTCAAGAAAGCACCGGTCAATTCAAATATATATCTTTTTCTCTCTCTATCTCTCTTTATGTATATATATGTATGGGGCTACCACTTACCTTTCACCATATTAACTCAATTACAAACTAAGCGGAAAGGAAGTTTTGAAATTGAAACTTGTTAAGAGCATTTAATTTTTTGTTACATTAAGTGATAAGTTTAAAGTGACTTGAGTTGTAGAGATCGATGGGAATGTGTCACAAGATGATCCTCATGGTAATGCTACTAATGATAATCACCATTATGGTTGTTTTACCTCAATTTGGAGAAGGAAGCAGAATATTAGAAGGAGACGAGTGGACGAGGGAATATAAAGAGCTTTTGTTGCAAGCTCTTCCACGGGTCCCTGTCGTACCATCCAGTCCCGATCCAATTCGTCCATGACAAACCTTCAAACGTGTATACGTATATATGCATGGCTAATTGAAATATATCCTTTCTTACGCATATAATTCTTACTTAAATTTTATAACAAATTAACAATATTATTTTTGCTTGTGCTTGCTGTGAAACCCCAGCATCATCAGTGGGTTTCCCTCGTGCAAGAGCATAGTTTGGTGTGTATTGTAATATTCATATATATTTTTTTGTAATTGTAATTAATATGATACAGTTCTTTTATTGAAACTAATAAGATTTGATGATAATTTTCCTATGTATGTATATTGTCCATATAATTTAGCAGTTTATATTTAGTTGATGTTTTGCCGCTCATTGAAACAAAAACACGCGTGTGACCGGCATTCCAACGTGAAAATGATAAAAAAAGGATGTAACTTCAATCAGACTTTTTTTTTTAGTAATTAACACAAACATATAATTAAAAACCGCTGCTAATTTTTAAAATTCTATGTAATTAAAAAAGAAGCATGTAGGAAATTTAGACAACCCTACTTCTTAATTATATATGACATGACGGTAATGACAAGGTAGTTCGTAGTGTTTATAGGTGCTACGTAAGATGATAATGGTGTTGTGATGATACTATGTTTACGGTGATGATGATGGGCATTATCATGACATGTTTCTACAAGAAATATTTAATTATAATTTGATTATTAAGTTATTTCAATCTAATTATATTTAATAATTTAAATTTAATAAAAAAAAAGAGTAATTAAGGATTAAATTAAAATAAATATTTTTTTTCTTGATCAAAATAGATGATGCGAAAATAACATATATAATTTTATTTTTATTAGTGGAAAAACTAATTGTTCCAAAAAAAAAAATAACAACTAAAAATTGACAAATATTTTTTGTAAAAGAAATTAAAAAATGAAATATAAAATATTTAAGAAACAAAATACTTAATTACCTATAAAATCTCAGCCGATTCTGGAGAATTGGTTGGGTTTTCGAATTTTAAATATTAATAACGATAGCTAGCTTTATTAAAGGCCCAAGAGCTGCGGACTAATATATATATATATATATATATATATATATATATATATATATATATATATATATATATATATATATATATATATATATATATATATATATATATATATATAATAATATGAAGGGCTTTGGGCGAAGCAAGTCCTTATTATCTATTGTAACATAATGTGATAATCACCTAAATGTATAAACAGGTTTCTAGTTCGTCAAGGAAAATATTCGATAAATAATGATAATATTGACACAATTAAAAAATAAGTTATAAAATGTAAAAATAAAAAAATATGTATATATATAAATGTGAAGAGAATAAAAATATATATTTATTATAAATGAGTTAACTGATTGATTATGTATCATAGTTATTATAGTTGTTAAAAAAAATTAATTGAAAAATATTTTCACAAATTTGGGGTAAATATATCTAAAAGGTATAGTCTCGTATGGAATTTATGATTGGAAGTTGGTTTGAAATAAATTACATGTAGAATGTCAATGTCAAGAGTTTGCACCTTAATTGTCATATTGTTGTCGCGTCAAAAGGCCAAGTGCTCATGCTGTTAAAAAATGAAAGCGCTAGAAACTAGGTGTGTTGAGTGACATATCCTAAAAAATCGTAAAGTTTAGACCATGTGATAGAAGATTATGAGGTCGCGTTGTGAGCTTTTGGGTACCTTTAACTATATGGTAAACACTAACAAATATCGCGCCACAAGCCACACACGTTCATGTCCATGTGACAAATTAGTGGACTCTGTGTTCGCACCATAAGTCAAACGCGTTCATGTCTACATAGCAAATTCTTAGCATGTCGCGCTTGACCTTCTCACTTTCAGAAACTTATATGTACTCCTACAATTAGTTTGTTTCGGCATAAAGGTTAGAATTCTATATCTCTTTTCGTTTTTTTCATTTTTAGTAGTAGTTTATTTTAATTTTATTTTAAAAAGTGATTATAATTTTTGACATGTAAGTGTGAAGTTAAAATTATTAATATTTGATAGTAATTTTGATTATATTTTTTATATTATTTTAATAATTAATTTATTTATTGTAAATAAAAATATTTATTTATTATAGATAATTTGTGGAAAGATGAATTTTGCTATTATTATTGTTGTCTATATTAATGATAGGATTATTGAAAGTAACGAGGATCAAGAAGAGCTTTATAAATTAAACATGTAATAAGTTATAATTGGTTAAAAAATATTATAAATTTAAATTAAATTCTAATGAAGTTATTCGTTTCATTACAATGAGATATTTTGTAGGAAATAAATATGCTACATTGCAGATAATTGACGATAAAGATGTTGAAATTATGGTTACTAATTTTTAACTAGAGGACATGAGTCTTAAAGAATTATATGTACAAATAGTTTCATGTGGTGTATCTACGTATAATGTTAATGCAATTGATGCAAATGTTAATAGCTCTTACAAACGAGGTTGTACAAGGTTAAACTGAGCAATGATAATGAAAATTATGTCATTTTTTATTCATATTTTGATGAATCATTCAAAGAAGAACATTTTGACGGTAATTTACCTGAATCGGATGACAATGATATGAATGAAGATCATCACAATGTAAACTTTCACGTGCAACCTAATGTTTTTGCTGAAACACAAGTAGGTTAGCATGAATTAAAAATAATTTTAATTTCATATAATGAAAATACGAAATATTTATTTGATGTTAATGTAGAAGGAAGCCAACAATCATTTTGATAAGAGACGTCACATTATATAAATATTAATTGGAACTATCCTAATGAAGAAGAGTTATGAGATGTAAGTGTTGCTTCAAATTGGTCAGTTGGACTAGAATTATATATTAGTTTAAAATTTGACAATAACAAGAAGTTCAAAATGTTGTTAAATGGTATGTGATGAATGTACACTAAATGCTGAAAGTTGCTAAGTCAAAATCAACAAAGTATGTTGTTCATTATCTTAGAAGTAGTGATAATTTTTCATGTCTATTTTATGTGCGGGTTATAGGATTGAAAATGACAGATAGATGAAAAGTCAGACAATGGGGTGGAACACATACTTATTTAAACGCCAGTTGGACCTAAGACCATTAGAATCTCGATTCAAATTTGATTATAGTATATGAAATTATTTTATTAAATTATAATTTTTTGACTCAATAATTAAAGTATTTATAAATCTTGTTTAACTAGTTAATATGTATGATCAAGAAAGATCTGTCCATCAAAATAATACTTGTTCAAAATAGAATTACAAATATATTCAATTATAAAATTTCCTATAGGAAAACATGGTTAACTAAATAAAAAGTATTGGCCATGGTGTATAGTAATTGAAAAAATCATATGTTTAACTTTTTTTTGTCTTAAATACATGCAAATTCACTCGTCGAGTTCCTATTATCAAAATGGTGATGATCATTGTTTTGTTGGTAACACTTTCGTTAGTGAATTTTGACAATTTCATCATGTGTTTTGGACTTTCAAGCAAAGTGGTGATGTTTTCAAATTTTGTGAGCCAATAATACAAGTAGACCGTACACATTTATATGGAAAATATCACGAAACACTATTAACAGCAACAACACAAGATGAAAATTGAAATGTTTTACCTTTTGCATTTGTTGTTGTTAAATGTGATACTTTATTAGCTTGGTAGTGGTTTTTCTCATTTATGTCTACATGTATAAATCAGGAATTTGCCTAATCTCTTATCGACATCGGAGTATCAAGTCAACGATTAATAATGAAGCAATTGGGTGGAGTCAACCTCATGTTTACCATGTCTACTGCATTAGACACATTGCAAATAATTTCAATCACCAAAACAAAAACAAATGTTGGTGAAATAAGGTAAGTAATCCATTATTATAATTTAATTATTTTATATGATAATAATGTTTTGAATGAGTAACTATTTGTATATTTCATTCTTTTTTTATGTAAAAGGTTGTAGAAATCTTCCCATCATAGTTTTGGTCAACTCAATATACAATCATTATCGTGAGTATCTTGCGAAATGAGGTCGTCAGATGCATCAAGAGTTAAACGATGATCATATTTATTGTTCAAAAGTAATGCAAGCTATAAAGAAAAATTAAGAAGAAGCATGTTCCCATATTGCATATGTTTATAACATTCATTAAACAAGATTTGAGATGGAATAGTCATTCAATCCTCTGACATAACGTGACAAACATAAATGAACAGAAAATTTGATTAATAAATATTGTCTATGCGACTGGTTTACTGAATGAACAGAAAAATTGATTAATAAATATTGTCCATGCGACTGGTTCACTTTTTTTTCATTATCTATGTTCACATATTATTGTTGTGTGTAGATATGTTAGTATCGACTTCATTCATTCATTCAGTACATTGATAATATCTTAAAAAAATGAATACATTTTTGAAGGCATATTCAGATGAGTTGTGACCTTTAAGAAATAAGGATGCATTTCTACCCGTTGACCATGGTGGCTTTTAAGTGAGTGCTGACACTCGAGAACTACTTTTGTTCATAAACATTGCACTATCAATAAAGTGCAAAATCCATGCCTGATTACACTGCTGCAATGTCTCAACGTCCCCAATAAAATAAGTCACTCACATTACCAAAATGATGTGTCAGCCAACTCAGTTTGACATACGATCCATTTAATTTTTATGGTGTTAGTCTAACACCAACAAACCCTCCAAAAAATAACATACTCACTATGTGTGAGACCAATAACAAGTTATCATCATGAATAAATCCACTAACAACAACATCCTCTAGTGTGGCGATACACTCCCCACACTATATATAAAATATGTGACCTTATTATTAATCAACTTATTCAATATGAATGTATCTAATCTCAATTGCGTCCACCTTCAATAATGTAAAAATACGTAAATCAATGACATTAAATATTTTTATTATCGTATGTATTATTTTAATTGGTTCAGATATTCAATAATAAATATATTTCTTCCTTAACACTTTTCCAACGGTCACCACCTCCCATAAAATTAATCATTTTAGTAAATAATTTATAACATGAATAAAAAATATATCAAAATTGTCTAATTTTGTTGACGAAGGATTTAGCAGGTAGGAGGTGAGTTATTATTCACGTTTCGAATTCTGGCTAGTCGCACCACTTATCCATCCTTTAACTTTTTTTCTTTTTCTTTATAATAAGAATATAATCCTTTCCAAAAAGTATATTTTGTACGTCTGACTCCTCGCCAGTCGCTACTACATCAGTATGAAAACTATTTTCGTAATCTAATTATTATATATAAATAGATTTCATATTTACATTTTTTATTAAATAACTTAATTTTTATGATTTGAATAACTAGATAAATAAAATATTCACATCAATGTTTTTAATTTAGTTGATTTTGGCATTTAATTTTTTTTATCTGTTTTAAATAACTTTATACGTTGAATAAGTTAATAAATAAAATATGAGTAAAAAATATTAGATAAATTAAAATAAGTCAGCATATATAGTAAAATACAAAAACACATGCCAAATTCAAAATAATACAACTGAAAATGAAATTAAATGCAATGAAAAAAAAAATAGAAAGACCATGGGAGTGACTAATTAGTTTTTTTTTATTAATTAGTTTATAGAAATTCCTATATTTTTAAATTTAAAATAGATTATTCATAAATTAATAAATAAAAAATTAATTTTAATTTTTCTTTTTATTTTCTTCTCTTAAAAAAATTATTTCAAAAAATTTATTAAAAAATCACAATTACATGTCCTGAAATTAATAGTAGTAGAATGGCTCTTCTGTTAAGTCAAGATGACTTAGCATCTTAGCTTTGATAATTACAAAATAGTCTGTTGTGTCTGTAGACTGAAGAGAGCAGACTGAAGGAACAGACGGAAGAGAACAGACTGAAGAGGCATCTGAAGAGACATCAGATGCAAACAGAGTAGACTGAACAGTTGGTAACTGAAGAGTCATCAGATGCAATCAAAAAAAGATGATACGTACAGACGATACGTACAGACGAAACAAGTACAGACGATTAAGGACCATAGACGAAAGGTGACTCCTCAATCTGAAAAATCTTATCCTATATTCTTCTCAAAGGAGTTTCATCACAAAGAGCAGACGATGCAATAATGATGGTAGACAACATTATCTTAGAGATTTATTTGTTAAAGTTCTTCTGCTCTGTCAAAGACCCATTATCTACAAGAAGTAAGGTAAAGACAGACGACATAGAAGATGAAGACAGACAGAGTAACTCGCGCCCCAATTCAAATCTAGCTGTTACTCATAGAAGCTTCCAAAGACAGAATAGAAATCTGTGCAAAACCCCTGCAACACAAAAAGCAACCATGCTTTTTGTTGATGTCTCTGATCAAGTCAGAAAAAGCCTATGCAAATATTCATTATTCTGATTGATCTCTGTCACACGTTTGAAGACCCCAAGACAGAAGACTAACGTTCAAATCTTCAGTCTAACGGATACTTCAAGAAACTCTCTATAAAAGGACTTCATTACTTCAAGAGAAGGCTGACGAACTGCATAACAAATAAATCATATTCAAGCTTCAAGCTCTGAAGCAAAGTTCACTCGCCCTGAACTTAGAATAGATCTCATTGTAAAACCCCTCTCTGCGTAGAGGATAAACTTATTCTTTCATCTTCCTAAATCCACTGTTGTGGTGCTCTTAGCCTGAGGAGGCTGTGTTTCAAAGAATACCTCTGTTTTAGCCTGTGCAGGCTGTGTTCAAAGAATACCCTATGCAGAGACTGAGTTCAAAGAATACTGGGTTAGCCTGAGAAAGCTGTGTTCAAATAATATCTGTAATTAGCCAGGAGTGGTTGGGTTCAAAGAATACTCTTAGTGAAACCTCAGTGTGTTGCTGGGGAACTGGATGTAGTCTTGATCAGACAAACCAGTATAAAAATATTGTTGTCTTCTCTATTGATTTATCTGTTAACTAACAGGGGATAATAACTTGAACAGTCTGATAATAAAATCTATCTTAAAGAAGAAAACAATCTTGTGTATGATCAAGCTTTGAAAACAACAAACGCAAACGCATCGTCTTAGAGAAATTTTTTTTAAACAGTCTACACAATTCAACCCCCCTTCTTGTGTGTTTTTGTACTTTACAGTTTGGTATCAGAGCTCAAACTCTAAGGGTTGAGCGCTTAACAGCTGCTAGAGGAAAAGATTTGGGATGGCGAACTCTCAGACGATGCTTATTGCAGAAGGCTCCTCCATGAGCACCCCTCCAGCTTTCTCTGGAAATGATTACCCTTACTGGGCAGACCAGATGGAGATGTACATTAAGTCTACAAAATATAGACTTTGAAAAATCATAATAGAAGGAGACATTCCCCTGACCAAGCCTGAATCAGAGTGGGAAAATGAAGAATATACAATCGCAGAGCTCAACAACAAGGCACGTTATGCCATAACGTGTGCTCTTTCTAGGACAGAATATAACAGATTTTGTGCCTACAAAACAGCCAAAGAGCTTTGGGATGTGTTGAAGATCACTTATGAAGGAACTGAAAATGTCAGACTTAAGAAAGCTGTCACCCTTCAAAGAGAGTACGAAATGTTCTCCATGGAAAGAGAAGAATCTATAGACGAAATGTTTGGAAGATTCCAAACTATTCTGAATGGGCTAGCTGCATTGGAAATTACTTTTCCAAGAGCCCAAAACAACATGAAGATTTTGGACAGCTTACCTGCACCATAGGAAACTATGTCCACTACTATATCTGTTGGGAGAAATATGAAGACCCTTACTCTGGATGAACTCATTGGAGCGCTGAGAGTGCATGAAGTTCATTTGTGTAAAAGGGGGAAGCTGAAAATTCAAGAGCTTATTACTATATCTAACATTGATGAGCTTGATGGAGAAGAGTCAAGTATGAAGAAAGCAAAATAAACAGACTCAGAAGATTCCTCTGAAGAAGAAATCTCCTTGATGGCAAAAAGATTAAAAAGACTGAAGTTGAAGAAGAGGGATCCCAAAAAGATTAGAAGAAAGAAGAAACAAACCTCTTGGGATGATCTCGATGATGAAAGCTCAGACGAATCATCTGAGGAAAATAATGCAAATATTTGTCTCATGACAAAAGACATTCTATCATCTGAGGTAAATCTTTTAAATATATCTCGTTCATCCTCATCCTCATCTTCTTCAAATTCAGATTCAGACTATGAGGACATGTCATATGATGTTCTTCTTGCTAACTCACATTTTATCGTTCAAGAATATATAAATTGCAAATCTAAGCTCAAAAAGGCTTTAGAAGAAATTGAAAATCTGAAAGCTATAAATGTCCAATTATCTGAGAAAAACATATCAGATGAATCATCCTCTTCGTCTGATACTGAAAAGAGTCATCTTCTTCTTAGTCTTGAAAATTTAAAAGAAGAAAATGAACTCTTAAAGAAAGATTTAAACAAGTTCACCTTGAGTTCTTCCAAACTCGAAAATACTTTAAAATATGGAAGATCTCCTCTTAACAAAAGTGAAATTGGTTATAATCTTGTGACAGACGAAAGAAAGCCAAATATTAATTCGTCTGTATGTAGAAGCATGCATATTTTTTATAATAGGTTTCCGAAACAGTCTGAAGGTCATTCAAGAACCTATGACAGACGGAATCCTACAACTAACAAAGTTGGACCCAAGAAAATTTGGGTACCAAGATCAAAAATAATTTTTGTTGCAGATAGAAAGAGAGAATGTATGAAGATGGTACAATCTGAACAATGGATACATGCAATATGTGATCATCAACATGTCCTTGTTCCAAAACAACAGATCATGTAAGAGATCTACCACTTATGGGTCTTAAGAAGACATTCACCAATTCAGACGGAAGGAGCAAAATTTTCAAAGAATGCAAACAGGTCGAATTTTAGAGACCTTTCTGAACGTATTTTGGTGTCAAGAAAAATTGAACCAAGTGCATTGAAGAAGTGCATTCAAATATCAATTGAATGGAGCTGGAAATAATGTTTTAAGCAAGGTGAGTTGCTCATGTGTACATCCAACAAAATAAAAAAAAAAGGATCTTTGATATTAATTTATTCAAAATGCTTTTCAAAGAGTTAATACTCTCTTACAGAGAATTTAAACAAATCAATGTTGAAAATTTAGAAATAATTGTTTCATCTGAATAAGTTTTCTTGTTTGTTTAAATTTCTTTCGTCTATCCTTATCATCTATCGTCTATAGACAAAACGCTGCGTCTGATCTTTAGTTGAAATAGTCTATCTGACTCTTCAATAGACGCAACGTCATCTTATCTTCTAACATCTCGGTTGAGTGTACAGGACAAAACTCTTTAATGCTTTACATATGTCTAGCTTTTTAAAGCAAGAGGCACGCTATCCTTAGATATACCTCATCAGACGAGAGAAGTTAATGGGAGATAAGAAGGCCTTGGAAGCCTCCGTGGAAAACCCAGAGGATGCAAAATATTTAAGAAAAGATGTTTTTGATGATTGTAGCCCAAGGGGGAGAGAAATGAGAAATAAGGATGGGAGAGAAATAAGAATGGAAGAGAAAAGGATTGAAAGGATGGGAGAGAAATAAGAATGGAAGAGAAAAGGATTGAAAGGATGAGAGAGAAATAAGAATGGAAGAGAAAAGGATTGAAGAAATAAAAAAAATATGTGTACAGTCCAAGGGAAAGAAGAAAAAAAAAGAAATATGCAAAAGCTGAGGGGGAGCAAAATAAAAAAAAAAATAAAAAAAAAAGATGAAAAGATCAGAAGCTGAGGGGGAGCATAATACAAGTGCTCAGTCTGAAAGGAAGTTCAGATGCAGAAGAAGAAAGAGGATGAAGAACAAGTTGAGGGGAGCTTAGAATAGCCCTTTAAATTATTATTCTTCATTGTTTTCTTTCTTTCTCTTATTATGTTAAGAAATGTTGTGCTCTGATCAATTTTATATCACATTTATGTAATAAATTCAATGAAAGGAGAATTTCAAAGAACATCATCTCGATGTGATTAAAATGTATGATCTGATAAATATTGTGCGTTCTTGAACTAACATGTTTTATGCAGATTTTGATCTGTTACTCTTTCAAGTTCAGTCTGATAAAGATCATCTATCTATCTCTGATACATCCTTTTGCTCTGTCTCAAGTAGAAGATCAAGGATTTGCTAATGTGGTCTGTAATCATCAAAAAGGGGGAGATTGTTAAGTCAAGATGACTTAGCATCTCAGTTTTGATAATTACAAAACAGTCTGTTGTGTCTGTAGACTGAAGAGAGCAGACTGAAGAGTGCAGACTGAAGAGAGCAGACTGAAAAGTGCAGACTTTGAAGAGAGCAAACTGAAGAGAACAGACTGAAGAGGCATCAGACTGAAGCATCAGACTGAAGAGACATCAGGTGCAAACAGAGTAGACTGAACAGTTGGAAACTGAAGAGTCATCAGATGCAAACAGAAAAAGACGATACGTACAGACGAAGCAAGTACAGACGATTAAGGACCACAGACGAAAGGTGACTCCTCAATCTGAAAAATCTTATCCCATATTCTTCTCAAAGGAGTTTCATCACAAAGAGCAGACGATGCAACAATGATGGTAGACAACATTATCTTAGAGTTTTATCTGTTAAAGTTCTTCTGCTCTATCAAAGACCCATCATCTACAAGAAGTAAGGTGAAGACAGACGACATAGAAGATGAAGACAGACAGAGTAACTCGCGCCCCAATTCAAATCTAGCCATTACTCATAGAAGCTTCCAAAGACAGAATAGAAATCTGTGCAAAACCCCTGCAACATAAAAAGCAACATGCTTTTTGTTAATGTCTCTGATCAAGTCAGAAAAAGCCTGTGCAAACATTCATTATTCTGATTGATCTCTGTCACACGTTTGAAGACCCCAAGACAGAGGACTAACGTTCAAATCTTCAGTCCAACGGATACTTCAAAAAACTCTCTATAAAAGGACTTCATTACTTCAAGAGAAGGCTGGCGAACTGCATAACAAAGAAATCATATTCAAGCTTCAAGCTCTCAAGCAAAGTTCACTCGCCTTGAACTTAGAATAGATCTCATTGTAAAACCCCTCTTTGCGTAGAGGATAAACTTATTCTTTCATCTTCCTAAATCCACTGTTGTGGTGCTCTTAGCCTGAGGAGGTGTGTTTCAAAGAATACCTCTGTTTTAGCCTATGCAGGCTGTGTTCAAAGAATACCCTGTGCAGAGGCTGAGTTCAAAGAATACTGTATTAGCCTGAGAAAGTTGTGTTCAAATAATATCTGTAATTAGCCAGGAGTGGCTGGGTTCAAAGAATACTCTTAGTGAAACCTCAGTGTGTTGCTGGGGAACTGGATGTAGTCTTGATCAGGGGATAATAACTTGAACAGTCTGATAATAAAATCTATCTTAAAGAAGAAAACAATCTTGCGTTTGATCAAACTTGAAAAACAATAGACGGAAACGCATCGTCTTAAAAAAATATTTTTTAAACAGTCTTCACAATTCAACTCCCCTTCTTATATGTTTTTGTACTTTACATCTTCTTAAAATATCTTGCGAAGAATAATTCTTTTCAGTGTGGTGTTCCAAGCCAATCCAACGTTGTGTTGTTGCTGTACCCAAGAATCTAAATTTTATGTTGTAAACCTGTTCGATCATTTTTGTATATGCATGGGTGAATTGAATACTCGTTGTGTACGTAGCAAGTTATAAAAGTGTTCTGTTACTGATTGAATTAAAAAATAATAGACGCCAATTCTGCCAACGAAAAATAACTAATTGACAATTCGACATGCTCGCGTGCAAATCGGGCGTTTACTATGCGTTATTCTTCATTTTATGTTGGAGAAATAACAACCAAACATGGTGTTAGAGTCTTCCAATGCTTTCTTTTTTATTCAGTCTCTTGACCTATTCTAATTTGCCTCTTGATTTCCCTGTTATAATATTAGTTTGTCTTGTAAAATTTAATGTTCAATATTAACTAGCTTGGTATAATTTTTTTATATATTTTACAGTGTTGATTTTTTATTTGGCTGATTCTATTAACTTGACCATTTTGGTCCATCTAGTCCATGTTCCATAATATTGGTTAAAATTCCTAACAAGGTTTTTTTATGTATATATACTAGTAATAAATAAAATTGAGATCGTAAAGAAATTTACTTGTAAGATCATGAAAATCATGTCTTTAATTTAATTGAAGAAAATACATAATAACCATGCAATTTGATTTACGTATAACCTTAATAAAAGGTTTGTTGCAAGATTGAAATGATTTACTTGAATGCTTATATATATTCGAGATGTTATGTCATTAACCTTGTTTAATTTTTTTTAGCATCCCTGCAATAGAATGCATGTATAGAAATAAAACATTTATAAAATAGTTATAATTTCAAAAAGTAATCCATAATTTTTTTTATGGAAAATTCTAATTCAAATTTGTAAATTAAAATTCTTCTATATGTTTTTCGCTCGGAAAACAATATATTCTCTTCTTCTAAACCATATATATGATTTTTTAAAAAAATAAATAAAAATCACCCACGGATATTGAACTGAAACAAGACTTTCTAATATATATGACTAGGTCAATATCATTTTTGAAACTCATAACAGTAGCGTCGTTTAACAACACCGAGTCATTAAAACATAAATTATATATATTTAATATCATCTAGTAGGAAAAATTTGAATATACGGATTAAATTGTTTCTATATAAACGCGTGTTCTGAAGTCTGATATACTTTTATTTTTTTAAATCGTCACCAATTTTGTCTTAGCTAGTTTCCAAATCTTCAAACATACCCAGTCAAGCTTAAACAATTCATCAATTCCACAAGAAGCACCGGTCAATTCAATTTAATAGTTTTTTTTTTCTCTCTCTCTCCATATGTATATATATCTCAATTAAGCACGTACCTTTCACCATTCATACAAACTCTCATTTTATTCCAATCAGTTATCCAAACTCATTGGAAAGAACTACACCAAATTGAAAGTTCAAAACAAGTGCATTTAAATCTTGTTTCATTAACTGGTCAGTTTTGTTCACAACTAGAGATGGCATTTTCATATAGGATGATCCTCTTGGTAATGCTACTAATCATGTTCATCATTTTGGTTGCTTCACCTCAATTTGGAGCAGCCAGCAGATTATTACAAGAAGATCAATGGTTGAGAGAATATAATGGGCTTTTGTTGCAGACTCTTCCACGAGGCCCTTTGAGACCATCCAGCCCCGATCCAATTCGTCCATAAGAAACGTTTAAACGTGCTTAAACGGCTAATTGAAGCAAACACATTCTTACTCAATTTTCATAACTATTCTTTAATTTTTTTCTTGTGCTCAATGAGAAACCACACAGCATTCGTGGGGTTCCCATGCTAGAGTATAGTTGCTGTGTAATTATTCTTTTTCACAATCAATTGTAATTGCAATCTAATATTAGACTTTGTGATAATATAATCACTTGCCAAATCTATATATATTAAGCAATTTATAATTGAAACAGAAACATTTATGTAAGTGTGCGCGCGCGATCAATATTCAACCCGTGGCAGCTGATAAAAAATTGATGTAAATTTAAGGTTTTAAATATCAGCCTCAATATATCAATTTCGGAATCGGCCGAAATGCAACATATCGATCGTAACACCGTCTTAATTTACATATTTTACATTAACCGTAAAAACCTTAACGCAAGACCGATATTTAAAATCTTGAGAAAAATTATGCAACTTTAATCAGACTTATGATTTTCATCAACTAATTCAATCCAATGCAAATCAAAATAACCAGATAGAAAACTAAAGAAAATTAAAATAAAATTAGCCTTTTAATTTGTATTGGATCAGATTAATTTGAGTCCCAAGCTGAAAACTTATCTAATCCAGGGGAACCAAACTTAAAATGTCAGCAAATTTTATATTGACAATTGAAGAAGACCTGACACAATTCTCTTCCGTTATGGGACTGATTAAGGGACTGTACGCAGGTGAAATTAACCAAACTCACAATTATTAAATAATTAGTAACATAGTGATGTATTCAAGAACATATATAAATTGAGGAATTGTTATATATATATATATATATATATATATATATATATATATATATATATATATATATATATATATTGTATTAATTTCTTCTTTGATGCATTATAAAATAATATATAACTTATAATTTAAATATGTACTCTGAATCACTATTTGAAAAATAATTTTACTTTACAGAACGTTAATGTAACCAGTCAATTAACTCACTCACATAATATATATACATATGTGTGTTTTTCTTTGCTATTTAAGTTATATACTAAATATTTTTCTTTGAAAAATTAAATCCCTCACTCCGACTGAAATATTGTCAAATGAGAAAAACTAATTAATTGAAAATATTTTAATATATATATAATAAAGATTATATATTTATCTAAATTATTTTTTCATTGTTATTAATTTTTTATCATATAAAACATATAATTTATATGTGCTATGAATATTAAGAATATATAAAATAATATTATCTTAATTTTCTAATAGCATAGAATTGTAACAATATATTTTTTTAACATTATTTTATGCATTATTTAGTTATTATTATTTTATGAAAATCAAGATTGAATTATTGAACTTCATGGCTTTGATCGATTTACTTACCGGTCTAATTTTTTAAACCAGATATGTTATGAGTTCTGTGGTTTTATGCTTGGTCTTGGAATAAATTTTGTATTTCATTATCTATTATTTAATTATTTTAATTTTTAATTAATAGATTTTCTTTTTATAAAAAAAAAAAGCAATCCAAGCTATACAAGATGTGCGACAGACAAATAGAGATTATGGGTAACAAATTAAGATTAGTCACAATTAAAGAGAGTAAAATATGTTTAATATACTAATCATCACCCCAAAAATATAAATAAGATGAAATATTATTCTCATATATATTAGAATCTGAAACGGATAACTAATTTGATTGTCGAGTTTCTAGAATGCACCTAAATGCCCGATTGACAAAAATACTTCAATGCCAGAAGGACAGCGAACAGAGGACAAGGGCAGGAATGTGGGAATCCTGTAGGTGTTAGTAATAACACAAGCCAAACCAAAATAAATTGGATTTGATTTTAAAAACGGATTAATTATTGTATTGTCTAAAAAACAAAACCAAAGTAATTAAATTCATTTTTTTTCATTTAAATTGTTATATCCAATTGGCGAACACTCCTAAATGTATTAAAAATTGAGAAAACTGAAACTTACCCCTGTCTAACACCGTTGCTCGAGCTTATAACATTTAATTAAGAGATCGTGACTACGTGTAACTAAAGTTCTGCTTTCTATCTATTAGGATATATTTGGTGGTATTTGATTTGTATCACGTTAATTACTTATTTTCTTAATTAGGTTATACTTAGTCTATAAATTCAGATTGTATTATTCTTGGAATAAGATATAAAAATAACATAAATCTGTTCTTCAATATGGTATTAAAACTCTGATCATGGGAAACTCTGTTTCCGCATTTTTTCTAGGTAACCTTCATTACTGCAACGGTTTTATTTGTAGGTAGTCTTTATTGTTGTAATTACATTTTCTCCCGGCAGCCTTCATTGCTACAACCGTATTTTTTCGGTGTCTAACCATTGCTTCCATCGGCTGCCGACCAGAAAATTTTCTGATAACGTTTTCCACCGGGACCACCACCATTATAAGCGGAATTCACTGATATGCAAAGACCAGTCAATTTCGTCTTTATCGGACAACCCATTCGTCGTCTTCCTGATCTTGCAAGCTGGGAATGATAAATATACATTCACTAGTTAGGATAGATTTAATGGTGATTTAATTTATATCACCTTAATTACTTATTTCCTTAATTAGGTTTTACTTAATCTATAAATTTATATTGTATTCATTCTTGAGATAAGATACAAAAATAACATAAATATATTCTTCAATAAATGCAGCTATAATTAAAAAACAAATATTAGTTTTAACGACATATGTAATTAAAAAGAAAAAAAAGTCTTTAAACAATAAACATGAGGTCTAATAGGTCAACTTATTTAAATAGGTAATAATAATAATAATAATAATAATAATAATAATAATAATATATTTATAATCTAATTTGGATTTGGACTTCTATTTGTTTATTTATTTTTGTTCTCATGAATTTTAAATCATTGAAAATGGTTCATTTTGCTATGAATATTTATTAATAACCACTATATCCATATTATTTTTGTCATTTAAAATTCTCTTGCAGCTAACTGTTATAATTAAGAATATATGAAAAGAAAAAATGTTTGATAAACGATCAAATAATTATTTATAAAATGTAAAGAAAAGAAAAAAAAAGAAATAATTAATAAAAAAATATGTAAATATATACATTTAAGAATTAATTTATTGGTTACATTTAAGAATTAATTTATTGGTTTTACATGTTGAAGTTGTATATTAGAGTATATTAGAGTTGTTTACGTATGATGGTATAAAAACCATATTAATTGACCAGAGGATTTCAACTCTACTTATATGATATCTTCTTCCTCCAAAAATAGCAAGAACCACATATGTTCTTTATCTCCTGTGTCTAAATCAGTTTTATAATACATAAAAGAATTAATGATCCTCCCTTCACTCCACATGCATACTGTTCTGAGTGGTTATATGCTCAGCTTGTCCATAGACAAGTATACAATGTGTTGGCGAACAAGCGACAAAAAATATTATTCAAAGAGTCTTAGCTGCACGTACGTATTTCATTACATTATAGATTTACCTATAACAAATTTTAGTGAATAATTTTCATATTTTTATAAGATTGCACTGACTAATCATCCATTTACTTTTACATATTTTATACGAATGTCGTATAATATATTGAAAAAGACGTCATTGTAAATTTTTTTAAATAATTAAAAAATATTTATATAAGTAAAAAGTTAATTTTTTTTTATAAAATCTCGAAAACATAAGAAGTATTCTAAATTTTATATGATAAGAAATAGTGTTAAAATAATATATCCATGCATTAACAAGAATACTGGATTGAAGAATTCCTTAATCCATATTTGAAAAGACTAATATTTGAATTATTATGAAATTCAGCAAAGGAAAAGGGAATTAAAAAAGAAAATTATTTTCCATACTCTATTTGAATTTAAATATTCTTTCTTCTTTGTCCACTAGGAAATGACCATTGGGAATTTATTATCTTTCCTGATAAAAGACGCCAATTGTGCCAAATAACTAATCAACAATACGACATGCTCGCATTCAAACACGGGCGTTTGTTTTGCTATTGTTCATTTTATGTTGGAGAAATAACAACCAAACTAAGTGTTATAATTCATTCTTTAACTTCTGCTTTAATTATTTTTTTCGCTATTCAGGTTTTTGACCTTCTAATTTCCCTGATATAATATATATTGGTTTGGCTAATAAAATAAATTTTTAAAAACTAAATCAGTTATTAATCAATGAAACTGGTGAAGAGAAAATTCACAGCTTAAAGGTACTTCGTAAAATCAGGGTACTATATGTATTAAATATATTTAACAGTTAAATATATTTAATAATGTAAATACTAAATTAAGCTATAATCCTAAAACTTAGCGCGCAACTGATATTTGCACATTTTTATCTGTTGAAAAACTTAGAATAATTTATTCTCGTCGATTTTTAGTCTATACTCTTCATAATAACGCTAACTATGTCTAACAAAGGTTTGGTTGGTATTAGTTATAAAGTTGAAACATAAAGAATATGTCTTTAAGTTCTTAACTTTATGCAATTAAATCATATATCTTTAATTTAAATGAAGAAAATAGTCGACATTCATGTAGGTTGTTTTACGTACCACCTTTGTAAAGGTTTGTTGAACTTAAAAAGATTGAAATGTTTTAGTTGAGTTCTTATTTATATTCGATTTTTTGCGGTCATCAATCTTCTTTAAATTCTACATGTTTTTCATCATTACTAATACTATAATCAAGTGTATAGAAATATAAAACTTTCAAGAAATAAGCATAATTTTTTTAAAAAAAAAAACTAATTCCATAATTTTTTTATTAATTTTTACTAATCAAAATGCTAATTCAAATATGTAATTTAGTTTACATGAACGTTTGTATATATCATGTTTCACGTTTACATTATGTTGAATTATTCTTATATATAATATTCTCTTTACTTAAACCATCTGAAATAAAATAAAAATGAACACGGATAGCTAGAAAAAAGAAGGGGTCTTTCTAGTGTATATATACCATATATGACTTTGTCTATTTAGAAAATCAGATAAACCGTAACGTCCTTTAACAACGCGTACCGAGTCATTTATATCATATTGAAATATATTCAAAATTACTATAGGTGTGAAATAGATTTTCGGATGCATGAAAAATTCAGTTTTGAAAGTTCAATTAATATATATGGATTAAGGGCTTTGTAGTTTCTATAGGCAACAGGGTGTGTTTTGGCGTCCGACAATTACAGGGCATTTTAGCGTCCTCTTTACTTTTATTTGATTGGTCATACATATGTTTGATGTCAGTCTTCAAAACATACCCGGTCAAGCTAAACAATTCAAGAAAGCACCGGTCAATTCAAATATATATCTTTTTCTCTCTCTATCTCTCTTTATGTATATATATGTATGGGGCTACCACTTACCTTTCACCATATTAACTCAATTACAAACTAAGCGGAAAGGAAGTTTTGAAATTGAAACTTGTTAAGAGCATTTAATTTTTTGTTACATTAAGTGATAAGTTTAAAGTGACTTGAGTTGTAGAGATCGATGGGAATGTGTCACAAGATGATCCTCATGGTAATGCTACTAATGATAATCACCATTATGGTTGTTTTACCTCAATTTGGAGAAGGAAGCAGAATATTAGAAGGAGACGAGTGGACGAGGGAATATAAAGAGCTTTTGTTGCAAGCTCTTCCACGGGTCCCTGTCGTACCATCCAGTCCCGATCCAATTCGTCCATGACAAACCTTCAAACGTGTATACGTATATATGCATGGCTAATTGAAGCAAACACGTTTTTGCTCAATTTTCTTGACTATTGTTTTTGCTTAGCTGAGAAACCACATGATTCGTGGGGTTCCTCCCGTGCAAGCGTAAATATAGTTGGTGCATGTTACTTGTTTTATTATTCTTTTCAAGTTATTTTATTGTAATCTTAACATAAACTGTAATTGCTTGTAATCTAAATCATAGCATAAACTTGTTTTTGAGATATTGTAAAATTATTTTTAACTTGCAATTTAATGTGTATTTTAAATTATGTAGTGAGTGATCTATTTGAGGATGTGATGTTTGATGTTTGATTAATCTATGTATTTCACTACTTATTTTTTACATTTGTAGACTCTTTTTCCAAAACCGAAAATCAGTTCGATCCAAATCAAAATAAAGTGAATTGCACTGATTAGATTTAATTTGGTTTTAGAAAAAACTAATTTGAAGATAAAAAACAATTTTATTTTAAAACTAATTTGAAGCTAATCTATACATTTTCTTGTTTAGTTTCTTAAAAGAAATGAGGATTTTAAAAATTTATTTAATATAAAATTAATTTTAACTTTAAAAAAAAATCATTTTATTTTTTCTTCCTACTCAGATTCTCCTTTCCTCAAAATTATACTCAAACAGCAAGACCGAAACTCATCATGTACACGTTTAGCACACTCATTCAAGCTTACAACATGAAAGGATCATGGCTACATGTAATTATATAACACACGTATCACTGTGAAAACAAATACTATTTTGAAAAGCCCAGCTATGTAATTAAAAAGAAAATAGCCTTTAGGCAATTCAGAAAATCTGAGAGGTGAAGTGTCACGGCCAGTGCTACATCTATATATATGGACGAAGAATGGAAGAGACTTGGTGATAGAATATAAGGAAAAAGGGTTGATGAATAATAAAAGATTTAGGCAGGGGTGGGATAGTAGGTTTTACATTATAATTGGGCAAGTGTTGTGATTCTCCTTGTCCACTCTATCACCTTTTTGTTTTCCTAACTCTGCATTTCTTGTGTCCTCACTTATTAGCCTTAATAAAATCTCACCCTTTTCAAAAATAAATTTATATAATATACGTGTGTGTGTGTGTATTTTACGTAAGCTATAGCTATGGACCAACGAGCACGAATTGTGGAAACAAAAGAGGAGACGAGGAAGGTTGATCCTAAATAGTGAGTCAAAGGATCTATCAACGGAGGAGGAGGAGTTGAGGAGGGCAAGTACATATGTTCAACACTTATGGAAAATCTCTGAAACGAAGGAGAGTGTAGCATTTTAGAGACCTAAAGTATCTTGGAGTAAACATGAAATAGAAATTGTTGTGTATCAGCAATAAATTCATACACGTCTCCTTATATTAATAAGATATTTTCTATTTTAAATTTAAGTTTACACAGATTTATTTTTTGTTATTGCCCAAAATACCTCTTTCATATATTCTTTTCTTAAATAAGACTTTAGTTATATCTGAACAGAAATAATGTAAATTGAACTCGAAATAAACTAGCTATTGGAAGGTTCGTATTGATTCAAAATAACTTCTAAAATGGGACAATAAAAGCTTATAAATTGTAACTAGAAGATATTAAGAACAATATATCATTGTACTCTGATGTGATAAATTAATTCTACCTACATAAAAGCACTACATAGACAATAAATGTGCGACAATATTTATTTAAAGGACGCAGGTTAGGTATGAATGGGAGATCCATTTGAGGATGGCGCAGGGTGGTTTGGAAGCGACTGCAAAACAAGTCCATAATCCCTCGACCAATGACGATGTATTAATAATGGCCTGCAGGCTACTCCAGATTCAGGAGAAGCAACAAAAATGATAAGAACCATAAACAGAAGCTGCACAACTGTGAAGAGGAACCTCCTCCAGTAAGAGAAAGCCATGTGTGTATATAATATATTCTCTCTAAGTACAAAAATGAAACAAAAGAAAAATTCTCTTTCGTACTTAATTTAAGTGAGCACTGATTTGTGTTGCTTTTGGATCCCCTTGCGAGCCTTAGAAGGAGTTTAATTCTTTGGTAGTAGAAATACAATGTTAAGGAAGGGGGACATACACAACACACTATAAATAGCGAATTCACGTTGTTGTTTCTAACACAGTCTGAAATTTATAGTTGAAAGCGAAACGTTTTAGCTGGGAATATTGATTACAACCGCAAACCATGGACCCTTTAAAAGCCTTCCACGCGCAACATGTGTTTCAGAACCAAGACGCGAGTCAAGAAAATAACACTATAGCTTGAATATATTCCAACAACTTTTATTATACTTCTCACATGGTTTCATGTTGTTGACCTAATTATATTTTTAGTATTTTTAAAATATTTAATTAATTTATAATTTGAAAAATTGTGTTATTATTTTATTAAAAAATATTGATTTATTACGAATTTTATAAAAATATTAACGGAAAATTTGAATCTTTAACTTTTTCTCAATTTTCTCTTTAAATTATCTTTCTTATCCTAATATAAGATGCAACCTTATATTTCCTTTATTTCGTTACATGATCATATCATGCTCTTGTGTCTTTGTGTTAGCTAAGGTTTATATTTTTTAGTGTTTTTTTTAATTGAAAATTATTTGATAGATAATTGCAAGACAACTAGTTATAAAATGTGAAGAAAGAGAAAGAAAAATACATACGTATACATGTATATTTTATAAGTGAGTTGTTAGTTAGCTACAAATTGAAGTTGGTGACAAAATAAAGTTATTTTGGTGACAAAATAAAGTTATTTTTCGATTACTATGCAACTGGGACTAATATAGTTGCTGCACCTACTATTTAAGCGAGTATTTACAGAGAATTGAGTTTACTGGAAGTCAAAAATTGCAAGTCCGACATAAAATGATTATTTTCTTCTTTTGCTTCGAGCAAGGCTAAACCATTAATTGCATGCTACTTCTTTTGAAGAACTGCGGTTCTAAAATGATGAGTATGAGCTAGAAATCAAGTTGTAATATAAAGAAGATTTAGGTTGGATTGGTAGTTTGAGCGGTGACATAATTAACATTAGGCATAAATCATGACTCATAAGTTGATGTTACTCTCGTCAATCATAAACTGATGCTAATAGAATTGGTTTATCATATAATAGGTGAACGCTAAATACAACATCAACCTATTTTCTTTTCTTCTTCTTTTTTTTTTTTTCGTATAGCTTCAAAGTTTAACGTTTGTGTTTTGGCCAATGCTACTCACCATCGGCCGAAAGCATGCCCATATTGCTTAGTTTCCAACTCTATAAACCTTGGTAAAGAAATGAATATTAGAAAGTCTATGCTAATTAATGTCGAATTAGTGTTTGCTTTTATTATTTAGTTAGAGTCCTTCACACGACATTCTTGTAATTAAAAACTACAAAAAAGAATTAGTTTCTCACAAAATAATGAATCACTGTTTTAGTCTAAATTTTTTCTTTATATAGATCATAAATATATTTCACTAGAAACAATTTTGTTCAAGTTTAATAAAATTATTATGGATAATAAAACTCATTCACTAAGTATTTAACATAATTATATATCAAACTCAAACTCAAACTCAAACTCGAATTCGTTGAAAGGCAACAACTGACCCACGTATTTGGAGTATTCAAATCTAAATTAAATTATATAACTAGTGTTTTAATTAGTATGTGCATATTTTTTTTTATATAATTAAAATTCATAATAAATAAAAATATATTTAAATATATGTTATATTTTATATTTACAATTAATTAACACTTTAAATTGATACGTAAGATTATTTTTAGATACGGATAATTTTTTTTAAGAAAAATACTAAAATTAATTTAGAGATAAAAGAAGAAAAGAGTATGTTGCAAGGTAGCTACCTGTTACAGTTTCGGTCGACAAAAATCTATCCCTTTATGGCTTTATCTGCAGATTTGAAAACTCTCTAAATTTTTTATATCAATATTCACATGTCTCTGAATGCTTCCTAAAAACAATCAACAAAGGAGATTACAAAAATCTTTTACGGCAATTTTAATATTTTTAGAAAAATGATATGGGGACAACAAATTATATGATATATTTCAGATTCACAAGCACATGAACACAAAAGTTACTAAAGCAAGTACTTTTCTAGAAATTATATTAAACTACAAATAAAGAGCGCGCAGCAAAGCAAACTCCACTTTGAAACACTGTAATGGTTGCAAATATGATGAGTTGTTTATCATATGATATATCACAAAGGATACTAATTAAACAAAAGGAATAAGATGATACATTGACAACTCTACCACATTAAAAAGCAGCACATAAAAAACAGCATTTCCTCGTGATTCATGAATGCTATGAGATTCATCACATAACAAAAGTCTCACGGTTGCTGATCCTACATAACCTCAAGATTTACAAAGGGATATGTTACATGCTTTGTTAAAAAAGATAGCATGTTCAGCAGCAGCCAACACAATATGCTCTAACTGACATTCATTCTTTGATGCAAAGATTACAGGCCCACTTAAACAAAGTTCTCAAATCAACCTTGCCTCACCCACCCTTATAAAAATAAAATGAGTAGTGGGTGTAACATGATACCCACATACCCATCCCGGTAATAAATGGATCCGTTTAAATTATTCACTAATCCTTATTTATTTATTTATTTTTCTTATTATTTATTGTTGGATATTTCATGATTTTTAAATATATCTTATTTAATATATATAAATAGAGTAATTTTTAATTTACAAACTTGTTTTCACAAGATTAAGTTTAATTTTTATCATATTATTAAAATCTATATCCTGAAAGTTATTTATTATGATTTCGTCTACCTATATATATATATATATATAAAGAAAATAACCTTCACTTTCCGTATTAATTTTATAAAAAAATTGATTAATTACATGAATAATTATGATGGTAATTAGTGTTGGAATACAATTAAAGTCTCATATCACAAGAACAAAGCAAAACTTGAAGGAGATGAAGAATTTTGTTAGTTAGGTGATTTTGCTATAAGGGAAGATTTGTCCAGAAGTTAAAAGATTCTGCTGAAAGGGAGGATTACTCCAAAAATCAGAAGATTCTGTTTCAAGGGAAGACTACTCCAAAAGTAAGAAGATTTTGTTGCTGCAAAAGAAAATTACTCCAAAAGAGTTTTATTAGTTTTTTGATGTAAGGAAAGATCGTTGTAAAAGTGTAAGACTTTGAATTAAGAGGAGATTTATTGAGTCTTGTATACATTTTAGTCATTATTATACCACTTCTTATATCAAGCCTTGTAATGACAAGAGAAATTGTTAGCGTGATTTTCTTAAATACTATACTTTTGGCATTTTTTAAAAAAATCATAAATTTTGATCATCTCTCATTCAATGGTTGTCTTTCTTAATTTGAATATAAGATTATTATTAATTTATAATTTTCAAATAAATTTAAACAGATCATACAGACAATGTAAAAAAACTGCTAGAATGACCCTATCCTTTGTCAAACTCCAAATTCAACTAATTAGTAAATCCCTTGAAAATTTAGTGATTCTGGATGTGCATATATTAGCAACATTTGGTGTGTTTTCACCTCAACACGTTAATTTTCTTTGCTAATTTGATCATCGCACGAGAATCACATGTCACAATGAAGGAATCCGTGGACCAGTTAAAGATGACAGTACACTCAGATATTATTGGTAAATGTTTCACATGCACTTTCTATCATATTTTGGTTTTGCCCTTTTATTTCGGCAAACCAGTGAATCACACCACCAGTAGAATTTCGTTACCAATGCAGCGTGCTGTTGCTCATATTCTTTTGTTTCTCACAAATTAGGATTCGTATTATATATTTAAAATTTGAAAATTCAGACGCAAGTAGTACATAATATATAATATATATATATATATATATATATATATATATATATATATATATTTATATATATATATTCTCTTTTATAGTACATAATACGTCAAGATATTCTTCTAATGCCAAAGCCATCTATCATTTAGAGTCTATCATAAATTAATAATTAATTTTCATATCATTTATTTTATAATCTCACATCAATCTATCACAATATTTATTTATGTTCCTAATTTTATAATCATATTGAACATACATAATATAGCAAATCGAAACATCAATCAACTAGTACCTTTAACTACAATTTAAGTCATACTAGTTTTACAATAACACTACATGCCATTAAGACATATGCTCTAAGGAGATTTTGAACTAATGAGTGATCATTGTGAGCATATTTTGATAATATGACCATAAGCTCAATCTTATATATTTCAAACTATCATAGTCCAAAACCTTACAGATTCCAAACAATGTGCTAAGATACCACCTTGTATAAAATGCCTCATTAAAAGAATATCTAGACTTTAACAAATATGAAAACATGTATCAATAACATATAACTCAAAATCATAACATTCCAATACAAAGTGTTACGAGCTCAATATAAATAAAACATGTAATACTCACACATAAAGTATTACTAAACCATTAACATGCATACCAAACATATATCATTATACATTAATAGTTATCACATCTAAATTAATTAATTTATAGAATGACTCATTTCAAAATTCTCAATTACTTCATACTTTAAACACTTTTTCTCATATTTAAATAAATTTTACAAAATTTGGGTAGATTCTCCCAATAATTTGGACATTTTCAGAATAAAAACCTGTTTAATCACCAAACCACAATCATTACAAAGATTCAATATCATTAAATCAATTCATTTCAACACAAAGTACAATCAAATAATTAATATTCACATCTTATCAATGAAATCACAATATATTCATTCTTTTCAAAATCCAAAACACATGGAGGTAGACAAATATTTTGATGATTGAATCCTCTTCACTTGATCATGAGTTTTAAAAAACTAAAACATAGTCAAGGATAAGTTCTCCTCACTCTTGTAACGTGTTTTAACTTAAAGAATAAAAAAGTTAACTCTTGAGTTTGAAACCAAAAATAACAACTCTCCATGTATAATTCTGATCAATATTCTAATCAATTCAAAATAACTAGAATTACACATGAAATAGTTTAATCGATTCAAAACTTATTTTTGAAGTCAAATAGGTTGATAAATAAGCCCAAAAATAAAATGTTCAATTTATACTTTGCAAAAAAAAAAAAAAGAAATATCATAAGGACGTTATTTTCAAAAACTAATTATAGATTCACTAATTATAGATTCACGATCAAGGAGTAGCTAAAATCACAAAAATATAATTTATTTCACATATATATAACTTTCGCCACAACTCATTATTTAAGCTAAATATCCAAAATATGGTTGAGGGAAGAAATAAAATCTCGATATAACATCTTTTTTAAAATCTAACTACATATTAATGATCATGACATAACTATGATCACAAATATATAATTAATTTTGTAAAAAGACAATTTTCACGCTATTCTCAAAATGAAAATAATCTATTTTGACCAATTAAAAGTTAAAAGAAGGATGAAAAAAATTAGACAGACTTACAAGAATAGCCAGATAAAAAAAGATACAGAGAGAAAATGACTTAAAAAAGTGTGTTTGGGTGAGAAAATAACAAAAGGTCGTCAGGGCTTTAAATAACACATCCACCACTTATTCATGGACAATATTACCCACCTGGGCAACTATATTCTTACTTAGGCAAGAAAAATCACTATCTTATTGATCATGATGGTATTTTTTTTTGGCTGACGAGCTTTATTCTCGACTAAGTGTGCACTATTCATAAAACTAAATTTCACCATTTTAAAAAATGTCATTTTGTCTGGGTGAATTTAAATTCGCGCAGCGAATTCCCACATTATAAAACACATAAAAAATAAAAATGAGTTCTAAGTTTGTTAATTAACAAATTTAAACACCCATACACGTTCACACCCATCATACAAACATAAAACACTTATAAAAATTACAATGTTACATGAACTCTAAAGTGGATGATAGACACCAATTTATCAAATAAATGACAATATTTGCTACCTCTCTGCCGAGAGTCATAAGCTCTAATGGGACATTCCACCTCACACTAACAAAACATGTTGCCCTCCATAACCTATACCCCTTTACTCCTTTAAGTATATAAAAACACGAGCATCTAACTTATATATCTTGTCAGGGCTCTAGATACCCTTGGATTGGAAAAGTTTGTTGATTTTCAACTCCATTCCTCCTTTAATTAAACTCTAAGGCAAATGATGGACACATATTCATAAATAAATAACAATATTTGGAACCTCTCTGAGAGAATCTTAAGTGTACCCTCTCTCAAAAGAATACACGTCACTATTTTCAAAATGATCTTATTTATTCTTTCAATTAACCCATTTTGTGAGGGAGTTTGTGTTATAGTCTTATGCGTCTTAATTCCACTTGCAAAACTCATTGAATTAGTCTAAAACAAATTCTAGTCAATGGTTTGTTCTTAGAAATTTTGCTTAGTTTCTTGTTATATCCTTTGATCTCTAAAATGTCTCAAACTTGTTCTTAAAGGTATAAATACAAATCCTTCTCAAGTAATCATCAACAACAATAAAAAAAAAAAAAAAAAAAAAATAGAAACACTTCTGCAAGTTATTACTTTTACTGACATATTTAAAGGATCTTCTACATGTATGCACACTTGTCTTAGGGATTTGACTCCTTTAAAGTGTCAAGACGCATAAACTCTTTGAAAATCAATAATTAAAACTTATAATAAAATTAAATACATACATAACAAAATTAAAATTAATGATAATATCAATCATTGATTTCAAATCATTATCAAATTAATGATAAGATTGAATGGTTAGAAGTACACTCGCAGTGGATTTTATATGAGATTATGCGTATGCGTGCAACATCAACGGTTAAAGCATCAAGAATATACATACCATTCCTTTTAACTCCCTTAGCGACAATCAACACGATGACATCATAAGTCACCTACAAATTTTGGTATGGTCTTCCTTCAATAACTTTGGTATATACCATGCCCCACTGGGTAGTGAGGAAAACCGCAACTACACAATCAAATCCATTATGGGTGAGATGGTGTCATATTTTCTTACTTATTAGTCCAAGATGCCGAGATGATATCATGTTTGTCCAGCTACAACGTGCACCATGTAGAAAACATATCACGAGTAACATAACTTACAGTAAGCTTGAATCTGAAATCAACTAATTTTCAATTTTCTGACTATTTGGATAACTATTTCAAAGAAATAAGTGAATGTGTTATGTGTATATCCGTTCAGATTTAGCTGGACTTTAAATGGCTTGCCTTTTAATAAAAAATTAAGAAGAGGGGATAATATTTGGTTTAAAAGACGGAAAGCTTCTGAAGCCCAAAAACACCTGCACAAGTATTTATATTTATCTCACTTCAGAAAATGGAGAGAAAGCTCAAACTTATTACTTATCAAACACTAATGACAATATGTATCCTAGAGATACTAGGATTGACAGGTGGTGGAAGTAGGATAATATACACAAAATCTTAAATTTGATTCTTGTTAAAAAATTTATGATTAGAAGCTTATAGTTTTACACGTTTTATTTTTTAATCCATGTAGTTTAAAAAATGACTATTATAGTTCCTATAATTTATATTTTAATTTCTTTCAATCCTTATACTTTTAAAATAAAAATTAAAAGAAGAGTAAAATGTAAATCATAAAGACTAAAAAAATTACTTTTTATAAGGACTAAACTAAAAAATTAGATAATTAATATGTTAAGACAAAATAATGCAATAAAATATTAATAAATTTTTATAGACTTAGGGTTTGTTTAAGTGTTTTTCAATCTAAAAGGACTTATTAGAAGAAAAAATAAGAAAAAAGTACCATTTACTTTTCCAAATATTAAAATTAACTTCTCATAAGTTAATTTATAGGAAGTCTCACGTGTTAAAAGAGTTTAAAAAGTGAACTACAAATTAGTCAAGTTTAACATTTAAAGAAATAAATTTCTTTTTTTCTTTAAAAAGTGAACTACAAATTAGTCGACGAAAAATTAAGTTTAACTTTTAAAGAAATAAATTTCTTTTTTTCTTTTTCTTATTTTCTTCTTTTGAAAATCCTTAAGAGGTCATCCAAGCATGCTCTATATACTTCAAAAGTATTTTTAACTTGCTGTCCTGTCTAAATTTCCAACGGTGACAAAAAATAGTAGATCATATATACTATTTCAATCTCCTACCTATGAGATGGCAAAGATGAAGGCTTCTCAAGTTGGGAAGGCTTCACCCGAATGCAACTGTTTGTATTAGTCTATTTTATTTATATTTAATGTAAATCTAAAATCAAATATTTAGGAGTTCTTTTAAAAGTGAACTTTCCTAGAATTTAGAGAAACTGAATGTCATGCTACATCTGTTAGACTCACTAAGATGAAAATTTTGATAACCTTCTGTAAATGTTATGTGAATGTGACAGGGAAGACTCCTAGGTGTCTCCCAATCCCATACTCTACTGATTCAACTCTCGAGTATAAAATCAATCAAAATTTTGCAAGTTCAATCCATTTCTTTATCCATTACAAATATCTCAGTACTAGATTACAACACTAGTAATAGCTGATGTAAAATAAATACCCTGATGAAGACATACTAAATACAGAAATATACAAATAAGCCACCAGCAGGGGAACCTGGTGGATCAAATGATGTGATACACAAGAAATTTGGCAGTGATCCCTATAATATACAAATAGGATGCAACATAATTCATAGACAAATTGAGCTCAATACAGCACTATTAATGTCTATAGGGTAATTGAAAGGTGATTTCGCCACGAGTGATCTCCATGTCTTCTTTTTTGGGTCATAGATCTGAATGAACAGGGTTCCTGCTCTCTTATGGTGTCTGGACCTTCGTGTTTCTGCAAAATCAACCACACATAAATGTGTCACTACAAACAGCTCCCCGTCTAACACAACAAAACCAAATGACGAATTGTAAGGAGCTTTTCTTGGCACACGAGTCTCGTACAGCCAACGATTTGATAACATGTCATATCTGCAAGGTTTATTCATCATGAAAAATGTCAATAACATATTTACGACTTCAGAAGTTTTGAAATTGTAATTTACAAGTAAACAAGCACTCAACAGAGCCATCAAGAATGTTGCATGATCACTACTAAACTTGGTGGATTGCAAGCAGTTCAGGAAATTTAATACAGGAATTACAAGGCCATATGTAGCAAGCAAAATTAACTTCAAGAGAAAAACATCTCCTTTAGATAGATTTGAATAAATTCTGTGGTAGGTAGAATTGATTGAGAGGTTCAACAAGCACAAGCTGATATTTTATGTTCATGTAGTGAATCCGAGTCTTATAATAAAACAAAGACATGAAACAGTCTAATCTACCAAAGACAAGCCAAACCTTGTATCAAAATAAATGCCTCTAAATTCTAACTACTAAAGGCAAACCAAAATGCAAACAAGAAATGACAGAGGACCAAAACAGAGGAACGCAGCACAGAAATAACACCTACAACCAGGAAATCCAACACTCAATCCAGTCCAAGTCACCCAAACCAGGAAACCCAGAACAGAACGAGTGAACAATAAAACATACAAACCACTAAACCAGAAACAGGGGAATTAAAAAGGACAAACATAATCGAAGTTGAAGTCCCACATGCCAAAACTCTTTATCAAAGCTGCATCATCACCCGTCTCAATTACACTCCACATCCTAGCCAAGGACGCACTCCACTGCAGATGTTGAAAGGGAGACAATTTTGTTGGCTGGACTAGGTATTATTCTGTTCTGCAGAACCCACAAACATGCTTTTGGAGGAAATTTGAGAATAGCTAGATATACAGATTCAGAGAGCTTTTATGAGTATGAGTAAGAACAAAATTCAACTCCAATTTCAGAAAACTCCGTTCTCACCTGTGAATAGGATCACAAAATATGACACAACATGTAGAATCTACGATATTACAATCTACAATATTACAACTTGCAATATGATTATGACAAGCATGCGCCAAACAAGTGCCTAACTAAAATTTCTCAAAATAAAATAAAACCTACATCTAAGGTACAATTAACAGATCAAGCTTGATAAAAAATGTAAGAGTCTCCCATTTCAAGCACAAACTTGTCCACCAACAAAACGAAATAAACACAGTAAAATCATTATTCTCAAATAAAACAAGAAACACAAATTCAATATTAGTTTAAAACACATGCCGAAATGATTACACCCTTCATCAAACCTATTTCTTCAAAATAAGGAGTACTCCAACAACCGCATGAAAAAGAACAGCCAAAACAGCAAACATAGTTGATCCAATTCCAATTACCAAAACCACAATACAAAATAGCACAAAGAATGATTCCCCACTAGCACACCAATAAGAGCTACCATACAATTATCTCGATAACTAATTAATTAAGTATTGAATTGGCATAATTGAAGAAACAACAAAAGGATTAATCACCTCAAAATCTCATTGCCATCAAGCATGAAAAGTTTAGGACATCCATTATCATCAACAACAACAAACTTCCCAACCCTAACCCTCTCACCATCACCCCACATATCACCACTCTCCCTCCAAACCCCACCTTCCAAATCCATCACCACCGCATCCCTATAATATTCATCAACCGGAAAAACCCCCGAAATCGTTCTCGAAGCACCGTACCCTCCCATAACCCAAAACTCCCTCCCCTCACCACCCACAAACCCTACACACCCCGCACGAAACCCCGGCAACGCCTCCATCGCAACCCACCGGTCCCTCCCCACCTCGTACCTCTCCACTGCCCTTATCCTCGTCCCCGCCGCCCCAAACATCGTGTGCCGCGACCCCCCGCCGGCGACAAAAATGCGCCCTCCGACCACCGCGCACGCAAAGCTCCCCCGCGGCGACAGCATCGGCGCGCGCGCCTCCCACGAGAAGTCGACGAAACTGAATCGGAAGACCGCGGCGGAGGCGGAGGGGCGGTCGATGGGGAACGAGCGCGTGTCGAAGCACGCGCCCCCGAGAACGTACAAGTGTGGCCCGAGTGAGACCGCGGCGAAGTTGCAGAGACCGTACACGTGGGGGTTGCAGGGCATGGGTGGGAGTGGACACCACGCGAGCGCGTGAGGATCGAAGAGAAAAGGGGAAGCGATTGAAGGGTCTTGAGGGAAAATACAGAGAAGGTGGTTAAGATTATTCAAGGAAGTTATAAAGGGTTTGGAAGATAAGAGTAGTTTCCATGATTTGGACGTGGATTTCAGTCTCGCGTGGTGAGAGTAGGGAACTTTGGAGATGATCAACGCTGCGACGTCGTTTGGGAGACCAGGGATTAGCGTCTGGGGATCCGCACCGTCGTAATTCATTGCTATGTTTGGTTTGTTTTTGTTGTCAACGCTGGCTGGCTGAGATTGTAATTGCATTGCCGTGTTCGTTTTCTGCTATGTCATCCATCATCAGGGGCAAAAAGATAATACACTTTTCATTTCGCCCTTTCTTTTTTATCAACACACTCCCACTTCTAGTCGGAAAACAACCCAACAGTTGCACCTACGTTTTCTATGTTTCATTTAAGGTTCTATTCCTGAAACATTATGACATAGTTAATTTAAGGTTTATAAATTGGTAAATTGTATTTTATTACATTATAAATATCTTATAACATAGAGTTTCCTTATCTCTTACTTCTAAAGGAAAAATACAATAACTATATATACATAAAATTATGTACAATTTTGATAATAAAATATTTCACTTATTAATTATTACACATTAAATCCCGTAGACAATGTGAATTACTTCACCGAAGTGTTAAAATTTCGAAATTGTTTGATGACACCTGATATTAGTTAATTATAATAAATAATTGTATAATTTTTTTAAAATACTGTTATATATATTTTTTAAAGTAAGTTGTATATTTTTTAATAATTGTAATACATATATTTTTAATATTATTTTATACTTTTTAATACTATAAAAATATATAAATACAAAGTTGATTAAGTGACAAGATACTAATCACATAATAGTCCTTAAAATGTTATATTAAATTTTGTTGAAAAAAATTACAATAAGAAAGAAAAGGTCACTGCAATAAATAATTATATATTTTTTAAAAGACAGTTTAAGACATTTATATATTTTTAATAATTATTATATACCTTTTATTAAAATATTATTCTATATTTTTTAACATTACAAATATATATATAAAATGACTAAATATTAAAGTTGATTAGGTAATAAATGAGAGAGAAAAAAGTCATATTATGGATAGAATGCCTGGTGATTCTAGTTCTTCATGATGTAATGGGCTAACAAGTCTCAATTGCTCGTGCAGTATGGCTCCTCTGTTAATGTTTGGGTTTTATGTTTGGGCCTAGCAGGTTCCCTCAAATCAAAAACAAAATGGACTACGCTCGTTTTATTAGAATACCTCTTTCTAAATTGGGTTAAAACGGGCCTGCATTTGTTTTAGAAACGCAGGTCGTTTACCCCCAACCACAATTCAAAGAGAGAGAAAAATACAAGTACTTGGGCTAAAACTTATATAATTTATAATTTCTCAAATGTTAACAAATCTTTCAATATTACAAACTAGAAATTAAATGAATAAATTTTCAATATTTTAATAATTATTTATATAATTTTATTAATTTAAAAATTATTTTAAAAAAATAATAGACCAGTAATTAAATTAATAGTTTATTGTAGGTAAATCAGAGAGATGGTGTTTTTGGTGATGTACCATTGCTGTGTAAATGTGGTAGGTCAATGTTTTGATGATTACATTTAGCACCTCAAGATTTGTATTGGGAACACGATAATAACTGTCACAGAACTATCAATTGCACGTTCTATCTCTCGAATTTTGACAATATAAGAATACAATGCAACTGAATTTTAATATTCATCACGTGATCGTGATTTAATTTAATCCGAATTTTTTAAATAAATGCTTGTAAGAAATCTCAAGCAAGGGATGTTGGCTCGTTTTTGATTGAGGTTTTAAAAAATAATTTTTAGATAATTAATTGTTAAATATGTTTCTTCTACATAAGAAGTTCTAATTTTTCTTAAGAAAGATAAAATTGAAATATAATTTTTTTAGTTACGTAATTTTAGTTCCCTACTTTTTAATTTGAATATTTAGTTTTTTCATTTTAAAACAAAATTAATTTTAGTTCCATCTTTTTTTAATTTGGATATTTAATTATTTTATTTTAGAATATCTACAATTGAAATTATTTTTCAAACATTAACGATTAAATAAAATACGTTGACCGATACAAATAGTATTATATTTTATTAATGAAATGACACCTAATAATTAATCATTTTTATATGAATGAGAAGACTATAAAATTGTGAATCTTTTAATATAACACGATTACATATTTAGATTGGAAAAGAAAAAAATTAAAATCATGAATTTTTGAAATTGGAAGGACTAAATGTTTAAATTTAAAATAATAGAAACTAAAATCGGTGAAATGGAAAACTAGATGATGAAAATTGGATATAAGAAAAAAAAATATGATTTTCTTAGGAAGAAATTCGCTTAAACATTTCAAAATTTTGTAGTAAATGTTTTCAAAAAAATTAAACAAATTCACTCCACATCGGTCCAAAAGCACTTAAGTTCTTTGACCCTCTGAATAAAAGACCTGTGGTCAGTGCTGGAGCATGGAGGGAAGAAAGTATTCAAAGCATGTATATTTTCAAACTTCTTTTTTTAGATTTACATACAATACAAACATGGTCATAGGTACACCAAACGAAACAACATTAAATATCGATTGCTTGTATGCAATTTATTTTAAAAAATGTATTGCATTTATTTTAAAATCTATCACAATGTTACAAACAAGAAAAATCAGCTTTCATTTTTGTTCTTATGTCTTAATACCCTCACATTCACGTTGTGAGACCAAATTAAAAAGAATACCTTAATTAAATAATCATCCTAGAAATTCAAGTCTTTAAAGCATGAAACACACCTTAATCAGCCATTATGGTGTGTTTCTTAACTTCAATTTTAATTAATTTCAGCATACCAATATGATAATGATACATATCAATTAGCAAATTACAGAACATGTTGGTTTTGTTTATCATAGAATAACTCTATTGCCCCTGCAAAAACAAGAAAAATGATAGTTAAAAACCCATTTTTCACTTAACTCAAAAATTATTAAAAACTCGTTAATAATTGTGTAGGATCACTCAGTCCAATAGTACATTTTTAAGAAGTCAAATTCTGGTGAAAGTCACTAGAGTAGTGTAATGGTATAAGCTTTATTTGGGAGATAGAGGTTTCTACATTAAGGCAAAAGGAAATACCACTTGCACACACAGCTTCTCCATTATACTTGTAAAGAAATATCCAAATACAGTAGCTGCAGACAATGGCAGATGAAGTACACCTGCTGAGAGAGATCTTCATTCTTCACTTTCTAACTCAGAATATATATGAACCTTGATCACCTTCAATATCAACATGTTTATGGATCACTATACTCATCAACTTAAGGTGTGTTTGGATTGAAGTTCTGTTAAACTCAACTTAGTTGAATTCGATCAAAGTTCTATGCCCATAACTTTTTTTGTGTATGTATTAGGACACACAAAATCTCTGTTGAACTTGATTCTGACGAATTTCTTATACGAACGAAGACTGAATTCGTAAGTCGTTTGTTAGAACTAGCTAGTATAAATGTCATGACCCTAACAAAGTCATTTTTTTTAATCAAATAATATATGTGGCTATATATATCTTCATTTTGTTCTTTTTACAGGAAACACTTTGGGAACAAGACCAAATTAAAGTTCAATGGAAGGAAACTATGCGACCAGAAACACACATGAAGGGGAAAGGTTTGTTTTTGAGGAACATTCGTGGGGTAATTCATGGCCTACTAGAAACTATGTTTGTAGTTTTTGCAAGAGAGAGTTCAAGTCTGCACAAGCCTTGGGGGGTCACATGAATGTTCATAGAAGGGATAGGGCAAGATTGAGATCTTCCTTATCCTCATCATCATGGATTTCTGAATGTCCTAAACCTAACCCTAGCAGCACTAAGCCTAACCCAACTCATCTTTCATCCTCTTCTCCATCATCATGTCTATCTAACAATAAGGTTTTGAATTTTTCACGTCATATTTCTCCACTTTATAGCCCTTCTTTGACTTTGTCTTCTTCACTTATGAAACCAGCTTCTCCGAATGGAGATAAGAAACCAAGACTTTTTTCTTCACAGCTACTTCCTCTTTCTGTTTCGCAAAACAGCGGGGAAATTAAGATCAGTAATAGCACAAGGAGTTGTTTGAAGGATGAAGAAGTACAAGGTTATTGTGTAACGGGGGGTGAACAAAAGGGTTCCAAGAGTAGTGAGCATAACATCAAGCTGGAGTTGGGAATAGGGTTTCTTAAACAACCAAATGAGAAGTTAGATTTGGAGCTGCGATTGGGACACTTCTAGATAACTAGATATGTAGCTTGGTGCAATTTTTCAAACAAATATCTATCTGGCTGATCTGCAAGTCGGCAACCTCAAATTTGTAATAACTTCTTTGTACCAGTAACTTTTTTTTAATACATTTAAGCTGATTTCATTATATTCTGTATTTGAAGGACCTTGTAGTTTGTGAAGTTAGCTCTTCTAATTTGGTTACATATTTAAGGTTCTGCAATAGTTCTATTTTTTTATTTTTCATTTTTAAGGGGAAGAAGGGTGGTGTTCTTTCTACCATGTATTCGATCCAAGATTAGTAGAATTGAAAATCAGTTTGGTGTAATGACCAGGTGATAAAAACTGAAGGCCACTACAAATCTCAGTGGAGAGATGCTTAATTTTCATATACTATTGTATATGTCTCAAGTGGCAGTCAAATTTTGCTCTTGTTCTTCAGAATTTTCACCTCAGTCTCGTCTGATCTGACAGTCAATGAGTGGAGTTCATGTTTAGTTTGACTGAATATATAAATATATATAATATATGATTTCTTATAAACTATAATTCATTTTCTCAGTGGTCTCTCATGATAGATGAACACGTGATCATTCAGATACATGCACCTGTTTTCTTCGTGTTTCTTGAGGGTATTTTCCGTCTTGTTCTTTCTTGGAAACACATGTTCAAACAGCAATCAATATCAATAAGATCAAAACATCATGCTTTTGTTATAAAGTTCTCATTAAGATTTATTTATATGTAAGTTGTACATATAAATAATCAATAAGTGAACATTTTTCGTCACACTGTCCTAGAGTTCTAGTTATAGTCCGGTTATTCAACCACATCTGTTTTTACCGGACACAATGTGTAATTGGAAATATTGGACACAAATTCTAATAAATCTATTAGATAAAAATACAATAAATATAAAAACAAGAATTTTGATTGGCTGATAGATAACTTTCACATCTCAAACCTAATTTTACAAAAAACTTCCAAGCAATAAACCTTATTTATTGAACAATCCTTTAACATATTGGTTAATTAATAAGTTAATGAGCGCTTATTCTGGGATATAAATTATATTCTCTACAATATCATGTTATCAAAATAAAAAGATATAAATATGAGTAATTTATATCTTTTAAAAAAAATCATCGTACCAGAAACAAATACACTTTATATCATGTCATCTGTAACACGGTATATGATATAGTTTCTTGCAGTAAACACTTTATAGTTCTTCTTTCATAATTAAAAGGAGGAAAAGAGTTTTTCTTAATATATATAATATTAATATGAAATATTTATAATTGAAAACAAAACAGTAACTATTCTGCTATAATGTTAATATAGAATATTTATTGTTAAAATCATTAACTAATTACTTACTTGTGTCAACAAATATAGTTTCTCTCTTTACATGTATAAAAGAAAGATGAATAAAAAGATGTATAAAAAAAAGAGATAAAAATAATATGACTCGATAATATAAGAGAAGCAGGTACTTAATGCTCTCGGTGATTTTGAAAGCGCCGTGCTTTTGGTATGTGATGATTCAGAAGACCAAAAATACGAAGTATAGAAACGTGTATGAGATTACGTAAGCATAATAATACTAGAGTAGAATGAAAAGGACGAGCCAGAAAATATGTCAGCAGGGACATTCAACCTGTTATGAATTTTATGTCTTTTTCAGATAAACTGTCAAACTGAACATACACGGAGGATGAAGAATGGTAATGCGCGCTTCACATACATCAATTTGTTTAAGTTTTTTTGTTTCATGTTATACATTAATTTTAAATTTAGTATTGATTTCAAATAAATTTAGAGTTAATTTAAAGTTGAGATAGTTTCAAATAATTTTTATATTAGTTTATTATATAAACTTGATAAAAAAATATTTAATTGTAAATTATATAATTTTAAAATTAGATTTAAATAAAATCAATTTTATGATAATCAATTTTGTTAACACTGGTTCGAGCTATATATATTGCGAACAATAAACAGAGTGTCATATTTAGTAGTTTTGGTAACTCAATTCGTTTTCCTTGTCTAGTTTATTCATAGTGGGTAGTTTTGATGTCTTTAATGGCAATGCCTTGTGTGTTTTCCAACATAAGATACGTTGCATGTTCCCTATGTGATGTTTGGTTTACAATACCATGATGACCTTTCCCTAAAAACAAACGCACAGTTTGTGTCAGTACTATCTAAAACAAGGAATGCTATATGCTTTCCCTTTCTCTCTCGTTCAACCTGCCTGTGAAAATCAGTAGCCAAAGATTGATCAACAAAATAATCTATAGTTACACAGGAATTAAGTTTGAAACACAACACTTGAATTAGAGTGAAAAATGGTTTTATGTCAGGAGAGTGTAAAATATTTTTTTTACAATTATTCAATTATAAATTAAAATTTATATGGTTTATAGAAATTTTATTATCAAGTCAAAAGATTTATTATTGTTAGACTCATACCTTACCTTTATCAACAACGTGATGGCATGCACGAAAGAATAAATTATAATCACATTTCACCTATAAATTCTTTATTAGAAAGTTTCTTTAGTCTTAATATCATTTTATTCTTATTACTTTCTCGGCTTAAACATTCTTATTGACTTTGTGCTGGGACACATCTTCAACTTTCAACTGGAATAATCGATCTCTCCAACGAGAGCTAATTCCAGTTTAAGGGGTCAGCTCAATATCCGAGTCAGGTCCACTAGTACAAGAGAGTTCTTTTTAAACGGAATAATTGACTTTATTAAATATATTATATTTTCATAATATAATTTTTTTGGGAATTTGAATTAAAATTTAATAAATAAAAATAAAATAAACACAAAAAATAAGAATTATAATTTATTTATAAAAATATTTTCATTTCAAAATTATTTTTAGTAGAATATTACAAGCATAAGTTAATAAGTGAAAGGGAAATAGGGGTGATAGGTTTGAAGAAATGAAGTGTACGTAGTGCAATGCAATGATGTCACGTAAGTATGAATGAGGAATATAAGGAAGGTGGGGGGGAAGAGAAAATGGACATGTGGGTGTACAACACAATAACCTGCAAAAAGTGAACATGTAGTGAAAAATGAGGAATGGGTTAAAGTAAGGTAGTCGGCGCACGTCACTTTCCTCTTCCATTCATAATTCATTGAATTTAATTTACTTTTTCCTCATGACCCAAACTACCAACAGACCACCAACCCAAACCTAATGAGAACAAAACCACAACACATCTTTACGTGACCCCTCTTTTCTAGTACTCTCTTTTTCTCATGCTCATGTATATTTACACTAGTACTCTAAATTCTTCATTGCTTTTAATGCAACATGTTCACTACTCTTGAACACGTACTTCTGCTCAAATTTATTATAGTGCTATTATTGGGCCTTGGCTACTTGTGGCCACATGGTAACTGGGCCAAAACTAATTGGAGTTAGGCAGACTATAATGATTTTAAATGAAGCTAACAATAACTATTTCTCTTTATTAAACTACATCCTAACTTAACCAACAATATTGGGTTGTGGTGTAAGAATTCAGTACATTTATGCACCAGGAAATAATATATTTAGTAAGAGAATTTGTGTTGATTCTTTTTTTATGAATAAAATTTTCTTTGACCTACGAGGATTAGTCTTTATCCTAATGGTTGGGGTACCCATTTTCTTTGATCTATGACTAAAAAACTACAACCTAACTTGTAAATCAAAACTATAACATAATTAATTATGAAGGTGGACATAGTATGTACTAATTAATTAAAAGTTTAGGATATATAAACTGCATTTTAATAACTGAGACCAGCTATGTGTGACTTCTTGACACTTCCTCTACATATGCTTGTAAGACCAGATGATCTACAAATATCTGGTTATAGTTATGATAGCATACTAAAATTTAACTTAAAACCAATTATCATTAAGTGAAAACAGTCAACAAATATATAAGTTATATCTAAAAAATTGAAACAAATAATGTAAGACTTTCCAACATTGTCTGCCACTATTTTTAATTAAGGTTTATACATATGTTAGGTCCCTTGCTTAATCAATTAGTTGTAAGTTGAAATCTATCAAATATTAAAATTAAATCGTATATCTTCGTTTATTTCAGTAAACTTACCTAGTTCGACAGATATTTTGTAAAACGAAAATATTGTCTCGAATCACTTGCTTCAGACAGATATTTGTAAAACAAAAATATTTTCTTAGATCACTTGCGAGGTGCAACTTGTATTTCCCTTGTATTTCTTCTTTACCTGGCTATTGATGAGTTGAATTTTGGCCATCTATTTCTTCTCATTTGTCTCGATATGATTTCTAAATTGAAAATAATAATTTAATCAAAGAAGATAGTTTAGGCAAAGTAGGTAGATATAAGTCTAATATTTTGTTTCAACTTATATATATATATATATATATATATATATATATATAATATATATAATAAAATTATTTAACTTCATATAAATTGAGAAAAATAATTAAGTATATTTAATATTCCTATTTTAGTATAAACAGTGAACCATATTTTTTAAATTATCAATATTAATTTGAGATAATACATGCATGCATTTAAAATGTGAATTAGTGTATTAAAGATATTTTTAGAATAAAAACATTAAATAGGGTTGGTTAATTATATTTTACTTATATATATATATATGTATAATTAATTAATTAACTAATCCGGAGGAAATATAACAGAGGTGGGTTAAGCAAAAAAAAAGTAGAACAATTTAGTATCTATTTGTTGGGGATCGAAGCAAATTAAAAGTATAAAACATTGATACAGGACGTAGTTTAAGGTGTAAGATTCCAGAATTATCTGTTAATTTCCTAAAGTATATTAAAATGCTTTTTAAAATGCAATCCGGTTTAATTAAAAAAATATTTTCTTTCATTTTAAGTTGTGATTTACATTAACGAATTGACTCGATTTAACAACAATCATAACACATGAAACTTCATTACCTGTCATAACCAAGGAAAAGACATAAGAATAAGTTTGGTGTAGAATTTGTTTGCTTATATAGCATCAAATATAGACATATGATATGAGGTCTAAAGTACAATATAAATGCACGTATAGCCAGTCCAATAAAAGAACAAGATTATTCGTCCCAATTCCTAATTAATTACATAATAGAATAAATTATACTCATAAGTTTTATTTTTGTAAAATTACATTAAAATTACTATTTTTATTTCTGCACTAACTCTTTTTAATTATTTAAAAAATATTACATTAACACTTCTTTTACATTATATTAATTTCTTCAATTATTTAATATAATATTTTACCATGTCCTTATGTAAAGAAAATTGTTGTAAAGTTATATAGATGAATGTAACTTAGTTCATATAATTTTCTGCTTTAGTTTCTTACTAATAGCGAGAAGCAAATCGAGTTGAAATGTGATAAACATCAAGAGGAAAATGTTAAGAAAGTAAAGACAGAGAAGTATGGTAGAAAAAGCCATGATACTCGCGTTAATGTCTTTCGTTTTCTTGTCATTGTCCCCGTCGTAAAATTAATTGCACGGTTTGTCTATAATATATAATTGAAAATAAATAAATATTATTTGTAAAACAACACTTTTTTTGGAAAAAAAAGTATAAGTTAAAGAATTAATTAAATAATACAGTAAAAATAAAAATACAAAAATATTTTCTCTTATTAAAAGAAATTAAGACTAATATAGAAAAGTGATATTTTTTTAATATTCACTGTAAATTAAAAAAAAAATAGAATAAAAAGAAAGTTTTCACTTTAAGAAAATTACGTGAAAAGTATAAAAGCATATTTATTATTAATTTTAATAAATTTTTTGTAATTTAATAAACTTAGGTTAATGATTTAAGATATATTTTATTTTCAAATATTCGTATAACACATATTAAGATTAAAAGAAAAAGATAAATTTAAAAGAAATTGGCAAAATTAGAAAAATATAAACAGTATTCAAAATAAAAATAATTTTTAAGATAAGAGAAAAAATGTATCTATTGCGTGATGTAGTTTAATGTTTTATTATTTAAATAAAAATGAAGGTAAAAAAAAAAAAAAAACAGAAGAATTTTGAATATGGATAATTTTTTTAAAATTTATATATAATAATAATATAGTAATTGATATATTTTACTGATGAGATTAATGTTAAAGATAATACGGAAGAATAATCTATTTAGCTTGTTTTTATTTTAAAAAAATATTTATTGGAATAACTGCAAACACGCATCTAAATAGATTAATAGCTTTTCTTTTCTACTGATCTGATATGTTTTTCCATATGACGGGGATTTGAATTCAAGTTTTTTCTATTCAACAAATTGTTCTGTGTAAACGTGAGGTGTCTAATTATTACACTATATTATATTAACAAGACTAATATATGATACAGTGAATTAAAATACACCATAATCCCAGACCAAAGACAAAAGAAAAATACAAACAAGATAAAAAATATTGACTCACAATCGTTGAGGAAACCTAACGGTACGTGGTGTTACACATCGACTGGCCAGTCATCTCTCCAAATTTTTACAAAACAATTATAAATACATAAATATTATTTTTATTTGATTTCAATAATTTTTTATAATATTTATCAAGTACTATTTATTTGAATTATTTATTCTCAATCATTAATAATTTTAATTCATTAAATAAATACGAGAAAAGTACTTTAATTAAAATTATCTTTAACTAATTTAATTATATAAATTTAGTCAATTACAGATTGATCAACTTATATATATATATATATATATTTTATCCTGAAAATAAAATTCTTTTTATTCTAAGTTGAGTATTAATATAACCAGAGTATTTAATAGGTATTATATTTTTCATTTTAGGATGATGAGAGCAAGTTCCTCCTTTATCTGAGCTCTTCTCACTAGTTCAAGGATTTAGATCCATTCCACTTCAGATAAGACTTGTAACTCAAATTTTAGAAGGAACATTTAGCGTCTATCGTGAAACTCGAACCCACGCCTACCATGTGTATAGTGTCGGATGATGAGACATCCAATCACATCACAATTAATATATCATGTCCATGTCATGGACTTAGAGCCGTCCTACATGGACCTACACAGCCCCAAACAACAAAACATGAGACACATGTTTCGTTACCTGCATGAGACACTAACCCTTCAACATCATCATTATTTGCAAAGACGATCAATTTACTAAGACTATTTACACGCTACACTTGGTCAACTTATCAACTTATAAATACTTCACATTAATCATTGGGAAGTATTTCTAGACCTAATACTCACAAATACTTCTCTCTTTCTCTCACTCTAAGTCGAATACTAACTTAAATATTAGAGGGTATTTTGTAAGTATCACCCAAACAACAAACCAACACGAGACATATGTTTCGTTACCTACATGAGACACCAACCCTTCAACATCATTACTTACAAAAATGATCGAGTAGATCAACTTACCAAGACTATTTACACACTACATTAGTCAACTTACTAACCTATAAATATTTCTCATTAATTATTAGGAAGTATCTCTAGCCCTGATACTCACAAATACTTCTCTCACTTACTCTAAATCGAATACCATCTGTTTTGGGATAAGTCATATTGATAATGATCCTTTAACCAATTTGTCCATTGATTTATTACAGAATTTACTTAAGTATTAGAAGATATTTTGTAAGTATCACACCTTGATCCTAGAATGTCGAAAGCTAATTTCTTTTTTATTTAAACTCCTCTAGTTAACCTAAAGATTTGGACCCTTTTACGAGATTTATAACTAAAAGAGAAAATAAACTAAATTTATGATATATTTTAATTATGTTTAAATTATTTGAAAATAAACATAGAATTAATTAAAAATTTATTATCATCATTTAAATGTATAAATTTCAATTGAAGATAGATTTTTTTTTTTAAAAAAATAACCTTTCTTATAACTTAATATCATTAAAAATTAAAGAAGAGTATTTAAAATGAAATTTCTATAAAATAAAATAATATTTTATTAAATATGATTAATATATTTACATTTATATTTTGCATTAAAATATTCAATTATTATTTTTAAGAGGCACATTCAACAAAGGAAAGAGAAAATGTCATTGCCGCACTTGTCGGAGTGCGTACCGATGGCTATTAAATAAAAGTTGGCACATTTATATCTCAAGCAACTGGCTCGATCCATATTCAACATGTCAGTTACCTATAACTAATTAATTAATCGAAACTTTTGTTGCAGAAGGAATTTCACGGTAAATTTAATCTGGTTTGGTACTTAAAAAAAAAATAAAAAAAATCTGTTACAAGAGTAATTTCAAGGTCAATTAATTTGTGTTGGTTATTGCAATTTTAATTACTAACAGCATTGAAGCTGCTTCAAGTTCTAGTCATCTTAGACTTGGTTTAATTAAAATTTGATTAGAAATAATTTTGCTAAATTAGTTTTTAATTAATAAATACAATAGCACTATTAAAATGTAATAGCTAGTATATCATAATATGTAAAATTTTCGTTTTCCATGAATCGAAAACAATATCATAATATATGTAAAATGGATTTCACTTGTAAAGAATTCATAGTTCTTACAATAATATATAGCTTTATACCTTTTCGTGAAAAGATATAAAATAAATAATAAACTTAACGAAGAAATATAAAAAAACTGAAATATCATAAAGTATCATTAAAATAATGTATGTAAAAAAATTATTTTATAAAAAATTCAGCAATGACATGAAATAATTAGCAGGCCAACGCAACAATCGCGCACTTTTGCTTGAAAAGAAAGGAATGTTATCTTTTATAGGGAGAAAATTGATTCATGAAGGAAAAAAAAAAGAAGGAAAAACGTACATAGAATTTATAAGGTTGTGTTTGGAAGTTAATAAAGAAATAAAGGAAGAGAAAATAGGTGAGAAAACAAAAAGTAAGCAATAAAATAAACACACATGTATTTGATTTAAGAGAAATAGAGAAAAAAATATAATAGAACTAGGAAAGAAAATAAACAAATGAATAAATGTATGCAAGATTTTAAAACCTGTGAAATCAGTTTAGTATTTATTGGGGATTTCAAACGTGTTTTTATTAAAATAATACCTGCAAACTAATCCCTGACACATCGCTATTTACTGCGAAATTATTTATTAAAATCATTTGAATTAGATTTACGTTTCTATTTTTTATTTTGAAATTAAAGATTTTAATTTGGTTGCAAATTTCATCAACGGTAATCTTCATATTTGATCGATGGTTAAACACCATTTATAATACAATCATTGCTTTTAACGTTGAGCCCTTTTTTTTTTTTTTTTTAAATAACGTTGGATACGATACTTGTTTTTATAGGTATGCTTTATAATAAAGTAATTCACACAGTTATTTAATCATAAATAAAATTTATATGAATTATAAGAACTTTATTTTTAAAATAAATAGATCTATTATATGTAATAAATTATAATCAGCTTACTGGAAAAACTTTTACCCTATTAATACATTAATATTTTTCTCTTAACTTTGTCTTCGTATTTTTTTTAAACTTCTGTAGCAACATTTACTTTCTCACAAAATTTGCTTATGTTTACGATAAAAATAAATTTATGCATTGTTTCGACACCAAATAATGCACTTATATAAATTTATGAATATATATATATATATATATATACATATAATTGATAAATAAATTTAAAAATATTAAAGTCATTATTAATATAGTTCTATTCATAATATATATCTACCATAAACTCAAAAATAATTTTATTGATTATTTTTATTTTCTGACAAAATATCCATGGATATCTGTGAATATTTGCATATGTTGAAAAATTCACTAATAATTTTTAAATTGATATTAAAGAAAAGAATATATATTTAAATATTTTAAAATTTTCTTTTATTTATTTGTATTCACACGCAACAAAATAAAGATGGAAAAGTAATTGAGAGGAAAAGCAATGGATCCGTCTTATCCAGACAGCAAAAGGCCAAAGAAAGTTTCGTTAGATGTAAGTGTCTCACATACATAACCCATAAATGTTGGAATTGTGCAATTGAAATTGAACTCAGTGAACCACAATTCTGGTTTGTAATGAACAGCTAGCACAACACCTCGCGGAACTTCTCCATGGCCATTTGATGAAATTTCAGGTGTAGGCCAATCGTTATGATGTTGATAGTGATGCCATATTGATATGATGTGCTGTCACTACCAAATTTTGGTGCTGTGTTTAAACTCAAGGACAAGTACAAGCTACAAATGGCATGCTATGTCCACCTTCCACTTATATCACCACTAGGAAGTTTCCTCCATCTTTCCTTCTAAATACTATATACTACTTATCATGCAACTATGCAAGCTGGGTAAGAATTAATCTTTCCTTCATCTACTTCTATTATTATATATTTTTAACCATGATACTGTACTAATAATGAAAATGATCGAAAGAGTACATGACCACATGTAATATATATGAATATTCTTTTATAATACAATTTATTTTATATATGTATGTATATCTTAAAAATATTTCACAAAATAAAAAAGATAACAAACAACTTAAAATTATTAAGGAGTCATAACTCAATTGATTAAGTATGGTACATAAACTATAGTAAATATTTCCATTCATTTTTTTATTCCTGTTAATGGAAAAAGATCATTGCATGCAATATATTATTATAAAAAATACGACGTACATACTACCTAGTTACGGAAAATCTCTACAGCACTCTTTTTGATCGAGCCATCGTTAATAGGTGTTTTGATTGAAGAAGCATTAAAAAGATAATAATAGTTGATTTCGCAGTAAAAACTGTACAGATACTATTTGACATGTGAAAGTTACTCCGTGGCCTTTGCATGTAATCCTTTTGGACCATTTGGTGGCAGAAAATAATTGGATACACCCAACTCTAACACTTTGATGTTATTATTTCAATTTGACAAAGTTTAATTGCCTTAAACAATTAATATGTTTTATCTATATAAAGTATTGATGTTGAGGGTGTTTAGCTGGACAAAAAATTTGACTAAATTAAAAGTTTATTTGAGTAATTTAGAATTGTTTGGCAAGGAAGATTAACTAATTATAACATTTTTCAAAACAGAACTGCATGTAATTTTTGGGTTTACAAGCTCTTAGAAAAATCAATTTCATTTCAAACCTTTTACCATTTAGGAAGAATTGATTAATTTCATGTATATGATCTGATTATTGTTATTACTATTATTATTTATAAATCTGAAGGGAATCAAAGGAATTGAACTCTAATACTAAAGATTTATAATGATTTACAAAACACTAACCAACCAATTAAATAACCTCCTAAGTATGAATATGATCCGCTAGTGTAGGGAGAATAAGCACAAGATCATGTCCTTCCAATTAAAAAAAAAAAAAACTAAAGATCGATATCAAACCTATGGAGACAAGAAGCAGAAAACCCCAAATAGATAGAAAGAGTATTAAATCAATCACAACAAAGATTAATAATGAAGATAAATAAATAAAAATTTATTCCTGTCTGCTAGAGATAGATCCACAGGGCCGGCTTGTAGAATACTTCTCTAAGCAAACATCTAAGACTTTTCCACACAACATTCACTTGCACTATTATAAGTTAGGTAATGTCTATGTCCTCATTTTGTCTCTTCCTCAAACAACCCTCCATCTTCTCCTTTCAAAAACAATAATAATACTTATTACCCTCCCTCCCTATGACTCTCCATTTCTCTCATATATGCAATTATTATTAATTCCTATACCAAATTTGTTAAGTCCATATCTATCTCTTAGTTTACCATGGACTTAAACTACCCTGAAGAGTGCTACTCCAAGAGCTCCAGTGAAGAAAATGAAAATGATCATGATATGATAGGAATAGGAAGATCCTACGAGTGCACCTTTTGCAAGAGAGGTTTCACCACAGCACAAGCCTTAGGTGGACATATGAACATACACAGAAAAGAAAGGGCATGCGCAAACAAGACCAAACCCGGTTTTGTTTCTCCTTCTTCAAGTTCTAACAAGATTGATTGCAACAACAACTACACAGATCTCGGGTTCTATTCACAAATTCCAAGCCATTCCACTACTCCATCTCTGGTTGATGCTAATAATAATTGCTATAATAGCTACGGTGAAGTTTATTTTCCTCCTTCCATTTCAAGAAGTATTAGACCTGAGGTTTTGTGTGTAGAAAACCAAGATTGGAGGAAGAGGAATTTGAGCTTGTTTAGCACTAATCCGTTGTGTTTTCGTGAAATTAAAGATAAGTTTGAAGACGATGAAGATAATGGCTTGGATTTGGAGCTGAGGCTTGGTCATCATCCATAGCATGTGGGCACCATATCTATATAAAAAGGTGGGAGCACTTAGTCACGTGAGCAACAACTAATTAATTTTTGACCATATAATCGTAATGGATTATATGATCAAGTTATTTTCTCTTATTTCGCACTTCCTTTTTGATCTATATATGCTTTTTGGGACCTATGTTATGGACATTTGTATAGAGGTGAAGAAAGTGTGCAAAGCTTGGGGGTTCTTCTTGTGAGAAATTAAGATGGAGTGATTCCTATGAGGAAGGTACTGCTCATAATTTTTCTCATGAAAATAATGTCTAGCACTAAATTTCACTATCCTGAGTACTTCTGAAGTTCCTAATTATGTGAATAATGTTTCTTCGGCACTCATTTTTCTTGAGTTATGGTAAAATATTATTTAGTTTAAACTTATTTGTAGATTTAATTTTGATCATGACAAAAAAAATATTATGAATAAATATGTATGTGTATACATAAACTATTCTATTGGTACAAGATTTTAGTTGTATTTTCAACATTTAGAAATCAAGCTCTTGACAAATAATGCAAAAACTGTGTCCATATAATAAAAAATATAATTCTGTCATTTCTCGATTGGTCCATACCTGCAATTTGCATTGTTTGAAAGCAGGTAACCGATAACGTAACAGTTCACTAAATCCAAATAGAAGGAAACACTTATAGTTACGTTATTAATTTCCTCAGATATAGTACATAATTTCAAACATAAAAATACAAGTGGAGTTGGTTGCACATATATATGATGAGGTTAATTCTCTTTGTATACGTGATATTGAAGCAATAAGAAAATTGATTTATCTCGATTACCGTGTTTTTACCTAGTCTACCTGTAGTGTAAATTTACAGCATGCAAAGAGTGTCGGTGGTCTTGTTGATGAATAGTAAAAAAAGATGTAATTCTTTGAATATTTGTAATGGAATTATCTAATTAGAATTTAAAGTTTATTTTCGTAACTTATTTTGTCTTATAAAAAATTACAATAATATACTGATTATGTGTTGTTTATAAAATATTTGTGGGAAAAATATACTTTCCATGCTACATATATACAAAATCATTTTCATTAAATGTATCATAAATTTTTTCTGGAGGGTGTGTTTTTTTATTATTATTATTTAAATTTTCATAGTTTATTTATTTATTTTTCTGTTTTTGAATTCTGTAGATTGTTTTTACCTTCATGGTTTGCATCTTCTATTTGACAGAGCTTCGTTCTAGTTTGATTCACTATGAAATTGTTTATATAAGCATGAATCTTGTCATGTAATAATAATGATAATGAAGTAAAGCTTCATAGTAGAAGACTTCTTCAAACTACATCTATTTTCCCTTGTCAAAATTTATATAGTTTTTGTTAAACAAAAAAAAATATCATATATACATAATTAATAAATATTGAAAATACAAACACACAAATAATAATACTAATAAAACACTCAACCCATTATTTATTAAATAGCTTGATTACTTATTTGGTTTCACATTTTATTTCTTTTATTCAATTTTGTCCCACCATTAATATTTATATCAATTTTATCCCTAATTTTTGAAATTGATGGAATGTGATCCTAATGCTAATTTCTTAAGGTTTTATGTTTGATGAATTTTTTTTTGGTTGAAATTCTATTAGAAAAATCTAAATTTTAATGTAATTTTGATTACAAACCTAATTTTAATAAATAAATATTTAAGCTTTATTAAATCATGTATTACTATTTAGTGCAGTTTTTTTTTTTTTTTTTCAATTGTTTCTACTCTCACGTTTCACCTCTTCTCTTCCCTCTCTCTGCAATTTTTTACGTACAAATCCGCAATTTGGTACACTTGTTTTCCTTTCATCAACTTGGTGTATAGTGTTTCAGCATTTCACAAGATTCCTTCATATATATGTGTGCTTTCTTTTAGGTTAACCGGCAAGAAAAGAAATAGAGGAAGAAGGAAAAGAGAAAGAAAGAGAAGAAAGGGAAAAGTGGTTATTAGAATGTTATGATTTATAATTAGATTCTTACTATATAATACAGTTTGATTATCTATTGATACATATTTGAATGTGAGCCTTAAATAACTTCTATTCTACGGTGGTACATTGAGCTACATGCCTATCGATACGTATATTACAGTAAATTTTACATATTTTATAATACCAATTTATGAAAATTTGAAAAATCATATTACTTAAATTGTTAAATAAAAATAATTAAGTAAATACTTCATTTCTCAGTTTAACGCCGGAACGTTTGTTATAAATTTTAATATAATCGTTATAATAAATTCAACAAAAGTGATGCATTCACTTATAAAGTTATTACTATAACAAATATGATTGAGCAGGTTGTATTAGTTTAGATTGTGAATATAATCTAAAATCCCGAACCAATCTTTGTAAAGATTAATTCCATAAACTACCGTGAATAGTATTAGAGGAATGTTTAATCTCGTCGTCATCTGTAATAAGTAATTAGTTAATTATCTCGTGAAATTATATATATATATATATATATATATATATATATATATATATTAATTTTTTTTTCTTTCTTCTATTTTATAAGATAATTATATATATTATATTTTTTATTAATTTTTCTCTTATTTCTATTTTGTGGGGGTGGTTAACTAGTTAGATAATATTGTAATAACCATCAAACATTTCGATCATATAATTCACGTATAAAAAAAATCGATTATCGGGATACTGGCATGCAACAAAATAAATATACTTATTGTAACTACGTCGGTAAACAGTTTATGTGAAAATGATGTGTGAGTAACCTGTCGAATATTGTGTCCCTATATGGGGCAGTACTCCTAATTCTTGATCAGCTAGTGTGTCCATAAATTGAACTTTTCGGATAATATATGAAAGATGCAACGGAACAAGATAAAGAGAATTATGAGGAAAAAAAAAGGTCAAAAGTTGCATGAGTTATTGTGGCCATTGACTACGATATATGTTTGCATATATTCGAACGTATGAGCAAGCTATGGAGAGAGTTTCTTGACTTGGCCTTCAATGTTACTGTACTACTTTTGTTTCTTATCTCCTTACATTTGTTTTCTTATCACTTGCCTTTGTATATGTTTCTTTCTCATTCAGATTCGGGCTATGCCCCGCAATTCATATTCATCTATCATTTATCTTTTGACTTCTTTTCTTTTATGATTATTCCCCTAGTTTTGGTAAGATTTCTGAAAAAGGAAGTGGGAAAATCTCTAGAATTGGCCAGGAAAATCTATAGACATGTCATGTACTCTTAAGGAACAACATACACGTAACGCGATCATATATAGTTGTCACTTCCTAGTTACTACATTTCGTCAAATCTATGAATGTCTGTGGAGTCCCATGCAGCAAAAAAAACGTGGATATGCTACAATTGCATGGTGCGTATCCTATACTAGTCATGCTAAAAATCTTCAAATTTCAATGGCTACGTGTATCATGCATATGATGTACTTCAAACACTAGTGTACATGTACATAATTTGTCTCGAGACGATAGCATTGTAAGAAAATTGAAATCTCTAGTTTTATTTAAAATTGAATAACAGTGTTGTGGAATATTTGTCTTTTGGAATTATCCTGTTTGGAAACAGAGGCGTTTACAGTTTACTGTTCCCGCAAGCGCTACGGGACACTCGATTTTACTTTGAAAACGCAAAGACAATGTACAAAGTGGTGGGGAGGATCACTAGGCAAAAGGATCAAAGGAGTGATGAAACAAAGAGAGGGTCAATAATAGTCACTCAAAAGTTGAGTCTTCTATGTGTGAAAGAAAAAATAGTGATTCACACTTTTTGAGAATTCAGACACACATATAAATTAAATTCTTGATTTTTTTTCCTCAATATTTTTAACTATATAATGTATCACATTTTATTGCTCCTCTTTTTTCATCCAATTATTCATAATATTTATTATTTTATTTCCATTTCATTTTTATTTCACTCTTCTGCATATGAGTACGAGTGTATGTTGGGGAATTATTAGGTATTTTCATACTTTTACATAAATCATGGTCTCAATCAACCATTACGACACTTATTATAAAATTTTAGTTTTTAAAAAATTAGTAATATTTAATGACATGATTGATTGGAACTATGAAGAATAAATAGTGTTCTTAAATCATATAATAATTTTTTTTTGTGAAGTAAGTATATATATATTTGGTGAGAAAAGAAACAGAGAAAAAGAGGGGAGTTTACATTGAGTGTAAAAAATGAGTGAAAAATTAGACGCTCTAACAAATAATTTTATAGTAATTTCTTGAACTCCTTTCTATTTTATGCTTTAAATTTACACATAAAATCTTTTTATTTTAGTTTAAATTACTAACGTTTTCCATTTATTTTTTTTTCAATTTAATTCTTATATTATTAAAAATTTAATTGATCAATCTAAATTTTAAAAATCGCTTTAGCTTTTCTAGATGAAAATTGCTTTAATATACTCTTTCTTATCTAATTGAGATCAACATTATTATGGTTTAATAATTGATAATGGTTTTAAATACTCAATAATTTTATAAAAAAGAATTGTGTATTTTTTTAGAAGAACTATGTTCTTACGTAAAAGAGGTGAAAAACCGGAAATTATGATTTTTTAAGAAAAATAATGTCATATAAGAATATCTTATTTTCTTTCTTTTACTCATTTTATATAATTTTTTTTAATGCAACATAAAAACATATAGAAAAAGGAACAAGACATTGTATATTAATTTTAAACTAACAAATTTTTAAACAACATTAAAGTAATGAAACTCAATATTATATATTTAAAATAAAGCGAATCACAATAATTTATTTTGTCTAAAATTTTTAATTTACATATTTTCAATCAATTCATATGTTGTCTCACGAGTGTCAATTTACCCTATCTTATAATTTGATCTTTATTGTTTTCAACTATCTATTTGTAACATGCTATCAGACTCGACTCTTATATCATGCTTTTGCAATTGAATTTGAATAAGATCTTTGCGATTCATAATCACATGGCAAGGAATAACAAGATTCTGATTTAGAGGAAGCAGCTGGATATGATCATATCCCCTGCCATAACAAGAACTGAGCCTATTTGAAGTTCTTGAAAGTACCACAGAAGAGAACGACCATTACAAAATCGTTTTTGGCAGTTATGGCCAAGACTCAGATCTTCATACGATATTTTGACTCCACTAATTTCAATCAAGCCAACAATCAATAGACACACTGTCAAGTGATTTCCTTCCTAAAGGATGAAGTACAACTCTGTCAAGATCCTCCTTCTAAGACGCTTCAACAATTCGAATGTGACTCCTACTAAAGTGTGACTCTGATTGTGGCTCTCAGTACAACCCATTTTCATTATTAGTTGAACATTTGATGTCACATGTTCAGGTTTAGTTTTCTTACTACACAGACTTCTATTTGAGTTTCTATTTAAGCTTTCCAAAAAATAAGCCATTTTATTTCCTTTTCTTTTTACTCCAAGCTGATTATAAACCATTACCAGCTTGCACGGGAGCAATAGAATACACATTACTTAACTATTCTGTTAGGAATTAGTTGCAGAATAGACGATTTTACATATTCTTTAAGCCTTGCGAGCATCAATATGCCCTTTATCTATTCTACAAGTCTGATCTTCATCGCCTTATCATGGATTTGTAACAAATTTTTTAAGCACAGTCTTCGATTAAAATATGTTAGATATAATTTGACAGCATCGCTGCCTTAATTCATAAAACAGTAGTTTGAGTTTGAATTTCAAAAAAATTAAAAAAAAAATCCATCCAAAACTAAAGCTAGAGGCTATAGGATTAGTCTCTGCCTCAGTGGATTAGAGAACACCCATGATCTCTGACCCCGGACAAAAAAAAAAGGTAGAGATAATAAGTTTTTGTATTGGAAAAAATGATTTCAATGGTGATGATTGTGTAAATTTGTTTCTTTTTGAAATATAGACGACTTGGGCACTTGGGCTCTACTGAAAGAATGGCAGATTATGAGGAGGCAATAAGAGAGACCTACGTAAATACATCAAAACTGAGCCAGAGCCAGACACAAATTTGAAAATAAAATGTTATATATTAACTGAGTAGTTGAAAATAAAAATAATTTTTGATAAAGATTTATGTTAAATATATTTTCATTTTCCACATGCTTAAACAAGCGTATCCTAGATCAAAAGGAAAGGAAAAATATACCGCAAATCGGATGTGGACAATACACCTCAGATTTAATACCTGTTTGAAACATCAAACCTTTGTACATAAAAGTATCTAGCAGCAGCATTAATTACAGTAACAGAGAAATCAGCTTCCTCTCGGATCTAACGTGAAGCAGATAGTTGAATGAAAGATCAAATTACCTAGTGAGGTAGTATATTACAAGAAAAAGCACAACAAAGGATGCTACAAGAGTAAACATTCTCCGGCTGGATTTTGTCTCGAATACCTGAAAGATGAGAGAAAATCATTGAGACAGACATGAATAACACTCTACTGCACTTCGCTCCTTTTTCTTTTTCCTCCCAAACAAGAATGAATGAAGTGTAGAAGACAACAAATGGAAAGGGAATGAAAAAAACTACAAAGAAACACTCCTTCAAAAGCCATACGTTAGAAGTCTACATACCATTTTAAATTTGTCCATAGTGCCCGAAAGGACTCCTCTTGATGCATCTATATCATTCCCCTACATTAGTAGCATCCCATCACTAAATCAGAACAAAGAAAGAGCTGAAAAAATGCAAAGTAATTTCAACAGTTTCAGTAAACACACCATTCGATCCAGCATGCGGTTATGGCTATCCACCTCTTCATTTATATCACCTGATAACTGTTGCAATCATCCCCATTAAAAACAAAATTATGCTAGTTGTTTTAGAACATCATGCAACTGCCTGCTACATTTCTGTATGAAATACAATTCTAAACAATTTCTGAATCTTTAAGAGAAGGGGTTTAGAAACCAAATAGATCTTATAATATTGAACAAAGTTAACAGCACCTGTAATGCCATTAGCAAATGAGAGATTATAAACACCTCTGGTCAACAGAGGAGAACATGAATGTGAACAAAAATTAAATTAAATTTCCAAAAGGGTGGGTGGGGGAGAAGTTCTAATGCAAAAAAAAAAAAAAAATTCAATTTCAAAGGCCAAAAGGTTACATTTTCTGTTAATACAAATACAAATTGCCTTTCACTTACCAATAGATAAAGTATCAAGACCTTAAGACAAAAATTATTGAAATGTGTCAAAGGGTTAACAATTGCGTAACAAAATGATATAATGACTACATGATACATCACTGATCTATATTTACAAAGAACTAATTTCGATCTAGGGAATGTTGATAGCAATAGTAAACTTACTCTTTTCAGCAGATTGACTCTATCTTGCAACCCTTCCAATGCCTGCTCATTTTCGTGTTCATCAATTTCATGGGAAGAGGAATAAAGAGATGATGATCGGATGCCACCCTCCTCGATACCATCAAAAAGGGAAACTCTATTGTTACGGTTGTCTCTAAAACAAACAAGTACAATCCACCAAATGATCACATGACAGACAACTCCATATTGCATGAAATATCAAGATTTATAAATAAATAAATAGAAAAAATTGTCTAATTGTTTAAAATATCTCAGTCTATAAATAAAACACCATGATATTTTTAAAATAGTTTTTAATTTTGTTTACTATTAGGTTAAACTTTTTTACACTGTCATGATTGCTCACACTGCCTAAAAAGAGTTTGACTTGGTCTTTATAAGCAGAAAGTTAGTGTGGGAATGTTTTATGCTATCATACTTAGAGTGTATCAACATAATGCTCGCCCAAGTATCAAAAAAACTGATCAACCTCAGCTTCACTACTTTATACACATGAGAAAACAGAAAACAAGCAATCACTTAACTAATAGAGTTTAACTGCATCTTAATTTACAGGAGTTTATTTAAAGCAATGTTTGCTACAAGTTATCAAAGAGTTAAATGAAAGCAAAACCAAGATATTATTCTAAATGTACAGAATCATAAAGTTGCACACCTCACTAGCACAGAAAGAGGTTTATAGGAGGGAGAAAATTGATAGCTATACAAGAAAATAAATGCAGGGTGAATTCTTATAGCATACTGCAAGCTATGTTGCATATATTGACAATTAAGACCAAACTGAAGAAGAAACGTAAATAAATGACTTAACCTAGGAGAAGAAACTTAAGTACAGAGCCACTGGCACATATGGACTAATGAAGAAGTTCACTAACATCATTCTTGGTTTATGCCATATGGGACCTTGTAATGAATTCTCTCAGAAAAGGAGTTCTCCCATAATTTTTTCTACTAGGTGGTCAGATTTATTACGTTACATATTACATTCACAGCACACTTCCCGCACAAGTCATGTGCAAAATGCAAAACAATTAACCAAGTTTCAGCCGATATTTACTAAGATATATATTGCGAAACTACCAGGTTGATTCTTGGAGCATAAATTTATTCAGTTATTTCTATTTCTATTTCTATTTAGATGAATCTGATTGCAATCTAACATGCTCACTCAACCTACCTTTCAAGTCACTATTGACGATAGTAACATATGATGCATAGATTCATCTTCAGACAACACTCCTCATATCCGTTTCAGGAATAACGCAAGTCGTAAGATCAAAATTATTCCAACTAGACGATGAAAAGATCAACGAATTGTGAAAATCTAGAAGAACGAGAGGCGCGACTCTCTTTATTTATACATTACATTTCACCAGTCTAGCTACTACCTTTCACACAATTTCACTCCTAAAAGTACCACACAGAAATGAAATTTCAGCTCCGAAACTACGATTCACGAATCAATTGACCATAAGATCACGAAATCCAAATCGTATATATAGCGACGCTGTATCTACGAAACGGAGTAACTAAACAGAAACTGCCTAGCCTAGCACAAACGATCATCGCAATTTAACGAAGTTTCTTGAGAGAAGAAAATTCGAAACCAATGGATCCGTACTAACCGTCTAGCATTCATGGCTAGCGAGATCGTCCAATCTCTGTTTCCAGAAACAAAATTAGTCAATTAATTCGTCGATAAAAGTGCGCAAAAGAAAAAAAGAATTAGATCGGAAAGAATCTCGGTAAATTGTGAGCGAACCTGAAAACGTGAAGCGGTGATGCTGATCTTGCTCGGTAACTGAACAGAGGTGAATACAGAAGAGCGTAAAGAAGGAAGAGATTATATTTGGCGGTGGGGTTTATATAAGATGCGAACCAGCTTAACGAGTCTTTAACTGTTTACCATTCGTGAAAAAAAAAAAAAAAAACTGTTTATCACCGTTTAATTAAATTGATAAAATTATTAATTTTTGTAATGATTATTTTAAAATATACATTTAAATAATTTTAATTAAATGAGAGTGATTTTTGCTTATGAAGTTCAAATATATCTGTATATTTTAAGTTAAAAAAATTCCCTTACCTTAAGTTAAGATATCATCTCTTTCCTCTAAAATTTTGACTCATGAAAATAAATAATTTAAATTATTATTCAGATATTTTAAATTTATATTGAATATTTAGATATTATATGAATAATTTTATATTTGAAAATAAACTACAAAATCATAGATAAATATCCATAATTAATAAAAAAAAATAATAATAAAAAGGTTATATATTATTCCCCGCGTTGGCACACAGATACGAAGCGAAAAGAAGAAAAGGTTAGTGAAAACAAGGAGCGGCGGGTAAGTAGTAAACTACGGCGGTATCGGATTCAGTGGTGTGCTGTGGAAGGTAGATAGAGGAAAAGGGAAGCATCACAAGAATTTGTTTTTATGGTTATGGATTCCTCGAACGACGTCGTTTTGTGTTCCCCGGAGATGGAAAAGTTCCTTTGCGAGTTATTGCTGGATTCCTCTCAGCCAATTTCTGAGCGCTTCAGAGCACTCTTCTCTCTCCGCAATCTCAAAGGCCCCGCCCCTCGCAACGCTCTTATTCTCGGTTAGTCTCTCTCCACTCACAACCCTAACTACGTTCTTATTTGCTTTAGTGCATTTATTTTGTTCCATTTTTATGTTGTAGTAGAATCAACGTTGCAAGCTGTTTTTACAAGAGGAAAAAAAAATGCTGTAGCAAATTCATTGTTGTATTTTTCCTTGATACGAATTAGTTTATCCATGGCAGCCACAAGGGATTCATCGAATTTGTTGGCGCACGAAGCTGCATTTGCGTTGGGTCAAATGCAGGAATTGGAAGCCGTCCCTGCTTTGACTTCTGTTCTCAATGATCTTTCTTTGCATCCCATTGTTCGTCATGAGGTACCCTTTTTCTATAATTTTTAGGTTGAATTATTTAATATTCAATTGGTTCCTATAGTTATTCCCATTTTAAGTTTTAGTCCGCACACGAGAAAACTGTTAGTTTTAATCCCTTCACACGCATCAAAGTTAAGTTTTTACTTTTTAGTTTACATATGTACAAAAGCTAAGTTTTTGTCCTCATCTTTACCTCGAGAAAACTTTTTGGCCGGAGATAAACTGCATTCAGGAATGAAAACTTATGATTTTCTCGTATAGGGACTAAAACTTAACGATTTTCTCGTGTAGGTACTGAAACTTAAAATGAGGACAGCTATAGTGTGCAGTGAATAGTTTGGTCACTGTTTATTTTGGGTTTTATTTTACATATTTATTTTTTCTGCCTTGGTTGCTCTTTTTTTAATCACTTTTCAAGTTTTGAGAGGATTGAGTTTGTTGTAATTGCTTAGGCAGCTGAAGCACTGGGTGCTATTGGTTCGGATGGCAATGTTCCTCTCCTGAAGAATAGTTTGGATTTGGATCCGGCTCAGGAGGTTCGTGAAACTTGTGAGTTGGCTCTTGAACGAATTCAGCATTTAAAAGACGCTGGTAATACTGATGAATTAGCTGCCACTGATATATCTCCTTTTAAGTCTGTTGATCCAGCTGCGCCGGCGACCTCTTGTTCTTCTGTTGATCAACTAAGGTTTGTTGGGTTCCTACTATTAGAAATAATTTTTGTTAGCTGAGTAAATAGTAGGTTGCTAACTTGTATTCTTCCATGTTAGGCAAGTACTTCTTGATGAAGGAAAAGGGATGTATGAGCGCTATGCAGCTCTTTTTGCACTTCGGAATGATGGTGGAAATGAAGCTGTTGCTGCTATTATTGCTTCCTTGGGGTCAAAAAGTGCTCTACTGCGCCACGAGGTTTGATAAGCCCACTCTCATTTCTGTAAATTTTATCTACATTATGGTTTGTATGAATAGTTAATAAGTTATGAACTATACATGAAGTTATTGAAGAGATATCAGGTGTGGTAGAGCTGCAGGGTAATACTTTTTCTATAAAAACAAGTATTTGATATTTCATTTGTGCTTAAAGCATAGAATTATTCTTTTTATTCTTTGGAATGAAATAAACATGAAATTGTCATGGTAAAATTAACCAGTTTTCCGTGGGGGCAAAAAATGTTATTTGAACTTTATCTAATAATATTAGATAGTTGTTTTGTGGATCGGATTTTGATATCCCTAAACTTGTTTGAATCTTTTGGTTTTTAAATATTTTCTGTAATGTTTAGGTTGCATATGTTTTGGGTCAATTGCAAGACAAAGCTGCCTCAGCTGCTCTATCCAATATACTTAAAGATGTGAATGAGCACCCAATGGTTAGACATGAGGCTGCTGAAGCTCTTGGTTCAATTGCAGGTATTTCAACCAAATTTTGAATGGCGTGATCCCTTTTACTCTCTAAGCAATATAATGTGGAAAATGAGTGCTGTGATTTGTGATGCCAACTGATATAGAAGGAGAAATTGTTAGGATATTAGGATAAGGGGGTTAATTAGGACAGTTAGGATATTAGTTAATGAGTGGAGGGGTTTATTAGATATAAATAGGGGTAGCAGGATAGAAGGATAGAAGGAAGGGGGGAATTAATCATTTTGTAAATTGAGCCTTAGCTCTTTGTAAAAGGAGAAATCCTTTGTGAAGGGGAAACCCTTGGAGGAGAGCTTTCTCTCCTGTTTTTCTTTATTCTTTTGTCCTAATCAATAAAAATCTCTCTTTTCTATCTCTTCCTAATTGTGGGTTCCTAACAAATTGGTCCGACCTGCCGGATCCAAATTTGGGCCAAGAAGGAGCTGCCGGATCCAAATTTGGGCCAAGAAGGAGCTGCCGGATCCAAATTTGGGCCAAGAAGGAGCTGCCGGATCCAAATTTGGGGCCAAGAAGAAGGTTCTGTCAGATCCAAATTTGGGGCCAAGAAGAAGGTTCTGCTGGATCCAAATCTGGGCCAAGAAGAGTGGGCTGCCAGATCTTGATCGCGATGGAGAACAAAATGATGATGGTGGAGAGGATGACCAGCGAGTTGCAGAAGGATGTGGCCTACATCAAGACACACATGCCAGATTTGCAGCAAATTAAAGAGCTAGTGATGGAATGTCTAAACAAGAAGAAAAAAGAAGAAGAAAAAAGAAGACAGTGATCAAGAAAAGGGGTTATCGCGTTCTTGGTTAGAAAGATCCTCCGATTCTTGTTTACTGCCCTATCATTCTTGCGAGGTCACCATTTCAGAGCAGAAACAGGAACCAGAAAATAGTCTGGAAATCATTCTTGAAGTGAAAGGCGGAAAGGTCACCATTTTAGAGCAGAGACAGGAACCAGAAAAAGGTCCGGAAGTCATTCTTGAAGTGAAAGGTGAAGAAGAAAGGATGGGAGCACAACCACCTGAAATCAAGATCAAGAAGAAGTTTGACGGACTTAAAGAGAACGTTGAACCCATCAAATTGTTGGATCCAAATCTCTGTACAACACTAGTTGGATCAAACTACACCATGGGTACTGCAAAACTGAGTCATATGAGCTACCCACTGGTGAATTCCTTAGAACAAGATGTGGCTGACAAATTATGGGTTTTAGATAATCTAGTCAACGGGTCAAAGCAGTTAATGCAGAATCCAGCTCTCCCTTCACCACCACCAAAGCCACCTGATGCAAGCAGCAAAGGTGGAGGCCAGGTTTTTTTTTTTTCTAACAGTTGAACAGCCATGGATACTGTTATTATGTTCTTGTATTTGGGAGAAAAAAAAACTTAAGTAAATTTGTTACTTTTTTTTTTTTTTTTATTGTCAGATTTTAACCTTGAGGACAAGGTTGTTTTGAGGTGGGGTGTAGTGTTAGGATATTAGGATAAGGGGGTTAGTTAGGACAGTTAGGATATTAGTTAATGAGTGGAGGGGTTTATTAGATATAAATAGGGGTAGAAGGATAGAAGGAAGGGGGGAATTAATCATTTTGTAAATTGAGCCTTAGCTCTTTGTAAAAGGAGAAATCCTTTGTGAAGGGGAAACCCTTAGAGGAGAGCTTTCTCTCCTATTTTTCTTTATTCTTTTGTCCTAATCAATAAAAATCTCTCTTTTCTATCTCTTCCTAATTGTGGGTTCCTAACAGAAATGGAATAATATCATATAATGAATGGGAGTCAAAAGTTAATATAGAATGAAAGTAGTTATAAGCAATTTGATTGCAGCTTCTAGTCTTTCTGGTAATTTTCTGTTTGTGATTGGTTGTGACTGGTCCTGTTCATAAGTAAGTTCATAATCAAGTTAATAAAATAAATTAAGAAAACTGTGTAAAGGTGCTGGGCACCTATTATTAAAAGAGCTTTGGAAATTGTTTGCACGGTAAAAGATCATGCAATATTAAGAAAATCCTTGTGCAAACTGCAAAATATTGAATCCCCTCGTTTATATTGTGGATTGTTTACATAGTGTTATTGTGTGCTATTAGATGACCAAAGTGTAGCACTTCTTGAGGAATTTACGGCAGATCCAGAGCCTCTTGTCTCACAAAGTTGTCAAGTTGCTCTAAGCATGCTTGAATTTGAACGATCAGGGAAATCATTCGAGGTATAAACCATAGTAGTTACTGAATATTTGCATATTTTGCTTCAACGTTAGTTAACACCTTCCTTTTCACCATGTTGCAGTTCTTGTTCATGCGCACTCCAACTGTGCATTGAATGTTTTCTTGTTATTGTGCCAAGACATGAAGAATGAGCGGATGCGCGAGAACAAAGAGACACATAAACACAGTGACACACAAAGAAATAGAGATCCATTGTTGGATTTGTAACCTATCTTACTATAATGAAATTAATAAACATTAACCATATTTAAACACGAATCGAACTGTTAATTTATGAAGAACAGGCATTTTGTGATGAACTGGAAACTTATAATTACTGTTCAAACATCAACGTAAAGTCTTTTTATAGTGGCTTTGTAACCTCTTGATAAGTTGAGTTTTGTCGACATTATTTATTTACTGAAAATTCTGAATACTTGATTACTGATGAATGGTTGTAAGTTGTAACTTATAAGCCAAGTCCATTTGGAAGATAATGTTTCCTTCTCTCGCGAGGACAAAATCGATCCCATAATAAATAAAATAAAGGGTAAAATGTAATTTATTAGTTCTTTTAAGTTGGAATGTTTTTTTTTTTTATTCCTCTAAATTTAAAAAGTTTTATTTTATTCTTTATGATTTTAAAAGGTATTATTTTGACATTCTAAGTATTTTTCTATTAAGAAATATTAATTTTATATGAATATTGTTATGATTTTAATTTTAAATCATTAATTTTAAATTATAATAATTTTTAATTATTATTACAATGTTTATTTAATAGTGAAATAATATATTTTAAAACTATAAAGGAAGAAATGGAACTTCTAAATTTAAGAAAAGCAAAATAGAAAATAGTCGAAAATTGAAAGATTTGTTTTGATCGTTAGCACGACTAAGATGGAAGCTTTCATAGCAAAGCAGGTGGCATCTCTCGTTCTGCATTCTTGTTACGTTACAATTACCGCATTAACATACCATGCGGAGTGCTGCTCCCATTTCATCGCAAAACCCTTTCAAAACCCTTCATGCTTTTTTCTCTTGCGTCAAGTTTCTTCCTTTGGCACAGCAACTTCACGCTCAGGTCATCATCAATGGGCTTCACAGAGAGGTTTTTTATGGTTCCAACGTCACCAATGCGTATGTCCAATCGGGTTCTCTTCCATTGGCCACTAAAGCTTTTGATCAGATCGTTGAGAAGAACCTTCATTCCTGGAACACCATCATCTCTGGTTACTCAAAACGCAGCCTCCATGGTGATGTTTTGCAGCTTTTCAAACGCTTGCGAAGTGCAGGCAATGCCGTTGATAGCTTCAACTTGGTGTTTGCCGTTAAAGCGAGTCAAAATTTGATGCTTTTGCACAATGGCATATTGCTTCATTGCTTGGCCATCAAATCTGGGTTGGAAGGACACCTGTTCATCGTGCCTGCGCTTTTGGAATTTTTCGTTGAGTTGGGTTCTCTCAATGATGCCCACAAGCTGTTTGAAAGATATTCTTACAGAAGCTCGGTTATGTGGGGTTTTATGATGAAGGGGTATTTGAAATTTTCACAAGAATCCAAAGTTTTTGAGCTATTCTCTTGCATGACTAATTATTTTGGTTTCCAAAGGGACGTTTTCACAGTGGAAGTTTTAGTTCGAGCCTGTGCAAACGTCTTGGCTGGGAGAGAAGGGAAAACAGCTCATGGGGTGTGCATAAGGAACAATCTTTTGGTGAATGTCTGTTTGCTGACATCTGTTATCGACATGTATATAAAATGTGGGTTAATTCATTATGCATTAAGGTTATTTGAAAAAGCTAATGACCATAAGGACGTGGTTCTATGGAGTGCTGTGATCAATGGGTGTGCCAAAAAGGGAAAATTTTGTGAAGCTTTGTCTGTGTTCAAAACGATGCTGGAAAACTCAATTACCCCAAATCCAGTAACATTGGCTGGCGTAATTCTAGCTTGCTCTGGTGTGGGATCTTCGAAACAAGGAAAAAGTGTGCATGGCTTTGTGATTAGAAACATGGTTGAGTTGGATGTGGTAAATTATACTTCTCTTGTGGACATGTATTCTAAATGCGGGTGTGTCAAAGCTGCTTACAGAATCTTCTGTATGATGCCGGCAAAAAATGTAGTCTCTTGGACTGCAATGATAAATGGATTCGCAATGCATGGCTTGTATTCGGAAGCTATTTCCATTTTTGACCAAATGACACAGAATGCATGTGCTATATCAGGAAAACACTTCCCCAACTCGGTTACATTTACTTCAGTTCTTTCAGCTTGTAGTCACTCTGGAATGGTTCAGGAGGGGTTGAGGATCTTTAACTCTATGAAAGACTATGGCATTTTTCCAACTGAGGAGCACTATGCCTACATAATAGGTACTTTAGCTAGAGCTGGTCAATTTGATCAGGCATTGTGTTTTCTATCAGACATGCCCATAAAACCTGGTCTAAATTTCTGGGAAGCTATGTTGAGTACATGTAGATTGGATAAACGAGTTGAACTTTCTGAAGTAATAGCAAAGACACTTTCACTTTTGGAGCCTAGTGATTTATCCATGCATGCTTCATTGTGGAACATATTTGCTCATGGTAGGATGAGGGGAACAGGAGAGATGGCAATGGCTGAAGAGGGGTTGAGCAAGAGTCTTGGCTTTTCCTCAATTGAAGTCAATAATAAGTTATGTGTGTTTAGTTCTGATGATACACTTGCCTCCGTATGCACAGATATCAGTCATACTTGGAATTCTCTCAGTAGAGAAATGAGAGAAAATGTAAAATGTGTTGTGATTAATCATTAGAGAGAAATGTGTAATGTAACTACAGCTCCATTTTAATCTACCTCTCTCAGTAGTAATCAGTATAACCAATGGGATTTGTCCTTTTTAACACGTTGTTTAGGGTTTATACAAAACAAAAATGAATAAATAAATAAAGGGTGTTTATACAAAAATAAAATATTGTTTTTTTTTTTTTCAAAAAAAGAAAAGAAAAGTGGTTAGCCAAAAAAATAAAAAATAAAAAAACAAATAAGTATAAGGAGGGAAGAGTGGGAGTGGGAGTGTGAGTGTGATAGAAAATGTCGAACCCTCAGAATCAGAAACCCTGGAAAGCGGAATATGCGAAGTCGGGAAGATCGTCATGCAGAACGTGCAAGGACCCCATTTCCAGCGAGGCTCTTCGTCTCGGCAAAATGGTTCAATCCACCAAATTCGATGGCCTCATGCCTGTAATATTTTTAACGCGCCCTTTCTTCTTCTTCTTCTTCTCCTTCTCTTTATTTATTTCTTTTTTTGCAATGAATGTTTTTCTTCAGTATTCCTCAACTTCCATCAATGTAGGTATGTTGTACTACCTTTCACCGATTTATTATGGTTTTTGCATGTAAACTTCAACCATAGGGTTTGGTTTTTTTATGCCATAAACTTCACTGTAACAATAAGCATTTCCAGCTTAATAGCTAATACTAGTTTTCTTGTACTTTTATTATATATGTATTTTTTAAACTTGTACTGTGTTGCCGTTATATTTGAATCTGTTTTTTTTTTTTTTTTTCTTTTTACATTAGATGTGGAATCATGCTGCTTGCATATTGAAGAAGGCCAACCAGATAAAATCGTAAGGAAATTTCTACTTATTTAATTAAATGTGCGTTTGTTCGTATGGTAGTTTGACGTTGGAAAGAGTTTATTGTGTGTGTAGAGTTGAAGATGTTGAAAACATTGAGTCGCTTCGCTGGGAAGATCAGCAGAAGATTAGAAAATACATAGAGAGTGGCAGTGGCAGTAGTATTGGCAGCGCAAGCGCGTCAAAGTCAAACTCAAGTGCTGTAAAAAATACTGAATATGGTATTGAAGTTTCACAAACTTCTCGAGCTAGTTGCAGGGATTGCGGTCAAAAAATTATCAAAGGAGAGGTTGGGTTTTTAATGTTTCATTCTATGTCATGCTCCGGAGGTCATCTGACTTATTAGAGCGTGTTTTAGTTGGACCTGATGGATTTTGTGTTTTGGAAATGAGACTGAGCAAAAACGATGTTGATTTTATCTAAAGATTGAAATTTTATGATTTTGGACTTAGTGATATTAGAAACAAGTTAATTCATGCTTGTTAGCCCTCATCTCATCCTTGTTGATTGCCATGTATTTTGAGACCACTAGGATCACTTTTATCACAATGTATATAACAATTCAGAATTTTCCTTAATCTTCCACAAGTTACAATCATTGATCCACGCCAATGCTGATGTGGAATTTGTCTCCTTGCTGACTGTTTCTTATTTGATTTTTAGGTTCGTATATCTACTAAACCTGATGGTCAAGGTGCTAGAGGTTTGGCTTGGCACCATGCCAAATGTCTCTTGGAACTATCACCATCAATTCAAGTGGATAAGTTATCTGGCTGGAATAGTCTCCCATCATCTGATCAATCAGCTGTTAGTGACTTGGCTAAGAAGGGTCGTCCTACGAATAAGGGGGGTATGGTGATTGATATGTTTAAAAAAGTCTGATTTTTACAGCCATTGCGTTTGTTGAATCTTGTTATTTTCATTTTTGCTACTTGCTCACTGCATTCCCTTCAGGTGGTAGTGGTACAAAAATTGAGAGTGAAGAGGGTAAAGAATCCACACAACAACACACTTCCAAAGGTGGCATAAAGCGGGGGAATGATGCTAAGAGTGAGCAGAAATCAAAAGTTGCTAAGGCCAAGGGAGATGTGTCTGTGGGAAGCACAGCATCAGTGAAGAATGAACCAAGGGAAGCATGTGATCTGGAGAATAAAATGGAGACCCAGAGCAAAGAATTCTGGGCTCTGAAGGATGACCTCAAAAAGCATGTGACAACAGCAGAGTTGCGTGAAATGCTGGAAGTTAATGGTCAAGATTCAACAGGATCAGAACTTGATTTGCGTGACCGCTGGTAATTTAATCTCATGCAGTTTTAGCATGATGTTTAAGAAGTGATTGCCTTATCCCAACCTCTGCATTGTTAAACTTAATGTTTTCTATTCAATTTGTTATAGTCACTTTTTTCTATGTTCATAAGTTGTCAATGATTTTACCGACAATATATTTGGCTTTTTTGTTTGTTAGGCTCTCACTTGCTTTGAGTTCTATTGTAATTTTTAATGGACAAAACATAACTTATTCATCAAAATGAAATAACATAAATGCAAGCAAGTCCAGCATATAAATTCTAATTGGATGGGAGACAGATTTTCCAGATTCATTCTTTGTGGTGCATTCAAAAATTTTACTATGCAAAATATGTCAAATTCCCCTAACTGTAATTATTATTATGATTTTAGTGCTGATGGAATGATGTTTGGAGGACTTGGTCTTTGCCCAATTTGTTCTAGCTTTCTGCGTTACTCTGGAGGAATGTACCGGTGTAATGGATACATTTCTGAGTGGAGTAAATGTTCTTACTCTACCTGTGAACCAATACGTATTGAAGGAAAGTGGAAAATCCCAGAGGAAACAAATAATCAGTACCTCAAAAAGGTGTGTAAGGAAAAAACTGTCATGAAACAAAACCAATAAATTATGGCTTATGAGTATGCTTACTGTTTGCAGTGGTTCAAATCTCAAAAAGGGAAGAAACCGGTTAGGATATTGCCTCTTCAATCACCAAGGAAATCTGCTGAAAGTCAAATTACTTCTAGTCAACATCAATCATCAAACAGTGAAAAATTGCAAGATTTGAAAGTTGCTATCAGTGGATTACCTAAAGACTCCATTGTATTACTTCCTTTCATTTTCCCTTTTACCATCTGTTTTATTAACACTCATAAACAAAGTCCACCACCCTCTTCCCCCTCTCCAATTTCCATTCTGAGAAACAGTCATGTTTGATTTGCCTTTCTAGTATTTAGTACTCATCTTCTATGAGGTAATTTTACAGGCAGAATGGAAACACAAAATTGATGCCATAGGTGGGGTGTTTCATGCAAAAGTAAACAAAGGTATCTGCTGCAGAGACCAATTTATGAAGACTGGAATTCCAAGATATTTTTCTGTCTTGTGTACAATTTTTGTGATCTATCCCATGACTTATTTACTTGCAGATACTAACTGCTTGGTGGTTGGGGGAGCGCTCAATGATGAAGCTGAGATGCGGAAGGCAAGGTATGGTGCACTCAAATGGTCAATCTCAACTACTTTTTTATTTGATTAATTCTAAATATCACTGACTTGGAAGAGTTTTGATCTATAGGAGGATGAAAATACCAATAGTCCGGGAGGACTATTTGATTGACTGCATAGAAAGAAAGAAGAGACTTCCATTTGATAGGTACAAGGTTGAAACGATTGGTGAGGCTTCCAGCATGGTCACCATTAAAGTGAAGGGACACAGTGCTGTTCACGAGGCTTCTGGCCTACAAGATTCTGGTCACATTCTTGAGGAAGGGAAAAGTATATATAACACAACTTTGAATATGTCTGATTTGTCTACTGGTGTTAACAGGTAGGTTCATTATGTTTTAGCTTTCTTGTGCACCTTCAGTATAAATTTGTTTAGTTGGCTAACCAGGAAATTGCAGTTTGTTTTCTTCTGTGCATTGATGAATAAAAGTGAACCTAAAAGTATGCATGTAGATTTATTATGCTGCTACCCAATGTTTCATACAAAGCATCAAGCTGTCTACTGTCAAGAGCTGATATGTCTATATTCTGATTCTTATTTATTTCTTCTTCAGAAGGTGATTGACATTTCAGATATGCCTGGAATCTACTGATCACATTCTTATTCCTTAGATTTCTCAACACAATGGAATTATAAATGTGATTTTGTTTGACTGTGTTATTGCTAATAAATTAACATTGCATATCATGAATTTAATGTTTTTGGTAAAACTGTTTATTTTGTGGGGTCACTAGTTGTCTTGTATAGTTTTTTGATAGTGCGTCCTCCAGTGCTTTTGAAAAGCCATGATTTCTTGTTAGAAACAACTTACAGGAAGCTTTTCAAATTTTATGACATCTGTTTTATAATTTTGAAACCTTAACTTTTATGGCACACTTTTCTAAACGAAGTTTCCATAGCAAATTTTCATAGCATCTTCATCACAGTAGCTTTTGAATAGTGTGACACTCAGTAGATTTTCACATGCATGTCTCCACAATCAATGCCCTAACTTTTTCTTCCCATGTAAAGCTACTACATTCTCCAGATAATCCAAGAAGATAAGGGATCAGATTGCTATGTGTTTCGTAAATGGGGTCGAGTGGGAAATGACAAGATTGGAGGAATTAAACTGGATGAAATGTCGAAATCTGATTCAATCTGTGAATTCAAACGATTGTTCTATGAGAAGACTGGAAACCCTTGGGAGGCGTGGGAACAAAAGACTATTCAGAAGCAACCTGGAAGATTTTTCCCATTGGATATCGTACTTGTTTTATCTTATTTTTGGAATTATTTGTTTTGATGTAAATACTTAAACATTTCACTCATCAGGTGGGTGTTCAACTCATGGTTGTTATACTGGACTTGTAGGATTATGGAGTTAACAAACAGGTATCAAAAAAGAAAAAAAATGACAGTGACAGCAAACTACCCCCTCCATTAATAGAATTGATTAAGATGCTCTTCAATGTGGAAACATACAGGTTATAGTCAAATACTTTTTCATTTTATTAGCATATGTATGATGCTATACTGAGTCTTTTGTTCTGTAGAGCTGCCATGATGGAGTTTGAGATTAATATGTCTGAAATGCCACTTGGGAAACTGAGCAAAAGCAATATTCAAAAGGGTATGTTACACATTATTTTAAAACTTAATGAGCTATGATAGTTCCCTATTTCCTTTGCTTGATTGCATTGAGCAATCCCATAGTGTTTATAAAAATGATAAATGTTTGATTTTATGGGGGTCTGCTTCCTCTTTCCAGGGTTTGAAGCATTGACAGAGATACAGAATCTGTTCAAAACTAGCAATCCTGATCCGTCAGTCACAGAAAGCTTGCTTATTAATGCCAGCAATCGGTTCTTCACCATGATCCCTTCTATTCATCCACATATTATTAGGGATGAGGATGATTTTAAGTCCAAGGTGTGTGTACCATTTTTTATTCATCTTTTAGTTTGGGGTTTGGTAATGAAACATGAAACTAGATTGATTCTTTTATTTTATCTTAGTTTTGTACTTGCAACCATGACTCTAGGAGATTAATGATTTTTTGTCACTCCGTAAAACTTAGATACTGAAATAATGTAATTGCTAAACTTCAAATACAGTAATGAAGAATTTACGTTGGACCATCACATGATTTTTAAGGTTTGTTGTCCTGCAATTTGACCTTGGGAATTTAATCTCTAAATTTTAGGACCATTCAAATGGTAATCAAGACTTGTATAATTTCGTCTGTTCTTTGTTTCAATAATGTTCAAGGAATTTCAAATATATGAATGATTTAAAAATTATTTAATCTACCAGGGCTGTTCCTGATGACTTTTGCTCAAGGTTTTGCACATTTAATTCCCCTTTTAATATGAATAGTTTGGTCTTTCTTTTGTTGTAGGTGAAAATGTTAGAAGCCCTTCAAGATATTGAAATAGCCTCAAGATTAGTTGGATTTGATGCCAACAGTGATGACTCCATTGATGATAATTATAAGAAGCTCCACTGTGATATATCTCCACTTCCTCATGATAGTGAAGATTTTTGTTTAATTGAGAAGTTTCTCCATAATACTCATGCCCCCACACATACGGTATGATTATATTTGCTATACCAGTGGGTGTATGTGTATTAATGTCTATAGTGACTTATATCATTTCTGAAAATGTATATATTTCCACTATCTCTATAATCAATCTATGCAGGACTGGAGTCTTGAGCTAGAAGAAGTTTTTTCGCTTGAGAGGGAAGGTGAATTGGATAAGTTTGCTCCTTACAGGGAGAAACTTGGTAACAGAATGCTCCTATGGCATGGTAGGTTGTGGATATGTGATACTAGCTACTAGTGACTTGTATGTTTGCTGCTGTGAATTATTCTCCTATGATGCAATAGAAGAGTGGGAAAATTGAAGGAAAGGAATGAACAGATTTCTTAACAGGATAAAAAATAAATATAAGCTTCCAATCTCTAATGACTAGATGTCTATCATGGAATTCTCCTCATATATCGGATTACTCCATAGAAATGGCAAGATAAATACTAGACAAGTGACCAGAGGAATTCCAACTTCCAACATCTGAAACTTTTAGGTTGAAAATTATTTCATGTCAGATGGAATACATCAATTTCAGTGTTGAAGTACAATCAAATCACATGGATGACTGTTTTGTTGTAACATGCATACTGGAACCATAAATGAAAATATGATCAAACTTGAGTTAGACTTCTACCGATAACAAAAATGTTCTCTATTTTAGGGTCCAGGTTGACAAACTTTGTGGGCATTCTTAGCCAAGGACTCAGAATTGCACCTCCTGAAGCCCCGGCAACTGGATATATGGTTCTATCTATTATCCCTTCTCATAACACAATTTTCTCGGGTACCATACCTGATTAACTTCCATAGCAGTATTAAAATTTGAATATTTTGCATTGCAGTTTGGCAAAGGGGTTTACTTCGCTGACCTGGTCAGCAAAAGTGCTCAGTATTGTTTCACTGATAAGAAAAATCCTGTTGGTCTAATGCTTCTGAGTGAAGTTGCACTTGGAAATGTCTATGAGCTCAAGAAAGCTAAGGTCAGACTGCATTTAGCTTTTTTGTCAGACCAAAAAAATACCCTTATTTAAAATATTCTCTTGAAACTGTAAAACAAATGATTATTTCTTCCAAATAAGTTCAAACAATCACGTGTTTGATTATTTATAGATTCATATGCTTTCAAAATGAGCCACAATATTTGCATTCAATGCTGAATTGCTGCCAAATGGATTTGCAATAGGTTTTGGTTTCATACTGATTGTCTTTGTTCTCTGCGAAACAGTATATGGATAAACCTCCTGATGGAAAGCACTCTACTAAAGGTCTGGGCAAGAAAATGCCTCAGGAATCAGAATGTGTAAAGTGGAGGGGTGATGTCACTGTTCCTTGTGGCAAACCAGTGACATCAAATGTCAAGTCTGATCTCATGTACAATGAGTATATTGTTTATAATACTGCTCAAGTAAGTTTCAAGCCTGGTGAAGTTTTTCCATATCATGCCAATGAGCAAGAAGCTAGGATACTTGTAATTTTTGTAATAAAATTTAGTGGGAAATGCGATTTGTCACAGATAAAGCTCAATGTGATATTTTCTTTTCTTTTGGTAAACACGAATTTGACTGGATGTGGACTTTTGTGCAGGTTAAGATGCAATACTTGTTGAAGGTGAGGTTTCATCACAAGAGATGAGGATCGGGGAGAAGTTTGCTGTCCTGTGGTATTGTCTATAATGCAGTTTTTTGACCAATGACCATGACTTGTACGTAGTCATTTGGGGATTCTCTAGAATTGTCTTGGTAAGGTCTCATTTTGTGTTGACTGGAGATCTTTCAACGTTTTTTGTTTGGCGTGTAACTGCAGGGATCTATCTAGTAGAAACACGTCACTTCTAGCATCTCATGCAATTTGTGAGATCTGGTTATCTGTATAGAACTGCTAATTTAATCTTAAAACTTCTTGTGCACCAGTATAGATGCTTTTATCTTATAAAAACTATTCAATTAGTTTTTTTTATTTTTTTAAATCTTACTCTAGTGTGGTAATTTTTTGAATATCTATGCATAAATAGCAGTAAGAGCTATTTTCCCTCCTCTGTGAAGGAGGGTACCCAAAAATTTATGTTCATGGACTTTTTTTTTTTTTTTGGTGTACATTGGTGACACCAGGGATCATACCTAAGACATCGTGTATACTACCTCAACCACCATTAGGCTGACCCTTGTGGTTTTACGTTGATAGCTTAGGTCTGAGGTTACTTTGTGTTTCTTTAACCATATTCAGAAACTAGAACCGAGTGCAGAAGAAAAGCAACACTGGCGGTAACCAGTAAGGCCAAAAATTAAAAATAATAAATAAATAAAAGATCCAATGATTATGTGGTTGTGGGTATTTTGTTATAGAAGATATTACGTGGTCTGCATGTGTATCATGTAATAAGGTGATGCTGTTATTTAAGGCACCAATAAATGTTGATTATGACATTATGTCATGGAGGTATATAAAATTTGTGCACGTTACTTGCCCATGGCTATCAATAGTTTTTCTCTGTACTCAATGGTGGTGAGAACATAAAACTCGGGCGGCTCTTAGTAAGACCCAGACATGGGACTCTTGTTGATACAAACAGCCAATTCTCTTTGTCAAGTATGACTAACTGCTTTTATTTTATATTTTATGTGTATTTGTTATGATGTATGAACCACCTCTATATATTGTGTTCACTAATTTGTGGCTAATCTTACATCACTGACTAGTTCTTACCCCCAAAATACAGCTGGTTTTTAGTGAGACGAATGTTATGTAAGGGCAAGTGCTTTTATCATTTGTTTTGGTGTTTTCTGACGGCCTTTACATCTGAATCTATTCCAAGTATTTGAACTTTCCAAATTCATAGTGGCAGGTTTGACAATTGTAATTTGATGTATGATATTAAAAAACATTTGGAGTCCAATCTTTTGAGCGAGAGTCAATCTAGAAGGCAGATTTGGTTTTAGATTCTGATAACGACTTTGAGATAATCTTATATCTTGTGTTAGATGAATCTTTGAGCATATCATCTGGCCAAATAGATAAAACTGCAAGAGATTTGAATTTAATAATACACCCCTCAACCGATAAAGGATTTTAAAAGCCAAAACTACTTTAGTAATGACTTCCTTTCTTATGTCAAATTTAGTAACTACTGTTCTAGAACGAGATTGCACCAATTAGTAGTCCAACCGGGAACAATAGCTGAACAAAATTGTTTTGGGAACTCGTCTAACTTGTAGTTATTTCTGTTCATCCTTGATTTTATCCTTTTGAGGATGACTTAATTGTATTATTCAGGGGTATGTTTAGTCTTACATTAAAGTAGGGATGGATCTAGTGGATAAGCTGGGGTCTTATCTCCCCTCTCTGCCAAGATTCCTTATACATGTGAGCAAATTTTTTCAAAAAAACATTAATAGAAAAAATGAATAAAAAATTAGGATACTAAGATAACTTATGTTTAATTTCTTTTGGTAGCAAATTTTAATCTCTAATTTCATATATAAAATAAATTTTATAAAATTAGTTATTTTTATTATAAAATTTATTGTTTGATAAATAATCATTTATTAAAATAAATTTTAAATAATTGTCAATAAAAAATATTATCCACTTTCAGTTGGGTCTTGGATCCGTCCTCGCATATAAGGGAGATAAGTCTAAATTAGTTTTGTAAAGCTTGAACAATCTTTTTTCTAGGTCATAGTCTTGTAAAGTTGAGTTGAATGCTAACTTCAAATTTTTAATATTGTATTAAAGCGTGTTCTAATTCATTATTGGACCACTTATATTGTCATACTCCATACCCATGCTACACACTCGTAACCCCAAGTGTGAGGGGGTGTTGGCAGGACATATCTACAATACAATTGAACGAAATAAAAAAATATAATTAAAAATTATTTAAATTTTTATTTTTAATCAATGATAATTTTTATTAAAATTCTAACTAATTATAAATATAATTTATATTATATATGTGAAAATAAAGATAAAATTTATCATCTAAAAAAATTATACAAATATTATTTACAATTTCTTATTTTTTATTTTTCTATTAATTTTTTTTTTTTTTATCACATATATAAAGGGACTCTTAGAGGAGGGGAAGTCAAGGTCCATGCTTGCCTCCCTTGGATCCTTCCCTTTGTGGTGGAAAGTCATTAATTAGTAATTACACCCTTTTTAGGATGCTTTAAGTGCATCATTTATAAATCAATCTTGTGATATAGAGTTGGGCCATAATCCAAATTCTAAGAATTTAGTTAACCCTTAAATTTGTCTTATAAAGAATTATACATCCTTGACATAACTCGGAAATTATTGACATGTTTTCAATTCAAAATGAAAATGAACATCAAGATCATAGTGTTGAGTTTCTGTTTTAAGGTGCAACTTTTTTTAAAGAAAAAATTCATTAAGATGAAGTTTGTTTTTGTCGATTCACAAAATTTCTCCACAGTGATAACAAAGTCTAGCAGTATACACAATCTTAGGCTACCTGCATTGTCACGCTCCATTTCTATAAACTCTAAGTGTCAATGGGTGTTGAAAACTTATGTAATTGTAATCTCATGCCTTGCATCAATTGCGAACTCTTTAAGATGTCTTAAGTGCAACATAAAAAGCCATTTTTGTGATATTAAGTTAAAGCCATATACCCAATACTAAAACTTTAGTCAACTCTTAAAAATTGTTTTACAAATAATTTGTGTAAAATCGGTTAAATCAGCTTGAACGGACTCGCTAGATTTTTCTCCCTTTTGTCAAAGATAAACAGAGTAAATGATATAAAAATCGCTGAAATTTTAGGAAATTACATTGCATACCTCTTATTTTTTAGTATCACTTTTATTGTTTTCTTAGAAAATTTCAATGCAATTTTTTTAAAATTAAAGAATATTAATGTAATGTATAAAGAAGTGTTATTATTACATTTTTTAAATAATTAAAAAGTTTTACGTGAGATTAAAAAGTAGGAAATGGTCGTGTAATTTCACAAAATATGAAAAGATATTCATATAATTTACTTGAATAAATATTATGATAGTTGATGTTGTTCTGACTTAATATAATAGTGGGTCTAGGGTCATAATTATATTCATTTAGTTTCTAATTTTTTCTATTAATAAATATTGGTATGTTATTGAGTTCAAATATTACGAAAAACATTAATAATCTTTTAGAAAAAAAAAAACTAATCTTCTTATTATAAAGAAAAATAATCTTTTTGCTAAAAATGATGCAGCACAATAACAACATTCTAAAATATATCACTAGGTGTATAAAAGAAAACAAAAATATTTAGTATTACATTAAAAAGTTAAAATAACACTTGTTTCTAGAATAAAAATTGAAGTCTAGTATATGGTATAATAAGATAGTTAATTTGAAATATTTTATTAAATATTTGTGATTGCCTAAAATAATCATCAAGTGACTTTTATAATTACTTACACTAATAGTTTTATAGCTTTGATTAGCTTTTGTCTTAATTAAACAAATACTCCAATGAGATGAAGCTAAGTAGGAAGTTGTCGGTAGAGTTTACCGGCAGGTGGCAGTCTACTAACTCAGCGACAAACAGCAGCAGTTCCCAGGTGCGGCGTTCGGCGCAAAAATTGAAAAACAAAAACTAATCAAACAATTAATTCATTAAGTTCCAAAACTATACCAACTCCTCAACCCCTTACAATTAATTAAACACATACAATAAAACATTTACTTACACTAAATAAACTCCTAAACCAAACTAAAGCATAATTAACTTTAATTAACCATTTGGCCTTTATATTTTGGTTAAATTTTTATATCAACAAATTTTATCATATTAATATTCTATATTTAATTTTTTTAGCCATAGTATAAACTAATAAAAATAACAGATTTCATCTCTTTTTGGGACCTTCCTTAGATTGATATAATTTAAGATACTCAGAATTTGATAATGTCAACTATATATTTTGCAGTAGATATATATTCCCGGGAAATAAAATTGTTGATCTAGAAACTAAAATATGAAATTTTGAAGCATAAGACAAGTGAATAATTGAATAAAAAAAAAAAGAGGCATAAGAAAGTAGAGCTTACATTAAGTTGGTCTAACTGGATTTGAAAGAAGCAGACCCGTATTGCATCAAGCATTAAGAAATGTTCCCTCTGAACCCAACACATGAGCCTCACATGTCTCCATTCACATTTCTTATAAGACTCTTATTCCCTCTGCCCCCACTACTCTCTCTCCCATACAATAGTCCTCAGATTTTAGTCTTAGTTTGCACCATTTCCTAGTGTGCTCGTGTGTCTACAAATTTTATTCACTTCCTTTCTTTTCATTCACACATAAAATACACAACACAAAGTCACACACACATCTTTCTCTTTCTCTCTCACTTATTCACTCACTCATTCATTCACTCTTGGTTATTGCTAGCTATATTACTTACTACTATTATAGACCATGGCTTCTTCTGGAAGTGGAAATGGCTCAGGCTCTGGTTCTCCTTGCGGGGCATGCAAGTTTCTAAGGAGAAAGTGTGCTGCTGATTGCATATTTGCACCTTACTTTTGCTCAGAACAAGGTCCAGCTAGATTTGCAGCCATACACAAAGTGTTTGGTGCCAGCAACGTTTCTAAGTTGCTTTTGCATATACCAGCACATGATCGTTGTGAAGCGGTTGTCACAATCGCTTATGAGGCTCAGGCTCGTATCAGAGACCCTGTCTATGGCTGTGTCTCTCACATTTTTGCCTTACAACAACAGGTTGGTACTATTCTATGCTCTTACAAACCCCATCAAAATTTCTAAACTTTATGTAACTTTCTTCTTTTTTTTTTCTTTTCTGGAAAGGATAGATCTTATCATGTAAACATGTTAAATTTTTATGTTTATTAATTGTAATTCCTAATAGACATCAAATAAGTAACATTAACACTTATTTAATGTTTAACAAAATTTAAATGCAATTTTATTGATTTTCTTTTTGGTGTTATTGTCTAATTGAAAGTTTCATTACTGAACGTAAATATTTATATAAATTATTGAGATAAAATTATATTTTTTTTATTAAGAACAATATAAAAAATATGTGAGTTTTAATTCTTAATGTCTTCCTATCAAAGAAGAAAGAACTTTTTTAGTTTATCCTAAATAAAAATGAAATATTACAATTCTTCTATAAATCATTAGTGTAATGAAAATATATATTGATTAATTTTAAGTATATAAAGAAAATTTTCAATTATTTATGATGAGATTGTTTGATTTCATTTTTAGTTGAGGTGAGTTAAAATTTTTTAGAAAGAAATAGACTTAAAAATCCAAACATTTGCACTAGCTAGTCACGCATTCATCAAATTCTCTTTAGCTAGAACTTGGTAATTTTTCTTTTTCATCCTCCTCTAATTGTTTTTGGTGTGTGTTTGAAATTTGGAAATCAAAGGGGTCATTCAACCATGCTAGCTACTTCTGTCTTTATCACTTGGTTGAAGTCTAGCTACCTATTTTTGCCTTCTATGGTGCCTCAAGGGTCAGCCCAAGAATAATATTTATTGCCATTGGCTATATAAAATACACACCAGTCAATTTATTCAGAAACAAACAAAGTCTCTAATCACCCTCACCAAAATTCTGACTCTTCTAATTTTCTTACATTTTCCTTTTGTTGAAATGTAGGTGGCATGTTTGCAGGCACAGCTGATGCAAGTGAAGGCTCAGATGGCTCAGAACCTGATGGATTCAAGAAGCACAGAGAATCATCACCAGTGGCAAGGGAATAACAGTGTTACAGGACAACCAATGAATCATCCATTTTGTCCTACTTACATGAACCCTATATCTCCTCAAAGTTCTCTTGAGTCAATTGATCATAGTAGCATCAATGATGGAATGAACATGCAAGATATACAAAGCAGAGAGGATTTTATAATTCAAGCTAAGGAAAGATCATACAACAACAATGACTTGGGGGAGTTGCAAGAATTGGCACTCAGGATGATGAGGAACTGATGATTTAGTGCATGTTTGGACTCAAATCACATCAACTTGTACTTGTATGTGGATCCTTAAAATAACTAATAGTTATTTTGCGGTTAAATTTGACGTAATTTTATCTCAAACACGGATCCGCAGTGCTGAACTAAACATGAAATTAATGACTTAGGTTAGCAGCAAAGGCTAACCTTTTTCATGTTCCTTGATGTTGAAGGGTATGATCTCTTGCTAGTGGTGTACATATAATGAGAGTGTCTTGAAGAAAATTGGCCATATCTGATAAGCCTAAAGTTTAAACTATGCATTAGGCTTTTCTGTTCATGGATTCAATCCAAAAGAAATTAATTCTTTGCAGACTAGCTAGTTGAGTCTCTTTCTTAATTTCTCTATGCTTAATGCTTTATCTTAAATTAGTAGTGGTAAACTTAATCTGAGTCTAGAAAATAATGTGGTTTTTGTTATGTGAATAACAATAAAGCATAGACAGTGTTAAACAAAAATGGCAAAAGGGAAGCCTAAAGAATAGGGGTTGCCATAAATTATTATGCACTCTTTGCCTGTCAAACTTCAATAATTATGGTGCATACCTTTGAATTATGAGTTGTCCTTGGTTTCTCCCCTTAAAGGGAGATTTTTTTCCAACAAAACCACACGCTTAATTGAACTTTCTAGATGACAATGCTTGACACGTTCAACTTTTTGTTTTTATTTATAATGGGAATCCCCATTCTAGGTTAATTTACATTTGTTAAAAGACAAGAGCATATGGTCTCAGCTGTCTACTTTAGTGAATAATCTCATTCACATTTATGAGTTGTTTGGCTACAAAAAGTAATCTAAAAAAATACTTTAGAGACTAAGTTTCAATTTACTTAAAAATGAACACTAGACAGTCTTCTATTTTATTTGATAATTTGTTATTTTTTTTCTAATTTATAAAGAGTGGAGGGGGAGGGAGGGAAGCAACAAAGGGACCAAAAAGAAATCATGCATAAGCCTTAATCATTACATATTTAGTCCATAATATAAGTTTCAGTCTTTTTCTTCCCATTTTATATATGTTGCAAAAACCGGTGTGAGGAGCTGAAGTCAAAAGTGATCAAGATGCCCCCATCTTCTTCAACATGTTTATATCCAAATGCAATGTTCCCTTGGATGCATTGATGAGACATTTTTCCAAGATTTCTTTTTGCAAGGCAGGGGCTATATACAAGACTTGAATGCTATATCAATATAGTTAAAGGCAAGCACAACACTAGGGTCAGTACGACTCTAATGGACCCCACTTGACTAACTAATAGGTAGTTTTACCTAACTATTACTATGTTAATCTAATTGTAATATCAATGTCCCAATGGTTTTGTATTCGTACAAGTACACAAAGTGTCTCTCTAATTGAATACACGGCCAACACATGATTATTTTTTAATTTTCAGGATTTTTGAAAATATTAATTAAAAAATTAAAAAATATATATTTAATATATAAATCACAAGTGTGTGAAAAAAAAATATGTTCACTAACGTAATTTTATATATCTTTATGAAAGAAAAAAAACTCTTTCACAAAGTACCCTTAAGAGATTGATTAATATATACTTGATTTTTATTTGTGGTTCTGTAATGCCTAAAAATATTAGTTAGAGTTGGCAAACGGATTTGCCCACCCTTTATACTTGTACATGTAAAACTTGCACCCGTAAACCCATATACATGTACGTGTAAAACTTGCACGCGTGAAACCCTAGGTACAAAGTTCGCAATTTAAATGGGATCAATTTTAATGAATTCACAATTATACCGACAAAACTTGTTGGTTAAACAGGCCTGCCTGCAATTGTAAAAATATATGTAAAGAATAATCTAAAATTCTAAAATATAAATGATTGAGCTTATATGAATGAAAAAGTTGTAGTGTAAGCTTTCTACCTCCGTGCGTAAATCTGTATAAGTTTTCTATTTTGATCACGAATCTATACGAGTTTTTTATCTAAGTGAATCTTCGTTAACTAATAGCTACACCGATAAAAGATGAAGGCATGAGGTTGGATTGCACTAGAACGAGAATGAGCTCGCATGTAGCAACCGTTTAGAAAAAAGAAAACCTAAGTCTTTTATCGTGAGAAAGAAAACATGAGCATCTCTTGAAGGAAAGAAAATCTCAACCGTTTAGAAAAAAGAAAATCTAAGTCTTTTATCGTGAGAAAGAAAACATGAACATTTCTTGAAGGAAAAAAATCTTAAGGTCTCGCACTCAAACATGATCATGAAACTAACTTTAAGTTTCTAATATTATTTTATATTTACTTTGATAAAAATAATAATAAAAGTAATAGTTAATAATAATTTTTCATTAAATTATTTGTAGGTATTGGCGAAACCTGCGGGTAAACCTGTTTATTCCATCAGTTAAGCAGACTTGATTCAAAAATTCGCAATCTAAATTAGTTCAAGAAAATGAAGCTCACATGTTATGTGATCTATGGATTATGTAAGTCAATCATGAACTTAAACTTAAATGTTTGGCTCTAACACTAGTCAAAGAATCAAGGGAGTGTATTCAAATGAGATTTCAAAGGATTTTAGATAAAAAAAAGTCTTATGATGTTTAATTAAGGGTATCTTGTGTTATTTAATTAAAATAATTGCAATTTTTTAACAAAATTATCAAAGTGTTGTGGTATTCAATAATAAAAATCATGAGTTTTTAAAAAATTAGAAAAGTCTTGTGGTATTTAATAAAGACTCTTTACAACTTAAAGAAAAAATCTTAATAAAGTGTTGTGGTATTCAATAATAAAAATCATGAGATTTTAAAAAATTAGAAAAGTCTTGTGGTATTTAATAAAGACTCTTTACAACTTAAAAAAAAATCTTATATATTTAAAAGTATATATATCACGATGAATTATATGATATGATAGCATTTATCATAAACAGAAAATATAAATACTTCTACTTCAACCCTTAAGATTTTATAATAAAAAAATTCTTCTATAATATATAACATTTTTTTTTTTATCTCCAAACACATTGTATCACCCTCATGTATTATTATTATCACTAGTTTCATCTCCATATAACCGTCACTAATATTGTCGCCACTAAATTATTGTCATAATCACTTTTGTCATAACCATGATTATTATTACGAGTCACATATGATGAAAATAGTGATAAATTGAAAAAATAATTATATGAATTTTTATAATTTAATTTTAATTTTAATCATTATTTTTTTTTGTTATAGTAAAAAATTTAATTATAATAAAAGATGATGAAATTGTTTTAATAAATCTATAGAAATCTTATATGTCATTATAGTTTTACAAAATCTTAACAATATTTTTAAAATATTTTATAAATTATTATATTCTTTTGAAATCTTTTATGATATAATATTCTTTCAACGTCCTAGCTGAATATACCCCAAGAAAAACTATGTATTGCGTAAATTATAAATAAATAAAATTAAAATTTTCCATACATCCGCAGGAAACATTTTCCTTTCAATTATTAACCAATACCATTGTATGCCTTTTATTCAACCAATTAACCTGATTGTGCAGTCACACCATATAAAGAGCCTAATCCTATAAAGCGTTGCACAAGGGAACATAGCCTTCAATATTTTTGAAGGCACTGCTTTGATTTGGTAGAGCCAATTAAGATGAATAAATTTAGTTGGGGATGTTGACCCTTTTACGTATGGTGATGATGATCAAATAATGAAATAGTTGTAACAATAAATAGAGAGAAATAGTGAACCGTACTATATTTCAAATGGATTCGATCTTGCAAAGTGCTATATTTTAGAGATTATAATTAAGCTTTTACATGTACTTTTAAAATTAACTTGATGGTTAATGGTGAAACTATTTTATGATTTCATTGCATGGTATAGTCACGTACTAATTTGACCGGTGATTAAAGCCGAGCATAAATTGTGTACCTTATAAGTTTATTTAAATACAAGAAAAATATAATTTGGTCTTGGACTTGTACACACACAATAATAGGTGATACCTTGAGTAGGGGAGACAAATAGATATGTAGTGATCTTGTTCAACACTTTCAATATAGAATTCAACTATGGGGACCATACGCAGAAACTCGTAGTGAAGCACATGTAGCTAGAGCTAGCTCAAGAGCAAGAGAAATTCAAGTATCACCTAATAATGATTCTTATGAAAATTTGCATGTGTGTGTGTCAATTGGAGTCACTTGAATTTTATATTGAAGTCTTAATTTTCAATTGGAGTCAATTGAATTTGTTTCCTTAAAATAAATGGTTCTCAATCATGTAGAAAGTTGAGATCCAGGAGGCAGAAGAACTAGAACTAGCTGAAAGATCTCCTATGGTTATAGCCTCATAGGAGCGTCAGAAAATGAATCAAGTGTGCAGGCCATGAAGGTTGTTAAGTATTAATGGACCACCTTTAGAACCTAGGATGAACAGAAACTTGTATACGAACCATATATAAAATAAACATCCTAAGCCATGTAAAAAAATATTATATACACAATCAGTCCAATTAAGATGCCATTAATCGCATAATTTGTCTAAGCATTAAATAATCACAAAGCAGATAAAAAGAACGATTAAAAAAAGATACACTTTGCCGGACCATAACTTGCACCTGGAAAAGTAATTATAATTTGGGAAGATGATTAGCTGAACGGGAGAGCAAAAGTTGTTAAAAAAAAAAAAAAAAGTAAAATGGAACCTGCACTATGGGATGAGAAGAGTTGTATTGGTCTTTGCTTAATTTGATAAGTTGTTATCTAATGGAAAAAAAAATTTTATAAACAATTATAATATAATACTAGATAATTTGTTATTAAATGTGTGAAGAGAAAAATATGTATGTATGTAAATTATTTATCAGTAAATTGTCTAGTAATTTATTTAGTTAAATGCGTATTATAATTAATTTTAAAATAAAGTTAAAATGAAAATAGAAACAGAGTATGGGAGTAAGAAGATCAAAGTTAATTAATTATCATTTAAGTGACTTCCTCTATTATTCATCTCTAGAAATATTTTGGTTTCGTTGACCACCCACACATTCATTATTTATACCTGCTCACTTCACATATAAATTCTCGTGAATTTATTTTTGTCATTGCTTAAAAGACTTTTTAACAAATAAGAATATTATATATGTTTATTTAGGTAAATTTATATTACATTTATTTCTCATGTATTTTATATATATCCAACTTCTGTAATTAAAGTTGAAATTAATAAGATAACAACTTAACAATGAGTATAAAAAAATTAACAAACGGCGTTCAATAAAGCTAAAGGAAATGTGATAAGTAGACTTAAGTTTACCCATTGTTGTTACTTATATATTATAAAGGACTCCTGATCTCAGTGAATGGCGTTCTTTTGTATGTAAAATAATGGGTAGATCTATAAGAATATCTTTTTATTAATTAGATTAATAAAGTTATATTAAATTTAATATCATCAAATAGGAATAATAGTATTTTAGATACAGAGAATCACCAATTATGAAGTATATTTGATCCCCGGGATTGGCGAAAGGACTCTTTGTATTAGTTTATATATTAATCTATGATTAAGATATAAAAAGTGGGAGACACGTGCAACTTTAAATATTTGACTTAACATGGATGTCACTCAAGTGTATTTAGAAGGAGGAGTTTGTCTTCACAAGAAACAACTAACTACCTTTCTTGTTACTTATCTTATTAGAAAATTCCATTAGAGAAGAAGAAAATAAATGAAAGTTTGGCAAGCCATGTTTGCATCAAAAATATTTATTCTAATTGATATTTATTGAATAATGAAATGATTGAAAGGAGAGTGCAGTTCTTTATTTTATAGATTGAAAAAACTTATTGAATCATGATTAGTATTTTACGTCATTAATGTAAATATTGACAATTTTTTTATTTAATCAACTAAATGATAGAGTTGATTGATAAAATAAAAAATAATTATTTAACTTAAAACTCAACTATAAAATCTTTTATATTTCTCTCTTTCTTATTTTCTTATAAACAGTCGCACTTTTTTAACTTAAAAAATTCTTTTTTAGAAGAATTTAATTTTTTATTTCTCAATTTCATTTATTTTATTTCTCACCTAATTTTTTCTATCTTATTCAGTACATCCGTCATAAATCTAAAAATCAAGTCAATTGAAAAATAATTTAATTAGAACATGAGGCAGAGTCAATCAATGAAAACTAAATAAACTAGATCAATATTAATTTGATCCTTAGATAAACTAAAAAGTCAATGCAATGAACACATTTATCTTAAACAAATACAAGTAGATATGCATATTTCTTTGGTGTAAATGCTGATAATTTGCTCCCATTTAACTTTCCTATTCCTCCTATAATTTTTTACTCGCCATAAAAATTCTATTTTACTAAATAACTAATTGTTTAATTAGCCTTTAATTTGTTAACAAAAAATAAATTGTTAGTATAATCATTGTCAAGCTACACTAACAATAAAATGTATTATGCTAATAACAAAGTGATATATTGATGACTTTTCTTTTTCTACAACTAGTTTATGGTCGTATCAAACAATAAAAGGGGTGGGAGAGTAATGACATTGATGCAAGTAGGTACCAAACTATTACTGAATTACTACTATTAACTTAGGTCAATTAAGAACAAGTAACAATTCAAACCCAGTAAGAAAATGAATTAAAATAACTAGAAAATTTGATGAAGTTCAATTTAACAAATGATTAGAGAATGAATTATATTTTTTATCTTCCTATACAACGATTTTACACTCAATTCAAGTCATACATAGAAAACATCAAATTGCAATTCAAAGGTACCCTAAAATCTCATGGCTTCGAAGGTTGCTTCTACCCTTTTCCTGATTATTTACTTATTATTCGGTTAAGCCATCAATTCATGTCACATTTTCTTTTCTTTTGCTTGGCGTTTGGGCTACATATCACATTTGGGTCATCATTTGAAACTGAGCCCATGTTGGGCTTGGATCAAGATTTGAAACAAATTCCATGCTTACCTTGGGTCAGTATTTAACACTCAGTCCATGTTTTCCTTCATTCTTTTCTTTTAATTACGATTAGATTAAAAATAAAAATATTGGAGATAACTGTGCATTAAACTTAACAAATATCATTAAATGCGAGAGAAAAGAATGATTTAGTAAAATTAGAAGCATTACTTGAGATAACATGCGCCCGATTTATCCATCATTCATAACATGCATACTAGCTAGCTAGTAGTTTAATTTTGGATTTAGATCTACTTTCTCTTGCAAAAACCTTGTTATTCTAGAAGTCTACTCTAAAAAATGATTATTTAGTAATCTCCATTTTTCCAAAAAATAAATGACTCTTTTTTCTGTATTTTCAAAAAAGAAAAATACTTAATTAAAATACTACATCGTTTTTAAAATTACGTGACTTTGAGTTTCTTGTTGCACAGTGTAGGAGTAGGATAATCCTTATCAAGGCCAAAGTAAAGTTTCAAAAAACATTTCCTCGCATGAAAATAAATAATAAGCTTTTCATATACTTAAATTGCTTGATTTAAAAAAAACAATAAAAAATCCATTTTCATATTTATATCAATAACTAAAATGGTAAAACAATTTTTTAAAGGAAAAAATTAATAGAAATTAGGACATTAAAATGATTATTTTTTCAAAAAAAATTAAAAATTAATTTTAAATATTATTTTAGTCTAAATAATAATCCGTGTTCAAATCTTGACTATAAAACTATTTTTGAATACTTAAAAATAAAAACTTTGTTACTCATAATTATTTTACTTACCCTAAGCAGAATTGTTTCTCATGAATATTACCTGTGATCTCTTACCAAAATCTAAGACAAGTTTCTCACACTTAGCGCGCTAAGGACAGATATATAAATTAGTCAAAAGCATGCAAGTAACTTCTATGAGTGCATAATATAAATGTTGAAAATAAAATAAAATAAAAACATACATACTAGCATTTAAATTCTAAGAAGTAATTAAGATTAAGTTTTCTTTCATTATAAATTTAACAATTATATATATATATATATATATATATATATATATATATATATATATTGTATATTGACAAAATTACATGTGATAATACAATTTTTTACACTGTTAACATAGACCCACAATATATCTAAATACTCAATTTCTTATAGAGAAGGTTTATACCAAAAAAAAATTAAGGCAAGACTAATTAATTATAAATTGTTAGAAAATTTTCTTGTTAAATTTTTTAAAATTACATAAAATATACAATATCTTTATCGACAAATGTAAACTGGATATAATAACAAATATGATCAGTTTATATTGTGTTTTTAATGAAAAATAATTTATAGTAATTATTAAAGTTGAGCAAAAAATCCCCAAAAGAATAAATTAGTATGTAGATAATGTTGGGAAGAGAACAACTTTAAAACTATAGTACAACAGCTAGGAGCTGTGTAAGACAGTATGGACCACCATTATAATTATAAGTAGAAGCTGACTTGAATGGAAAAGGCATATCTGAATGTATTTGAAAATATGGCGAGACACTGACTGAACATGGGTCACGATTATAACAAATGAAAGCATTATTCTCTGTTAATATTATACTCAAATATGCACTGCACCAGCCCATTAAGACAGCAGAGAAAATTAATGAAAGCGTGATACTAGATTGCATGCTATTTTTTGTAGCCAAAATATATGGGAGAGCAAGTGCATCAACTTAACTAGTTATCATACATATATACAAGCTATATATATCCCAAAAAACAAAAAGAAAAAAAAAAAAAAAAAAATCATTTTAGTTGGTCACACATGTACACGACACAACAATATTTATTACTGTACATATATTTCTTATCATCTCTAACACGCTTATAAACATTTGTTTTAGTGATGATTCCAATTAATGTATTGTTCTTCGCATTTATTCAGCATAAAGGTGTTTCAATTCGTTTCCCTGAGTATTGAATCCTTTTCCTTACATTTTTCTTTATTATATATATCGATCAGTATTCAGTAGTGTTCGCAGACTAGGTACAACGTTTATTCAAATATAAATAAATTAATATGGCGTGGGAGACATGAAATTTCAGATTTAACAGTCACTACAGAAAAGAACTAGATGTTTGTGGCACTGAATTTGCAGTCATCAGGTTCATCTTTCAAGTTGAGGACTATACATGCATAGCAAAGGACAAAGCTACAGAGAGGCTTCAAAATTCTCTCTCTCTCTCTCTCTGTAGAAGCTAGCCTCAGCTCATTTGATGCAATAAAGAGTAGTACTGTCAATACTGACACAAATACTCCCTTGAATAATTTTGTTTCTCTTTTATCTGAGGTTTAAAGTTGTATAACACAGATTTAATTAGAAATATAATTAATATTCTTATTTATATTAAAATTGTTTATTATTTTAAAATATGATGGAAACACGTTCTCTACACTAAAAAAATCACGTTTATGTTGTGAAAAATACAAGAGTTAAAATTAGTAGTATTCACTTGGAGTCTTCTAGTCCAAACTACAAGCATAACATAAATGTTAGAGTCTTTTAGAGTCCAAACCAGTTATAAGCCTATTTTTTCCATTTGTTTTCATCTGGAGTGTCTTGGAAATATTTTAAAATATGGAAACAAACACATTCGTACAAACATGCATATTAGACAGTAGTGAACAAGAAAAATGGAAAAAGAAAATATCAGTAGTGTAAAAAATGAATGTTGGCTATATATTTCTAGCTCCCTCTTGCCTATATTTCTTCAAGATATCCTATCTCTCCAAAATCGAAGTAACAACGGCAACATTTGTAGTTTGAATATTCAATATATAAAATTACACCAGCTTCTGGTTTGCTGAAACAAAAGGTGAATGGTGGACAAGAAGAAACGCAACAAAGTTTCATTATTGATCAACTAAAGTGCTTTGCCAGCTAGAAACAATCATTCAGGAAGAATGTTGTGTCTGTGTGTGTGAAGCATATATTTTAGTTGCATTAATTACCCGAGCAATATGCTCTCTCTGCAAATATGTTCCTTTACCCTCCAACCTAGGGATTACTTGTTTCCGAGAATTAGGATTTACTTTGTTCCATATAGATAGGGTTTCTGATGGATTAATATACATCAGTTACTTTGGGATTACCATTCCTTATTCTATTCCAAATGTTTGCCAATGCAAAGCTTTTTTATTTGAGAAGGGAAAGTAAATGTCAGAAACGCATCTATGTGACTGTATTTGTTAGGTCAACATTTAGGATCTTCATTAGGTTCATAAACAAACCCCATTTAGCTCATACAAAAATCATGGTTTTATCTCTAAGAAATTCATTATTATTCTAATAAATACCAATATTACACTAGAGTTCTAGTCTAAACAAAACAATACTAGGATATGGATTTCCATTCCAATTATATATATATATCAACATTTCTAGGCTTCCTAAGGTTATTTATGGCAACATATTAAGAAGTGCATGCTTCACAACATGTAGAAGCAATTCAAAATTGATAACGTTGTCTTCGCCAATTCTTTCACTTAGACTCTGATCTTTCGTGAAGCTAATTAATTTGAGTACTCTAACCAAAAGCCACCTATTGAAGGTTATCCACTTAAGTCATTAAAGGTCCATTGCCTTTGCATGTCATAGGACATGGAGTTGCAACTCTCTTCAAAGCTAGAAAATGAGATGCTTCCATCTACGGTTCCTGAATTTTCATAATTTCCTCTAGGGTTTGGGTCCATGAGAGTATTATTATTCCCATAAATCTGTGTTGAGGGAGTGGTTGACATGTTAGGAAGAAATTGTGAACCCATGTTAGAATTCTCCAACTGGAACCAACTTTGAAGATCTTGAGGAATAATAGGTTTCCCCAAGTATTTCTCATTAGGGTTTTCAGTGGCAGAGGCATTGAGATAGATCTGACCTGCTTGTTCCCTGAGATAAGCTAGTTGTGCTTGTAAATTTACCACCTACAAAAATCAAAGCAAAAAATTAAGTATATACTAATTAACTAGTAAGCACAAATCAGTTAGGGTTTTCAATTTCATAGCATGGTTTTAAAATTAGTCTGCTACTCAATTGTGGCCAACGATTTTGAACTCACCACAACTGTCCTGACCTCAATTGTGGTCTTATCAGTTGCATTTTTTTCACAATTTCAAAGATCTCAAAAGAACTAACTGTGACCATAATTTAAAACCATGTTACATAGTAAGATTAATGTTTATGAGAGGAGGAAAAACCTGTTGTTGGAGTGCAAAAATATGTGCAACACAGCCATAAATTGGATCCTGAAGTCTAGCTTGAGCTTCATAAGAGATAGTGACTGCAGCTTCACAACGGTCACTGACAGGGAGGTGAGCAAGGAGTTTTGACACATTGCTTGCACCAAAGACCTTATGAATGGCTGCAAAATGTGTAGCACCCTGTTCATGACAAAAGTAAGGTGCAAAAACACAACCTCTGACACATTTCCTTCTCAAGAATTTGCAGGCTCCACAAGGAGAACCAGAACCAGTCATCTTAATTGAACTTTTGAGAGTGCTAATTTGTGGTCTTAATTTTAGGATTTTGGTTGTTTATGGGTTCTCTTTAGCTTTGTGCAAATCATAATCAATAATCACCTTCTTATATACACCACAGCAAGAGGAAAGGGTGGATTAGAGAAAGGAATATTTAATTATACTAGGTCCCCTTAATGGCCTACACTGTTCATTATTTTTCTTCATATAAAACACTATCATCCCCCTCTACCAAAATTTTATTTGTCAGAAAAATGAGATTCCATTCAACATCCTTATACGACAAAAGAGGTAGCATTAACCAAACCCATTTTGTTTGATGATTGGATCTATCTGCTCTTGTCCTTTCTTTTCTGAATGAAATGTATTGCTACCTTTTAATGTGAGAGCCGCAAGTACATTTATTGAAGTACTTCTAGAAAACTACACTTACTTCACCGTGAGAATATGGAAACGGAGGAAATAAAATTTTATGAAAAATATTTGGTTGAGAATACAGTACTAATTTTAATTATTTATAAAATTTGAAGAAAAAAAATTAATGACAAAAAATATGTATATATATTTCGATTGAGTTACCTAATTAATTATGTATTATATTGCGGTTGACCAGGAGAAAAAATTAAAATTGTATCGTTAAAATTCTTTTTAAAATGTAGGTATTAATCAGAGTAAAATATGATGTATTCTTTTACCATAATATTTCATAAATATCTTAATTTCTTTTATCTCCATGCAAAATTTTTAATTATTCAAAGAATATTACATTAAGTCGCATGTATTATACTAATGTGTCAAGTATAATATCTACAAAATATAAGAAATATTAAGTTAATTTACTCAAAAATTAAAAATTAAAATGTTTTTGACATTTTTACGATTACAATATTTATTTATTTATGTTTTCTTATGATTTTTATAATAAATGTTTTTTTTAATTTCTCAACTATTTAGCTAATAAGATTCTTTATTTTTATATTTTTTTGTTACAATGATAATTAGATGATGTAACTTAAAACCTCCTACATCTTATCTTAAATGTAACTACTAGGTCGACCTATTGATTATTATGGTGGGTAATTTTATAATTGTTTACTGATTAGTAATTAAGAATTCATATTATAACACTTACAGCGTTAAGAGTAAGTAACTTATTTGTTAATTAAGGTAGATGCTGTTTTTCTTGACCAAAAACATTTTATTGAAACTTGGAAGCAAGAAGAAATACCTTCCATTATGCGACAAAAGAAGAGTGCCCAATTGTTACCCAACGCAATTCTTTTTTTCCTGGCCACGTACGTTTCTTAGTTGTTTATACATCATGTATATGATTGGTATAATTAACAAAATAAAAAAATGGCATTTTGAGGAGTTCTCTATGTACACTGCAATGAGACTTGTTCTTTTGAATACCAACATTTTTAGTCGGGAATCAGGTTGTTATCTTAATCTTTATTGGTACTCTTAAAAAAATTATTCTTATGAGCATGCATGTTACTTAATTAAAACGCTCCTTCTAATTGTTTAATTATGTAGTAAAATTCACAAATCGAAGGTCAATTTAATTAACAAAATTGAGTCACAGAAATATTTAAACGGCCGAGACAAAAACAACAAGTGATTAAATTAATAAATTACACCAAGGTTCCCCACATGTTATATATTGTCCAAGAAAAGAGAGAAAGAAACGTGCGTGTTAACATATTTAATTTTTTTTTCATGAAAACTGGGTTTATGTCTATGTGTCGTCCCGTTGCCACGAATTGATGACTTTATTAATTAATACAGAAATTCTAATTATTTACTAAATTTTAATAATGTTATAATACTTCTTTTTTATAAAAATAAATTGATATATATTTTAATTATAAGAAATATAAATTCATTTTTAAATATAATATTATTTACTATTTTTTATATTTTCAATTTATTATGAAATTTATTAACGAGTCATTCACTCATTTTCAATGCACTTATTTACTTCTTAATAATTTGTGTCACATCAATTGATTAAAAAAAAATATCACTTAAATAATGACTAGTGTCACTAAATATAACCATCACTTAAACTATAAAATTTTATGAATAATTTTAATTGGAATACGGAATTATAGTTATAATTAATTTAATTATTTTTATTATTCTCGAAGAATTAGTCATTTATATTAGATCTGAAGTGTATAAAGTAGTTTTTTTTTAAAAGTAAAATCATAACTCTCGGTCATATATACGGAAAAAAGTTATACTAGACAGTTTTCCCATTAACCTAAATTGAAAAACAAGAAATTAGAAGAATGAAAGCCTTAATGCAATTGTCAAAAACATAAAAACTAATTTTAAGTATAAAACGAAAATCACATCAACAACCTATAACCAAACAGTTATTAATTTATTGATGGCCGCACAAATTACAATGGTACTTGTACTGGGAGAAAGAGCATAGTGAATTGGGGTTAGAACTTGATCATTATATATATTCAATTTGAGTTCAATAAGAGTTTAAACAAATAATTACCCTAGCCCACATTGTCAAAGTTCAATAATATGGGGACACTTTTCCATTTGGGGGTCTCTCTAGCTAACATGTTAGTAGCTAGGGATTGGTGTTTTCCATGAACAAACAGTGATAATGGTTGTTAACGAGATTGATTAGAAATTAAATATGTCAAAAAATTAATGATTAACATTAATTTCCTTGTGGATCCTTGTTATGGGAATAATCATTGTCCTCTAAGTACAGGTACTCAAAATGTAAAGCAGGCCCGAAAAAAAAAACACGACAAGGAAAAAAAGAAAAGCAGATTCCGAAAATGAGTGAAACAAACGGTTATGACACAAATTTGAGATAACATAGAAGCTAATGAAGACAGAGTGAGGGGCTAAGAGATGTGATTTGTTTGGCCTTTTGAAGAGTTGAAATTGTTTAAGCCTTAGAAATCATGGTTTGTCGAGCAATACCGTATAAATAATTAATTAACATTATCAAATATTGTACATATACTCTTTCAAAACTTTTAATCACTTTCTTGTGTCGAGGATAGGCACTAACATGTAGACCCAACACAAATGTGCAATGGGACCCGCATTCAGTACTAGCTAATAATGACATTCTAACAAAAAGCCACAAAAGAAAATAAGTAAAATAATACAAATAACTGTTGAGACTCTCATGCCACTTAGAGCCATGATTGAGTGAGGAAAAGTTTATATTTAGTGATTCCTAAAAATGTATATAGTTTTTTTCACTCTAGGGGTATTTTTCTTTGGCGATATAGTAGATTAATCCTTTTTTAAGTGTAAAAATTATTAAAATAAAGTTTACTTCACACATAAAAATATAACATCTTTTCCATGTATATAAAATAATAACTATTAAAGCCCATTCAATATGTTTAAAGAATCTAATTGTATGTCAACTATACTAAATTTATTGGTTAATGCATAATAATAAGATATAAAGCTAATATATCATGATGATTAAGGCAAATAACTAATTAAATAATGTGTTTATATTGTAACTAACTAGATGAGTACTCAACCAATTAACAAAACCAATCAAATCACGCTGACAATAAATATTTGCTTCAGAGGGAACTGGAAAGTTGAACAAAAAAAATTGTACTTTGTTTTTAATCTTCACTTTATAATTTAAACTTCCGAAAATTCTAATTCATAGTATTTGACCGGTTTATCACTTTCAAAGCCTGAACTGATCAAGTTGAATTTGGATATGAAGGAAAGATAGCCATCCCTAATGTGACTTATTCACACCCCCAAATTATTAATACTCTTATTTAATCCATCAAACATTGAAAATATAAATAGAGGACGAAATTATGTTATCATTGCGAATTTGCAATCGACTTTGAACACTGCAGACAGGTATTAATCGACTATGTATGTATTGTATTTAAATAAAATTGAGCAATAAATAATTAAGCTCGATATTCATCATGGTTCTAATATATTCTTTCAAAATCAAAATTATTGGGAGTACGGGGAAAATAGAGAATTAATATTTCCATCTAATTAGAAATCTCAAATTATATGGAAGGTGTAGGATTTTACAACCCAAATAAAAAGAAAAAAATCTACGAGTGAGAGCTCTCTTATTAATTAATATGTTTTTGTCAAGAATTAGATATTAGTTTCAATGACATAAGCAGCTAAATAGTTCTAGGAAAAAAAGTAGAAGCAACTAAATATGCAATCGTGAATAGTTTCCGCATTAAATAGATTTCTTAAAAGGTGTGGATATGAAGTCTTGCGTTATAAAAGAGTGAATGAATTAAGCAACGCATACATAATTGAGAAAGAACTACAAATCTAATATACTTTTAAAGTTTAAGGTTAAATGTTTTGTCAAGTGTGAAATGAGAATTAATTAGATTCAAAAAAAATATTTTATTACGAAGGACGTGATCACTTGATAGTCGAAAAATCATTTATTCTGAATGAATATGAAACTAATTCAAAATATGAAAAACTTATCATGCAGGTAAAGTAAAATTAATTAAATTTTTAATCTCATAAATTTTTAGATTATTGACTTCTAATTTCTAATAAATTTTTTGTTAAATATCATTAATTTAAAATTATTAAATACCAATATGATTACATAAGACGAGAGTATATATTACTTTCAAGATAATATTTTATTCTGAATTTAATATTCAGGACTAAAAATATTAATATAAAATTAAATAAAAAGTAAAATTATCAAAAAAAAAATTATTGAAAATTAAGAATTAAAATATAAAAAACTTACCCTAAAGATTTAATTAACCCTAAAATTTATGGGTACACCCTTTATGATGTGATATTAATTTGCACAAGAGACATTGATGTGTACTCACTGAGTAAGACTTCTACCCTTGAATAAGCCATTATCATTATCATGCATTAGGCATTTAGGCTTTATTTACCTATAAGTCCATGTGTGTAACTTTTTTAAATAATCATGTTATTACTTGTCAATATTTAATCAAAATTGTTCATAGTTAAGATTTACAATTTTTACATTTTTACGTAAATGAAACGTGTTTTCAATTATCTATATGTGAAAAATTATAATTGTACACACAAATTATTAGTTGCACCAAGTGAGAAAAAATATATAAATATAATAAATAATATGATGTGATAGAAAGATGGATAAAGAGAAATAAAAATATGAAAGGACGTTGAATGATCACAACTTGTATGCACGTGTAATAGCACTTTTGAATGTAATATACATTGCTTTTCATTTCATGTATTTTAAATCTGAACCTCTTCTCATCCGATACTCCAAACGCACTTTATCACAACATAGTGCTTGCTCTGGATTTTATGGTCTTCCCATTTGAAGACACATGAATTCAAAATGATTGATTCAATGAGACCTTCCAACTGATTTTTATGTTTCTTGTATTGTTCTCCAGGTCACATGATCAAAAGTAGATCGCCACAAACCTCATTCATTTCATTATTAACTGATTCCGGACGGTTCTTTATTCATCGTATAGTTCATTTTGGACTTAAACAAACAACTCGAAACAATACATTAGTGGAGAAACAGAAATGGTCGACCAGAAGACTCGTGATAATTAAAATAATTTGTTTTGTATTCGTTGAACAAAAATATTATCTTTCAATTATAAGGAGGAAATTCTAGAACCTAATTCTCTCCTTCTACGTGTACGAGTTTGTCTTACATGATAATATAACATCTGTGTGCAAACATATTAATAAGTAGAGATACATATTCCTCACCCTTTCACTCAATCTCATTTCAGCTTAATTCGGGAATTGTTCTCGCTCCTTCATTCAGTGTAGGTCCCAATATTCTCTGGTATAAATCAATTTTGTAGAATTAAACTAAATTCTATTATTTAAATTTATCATAATATTATAATTTATTCTAAAACCTTTGTACCGATTGTCGAAAATAATATTATAATTTATTCTAGAACTTTTGTATCTGGTTGTCGAAATTCTTACTCCTCCTCCTGTACTTAGTGTGAAATTCTTCTTCCCCTCCTCTCCTAATATCGAGAGAGATTTTATCTTCATTCTCAAAAAAAATTCTTCACCCACGAGGTTCCTCTCAATACAGATATAATACCCTTATTAACATATTTTATTTTTTAAAAAATAAAAATCTTATCACAACATTATGAATTATACCACGTCTTACCTTACTTTGAATTGAATTACCAGAATCAACTTAACGATAAACTTAATAATAAAGAATAGAATTAATACGTAAGATGTCTTAGCTTTTATTCTTAACGCACTTATAATAATAAAAAGAATCTTATTACTTTTCTATACTTCTATCTTGTTACTATACAGGTGTAGAACGATGAGCTTTAAGACTTCCAAAGATTAATATATATTGTATGTAAAGACGTTATATACATAAAATATGTAAAGATTATATACATTGTATTTAAACAGGTTATATTTATATTCATTAATACTAGATAATCTTTATATATATATATATATATATATATATCCATAATCCATTCAATTATTTCTTATTTCATATTAATTATTATTTTTATTATCTACAATTCCCTTAATTATCTTACTTTTTTATTTTATTTTTTATTTATATTTTATTACTATTATTATTAGTGCATACAACACCAATGCTCTTTAATTGATATTATTATTGTCTCATCGTGGCCATCAATAAAATTAAGAAATATTTTATTATTATAATTATTAAATCACGACTTTAATGATTTATCACAATTGATCACTTTTACCACCGTCCCGTTATAATTATAACTTAAAATTCCATTGATGAAAGTACTTTACGAGATAACGGTATTAAATGGGAACAATTTATAATTTAAATTTACGTGGATTAAAGATCACCTCGTGTATATAAATTAATCTAAACGCCTAAAATTTTGAGACGAAAGGGAGTTTCTCTCTCCCATTATAATTCTCACGTATGAAAAAATAGTCTCAAATGTTATTTCAATTTTTCAACATAATACTAATCATTCATTCTTCGTTTATATTTTAAATATTACATTATTTTTTTATAAAAAAAGAATTTTCTTAAAATGATTAAATTAATTTTATAAAATTATTAATTATTCTCTCTCGTCTATTTATTAATTTTTCTTGATGTAGCTAACATAAAATTCATTAATTTCTCTTGACGTAGCTATATATAAAATTAAAACACACCACAATTATAATGAGACAGGGGAGCTAGTAACTGCCAAGTTACGATACGTATGCAGTGTATGTCTTTAGTTGATACATGATGCCCCACGACCACCTTCATAATAATTTTTCTTCAGATGACAAATTCAGACAAAGTGTAGTGCATGTTCTACACAAATTGTACAAGTGTGTTTGCTCATTTGAGTCTATATATATAAACCTCGAATCTCTACTAGAGTTTTGGGTTTTTTAATTTTTCTATTCTGGCAGTAACTGAAAAGGAAGAAAATGGAAACACTTTACAGGAGAAGATGTTCTCCAACTAATGTGCTTGTAAGAAGAATCCTTTTATACGCAATTTTTTAGATGATGCAATTTTTTATACGCAATTGCTAACATGCCTTTTAGCATGTTTCACATTCTTTTTTTCTTGTTTATCTTTTCTCCAGCACTTTGTTCATACCTGGGATTTTTATTTTTTTTTTCACAGATCAGTAACCAAAGAGTGCACAAAGTTGGGGCAATTGTCACCTATAATATTTGCGATTTCAGTGTCCTTTATTCACTAGTGGAAATATACCTTATAACGTCACATCTTCAACGGCGGGTGAATAAACACCCAACGTAGTATATAATTAACGGCGGGTATATGAACACCCGACGTCGTATACAATTAATATTTCTATTTCACTTCACCCTTCTTCTCCCTTTTCATTATTTTTCGCGAATTCGAAACTCTCTCTCAACTTCATTCTCTTCACTGTTCATTCTCTACCCTAGATTTTCACTTCCACTGTTTGGCTCTTTCCCTTTTCACTTTGGTTGAACTTGTTGTTGCCATCGCAGGCCGTTCCCGTGGGTGTTCACTCTCTCTGTCGTTCTCACATTTTCGTCGGTGTTTGTTACTCCCTCTCGAATTGGCCAAAGTTATTGAGTGATTTTCCTTTTTGTTCTTGATTTGGTTTCGTTCTCTCACTTCGATTTTGTGTTTGTGTTTGATTTGGCAGATTCTCTCTTAAATCGATGATTTGCTAGATTCTGCAAACTAAGTAATTGTCGTATTGAGGTTGATAAATTGTGAGTCGGTGAGTTTCCTTAATCTTGGTTTGCCGTGGTTCACTATTAAGGATAACATGCTCTGTTTTCTATTGTGAAAAAACCCCTAAATCATACTTTATGGTTCGCTGTGGATTCCAACTTTAGTAGACAAACAATAAGCTCTGTTGCTTACACAATAAGCTCTGTTGGATTCCAACTTTAGTAGACAAACAATAACCCCTAATACATGCTCTGTTGCTTATTAATTAGTAATATTGTGTTTACTTGTGTGGTATGTAGTTTTTGTGAAGAAGGTACTGGGAGTGAGAGTGCAACCAATTGTGAAGTAAATTTATCTTCTTTTAAGAGCCAAAGATGTTGAATCTGTTACCCAATGATTGAACATTGAGGTGAACGGTTTAATTAATCTTTTAATTATTTTGGTAACTGCAATCCATATACTTATTATACTATTTTAATTTGTATTATGTTTGTTTTGATTCCTGCACATGACTTTGAGAGGATTGATATACTCACTCCAAAATAATTGAATAGAATAGAAAGGCCAAATATCTACCTACTGCAATGCATATACTTATTATACTGCTTTAATTTGTATGAAGTTTGTTTTGATTCCTGCGCATGACTTTGAGAGAATTGATATGCCCACACCAAAAATATTATTTTATTTTTTTTTATATAAGTGTACGATGGGCCTTGGTGGAAAAAAGTGAATTGAAAAAGCTGTGAAAGTAGTTCACTGATTTTTTTTTTTATCTTTTAAGCAGTGGTCTAATGGTCGCATTTTAGTATAAGAATTTAATTGTCTTTCCAGATTTATTTTCTGATTATAAGCCAATTTAATGTTTTCAAGATTTGTTCTGTTTCAGTCTTTGTTAAATTCTTTATGTGCATGTTGTTAGCTATAGCATAAGCATTTATTTCTGCAGGTTGTTAAATTAATCACCTATCATAAGCTTAATCACCTATCTCATTTTGCAGTTCTCCATCCCAACCTATTTTAATATTGAACAGCATTAGTGAGAGACATTGATACCAACTAAGAGGTACTATTTAAACGGTTTGAATATTTAGTTGCAACACACTTCACTAACTGACATCCTTTTAAAAGAGGTAATTATCTATTGCACTTCTAATATACCTCTGTTTTAAACTACTTAAATTTCTAACTTAATTTTCTGGGTTGTTATTATCTATTGCACTTCGAATATACCTCTGTTTTAAACTACATCTCTTTTGATCCACTGTAGTAATTTAATGATATTTAATATGTATATTATATATATATATATATATATATATATATATATATATATATATATATATATATATATATAGTGTGGGTGAGAATGTGGAAGTTATGATATAAGAAAAAGAAGCATCGAGAGAGATGAATGGGTAAAAAGGAGAAGTAGTGAGAGTGTGCATGTGGGTGATGAAACAAAGTACATGTGGTACATGATTATTTAGATAACAAAGCACATGAAACAAAACATGCCCTCTTGCTTGGTTATTTCTTTTGGTAAAATGTCATACCCAGGGGTATACTTGTAATTTTTCACTTACTTTCATTGTATTTTTTGTCATTTAGCATGAAGGTGTAGCACCCAAAATTATTTAGTAGTCCTAAACTTTTGATTTCATATATATAAAGATACGTGGTTTTGTTCAACACAATGGACAGTTTAACTTTAACTTTAAAAAAATAATGTAATGGAAATGAATAGAAGCGGAAGAAACTAGAATCGTTTTTACTTTGCTCTATGTCGAATCAATGTCATCTTTTTTATAATATTTTTTTATAAGCAGAACCTACAGTAAGTTCTTTTTCATTTAATGGGTTTTGTCATGTTCAACATGCATCCTGTGGCCCAAACCAAATATGCTTAGATAGTTTTTAAATATTTCAATGCTATCTGCTTAGATAGTTTTTTAAAATAGTTTTTAAATATTTAGATGCTCATTTGTGTAGTTTGTTAATTCTTAACAAATAGCAGCTGGAGACTCCTCTGCCAATACCAAGATTCATCCATTAACTCAGGAAAATGCAAAACTCCATATGAGTAAGTGCCCCTTCTAAACTCCTCTGTCATGCTAAACTTCATCTGTTCAAAATGTTAGATTATTTTTGAATTCTAACAAAGTTTACTGTTTGCAGTTGGGGACTGTGGATGGGATTGTGGAGCTGTGAATTGAACCACATGCTGGCATAATTGCATTCATAAGCAATTACAACTCTGTTTTAGTATCTTGTGATGATGACGAGAGACTTGTAATTTTAGGCATATTGCTTTAGTATACAGTAACTTGTTTTTAATGTTCATATGTAAAACACTTGTTTGTAAATTTTATTGATTTATGATAGTGTATTTTGGCAAAGTTGGTATACTTATTTCATTGATTTATGGTAATATAATAGAACTTTCCATATATGATGTATCATCATTGGCTATTGAGAAAGATTTATAAATTACATTAGGTGTTTAATTCGTATATATATAAAAATAATTTTTTTTAAAAAATTAAACTTTTAATGTCGGTTGTTAACGAAACCGACGTCAAAAGTGTTAGTCCATCGCATATAACGTGGTTAATAGGCAGAACTGACGTTAAAAATGTTTCCATGTATTGACATCGGTTCTATAATCGACGTTAAAAGTCAGTTTTAACGTTGGTTGTAGAAACCGACGTTAAAAGTTAAAATTTTTAACGTCACCTTCTTTTAATGGCGGTTAAAAATCGACGTTAAATGTCAGTTTTAATCGACGTTAAAACCCAATTTTGCACTAGTGATTCTTAATTAGTTTCTGTTTCATTCATCTTTCTTCCATTTTTAATTTCGAAAATGATTTTTATGGACACTCGAAAACCTATATAACACCGAGTGTAAGAGAGAAAAAAGACAAAAAAAGAAATATAAATATGATAAATAATACAATGTAATAAAAAGAGATAAAAAGAAATTATAAGTGTTAGTATTGAAATATTGGAATATTCCAAAGCATTTCTCTTTTAATATATATTTCTTTTAAATGCCCATACTTGTGTTTTTAAATTTTTTAAATATAACTAAAATTATTCTAAAAAGGTTGTGTTATGATGCATAAACAACTTTTTTAACTTTTTATACAACAATATTTTTTTATTATATTTTTATAGTCTTATTTAGCACATTTCATCTTCTTTCTTTTTTTCTCTTCTTCTCTCTTAATTATATAAAATATTATATTAATTGTTGTATAAATGATACATTTTTAAAAGAACTATCACATTATCTTATACCTTGCTGTGAAAATTTATAGATATAATATGATGAGAAGATATTCAAACAAAATTGTTTGATATGGTGAACCAACCAGTTACTGTTGAATATTTTTTTAGATATAGTTATATATTTTTTTAATAGTTATCGTATATTTTTTAAAAGATTAGTGTAATAACCATTGTGTTTGTATACAGTGCCAAACCCATCACACACTGTGCATTTTACATTAAAAAGTCCATTACATATAAAATTAAAGAAAATAACTACAACATTTTAATATTGGTAAGTTCATCTTATATTCTTCAAGATAATAACTTACACTAATAAAAAATACTGAGACAGTTCATTATTATGAGGATTGATTGCTCCAAATTGTTGAATTATTAAATATTAACTCTCCTTCATTGTTAGATACAGAGTTTATCGTAATTTTTATTTTATTTTGTAAGTAAAAATATAAGAAGAAGTTCATATAATCACTTTGTAAAACATTTGATAATGTTAATTAATCATAACTCATGAATCCGTTTGACTTTGATATGGGTAAAGTTACTTTACATTAAAAATTATTTGATAATTTTATTCTTAAACTAACAATTTCATTTTGAATCTCACATTATTTAGTCCACGAAGTTGGTTTTTTAAAAACAGACAGGTTAGTTGAGATGATAAAAATTATATCCATATCTTCAACAGGACGTGAATTTAATTTCTATTGCGAATGTGAGAACCTTAATGATAGATAGATACTTCATAAATATCTCTGAGATTCAATTTTCCTAAATTTTATTTATAAAAATGATATTGTTTTTAAAAAGTCATTTTTTTTTCTTTAAGAGAAAAAAAGTTATTTTCTCCCCTTTTCTTTTGGTAAGAATTAACTTTTTCTACTTTTTAGGATTTTCTTTTTCAACTGTGTTAGACTAAACTTCTCCATTTAAGAAAAAAATAAATAAAATTAGGCCAACCCCACCTTATTAGTAAAAAAATATAGTACTAAAATGTACTAGTATATACAAATAGTTTTTCAATAATTAATGTGTTTGAAATCACTAAAGGACAAGAAAACGAGTGGGGAGCTATTAAAAAGAAAACAAGTGAGGACAAAGGGTAAGCTGCGGTTGTTCGTATTCCTAGAGGATGCGGTACACGTGCCCAATACGACACACTTCACCTAATTTCTTACTAAATAATTCAATCACAACAATAATAACACCATAATCCAACCACTTTGTCTTCTTCACCCTTCACAAATATTGAGTATATATTTCAGCTTACAAATTATCTTATAGATATTATTATAGAAAAATGAAAAAATAACAAATAAATTGGCATTAAGAAAATGAGAGATTTATATATAATTTTATATTAGAGTTCAATTTACCGTCGAAATAAATTATGTGGAATTTTTCAACACTTTCATGTAGATGTCTAACCGTACAAGCCATCTACACATACAAATGAATCTGATTCTAACGTGATATTAAATTTCAGTTTATCATTATTTAACGATAAGTAAAAGTATCTAATAGTTACGTGAACACGAAAAATTCGATCCAAATGTGAATTGATTTTAAGTTAAATTTTATCATGATATCTCTTCTGTGTTTGTAAATAGCTTATCCTGACTAACATCCATAACATCTATGGAAAAGGTGTTGAGAAGTCTTATGTTACGTGATCTAATTTCTTGAGTACAATTTATAAATTTGTTGAACCTCTTTACTTAATATCAATTAGTGTTAACATGTTATCAAAGTCAAATTTTTTCTATATTTATAAAAAGACTATTTTAATAAATATATATGGAGGGAGTAAGAAATGTTGTAACTTTTATTAATATATACATGTATATATACACGAGAAGGAAATTCAAGGGGAGTAAATTTAATTCTTTTATATAAAAAGCTGATCTAAAATCTTGCCTGTATTATAATTTATCATTATACCAATTGTAAAGGACGAAGGAGGATAAAAACTAATAAATTAAAATATAAGAACGTGAAGCTAGCGATGTAATACTTGATTATTAATTGCATGCAATAAGTCTACATTTTTATTTATCGTTTAATTATTAACTCGTTCACTAACTTGTTAAGGTTTATTCTAATTAATTAGAAGTATATAGAAAAAGATTTACAATATAAAAAATATATATAATAAACATGTTTTAGATAAAAGTTTTCTACTTTGATTTATTTAAAATTAGTTTTGAAAACTGACGTTAACATTGCGCTGAAAATTACATCATTCACATGTGATTGTGTGTAAATTAAGTTATTAACAAATAAAAATTATACACTTTTATTTTATTAAAAATGTGAGTTCATATATATATATATATATATATATATATATATAATATTATTAATCTAGTGTTTAGTTTATTGTGGTTGAAAAAGAAAATGAAAATAACACAAGGCCGGTGGTAATCCAAGTGCGCACGAGTGGTATTACTTTTTAATGTGTTGAGTTTAGTTAAGGCGTGTAGTGGGATCCACACCAGCACATATCCACGTCAGCACCAATGTGATAGTAGAATAGTGTTTCTTGCGGCTGTACTAAAATATTACACTCTGTATACGTTATATTATAGTTTGGAACAAATTTTTGGGGATTAAGAAACGATGAGGTGCACGCATTTGGATAAATAAAACAAATCCTATTAGCATTATCAAACTAGAATAATTGCAAAACGTTAAAACAAGGGTCATGCTCCAATTCTTCAACACAAATCAACTACACTAGATGACCAAGCTCAAGACTTAAAGAATGAAGCATCCAACGTTTTTGCCTCTGTCTTTTCTCCTTTTCTGATTTCTCAAGAAAACTACGTTCATGAATTAATGAAAATTTGAAACATTTTATTGAAAAATTAGCTATCTGATCTTTAGTTTTCTAGCAGCAGATTCTCATCACATTTATTCAATGTTTCATTTTTGCTTAAGTAGAAAGCAAGGTTTTTATTTTTCAGTAAGAATCGGAATATTACTTCCGAATACAACTATGAATAAATTTAATTAATTTTATACGTTTCTGAACAAAGTTAATTTAAATTATTTAATTTTGTTAATGTTAATTTTAATTGTAAATAAATTTATCTCATAAATTACCCTTTGTAAAAACTTATACCAAGAATAAAACAACAAATTATTATTAAAAATATAACTTCAAATAAAGGTTATTTAAACATTCGTATCATTAAATAAAAAGGCTAATATTTTTTATATTTAAAATCTTTTTTTTCTTCTGTATTTAAGATGAGGATTATCTCGACTAACTTACTTATATAATTAATGACATTTCTAACATATTTTCTTATTACTAAATACTATATATATATTCAATGTAAATATTATATGATCGGACATATATAAAAAGAAAAAATAAATAATAATTAAAATAAATTTTAATGTTGTTCTAAAGATATTGAGTTAAAAATCTAATGTAACATAAATTAGGAGAGCTATTCTCTTGATTCATATATATATATAAGGCAGTGAATTATCTTGAATTTGAACTTATATATCATATCTGTAACAAATAATTTGAAATTGATCAAGAATATATATATTATGTGTCAATTAGTAGCTACTAGAATTGAGCATTAATCCTAGAATATCAGATTTGGAAGTGATGTCAAGGTCGATCTCCATCTAGGATTAGCAGAAGCTACATGCATGCTTGGTCTGAGAGGATTACTAATTTAATTACAAGATATATTCATTAGACTTCAATCAATGCATTCTTAAGCAAAGTTATGAAAATTGTTGTCTGGTTTGCATTATGCAGGATTGGGGCGGGGAGATAAGAAGGGCATGTACTTGGATGGTATATGGAGAAAGGATGATGCTGACACAAGACCAGTCAAATTAAACCAACTCCAACATGGGGCCACTGCACGTGTATGGATGATTGCCAGATATCTATAGGTTAGGACTTTTCGATTATCCTCCTATTATTGATCCTGCTCAATCTAGCTGACAAACAATAGACTAAAATAATTTCCACATGAATTGCTTGTCCTTATTTTTTTTCTTAATTTGATACATTTATATGTATGTATTACTCATTTACTTGTTCTTGTTCATGGCACTATAATATCATTGACTCAACAAATATAAATTCATACAATAAATCTAATATGCAACATGTTAGTGCAACTTTTTAAATTATATTATCAACTAAGTAGTCCATAACTAAAAAAAACAACAAAAAAAAAACCATAATGATGCAACCCAAAAGCAAACTCTCTTTGAATAATACCAACTACAGAAAAAAACACGATGTTTCTTAATGATTGAGACACATCTGCAGAAAGCTTAATGTATAATACAACACATAAATATAGGGTATATAATGTAGCTAGTTTTCAGTACAATTAAACCCACTAGTTTATTCGGTAGTGACTTTCGTATTTAAAAAATAAATAAAATGTAGTTTGAACAGGGGGCAGTTGTTCAAAACATAGCCATGATATAGGGAGTTATTTAATGTATTAATACACATAAATTACGAAATGAGCTAGAGCTAGGTTGGTTGTCATTTCAATTTGAAAAAGGTTTAAAAATGAGATAGATTTTGTCTTTGTTGGGATTGTTGTTTTGCTAGTTGTTATGGACGCGGTTATGAGAAATTCCAATTCCAATTCCATGACCAGAACTCATTGATTAATCACTAGTGGAGAGTGGAGACAACTTGGAATTCTTAAAATTCTAAGTTTCAAGGCTCAAGTTAACTTAATTTGGTTGGGGATTTGATTAGACATTATTTTGAATTTGTCTCTGTATGTACGTGACATAAAGAGAAAGTCTAAGAATAAAACTATTTTAAATGTATTCAAATAATTTGTCTCTGGTTTAGGCTTTGATTGATTATTTCAAATAAGCTATAGCTACGTTAATTTTCGTTTTGGTATTGACTTGAATCTTGACACATTGTAATTTGTAGGCCTACCAAAGTCTACAAATTACGCATAACATCTTTTCTTAGCCGCTGATATGTCTCTTCGCCGCCCTAATTTCTCTAATTTCATTTCTCAAGGTTAAGGATATGTTTTTCTATAAGTAGATTAAAAGTTCATTGCCAACGAAGAAAGTAGATGAAATTTTTAATAAGAGAGAGATTTTCTTTTTAAGAAAAAGAGTAAGTTAATTGATTACTAAAATTTATGAGAAAATTGATTATATATTTACTAACTTATATTATCATCTTGTCTTAGTTCATCATATATAATAAATTTATTATTTTTTATAATAATTATTTTTAAATTATTTAAATGATAATATTTGATTGATATTATACTTTTTGCATAATGTACAACCTTCTATTTTCAGGAGTTATTTATGGAAAAAGTATTATAAAAATTTCAGGATATCTTCCGTAAAAGTAGATGAAGCAATTGGTTAAAACAAGTATTAGAATAATAGAGTAAATATGTTTTTATTTTTATCCTTAAAATCTAAATTTGATTTTTTTAATGGGGGGTTTATGCACTGGATATAACAACAGGTGATTCTGTTGGTAATGATATTCAGACAATAAAACATATAAAAATATTTCGAATTACATAAATTAGAAAATTCAATTTTAAATTTGGGTAATTAAAAATAAAATCATCCCAGATATGTGGGATAAAAATATATTTAATCTAAAATAATTTATTTAAATGGTGTGAATATCTATACTAAATATATATGATAAATTAGTTAACTATGAGAATAATGATCTTAAAAAATTTATCAAACATAAATTCTAATTGATTTGTAATACACAACCATTAAATTGTTTATTAAATATGGTACAAATACTAAATCATACACGTAAGTTAAATATTTTATTAAATCCAAAGATATAGTTCCACAGATATAAAGAAATATTCATAATATATATAATTTTTATTTTAATGATATATACCTTATACCAATATTATAATTAAAAAAAAAAAGAAGTAGGCACATATATAGGCTTAGGCTTCATCTTCCTAAAAATAGAAGTGGTTTCTTTGTTTAGAAAGGGGTGCCAACATGTTTTTGTCTTCTCTACTCTCTCTCTCTCTCTCTCTCTCTGTTGTTTTGGGCCGTTCAACCTCGAGTTCTTGATCATGTAACTTGTTGACACTTGATTGAGAAAAGAGAATGAACAAGTTGAGAAAATAACAGTACTCATAATTGAATTTGAAATCTTATATATACTATTCAAACTCTCCACTGTTAAGTTGACTGTGATAGATTTGTGATCATAAGATGATCACTACTAATAAATTTGTCTTTTGTTTAATCCATTCAAGAAACATATTTTGACTTACAGTAAAAAAAAGTGGGAATCTTCTGCAAATAATAAAAACTAACTCTCACGAGACTAAAATAATTAATAAATTATTTGATCTTATCTTTCACATAATTGCTCATAAGAAGTATCTAATTAATAATTTTTTGTGAGTTGATCTTTAACTTTAAATCAATATCTTTAAGTTCGGGCCGAATCCAGAGTAACCTATTGAAGTCTTGATTTCAAATAAAGGCCCATACTATCCGTATTAACCCAGCCCAAATGCCTTTAATAGAAGACATGGACCAAACAACTTATCAAATATTATAATATAGGTATATAACTAGTATTTTAGTTTATACAATGTACAAAATAAAATTTATAATATAAAAGTAGATACTGTAAAATAAATCAAATGTATATATAAAAAAATATCTCGAAAGATTTATAATAATTCATGTATTATCCTCAACCAATTAAGCGAAACTCACTTTATTTGAAATTTTTTTTCTATCTTATTATTAGAAATAAAGTAATTTTATTTCCTAATAATATCAGACTTTAGATTTTTTCTATTTTTCTTTTGTGTATAGAACTGATATCTAAATTTAAATTTAAGATTTTGTGCGAACAATCTAAACATCCCATCATTATACCTACCCTAATAGATCAATCTTTAGTTCTTTATTAATTATAGTTAATTGCTTTTGTTTGTGAATTCTGGTGTGGATTGGTAAGTGCATCGTGAGGCTATGATGCATTGGTTTGTTGACCTATGCATTTATTGGGCTTTGTAGGCCCATGTTTGGCCAGGTGAACAAGTGGATCTTCTTGGACCTTTATTAGGGCTTTTAAACCCTCATGTCCTATTCTTTAATCTTCCAAAATAGGCTTTCAATGCTTCAAAACATTGTTAAAAGGTCCTAAAAGAAAATTCCATTTATTAGGCCTAAGTATAGTCTAAAACACCATTTTGAACGAGCAATTTTGAATGAACATTGTTTTCTTGTCCTGTGCATTTTACTGAAGACCAATGTCAGTTCTATAGTAAATTGAGGATAGAACCATCAATTGTATAAAAAAAAAAAAAAACTTTTAATTAAAGTGAAAAATAACAAACTTGGATAAAACAAAAGTAAGGTGAATAGTCAAGAAATAAATTATGTAGACGGGTTGGTTATGTATGTATTGTTAATAAATAATAATGGGTTTAAGTTACTTGAATTTAATGATACGTACGTTCGAATTTAATTAAAGAAATATTATTTGAGTTTAATAAAAATGCATAAAAATGTGAATATTTTTATATTATCATTTAATCATATATTATTATATATGGTAAGGATTTTAATTTTCCATAATTATTTCATTCATATTTAGAGTAATTTTTAATTGATTTAATTTTTTTCTATGAATATTGAATGAAAATTAAACTTATACTATTTTAAGAAAAGTAAAGTAATTTGAAAAGTTTATGAAAAACTTTGTATGTATGAATAACAAATACTAATTATATTCAATTTTTTATCTTGATTCGACAAAAGTATACTTTGGGGTTTTTTACATGAAAAAGAAAAAAAGGTAAAATTGAAATTTCTTAAATATATGATCTTATAATAATTTCATAGACATAGAAAATGAAAAAAAGTAAGATTTTTTATTTTTTTTTTTTGATGATGGGATAGAAATATGTCTTTAAAGTAGCTCGTTTGTTTTTGGAACAGTTCTTTAAAAAAATTCTATTGGATTTTTTAATCATAATATCTTAACTAGAATATATCAATAATATATTATATTGTTGTATATAACAAAAACATTAACCTTTATAGAAATTACTTTAAAAGTCGTACGTTGATTATTTCTAATTGACTAATGATATAAAAATATTTTACATTGATAAGTCATGAAAATTATAGCCATCAAAAAATAAATTTATTATTTCACATGGTGTGAAAATTTTGAAAGAGTTGGGTCAATTGGGTGTAAAGTTATAATAAATTAAGAATACATAGTCCACTTGAGGAATTTGGAATCGAATTAAATAGCCATCACATATATAAATATAAATCATTTACCAAACAAATAATGCATTAATGTAAACCATTTCATGAGCACGTTGAACAATAGAAAAAGCATGTGCCATGGGATGTGTAAATGATCTAAATCTAATAATCTATAAAATTTTGAGAAACTCTATTCTCTCACACATGTGCAAAATTGAAGAAAATCTGGTTGGATGTCAGGAAATTATTGAGAATTATATTTTGATATTACCAAATTGAAAACTTAAAATATACTTTCGTCCCCTACATGCTGTTTTTTATATTGAGCTAGACTTAAAACATTTAAGACAGAAAAAAAGTATTTTCAATTATATCATACACATTTATAGAATAAAATATATTGTCATATGAAACACTATTATGACATTTAATTTGTGATTGAAAATATTTTTAGAATAGGGTATGATAAAAAAAAAAACGTAATTCAATAAAATTAATAATGAAAAGTGTAAATGGGTAGTTTTACATTGACTTAGGCTATGGTTGACTCAAAATGACGCCATCGGTTACGAATAGTAAATATGAAGTCAATATTAAAAAAGCATAATTATGCTAATCTATTCTAAAGATTAGCTTAAACCATGTTTAAACCTGATTTAGAAACTTAATTAAAGAATAAGCGCAGCTAATTGGGCTGTGCGTCATTAATTGAGCCGATAGCCGCCGAAAGAGAGTTGCCAAACGAGACCTAATGAAAAAGACTTTATTACCCCTTCTTCACCCTTTTTCAATTTCTGCTTCGTTCGCTCCCTTCTCTTTCGTTGTGGCTCTTACCGGAGAAAGAAAAAAGAAACAGCTTTTGCACCCTAGATTTTCTCTCTTTCTCTCTCTTCTAGCTTTCTCTCTCTAGAATTGCAATGGCGTTCTCTTCTTTTCTCGGCAGAGTCCTCTTCGCCTCTGTTTTTATTCTCTCTGCTTACCAAGAGTTAGTTCATATATTCCTCACTTATCCTTTTTCTTCGCACTTTCACTCATTCGTGTTTGTTGATTTTAGTTACTGCTGAAAATTTGTCCTTTTAAAGTTATTTTTTTTGGAAAAAGAGAAAATTATGCTGAGTTTGTTGTTGTGGTAGTTTGTCACTTTCTCTGCTTGGATCTGTTACGTTCAAGGGTTTGAAGTTGAATCCTTTGTATCGTTAAAACGATTCAGTAGATCTGTGTTTCACTTGGTTCAACTGCATGTAACCGGAATTTCATTCGTTTATTTTTTTATTTTTTGCGCTCAGTGTTAGGTTTATTATATGCATGCGTTTGTTTACTTGGTAGGGTAGTTAGACGTTCTTGCATGGTTGATTTGCAATTGTTATCACTCTAGTGTAGTTGACTGCTTTCATGTTTTTTGTTGAGGTTATGGAATTGTTTTAATTCGTTAAAAGTGAAATTTTTGTGTTTAGGGGTCTAAATTTCTAGTCACTCCAACTTTTTGTGTGGTTTATGAATTTGAATTTGACTGTGTTTTTACCAAATAACAATTAAGAAGTAGTGTGGGCACTAGGTACTTGTTGCTAGCTGTTATGTAGCTTAATTGTTGTGATATTGTAGAGGGTGTTTATCTTTTATCTTTTTTTTTGCTTCAGTTTATAATGTGTTTTGAAACTGGGAAATTATTCGGGAAAATTTGATAGTTTTAGGTGATTAATGGCAGATCAATGTCAGTTAAAATTTAAATTTTTATAAAATTTTTATCCCTGAACTTTTAATCCCCGTTTTTATTGAGCTAGTGTTAATAAATTGACCTTTGTGGAGATCTTAGATATTAATTATAATTTGTCCTTTAACTAAAACCGAGGGGTATATTGGTATATGATAATATGAACATTTGGTCTTCATCAGTTAATCCTTGACTCTAATCCGTTACCTTCTAGCGTTGGAACTTGGAGCAAAAGGACCTGATTTATAGGCTCATCCGTTAAATCTTTGGACAAGTTGACGATGTTGCATGATAGTTTTCACGTCTTTTTAATATTTAATCAGACATTAGAGGCCATAGATTCTTTCCATTTGACATTTTGATTCTTGAAGCACAGAACACACGATACTTATTTTTTCTTTTTAACGTTTTATGGATATCTTTTATTTATCCACCCTCCCTTTCTATACTTGTGCAGATTTAATGCATATGGAGTTGATGGGGGACCCGCAGCAAAAGCACTCAGACCAAAATTTGATGCCTTTACACATCAAGTGCATTCTAAAGTTGGCTTTCAACTTCCAGATATTGATGTTAGTCTCTCAATCTATTTCATTGTCAATCATTTAAGGAAAGCAGGATTAAAACACAATAAAACAGATAAACAAGTTCTTGGTTAGGAATAAAAGAAGGGCAAGGTGGTTAAATTTAACAGGAGTGTAACATCAGAGTTGGACGCTGCTTGTGAATTCATGCAGTTTTCTGTCATTAAATGTAGGCCTAATGTCTATTTAATGATTGATGAAATATATATCATGGTATTTAATGATTGATGAAATATATATCATGGTATTTAATGATTGATGAAATATATATCATGGTATTTAATGATGCTTTTGTCTTTGTAACTGCACATGTTTAAATAAACTATCATATATCATGGACAGAGTATTGATTTATCTAGGGCTTCTCTTTTGGCCTTGATATATTGTTGCTTGACTGCTTGCATCATGTGCCAAATTTTGGATTCTAGTAGCAGGCAATAGGATTGTGGTTGGGTTGGACATGGATCATAAATGTTTAAAAATAAAAAAAAGTTTAAAATAAATTGGATGACTGTTCTGAGAAATGAAATGGGTGTGCAGGCAGGAGAAGTGGAAGGTAATAGTTATGAGTGGAAAATAATTGAACTTTCTTGCATTGTCATAGTTGTCATGCATATAGGGCATCCTTATGTCAACAAGTCCTGTGTCCAATCAAGTACTGCTTTAAGCATTCATGTTACGATATCTTTGATGTCATTAACAGGTGAAATTTTTAATTGCTGGAGCCATTGCTCTCAAGGGCATTGGAGGGATACTTTTCATTCTTGGCAGCTCTTTTGGGGCTTTCCTTTTGGTTTGTAGCTTGACTTTTCTCTATGAAATTGAAATTGGCTTTTCAAGTGCTCAGTTTTTCAAGCCTTGGTTCTTTTCTCCCTGTAGCTTTTGCATCAACTGATTGCTACTCCAATACTGTATGATTTCTACAATTATGAAAGCGAGGACAAAGAATTTATTCAACTTTTCATCAAATTTACTCAGGTGAGAGCAGTTTTTGTTTTTTCCTTGAATTATTTTCGTGTTGGAATGCTCAAACTTGAGCTGTTCTGTTTCTTCATGTGTTGGTGCAGAATATGGCTCTCTTCGGGGCTTTGTTGTTTTTCATTGGAATGAAAAACTCCATTCCCAGAAGGCAACCCAAGAAGAAGGCTCCCAAAACAAAAACTTATTAGTTGCAAGGAGTTCTGAGATTGTTACTGGTTCCTCATTATACCCATTTTCCAATTCTGTATGGTTCAAGAAAAAATGTGTCTCATGGATTTATTTTTAATTTATTATTATTTATATATGTATGTTATTTTTTCGTTTGCTTGACATTAGGAACTATCTTTCGATTACTAAACTTGTATACAAAGAGGGAAAAATTGTGAGGGCCCTGTTCATTCAGACTTGTAGAGTGCCAATTCGTAATGTGTAGTGAATTTGATCGAAAGGTAAAGCCTGGCACTTACGGTTGATATTGAACTAAGCTAGTTTTCTCTACGTTGGCCCGTGAATCTTTGTTACCTGCTTTTGATTTCTTTGGTGCTTTACTTGGTTTCGTAATGGAAATGTATGGCTATTGAGTTTTTCACTTTACTCAGTTATGCGAAAAGTTAAACATAAATATATACAGGAGAGGAAAATAAAAATATAATAAATTAAATTTCTCCCGTAGATTAAAATTTATTTATGCATTTCAGTTTCTACGGAAGTTTTATTTCAAATTTTCCAAAGTTGATTTTAATGTATTCGTAAGTTTAAATTGATTGGAGAAGTTTAGTTCATTTTCTTTTCTAATTAGTATTTATGAATAAATTGTCCGAACACGATTTAATTTTTGTTTTCTCTAGAGTCGTTGTATCTATTTCTTGCTTCAAACAAGGGAGTCTATTTTCACTTAGTTTGTTCTGTATAGTAAACTGGAAATTAAATCCATTAATGACCAATTCTGTGGGCTTGTTATTGGTCGGAGAATATTAATAACGAGGTGGCAGGTTGAATAGTAATCCTTAATTTCTTTCATATTATCTTCATGATATCACCAAATTGCAAGTTACTTTTGTATAGCTGGACTTCCGATACAACTCTTGGTTTAATTATTCTGTTAATCTGTTCTCTATGCACCAAACACAAATTTGATGCCTTGATGCAAGTGGTCTAGATTATTAATTTAAATGGATTTAGTTAGTAGAAATTAGTGACTGTTTAGATTCAAATGAAGCAAAATAGGAAATGATATTTTGTTCTTCACCCATTCTCTTTCACTGCCTCAATGGTGCCCTCCACCATTACCACCACAATAGTGGTGTGTGTGACCTGAGTTTAACTACATAAAAAGTTTAAGTTTGTCTTGCAAAAGAAAATGGTGATCAAACTTAGCTTCTTCATTTTTTCTGTTATTTAAACAAGCTAAATGTAAGGTTTAGACCGAGTTTGTAAAACAAATATGAAGCTTGACTTCTTGAAATTAATTTACGTAGTTGATTAATGACTTGATTATTTTTTGTATTAGTATTTACTTGGGAGTATTTTTTTAAGTTAATCAAGTATTTAGTAAGAGAGAAGATAAAATAAAAAAATTAATAAATTTTTAAAATAAAAATGATGATTTATTAAGTACCCATGCACATTTAATGATCTTTTTAATATATATATATATATATATATATATATATATATATATATATTCACACACATATATAACACATGAATTATGGACGAGCTTTTAATATTAAGTTTAATATTTAATGAGTATACGCTAACCATTGTGAAAGAAAATAATTTGATACATTTATCTAACTACAAATCATTATTTATTGACTTCTACATTAGAGAAAATAAACTAGACATGGTTAGTATAAACTGACTTTATAGGGTCATCAAGTCACAAATTATTATATAAGGTAAGTGTGTTGACTTTTGTAATAGTTATTTTAAAAGTCATATAAATGGCAATATTTGATTTGACAATATGGTAAAATTTGTATATTAAAAATATAAAATCTTTTAACTCTTTACATAAATATTTTAAAAATATATTAACAAAGTGAATTCTAATTAAATAAAAGTATAATTTTACTCTCATAGCATATAACAATTAATATGAAATAACTTAACTCATGTATATAAATAGTTTAAAGTGGATGTCTGTTAAATAAACTTGACTGGCATTTAAGGGAGTCAAAGTTAAATATTTTATTAATAGTTCATCTCAATTACACTTCAACGGTTTCACCGCCAATCACCACATTTCCTTCCTTCCAACTCTGCAACTAGAGAATGGAGGAAGGAAATTTGCTCATCTATGGCTTCAAAGGAAATTTGCTAATGGATATGTAAAATATGTTTTCAAAATGCTTTTTTTTTTTTTTTATCTCTCTTAAATCTTTGTTAATTAAAATACGTACTGTTACTCATTAATATATTATAATTTAAATAGTTAACTGTGTGGCACTGTTATTTCCTGTTGATCTATTATATGACGAGCTCATTGTATTTAATTTTTTACAGAAACTAATGTTTTAAATTACTTTTTGTCCATAATGCAGTTTAAATAAAATTCTCCATGTTTTTCTATTTAGCATTTGAACTGATCATTAATAGTATAGCAACTTCAGCCTTGCTGTTACAAAGTAAATAAAGAAGTCAGTCTGAAACATTAAAACTGAAAAGAGTGGCACGAAGATATGTTTAATGTATTGTGGTATTTTCAATTGCAAACATAAACAATGACAATCACACATTTCAATCATTAAAATACAGGGGAAAAAAAAAATTCAATCACAGCCTATGTCTCAACACACAATAATGGTGAGCATCATTTCAGAGATCAAGATGAGTTACACCACTAAGTTTCCTAGAACCAACCAGTTATTGTGAATACACCGTGCTCTTGGATTGAAGTATTTGAACAAGTGGCCACAAGATATCCAATCTGTGTACATTTCTGTTGTTTTGCCCCTGTGTTTCATCAACAACAATCAATGGAGTTAATGTATTTTGTTCTTAAAAGTAGTAAATTGTGTTGCTTTTGTCCTTTAAGGTAAACATCTATACATATTATGTACCAAAACACAAATTTCTACTCATCTAAATCATATATTATGCATAATATTTTGAATTTGATACTTCAGTATTATGGAAAACAAAACAGCGCAATTAGGTTAATTGCTGAAAAAATAAAGCTACTTTTTGAGTTCTGAAATTACCTCGACAACAAAGCATATCCATATCTTCTCACCATGAGTTTTTGTTGCACCCTTCAAAATGGTAAGGCCTAAACTTCTTATGGCTTCTGCTATTTCAAGAAAATGGCTGCACTCCTCACAGAGCATCTACAGCAAAAGGCATACTTAGAATAGGAAAAGGAACATACTCAATAGCTGATCATGCATATCGACAATGGAGCAATATCTTATAGACCATAAACACTTGCCTAGTAACCTCCATTTTCCATGTGTAATATATTTTTTAATCAATCAAAAATATAATTTTAGAGTCATGTGTACCTCAACGAGCATCTGTCCACTCTTGCTAAGATTCTCCACTAATATTGAATGAACTTTCAGATGACCCCCTACTTCCATTGCCCAGCTTGAGCCCTGCTCATAACTAGAGGATCCAGGAATGTCTGCTTCTGTGTGATGCAACTGCAAAATTGCCAAAGTGTTAAACAATGGAGATATGTCCACATGCAGAAAATTTTGGAACTAAATCAACAGTTTCTGAGTGGTTCATTGGCACTCAAAATCTTATGGTTCAGTTTAATTTTACCCTAAAGGAACATGTCAAGGGAAAGTAAATGCCATTGTTTTATGCTGGAGTGAGAAACCAGTTAATTTGTAGGTAACCATAATCGCGGCTCATGTACGCATATCTTGAAGTTCAATTATCTTTCTCTAGTTGACCAGAATTTAGTATAATTTGTTTTGTAGACAGATATCTAAAATCGCCTTAAAACTTACCTTTGACTTCGTATCAGCAAAGTCAGTTAGCTTGTCAGCATGTTTAGTAATGCTTTGGAGAAAGAGCATGTGCTTTATTGCACGCTCCAGTAGTGAATCAATACTGCACTGTTGAAGTTACAAGAAAATTTTTAGTTACATGAACCAGATCTGCAATCATCACTTCAAACCCCAAAACAGGTAGGAAACAGATTCCAGCAAGATACCTTTGCTCCATTTGGCACCAGCTCTCTCAACTCCTTGATACGATCTTGGATCAGTTGCCTGTCCCTTGGCCGAGGCCTACAACTTTCCCCAGGCCTTGCCCTCTTTTTGCTGTTCTTAGATGGCTCAGAAGACCTTTCAAGCTGTCCACTATTTGAACAAGGAAATGTAGATGAAACACCTTTTGAGGACATCACACCACATATCCCTGATGATGAACTCAAAGAATGGTGCTTGTCCTCTCTGACAAGAGAGAGCTGATCTATTGAATAGCCTTCTGAATTAATAGCATGCACATTGTCAATATGATTTTTTCCAGAGGCCATTGCAGATTGCATTGATGTACAATATGATAATTCACTATTAACATCATTATTGCTATGGCAAATGTTAGCCACCATTGCTTCCAAAAGATGTTCAGGACGAGATTCCGAAGTCAATTGGCTAGTGCTAATCTCATCTGACATTTCAACAGTTTTCATATCTTGATTAACCTGTGCTGGCCAATCAGAACATTTACTCCCTTTCAAAAAAGCTGGTCCAAGTGCTTCATGTAGCTCACAGCCAGCAGGGAACTTCAACATATGTGATATATCCTTGTAACATGGTTCAGTTAGAAAGCATGAGATATCCTTGTAACCAGCCTCAGTATGAAACTTTGATATTTCAGAATGTTGTTGGGAGTTTGGATCTGAAGGTTGGGTGGAATTTAACACCCGTCTTTGGTTAATATCTACATATTGCAATTTACCATTTCCACAAACAACCGTATCAAGAAAAACTGAAGGAAAGCATGTAGAATCAACTCTGACTTTTTCTGATGTACATATTAAATCATTGAAGCTGGCATTATCTGTAACAAAATCATTTAAAAGTGATGAGACATTTTTCTTTGATTCCAACCTCATATCTTTGCAGCCACTACTTCCTCCTTCAGACTTCCTCCCATATAGAGGTTTCATCTCTTCAAATTCGTGATGCTCCACATTCATCATATTGGATATCGACTGAAGCAAAATGGAACTTTCATCACTGTTAAATTCAGGCCCCTCTTGCTTGGCCACATTATCAGCCATTTTCTCACAAGCAGAATGAGCTGCATAGTTCCTCCCAGAACATTGAAGGGGCATTAAAACATCTGCTGTTTCACTCTTTGTAGATTTCTGTCTATCATGAAAGCCAATAGGCATAATATCTGATGAAAAATTTTCCTTCAACATTTCCAGCTGAAAGAAGAAAGCAAGAAATATAAACCTCATGATAAAGCTGAACACATCTAGGTTAAAAATATTTTTGATGCAGTTCCACTTGCTTGCGATATTACTGTGTTTAAAAATGCCATGTTAACACAAACCCCTTTACCTACTCAAATCTGCAAAATCATGCAGTATGCAGGCGCATAAATATAGAGAGAGATGTGTAGAAGACAGAAGCTTACCTGTGATGAAGAGCTTTTCAATCGACCCTGTGTTTGACTAGGACATTGGCCTATCGAAAAATTTTGAGTAGACAAAAAAAGACTTCTGATATGAGTTACAAACCCCATATCTTCAATCACCTGCTACCAGCGATGTCAAAAGAGAAGAAAATTATAAAATATTTTTCAATAAAAAATGGATTTCATATAAATTCACATCCTGGAAATATTCTACAGTCCATCAAAACCATAGAACAGCCCATGACAAGACAAGGTAAAATTCAAATATTATAGACAGGAAACTATGAACAAGACTGATCTGATTTTCTAACTAAAAACTTGCATTTTGAGTTCAAAATAGCATTTCAGGGAGAAAGAGAAGTAATTGCGCACACATCCCTAATAAAAAACTAATCAGATACTTACATATAAGTAAACAATTTTGTGCCAATTTAGGCAACCAATTAATAGAGAAAAAACAGAAAGACACCAAAGTTATTTGCAAAAAAATTAAAGAAATATAAGCATGTCATGCCATCTGACTAGTTATGATACATAAGAACAAGAGTGCACATATTTTTTTGTAACAGTAGTGGCAATGGGGTTAAACCTATGATCTCATGCAAACTACCCAAGGCCCTAGCCTCTAGTCAAATCCTAGTGACTTGAGTGCAAAATCAATTTTGAAATCCTGATTACAAAGTCTGTTTCACTTTAACACAACATCATAAAGAGATGATAGATGCCTTCTTGAACCATATTATTCACCAGTATGATACTGAAGCAAAGCAAATAAAGATTAAAAAGAAAAAATTGTCTTACTTTATTTAGAGAGCCAAGCTGAACAACACCAAGTGGGATTACAGCAACAACAGCAATAGTCTACAATGAAAAGTAAAAGCTTTATTAATGAAAGTACAGCAGTGACGACTAGGAAATCATTTTCTAAAAGATAATCACTATTTTCTATAATAAAGTAAAGTAGAACACATTGCAACATAATTCAGTTGCAGAACAGTTTAGTTGCATGTAGTGAATAAGAATAATGGGCTGGAGTCCTGTAGTGGCTCAATGATTTGTCATATTCAGCCTACTATCATATCAACCACAATCTTCCAAATATATTGTTTAAATTAAATTTTCCATTCTCCTTAGTATTAGTAATGTATGACAATTCTAATTTCTGCTTGCAAATAGAAAGCTCACTCTTCTAGATTTTAGTAAGCCATAAATGTTATTAAACAATAATAAAGCAATTAGCTTACCCTGATTCCAGCAGCAAATTGAGACTGCCACCCATCAGCAAACTGAAAATCAAAAAGAGGGAAAGGAATAAGAATGATCGGAAAATTGGTTAGATATGGACATGATACTGCCAAGGTTGGGGATCAGATTAAACAACAAGAATCCACACCTCAAAAGACAAGCCAGAACTTGCAAGTTGATTATCTGCACAGATCCATCTATGTCTTCCAGTAACAGCTACCTGTCCAACAATACTGTGAAGAAAGAATCTTAGGACAAGAGTTACGCAAAAACAAAATTGAATTGTAAATAGTATCAATTTTATATTTTAGCCATACCCTTCTCCTAATGAATATGCATGATATGACATCTTAGCCACTGCTAACCCTAATGCGCTGTGCGAAAATTTCCCACAACCTATCTGATCCAAGGTCTTCTGGCAGTGCTTATTTTCTGAAGTGTCATAATCATCAGGATTGTTATAGTATGCATCCTCCCATGTCAAGATCCTGCAAGCAAGTACCACGCATCCAGAAAATTTAAGGGACAGCATTATGTAATTGAGCACTTTGTGCTCGGTGAGTATAATAAAAAATTTAATCACGAATATTGCGTGCAAAATTATATCACTAGCAAACAGTAATGAGCCAACTGCCAACTACACCATATACAAAACAACAATAGCAGATGTGATGCTTATACCATTTCAAAACCACTACAACAAAATCAACATAACATAAAGCATAACGAATAACAGAAGGATTACTATTCATCAAACAAGATGACACAACAATTTTCTTTAAACCTAGAATAGACAACATCCAAGAGCAAAAAACCCGAAAACAGTGCAATAATATGGATTCAAGAGACCAGACACACAACACGTGCCCTTCTTATCCAAAAACTAAAATTCTAACCAAGCATAGCAATTACCAAACCTGGAAGAAGGACAAAGCACATGGATAAACATCAACGAAAATCTTCTCACAAAAAGTTGATAAAACCCATCATAAAATCAGAACATTATTAGGCAAAAACTGGAAAATGCACAAAACCAATTGAATTAACCCGGCAAGCAAATTGGCCAAGTCAAATTTCACACTAAACAATTCAAACCACACCCTCACCTAAATTGGCATATTCCTAGTTCCCATCATCCAAACTAAGAGTAGCTTCAAAGACAAACCAAACCAAAGAAAAGACACAACACACACAAGGTACCACAACAACAACAATAGTAGTAGTAATAGAAATTGAATCATACATTCTGGCACGATGTTTGAGCTTCCAAAAGATGGCGTAGTTCCAGTGTGTATTCAAACAGAGGCTTCTGAGTACTTGGTGCAAGTTGGTAGTACTAGTACCCATGATGTTGTCCCCTCTTAACAAGTCAGAAACTTTAACACCCCTTGGAAAAAGGGTTGATCAATCAATCACAGAATCCTCCAAAAACACAAGAAAACCCCTCCAAACACCACACACTCACCCTCCTTCCCTAGCTCCCTCTGTAGGACCCTCTTCCAGCCTGCTTCCTCCGCAACCCTGCACGCCGCTTTAATGGCGGTCCAACTGTTGGCAGTAACAACCGATCCGCACCCATCACTCACCCCTCCAATTCCCTCCACCCCACCAACCAAAGCTTCAAACTTTACTCACTAAGCTCAACACACAACCACACTTAACACTAAAACCGCAACACTGGATTCAACACACCAAATTTCGCAACCAGCCATTGAATTGTAAGTAACCTTGTTAAAAGGGAAAGTCTGAACTTTGAAGAAGGTAGAGTTAAAGGATGTGAGAAAGAAAAAAAGGGTGGCCACTAATCTAGCTTATATCCGACGACATGTGAAGAAGGTTCAATTTTCTTTTTCTCTGGAAACGTAATTGTGAATGAAGGAGTGAAAAGGAGAGAAGGAGTTTGTAGACTTTGGAAATTGGTGAGTGAAGAGTGGAAGGAAGAGTAGAGTGAGAGAGAGAATATCGAAGGTGGAAAAAGAGTGTGGTGTGTCTCTTCTACTATATTGGAGTCACGTTGGCATGCTGTTCCATCTAGCTTTATCACCAGGACAATCTCCACCGTCGATTCATGCAATTATACTAACCATAGCGTAATCCACCATCCCCTCCTATCATATCACTAACCATCGCATGCATTTTAGTAAACTGTTACTATAGTCATTTTCTTTTTGATAACAAAAAAACATTAAGTGAATTAATTCACCAAAGTTATAATAGTAAATTTCACAGCTTAGGCAAAATCCTTAGAAATATTCAAGAAACCATGAAAAATTAAAAATTTGTACAACCTATATGTTTTGTAACATGATTGATCTTACATATATGTAAAAATTCTCTTTGAACTTGCAATAGTCACAATATTACAACAGAATTAATTTTGACCTGATATGGTAAAAGATACTAGTCATTCGGTGTTACTATAATATAAAGTTTTACAGAATAAAAGCAAAATGAAAAAAATATAAAGACAAATGAAGAGTGAGAACTAGACAAGGGGCTAAAGCCCTAAGGGAACTCTATGAAGGGTTAGGAGCTAATTAGAGGTTTATATTTAACGTTAAGAAGGCCAAGGGCAATTGAAAAGGGGGAAAAAGATTGATGGGGAACAATCCAGTTGAGGTATGAGTACACTTTATGGTGGTGTCAATTGATGGCCAACAGCATCATACCAAATTGAGGACATGCTTCCTTATTTTCCCCTCAAGTTTTCAATCCTTTCTTTGAAACCCTAATGAACGTACCCTACTGCCTCTTAAGGTCCTTTTCAACAATGATCTTATTGCCCTAAAGTTATGACACCTTCAACCTCCCCATTTCTTCATCACTTTAAACCCTTCCTACTTTGTCACGCTATAATTGAATCTTTTGGAATGCCAACCTTTGTTTCACACATTGGTGACCATGGCCCTTTATGATCATAGCTTTGCACCGATTTACAGCCTCTTTCTGTTTTACCCTTTACAAGGCTTGGAAATAGAGTTTTGGAGATAAGCAAGAAAATTTTGCCCTCACAATTACCTAGGAAACATGTTCCACACAGGCACCTATCAGGGTAATTTTAATTTGCTGTGATTTATTGGATTGGAGAAGTAACACATGTTTATGATCTCATTGAATTCATTCTAGATTCTAATGTAAAAGTTTATTTTACACCATCAGAAATATATTATGTATCTATTTATTTACTCGATCAAATATAGCAATAAAAGAAATCCATGGTTATAAAAGTTATTCATTTTTTTAATTTTTGTGGTAAGGTAGACTGCAAAATTATAGCAAAAACAAAAACACAAACCAGTTACAGTTAAAATTCTGAGTAAAAGGAAACAATATATAATTTCATCAGTGGCAAATTTTGTTTTGGTCGTGTAGAGATTCAATTTGTCGGGTGTATTTGCAGTTTCACTTTGTTTCCTGCACTACAAGGAGGCATAATCATCAGATTTGTTTCAGTTGCTAAGTGGTTGGGTTTTACATCTATACAAAATCATATATTTCTAAGTTTCCTCAATTATCGATCATCGGTCATAATCATAACTCATCATCTAAAATCCAAATTAGTAGTCAAATGAGTCTCTATTGCTTTAGCAAAACATACTGTTATCTTAAGTATATTTATTTAGGTTCGATTTTTAATTGTGCGTAAGAACAATATTTTATTAAAAATGCAAAATAATTTGATAGGTATGATGTGTCAAAAGTTATTTATTTCACTGCAAATATCATATATAAGTTTATAAAATATAAAAAGAATGCAAAAAGATAACAATACAATGATGCTTCAATGGTGGAATGAATAAAAACTCTTTCAACGGCCACTATAAATTTTGGCAATAAATTTAATTATAGGGTTATCAAAAGCTTTCACAGGTGATGGTCATAGGACAAAGTCAACTTAGCTATGCATGAATAGGCTAAGTCAGTGATTCTCATGATACAGTAGTGTAAGGAATGAGTATTATGATGAATGGAGACAGATCACGAAACAACAATGATTTCTCTCTCCATTTTTACTTTAAATTTGATTTTTCTTCATTTTTCCCCTAGGTGGTTGTTAATAATTAATAAATTTAGTAAGTGCACAGAATTAATGATAAAGTAATAAAAATGTAAAATGAAGTATCATTATCAAAGTATTGCACTTCCTGAATTCGATTTAATCACCACATAAGTAATAAGAGAGATTTTAGTAACACGTTATCTAATATATTTTTAACAGATTTTTATTATTAACCTAAAACTTATTAAGAATTACAAAATTTTAAAATTTATATTTTTTTATTAACTTATTTTCATCCATATGTAATTTTCAAATAAATTTCAATCAATAATAATAAAAGATATATGGTTAACATTCCTCTAGCAATACAAAAGCATTGACTTGTGTCATAAATCTATATTTTTATGGTATTATTAATTTAAATACTAATAATTGGTTGATATTAGTAAGTTAATTATTTTAATAACTAGGATATTATGATTTATTAAAAGGATTTGGAATTGCTTATTTTAATCTTTTAAAAGTTATTTCGATATCAATATATTTGTGATATTAAAAGTCCTTCAAATATGAAATTAATATAAAATTATATTTTATTAATTATTTTTATATTCATTGATATTTGAAAAAAAAAATTTGATACAAAAATAGGTACTCAATGGAAAAAGTTAATGTAAAGTGTACTTTTAAAGGATTATATTAATAATTAATCTAAAAAATAAAGATGTTAAAGTTAAGTAATTTTTTTAACTTTGTCAAAAATGAAATAAAAATACATAATCCATGTTAGTTAGTTGTAATTCTAATTAAATTCTCACAATAATAAGAATTTTCACTTGATAGGCACACACACACACTAGTTATTTTTGAAGTTTATGCAAAGATTAATTTAATGGAGTTATGAATATATATTGTGAGAAAACAAGGAACAAAATCCTCTATAAATCAAAATCCTCTTGGAAAAGATACATCAGAATTCATAAGAACCAATTAAGCGATACAAAGACAAGAATGTTGGAGGAAACTCATCATGCAAGAAGACCTTGTTCTTAATTCATTAGCTGGGAAATCCACCATTTGATTGGCTTCCCTAACACAAGGTGAAAGTGACACTAACTATTCTTATAAAGCTAAGTCTTTGATCTCCTTAGTCACCATCGACAAAACCAAGAATCAGCCTAGTAGTCTTATTAAATGTAATAAATAAGAAAATTAGGAATAAAAAATACTGATAAATATTCTTAGTATAATTTTAAAAATAAAAAATGTTTGTGAAATGTACAGATTTATTTTTTTTTAATTTAAATATTATGTTTTTTAAATACTATTTTTTAATTGTTTACAAATTTGTCAAAAAAATTAAAAATATTGTTGCAACAAAATTAATTCAAGAAACATCTTAATAGAATCCGCATATGCTTAAAAGAAGTTCTAAAGTAAAACGATTGAAAGTTTTCGTAATATTAATAAGAACTAAGTAAAAACATTAATTAATAATCACACAACATACTAAATAATTTTAAAATTTATAAAATTATTCTTACAACAAAAGTTATCCAAACCTAGAATTTGATCAAATTTTTATTGAAATTTATCTCATTTTACATATAATAAAATATTATAATAAATTATTTATAATCATAATTATTTTTATAATTTTTAAATATTATCTAAATAAGCCGTTTAGAAAAAACTAGAAATAACAAAGTTCAAGTAATTTACATTGGGAATGAAATGAAATTTATATAAATTAAATTATTCTTAATTTTAATTCTTATAAAATAATTTAATTATTATATTATAAAAATTAATTAATTTCCTGAAAAATGAAATGATGGTGAGATAATTTTAACTATATATCTTGTTTGGTTATCGAAAAAATCTCATGTTTTGCAAAATGTTTGAGTAATGGTAACTTGGTAATCTCAAAATTTTCGAATTTTGAAAAAATAGGTTAACCTTTGAGTTTTTTCTTTGCATTGAAAAATAATAGAAGTAAGGGAATACCCTTGTCAAGTTAAGAAGATATTTTCATTTTTTTATTTAAAAAATAAATAATAAAACTTGTGTAAATCACAAGAAAACTTAAGACGGGACTTGATTTATTTTTCTTACAAAAAGAATTCGTTTTTCTTTAAAAAAGATTACCTGACAAATGAATATGCTGGAAAACATTTCTATAAAAGCAACTCTTGAGCAAAAGATGGAAAAAAAAATTAGGGATAGTCTACGAAGGCAGGCATACGAGGAAATTACCATTTTGTGTCTGAAGTGTACAGGTTAGGTAATTTAATTTTTAAAAAATGAAAAATAATAAAATAATACATAAAATAGTATTTATCTATATTTTAGTTTATAAAAGATATCTATTATTATTTCAATTTACGAATTATATTATTTAATGTCATTTAGGTTTCTTAATTTAACCACTTGCTCTCATTTTAATCTTATGAATTAGGAATTAAAATGACATAAATGATATAATTAAGAAATAGATGAATGATAAATATCTTTCAACAACTTAAATTATAGACATAATACATTTTTGGAGAGATTATTTTACTATTTTATTTTTTAAAGATTAAATTATTCGACTCAATGTACTTTTAAAAATTAAAATGATAATTTAATCCTTTAACTACACAAACTATTTATTTATGATACTACATAGTTTCATCTAAATTTATAGGAATGTGATCTGAATTTGAGGTACTTTAATTTTAGTTAATAAGAATTATAGTAGTGATACCGAACAGGGTTAAGGTAGTTGATTGTTCAAGAGCTCATTTCAAGAGTAGCACTAAAATTAATTATTTAATTTATATAATAATTTTTTTTTGGGTATTAAAGTAAATTAGAGTATCGTGTTGGTTTCTATCCAAAACACTTTTTAACGTATATTTTTAATAGTTTCATGAAAAATTAATATAAGAGTAATTATATTTAAATAATTATTAGAGAATCATTTTTTTTTTCTCATAACATCAAAATTTTTGGACCGACTCTTGACTATGCATAAATATATTTTATTTTGACCTTAAAAGAATTAAATCCGATCTGTATCATGCAAAGCCAACACACAGGGAGAACATATTATGAAAATATCTTTTTCAATTTGCGTATAGATTCCAAATTAAGGCCACTTTTTATAATGTTAATGCGATCGATCGAGTTCCTTTTCGTTGCTTTCCCTTTTCCTCTGAACATGGTTGGGAGCCAAAATAATCCCAAACAGATTTTGTAGCTGAACTTTTTGTTAACACGTAATCTAATTAACAAAGGATGACTCATTGGCCTTCAAAGTCATGAGTAGAGTGTTCAATTTCATATTCTCTCTCTCTCTCTCACTTAGTCAATATCGATGGGCCAACATGAAAATGGAACACCCTAAGAAATAAAATTTTAAATATGATCAATAATTGCTCTAGTGGCCACTACCTTAATACACTACTACAGTATCTTTAAGCTAGAACTTAAAAATATTTGGACGTACGTGGAATCTTTTTCCTTTTTTCTTGTGTTTTCGATTGGAAAATCTGCCAAGATACATATCGGAAGTGGTGTTTGGTTAGAGATTTTGTTTCAACTCCCTAAATGATCATTAATTCACACCAAGCCAGTGATAAAACAAGCATAGGGAATCCAATGATATATAATCACTACCTCTAAACCTTTAAAGCCCTTTGTTCTTGTATAATTTTTTTTCTTTTTTTACCGAAACAATAATGTTTTGGTCCTTGAGTGTAAAAAAAGATAAAGAAAAGGAAAAGAAACTCTTGTCATCTTGTGAATAATTAGTATATAGAATATTAAATTTCTTACTTTGTTAGGGAATATCATAATTATTTATGCAAAACTGTTGTCAAATCTTCAATCACTAATAATGTTACATGATAACCACAACGGTTAATATGGTCCAAGTCCATGTTGTCTCTTTCTGTAAAAGGCTCATTCGACCTTTGGGGTAGGAAATGGAAAATTGCTATTGGTTTCTCTTGGGATCTTCACAAAAAAGACGTTGGCCATATCCAACAGTATTATGGTAATCTTAAAATGGTACTATTGCATGTAAAGTCAAGCATTATACCTTTTAAAATTGATAAACTTTGTGCTAAAGAAAGTCATTCCTACCACCATGAAAGGTACAAATACTTTTGTAATTAACCACAAGTAAGTTTACCATGATAAAAGTGCTTGATCCAATATGTGCTCTTCCAAGATAAGATTTGATTAGTGGGGTTTGTCATTTAATAGAACTGAGAGCTTTCAAGAATATTGTGTGTAATGGCATCTCTTGTTTGTTTTCTCGCATGTGTCAATCCTTCTCATTTTATCTCCACTTAAATTAAATATTTCATGCCAATGATTATTGAAAGGAAATCTTCTCATAAAAATGTATTTGTGAGGGATCAGTAATCAGTTTGTAAAATTTCCACGCCATATCATGATGAAGCTTTGGCCACCTTGAACGATTTTGATTGAATGCAATCTATCTTTCATAGCACTATGTTAATTCAAAGGGTATCTCTAGGCTGTAGCCATTAAAAGAGTGTGAATATTTAGAGTAAGCCATGGTTTTATATACTGTCCAGTGAGTGGAGTAATTTAGTTTCTAAAAAATAAAATAATCAAGTAAAATGTATTTATTAATTTAATTTTTAAAGATATGTATCGTTATTTTAATTCTTAAATTATATTATTTATTATATTTTAGTTTTTAATCGAGATCAGGAGTGTTTCCATCTCTTGTTAGACAGAAGGAAATTAATAACAATACATTTAAAGGGCTAAAGGTGATTCAGGGAGTGTGATAAACAGAGAAATTATTATATTATTTTTTACCACCACATCTTTATAATCTTAATTAATTTTATATGCGATACGGTAGTTAAGTTTTTTTTGACTAACAAGAGATATGTAAAAGCCCATGATAATGTATCATGTAAAAGTTAATTGAAATTATTATATAAAATTATGTCATAATTAGTCTTAATAAATCATCAAATTTTAACATTTTATTTTTCCCTTTCATTAATCAAGCACACTTGAGGTCGAGCTGTATATATCAAAATTATTTATGCTGTTGAAGTGAAAAAGTTAAATATGTTCAGAAGGACAAAACGGTCATTTCACAATTAATTTTCCTTAAAAACAGGTCAGCTACAATTTGTACCTGACTAAAGCCATATGGAATAGGTAAAATTAAGTTTAAAATATTTTATATTTTATAATAAACACAAAAAAATTATAATTAATCTAACCGATCTTGAAACCGGATTAAACCCTGAAATAAAAGTAATATTTTTGTTCCTTATTTGGGTGGTGGATTCATGATCCCTGTGTAGGACCAAACTGTCCAAGCACACAACACAAACATATATTATCGGAGAAATTTGTGAATCACAGTGGTTGTCAGTTGTCACTAAGTTAATTCAGTGGATCTGAACTGCTCATAGTGAAAATTGAGCTAATGTAATGTCCTCAGACTATTCAACATTCTTTGTGTACGCAATCATGTGAATGAGAAAATGTTCACGACAATACAGCTGCTTAGCACTAGCCGCAAAGCTAGGATAAGGAGATTAATTCATCACTCATCATAATTATTTTTTATTTTAACACTTAATTATGGTAAAATTCAAATTCTTTTGACCTTAGCAATCCAAAGAGAAACTAAAATTGGAATGGCTGAATTTGCAAAAATAGTTGCCTACTGTTCTCTAGTTAACTGGTTAATTTATAATATCTAACTTCTAAATTAGATCACAATCTAGACATTGTTCTAGAATTTACCAATATTAATTAAATCATGTAGGTATACTGGGAGTGGAAATATTTTAGACCATTGTCAGTTATTGGAATGTTTTTTTTTTTCTCAATCATTTTCATGATTTTTTTCTCATACGAATAAGTGTTTTTTTCGCTACATGTGTATTTATTTAGTTTTATTTGTCAAATTTATTCATAAATATTATCCATATTCTATATTAACATCTAGTACAGTAAAATAATGATCAAACTGTGCATAGCGGGGAAATTAATCTAGTTTAGTGAAAAATATATTAGACTTAGGCTATTTAAAAAATTTATTAATTTACGTTTAACTAGTTGATTTAATTAAATATAACAATAATATATTATTACGTAGGGACAAAAATAATATATATATATATATATATATATATATATATATATATATATATATATATAATGTGTTGATGCGTGTCATATACTTTTTATTTGTTGAAATTCAGATTAAAAATATTGATTGACATTTAAGTTTTAGTTTCTTAACTGATTCAGAAATAAATTTTATGATATCTTTAAATTTTAAAGATAGGTCGATCTTACAGATCAATCCCTTCATTTCTTAGAATGAGGCAAATATTAAGCATATTTATAATGTTCTTTTAAGTTTGAAGACTTTCTTTATCTTCAACTGAGACATCATCCTGGCACCCTAAATTTTGGTTCAGCAAAAAAAAAAATTAATTAAATAACCTAAAGGGAGTTTTTAATAAATAATACGTCTTCGATTTAAGACAAACTTTCAAAATGAAAGTCAAATTATACATTTACGATCTATCTATTATATATAAATAGTATGTGTTTAATTTCTAAAGATTGAATAAAGATTGCAAATTCCAAATAAAATGGTCTGTTTTGAAACTCTGAAGTAAAATCTGAAAATTTCAACTTAGTTATAAAGAGAAAACTTAATTTATAATATATTATTTAAAATAATTTAGAAATGAAAGTTTATTAAAAAAAACTTATTATATTAAAATATTTTCTTTTTTTTTTTTAATATAAACGTTCTAATTTTAGTTGTTTAAAGTTAATGTTAATGAAATCACGTTATTTATATCCCATGAGATAATTAACTTTTCATCAACCATTAATTCCAAAAAAAAAAAAAGCTAGATAGATCATGCTTCATGAAAACAGTGTATATTCATGACAATGAAATATGATGTTATCATTTTCTTCTCTCAATTCTTATCTTAGCCATCATCATGCATATCGAAAGCCAATGAACTTAAGAATTTAAAAAGCAACGCACAAATTTTAGGAATATGTGGGTCAGTATTGATCTATAAGATAAAATGTACAAGTGTACCAATTTTTATCTGAGAAACCAGATTCCATAAAGTAGTTGAAAGACGTGTCTTAAAATTGAACCATCGTCTTCTTCCCGTAACCCCAAGATGTCCCCTCTACTTGTCTTTCCTCAGAATTGCTATGTCTGGATGCATTGAAATATTATGATTCAATAAAAATGGCCCACCATTTTCAGCCACCAGTTTTTACTTTATTTTCTAGTTGGAAACCAAAATGATAATAAGAGTACTAATTTAATATGGCAAGGTGTCTTTTTCCTTTACAGTAGTGGTATTATTAAAAATCAAATCAAACGAAAGAAGTAATTAATATATTTTATTTATATAAGTAGTTAATAATAATTAGTGAGAGGGTTCGAATTTATAATTTCCTCTTCAATTTTAGAATTCTCATTTTTAATAATAGGGAATTTGTTTTTAAAATTTTTTGGGAAATCACTAGACCAACTTTATAATAGATATGGTTCCCTAAATTAACTCTTATAATTTCTTAGCTTAAGATTATAAAGGCCACACACAAATAGCTTTCAGGAACCTTATTTTCCGATGCTTAGAATTAGTTAAGATCCAAAACCATTTCTTCCACATTTTAACAACATCAATTATTATGAAAATAAATCTAAACGGTTTACACTCTTTGTCATTTAATTATCACATTAACTGTTATAAGAAAAAATTTCGTCGAGCTTTTGCGTATAATAATTACAAATATATGCTGCGTTTTTTTTTTATGACGGATCTCCTACGACCGTCGTTAAACCACTTTTTTCATTAAGAAGTATAAATTATTATATTTTTTTTAAAATATGCATTGGTAATTAACATTATCTTCTTAATCTCAAGGAAAAAAAACATTGCATATTTTTTAAAAAATGCTGCTTTTGTATTACCATCGTTAGTCTTGTATGCAACGTTTCTTAACTAAAAAATGTGAATTCCACTTCTAGCTTCTTTACTTGTTATTGTTTACTAACTGAAATGATGAAGAAACTTCCAGTATTATTACTGAAGAGGCTCTCGAAACAAATTTATCCTAAAACAATGTATTTCTTATTATCCACTTTAATAATAGTAAAAAAATATGTCGGGGTCAATTTTGTTCTTTTTTAGCTTAAGTGATATCTATATAAAGTTATATAAATAAGTGTAAGAATAAATAAGACTAAGATGAGTAATTAATAAAAACTAATAGTTACTCATACAGTTTAAACTGTATATTCTCCCAATTGGAAGTAAAACTTTAACTTATCTTAAGTTATCTCCCAATTGAACATGAATTTACATTATTAGGTATATAAAGTTGAGAAGGTCGTACGGCTATTTTCTTTCGACTAAGTGGGGGAAGAACTTTTTATATTTGTAATGGTAGTACAAATGACAACTTTTATCACGTAGCATTCTTTCAGCAGCACATCTAAAAATTTTCCATCATAAATCTAAATCATTTAAGGAATGGAAAGGGTAAAACAAAAGTAAAAATAAGTAAATTTGAAAGTGTATTATTTACAGTGTGACGATAAGATTAAATTAGGTTCGTCCTATTAAGATTTTATTAAAATGAAGGTTGCACTCTTAGAAAAAAATTGTTCAATCATCTTAAGAATACGAGGTCCAACCTTTTCATTCGCAATTAATGAGGATTTAAACAAGGTCTTAGATAATTGAAATCTAGTCGTCTTGTTTTGACTGTTTACATCTTTCTAAGATGTTCAATGATCTCAATTGGGTCCATGTGTTCTTGTTGCCTTTAGAGTTTTGGACTCACTGATGCCAAGATAATGCACTTAGTGGTAAGGTAATCTTCAAGGTATTTCTGAAAAATCTTGGTTGCCTCCTCATAACTTACTTCAGGTGCTTCCATGGGATGCTTATCAATGGTGTCAATAAACTTCTCATGCATGAGAATAATTCTCAAGTTGCGGTACCAATCATCATAATTAGCTCCGACTAATTTTCCAGATTCAAGAATCACACAAATCGATAGAGAAGACATATTGTCAATTAAATATACAACAAAACACAGTTATGTCACATCATATTTTTAAACCCTTTTGAAAATATAAGTAATATCCACCACTTACAATACAATTATAGTAATTTAAGAAATCGTGTATATAATAATAATATCTTAATAAAAGACTCACAGGTAAAAGGAAGCAGTAACACATTCAATTACCACGCATAACATCATAATATTTTAAATAAGAAGACAACAACTTGTTCAAATTTAATTATTTTTCAAAAAAAAATAATTGGAACCCAAAGCAAGAACCAAACTCTTTATTTTCCTTCCTTTTATCACCATCTTAAACTTCTTTTAAGTTTCTTTTCCAACACATTACACATAAAAATTATGTAGACAATGTGAAGTCATCGTAATCATTGCATCTATTCAAACAATATGCTATTAACCATTACGACAAAAGGACAAAATTAAAACTGTCACAGTTTCATAATATAATTTAAATACAGAAGACACAAAGCTCTAATACCAATTAAATGAATTTTAATGTTCAATAACACATGGTATCTAAATTATATTTAAATAAAAGACATAGTAAATGTGCACCTACTAGCGAGCTCTTGAATAAAAAAAATTCTTCAATCTTGTAAAGAATCTACGCATATCCATACTGAGACTAATCTTTATTTGTCAACAACTTTAACCGGTGGAATAATAATTGGTGATATGATAGAAAAGATGACAATAGGATTTATTTACTATGTGTTGTTGTTGTATGTGCAGCCCAAGACTATATTCATAGATGATTGCTTAAGTTAAAAGATAACAAATCTTTTATCTTTGATTGTTAATTTATTAGCGATTCAAAATTCAAATAATTGAACAAATCAAAAGATAACAAATCTCTTATCTTTTATTTCTAACTGATTAGAGATTCAAATTTTCAGCCTAAATTTCAAACAGAAAATTCTTTATGTTTGTTTTTATTCTTTTACCAGATTTTTCATATTATTCATATTTTTAGTGCTAGCAAAAATATAATAATATTCCACTTAAGAAATTAATTAATTAAATTCTATAATTTAATTAATAATCAAAATTAGAATAATTTATTTAATGGAGATTAGAACATTCGTTTGTGTTTGACTCCGTAGATTCAATACTAAGCCGGTAATATTACTAAGCCGGTAATATATCAATCAAATTAATATATTAATTAAGGTAGGCATCCCAGTAGAAGAGTAGTATAATATTTTCTTCCATCCTTACCGCTCTAAATTAACTATAGAGTATGATATTACTGTCTATAATGATCTAAGAAATTCATTTCTTCCTTTATTTAATTTTTTCTTGCCAGGATATAAACTCATTAAAAAAAAAAGTTAATGGATCCTTTCTTGATTAATCATTAATTTTACAAGTATTTAATCATATCCAATATCTATTAAACAAGTGCTATGAAACACTAGGTGTTCGGAATTAAAATACAATAAATAATAATATGTTAATTATTATCATAATCTCATGTCAAAGAAAACTATTTAACCTCTTCTTACAAATTTTATATTGACAGCTTATAGTAAGTATTAACCATTAGAAAATTTCACTCGAGTCAGTTCAATAATCACATCAACATGTGACTCATCTATACATGTGAATTAATAAATGAGATTTATTAATATTTATTCAATAAATATTATCACATATATATTAATTTATCTAGATTATTAATGGCCTATTTTCAATAATCCTATAATAAAAAATAATTTAAATTAAAATTAAAACAAACTTATTTCTCATCATTATAATAGTAAATCTTTAATTTTAATTATTATTAAATAAACTATTTAATCAAATGATAATAAAATAATATTTTATTATTAAAATTAATTTTATGATGACTTAAATTGTAAACATATTCCTCCATGGACGACATCTCTTTAAGACAAGAAGTTCAATTACTAGAGTCATATATTCCCAATTTTTTTATCAACCCACCGAAACTCAACGGGATGAACAAGAGAGAAATCTAACTTTTGGTGGATAAAATAAACTAGTGGATGGAAAATAATACAAACAAAGCAATTGGCATGAGAACTCACAAAGAAAAAAAAAAAAAAAACTACTCAATCAAAGAGTTATATTTGTGAATTAGAAAAAGAAAGGGATATTTCAACCCTTATTTATAACTAAGTGCCCATCCAGCCTAAGCGTCAAAACTCAAAACCTGAATTTTGTGACACTTCGACTTTCTACCAAACGTTAATTGTATGACAACTTAACATTAAAAGACATATTTTTAACAAAAGCATCTCGTTGGAACACTTGCTACCTCCAACAAAACTCTTTTCTATTAGCCTATTAAGAACTACTCTACCTCAAAGTCAGAGAAGCTTGTATATTAAATATATACTAAATGCACCACTCGACAATTTCTAGGTTGAAGACCTTTTAACCAAGCACTAGTAGGTTGAACACGTAAAGTCGATAACTCATTAAAGGATTACATGAAATACAATCAAAATTGTGAATTATAAATAAAACCTCCTATAACATGTTTATTAGAATAATTACGTATTAATTATCCTAAGTAAATATCACGAAGCATCTGGACCACTGTAAAAAGTGTAAATATGCAATAAAATTTTAAAGATAAACATTTATTCTAAAATTCTTTAAAAAAATCCAAGACCAAAAACTAATTTAATTGTTCGAGTTTCTTTTATATAATTACTCACTCTCCACGTAATAACCAAGAATTATTGACCTTTAACAAGACGGAAGACTTAAAAATTAAATACTAAGGAGGATATAGTGTTTTAGAAATACACGTTTAAAAACAAATCATCTTATCTGTTACGATTTTATTGATAAATCAATCATAAGATCTGGAGTCTAAATTAACATATTAGCACGAGGGACACCAAATCCTTTCAGGGAACACTATGCATTGAAAAATAGTGGTAAAACAAGTTGACACACACACACACACACATATATATATATATATATATATATATATATATATATATATATATATATATATTTTCTATCACATTTATGACTATTTAATTAAAGTAGAACTTTTCTTTGGACATGGAACTTTGCATATTTTCTCTTTCTTCGAAGAAATTATTCGTCTAGGATATTTTAGATAATGGAGACCTTCGTTTCATCTAGTATATTTGTTCAGAGAAAAAATACCCCTAAATAACTAGTCTATTAGCTCATGATAATTTAAAATATTTGTTTATATTAAAAGAATTTTTAAATGTATTGATCATGTAAAAGAATTTCATAGTTATTTAATAATAAATTATTATTTATTGTATATCAGTTTAAGATTATATAAATATTTTAAAAATCATATAATTTGTAAATTCTAATAAAATAATTGTGCAAAATATTTTATATTAACTGTGCATAACAATTAAAATCAGTAAAATTTCAATGCACTTTATTTCTCAAGAAATTAAGAAACATAATTTTTAAAATTTTAAAAAGGATATAACAATGCAATTTAAAAGTGTTTAAATGGAAAAAAAATATGAGTTTAATAATCATGTATTACAGATATAAAATTTGATACACTCACCCTCACAAAAATCATTATTAATAAATTTTCAATACAATTATTATAAAATTAATAGAATTAGGATATGCTTATATTCCCATTCAATCTCTTTCAAGTTTCAACGTTAAAGTTTTGTGAGAGTGAAGTTTTGTTAGAAAGCAGAAAATTTATAGATCAAAGATACACTTATCATACATGCGTGAATACATGACAAGTTAGAAATTTAGAATCGTAATCTAATGATGCGATATATTCATATAAAAAGAGAAGATTTCAAATCACAAGGGAAGTATCAACAAATGACATGCATGAACATTACAACTATCCATGGAGTGCATGGAACACTGAAGCATTAACACCAACCTTGTGGCCACTTAGTTCTATAATCCATTCTCGGTAGCCTTATTCTTCTCTTTAAACGTGAACCCAATGTAATTGTGTTCGTCTCTTTCCTCACAAATACTAGCTTAAACAAAATTCCTCTGATTTTGTTCCATCTCTTGCCACGTGTCTCATAAGTGGAAGGGTTATCATAGCATTCATCACTTTCTGGAAATATCTCATCGCGGGTTCTAACTCTGTTGAGTTTTGAATACTTTTGTTCAAGTGATTCTTTGGGTATGTTCCTTGCTAACAAAGGAGATGCACCCCCCCAATTGTTTGTTCCCAAAGATGGGTGTTGTGGGGTATAAAAATCCAATACTTCTATCTCTCTATGCCTCATGCTTCTATTTTCTTTAGCTCCATGTTTCAAACTTTGAGCATTTGATTTGTATTGGACTCTTTGGTATCTTCTTATTTATACATATGTGTTGAAAATTTCTAGGATCCCTCGGATTGATCTCAAACTTGTAAACTCCGATTAGAAAGATGCTTGTTGATTAACAAATTAGATGATGTAAGCGTCTATTTGTATTAAATGAAGAAATAAGATCAGCTTAGTGAAACAGACAAAATTTTTGCCTTGTGTTTGGTCCTTGTTGATTGACAAATTGGTCCTCTAAGTGATTTTAAATATTATGACATGTAAAGATTAACTTTGAAGTAGAGTTTATTAATTTGTTTTATCTCATTTTATATCTGACCATGAAAAAAAATTTCTCAAGAAATTAATCAACAATCGGTTGACTAAGGTAGTAAAACGTAACCTATGTACAAATTCATAGCTTTAATTTCAAACTTTTTGACTTTTTGTTGCAGCTTATGAAAAAGTTCACAGGGAACCACGACTAAAATACAGTAATCATGTCCTCGCCGTTGATATTTTGTGAAAATGTCAGAAAACTAGAAAAAGGTACGTGTATTAGAGAAGATTTGAAAGTCGGTGACATATAAGAAGGTGTTAGTACCCAATACCCATACATCCGTCCTAACGATGACTATCCTAGATTGAATGTATAATTTACCTACCTTTCTTTTTGTACATTTTCTAAAAATAATGTCACCCATCGTCATTGGATCTTAAGCAATTCTATCTTATTCAAAACTACACTAATCGGTAAAGATAAACCATAATAATGCAATAAATTAGGTGTTCGAGAAGGAAGTAAAAGGAATTCTATTAGTCATGGGATAGAAAGGAAAATATGAGAAGAAAGGGGTACACTTAGTAGTTAGGGGAGTAGATAATAAAATCAAGAAAAAAAATTATAGTGTCTATAAAAGGAAATTAAATAAATATAAATCAAAGCAAACCAGACTATTCCTATTTTATCCTAATCCTATTTTCTATTTATTTTTTACTTCAATCCACTCTTATCTTTTATTTTAGACTTTATATTTTTTCTATCTTATTTACTAATATTATCTTATTAGGTTTTAGCCCAATTTTATAAAAAAAAAAAAATCACGTAAATAATATAGAAAATAAATGTTGAATGCACTCACATGTGTCATTATCAAATTAACAAGAGCAAAAGTATTTTAAGGATACAATTTCTTAAAAGTAAATATAAGAATAAGGTTAATTTGAAACTTATTACAATCGAGGAATCTATTTTAGCGGAGTCACTGATTCGCTAATTTTAAGTTTCAATAAAAAGAAGTTGTAGAAGAGGTTAACAACCACTAATTATATGGCGAAAAGACATATAGAGTCATTATTATTGAAAATCTCAAATCGTCTATAAATAAGACCTGTTATATGTATATAAACGAGGAGCAGTCCTCACCTTATAATATAAGGTTGAATTGGACTCATCACCTGCACATGTACAAAGAGCGAGAGCGAGAAATTTAACTACAAATATAGTAAATTAAAGTTACACATGTACGAAAAGCGCAAGTGAATCAAGTTTACACATATACGATGAGTGCAAGGTTGAATTAAGGTTACACATGTACAAAGAGCGCAAAAAGTCTCCATGAGGCATAACAATTTCATGTGATTTTTTTTTCAAGTTACTGATAAAATTATTAACTATTTAATGACTTCTCAAATTTACTTTTACAAGATACTTTTATAAAAAAAATAAAATAGAAAGAGACGAAAATATTAAACAAAATTTCAGGTTTTGTCCACTGAAATAGAAGAGGAATGTAAAATATGAACAAATGACAATGATGTATTAAAAATGGAATCAATTTTCCATCCTAGTTTTCCCCGGATTACATATTTTTAGTGAACGAAATGAAAACATATGTGAGATAGAAATATTTGAGCTAAAGAAAAATCCAAAGGAATTAGATTTCAAATAAAATATTTGCATTGTTTGCTTCTATTGGATGGTGACAAGATCATTAAAAAAACCATAATTAGTATTACTTCCATGGTTTTATCACTACTTCCATGGATCCAGACAATAAAGAGAAGCTTGAGTATGCTCTTATTTCCCAACAGTTATTATGCAATGACTACTAATTTCATAGCATATATTAATTTATATACTTCACCTTATGGACTGATTTCGACGTGTACCATAAAAAAGAAAATCATTTTAATATATATATATATATATATATATATATATATATATATAGGCTTAAGTTTTATGCAGATATTTGAATAAAATATATAAGTTTGTATAAATTTCCTGACACTATCTTCCATTGTTATAAGTAAGCAATAATATCATATATTGGAATTACTTATTCAACAAGGATTATAGTCACGAAAAGAAATTATTTATTCTAAAAACATTCATCAATTTTAAAAACAAATAAGAATCATTAGAAAAGGGGCAAAATAACAAACAAACTAATACCCGCCCCCATTGCAAGACAAATCGTTCTGATTATTAAGGCCTCTCAGTTCTTGTTGGATCAATTGTAACTTCGTAAGCCGCAATAAGAAAGTTTGAAGAAAACATTCATTGTATACCTAAGTACTCATTAATTCTCGAAGATCGTTAATTCTTATTTAGTAAAATTTATTATAGTAATAGTTTTAAGATTACAATAGAAAGTGCATGGTTTTATTTTTGTTTAACATGAGAGTTAAGATGAAAAGGGTATTGGACTTGTTGAAGTGTCTTGTTCCGGTTGAATTTTGTGGGTACAGTTTTTCTGCTTGCACCCTATTCAATTTCCCCCTACACTCTATTTTATCATGAAAGTTTCATTTTACCCTTTTAGGCATATATCTACCCACCTTCCAAATTTGTTTGGCAGACTGTATAATATTTATGGATTTATCAAATCCGTAATTATAATGAAAACTTTACATTATTAACTTACAAATTTAGAAAATTTTATCTCATGGCTTACAAATTTGACGAAACTTGAAACCTGGTGAACTTTGAGAAACTCTACTATGAGGAATTTTAAGAAATCCGTATTTATTTTAGAATAATGTCATGCTTCGGATTTAGTGAACCTGGAACAATTCCACGGCTTATAAGTAAAAATTTGAGTGAAATGATAGCCAAGAACAATTCTGACATTACCAAAAAGGAGGGTACATGAAGGAAAAGAAAAGGCAGGAAGAAAAACTGTGGTGGGTGGGCATAGTAGAAAACTCAACCCAACCCAATGTTGTAGTCTGTGGGCCTTCAAAAACTGTTGCCAATTTTTCTATTTTGAGTCTCTCTTCCATTTGGATTATCACTTACCAAACTAAAAAGCAAAGAAAACTTGTGCAACAGGTAACACTGACACAACCCTATTAAAATATATACAGAATAGAAAAAAAAAAAAGAATGATGCAACTGACATAACGCATCTCCGTGGCATTGTAGGGCCATCTAATCCAAAATAATTGAAAGCAATAAATTGATTTATTAGCGGAGGAAGAAACACAATAAGGTAAATATGTGCATTTATTTAGGATTTGGACTAATTACTAATTATGAATTTAATATTTAATATTACTATTTATTTTATTTTATTATAAATTTTGATTATATTTATTAATCAATAAATCGTATTTATTTTAGAGTAGTTAAATTCTTTATGTAGATAATAATTGAAATTCTTCGTTTGAAACTTGAATTATAAAACAAATAACATTTTTGGTAACTAACTACAATAATATTAATTTTTCCTTTTAAAACAAATGTGATCAATTTCATTCTAAATTAAAAAAAATTTAAACTAATTTTGAAAATTATTCAAATTCAAAATTTAAATATCTAACTATATTAAATATTTAAAAGAATAAAAAGGGTAACTTCTATGGTTTCTCTACATAAAGAATTTAACTACAACTTTTGAGATTCCAACTTTGCCGAACATGTTTAATTAAATATATAACTTATGGGTGAAGGTAAAGAGTAATTTAAATGAGAACCAAACACGGCCTATTAGACAATGTTCCATTTGAGTCGCAAGAGATCTCAACAGACACAATCAAAAAATCCTAACTCCTTCCGAACGCAAACTATATAAAAATTAATTATAATTTAATTAATATAAGTAATTAATCACTGTAGTTTCATCATCTTCTTCCACGCAACAACAACGAAAATAAAGGAAAAACCCTCTTCTTTTCTCTCTATACCACCTTCAAATTCTTCATCTTTCAGTTGATTTTCCTCAAATTCGATTCCTCCGTTACCGCTTCATTATCCAAAATTTTCCACCTTCTCTGCTCACTTCAAGGTATGTAGCTTTATTTGTTTATTTTTCTTCTTTATTCGTTTTTGTTTTTTTGCTTTTGTTTATTTTTTTCGTTCTGCGAATAGTCCCATGTTTATCCCTTTAATCGCCATATATGATGCTATGGATGATTTCGATGTTTATAAGGAAAACAACGAACGACGAGTTTCTGTGACTACAATTTATTTATTTATTAATTTCTATGGTTTAAGTTTCTCTGAGTTGTTTTTTTGTTGCAAAGGTTTGTTTTTGACATGTTTGGTTATAAGTATTGATTAAGCAATCATGACGTGGTGATCGGTTCTGTTAAATGTTTATATGGTATGCTGCTTCCCTTCTGGAATTTTGTTTTATGTGCAAACAAAAAAATCATTGCTTTCTTACCTGTTTTCAGAATGAAACAAAGGAAAAATTTCCTTTTTTATTGTTTGAATGTTAAATGGATATAGAACTTGTTGCTCATGGTCTCTGATGGGGTTGGGATAGGCATGGTCAAGTGAATGCTGTTGTGTATAGTGTGTATACAGTTTTTTAGGTAATGGGTAGGTTGCGTGGTGTTTGCGTATCCCGTGGCATTAGAATTGGAGTTATGTGTAGGTTTGAATGTGTTGCAGGAAAAAGGGAAGGTAAGACTAATTTTTTTTGGGGGGTAGACTGGCTATAATGAAATGCATCGAAGTTAGTTCATTGAATTGACTCATGTTGTTCTTACCTAATTTATAATTATTGGCCTATTGGATTGTTCAAAGTTGACACCAAACATTTATGCCAATGATTTTTAATTCTTATTGAACACCGAGGACTACCTGTTGCTTTCTTTCATGAACTTTTTTTTATGCTTTTGGAAAATGGTGTGATGCTGATGTCTTAGGATGACAATTTAGGTGCTTCTCAAAATCAAATCTTTTTGGAATGTCAGTGTTGATGCTGAGATTGGTCGTGATCAGGTATGATGTTCATTCATTGGTAGGAATTTTGGTCTAGATACTGTTGACAATATTTTTTGTGTTGCCACTTGCCAACTCCAAGCACATGATGTGAGAACTTGTTGAGTTGACCATATGTGGCTGGTAGTGTTTTGTATTTTTTCTTCTCTTTTAATTATTTTTTTTTTGTTGAGGGGGGTTGTCATATAGGATGACAAAGCTTATCCTAATATCTGTTTTTATGTTTACCTTTGGAAGATTCTGAAATTGATTCCATCATGTTTGTAGGACCTTTTCATAACCATTTTGGTCCATTGGGCATGGACTGGCTGTTTATGCCCACTGTTAGTGTCTGTGAACAATGTTTAGCAGGCCAAGGGGTGCCAGTGCTTTTAGTATATTCAAATGGAAACATTCAGGTGCATCATCTCTGACAACAGGTTTACTTCAGGAAGATCCGCAGGAGATTGAATTGTCTGCTTATGGAAAGATCCCTAGTCCAGGCAGTGAGAGCCCTTCAGGGCTTCTTAACGGTGAAAGCCTAAATGTAGAACCAATTGCCGATTTGGATCTCTTCTTTGAAAGGCTTTACAGCTACTACTGTGAGAAAGGGCTATGGTGCATCATTATAAAGTGGGTTGTTGAACTTCTAAGTCTGGGGTTCACCATATGTTTTTCTGGATTTTTTTTACTATATGTTGATTGGAATGGGCTCCGTAATGCAAAGTGTGGGATGGATGCAGTTGAATCTGGAATTAAACCCTGTGATCTTGCTAAAGAAGCTCTTCATCAACACCCTTTAACTCCACTAACACTTACCAAAGCTATTATTGTTGGATACTTGGGAATATTTTCTGTCTATTGGATTTTTTGCTTCTTAAGATTCTTTACCCAACTAAAGAATACTCTGGAAATTCGGCATTTTTACTACAACAGGTGAGTATGAATGATAAACAGTTAAAATGTATTGATGCTCATGGTTTATTGTTTTTACCATATCTTACCGTGATGTCTCTTGCAGTCTCCATGTTACTGACACTGAAATTCAAACAATGCCCTGGGCTACAATTCTTGAAAAAGTTGTTCTGGTACAAAGGTGTCGACAACTTTGTGTGGTAAAAGATCTTTCTGCCCATGATATTGTCATGCGATTGATGCGGAAGGAGAACTACTTAATTGGAATGCTCAACAAGGGTGTGCTTGCTTTCCCTATTTCAGAGTGGTTTCCAGGTGCTGGTCCTACGGTGAAATCTAAATCTAATGGAACACAGAATCAGAATAGATTAATACTAACAAAGACCCTTGAGTGGACTTTGAATTGGTGCATCCTGCAGAGCATGTTTGACCGGTATGTTAATTATTATATAAATGCATTTTGTTGTACAGTTACAGAGTTCTATTATTTGATCCTGTAATTTATTCATAATGTATGCAAGTTTTAATCTTCTAGAGTATGGTGTAGTCGTCAAACGTTCTGTTTAGATTATTGTCAGGATATGATTTGTTGGTCAGGAAGATGCAATGACCATTTTGATCTAGGATGGTGCTTTGTAGAAGGTTACTATTGATGTCTAGCTATTCGGTGGCTCTTTAGGGGCACATTATGTGCTATTCAGGACATTGTTCTTGTAATCTCATGATGGGATAACAGGCTTGGCTGTTGTTTATTTTTCTGTTTGTATTTCATATTTTTGCATTTAGATTGACTTATGTGTTAACCAGTTTAGCATTTCATATGACAATTTGATTATACTAAACTCTTCCCAATATTTATAATCTCCTTTGAACTCAAATTTGCTGTAGAAACTTTTGTGTCAGAAGGGATTTTGTGTCAAATCCAAAGACATTGCAGAAAAGGCTTATGGTAGTTGGGCTTGCAATGCTCTTACTCTCTCCATTTCTTGTCATATTTATGCTGGTATATCTCTTTCTGAGGCATGCTGAACAATTTTATAATCACCCTAGCACAGCTTCATCTCGAAGATGGTCAAATTTGTCAAGGTGGATCTTTAGGGAATTTAATGAGGTATCATTCTTCTTGGTCTTCCTTTTATTTTCTGATCTTTGCTCCCCTTTAATGGTGTTAGCAAGGATAATAACACTTTCATGCAATGTTAAGGACTAATCCTCCTAAACTATTAGGCTGTTTCATGGAGGGCCTTGAAAGGTTGTATATCTAATGCATACATTTCCTTTTAGCAGCTGAATAAAATTTCATTGTGGAAGGAAGATTTATCGGTTAATGATGTTCAAATAAGTGGCCTCTTAATAGAATTAATTAACTACACTAATGGTTTAATACTCCTACTTCTCAAACTGTAGATACTTTTCCCAGAAATCATTTTTGCGACTTTCATCGAAAGAAGATATCATTCTAGTCAACAGTCATTAGTGTGCTTGTCCTTGCATTTTTTTTGGGAATAAGGTCTCTGATGCTCTATTAAATGTTAATGAGTGAAAGAAATTCCAAATTTCATTAACTTTATATTGCTGGTTTAACACAAGCTGTTTGAAGAGAACCTGTGCATTAGTAAAGGCATTGAAGATTGGATTTGATGTTGTATGTGTTTTTTTCTTTTCTATGAGATAGAGGCATTACTTTCTTGAAATGTGGTACTAAGTATTATCTATTAATAGTTTGAAGGTGATGCCTGGTTATCATTTTCAACATAATCACTCATACTTTTTTACTTTTATGCCAGGTGGACCATCTCTTCAAGCATCGAATTAATAGCAGTGTAGTGCATGCTTCTGATTATCTCAAGCAATTTCCTTCTCCTATCATATCTATAATTGCAAAATTCATCTCTTTTGTATCGGGTGGCTTTGCTGCAATTCTGATCATCATCGCGTTTCTTGAGGAGTCTCTACTAGAGGGACATGTAATGGATTTCTGCTAATTTTGCATAAGCTATACATAATGTCATGACAGTCATAAGGATTTTCTTTTAAATGAAAAATATTGCAGATACTTGGTCGGAACTTGTTTTGGTATGCTGCCGTATTTGGAACTATAACTGCCATTAGCCGGGCTGCCATTACCGATGAGCTTCTGGTTTTAGACCCTCAGGGTGAAATATCTATGGTAGTTCAGCATACACATTATATGCCAAAGAGATGGCGTGGCAAAGAAAGTACTGAAATGGTTCGTGTTGAGTTTGAAACTTTATTCCAGGTATTCTGCCCTAGGTGTTTGTTAATGCATTCACATTATGATAAAAACCCCATATCTTCTTTTTTATTTACATGATAGCATATATTTGAGTATTACTTTTCACGCTCTTGTATTTTTATGGTGCAGTATACTGGAATGATGTTACTTGAGGAGATGGCCTCAATTTTCCTCACTCCGTACTTACTTATGTTTATTGTCCCAAAGGTTATTTCCGTGCTTGGGGATAAAGTCCTCTATATGCCATCTAGTATAGTGAATAAATTATTAAGTGTTTTCATTTTGCAGCGGGTTGACGATATGTTGCAGTTTATTGCTGATTTCACTGTAAATGTTGAAGGTGTCGGCCATGTTTGCAGGTTAGCATGGAATTTTTCATTTTCATGTTTTTAAATCTGTATCCCTCATCTCTAATAATTTGTTGGGGCTTGTATGATTTATTTATTTATTTTTGAGTTTGCAGTTTTCATGTGTGATGGCAGAACATATTAATTATATTATGTCCCTGATGTTTTCACAGTTTTAGCACCTTTGATTTTCAAGAGCATGGAAACAGCCATTATGGTTCGCCTTGCAATGCACATCGAAGCCGGAGGAGTTCCCAGGGGAAGATGGAGAAATCATTACTTAGGTATTGTCTTGTCTGAGCTTCTGTCATAACACAAGACTGGTCTAACAGAGTTCTAGTATTGTATATCCATTGAAGTTGCTTCAAAGAATCTCTAAGATTCTACCACTCATGTTTTCATTCTTGTCTTTTATCCTCCCTTCAAGCTTTTGATAGCAGTTAGAATGGAGTAAATATTGCTGTCTTTTTTTCTTCTTCTTTTTTTTTTTTTTTTTTTTTTTTTTTTTTTTTTTGTGTGTGTGTGTGGAGGGGAGCAGAGGAAAAGGAATGAATTCATTGGAAAACATATGTTAAGTTAGTTATCTATAAGTTACTTAGCTACATGAAGACAAAATTTCCATAAGTTATCCATATATCTGATTTTGACTTTAAATTATTTCCACTAATTTTCTAATGATTCTGGAACCTGTATTTTTTTTTTTCTTACTTTTAAAAATTATTATTATCATTTTATTTATTTTTTCCCCATGATTGATATACCGAGTCTTATCTCTGTCTTCCTGCTGTGAAAATCTGAGATTCTCCAACCAGCCATCAATTAGATAGTATGTCTAAACCTCCTCAGTTTGAACATTTTTTTGCAACTTTGTTTTGTTTGAACTTTTGTTTTTTGTCTTGATAAGCTTGAAACTTAATGCTCAATTACTTTTAATCTCCAATTCTCCATGTTGTATTTCTCTTGCTTATATTGTCAATTGCTCTCTTGTATGAAATCATGAATGAAATGAAAAGATGACGATAATTTTAAGAAGCAGAAAAAAGGGAAAGAAAGGAAAATTTGTGCTCATTTGGAACAGAAGTTAAATGATGTTTCTATTTTGATTTTAGTCTACATAAATAATGCTCCTTAGGCAACGTATCTCAGAAATCTTTTGCTACTTTTGGAATCTTATACCTTAGGGTAGGACCAACGATTTTATTGTTTTGGAACACTGATGTGAACTGTGCCAATTGATTTTTTGTTGTGTTTAAACTTCTGTTGTCACAGCTTTCAGAGTAGTTACCCATCATGGGAGCCAAGTGCACAGGGGAAGCAATTGTTGCTGAATCTTAGGAAATTTAGAGAGGAAAAGTTACCGGTACACGAAAACATACATGCACCTTCCCCTTCCCCTCCTAGAATGTGGAGAGGTAGTCCCAATATGGGAAGCAATGGAGACAGGAATAGGTTCATATCCAGGGAAATGTCAAACAGTACTTTTGTAACGGGCAATCACTTGAGTTCTTTGTGGTTGATTGAAGCCAACCAAAACAATCATCCCTATCTTCTTGATTGGTACTATTCATCTCAATCTCTAGACATGAATCAGGGAGGAGTTGCTTTAGAACCATTTGGATCTCATGACGCAAATCTGGGAGATGTTCCTTTAGAGCCCTTTGGAGTAATAGAGCATCATTCTAGGGAGTATTTGATGCCCTCCAACTTGACACAGAATGAAAGAAGGTATGAGGAATACTCAAACAAGTATGACGAAGGTCGAGCAGCATCTCATCTTGGGACTTCCACATCAGCTCCCATCTTCAGGGAAAGCCAAATTGAGGATCCAAGTTATAATGAACTGTCCCATACTACCAGGAGTCATTGGTGGGCTAGAAATCGTCCAGGGGGTGGACAGACTCAGACAAGCTTTTTTGAGCCTCCAGATTTCAACCAGGAAACATATAATAATTATTATGAAAAGTTTTCTGATAGAGGGTCAGAGGATCAAGATCACGAACAACTCTTTTACTCTAGAGACGATCTCAGATTATCTAGAACATACACAAATGACTTAGGGGCAGGGGAATTTAATCTTCATTTTGATGGCATTTATAGCAGACCTCCAGAAAGTCCTCCTGCAAGCTTTTGAGTGATAGCACTGTTCCTCATTATTTGTTTGAGGTTCTTGCTGTCAAAAACATGGAATACATGAATTTCAAAGTCTATTCTTTGCTGTATATAGATTCATTGGAATGAGGTTAGACTGTTAAATGAGCCTCAGTTTGATGTTGGAAGGTCATGAAGTTACCTAAAAAGGGGTATGAGATGCCTTCCTTTCTAGGTGTAAGTATCAAAAAATGAAAAATCATTAGTTCTGTCCAATGTCCTTTGACCCATTTCTTGCTTTTCGAAATACTTGGGTTTTCCTTTACTTAGTGTTTTGTCAAGGAAATAGATACAAGGGAGAAAATTTTCATAATTTTCACTGCTTAATTCAAAATTTTGGTGCTACGGATGAGACTAAAAGGTTCTTTCTCACTTCAAAATTTTGACTTTCCCCCTGCGGAGAGAAGCTTTCACATTAATTGGGGGAGATATTCTTAACTAAATAGAGTTTTAAGTGATCATTAAGTAGTCATGGGAAAATGGACCCGGCCCGGGATCACTGCTGAAGAAAAGTTCTTTTTGGGCTAAAAATGACTTGGCCCAATGGGTTATAGTACTCAAACAAATTAAAATATGAGATTAATCGGGTTGTAATGTTAAAATGAGTTATTCGTCGTTTTATTTTATTTGTAAAATTTAAATGAAAAATAAAATAAAATAGACTACTTTATTTCATTGGTCTCTCGATGGTTCAGTGTATGGAATAAGTTTATCGGCCGGGTGGGCTAGTATTGAGCTGAATAGGCTTACTCCATTTAATAGCTCTAATTTTAAGTATTTAATGAAATTTTTATTTATTTCTTTAACTAAATGAACGTTTTTTTAGGGGTGGGTATATGGGTGGAAGTCCATGGGTTGGCCCGCGGACCCCGCGACCCGCGCGGGTTTGGACCGACTTTTTTAGAAAAATTAAGGGGTATAGTCCGTAAAAATCCGCCCCGCATAATCCACGGGCTTTGCGGGCCAAATCCGCGGGGTCCGCGGGGTGACCCGCAAGCCCGCATATTTAAAAAAGATTGAAAATTGACACTCTAATTTCTCTTTCCACCTTTCAATCTTCTCACTTCTAGGCGTATTGCTACCATTAATGTAAACAACTTATATGATTCTGAAAAGGAAAAAACTGAAATACATGTTGTCTATAGTATATAGTAGAATAAGCTTGACATCTAATGTATGGACCTGTATATTTCATTAACTGCACATTGTGTTGATGCAAATGGAAAACTGAATAGTGAAATGCTTAATTTTTCTCATTTTACTCTACACCACATTCGAGACATGAGATGAAATGGTTTTTTTGGAAGAATGGGGATTGACCGAAAAAAATTCATTAACTTTGGATAATGTTTTTTCTAATGATAAAATGCAAGAATATTCGAAGGAAAGACTTTTCTTGAATAATAATGGTTTAGTAAGTAGTGATGAATTTAAATTTGTTATTGGAGATAATTAAAAATTTTATATTGTTGACTTATTTTATTAAGAATTTAAGAGGTAAATATAACATTTTTTTAACATTTTTTAGAAGTTCATAATTTAACATTTTTTTTAAGAAAATTTAACTAGGTCCGCGGACCGGCCCGTTTAGCCCGCGAGGCCCGCGGGGCTGGGGCAGACCACCAAGTTAGGTCCGTTAAGCATTGTGGGGCGGGGCGGGGCGGACCAAGCTCTTCGCGGGTTTATGCGGGCGGGCCTTAGGCGGAGCGGGCCAGCTCGCTTACCCACCCTTACGTTTTTTCCCCTTAATTTACATGCTATCTTTCTCGTACTTGCGTAATATTTAATGTATTAAATTTGAAATAATAATAATATTATGTTTTACATGAGTATAAGATACCATGTTGCTTATTTATTCTATTACGTACAAGGCACAGCCATTTCTAAAAATGCAGGAGTTGGAAAAATGTGTAAACATGAGGTGGTTTTGGGTTTGAATATTTCTTATTTTCATTTTTATTGAAAATAGAAAATAGAGATGAAAATATATTTGGTTGATATTTTTGAAAATGTTTTCATGACAATATTTTTAAGATCGGGTGAAAATAAGGAAACACTGTGGCTTTGTTTTCACAGTTTTCATTTGTAAACTGTGATAACGATGACAAATTTGGTAAGTGTCACATTCGGATTATACACACAAACCAAAAAAAAGAAGAGAAAAAAATCTACAAACACAACCCAAAGAGAAAAGAGAGTCACTCTCTCTAAACCTAATTCTCATCTTTGCTTTTCTTTTTTCTCTATGCTCTATCTCTAATGCTTTCGTATCCTCTCTGCTATTCTTCAATTGGTTGTCGTGCCATTTTTGTGCCAATGTTGTGCTGTTACCGTGTCGTTATTGTGCCTTTGCTCTACCCGCCATTGTTGTTCATTGCACGTGCTGAGGTAAGCAGTTTCCCCTTTCTAAGCTACTATGTTTCAATTTCATAGATGCTTCTACGGTGATAGCTGATTTTTGAGGGTTTAGATTCGATTTAGCTTCATGGTATTTCTAGATTTCATAGAATTTTTTTTTTGGTTAACGACACGATGTAGTAGCGGTGATTTGAGTTAATGAGTTTGTTTGTGTAATTTCTTAATTTTTTTTTTGTTGTGGTTAGTGAAAAATAATTTCTAAGTTTTGTGTGGTGGAACATGATGTACTTAAATTCGAACTTACTCTATGGATGACATGATTATAGATGAACCTAACTTAAGGGTAAGCCAACAAGGCATTAGTAGTGGTAGTGTTCAAGCAAACCAAATAACACACTTGCGAGATACAATTGCAAATGAATTGTGTACTAGTTACAATCATTGAGCAATATATGACACAAGTATGTTGAACACAATGTGAGTTTGGATGATTTGATAAATTTGTGTTTTGGCCATTTTATTAGTAACTAGTGTTGAACACAGTTTGTTTTAGGTATGATCAAAGTTTTTATATATATGAATGTTGATATACTAAAATTTATAAATTAACATATAATGTTATTTTTGAACATCATATAATATTATTTTAAAGATTTTTAATACCTTGAAAATAATTAAACTAAACATGTTTTCAGTGTTTTCATTTTCTCAAAACTAAAAATAATAATCAAAACAAACATATTCCATAAATTCTAAAAAACTGAAAACGAAAATTGTTGTCAGAAAATGAAAATTGAAAATGAAAACAGAAAACAAGTCCTCAAACCAAACACCACCTTAACATTTGAAGGCTCAGAAAGCCACACTAATTGAGATAAATGAGAATTGTGTTGGATTGCTAAAATTAAGTCAACAAATATACTGTATCTATCTATGCTTTGAAGAATGTTGCACATAAGAGTTAAGACATAGTCACATAGAAAGAGGACCAAGAATCTGAGAAGACACTTTGCTATATGCACATCAATTGAAAAAGAAAAGATAAGCATGAATAACTTTGAGTAGTAGTTGACATAAAACATTGTCTTTTGAAAGTATTATTTTTCTTTTATACCTTGTTATTAGTAAAAGTCTCGTAGGACTAATTACGAGTCAATTAGGATATTTTTTAAAATAAATTAATAAAAAAGAAAAATTAAAAAAAGTAACAATAAGTTATGTATTGAAAAATATCTTTGAGTATGTTGAATAAAAATAAATTGTTCATCTTTTTTCCTAACATCAATGCACTCGTCTCCCATGATGGAAACATGGTGACACTTCCTTGTTGAGTGACTTCTAATCTCTACAATTCTTTCCCTTGTGTCACTTCTTTGAGTTATCTTGTTGTATATGAGGAAGTGTTGCCCCATGTCCCCGCCCCCTCCAAGTTCAATGACAACAAAATCCTCTCGAAATGTATAATTACAACAATCTCTCCCTCAGTAGCTGCATATCCTCTTGAAATCCTTGACCATTACCAACAAAAATTTGATCAGGGTCTTCAAAAAGTGTGAATTTTTTAATATTGTTCAATGCATTGGTTACGTGATAGGAACCACTCGAAGTAGGATACCATGCAAAAGAATAAAGATTTCCAGAAATCATAGCTTGAAGATGATATGTAGGAGTAGTTATAATGAACATAACCTGAGGTATGTTTGCAGGTTGAGGAACAAGAATTTCAGATTGTGGCATGCTTTTAGTGTAGTAGGCATTCACAAGGCGAGGTTGCTGAGAATTGTATGTTTGAGGATTAGCCTGGATATTGGAGTAGCCAGAGTTAAGTTATTGTTGTGATGATGGTGAAACTTCATTAAGGGGCATAGATGGTTGGAAGTTTTCATTGTACGAATGATAGCATAGGGCAACAATATGTCCATATATATATATATATATATATATATATATATATATATATATATATATATGATAGACCTAGCATTGATAACCAACATATTTGCTACAACCGTTTCCACGAGTAACACAAGAATAAGATCAATTACTATAATTTGTGGAGCGACCATCAGTAGAGAATTGATTTTGAGATGGAGAAGAACCTTCAACAATATTTTCTTAAGGAGGTTGAAAGGAAAAATTAGGATTAGAAGTAAAAGCTCCTTATGTGAAATGTATAAAGGCAATAGATTTCTTCTTAAACTTGTCTAATCAGGACTCGTGAGCTAAAAGAATTGTTTCAACAACAACAATAGAGAATTTACCAAACTAAGCGCTGATTAATGTAATAGAGGATTCATACTCTTGAGGAAGGCCTTCGAGAATGACATTGAGGTGTTCTCTGGTGGAAACACTCTCACCAACAATAGAGAGAGTATTGATGATTAATTAGATGTGAAGAAAATATGCTAAAATAAAGTGAAGTGGCACGAAAATCGACAAGTAGTTGGCGCACTTTGGCATAGGTGTGAGCCAAAAAGTGTGAATGGGTTTTCTCCCAAAGTTGAGATAAAGTTTTGCATCCAATGACGTGAGACAACGTGTCATGCAAGATTGTTGATTGAAGCCATAAGAGGAACAATTTGGCATTAGCTTTGAAGTTTGCTGAAATCTATATATAAGCTTGCAGTTTTACACAAACTCAATCACCAATTTCATAGCTTCAATCTGATTTGCATCTATCTGTCACCTGTTTCATTCTCTTTCGATAATAAAATGTATGTTCAACATATAATGGTGTCACCTTTATATTGTAAAAACCACCCTCAATAATTCTTTCTCATGCGTTGAATAAGTCTATTGTTGTTGATTGAAGATCCTCATTGTTCTAAATATCGCTACCCTTGTCACAAATTAACTGAAATTTTTTGTTTCGGAACTTGTATCCAGTCAACCCCATCCATAAGAGATTTATCAATCAACTCATCTTCATCCTCCACTTTAATCACCTAGAATTGAAATTTTTTGTCTACCAAATTGTGTTCTATTGAATAAGGTTCATCACAAAAAAACAACATCCTTTGGCTCTTCTTTCTACCATATAAGTGAGTGTTAAACTTTTGTGTTGTCTGGGTTTAGGCGTTGTAGTTGCTGGTATAAAGGCTGATAAAGGTGATGGTGCTGGACCTAAAATTTCCCTTTGGAACCTAGTAGAAGCATTAACTGAATTCACAACTTCATACATTCTGGCTAAAGAAAAATTATGTTGGACTGGTGTGGGTCGAAACATTCTCACCATCATTTGTATTTCTTTCTTTAATCCTCCAAGAAAATAGCTTAAACATAATTCTCAATTAGATTAAATCTTGTAATGATTGAATCAAATTCTTCATGATATTCCTCTACAAATTTCTTTTGTCTCAATCGCATCAGTTCTATCATGGGATTGTCACAAACATCTCCAAAATGCTCGCTCAATCGTTTCTTGAATTTAGTCTAAGAAAGCATAAAGAAATCTGAACAAGATTTGGTAAGGGTTATATGCCATTACAATGCCTTGCCTTCCAAATGCACAATGACCAATTTCACCTTGAATTCATCTAGGGTGTTATCTACGAGAAAGTAGTTTTTACATTGATGCTTCCACTGGTTCACATGTTCCCTAATGAACTTGGGAAAATATATGTGTGTCAGTCGAGTGTCACACACATAAGAAAAACTAGAATGTGTTCTTCATGTCCATAAAACGTGCATCCATCTGTTGAGAAATTCATTCTTCCATTTTTTTATTAGCTTAAGTAGAATGTGTTGCCTCTACCATTTTACCCCTGGGAGGTCCTTCTGATATCAATTGATAAGACCAAAAGCGGTTCTTGGGTCTCTCTAGCGATCCACCGAAGAACACAAGCACAAAAGAAACTTAAAAGTTGATTTCGATCATCGATCGAAAAGATTATTGTGTGCAGAGGAAAAAGTAAAAAGAAAGAATAAGAAAAAAATAAAGTAAGAAATTGTTATATTTTTTCCGTCCTTTTCACATGGTTTTCTATTTATGTGCACTCCTAGCCAAATAGCCTTTCTATTTATGTGCACTCATAACCAAATAGCCTTGTACATGATTTTCTATTTATATGCACTTCTGGCAAAATAAAAACAACAAACAACGTATTAGGATATAACATGCTCCCAAATCCGCCATTGAGTGAATTCAAATAGAATGGATGGTTCACAAGGGAGTAATGATGGTGAAGGCTTTTGATAACTTATTCAATTTGTTGTAATTAGAGAAGATAGTTGTTAGAATTTCTTCGATATGACATGGGTGAAAACAATGTCTGAAAAACAATTTCTAGTTGAACGAGTAGGAGTGTGTAGTGTAAAAAGTGTCGGTGTTGACAGAAGAAGAGATGATAGTGGAGACGAGTCTTGCAATTCAAAGGTCATGACAAGAATACGGTGAGAAATGAAGAACTCAAACGATGAAAAAGATGAAAAAAAGTTTTCAATCAGGATAAAAAGCTCTTAACCCAAAGAAAATTTAGTTAACTTTTTGATAAAAAAACTTTAAATTAATTTAACATTTTATATTTTATTTATTTATTCCTCAAAATATTTATTAAATTGCTTTATTATCCCTTTTAAATAAAGCAGAGTTTTATATAAAACAATTATGTTATACTTAACTAAAAATATCTTAAAATATAATATACGATTAATAGTAGAATATATAATATAAAAATATAATAAATACAACTAAATAATTAAATAAAATAATGGATATATTAAGAGTACAATAAGAGTTTTAAAAATTTAAATTGAAAATACTTCAAAATAATATCACAAAATTAAAATTTATACAAAAATATAATTCAAATATGTTCATTCATGTTATTTTACATTTATTAAATATTTTACCAAACACTTATAATCTAATAAATTAAAGTTTTTAACTTCTTGCTGTCCACTCATTTTTAGTTTATCAGCTAAATTTATCAATGTGTACAACTAAGCGTGACAAATTCAAATCATGTTTTTCCAAAATTCCGTCATCATTTAATTTATTAAAAGTTATGGGACTAGACTTGATAAAAAAAAGTATAATTTTTTTATTATATCTAATATTTGAAGGATACTGTACAAATAAAATAATATAATATTATAAAAGATAAAACATAAAAAGGGGGTTAAATTGTGTTAATAAAAAATTAACTCCTTTCGTCTATTGTTTTAAAAGCAGTCAGACGAAACAGTTTTTATCTTTAAATGTTAATTTTAATGGGCAAACGTTATAAGTTGATTATCTCCGTTAGTCACAAGTTCAGTAAGAGTAAACACAGATATTTTTATACTGGTTTCGTCTATTCAAAACTACGTCCAATTACCCAGCAACTACTGAGTTTTCACTACTAACCGTGAAATGGTTACAAGTATTGTTTGAACCCAGCCACTTCTGGCTAATACAAGATATTCTTTGAGCATAACCTTCTCAGGCTAAACAACCAGGTATTCTTTGAACACACAACCTCCTCAGGCTAAAGCACCACACAAGTGGACTTACAAAGTTTTATAAGAAAGAAAAGTTCCTCTTCGCAGAGAGGGGTATACAATGAAGTTCAACAGTAGCAGTGAGCGAAAGCACAAAGTCTTAGCAATATAAGTGTGTTCGCCAACTGAAACTTGAAAGAGTGAGGTCCTTATATAGGCAGAGTCTTCAAATATCCGTTAGAGAAAGAAGAATGTCATTGAGCTTTCTCCAAGTGCAGTCCAAAAAGTTGTCAGAGTGTAATCAAGTGATAGATAACGTGCGCAGTGGATTTGATGGCATGCTCAATCCTTTTTCTGACTTGTATAGAGATTTTCTTGGAAAAGGAGAACCCTTTTCATGTAGCATAGGTAAGCTCGAATCCCCATACTGATCTTGGAAGCTCTGATGAGTACTTTAGCAGATTTGAAATTGACGCGAGTTACTCAGACTGTACTTCACTCTTATGACAGACGATGTAAATCTTCAGTCTTAAGATTGACTTGTAAGTTCCGTCTGAAGAGTTTCGTCTATCCTTTCGTCTAAAGACTTGGCTTTGAGACAGACAAATGACTTCAATTTTGAGGGGTCATCTTTCATCTGTGCTTGTTCCGTCTTACTTTGCTTGTATTGTTTTGTCTAAGATGTTCCGTCTATCTTGTAATTAATCAAAACTTAGAGACGTTAATCTCCTTGATCTAACAATCTCCCCCTTTTTTATGATTACAGACCATACCAGCAACTATCTAAAAGGAGCATCTGCACAAGACAAAGTTAGCTAAAACAAAATAATAACAAGTAGCCAGAATTACATCAAGACAATGTTCTCTAAATATACCTCTTTATAAGAAATGTTACATCAATGTGATGTAATCCATTTACAAGCTCACAAGATTCAAAGAACAGAAAAAATAAAAATAAAAATCAGATCAAACAAATGAAAGAATTATAAGTTCAGAACTATGCAAACAAATAATCAGAGCAAAGAATAAAAAAAAAATTCTTTATCCTTTATTCGTCTTTGTCTCCCCCTCAGACGGATTCTCTTCCATTGCACAAAAACTTACCATGCTCCCCCTTAGCATAACCTTTCCCTCAAATTATTCTCCCCCTTGGGCTGAGAATCATCAAACTCAAGATGGTGGAGGTTGTGGTTGATGTTGTACAAGATTCATCACAATACTCCGTAGCTGCTGATTTTCTTCAAGCTCCTTATTCTTTTTCTTCAAGTGCTCACAGTTCTCCTCAAGAGCATCATATTTGCGCTTCAAAGCATTATACTTGTCAGCGGGATCTTCTGGTGATTCAGGCTCCTCATTAGTTACTGGTGATTGCGATTCCTCATCAGTTACAGGTTCCTCAACAATTGGCACTGAGTCATCTTCAATGACTACCACTAGAGTTCCCTTCAGACGCAAGGAGAATAAAGGAAGTTCCATGCGAGTGCTAAAGTTATATTCCCATTTCCAAGAATATGATTTGTTGAAGGTAGTGAGTTGAAGGTACAAAGGTTCATGAGGAGGAAGAGACTTTGCTGCATGTGACAGACTCTTCATCAAATGAAGTTCCTGAGCAGAATTCTGAGGTAGCTTCATGATCCTCTATCATCCTTTGAATCTTTGGATTTATAGGCTTTGAGGCTTGAGCTTGAATAGCCTTGAGATGATCATAGGCAATAGACGGAAGTCGCTTGGGAATGTGCATTGCAAACTTGAATTGCTTGGGGGCAGACGGTGTCTTCTTCTCCTTCCCTTTGGCCAAAAACTTAACCAAGCATGGTCTTGAGTGATCTATGACAATGAAATACTTGGTTTCGTTAGTGACTAAAGATGAGAACTGAGATCCCATCATGAAGGGATAGAGCCTGAGTTCCTTCCTTGCTCTCCTTTGAATTTGAGAAAAGGAGGCTAACCTTCCTTTTTCTTCTCTTCTATAAGCGTTAGCCATCATTCTGAAGGCAATGTTATAGTCTTCCGGTAGAGAGTGAGCGAAGTCTTCAGGATCTTCACATTCATCGATGAGGAGGGAGTAACGTGGACGAATTCCTGGACAATGTGGTCTTGTCCATGGAAGAACAATCCCTAAAGTATAGTCTAGTCCCACATACTCTGTTTGGTTCATAGGGATTGTGAAGGTGAACGGATCATAACTATCAATGGCATCCAAGTGCCAATGATCGCAGTCTCTTGGCTCATATACTTTGGAGGTAGCCTCTCCATATCTGCAATGGTGAAAAGCAGGTTCATTAAGCTCATGTTGAACCTTCCATTTGATGTTTTCTCTGTATGGAATGTGTAGTTCATAACCAAGTGCTGATCCTTCAATCAACAGCCCAACAAGATGATCCTTGTATCCAGCAATTTTCTCCAAACCCTTGATGTTTAGTTTTGCCAACTCATCCCAAGGAAGACGCTTCAACCACTCGCGTTGCTCTTCAGGGGAATATTTTGCATCATCTTTGAAGTCCTTTGGCTTCAAGGGTTGGTGAAATATGATGGGATTGACAGATCTCCCAAGTTGAAATCCCTTCTTTACACTGTAGCGATAAGGGTTCTTCAACTCGATGTAAGGAATGTCCTCAATAAAGCAGTCTTCATTATCCGCAAAATAGCCATCAGTTGCGGATTCAGACGGTTCTTCATCACTAAGATCAGAGACATCTTTAGTCTAATCTTTTAGTAACCAATCTGGCTTGATTGGTCTTTCTGCACAAGAGCTTTCAGTAAATCTCTTCATAACTAATTCGTTGAGAAACGAATAGTCTGTCTTGTGCTTCGATGGAAGATCTTCTGGATTCAGCAACTCAACATGCGATCTTACCAAAGGCAGAACTAGCCTTTTTATTTCCACATGTTCCTCATCAGACGAAGAACATGTGTCATCATCAATGATGACCACAGACAAAATCTCCATCGTCTGTGAGCTGGAAGTTTCTTCAGACGCAGCTTCTATCATCTGATGGCAAGACACTTCCTCAAACGCAACAGTTATCGTCTGATTAAAGGCAGCATTGAGAGGAGACGCAACAATAGGGTCAGTGCTAGCACTCCTATGTTCGTCTTGGAGTAAGGATTCTGAAACCTCCATGGTTGGAGCCTCTTCATTTAACATGGTCTCCAATTCCTCTACTAGTTGGGCATTTTCCTTCTGAATCTGGGCGGTTTCTTCACTATTCATTCCCTCTGAAGTTGCTGGTGCAGGAGCAGCTCCAGATGATCCAATGCCTCTGATGCTTTCTTGGAACAGACGTTCCCTTTCAGCTTCAAGCATCATAGAGACTCTTCTAGCCTCTCTTAATTGCTTAGCTTCGTCTATCTCGCCAGCAATGACAGACGCAAGCCTATGCTTTTACTTCAACTTTTCCTTGCCTTTAGCAGCCTTTTGTAGAGCAATCTCCCTTGCTCTACCTTTCTCTTCAGCTGTCTTCCTTTGATTTTCTTCGTCTGTCAAGATTCTAACAGACGGAGCATCCTCAGATGCTTTAGTTACCCCTTCATCTTCGGGAAACTTCTTTTTCTTGCGTCTTGGACGCAACATGTTTTATTCTTATATTCTTTTTCTTTTGAGGGGTTCAACAACAACATCCTCAAAAGGAACTTCTGTTATGGTGACAGGCGGTTAAGACGATGTGATTGGTGTTTGAGCTTGTGTTTGGGTTTGTGTTTGAGCTTGTGTTTGGGCTTCAGAGCCGCTTGGTCTAGCACGCTTGATGCAAGCTCTGTGAGGGTGTTCTTGGGTCATAGGAGAGAGAGGTTCTTCTTTTCCACTTTTGACATGAACGAAGTTTGGGGTAGACGCATCTTCGCAAAGGTGCTTCCTTTAACTTCTTTCCCTTCACTATGCCACACAACTCTAGTGGCATCAAAACCTTGATTGATGATGATTTGGGAGAAGAGAGTAGCGTAAGGGATGCTGCTCTTCCTTTGAATATTTCTATTCTTCAGAGCGCTCACCTAATGATCTAGGATGATGTGAGGTAGGCTCATCTTCACCTTCCTAAGACAGTAGAACATGCAGAAGCGGTCTCGATGGCTCACATTGTCCCTTGAGCCTGTTCGAGGCGTGAAGACATTGTAAAGGAGATTGTGGATGACTCTGCATGTTGGGTAGAGGTTCCCAGATCTTAAAAATTTGGGATCTTCAGGGTCGCGAATCTTTCCATAGAGCATTTTATCAACATGCTCCTCAGACTCGATCTTCATCCAATCAGCACTGTAGAAGCGACCTTCAACTTTGCACTTCTCAGCCTCAGCGATGGTTTCAGCAGTGATGATGTACTCCTTGCTGTCAATGGTGCCAACGATACCATCATCAAATTCTTTGGCATGGCTCCAGAACTCAGCATAAGCCTCCATTAGCCATGGACCTTTCCATTCAGCGAAGTCCATCCATCCATCAAAAGATAACATCTTTGACACTCGGTTTGATACACCTTCGAGTGTGGATTTGGCAACCCACTTGCTTGGTAAGAAAAGATCTTTCGCGAAGAAAGTCTCTTCTGAAGTCTTGGTTTTCTTGGCGGCCATATTCTAGGTTTGAAAAAAAATAAGGATTTTTGTGAGTATTAGATTTTTAGAGAGAAGATAAAGTTTTAGAGAATATAGAATACTGTAAAGAGTTAAAAGAGTAAACTTTGCAGTATTTATAGTCAAAGATTAAAACGGTTATAATTCATCAGACGAAAGAAGTTGAAACTGTCCCTGATTTGACGTGGCCTCATGATTGCTTTTTTAATGATTGATTTGACTTCTGCAATTCACTGCGCGTGCTTCTCAACGTCCTAGAATAGTGCAATAAATGACAGACACATTTAATGCTGCATTTATTTTGTCCCTGCACACTTAACTTTAAATTAATTAAATAATAACCTTGCGTCTGTTGAATTTTCTCAGACTTATTCAACTTGATCAGAAGCAATGTTTCGTCTTAACGCGAATAAATTAGACAGACGAAATAGACAGTTAAAAGGCATAGACGAAATAACTCAGTCAATTAAAGAAACAATTCTCAAATTTTCTTTAATGAAGTTAAAACGAGTTTCGTCTAAAGCTTTTGTGAAAATATCTACCCATTGAAAGTCAGTTTGAACAAACTGTATATCAAAAACACCTTTTTGAACATAATCTCTTATAAAATGAAATTTGATTTCAATATGTTTGGCTTTTGAATGTTGAATAGGGTTTTTGCTGAGATTAATTACACTTGTATTATCACAAAATACTGGTATTTGGGTCTCAAACCTGGAGTAATCCTCTAGTTGATGTTTTACCCAAAGTAATTGTGAACAACACCTAGCTGCAACAATATACTCCGCTTCAGTGGTTGAGAGTGCAATAGAGTTTTGTTTCTTGCTTGACCAAGAGATGAGTGATGTGCCAAGAAATTGACATCCACCACTTGTGATTTTCCTTTCCACTTTATCTCCAGCATAATCAGTATCGCAATAACCACTAAGATTGAAATCACTGTTTTTCTTATAAAACAAAGAGAGATTAGTAGTTCCAATAAGATATCTCAAGATACGTTTTACAGCTTACAAATGAGATTCCCTAGGATAGATTGAAAACGTGCACATAGACAAACACTAAACATAATGTCAGGTCTACTAACAGTGAGATAGAGTAGAGAGCCAATCATACTTTTGTATACCGTCTGATCCACGGTCTTACCTGATTCATCCTTGTTAAGGCTTGCACCAGACGAATGCATTGGTGTTTTCATAGGCTTAGCATTCTCCATTTTGAACTTCTTTAGAAGCTCCTTGGTGTACTTCTGTTGATGAAGGTAGATGCCTTGTTTCGTTTGTTTGATTTGAAATCCTAGGAAGAACTTTAATTCTCCCATCATACTCATCTCAAACTCATCCTGCATTATCTTAGAGAAATCCTTGCATAAGGATTCATTAGTTGCTCTAAAGACTATATCGTCTACATAAATTTGAACAATGATAAAATCCTTAGAAACACTTTTCTTGAAGAGAGTTGTATCAACCTTTCCTCTTGAAAAACCATTTTTAAGAAGAAAAAAACTCAGTCTTTCATACCAAGCTCTAGGAGCTTGTTTAAGACCATAAAGTGCTTTCTTCAATTTGAAAACATGATCTGGTTAAGATTGACTCTCAAAACCAGGAGGTTGTTTAACATACACTTCTTCTTCAATAAAATCGTTTAGAAAGACACTTTTCACATCCATTTGATATAGAACGATATTCTTGTGAGCAGCAAAAGCAAGTAAAATTCTAATTACTTCTAATCTAGCTACAGATACAAATGTTTCAGTAAAATCAATACCTTTTTGTTGGTTATAGCCTTGAGCTACTAAGCTGGCCTTGTTTCTTACAACTTTTCCAACTTCATCAAGCTTATTTCTGAATACTCATCTCGTTCCAATGATGCTTTTATTCCTTAGTCTTTCCACTAGAGTCCACACATCATTCCTTGTGAACTGATTCAGCTCTTCTTCCATAGCTAAGATCAGTCATTATCTTGTAGAGCTTCTTCAATATATTTGGGCTCTATATCAGACACGAGCGTATCCAGAAACATCTCTCAGTCTAGATCTAGTTTGAACTCTTTGATGTCTATTTCCAATGATCAGATCTTCGGTATGGTTTGAGGCAAACTTCCAAGTTCTGATAGGAGCATGATCATCTTGGTGTTGAGGAGCAGACGAAGAGGGTTCGTCTGTGCTGGGAGATGTCCTTTCGTCTGTGCTTGTGTCTAAGCAAGGTTGGACAGACGGATCAGCTTCTTGACCAGAGGGAGTTATCTGCAAGTTATCAAATAAATTTTCCAGGTCTGATATTTCTTTATCAGCCTTTGAGTTATCTTGGAATTTTACATGAATAGATTTCTCCACAACTTGCGTTTTAGAGTTAAAAACTCTATAAGTTTTAGAAGTATTAGAGTATCCAAGTAAAAATCCTTTCACAACCTTTGAATCAAACTTGCCAAGTTGATCCTTAATATTTAGAACAAAACATTCACATCCAAAAGGATGGAAGTATGAAATGTTGGGTCTTCTTCCTTTCCATAGTTCATATGGAGTCTTATTCAATATTGGTCTTATTAATATTCTGTTTTGATTTTGAATATAACAGGAAGTATTAATTGTTTCTGCCCAATAATATTTTGGAAGAGAGCTTTCATGCAACAAAGTTCTAGCCATTTCTTGTAAGGTACGATTTTTCCTTTCCACAACCCCATTTTGTTGAGGAGTTCTTGGAGACGAAAAATTGTAAAAGATACCATTTTCAAAACAGAAGGCATTGAACTCAGAATTTTCAAATTCTGTTCCATGATCACTCCTAATAGACGCAATACAAATTCCTTTTTCTTTTTGAACACGTTTGCAGAATATTTCAAAGACACTGAATGACTCATGTTTATGAGCTAGGACGTATACCCATGTGAATCTAGTATAATCATCCACTATTACAAATCCATATCTCTTTCCTCCAAGACTTTCTGTTTGAGTAGGTCCGAAGAGATCAATATGTAACAGTTCTAAGAGTCTTGTCGTGGAAACAACATTTTTAGATTTAAAAGAAGCTTTAAGTTGTTTCCCATGCTGACAAGATTCACACAGACGATTGGATTTCCAAGATATTTTTGGCAAACCTTTCACAAGATCCTTTTTAGAAATTTTTGAAATGTACTTGAGACTTAGATGTCCAAGTTTTTTGTGCCAAATATCTCGTTCATCGTGTGCTGAAATCAAACATGTTACATTCTGATCACTAAGGTTAGAAAGGCAAACCTCATAGAGATTGTTCTTTCTTTTCCCAACAAACAGAATGAATTTGTCTTTGTTCTTGACTATACATTCATCAAAGTTAAAAATTACTTCATATCCACTGTCACAAAATTGACTTATGCTAAGTAGATTGAAGTTGAGGCCTTTAACATAAGACACATTTTGGATGAGAGGATTGGATGTCTTACCAACAGTCCCAATACCTAGGATTTTACCTTTCCTGAACCATAAGATACAGACCCTTTACTTGGTCTGAGATCTTGGAACATAGACAAGTCTCTCGTCATGTGTCGTGAGCACCCACTATCCAGGTACCAGCTTGAAGTCTTCTTTCTTCCTATTAAGGATATTTGCAACAAGAATAATGAGTGACTTTGGTACCCAAATCTTTTTGGGTCTTCCTTTGTTAGTTGAAGAAGATTTCTTTTTGTTTAATGTTCTTGTGTTCTTTCTATAATCATTAGGAACCTTATTGTAGCTTTTGTTCTTCTTCTTATAAGTAGACGAAACAAATTTGTTTTTCTTTTCGTCTGACTCTTCAACATAACCAAGTCCACTTTTGTCAGACGAAGACCTCCCATATTTTAAAATATTTTTAAGCATGGAGGATCCTTTAGTGAACTTTGTTAAGTCTTTGAGTAAAGATTCATTTTCTTTCTTTAATCTCTCGATTTCAAGAATGAAAATGTTCTTCTCAGATTCAGATGATACTTCATCTAATAATTTCGTTTAAAGCAATTCTTTTTCAGATCTCAAAGTAGCATTTTCTTCCAAAGTTTGTTTTAACTTTGCTTTGCATACTTTGTATTGCTCAGCAATAAAATGTGAGTTTGCCAAAAGTGTATCATATGATATCTCTTCTGTTTCTAACTCAGACTCAGACGAAGAAGATGAGGAAGTTTGAGACTCAATTACCTCAGATGAAACAGCATCTCTGGCCATGAGGCAAATGTTTGCTGTTTCTTTTTCTTTTGTGGATTCCTCTGAGCTTTCATTGTCAAGGTCTTCCCAAGTCAGCAAGCTCTTCTTACCCTTGTCTTTGCGAGGGTTCCATCTCTTCTTCAACCTTGGACATTCATATCTCATGTGTCCAGGTTTTCTGCATTCATAGCAGACAATCTCTGAGCTTTCCTCCTTGCTTGAGGGCTTCTCAGGGAACTTCTTTTCCTTCTTCTTAAAGAAGCGTTGACCTCTTCCCTTCTTTATCATCATCTTCTTGAAGCGTCTAGCCATGAGAGAAATTTCATCGTCAGACGATCCATCAGACGAATCAGACTCGGTGGTGTCAGCTTTCAAAACTTTATGTTTCTTCTTTCTTTCTTTCTTAGTAGACTCCTCCTTTGGAACTATGTTGACAGACGGAAGAGCTATGAGCTCTTGAACCTTGATTTTATCTCTTTTACAAAGAAGTACCTCATGTACTCTCAAGGCACCGATTAACTCATCAAGAGTTAATGTCTTCATATCACGCCCAACTGAAATAGCAGTGGACATAGCTTCCCATGGGAGGAAGACTGTCCAGAATCTTCATGTTGTTCTAGGTTTTGGTGAACGTGATTCCCAACGCAGTAAGTCCATTTAATATGGTTTGAAATCTTTCAAACATCATATCAATAGATTATCCTTTCTTCATAGAAAACATCTCATATTCTCTTTGAAGAATGGCAGCTTTCCTCATTCTGACATCCTCAGTTCCTTCATAGGAAATCTTGAGGGTGTCCCAGAGCTCCTTTGCAGTTTTGTAGGCACATAATCTGTTGTATTCTATCCTTGAGAGAGCACACATAAGAGCATATCTAGCTTTGTTATTGAGCTCCATAAGTGAATATTCTTCACTTCCCCATTCAACTTCAGGTTTAACAATAGGGATATCTCCTTGGGTAATGATGCTCCACAGTCTGTACTGGGTAGACTTGATGTAGATCTCCATCCTGTCAGCCCAATAAGGATAGTTACCACCAGAGGGTCCTTGCGACTCCATCTCGGATCTTTTCCTCTAGCAGTTGTTAAGCGCTCAACCCTTAGAGGCTGAGCTCTAATACCAAACTATAAAAGATAAAACACAAGAAGGGGGGTTGAATTATGTTAATAAAAAAAATTAACTCCTTTCGTCTGTTGGTTTAAAAGCAGTCAGACAAAACAGTTCTTATCTTCAAATGTTAATTTAAATGGAAAGACGTTATAAGTTGATTATCCCCGTTAGTCACAAGTTCAGTAAGAGTAAACACAAATATTTTTATATTGGTTCTTCTATTCAAGACTACGTCCAGTTACCCAGCAACTACTGAGTTTTCACTACAAACCATGAAATGGTTACAAGTATTGTTTGAACCCAGCCTTTTCTGGCTAATACAAGATATTCTTTGAGCATAACCTTCTCAGGCTAAACAACAAGGTATTCTTTGAACACACAGCCTCCTCAAGCTAAAGCACCACACAAGTGGATTTACAAAGTTTTCTAAGAAAGAAAAGTTCCTCCATAGAGGGGTATACAATGAAGTTCAACAGTAGTAGTGAGCGAAAGCACAAAGTCTTAGCAATATAAGCGTGTTCGCCAACTGAAACTTGAAAGAGTGAGGTCCTTATATAGGTAGAGTCTTTAGATATCTGTTAGAGACAGAAGAATGCCGTTGAGCTTTCTCCAAGTGCAGTCCAAAAAGGTGTCAGAGTGCAATCAAGTGATAGATAACGTGCGCAGCGGATTTGATGGCATGCTCAGTCCTTTTTCTGACTTGTACAAAAATTTTCTTGGAAAAAGAGAACCCTTTTCGTGTAGCATAGGTAAGCTCAAATACTCATACTGATCTTGGAAGCTCTGATGAGTACTTTAGCAGATTTGAAATTGGCGCGAGTTACTCAGACTGTACTTCACTCTTATGACAGACGATGTAAATCTTCAGTCTTAAGATTGGCTTGTAAGTTCCGTCTGAAGAGTTTCGTCTATCCTTTCGTCTGAAGACTTGACTTTGAGACAGACGAATGACTTCAATTTTGAGGGATCATCTTCCGTCTATGCTTATTCCGTCTTACTTTGCTTGTAATGCTTTGTCTAAGATGTTCTGTCTATCTTGTAATTAATCAAAACTTAGATACATTAATCTCCTTGATCTAACAAATATTTTTAAAAAAATATCTTTATATGATTTGTTAAATTTAAAATTCAGAATATTCATTCGTAAATTGATTGGCAGACAATTAAATATAAATATTATAATCAAGTAGTTGTAGTTAATATAATATTAATTTTAAAAAATTATATAATAAGATTTCTACAACTAATAGATAATCAAAATTCTAATAAAATGATTTAAAATTATAAGATGAATAAGAATATGCATTTCTTTTAAATGTTTTATGCGTTGTATAATTAATTGTTCAATGATTGTTTATCAATAAAAGATTAAATTTTTGTTCTCTCTCATATATTTAATTTATATTGTAGCATAATCTTTTACGAGTTAAATCAAATACAAAACAAAAACATTTATAATATTTATCCTATATAGTATTTTAAATTTTAAGTAAATAAAACGCCCCTCTTCATATTTACTATGGAAGCATAAAACGTCCATTGCAATAGCAAAATCTGAAAGTAATTAACAATAGCCACGGGATTGACACCATTAACTAAGAAAAATACTTGCATTGGTTTTATATGTTTTTTTCTGCAAAAAGATGTCACTGATTGTACAGATGTATTCACCACATGGGACTAGAGATGTTTATATATATATATATATATATATATATATATATATATATATATATATATATATATATATATATATATATTATCTTAGTTTGGCTTGCTACCATATGATATCCTAAAATGAGTTGAAATCCACAGCAAATAATGCAAATCTAAAAGACCAATAGGCTCAGTTTCAAGCCAATTCCTGATGTAAGATGATGGCTATTACATAAAAGCTAATGAAGTTCAATGTTTCACCTTAATTATAATCCTGTTAACCACATGATGAAATTAATCTAATATTTTCACGTCTCAATCCCACTCCCACCCTTTAAATTAATATATAATGTTCTCATGACAACTTCCACTAAAAAATTGATCTTGGGGCCAGAGTGATCATTAGTTTAGAAAAACAAGTGGCCAGGGGAATACAAATGGTTATTTTCTGTATCCAAATTTCTATTACGTATCGCAAATAACGATTCGATTATGCACGGTACTTCTGACCTCAAAATCTGTCCTATTACAACTAGGAAATCAAAAGGGTCTTTCTTTCTGAATAATCCAAACAAAAATTTGCTTTGGTGACATGCCTATAGCAATGATCATTATGTGATCCACATACGTTGAACTCTAAAACCAATCTCTATCATGGGGTATATCTATACAATGTTGATACATAAATTTTCCCATGCATTGAACCTATGGTAAATTACTAAATCTCCACATATATAACCAAGACTAAATACATTGTGTGCTCAATATAAAATACCAAGCCAAGCTAAAGATTCTTGCACAAGTGTGACACAATGGAAGACTTAAAGGAGAAGGTCAATAAAGAAAAACCAAAGGAAATTAAGTATAGAGGTGTACGAAAGAGGCCATGGGGAACGTTTGCTGCAGAGATTAGAGATTCAACTAGACATGGTGCACGTGTGTGGCTTGGAACATTTAGCACTGCTGAGGATGCTGCAAGAGCTTATGATCGTGCTGCCTTTGAGATGAGAGGTTCTTTGGCCATTCTCAACTTCCCAAGTGAATACCCTCCAACATGCAATGTGGCTTCTCATACCAACTGCTCCTCATCATCAAAAACTGAGCTTGGTAACCAAGTTGTTGTATTTGAGTGTTTGGATGACAATTTGTTGGAAGAACTCCTTGATTGTGATGACAAAACCATCGATGGAAACTAGGATAAGTATGTTGTGGTCGTGTTCAATTTTTTGGTAGTGGTCTTGTTCAATTTAATATAGTAAAGTTGTTTAGTGGTTATACGATTTTTATTCATGAATTGCAACGATATTGTGTTATTCCTAATTAAATTGGACTCAAAAAAGTATAATAAATTGTAACTTCACATATCCTCGAATAGATACTAGTTGAGGTTATTGAAAAGCACAGCTAGTGGGCCTTCAAACAAATTTTATTTCATTTCCATTACAAAAACAAGATGGGCCCAATAATCTATAGCCCAATCAACCATCATTACCCAAGAGAGGCCAACTAGTTAGACCACAAAGTGCCTCCTTTATTCTACAACCCTTTTTCACCAATGTTTTTGTAATATACGTTGTTTGACTTATTTTGGCATGAAAATTAAATTAGGGTTACAAAAAATAAAAAATAAATTTCTACCATCAGATCATTGAGCGAGGTGTTTGCTACATGAGAACCGGGAATGTTACTTCCTGATGTTTGGTTCCTAAATTCTTAAGGAAATATGGTTTCTTAGAAATTATTTTTAATTTACTTTCTGAAGAAAATATTTCCATGAGGAGGATTAAAAATATAATTTTTATAAGTTAAATTTTATTTTATTGATATCATTTATTTTTTATTGAGTCATTTAGTATGGTAAGTAATTTAAGTTACGGGGGAAATTTTAGTAAAAATATTTAATTTCCAAGAAAAATTTACACTAAGTAAACATTTTATCCACTTTTAAGAATTATGATTATCAAAATTTGTAATTATAAAAAAAAATTGGATACCAATAAACTTTCCTTGTATCAAATCTCGTGTATTTATGTATTAAAATTTAAATCTTTAGTAAAGCGAAGGATATGGATCAACGAAAGATCATAAAAAAAATAGCACAATGCACAAGGGTCCATTTTGAACGAGAATTCTTTTGCCATTCATGACTTCAAGAAACTTCAATTCCTTAATGAGAAGTGGAAATGTAACATCCCAAAAATTTAAAAGAGAGGTTTTATAACAGAGAGAAATATAAAAATAAAAATAAAAATTATGAATTTTTGAAAATTACTGTAGTAAATAGTAATTTACTGTGTAAATAGTAATTTACTGTGTAAATAGTAATTTACTGTGTAAATAGTAAAATACTGTGTAAATAGTAATTTACTGTGTAAATAGTAAATTACTGTGCAAATAGTAAAAATAATAAAATATAAAAAACGGGTTACACGAGTTACGTTTTAATATTCAAATCCTTTTACTGTGCAAATAGTAACCAAATTACTGTGCAAATAGTAACTTCTGAAATCCTATAAATAGGGCCTAAGGGTTTCAGTTATAATCACAAAATCAAGAACATTCTCTTAAACTCTCTCTTAGAAATCTCTCCAAATTAGATAGGAGCAAGTAAGTAGGGGAAGGAATAGAGAAGCTAAGAGAAACAGGTAAGGGGAGTTGTCCTTATCTTACTTTACTATTCATGTATACCGTATTTTACTATTCACGTATACGGTATTTTACTATTCATGTATACGTTATTTTACTATTCATGTATACAATATTTACTATTCATGTATATGGTACTATTCATGTATTCTTAGTATGCTCTGTGGTTGCGGTTTTGTCCGATCTTCCACATCAGAACAGAATTATTCTTGTTGTTAGAAAAGGGTGGTAGTGTGGAAGTGCATGTCTAGGAAAGTTCTGGCTAAGGAAAGATTTGGTACTTAAGTGTGTCCATTAGTGACCCACCTCTCTTTCCTGGGAACTTACCTGGTGTACTATTCACGTATACGGTACTGTTCACGTATACGGTACTGTTCACGTATACGGTACTGTTTACGTATACGGTACTATTCACGTATACATTACTTTTGATGGGTGTTTTCTTGGTGTTCCTTGATTTCCTGGTTTCATGATGTTTATTGGTATTTCTTGGTGTTGATTTATGATCACATGTTGCGGGGGAGGTCCTGCCGGACACTGAGGGAACTCGACAATTACGGAGTGTCTACCACTGGTGGGTCTGGAGGATGTGAGGACCAGATGCCCCAGGCTATTTTCAGTGGATGGCGCCACATTTCATGTTGAGTAAATAGGGAAAGTACATCGTGAGGATACATGCATCATATAGGAATAAAAGCATGCAATAGTGATTATGTGTTTTGATTGAATACATGATTATTGTGATAAATTATTGATTCGTTTTATGGTTGATTGGTGGTTTTACCTTGTGAATTGAATGAATGGTTTGGACACAGATTTTATATCAATAAGTTACTATTTTTAAAGAAATTGAAAAATATTATATATGATATGTATTTTTAAGATATTGGAACTCACCCTTGCGTGTTTGTGTCTGTGGTTTGACACCTGTGATGATCCTGAATTTTATTCGGAGGAGCAGATTGACAGGTAGATTCAGTAATCATGTGTGGAGATGTCAAGGATAGCCAACATGAGAATTTTTATGAAAAATGTGTATTTTATAATCGTCACAATATTACGTATCTATGTGACGTTTGTAAATAACTTTTGGATGTATGATTATGATGTGATCTATATGATGTGTTTTATTTTGGTGACATTTTTGTTAGCAAGAAAAATTATTTTAAGATTTTATTTAAAGAAATCTAAATGAAGGGAAACAATTTCATATAATAATAATTGGTAAAGAAAATAGAGGGGCGTGACAAATGGTATCAGAGCAGTATGTTTTCTTGGACTTGTGAGTTATGTGTCTGCTATGTTTTTGTTGTGTGAATGATTGTTTGATTGTGTGCTTTGTGTGCTTATTTGATTATTTGGTATGCTTTTAGTGAGTGAATTGATTAATTATAAGAGGAAGTAGTTGAAAGTAAAGAAACTTTAGGAAAGTAGAATAGAAGAATAAGATATGTAACTAGAATGGAAATTTCGAGGACGAAATTTTTTAAAAAGGAGGGGAGTATTGTAACATCCCAAAAATTTAAAAGAGAGGTTTTATAACAGAGAGAAATATAAAAATAAAAATAAAAATTATGAATTTTTGAAAATTACTGTAGTAAATAGTAATTTACTGTGTAAATAGTAATTTACTGTGTAAATAGTAAAATACTGTGTAAATAGTAATTTACTGTGTAAATAGTAAATTACTGTGCAAATAGTAAAAATAATAAAATATAAAAAACGGGTTACACGAGTTACGTTTTAATATTCAAATCCTTTTACTGTGCAAATAGTAACCAAATTACTGTGCAAATAGTAACTTCTGAAATCCTATAAATAGGGCCTAAGGGTTTCAGTTATAATCACAAAATCAAGAACATTCTCTTAAACTCTCTCTTAGAAATCTCTCCAAATTAGATAGGAGCAAGTAAGTAGGGGAAGGAATAGAGAAGCTAAGAGAAACAGGTAAGGGGAGTTGTCCTTATCTTACTTTACTATTCATGTATACCGTATTTTACTATTCACGTATACGGTATTTTACTATTCATGTATACGTTATTTTACTATTCATGTATACAATATTTACTATTCATGTATATGGTACTATTCATGTATTCTTAGTATGCTCTGTGGTTGCGGTTTTGTCCGATCTTCCACATCAGAACAGAATTATTCTTGTTGTTAGAAAAGGGTGGTAGTGTGGAAGTGCATGTCTAGGAAAGTTCTGGCTAAGGAAAGATTTGGTACTTAAGTGTGTCCATTAGTGACCCACCTCTCTTTCCTGGGAACTTACCTGGTGTACTATTCACGTATACGGTACTGTTCACGTATACGGTACTGTTCACGTATACGGTACTGTTTACGTATACGGTACTATTCACGTATACATTACTTTTGATGGGTGTTTTCTTGGTGTTTCTTGATTTATTGGTGTTTATTAGTGTTTTCTTGGTGTTAATTTCATATAGAAATATGTCTGGTTTTGAGTTGGATATGAATAAGTGATGACATGCATGGTTGCATGAAATTAGTGATGGACTTGAATTGCTTAATGACCGATTTGAAATGCCTAGTGGAGAGGTAATATTCTAAGATTGCTTGGTGAATAGGCAATGCTTAGAAGGTTTTGAAATGAATATGACCTAGTAAAGAGGTCAAGATTTAAAATGTGATAAAGGTCATTATACAATTCAAGGTCCTAGAGCATGTTGCATGATGACTGGATAGTAGTAGACCAAGTCCGTAAGTTACGGATTCCCGTCTGTGTGAGTGGAATACCGTGGACTAGAGGGGGTTCTCTTGGTGGGGAAATTGCCCCTCATGATGATCACATGTTGCGGGGTCCCTGCCGGACACTGAGGGAACTCGACAATTACGGAGTGTCTACCACTGGTGGGTCTGGAGGATGTGAGGACCAGATGCCCCAGGCTATTTTCAGTGGATGGCGCCACATTTCATGTTGAGTAAATAGGGAAAGTACATCGTGAGGATACATGCATCATATAGGAATAAAAGCATGCAATAGTGATTATGTGTTTTGATTGAATACATGATTATTGTGATATATTATTGATTCGTTTTATGGTTGATTGGTGGTTTTACCTTGTGAATTGAATGAATGGTTTGGACACAGATTTTATATCAATAAGTTACTATTTTTAAAGAAATTGAAAAATATTATATATGATATGTATTTTTAAGATATTGGAACTCACCTTGCGTGTTTGTGTGTCTCGTGGTTTGACACACTGTGATGATCCTGAATTTTATTCGGAGGAGCAGATTGACAGGTAGATTCAGTAATCATGTGTGGAGATGTCAAGGATAGCCAACATGAGAATTTTTATGAAAAATGTGTATTTTATAATCGTCACAATATTACGTATCTATGTGACGTTTGTAAATAACTTTTGGATGTATGATTATGATGTGATCTATATGATGTGTTTTATTTTGGTGACATTTTTGTTAGCAAGAAAAATTATATTAAGATTTTATTTAAAGAAATCTAAATGAAGGGAAACAATTTCATATAATAATAATTGGTAAAGAAAATAGAGGGGCGTGACAAATGGTATCAGAGCAGTATGTTTTCTTGGACTTGTGAGTTATGTGTCTGCTATGTTTTTGTTGTGTGAATGATTGTTTGATTGTGTGCTTTGTGTGCTTATTTGATTATTTGGTATGCTTTTAGTGAGTGAATTGATTAATTATAAGAGGAAGTAGTTGAAAGTAAAGAAACTTTAGGAAAGTAGAATAGAAGAATAAGATATGTAACTAGAATGGAAATTTCGAGGACGAAATTTTTTAAAAAGGAGGGGAGTATTGTAACATCCCAAAAATTTAAAAGAGAGGTTTTATAACAGAGAGAAATATAAAAATAAAAATAAAAATTATGAATTTTTGAAAATTACTGTAGTAAATAGTAATTTACTGTGTAAATAGTAATTTACTGTGTAAATAGTAATTTACTGTGTAAATAGTAAAATACTGTGTAAATAGTAATTTATGTGTAAATAGTAAATTACTGTGCAAATAGTAAAAATAATAAAATATAAAAAACGGGTTACACGAGTTACGTTTTAATATTCAAATCCTTTTACCATGCAAATAGTAACCAAATTATCATGTGCAAATAGTAACTTCAAATCCTATAAATAGGGCCTAAGGGTTTCAGTTATAATCACAAAATCAAGAACATTCTCTTAAACTCTCTCTTAGAAATCTCTCCAAATTAGATAGGAGCAAGTAAGTAGGGGAAGGAATAGAGAAGCTAAGAGAAACAGGTAAGGGGAGTTGTCCTTATCTTACTTTACTATTCATGTATACCGTATTTTACTATTCACGTATACGGTATTTTACTATTCATGTATACGTTATTTTACTATTCATGTATACAATATTTACTATTCATGCATATGGTACTATTCATGTATTCTTAGTATGCTCGTGGTTGCGGTTTTGTCCGATCTTCCACATCGTAACGAAATTATTCTTGTTGTTAGAAAAGGGTGGTAGTGTGGAAGTGCATGTCTAGGAAAGTTCGGCTAAGGAAAGATTTGGTACTTAAGTGTGTCCATTAGTGACCCACCTCTCTCTTTCCTGGGAACTTACCTGTGTACTATTCACGTATATCGATCTTGTTCACGTATACGGTCTTTTCACGTATACGGTCTTTTTGATATACGGTACTATTCACGTATACATTACTTTTGATGGGTGTTTTCTTGGTGTTTCTTGATTTATTGGTGTTTATTAGTGTTTTCTTGGTGTTAATTTCATATAGAAATATGTCTGGTTTTGAGTTGGATATGAATAAGTGATGACATGCATGGTTGCATGAAATTAGTGATGGACTTGAATTGCTTAATGACCGATTTGAAATGCCTAGTGGAGAGGTAATATTCTAAGATTGCTTGGTGAATAGGCAATGCTTAGAAGGTTTTGAAATGAATATGACCTAGTAAAGAGGTCAAGATTTAAAATGTGATAAAGGTCATTATACAATTCAAGGTCCTAGAGCATGTTGCATGATGACTGGATAGTAGTAGACCAAGTCCGTAAGTTACGGATTCCCGTCTGTGTGAGTGGAATACCGTGGACTAGAGGGGGTTCTCTTGGTGGGGAAATTGCCCTGCTCATGATGATCACATGTTGCGGGGGAGGTCCTGCCGGACACTGAGGGAACTCGACAATTACGGAGTGTCTACCACTGGTGGGTCTGGAGGATGTGAGGACCAGATGCCCCAGGCTATTTTCAGTGGATGGCGCCACATTTCATGTTGAGTAAATAGGGAAAGTACATCGTGAGGATACATGCATCATATAGGAATAAAAGCATGCAATAGTGATTATGTGTTTTGATTGAATACATGATTATTGTGATAAATTATTGATTCGTTTTATGGTTGATTGGTGGTTTTACCTTGTGAATTGAATGAATGGTTTGGACACAGATTTTATATCAATAAGTTACTATTTTTAAAGAAATTGAAAAATATTATATATGATATGTATTTTTAAGATATTGGAACTCACCCTTGCGTGTTTGTGTCTGTGGTTTGACACCTGTGATGATCCTGAATTTTATTCGGAGGAGCAGATTGACAGGTAGATTCAGTAATCATGTGTGGAGATGTCAAGGATAGCCAACATGAGAATTTTTATGAAAAATGTGTATTTTATAATCGTCACAATATTACGTATCTATGTGACGTTTGTAAATAACTTTTGGATGTATGATTATGATGTGATCTATATGATGTGTTTTATTTTGGTGACATTTTTGTTAGCAAGAAAAATTATTTTAAGATTTTATTTAAAGAAATCTAAATGAAGGGAAACAATTTCATATAATAATAATTGGTAAAGAAAATAGAGGGGCGTGACAGGAAACATACAGAAAGTGGCCAAAACAGAAGCATAATGAAAGAACAAAACTGAGCTCATGGAGTTCTTTGTAGCGGAATATCCTAGTATATAAAATTCATTTAATTTTCAAAGATATAAATAAATCTGCTAATATCAATCATTTTTCTTAATTTTTCAATTATTCAAATAAAATACAGCAAATTCAAATACTGCAGAAGTATATGGAAGACATAATTTTTTTTTATTTTTCAATTAATAGTATACTATCTGTTTATTTTATTTTATTTTAAAAATTAATCCATTAATCATACTTAAGATAAACATTAAAAATAATTTTAACCACAAATTTTTATTAACATTTGTGACATAATAATATAAACCAATGGCCTAACCTGGGGTCGTGCATGCAACAAATTAATCTTCCTTGCAGTGGCTGTACTAAGTGGACGAGAATATTATAAGGATTAAGAAATTAAAAGGAAAAAATATTTAATATATAAATTATAAAAATTTTCTATATGCCTTAAAGTTCCTTATAAAAACTTAAAAGAAAAAATAAAATATAAACCATTTATTAAATAAAAAATATTAAAGTATAATTTTATATATCATAAATTTTTCTCTCTTTGATTTCCAATCAATATATTTGACCGGTGTTCTTAAAACACTTACAACATTTGCTTATGTTCAATTCTAAGCGAATAGGCGGCGCGGTTCACCGATCCTCGGACCTTGGTCCTAGATTGAAGATATTCAAACCTTTGAAATTGCGTTGTTTGACCCACGTGTGCAAATTATATTAATTAATCTACAAAAATTTAACGAGGACTAAGTCCAATCATTTGTTTAATTTAACCAAAACCATCTTGTAACAATTTAAAATCCAAATACATTCTCCTTGTCCACTATTCTTACCTATACATTTCTTTAATTAATTCACTCCTAATTTGAATTTCTTTATTTTCTATAAGCTATTTGTTCACCTCACAATTCCTATACGCTTTCGCTTCTCTTTTCACCGGTTATATAAACTTCAAGACACTCAAATTTTATATGAAAAACAAATACCAAGAGTACACATATTTGTCATCTTAGAATGGATTTTAATTGTTCTCTATCATCGTACCAGAGTCTAGAATCCAATCTCAGTTCATGGCAAAAGTTGTTTTCGTCCTTGGAGTCCAATTTCTCACAAGAGCACAACTCGGATGTTAAATGTAATCATTCAAAGTCAAATTCAAATTCAAATCGAAAAGGGCTATCATGTAAGCAAGAGAAGAAAGCCTACAGAGGAGTAAGAACAAGGCCATGGGGAAAATTTGCAGCAGAGATAAGGGACCCAACAAGAAATGGGGTTAGAGTATGGATTGGAACATTTGACACTGCTGCAGAAGCTGCTTTAGCTTATGACCAAGCAGCTTTCTTAACAAAGGGTGTTCTGGCTACACTTAACTTTTCAGTGAAAGTTGTGATAGAGTCCCTTCAAGACATGGATTTTAAGACATTGAGAAATAATGATCACTCACCCTTGTTGGAACTCAAAAGGATTCACGTGATGAGAACAAAATATAAGGCAAGAAAGAGTGATAATAAGGTTAAAAGGGTTTGTAACACTGAGCAGTTGGACATGGACACTACTCAAAATGTGTTGGTGTTGGAGGATTTGGGCCCTGAATACCTAGAGCAACTTTTGAGCTTCACTTCCCCTGGTTCTTGGTGCTGAACATTCAAAACAACAAACCCTTCATTCTTTTAAATTCATTCACATCTTGATTGTATTCTTCATATCTTGTGATCTCCTTATTCCATTCATTCATTTTTATTCATAGCTAATCAGTTCATTCAATTCATTTTCTTCTCAAGTTGTATATTAATAAAAAAAAAGGACTAATTAATCTTCTGTATATGTTCATTTTTTATCAAGAATAAGAAATTTTATATATTCTTAATTTTTATGTGTTATCATGACCAAATTAATCTAGTTGGTCGAGCTCAATTATTAACTCTGTAAAGAAATATTAACTTCGGATTAAACATAAAAATTACGCAAGATACCTCGTACCTTAACTTCATAGAATTGGTTTGTGATGGGAAGATTATTCTTATATAGATTATTATAATCACATTATAACCTCACTTGCAACTCATTAATACCCTAACTAGTAAATATCATAATTCCTCTCACAATCAAGTAGTTTCTTCTTTTAATACTTTGCTCAACTCATTACTTATTTAAGTTTTGAAGATTTTGCAAGTGCGATGACATTTATCTTTCTTTCGTTTGTCTTCATCTAGACAGCGCAAGTGATCATTAGAGTATTTAACGTTTTCACCTACTAGTTCGATATATATATATATATATATATATATATATATATATATATATATATATATATATATATATATATATATATATATATATATCATGTTTTGGAAAAAGTTGTTGTAAAACACATTTCTCTTTATCCGATGGCATCAATTTAAATACGTTATACTGGAAATAATATATCAAACATTTTACTACAGAGAAATGTTACGATGAGAATTCTAATATCTAAATAACTAGATAATTATTTATAAAATATTAAAAAAAAAGTTAATAAAAAAAATATATTAACGTACATTAAAATTGACTGTGTAAAATTAATTTCTAGTACGTATAAGTATCGTCTGTTCATATAAAACATACATAACTGATATACTCTTGCTTTCGTGTGTTTTTATCAAAGTAATCAAAGTTCTTAATATGACTTTAAAGGATCTTAATCTGACTTTCGACATAAGAATTTTCAACTGACCAAAAATTTCCGAGTTAATTAAAGTAAACTTTTCCCTGAGATCAACTTTCAAGATGTTCCATTTTCCTCTTACATATCCTAATTATTAAAAAACAGGTTCAGTGAAATCAGCAACAAAATAACATAATATAAGTGAAGTCAGAGGGGCCCAAAAATTGTAATAAGAAAATTGTCGTCCATGGAGTGTTTCCTTTATTTTATGGAACGGGTAGACTGTTTCTAGAAGGTGAATCATCGGTGCGGATGGCCATTATATAAATCATAGCAATGGGCATAGGTGAAGAAATTAATGTTATTGTTATTATTGCACCGGAATATACTAATTAATAATTATATCTGTTCAAAGAAACCAATATGTCTTCCCCTTTCTTTCAGCAATCAGATTTGGGCACGTTGAAGGAGCCATCTGATGTTTTGTTTGAATCATTTTCAAGCAAAGGTATTAATGATTCTGACTCTTTCCATGATTATCTATCCTTTGATATGATTGAATACTCAAGGCATCAACAAGAAGAACCAAGTCAAGTGAACATTGAAGAAGCTAAGGAAGTGCAAACAAAGAAGTCTTATATTGGGGTAAGGAGAAGACCATGGGGAAAATATGCAGCGGAAATAAGAGACACAACAAGGAAAGGTGTGAGGGTTTGGCTTGGAACATTTGATAGTGCAGAAGAAGCTGCTTTGGCTTATGACCAGGCTGCATTTTCCTTGAGAGGCTCAAATGCAGTGCTGAATTTTCCTGTCAAAAGGGTCAAAGAGTCTTTACAAGAGATGAATTATTCTGGATGTACTTTTCAAGGGTTCTCTCCTGCTTTAGAAATCAAAGAGAGACACATGAGACGAAGATCGTCTTCAAATAATGCTAAGAAAAGTAAAGAGAAACTGGAATCGGAGGAATCAAGTGTTGTGGTGCTAGAGGACTTAGGAGCTGAATATCTGGAGAACCTTCTTAGCATATCGGATCAAAATGCAAGCTCTACCTACATTAAATAATGAGAAATTCTATGGTATCTTCTATATTTAAGGGATTTTAGTACTTCTGTACGGAAACACTCTTTTCTTCTATCTCACCTCTTTCTTTTCTAGCATGTACAAATAAATAAATCAGCTTAAAAAATAACTGTACTAAAACCTTGAGATTTCTCTTAATGTCATATCTCTCAAATAGATTCATTCTTATTAGATTTACTCTTTTGATGATTTGAAGCTTCCCTCAGGCATGCTTCCTATATTTTTCTTTTCTTTCTTTTCCCTACAACACCATTTCATGGCCTTTGATCCCTTTAAAGTTCATTTTACAATATACCTTGAAAAGGCAAACCCAAGCTACATGGAAATTAAAGGCTTCCGAAATATATTTAACAAAATCATTTCATATCTTTAGAGGGGGAGTAGAGTATATCAGAAGAGGAATACTAATGTGTTCACGGTTCTTGACGAAGTTTATAATCATCATCGATAATATATATTTCGTATTAATATCATAATAATAAAAGAATTACCGTTTCATATCTTGTGAGTCCAAGTAGGGTATTAATCTCTTAAATTCACGCACTCATGTATCAAGGCCTAGAGAAATAGAGTCTAACAAAGTTTTGCCCTAAATCAAAGTGAAAATAAAGGACAAAGTATAGGGAAAAATATGGAAACACAGTGTATCATCTGCACACCTAGCTAAAGCAATCAAGCAAAAATATGTACTCATAGCTAGGCTAGATATGTTATGAAGAACACAGATTATCTCTTCAATAGCCAACACGTAAAAATGGTAAAATAAATTAATTTTCATAAACAGTAATAAATACTAATAAGAAACCACTTTGATTGTTATATATAACAGATGGAATGGTGCTTAAATTCCACTATCATTATTCTAGTACAGGTGAAAATAAGATCGAATTGATGATTATTCTAAAATAAATAAATAAACTTAATATGCAAGAGAGATTCTATCATTATATATAGATTAATTTTAGTTTATAAAAAATTATTTTATTTTTTTTATAAAAAATTTACCCAAACCGACCTAATCGATCAAGTAACTAATTAAATTATATATAAATCTTGATAGGTGTTGCCAGCCAGAAAAAAAATCCAAAAAAGAAAATTTTCTCAAGACCATGAGAAAGAAAATACTAGAGATATTGCCCTTTCTACTCACATCTATAATTTGTGGTGGCTATATTGGATTATTTCTCCTTAAATAGAAAGCAAAATAAAGCTAAGCTTAATACACTTATTCGATCACTATCCGTTTCATGGCCTGTATATGCTTGGATTAACATAAGTCACATGTTCAAAGTATATAAATACTCTCTTTATTTACAGAGATAAAGTTACACACATCAGCTTCTATTAACTGCATGAGTCTTAGGAAGTTAACTGTCTTTATTTTACTTCCTGCACTTTTGCATTCAGTGGATACATAAAACTAGCTGATATGCAAATAACAAAAACAAAATGATCAAAGTTAATTTATAGCAAGAGTATCAAAGGCTAACCTTATGCGCGATGAAAGTGCAGTTAGTTCATTATCTTGTAGCAGCTACTCGATCCACTTCTCTAGCAAAACATTATATTTTGAATCAAAATAAACATACTTATAATCATAAATAATGAATGAAATAATAAGAACATGACTATTTAAGCACCATACAAATGTGGCAGATCAATCAAAGAATAACGATTTGACTGAATACAAAATCAATAAAAACAACATGAAAGAATAACTACTGTGAGTACTGATTTCCCGATTGTATATGCTGCCATATACGCATTTGCATACATTTTGTCCCGACAGAAAGAAACTTTAATTTGACGAATAATTAAAATAAAGAATTTTTAAACAATTCAATTCCCAATCTATCTTAATTGATTATTTGTTATTGGCAAACCACTCCCATATGTCCAATTTTACAAATATCACATTCGAGATATTTCGTCCTCCCAAACAAAATGGAAGTTGCACATCATCTAGTAATATAAAACTAATAATATATATAAATGATGATATATATGTCTAATGAATTAATTTTTATAGGATTAAGTTGAAGACATTTTGCAACGCCCCGCCGTTTTTCATTATTAAAATAATTTCCTTTTTATCTCTTTATTATTATTATTTGAAAATATATCCTTTCATTTAGATTTCTTTGAATAAAATCTTAAAATAATTTTCCTTGCTAACAAAAACGTCACCAAAATAAAACACATCACATAAATCACATCATAATCATACATCAAAGGTTATTTACAAAATGTCACATAGGTACGTAATATTGTGACAATTATAATATACACATTATTATGAAATCTTCATGATAGATAACATTCTTTGACATCTTCCACACATGATTACTGAATCTACCTGTCAATCTGCTCCTCCGAATAAAATTCAGGATCATCACAGGTGTCAAACCACAGACACAAACACGCAAGGGTGAGCTTTCCATTAATAGCATATAAAATATTAATATGATATATTTCAAAATCAAATAAATAAATAATGAATTATGACTTAAATGAAATTTCTATATGATGCATGCTCCAACCTCAACTCCCAAAAATATGCAATGTGGTACCATAATAGATAATACGATATAATCATCGAATAACTTTACCGACCAGTTGGGATTTCCCAGTGGTGCACAGAATCTCATAAACAATCATGTGATCATCATGAATTAAATGAATTCTCACCGTAAAAATCCCCCAAGTCTGGCATCCCACCAAGACGCACGCTTAAGTTTATTATCTCGTCCCTCTAACCGAGGCCACCTCTTTTGAGGCATGTATGCATGAATGAAAATTTTACCTCCCTTTCTAGAATATCATTTAAAATCATTCATATTTCAAAATACCAAAAACAATCAATAACCACCAATAAAAAATCAAGAAACACCCATAAACAAGCATCATGCAGTATATCAATGAACGATCGTATACGTGAATAGTATCGATATCGTGAATAGTAACGTATATCGTGAATAGTAACGTATACGTGAATAGTAACGTATAAGTGACCGTAGTCCGTGAATAGTACACACTGTAAGTTCCCAGGAAAGAGTGGTGAAATCACAAATGGATTCCCTTAATAACCAGGTCTTTCCTTAGCCGAACTTTCCTAGACATGCACTTCCACACTACCATCCTTTTCCTAACAACAAGAATAGTTCTTTTCTGATGTGGAAGATCGGACAAAACCGCAACCACAGAGCATACTAAGAATATTCTTAACACTTTAGCATAACAACAATAATAATTTTGTTCTGATGTGGAAGATCGGACAAAACCGCAACCACAGAGCATACTAAGAATACATGAATAGTACCATATACATGAATAGTAAAATACGGTATACATGAATAGTAAAATACGATATACATAAATAGTAAAGTAAGATAAGGACAAACTCCCCTTACCTGTTTCTCCTAACTTCTCTATTCCTTCCCCTACTTACTTGCTCCTATCTAATTTGGAGAGATTTCTAAGAGAGAGTTTAAGAGAATGTTCTTGATTTTGTGATTATAACTGAAACCCTTAGGCCCTATTTGCACAGTGATTTCATTATAATAATAAACGCGTGTAACTCGTTTATTATTTTTTTTTCATTACTATTTGCACAGTAATTTACTATTTGCACAGTAATTAACTATTTGCACAGTATTTTACTATTTACACAGTAATTAACTATTTGCACAGTATTTTACTATTTACACAGTAATTTACTATTTGCACAGTAATTTACTATTTACACAGTAATTACTATTTGCATAGTAATTTAATCTTCTTCAAATTATATTTAAATTTCTGGAGTGTTACACATTTGCCCATCAAACATTCAAACTAATAAGATGCAATCAATAATACGAAAAGGCAAGATACAAAGCAGCTATAATTAAGTGATAAAAATTTTAAAAGATTAACACCAATAATGGATTAAATTATTGATGGAATAATTTGAAGGCCAAAATTTTCTAGAAAGCTATAATGTCGTGATATATGCAACTTTATAGGACGAATATGAAGATTTTCTCAATAGTACGGTATTTCTCTTCAAAATTCCCGCTGCCTCAAAAACTAAAGATAACATCACATGTTCGATTTACCCAACTAGTTCGAGATAGTATAGAGCGATTACCTTGTTTGAATTTATAACAACTTGCTTCCCCCACTTTCTATACATTCCATTTATGATCTAGCAAAACAAAGAAGGAATTTCAAACTACCTTAGCGAGCCAAAGAAAATGTCTTAACAAATATAATGATGAGCAAGACCATAAGAATTATAGGAGTATTAAGAAACAAAGATGTATCTGTCCTTCACCTCACTGAGATCACACCAAACTTAATATAGAAAATTAAATGCCACACACCCATACTTCTGCTGTGCTTAATTACTACCCTCTTTCACATACACACATGTACATGAACTCAAAAGGACAAATAGAGCTGAATCTTCACCAACACACACAAATTCCTTTGAAAAATAATTTAGAAGAGCCCAGATCTATGATAATTACACTTATACATAATTCTCTTCCTAAATAACATGAAGTTATAAACTATTTCGAAGAGCTTGGTCTCAGTTAGTAATGTCTCTAGCTGATCAATTAAACACTGGCACATTTGAGGATTCAAATTTCAGAAAAATAAATAAATTAGACCACAAATTAAATATGTAGAATATTATTTCGGTTGCCAAAAACAAACAGCTCACACACATAAACCCCAATATACATCATTCGCAATTTCAATCAATATTGCAATTTACTTAATATATTATAATTAGCACGGATTGAAAAATTAATAATAATACAAATTTCAGTCACAGAATGCCTAATAATAAATTTTCCAATATTAAGAAACTAGCAAATGCACATATATATACCTATCAACTCCAGTACTGTACCGTTGTGCTCCATCTTTACCTGAAAATTTTCCCTCTGCTGAATAGATAAAAACTGCAATGTATATAACTTGGAAACTGTACAAAGTGAACAAAAATTTGTGCGACATTGAGAATAAAGGGAAAAGGGCATAAGAGGGGGCTTATGGAAGATAGGGTTACAAACACAAAGGGGCAATGAGAGAGAGATTTCGTGTCCGATCGGTAATTAGTATTATTCGAAGTTAAAATAATGTGTCTGTGATAATACCAAATAACTACCAAGTTCAAAACCAATAATCAATAGATTTAATTAATCTGTCCAGCCTCCATTTCCCTAAACACGTGTCATTTTTGTTCTAGTATTTTGCGATAGTAATATATTCAATATATGTTTGTCTCTAAGGTTCGTTTGTTATTTTTAATGATTACCTTCTTGTAAATCTTGTACGGAAAATTCAAAAAGATCTCAATTGATGTGCAACATAAGTGTGTCGAAAAAGTTTGGAGAATATACTAACTAATAAAGATTCTCATTCAGTGTCTGTCATGTATTATAAATTATTATTTTTAATAAGAAAACTTATAAAATTTAATTTATAATTAATTATTATATTACGAGTACATATTTTCAAACTCTGGTAATATTAGACAAAAAATGTAAGGGTTAATATTATGGAATAATTAAAAAATAAATATATTTAATTAACTAACTAATTATTGAATATAATTTGCTAAAGTACAAGCGAGAGAGAAGAAGTTTTGTAGTGTAATGTCATAACAAAAAAAATCATAAGGCGTACATAAATTATGATATTGTTTTAGTTTTGATAAATATTCTAATAAAAAAATTTATTTTGTTCTATTTTTATCTCGAATAAAATTGGCTTTCTTGCAAGGTAATCTAATCTTAAACAAATAAAAGAAATATTATACTACAAGTGTTTAATTTTTTTGCTTGTATGTTGACTTTTTAAATTTTGTACTAAATTTGTATCTTTAAAGCCAAAAACGCAGAAATTTGTACATATAAAATAGACATATATAGTAGCTATAAGCCAAACAACACAACAAAAATCGACCAAGATGATGTGACAAGAGACAAACAATGAAACAAACTAGAAAACCAAAGAAATAAATACGTGTTGCATATTAATAGGTACTCACTAGTATTTGTGCTTGCCCTGTTCTAAGTCAAGGCACTCCAGCTTTTTAGATGCAGAGCATGAACAACACCCACGAATGAAGAAGGTAGAGATGGTAGAGAGCTTATGGCATGACCAAGATCTCTCACATATACTTGGTGCGTCAAAGTGAAAAGCCGAATTGGATAAGAGAATTTCAAATTTTCAGGTATCACTCAATTGGTTTAGGTAGCATGCTAGCTAGCTAAAAGCCTTTTATGAGACCATTAGTAAATGGTAATTAGTATAAATTTGTGTGGATTTGAAATTGACAAGTGGGAGTTGGATGCATGAATGGATCTTTTGAGTGAAAAATTGAACAAAATGCATGGAATGATAGTACAGAGTGAGACTAGGGGTAGGACATTTGTGTGTCCAGGTACATTTTAACTCGAGATTCGGTACGTGACCTCACGTATTACGATCCCAGCAAGCAAACTTGGTTTTGAATTTTTTCTATGAGAAAGGACGATGCTAAAAAGAATCTCTATCTGAATTTTGTTAATGACAATTTTCTTATAAATTAAGCAGGGTTAGAGGACAAATTTAGTTCTTCCTATACCGGACCCATTAAAACAGAATCGAGTTTGAATTTTGTAGAAACGTGTTTAAGATTTTAAATTCACTTTAATTCTGTCGGATTTTATCTAATTAGAATTAATTTATCATTAACTTAATTTTTAAAAAATTAGTTATATTTTCTTAAATACAGAATATATATTAAACTATTAATTGTATGTTAATTTTTTATTAAAATACTCGTATGTTCTAAGTACATGGACCAAAACTAGAGTTAAAATAGATTTTTTCTTTTTCATTATTATCTAGATGGGTTTGATTGAATACATGATGTTCAGATATGTACCAGGTTCCTGTTGAAACTCGTGCAGGTGCAATGAAGCGATCCATGTATGGGTTTGGAGTGTTTATTTTTGTTTTCTTATAAATTAAGAATCATCCGTTACTTATTGGGTCTTTGTCGGAAATAATAGAATAAACTAGTTATGTGGCCAACCTGAGGCTGACAATTTAGTAATTTAGTAATTTTTAAAAGATGGAAAATTTACGTGTAAAAATTTAGTACAGGTTGACTTAAATAGATTATATTAGTGTTTAAAAATGCATTATTATTATATTTCAATTGAATTTATATTTGTTTCTTTTATATTATACTTTCAATGAAATAATGAATGTAACGACTAAATACCGTAAAGTTGTTGCCCACGACTTATCGTAACATAGTCTTCGAGCTTGATGGTTAAAAATTAAAAATAATTAGTAAATCAAGCATCGAAGTTTCATATAAAGACCAACTTGTATTTTCATCAATTACACTAGTAGAAATTATCAAAAGAATCGAGATATGTATTGTATTTTGTTTTTAGTGTGTAAAGCTCATAAAAAGGGTAGCTTGTAGTTAATATGTTTTAAGCATGAGTTGATGAATATAAAAATTTATTGAGTTAGAGTCAGGAAATCTTTTGTTTTATATCTCTTATGTATGTTTTTGTTAGAGAATTCTTTTTATTTTAATATTTTTGGCCACTGTCATCGGAGCTTGAAGCTCAGAACCGCAAATTTCAATTTTTTCTTTCTTTGTAGAGTTATTTTATTTAATTCATTTCATGAAGCGGAGATCAAAGACAGATTATTAGTAGTACATTGCCTCGAGTGAAATTAAATTTATTTTTTAAAAAATAAAATCTTTATTCCAATCTTGTAAATAAAATAATATATTTTAAAAAAAACAATTAACAGTAATCAAACGATTTCTTACAAAAAAAAAAATTAACCAACTAATAAAATTAATAAATATTTTGTTTCTACAATATAATAATAATTAAAAAAAGACAAAATTGATATGTCACGGAAGATATCACCGTGACGGCGTACCAACACCAAAAGGAAGCAAATAGTCAACGTGGACCCGACAGGCCTCGTCCATTAATTTATTGGAAAACATTCTAGGAAAATAAAACAAAAAATATTTTCATATGAATATATAAAATAATATTTTCTAAATTTTATTTTATGATTATCTACAATTTATATATTAAATAAATTTTTAATTAATATTTTAAGAATATTAATTAGTATGATCTTAATTTATTTCATGTCTCAATTGTCTTAAGTGAAGAAAAAGGTTAAATAAATTAGAGCAGTTGGAAAGAGATTAGAGAAGCCATTCTTTAGAAAGAATTCCAGTCAACAAAAATGAAAAAGGAAAAAGAAAAAAATAGAGAAAAAAAGCATAAGTTATTTAATTTACACACTTGATACTGTATATAGTCTCTGAAAATTTGTGGCCAGAGATTTGCTCATTACTGGACCAAGCTGGAATACCATCCATTAGCAGGTTCAGCACATTTAATTCTCCAACTTCAACGGTCAAACTAATAATTTGTGGCTTATAGCCTCAGTTATTATACTTTTTAATTCATTTTCACATCAAGTTGTAAGTATTAACACTTGGGTTGATTTGATTAATAACCACAGTCTAACTTAATTAATTCATTGAGTAGATGCGTCATAGTTATAAATTTTATTATTTTGATTGATTTTTTGCGTAATTTGTTTTTTTTTTTTTAGACTTGGATCCCTTTTATAATGTTTATTGATATGGAGGGGATACGTGACTTTTACCCTTCATATTGAATTTTTTTTTCACCTCAAAATCTTGACATTTCTTAGTTTATGTCAAGTAAAGTATGTATAGTAAAAATAAGATTAAATTTTACTTACACTTTGTTTCCGCGAGATTATATTCAGTGTTATTATTTTTTTTTAACATTACTTTTATATTTCTTGTAGGAATATCAGTACAATATCTTTTAAAATTAAAGGATATTAAAGTAGTATACAATCCGCAAATGAATATAATATTTTTTTAAAATAATTAAAGAATTACGTGAAATTATGAAAAAGTATAATATAATCTACCATAAAAATAATAATTAATTTTTTTATTGAAATTTGTATTAAAGAAAATTGTGATCATAAATCACGACTTTAATTATAGCTAGTCATTGTTCATGGTCATAATTTTATTAAAGGAATATACATATACAGATACAGATATAGTTAAATAACATGAATAAACATAAACAATTTTAATGATAAATGTGAAAAAGAAATTGACTACAAAGTTGTAATTGCAGTTGTGGTTCACTATTTGTAAGTTACATAATTTATAAAAATAAACAGTACTATTGACAAGATATAATAGCGTTCGTGTAACAGTAAAAGTGTTGTTAAAAATTAAAGCAGCCGCCAGTACTTGATAAAGTGGAGGATGCAATGCACCGGCGGGTTCCGCTTTGTCTTCAACCATAAAATTTAAGCAACAAATAAATTTGTTATGAATAAAGGAAACGATATGAACAATAAAAAATAGAATGGTTCATGCATCTGTTTGTTCAACGGTAAGATTAAGGTGAATTAGAATACGAATAAAGTTGCCTTGACCAATGGAGGACCTAATACTTATTAAAATGAAGAAAGCAAAGTTATTATTATATCTTACACCACATTCATGTTCGTGTCACTGTCTCTTATTATATCATATTTTATTATGTGCTAGATTCGTGGATGCTTTTGCATCATCTCTAGATGCATTTATATGTTGAACGACACCATTTGACAAACTATAAAATGCATCTTCGGCTATTAAGACTGCATTTGTTTTGCACATTTCTAGAAGTTTATTCATGAAAATGTAAACAATAAATCAATATTTTTTCACTAGATTTTAGAAACTAAACATATCCATCTCTCTACAAGACTTTTCTAGACGTGGATTGAATTGCACACACGTGTCAGCATAATGTCAAACATTGCAAATACAAAATCAAAATCACTTTTTGCCAAAAATTAAAGAATTGTTGCTACATGTCATCACAAAATCATCCGTTGCGAAAATTTTGAAGAGACATTTGATATTATTATCACAGCTTATCTTTTCACAAGGAAAATCTTAGTTGTCATTTCACATCATTGTTTTGGTGATAAGTGATTTTTGGTAACAATTAAAGTCGCTGCCATATTTACTTTTCTTATTACAAAAAACGTTCTTTCTTATCAATCTAGTTTTTGTAATAAAGTGTTACGATAAAATAACCATCTCAAATAGTATATTTCAATTTGTTTTTTTTTTCAGCAAAATAATAATATATAAAAATAAAAGAAACTAAGATACCTTAAGCAATGTACAAATCAAATAATGTGTTTTAATTTGGTTGTAATATCCCAAGGTCCTTCCCCTGTGTTGTTTCCATCATACGTGGCTATTTTATAGCTTATCCCACAAAATTTTTAATCCTTAATTTGTTCATCTAGACCCACATGTAGAAAATCCACCTACAAAATTGAAGTGCCATAAATCTAAATATCTTCAAATCTACAACCAATTGGCTATTATCTGTTTGGCCCAAGGTTCAAACAAATTCTAATCTATTGGGAAGACTATATATTTAATCTTTAAATATTCTGTAATTTTTTAATTTAGTCTCTACATAAAAATAAAATAGTGAGTAGGTAGTCTCATTCTCTAAATTTTGATTCCATTGTTTTCTAGTCTTTATAGTTAAATTTTTTTATTAAATAAAGATTTATCTCATCATTTAACGATATTTTTTACTAATAACTATAAAAGCCATCAAGGTTCATTTCTTTTTTAAAAAAAAACTATTATTGAAAAAAAAAATGTCTTCAAAACCAAATATGAATAAAATTGGATCATCTACGACCAAAATTCTCTACGGGGACAATGTTGCCAAATTTGAACCATTAATTGGTGATTGCAACAGTGGTTAATCAACAGAGAAAATTTGATAAATGATCAATAATTATGTTGCTGAGTAATCCCTACGGTAAAGACAGTAGAGGATCTCCAATGAATTTCGATTTATGAGTCAATTATATATAATGTTGCGAAGCATTAACACTCTTCAATGTCAACATTGGAGTGTACGTAATGTCAATATTCTATAATATTATTAATTGATAGTCCTGTCATCACCGGGCAAGTCATGGCAGCAGTCAACATTTGACCATAATGGTCAATTTACCACAAAATTTAAATGGTATAATTTTAAAAATTGGAAAACTAAATGAACGCAATTAAAAAAATTGACGAAATTTTATTCAACAATTCTTTTATATATATATATATATATATATATATATATATATATATATATATATATATATATATATATATATATATATATACGTACTAAAAAACACTTTAGGACTCAGCGGTTTATTTTAACATGTGAAAGTGAGAATATTTTCTATTTTAATCTTAGATATTTTCTATTTTTAGAAGCACCGCATATTTTATATTTTCGTAATGAAATGAAACAGATGTGATATTTTTATGGAAATATATAAAAAAAATTCATGACATAGTAACTTTTATTTTATTATATTAAGATGTTACTTAACACATTTTTTAAAATATACTTAAAAATATTATTTTTATGTTATATTTTCATGAATAACATTTCTAATTATTAAAAAAATATCTCTAAAATAAACATAACTTAGTAATTAAGAGACGCATTGGAGTCTCCGTAAAAAGTCCTTCCTATATGAATTGAAGATATGGATCACCAATTTTTGTATTTAAAAAGTTGTAGCTAACGATGGAAACCTCCATGAACAAAATTCAAGCTTCCCTGTAGTAGTACTAAAAGAAATTAATTTCCAGCGGCCTATCAATTATGTGCGTTAATTTTTGTGTACTTTTACGTCCATCTCATATCCATGATCCATCTGTTCCCCCTCAATCAGTTTATTAATTATTTAGAAAATACTATATTATATATATCCAAATTTTTGTTGCATGATTGGAAGGATTAGAGAGATATAAAAAAGAATATAAAAGAAAAAATGTGAATAGATAATATGATGAAAAATAAAAAAAAACAAGAATAACATATATATAATGTGAAAATAATATAAAAGAAAAAAAGAGAAAGTAAATATACGATAATAAATAAATACAGTAAGACAGTTGGTATACTCTCATCGTTTAAATATGTGGTTAAAAATTCAATATCTACGATAATAATAAAATATTTGTTAGAACCTTTTCATCTCAACCATTAGGTTTTTCGATTTTAAAAAAATAATATATTATATACCTTTTCATCTCTATTATTTTCGTATTCAATTGGTTCATAAGCTACGATAACATAATCTGAATTTAACATATATATACCTTTAATAAGTAGTTGGAACATATTATCTGGGGGTAGATCATCTATGTGGAGAAAATTATGGAATGAAAAATGGCTTTGGCCGTTGAGTAGATGTTATGTTAATTAGTCTGGCCTATTCCTCGCACAAACGGAAAACAATGTAGCTGAAATGATCATCACTTTCCTCCACCAAGACTCATATAACCACCAACCCTCTATATATTAAGCTTAATCAAATTAATCATGAAACCCTAACTTTCAAAATTGTTTATATGCCCTAAACATTATAATTAATCCCGATTTTGGTTGGATCATAATGCTATACATTGCTAAAGTTTAATGAAATATGGACCAATGTTATAGCTATCTTCAATTGATGAAAAAGGCTGATATGATTTAGGTGTACGTGTTGTGTTCATCAGAAATAAGCATCATAGCATAAACTCCTTTTCAACAAAACATTAAAGAGACACTGGTTAACTCTCTCTTTATTTCTCTGACTTAAATCGGTACAATTATCATAATAATAACCAATAATGTTTGAAATATAGCTTTAATTATTAACCTAGAGAAACATAATAAAAACCAAATAAAAAAGATAGAAAGCAGAGAGGTTTTTTGTTGCATGCGAATTGAACACACATAAAGTAGGTTCATTCGATTATCTTGGTCTTGAGTTGCCTGAAGCATCAGGCGCCTGAAGCAATTCTTCCAACAACTTAGTGTCAAAGTATTCCAATTCAAAAGTGTCATCGTCATTTTGATGTTGTTGTGATGAACCCTCAGCGGCATAAGAAGGGAAAGAAAAAGAAAAAGAAGAAGGAGAAGAAGAAGAAGGAAGAGGCAATGAAGAAGTTAAAGGCGTGTTTGGAGTGTGACCATACTCATTAGGGAAGTTGAGTATTGCCCTGTGACCACGAAAATGAAAAGCAGCAGCATCATAAGCACGTGCAGCTTGTTCAGCAGTGTCAAAGGTTCCAAGCCATATGCGAGCACCTTTTCTTGTAGGATCACGTATCTCTGCTGCGAACTTACCCCATGGCCTTCTACGAATCCCTCTATACCGAATCTCTGTGTTTCCATTCGAAACTGTTGTTGAAGATGATGATGATGATCCTCTCCCTCCCTCCATATTCAAACTTCAAATTCGTTAAGAGTTAAAAACAAATACAAACTCGATTAGTTCAAAACCTGTTTTGCTTTCTCTTCACTACTGAAACTAGCTTGCTTTATTGAGATTGCAAGGTTGTTATTGGGGGTATGGGATAAGCGTTGTTTATATATATACACGCACCAATGAATGAATGATCCACTCCGTGGTAAAGCTTGACCACACGTGGGTCGTAACTGACGGTTTGAATTTCAGCTTCCTTTCAATTCTTTATTTAATTAAACTGTTTAATTACTACATGTATTTTTCTAATTGTCCAAAGAAATTTCATATTTCATGTTATAACTTATAACACTGTTATATTTACGTAAAAATCAATTCACATGCAATAAAGTATATTATTGAACGATTATATAAAAATATTTGATTCCTTATTAATTTTTAACTAAATCAATAAATTTTATTTATAAATAATTATTGACACATTAGACTGATGAAATATAAAATAAAATTGATTACTAATAAAAACTATATATAATTAAAACTTTCACAGCTGTGTGTATTGTTTTCAAAGCAAATACTACAATGTATTAACTTGTTACAAAAAAAAATTGTACGAACTCGAAGTTGACCTCGTCACTGTGATCGTTTCATGCATGACGAGTGCGAGGCGCACTTAGATGAACCACTTAGCATATATATATATATATATGCTTGAATATCTGATAAAACTAAATTTAAAATAAACTGTTTTTTATTAAAATTAATTTTAAAATGAATTATTTTTATTATTTATAAAATTTAGTTTATAATAAATTTATTTAACATAATAATGATTTAAAATTATTTTAATTTAAAATTAATTTTGAAAATAAAATCAATTTAAAATCATTTATCAACTCCTACTCAACTTTATTGTATAAAACTAAACAGGCACTTGATCACCTTGACATGGTTGAACACGTCAGAATGAGGTGATTGTTGGATCATGGCTGAAATTTAAGGCCCAGTGCATGGACCAGGGTTTGGGGATCATGGCCCAGCCCAACTGTTATGTTGCTAAGGTTATGATGAAAAAATGATGTAAGCGATACATACTATTAAATCAAGGTGATTAGTTTTTTAAATTACTAAAATAGATAACTTTTGAAGTCCGTTATGTTAAGTTGGGTTGTAAATCACGGATTTGTGACTGCGAGTTGCATATCATCTTTGGAAGTAGTAAAAGTCTCTGTGTGAGATTGACATTTTTTTTTTTTTTCAAAAGTCGTGTTATAAACTATGACTTTACTTTCTTTTTTTTTTTTAACTTGTAAAGAATTAAATATTATTTACTTAATTGAAATCTTAATCGTACGACGAATTTCATTCATATGGATGTCGTGTCATTAATTACTATTTTTTGTTGACTTAAATTTTTTCTTGTTTCTAAATTTAATGATGTTTTAATATTTTTGAAATATTTTGTTACAAATTTTATCTAAAATTTGGATTTAAGTTAATTTCTAATATTTTAAAAGTTGTGCAATCTTTCAACTGAAGTGATTTAGTTAGAAGAGTTAAAGTTTTATTTTAGGTTTGATTATGTTTTTTTTCCCAATAATTTTAGAAAAATTTTGTTTAGTTTTTATAATTTGTAAGTAGTTATTTTAAATTTTATAATTTATATTTTTTTTCTTTAGTTCCTGTCATTAAAATTTTAATAACATCATTAATAACATTATCAAAATTTTAATTAATGAGATAAAAATGAAAAAGAAATGCAAGTTATATGAATTAAAATGACCATAAATTATAAGAATTGAAAAGGAAAATTTTTAAAATTACATTGACAAAAAATGTGATAAAATCTATTTTATACAACTAGTTTTTAGTTTAAAATTTTATGATTTTTATATTTAACATTTAAGAACAAAAAATAATCAATTCAATAGAATAAAATTAAAGAACAAATATTTCTTAACAATATATATATTAAATATTAAAGTGAAATAAAAAAGATTTTACATAACATAAACAATACAAAAACCATGAAAATTGTGACGCATATATAACATATTAGTTTAGATATTAATTGGTCTAAATTGCATAGTTATTGTGATTACGTCCTTCTCTTCAATGCAACCTACAATTTTAGGTTTGTTCTAATTTTTTTTCATCCATCTTATTATATTCAAGAAGTGTATGGCATCTCTGATGTGTCTCATTTGTCAAGGATTAGACCGAAATAATTATAAAATAAATATTAATTCATTATTGTTGGAAAAAACAAATTAAAAAATTTTAAAATTAATTTTAATTAATTATATATATAGAAAATTGATATTAAATATTTTATATAATAAATAAAAGCTAATTGAATATTTCTGTAAAAAAAAGACTAAATATTGCACAAAAAATTGGAGGGATCAAATATTAAAATCTAAAATAGTTGATAGAAAAAATACTTATTTAACACAGATATAATGATCTTTATACACATTTACATTATACACATTTTTACTGTAATTAAATAGAGAAAAAGAAAAGAGAGAAAAATGATATGATGAATAATATGGTAAAAAAACAATATATGTTAAATAAAACTAGTACTATGTTGAGCAAACCATTATTTTTAAAAAAATAATTTAAATAATGAATTTTAAATTTAGTCTTTATAAAAAAAAATGTTGACTTTTATTTTCATAAATTTATAGTTTGAAAATTTTCTATCACATAATTTGTTAATGACGTTTTATGTATATCAGCAGGTTATGTTAATAATCATTCTAAAGTGACATGTAAAAAGACCTGTTTAAGTACATATCATACTATTAAAAGAATTACTTTAAAAATTTTAAATTTTATTCAAAATCAAAATTTTAAAGAAATGTGCAAAGATATTATCATTAAAATTGGTCATATTTATAAATTAAAAAATAAATTAAATATATTTTTATCTCATATTTATGTCATATTCGTTTTTTTTACTACGTACCCTGATTTCTTGTGATGATCATTCCTACAATATTTTTTTCTTTTAATCATTACTGTAACTTTTTTTTAATAATAATAATAATAATAATAATAATAATAATGTCATTAAGTGTCATGATAATAAATGATGATATATAGCGTTATATTAGCAAATAATTATATATATCGTCAAATAAAGCTGTGATTGTAACGCCCCGCTATATTTTATTGTTGAAATATATTTATATTCTTCATTTATCATTATTATTAAAAATGTTTCCTTCATTTAAATTTCTTTAAATAAAATTTTAAAGATACTTTTACTTGCCAACAAAATGTCAAAAAAAAACCACTTCACATAGATTATGCCATAACCATACATCAAAAGTTGTTTACAAAGCGTCACATAGTTATGTAATATTGTGACTATTTTAATATACACAATATTATTTCCAATCTTCATGCTATCTAACATTCCTTGACATCTCCCCATTTTATTACTTGAATCTACATCAATCTGCTCCTCCGAATAAAATTCAGGATCATCACAAAGTCAAACCACAGACACAAACACGCAAGGGTAAGTTCCAATATCTTAATAAAAATACTTATCATGTAAAAATATCAATATGATACACGTCATAATCAAATCAATAAAGGATGAATTATGACTTAAATGAAATTTCTATATGATGAATGCTCCAACCTCAACTCCAAAAATATGCAATGTGGTACCATAATAGATAATACGATTATCCGCTTTGTGAGCCCACCGTCCATCGGTCACTCACGCACGTTTTAAGTTTATTATCTCCCTCTAACCGAGGCCACCTCTTTTGAGGCATGTATGCATGAATGAATATTTTACCTCCCTTTCTAGAATATCATTTATAATCATTAAATACCAAGAATACTAATAAACATTATGAAATCGGAAATCAAGAAACACCAAGAAAACACCCATCAAAAGTAACGTATACGTGAACAAGATCCGCATATCGTGAATGTGAACAAGATGCAAGTGAATGTGAACAAGATCAGATATCGTGAACAAGATCGCATATCGTGAACAGAATGTATATCGTGAACGATCGATCGTATCGTGAATAGTAATGTATACGTGAATAGTAATGTATAAGTGACCGTAGTCCGTGAATAGTACACCGGTAAGTTCCCGGAAAGAGAGGTGGGTCACTAATGGACACACTTAAGTACCAAGTCTTTCCTTAGCCGAACTTTCCTAGACATGCACTTCCACACTACCACCATTTTCCTAAGGACAAGAATAATTACGTTACGATGTGGAAGATCGGACAAAACCGCAACCACAGAGCATACTAAGAATTTTCTTAGCACCTTAGTATCGAGATAAAATAAAGATAATAACAACAAAGAATAATAAGATAAGGATAGCTCCCCTTACCAATTCCTCCTAGCTTCCTATCTTCCTCTATCTACTTATTTCTCTCTTGATTAAAGAGATTTCTTCCTAAGAGATTTTGAGAGAAGGAAAGAATGTTCTTGAATTTGTGATTATAATTGAAATTCTAGGCCCTATTTATAGAATTTCAAAAGTTACTATTTGCACAGTAATTTGATTATTATATAAAACTCGTGTAACTCGTTAATTTATATTTTATGATTTTACTATTTGCACGGTAATTTACTATTTGTATAGTATTTTACTATTTACACAGTATTTTACTATTTGCACAAGATTTTTACTATTTACACAGTAATTTACTATTTATTACAGTAATTTCAAAAATTCATAATTTTTAATTATTTTTATATTTCTCTCTGTTATAAAAACCTCTCTTAAACTATATTTAAATTTTTGGGATGTTACAGTGATTATGTAAAGTGGGTGTCTTGAGTGGTCCTTGGACCTTAGTAATATCTCTTGTAGGTGATTGTATTTATGTTGGAATTTATTACACATGGGACATGAAAAGGGCTTCAGGTATGGAAACATGGTTTGGTGAAGTATAATATGGTTCAGATGAAAGAAAGTTGAAATTTTGGATCTAATGATCACTTAAATTATTCAGCTTCATCAAGTTTTGATAAATGCATGGTTTGATTTTTATGGCGAGAGTTTGCATATATGTGAATGGTAAGTGTCTTAAAATTTTGAGAATATATAACTGTCAATATTTTTAATTTTGAAATTTACGAAAATTTCATTTTTATTTTAGTATCTAACGTTATTATTATTATTGAGATGATATTATTATTATTATGAACCGTTATTTTATTATCTAATTTCTAATGATACTGAATAACCAAGTATGTCATATTATCCTTAGCCACATCAATTATATCAATTATTTTGTAACGAAAAGTCATGTAAAAAATTAAAATAGAAACATTTAAAAATAAAAAATAAATAAAAACTTAAAATTAAATTAGAGTAAATATAATAATTTAATTTTAAAAAATAAAAAATAATATTTAAATATGATATATTCATTATTTTAGTCTATAAACTAATACTTTAATTCTTAAATTAATAGTGTATTATTATTTTGATCCTTAAATTTAATTATTTTTCAAAAATTAAAATGGCTAATGTATCAAATTTTAAAAATTGTTTTACTAATTTTTATTAAACTTAAATTATCTAATTTACATCAAATTAAAATATTAATTTACTCATAAAAAATATAGAAGATGAGTTGTGTAGGTAATACAAGTTTTCTAAATTCGCGGGTACATTAATTATAAATGTCGGCTGACGAGTGCATCATCAATCGTGGTCAATCACTTTCAACTCTCTGCTTTCGGTTTAACCCACTTGGCTTCATCATGGCCGCCACTTAATTACATAACACCTTCCCATTCAAACTTTGTTGTGTTTCATCCTTGAACCTAGGTTGTCTTTTGGTAGGCAGAAATGTTGCATAGGTTGTAAAGTTTGTGACATATACTGCATAGATCATTTTTAAAATATATTTTATTAACAAAATATATAAAGAAATTAATTTAATTTTTAAAATATACTTTATAATTTAATATTCATTATTTTCAGTGGTCTACATTTTTTTTTTTATCAAAATCATTGAAAAATTATTTTAAAATGAACTTGGATAGATAAAAGATTAAAAGTGCAACAAAAATGCTACATTCAAGAATTAAAAATTATTCATATATTCTTTTCATGAATATCTAATTATACAAAAATATATTTTTTATTATTTGAATTTGACGAATGTTTAGAGTTTCTATAATAGACACTCTTGTAGAAGCTTCCAAGAGTGAAGGATTGTCCTGGGCTATGGCCAATTCAGTATCTAATAATCTTCATTAGGACATCCTTAAAGAGTTTAAAAAAAATAATAAAAATATTTGTTAATTTTTATTTTTATTTTAAAATCCTCATTTAAATTAAAAATTGAATCAAATAATTAAAGCTATTTAAGTCATATATATATATATATATATATATATATATAAAGTTCGTCAAAATGTGTAAGAATTAATGCTGGATTAAGATTAAAAAAAAAAAGTTGCACACAATCATTATGCACAAGTTAACAATATTATTACTATTTATTAATGTTGCACATATTTTGGCACAAGAATTATCATACAATGAGTCAAAAAAAGCAATATTTTATATATATATATTTTTTTTTATCAACAAAGTATAATTTTTCACAAATATATAATGATCATGATTGACAAAAATTTTAATTCTTTTTAAATTTCATAAGATAAAATAACCTTTCCTAACTTTCACTAATTCTTTTGGATTAATTATGCAACAACATACAATTGAGTATGTATTATTGACATATTTCGTAACACTTAATTATTTCTTTCACATATTTTATTTAGTTGGGCCACATTTTGATATTTGAAAAAGGTTAACTAAATGATAAAATAAGTAAACAAGGTTGAATCAGAGGTAACAGGGAAAAAAATAGAAATAGGCAATTTTCATTCATGTTAGATCAAGATGTTTACATCTAAGGTTTTGATTTCTACAAGACAAACGAAACTTTCTCAGACGGAACATCAACAAGCAAGTCAGACGAAACAAGCACAGACGAAAGATGACTCCTCAGACTGAAGTCATTCGTCTGTTTCAAGTCAAAGTCATCAGACGATATGATAAAACGAAACCTCTTAAAGACTGAAGAAGTATATCGTCTGTTCAAGAAGTGAAACAAAGTTTGAGTCACTCGCGCCAAGGTTTCAAATCTTAAGAAGTACTCATTAGAAGCATCCAAGATCAGTATAGGGATTCGTGCTTACACATGCAACTCAAAAAGGTCTTCACCTTTTTGTCAAAGTCTCTGTACAAGTCAGAAAAGGTACTGCGCACGCAATCTAAATCCGCTGCACACGCCATCAATCACTCAAATACTATCTGACACCTTTTGGAAAGCTCTCAAGAAAATATTCAACGGCATTCTCATGTGTCTAATGGTTATCTGAAGATGGTGCCTATTTAAAGACTTCACTTCATCAGAGTTCAGTTGGCGAAAATGCTTCTATTATTCTATCTTCTGTGATTTCGCTCAATACATCTGATTGTACTTCATTGTAAAACCCTCTCTGCGAAGAGGAATCTTTCTGATTTTAAAACATCTTTTTAAAATTCACATGTGTGGTAGTTTAGCCTGAGGAGGCTGATTGTTCAAAGAATACCTTTGTTGTTTAGCCTGCGAAGGCTGTGTTCAAAGAATATCTTGTTATAGCCAGAAGTGGTGAGTGCAAATAATACTTGTAACCATTTCACGGTTAGTAGTGAAAACTTAGTGGTTGCTGGGTAACTGGACGTAGTCTTGTATAGACGAACCAGTATAAAAATAGTTGTGTACTTATCTTCTTAAGTGTTTGACTAACGGGGATAATTAAGCTATAACGTATCTTTCTTAAAAAAAATTCTTGAAGATTAAGTAATACTTCGTCTGAACATATTTAAACCCACAGACGAAAGAGAAAATTTTTATATAAAACACAATTCAACCCCCCCCTCTTGTGTTCTATTTTTACAGTTTGGTATCAGAGCTCAGCCTCTAAGTGTTGGGCGCTTTACAGCTGCTAGAGGAAAAGATCCTGGATGGAGTCTCAAGGACCTTCGTTCTTATCTGGAGGGTCATCCATGAACAAGCCACCGGCGTTATCTGGTGATGACTACCCTTACTGGGCTGATCGGATGGAGATATACATCAAATCCACACAGTATAGACTGTGGAACATCATAACTCAAGGAAACATCCCTATTGTTAAACCTGAGGTTGAATGAGGAAATGAAGAATTCTCGCTTATGGAACTCAACAACAAAGCCAGATATGTCATCATGTGTGCATTATCAAGGACAGAATACAACAAATTCTGTGCATACAAAACAGCTAAAGAATTATGGGATGCCCTCAAAATTTTCTATGAAGGAACTGAGGATGTGTGAATGAGGAAAGCTGTTACTCTTCAAAGAGAATATGAGATGTTCTCAATGAAGAAAGGAGAATCTATCGATATGATGTTTGGTAGATTCCAAACGATATTGAATGGACTCACTGCGCTGGATATTACCTTCACCAAAGCTCAAAACAACATGAAGATATAGGATAGTCTTCCTCCTCCATGAGAAGCTATGTCCACTGCCATCTCAGTCGGGCGTGATATGAAGACATTAACTCTTGACGAGTTAATAGGAGCTTTGAGAGTACATGAGGTACTTTTGTGCAAAAGAGACAAGATCAAGGTTCAAGAACCAATAGCTCTTCCGTCTGTCAACAACACAACAAAGGAGGAAACTCCTAAGAAAGAAAGAAAGAAGAAGCACAAAATTTTGAAAGCTGATACCACTGAATTTGATTCGTCTGATGAATCGTCTAATGATGAGATTTCTCTCATGGCTAGACGCTTTAAGAAGATGATGATGAAAAAGGGGAGAGGTCAACGCTTCTTTAAGAAGAAGGAAAGAAAGCTCCTTGAAAAATCATCAAGCAAGGAGGAGAGCTCAGAAGTTATATGCTATGAATGCAGAAAACCTGGACACATGAGATCAGAGTGTCCAAGATTAAAGAAAAGATGGAATCCTCGCAAAGACAAGGGTAAGAAAAGTCTAGTGACTTGGGAAGACATTGATAGCGAAAGTTAAGAGGGATCCATTGATGAAGAAGAAACTGCGAATATCCGCCTCATGGCTGGAGATACCGTCTTATCAGAGACATCCTTAATAGGAAAAGAGAGGACTTCAAGCTGGTACCTAGACAGTGGGTGCTCACGACACATGACGGGAGACCTGTCTATGTTCCAAGATCTCAGACCAAGTAAAGGATCTGTATCATATGGTTCAGGGAAAGGTAAAATCTTAGGCATTGGGACTGTTGGTAAGACACCCAATCCTCTTATCCAAAATGTGTCTTATGTTAAAGGTCTTAACTTCAATCTACTTAGCATAAGTCAATTTTGTGATAGTGGATATGAAGTAGCTTTTAACTCAGATGAATGTATAGTAAAAAATAAAGACAAATCCATTCTTTTTATTGGGAAAAGAAGGAATCACCTTTATGAAGTTTGCCTTTCTGACCTTAGTGATCAAAATGTGACATGTTTGATTTCAGTAGATGATGAACGAGATATTTGGCACAAAAAGCTTAGACATTTAAGTCTCAAGTATATTTCAAAAATTTCTAAAAAGGATCTTGTAAAAGGTTTGCTCGAAAATATCTTGGAAATCCAATCGTTTGTGTGAATCTTGTCAGCAGGGGAAACAACTCAAAACTTCTTTTAAATCAAAAAATGTTGTTTCCACGACAAGATCGCTAGAACTGTTACATATTGGTCTCTTTGGACCTACTCAGACTGAAAGTCTTGTTGGAAAGAGATATGGATTTATAATTATAGATGATTATACTAGGTTCACATGGGTATACTTCCTAGCACATAAACATGAGTCATTCAGTGTTTTTGAAATATTCTACAAACGTGTTAAAAAAGAAAAAGGAATATGTATTGTGTCTGTTAGGAGCGATCATGGAACAGAATTTGAAAATTCTGAGTTCAATGCCTTTTGTTTTGAAAATAGTATCTTTCACAATTTTTCATCTCCAAGAACTCCTCAGCAAAATGGAGTTGTGGAAAGGAAAAATCGTACCTTACAAGAAATGGCTAAAACTTTGTTGCATGAAAGCTCTCTTCCAAAATATTATTGGGCAGAAGCAATTAATACTTCCTGTTATATTCAAAACAGAATATTGATAAGACCAATATTGAATAAGACTCCATATGAACTATGGAAAGGAAGAAGACCCAACATTTCTTACTTCCATCCTTTTGGATATGAATGTTTCATCTTAAACACCAAAGATCAACTTGGCAAATTTGATTCAAAAGTGGTGAATGGATTCTTACTTGGATATTCCAATACGTCTAAGGCCTATAGAGTATTTAACTCTAAGACGCAAGTTGTAGAAGAATCAATTCATGTAAAATTTCAAGATAACTCAAAGGTTGATAAGGAAATATCAGACCTAGAAAATTTATTTGATAATTTACAGATCAACCATTCTGGTCAAAGTTCAAGTCCAAATGGTCAACCTAAGTCAGACGGAAAAACAGACGATAGAAGCACAAACGAACCCTCTTCGTCTGATACTCATCAACATGAAGATCCAACCCCTGTGAGAACATGGAAGTTTGTATCAAACCACACATAAGATCTTATCATTGGAGATAGACATCAAGGTGTTCAAACTAGATCCAAACTAAAAGAATCGTCTGGATATGCTCTCGTGTCAAATATAGAACCCAAGAATATTGAGGAAGCTCTACAAGATAATGACTAGATTTTAGCTATGGAAGAAGAGCTAAACCAGTTTACCAGAAATGATGTTTGGACTTTGGTAGAGAAACCAAGAAGCAAAAGTATCATTGGAACCAAATGGGTATTCAAAAATAAACTTGATGAAGACGGAAAAGTGGTAAGAAACAAAGCAAGATTAGTAGCTCAAGGCTATAATAAACAAGAAGGTATAGATTTCACTGAAACTTTTGCTCCTGTAGCTAGATTAGAAGCAATTAGAATTTTATTTTCCTTTGCTGCTCATAAGAATATCATCCTATATCAAATGGACGTAAAAAGTGCTTTTCTAAATGGTTTTATTGAAGAGGAAGTATATGTAAGACAACCTCCTGGATTTGAGAGTTCATCTCAACCAGATCATGTTTTTAAACTAAAAAAGGCATTATATGGTCTTAAACAGACTCCTCGAGCTTGTTATGAAAGACTGAGTTCCTTTCTTCTTCAAAATGGTTTTTCAAGAGGGAAGGTTGATACTACTCTTTTCAAGAAAAGCGTTTCAGACTTTATTATTGTTCAAATATATGTAGATGATATAATCTTTGGAGCAACTAACGAATTCTTGTGCAAGGATTTCTCTAAGTTAATGCAGGAAGAATTCAAGATGAACATGATGGGAGAACTGAAGTTTTTCTTAGGACTTCAAATCAAACAGACTAAACAAGTCATATATATTCATCAACAGAAGTATACTAAGGAACTTCTAAAGAAATTCAAAATGGATCTCTTCTCTATCTCACTGCTAGTAGACCTGACATTATGTTTAGTGTCTGTCTATGTGCACGTTTTCAATATGATCCTAGAGAATCACATTTACAAGCTGTTAAATGCATTTTAAGATATCTTATTGGAACCACTAATCTCTCTCTCTTTTATAAGAAAAGTAGTGATTTCAATTTAAGTGATTATTGTGATGCTGATTATGCTGGAGATAAAGTGGAGAGAAAAAACACAAGTGGTGGATGCCAATTTCTTGGTTCATCACTAATCTCTTGGTCAAGCAAGAAGCAAAACTCCATTGCACTCTCAACCACTGAAGCAGAATATATTGTTGCGGCTGGGTGTTGCTCACAACTACTTTGGGTAAAACATCAACTTGAGGATTACTCCAGGTTTGAAACTCAAATACCAGTATTTTGTGATAACACAAGTGCAATAAATCTCACCAAAAATCCTATTCAACATTCAAAAGCCAAGCATATTGAAATCAAATTTCATTTTATAAGAGATTATGTTCAAAAAGGTATTTTCGATGTACAGTTTGTTCAAACTGATTTTCAATGGGCAGATATCTTTACAAAAGCTTTAGACGAAACTCGCTTTAATTTCATTAAAGAAAATTTGGGAATTATCTCTTTAATTAATTAAATTTTCTCTTTCGTCTGAGCATTTCATTTTCGTCTGTACCTTCGTATATCTTTTCGTGTTAAGACGAAACATTGCGTCTGATCAAGTTGAATTAGTCTGAGGAAATTCAACAGACGCAAGGATATTACTTAATTATTTTAAAGTTAAGTGTGCAGGGACAAATTAAAAGTAGCAATAAATGTGTCTGTCATTTATTGAACTATTCTAGGACTTTGAAAAGCACGCGCTGGTGAATTACGAAGTCAAATCAATTATTAAAAGGACAATGATGGGGACACGTCAAATCAGGGGCGATTTAAAATTCTTTCGTCTTATGAATCACAACCGTTTTAGCTTTGACTATAAATACTCTTAAAGTTCACATTTTTATTCCTTACTGCATTCACACTTTCTCTGAATATTCTACTCACACAACTTAACTCTCTCTTTTTCAAACTTAACGATGGCCGCCAAGAATATCAAGGCAACCGAAACAACTTTCTTCGCGCAAGATCTCTTCTTGCCCAGCAAGTGGATATCGAGAGACACCATTGAGAGCATCTCCAACAGAGTAGCAAAGATGCTGGTACACAATGGATGGATGGAATTCGCAGAGATGAGAGGGTCATGGCTGATGGAGGCCTATGCTGAGTTCTGGAGTGACGTAAAAGAATTTGATGATGGTATTGTAGGTACCATTGACAACAAGGAGTGTATTATCACATTAGACTCTATTGCTGAAGCTGGGAACTGCAAGGCAGAAGGGCGCTTTTACAGCGCTGACTAGATGAGGATTGAGTCTGAAGAACACGTGGACAAGATTCTCTACGAAAAGAACCGCAACCTTGAAGATTCCAAGTTTTTGAGATCAGGGAATCTTTGTTCCACTGCAAGAATCATCCACAACCTTCTTTACGACATCTTCACACCCAGAACTGGCTCACGAGACAATGTGAGTACTCGAGACAGGTTTTGCATCTTCTACTGTCTGAGGAAAGCAAGGATGAGTCTCCCTCACATCATTCTTGACCACTGGATAAGTGCGTTAAGAAATAGGAACATCCGTAGGAAGAGCAGTATTTCCTACGCCAGTCTCTTCTCCAAAATCATTATCAACCAAGGCTTTGATGCCACTGGCGTTGTTTGGCACAAAGAAGGCAAGGAAGTCAAAGGAAGCACCTTTGCCAAGATGCATCTGAACCCTGGCTTCCTTCATCACACTGCGAGTGAAAAACAAGTTCCCCTTTCACCAATCACCAAAGACCCCCCTCACAGAGCTCGCATCAAACGCGTCAAAACCCAAACATAAGCCCAAACACAATCTTAAACACAAGCCCAAACACAAGACCAAACACAAACCCAAACATCCTTACCTCTTCCACCCGTGGTTATATCTGAAGTCCCTTTCGATGATGCTCTAGAAGAGCCTCTTAAGAAGAAGAAGAGGACTATCAGAATAAAGCACGTTGCGGCTAAGACGCAAGGGAAGACGATATCCCCAAGTGAAGATGAAGGGGCTAGGCTATCGTCTAAAGGTGTTTCGTTTGCTAGAATCCTTTCAGACGAAGAAAAGCAGAAGAAAGCAGCCGAAGAGAAAGCAAGAGCTAGAGAGATCGCTCTTGAAAAGGCTGCCAAAGGCAAAAGAAAAAATGAAGCAGAAGCTTGCGTCTGTGGTTGTTGGAGAAACAGACGAAGCAAAACAACTAAAAAAGGCTATGAGGGTCTCTATACTACTTCAAGCTGAAAGAGAAAGAATTTTTCTTGAAAGCGTTAAGGGCATTGGATTGTCTGAAGGTGCGTGCTCTCCAAAGAACTTCGAGAGGGCATGAACAAGATGAAGAAACGCCCGATCCAGAAGGATAATGCTCAGTTGGCAGAGGAATTGGAGACCATGCTTAATGATGAAGTCTCAACTATGGAGGTTTCTACATCAACACTCCAAGACGAACATGGGACAAATGTGTCTGATCCTATTGTTGCGTCTCCTCTCAATGCTGCCTTTGATCAGACGATACCTGCTGCGTCTGAAGAAGCATCCCACCAACAGACGATGGAGATTCCGTCTAAAGAGATACTTATTGAAGACATAAGTTTTTCGTCTGATGAATAACATATGGATGTAATAAAGGTGGATGCATCATGGGTGAGATCTCACGCCAAAGTCATCAATCCTGAAGATCTACCACCCAAGCACAAGACGAACTATTCGTTCCTCAACAAATTAGTCATGAGACGTTTTGCTGAAAGCTCTTGTGCTGAAAGACTAGTCAAGCCTGACTAAATTCTTGGAGAGAAGATTGAAGATATCTCCAACGATGGTGAACCGTCTGAGTCTGCTAAAGATGGTTACTTGACAGACGATGAAGACTGCTTTATAAAGGACACTCCTTACATTGAGTTGAGGAATCCCTATCGGTACAGAGGCAAAAAGGGATTTCAACTTGGGAAATTTGTCAACCCCATCGTCTATCACAAACCCCTGAAGCCAATAGATTTCAAAAAAGATTTCATCTACACTCCTGAAGAGCAACGCGAATGGCTGAAGCGTCTGCCTTGGGATAAACTGGACTCCTTAGACATCAAGGGTTTAGAAGGAATAAACAGGTACAAGGATCATCTAACTGAGTCGATGATTGAAGGACCAGCTCTTGGCTATGAACCCCACATCCCTTTCAGAGAAAACATCAAGTGGAAGGTTCAACATGAAATCAACGCTCCTGCATTTCACCACTACAGATATGGAGATCCTAGCTCCACCATCAATAAGCCAAAGGATTGCTCACACTGGCATATGGACGCCATTGACCGTTATGATCCTGTACCCTTCACAATTCCCATGAATCAAACAGAGTATGTAGGTCTAGGACATACTCTTGGAATTGTTCTTCCTTGGACAAGACCTCACTGTTCAGGCATCTGCCCCCGCTACTCCATCCTCCTAAACGAATTTGAAGACCCCGAAGAGTTTGCTCATGCTCTTCCTGAAGACTACAACATGGCATTCAAACTAATGGCCAATGCTTATAGAAGGGAAGAAAAAGCTAGATCAACTTCCTTCTATCACATTGAAAGGAGCAAAGAAGGAGAGGAGAGATTGTCCATTCATGGTAGGATCCTAATTCTCTTCTCTGGTTTCAGACGAAACAAAGTTTTCAATCGTCTTAGACCGAAAACGACCTTGCTTGGTCAAGTTTTTGGCTAAAGGAAAAGAGAAGAAGACTCCATCTGTCTCCAGATCCTTCAAGTTTGCAAGGCACATCCCCTGGAGACTTCCGTCTGCTGCATACTCGCATCTCAAATCTCTTCAAACCTATGCCTCAAGACCTATCAATCCGAAGATACAAAGGATGATAGAAGATCATGAAGCCACCTCTGCGTTCTATTCTGGAACTTCATTTGATGAAGATTCCACAATCTGTGGCAGGGTGTATCCTGGAGAAGTCTTTGCTTATACACATCCATCACAGGAGCATCCAGATCTTGAGCTCTCTATTCCCACTAAGATGTTCACTTGGCAATGGGAAAGAGACTTCACTGCGTACCTCACTCTTCCACTCTTCACTCTGCGTCTGAAGCGGACTCCAACAATGTTCATCATAGATGACTCTATACCTATCGTGGAAGAGCCTCAAACACCGCTTGTGGAGATTGATGATAGGGTGAAAGTTACTGAGGATGACGCAAGGGACGCTGATGCGTATAATACTCTAAAGTGTAAGTATGATGCCTTAGAAGAGAACTGCGAGTATCTGAAGCAAAAGAACAAAGAGCTTGAGGATAATCAATCCTCTCTTACATCTGAGATGCAACAGCTAAAGGAGATTGTCATGAGCCTTGTTCAAAAGAGGCCTAAGCCTTCTTCTTGATCATGTTTTTGATTATTCTCAGCCCAAGGGGGAGAGTATCTAAGAAAGGGAGAAGTTGCTATGCTTAGGGGGAGTGCATTGTCTGAGGGGGAGCTTATATCGTCTGAGGGGGAGCAAATTTTTTTTGCTATGCTTAGGGGGAGTGCATCGTCTGAGGGGGAGCCTATATCGTCTGAGGGGGAGCAAATTTTTTTTGTTGTATTGATTCTTTATTAATTTGTATAGCACATACATGTATTTTATTTAGAACTTTGGTTTTTTGTATACCTTTATAACATTGTATAAGGTTTACATCACATTGATGTAACAATTCTTTTTATAAAGAGGTATTATTTCAGAAAACATCGTCTTGATGTAAATCTGACTTGTGTTTTATCTATGATCACTAACCTTAACTTATGCAGATGTCTTCTTGAGAAAAGTTATCAGTATGGTCTGTAATCATCAAAAAGGAGGAGATTGTTAGATCAAGATGTTTAACACATCTAAGGTTTTGATTTCTACAAGACAGACGAAACTTTCTCAGACGGAACATCAACAAGCAAGTCAGACGAAACAAACACTGACGAAAGATGACTCCTTAGACTGAAGTCATTCGTCTGTCTCAAGTCAAAGTCATCAGACGATAGGATAAGACGAAACCTCTTAAAGACTGAAGAAGTATATCGTCTGTCCAAGAAGTGAAGCAAAGTTTGAGTCACTCGCGCCAAGATTTCAAATCTTAAGAAGTACTCATTAGAAGCATCCAAGATCAGTATAGAGATTCGTGCTTACACATGCAACTCAAAAAGGTCTTCACCTTTTTGTCAAAGTCTTTGTACAAGTCAGAAAAGGTATTGCGCACGCAATCTAAATCCGCTGCATAAGTCATCAATCACTCAAGTACTATCTGACACCTTTTGGAAAGCTCTCAAGAAAATATTCAATGGTATTCTCATGTGTCTAACGGTTATCTGAAGATGGTGCATATTTAAAGACTTCACTTCATCAGAGTTCAGTTGGCGAAAACGCTTCTATTATTCTATCTTTTGTGATTTCGCTCAATACATCTGAGTGTACTTCATTATAAAACCCTCTCTGTGAAGAGGAATCTTTCTGATTTTAAAACATCTTTTTAAAATTCACTTGTGTAGTAGTTTAGCCTGAGGAGGCTGGTTGTTCAAAGAATACCTTTGTTGTTTAGCCTGCGAAGGCTGTGTTCAAAGAATATCTTGTTATAGCCAGAAGTGGCTGGGTGCAAATAATACTTGTAACCATTTCACGGTTAGTAGTGAAAACTCAGTGGTTGCTGGGTGACTGGACGTAGTCTTATATAGACGAACCAATATAAAAATAGTTGTGTACTTATCTTCTTAAGTGTTTGTCTAACGAAGATAATTAAGCTATAAAGTATCTTTCTTAAAAATAATTCTTGAAGATTAAGTAATACTTCGTCTGAACATATTTAAACCCACAACTGAAAGATCCCGGCTTTCGTGCGTTGGTGAGTCTTCGAGATCCTTTCGATGAAAGAGAAAATTTTTATATAAAACACAATTCAACCCCCGTTCTTGTATTCTATTTTTACAATTCATGCCTCCAACAATTTCATATACAAGAAAATTCACAAACACACTTGCTGTGCATGATTGTACTTATGCTCTTCAGTTAATTAAGCACTAGCAGCTCTGCTTCTATCAAAATACACAATCATGATACACTATATATAGTTATACTAAAGGTTGTACTCTTAGGTTAACACAATCATACTTAGTGATGCACAATTATACATGCTTAGATACTTCATTGATGAAACTTTTAATTTGGGGTAAAAAAGTCCTGTGGAGGTTCATTTAACAAATAATTTTAAAGAAACCTTCATGTAATTATTTTTCAATTTATGTAAACTAACTTTATTTTATACCTTTAATAATAAACTATTTTGTTTATGTTTTTTCTATATATAAACTCCTAAATCATTTGACAAAAGATTACAATGTAATAAAAATTCATAAACCTTAATTCCTATTATTGATAATTTCTTATGTTAATTGAACCATTACATGAATTTGATGCACACTAGAAATTAGTTACTTATAATATGTCGTATTTAGTTTATTATTTATGGTCAATTGTTCTCAATAGACGAATTGATAATAGTTGAGTTAAAAATTTTGCATGATTAAACTCTATTGTTAAACCTCTAGTTAAATTGTATATTTGTAATGTTTTTCTAACAAGAGAATTCAGAATTAGGGTTTCTAATTAAAATCTTTGTCGTGATCAAAAAGTAATTACTTAAATTCAATAAAATCAATAATTAATCAGAATTATTTAACTAATAAGATTTAGGAGAATTATTGAATTAAGTGTGTAATGAGACATATTAAGTGTTATGAGTTTAACTCACTTTACAATTCAATAAAATTAATAATTAATTAGAATTATTCAACTAATAAGATTTAGTAGAATTATTCAATTAAGTGTGTGTAATGAGGCATACTAAGTGTTATGAGCTTAACTCACTTTACAAATCGGTTTACTCTAGATTCTAATACCATTTAGAAATACGAGTGATGAGTCTAACTCAACCTTACAGACCTAACTCAACCTTACAGACCCAATCTTACAAAATCGACTTAAAAGGTGAGAACTGTTTCTCACTTATATATACAACAAGCACTATCTCTAGGTAATGTGAGATTTTCAACACACCCCCCTCACACCAAGTGTGACAATGGGGCACGATAAATCCCATAATTACAAAGAATCTCCAACAATGGGTGCAAAGGGAAGAATCTCCTATAATGGGATACAAAAGGAAGAATCCTCTATAACAGGGTACAGAGGGAAGAATCCCTACAACGGGATGCAAAGGGTCCTGTGATAAGCTCTGATGTCATGTTAGAAATGTGGATGATGAATTTAACTCTACCTTACAAAATCATTTCTAACAATTTTTCTCTTTCTTCGTATTTTATAACTAGTCGTAGCATTCTAGTTGTTTACCAATTTTTTTTTTAAGCAAAATGGGATGCATCTAAATCAATCAAAGATCACTTCTTTGCTAGAAATTTTGATTTCAGGGGTTTGGAATTCTTATCAGCATTTTGGTTAAACTAAAGGGTGGAATTGGAATTCAAAAAAACTAGATTACTTGTACTATTTCTCGTGTGGGTTATATTACCTGAGATCAAACAAATTGTTGATTTCATGGGATTTCAATCATGTGTCCATGGCAACAATGAGTGGCGAAGGAGCATTCCTAAGCAAGGGGAAGGGTCAAAGCAACACCAACAGTTTTTTAAATACCACAGAAATCGATTATTGACTTCAAAATTGTGGTAGAAACTGAAAAAAATTAAAGCAACTAATTATTGCTCTGAGTTGAATGTGGGGGGTGGAAAACACATGCTAAGTCAAGTTAAATTCTTTAATTTTAAATATTTGAACAAGTAAATTTAGAAAACTAAATTAAGAGTTTTTTATTGATTAATTTGATTTTAAATACTAGTGTCTGTTTAATTTTAACATTTGAACAAGTATTTTTTTTACCACTCTCATTTGTTTTTTATTTTAATCCATTTGTGAGAACTAACTAAAATCATACAATTTTTTAAGTCAAATCATTTTTCTAAATACTTACTCATCCGATCAAAAGAGCTTAGCAAGAATAAATTGAAATTAAATTAATTTCTAAAAGCAGTAGTCACCATATATATTAGAAATGATTATCAGATTAAGAGCATGCAGGTTGAGTATACATAAAATTTTTGTTAACTATTTTCGCAGAACGAATGAGTTATAATGAAAAAATTGTGTACAAATTTAATTAATCATAATCAATAATATATAATAGATATTTTGACTTTAAAAATAAAACTCTAATTTTACCAAATCATATAAAATTTAATTTATTATTGGACGACTGTGTTAAATTGTTTTACCTGATCAACATATAACTTTTAAATTCTCATAAGAAACATGTAAGTAAAATTAAATACACATTTTAATTATGTCAACTCCAACATAAAATAACAAATATCTATGAATAGTCAAATAACATATCATACATCATATCAAATAATAACAAAATAAATTTCTACAAACAAATTCTAATATCAATAAATTTATAAATCTAAATAATCCTATTAAATTAATTTACATGGCAAGGATTATGCATAATTTATATACTGATGAATTTCAAAATAAAGAACCTAGGTAATTAATGTGATTCAAACTTATACTTGGTCATGTATGATCTCCAACTATGGTATTCAACAATGGGTTCTCTAAGTTATTCGTCTTGACTTTGAATCTTGAAAAGAAGTCCAGGAGATCTGATGGACCAACTGATTTTTGTCTTGAACCAAATACAAATGACGAAGATGTTAAATCAATGCTGATGATGAAAAGAAAGTGTCAAATATATGTTTCTAATTGGGACAGGTAATAGATACATGTATCTTCTTATGTTGTAAATTCAAGCACGAGGCGTCCGGTTCCGAACCCTATAAATAATTGCATATATTTTAATTTAATGTCAGCAACTAGCTCCTACTCTTTCATTAACTTTACAACAAGTTGATAGTAAATGCCCACCCATCAATTATAATTCGGTACACTTGAGTGCTCTAAGGGTAATATTATTAAGAAATTCAAACAATATTTTAATGTATAAGTAAAGAATTAAAAAATATTTAATATATAAATAATGATAAGTGAAAATTATTAAATAATTTAAACTTAGTATCTTAATCAAAATCTTTCTTTTCACTTTAATCAGTGTCTTAAATGAGTGGCTAACATTTACCATTAAAGTTTTAATCTTCTTTCTTTCAAACCTATTGGCTGCGGTCTCTTTATCCTCCTTAATCATGTAACGGTATCGACCAACGACGTTTGAAATTGTGTTAACCAGATATATTAATTAATTATAACAAGACTTTTTAACGATTATCTAGACAAAACTAATGATGATACAGTATAAAACACTTGTATATGCTAATAATACTAACAATAATACGATAAAATTAAATTATAAAATTGTGTTCTTTACTTTTTCAATTTGTTTTTTTTTTTTTAAGTAAGCATATATTTTTCCTTAACTTAAATCACTAGAAACTTGATATTTAAGTTTTTACGTAGAAAGAAAATAAATTTTTATTATATACAATAATTTTGTTTGAGTTAATGTAAATTTGAATCTACGCAAAATTAGTAAAAAAAGTTACATTATTAATTAATAAAAATTACAATAGATATAATAATCAAAATAATTATTATAAAAGTTAATAAATAATTTATTATATATGGCAATTTCTAATAAAAGATCCGTTTTCTCCTCTATTTTTATCATCTATTTTCATTCTTTCAACTAAACAATCCTAAATGATAATATTAAAAGCTTCTAAAATATTATTAAATTTTTGTCTGAAAACCAACTAAATTTTTAATTGTAAAATTCGAGTTTAATTTTATTCAAACCATGTTAAGAAAGTCTTAATATTAAGACGATATATTGTTTAAGAATTGAACCTATATAAATTTTTAATAGAAAATTGTTAAAAGTAAACGGTATTTATTTTGTTGTATGGTTGAATTCATGGAAGTCATGTTCACGTTGCACCGGCAAAAAAAGGACAGGTTTGTTCGAGATAAGTAGATATAACTTATAAGTAATTTCCTTTGTTGTCTTGTCATTGTAGCATAAAGTTAAAATATATAACTAGATTAAAATATAACCCAATGTTTAGTCGTAAGGAATATTCGATCAGATTAAGAAGCAACCATTTTTAATGCAATTGTATCGAGAAATCCAGGAACTCATAGTTGACCACCTGACCTGATTATGAATGCCAGAATAAAATGATATTATAGTAAGTTATTACAGTTTCATGACAAATTAATTTTAATATTTTTTAGATAGTTAAATTATTTGAAAACGCAAAAAAAAAAAATGTTTCGGAAAATAAACGCATAAAAGTATTAGTCTATGGTTTAAGTAAATTTAAATCGAACAAATGATTATTAAAATTTTAAATTTTCATCATATTTACTCTTATGATGCTCCGCCATTAAAATGGTAATAACGTATTTCTATAAAATTTAATTTGATGACAATTTTTTAAAACAAAAACTAATGACACTCAACTTTTTTTCGTATGCACGAATCAAAATTTGAATGATTAGCTATATATGTTTAAGAAATTCAAATTTATGTTACTCAAACCAATTACTTAAATTCAGGTGTGATAGTATTAAAATTTTTACATAAGTAACTTTTTTTGTCCTGCCAAGAATATTTTTCTAGCGAATTAGGTTACAGATTAATCCTATTTTGTAATATTATGTTTACCGATTAACTTAACTTACTCTGTACTACTAATATTGATATATAAAAATATTTAATTGAGAGAGAGTGAGAATCTTCTTTTTAAAATCCTGTAATCTAATTTATAATATATGAGTGATATTTCAAAAATTAATTATTCACTTTCATTATCTTTAAAGCTAAATTTCAAAAAATAAATTTTTTGTACAAATTATTTTCTATAATTTAAACGTTAAATGAGTATTAACCAATTGTTGTACTGGTCGGATAATTTTTAATACAGCAATTTTTTAAAATAATAATTTTTTTCTAGCTTTATTTCTAGTAGTACATGTAGAGAGTATATTTTTTTATTGGAATCTTATTCTTGCAAAAAGTATTTAATACAGTCTAGATCTAATACACCAATTCTATTATGATTTATTTGCTATGTGTAATACTAAAAACACTTATTTTAATCTAATAACTAAAATTCAGTGAAAGTAACTGGCTAAATAAATTCAAAAAATCTCTTAAAAAGTTGATTTCTCGGAGAATATTTTGATTAATTGTTGAGTAGTACTACACAAGAGACACGACAATAGTTACTAGAATTTGTTTTGCAGATAAAGACGTTGATATTTTCTAGAATACGAACAAATTCAAGAAAGGATAACAGAAGAAGATCGAATACAGTGTAAGTTACATGGTGTTGAATTATTTATTTGCACAAGAGAAGACACGCTGGCGGCTGATGTAACACTAGTACATATTCTACTACCTTAGAAGGTTAGGGTCTAGAAGTTAGACAAAGATAGGTCATTGGAATGGAAAAATACAGTGTATTCAACCCTCTTTCACTCTTCCCGGGGGCTCACAATAATCTTATTTATCTTCCTATTTTATTTTAATTTGGTAAATAACTCATATTAAATAATGTAAAATCAAATCTATCTATATTTCCAAAGGCACATCTAAATGTCTCTTAGGGTATTTTAACTGTCTCAACACGTATAAGAAATATAATAGAAATATAATAGAAATATAAATTAGTAACTACCTTAAGCTTTCCAAATATACTTTGTATGTGCATGGATAGAAAATTATTGAACATGTTAATAACACAAAATAAAGGAGAGTTTGTAGACGCTAGATAATAATAATTGCATAGCCAGATAAAGATATTTTTTAGAGCATATCTAATAAAATAATACATATTTTAAACATTGAGTATAAGTGTCATATATAATTAATCTTCTTTAACTTTTTAAAAATGAATAAATAATTTTATAATTTTATATCTATTATTGAATTTAATTTTCAAAATAATTTGAATAATATTTTATGATAGTTATATTAAAAAGTGTTATCTCAATATTTTGAAATTAAATTTGAATAATAAATTAAAAATAGACACTGATTTGTTAATTTTTAAAAATCATAGATTATAATAGAATTAAAATAATACTTTATATTTTAAGTATTTTAAAAAATAAAATTTATCTGATATATGTACAATATTTTCAAAACTTATAATATTATAAACTAATTTTCACTAACGGAAAAACTTAGTCCTTGATGCATTGATAAGTTTTTAGAGTATCGTAAATTTTTTATTTTTTTTTTTGAAAAAAAAGCAAGTCAAATTCAAATCAAAACTGATGTTAAACAACGTCATATAATTAATTCAATTTAAAATGAAATCTACCCTGACCTAAACTTTTGTCTAATTGAAATAATCGATGTTTTGATATATTTTATTAAAATCCGGGTTTGTCTTGCTCTATATTCAGCATAGGAGCCACGACAACAATGAATCTACCCTCAAAGAAACAACACGACAACAATTAATGAATGTGATTTAAAAAAGTGTGATAAAAAATTATTATTAATTGGAGTATATAAGTAAAAGACATTATCAATTTTTCATTAAAAAATAAACAAGGAATCAGACATTATGACTGAAGACTGAACCCATATCTATGACTATTATCAGTGGTGGTGGGTGGCTTGGGATTCTTTATTTTACTTGGACAATTAATTGTTTAGATATCCGTATATTTCAGAAGAAAATAATTAAAATGAATTTAACTATACATTTTAATTGTATTTAATAATTTCAAAATATTTTTATTAAATTTAATTCTATTCAATTGTATGCGACGACGCAAGGTAGAGAAATGTTAGGAGGGCGACACGCTGATGCTGACACAAATGCTCTGCTAAATTGTTATATATGCGTCTGCGTATGGGATTGCTTTTGGTATCAATAATAATTAATTAATCAGTGAAATTGTGGTAACAGTATCTGTTCTTAAACTTGTGGAAGGATAAAATAAAAACTATATGTAAATATTATTTTAAAATGTTTTAATTACTTTTAATATTAAATAATTAATATGCTTCTAATCAGCATCATTAAAAAGTCCATAACATTATTTGCAAACAACTTTTTATAAAAAATAAAAAACTATATATTTTAGCCTATATATATAACTTTTCTAAATTAAGTATAGCTTTATGTAATATATTTTTAGAAAATAAATGTCCTTTAAAATGTTTTATACATTTAATAAGGTTACTAAATGCCTTTAAACTTTAATAAAATATATAAGATGGAATCTAGCCACTTTGGGGATAACATTTTATACTAACATTATGATTAAGAAGATCATTGTTTTATTGTATTAGTATCTTATATTAAGTTTAGCAGAAATATTAAGAGGGTATAGATTTTGTATTTAAAAAAAGAATATGAATATAATAGTGTAGCAAAATCTAGTGACTCTGAATGGAAATGGTGAAGTGAGTAGTACTTGGTTGATTTGTATTGGAGGAGTTGCCCACGTTGGTTGATGATTTGTTTGACTCACGTGCCTTAGTTTAATGAATAGAATTATCCATTTTTATGTGCCAAAAATGATATAGTACTGCACGAATTTATGCGCTACCTCCATAGTTAAATACAAGCAAAAAAATGATGAAACTTTAAAATATTCAAAGACATACATCCTCCTTTCCCAACATATCAACCTCACACTATTCACTATAACTAACTTATTCATTATTTTAATTCAAGTGATTTATCCATCCACCAATTCTCAGTCATTTTCTTTACCCCTTTTCTTCGAGTATATAAAGCAACCAAACCCAACCCCTCTACATATCTTCACTCAAACTTCAAACCACACACAACTAACACTCAAACTACACTTCAAACTTCAAACTTCAAGCTTCAAAATTGTTGTGTGCTGTATACACTTGGTTAGTTTCAAAGAGATGGATTTAGATTTTGATTCCACTTTTTCCTTAACTCAAAACCTTAACTTTTTTCTCCCAGAAAACTCTTTTGTAAACACTTTTTCTTGGGACAACGAATTCATCCTAGAAGATATATTCAACTTTAGCGACCACTCATCGCAGTCACAAACAAAAGAATCATCTTCACTTTCAAACTTTTCAGGTTCTCAGAGTAGCGTGGAGTCGCAAGAAGTCTCCTCCACCGAACAATTAACACAAACTAAACCATCGCCGCCACAACCGCCACAACAACAACAACAACCACCGCAGAAGGAACCTCGGATTTATCGAGGAGTGAGGAAGAGACCGTGGGGGAAATTCGCCGCCGAGATAAGAGATTCAACTCGAAACGGCGTTCGAGTGTGGATAGGAACATTCGACACGGCGGAAGCGGCGGCTCTGGCATACGACCAAGCGGCGTTTTCCACAAGAGGGTCTCTGGCGGTGCTGAATTTTCCAGAGGAAGTGGTGAAGGAATCCCTCAAAGACATGCCATCAAAGCCTTGGGAAGAAGGTTCTTCCCCTGTTTTGGCTTTGAAGAGAAAACACACTATGAGGAAAAAATCTATTTCTAGAAAGAGAACAAAGATTGATCATATCCAACAATTAGACTTCACCAATGCTTCCAAAAATGTTCTTGTCTTTGAGGATTTGGGTGCTGAGTACCTAGAACAGCTTTTGAGTTTGACTTCCTAGTTTCTCTGTTTTTTTTTTTTTCTTCTCATAAACAAAATTCAACTCTGTAATTCTTTCATCAAATGTTCCCCAATGATAAAGTAAACTTATTAATTACTCTATTTTTAAATTGCGTTCAAACCTTCAAGATTATTCTTTATTTCTATTTTTTATTTTTTTTAAATCGGGTTATTATAGAATTTTTATGATCAAAGACAATAAATATACCAGACTTTGACCAGACAAAAAGTGGATAAACATTCTAGTTTTAATATAGTTTATTTTGTTTCTAAAATTATGTTTTGATTTTTGGATTACTTAATCAAATAACTTAATTTTTATCATTTATCTCAATTAATATTCGTCTAAAATTAATTATATTCTAACATGATATCACTGTAAAATAAGTTAAAGTTTTCTCAATGCAGTTAAGAATTAGTTTGTCAGAATTATACTATTAATTAAATCAAAATAATTTTATGTTCAATGAAGAATTTTTTTACTAATATTATTCTTTATTTGAGTTTAATAGTTAAATATTATCACTGTAAAATTTTTTACATTATTAACAAATTACATATATAATAAGGTTAAGAGTGTATGAATTAGTTAACTTGATCACTACTAGGGTTTATTAATAATATGTTCTCTGTCTCTAAATAAACTTATATTCGTTGACTACGAACAATTAAAACATAATTAAACGGAACAATTAAAACATAACTAAGCGGAAAAACACCGTTGAAGTTTTAATATAGAGCAGTTGCTTTCCTTCTAAATACCATGGGATTCTTGAAACAAGAAAATATAAAATCTCATTTTAATAATAACAAATAAAGTCATAACAAATATTAGATAAAATAATGTGTAAGTACTAATAATTTTGACTAAGTATACAGAAAAGATACCCTATAACAATTGTCTAACCATATATGTCTTGAGTTTCTTTGTTTCATACTTTCTCTGTCTTCAAAGGCTACGTTTATTTGCAATTCCATTTGAGTGGATGGATTTCGTCTTACAATGATAATATTATATTAATTTTCAGTAATATAAGCAGGTCCAGAAGATTTGGAAAAATCATGTTACCTACGCAACTACATAATTAATTATAATATAGATAGATATATATATATATATATAGATAGATATATATATATATATATATATATATAGTGAGTTGATTGTAATTAAATGCAAAATAAAGTTAAAAATTGATAATCACTGATTAAAAATAGTATTGAATAGCGTTTCTGAAAAAAAAATATAAGGAAATAAATTGCTCTTAGAAAGTAGTTTAAATTTCTTAATACAATAAAATGTTCAATTTCTAAAAGTTAAATTTACTTTTGTAATTATTAAAATAAGTTTATGCATCGTTTGATATAAATAGTTCTAGTAAGTAAAGGAAAATTACATCACTTATTTTATATATATATATATATATATATATGGATGTGAATGACATGAAATTGGACATGTGTATGGGACTGATCATAGTTTTTGGCAACATGCTTGCACTTTGTTTGTTAACAAGACTGGTCTATGTATGGGCTCTAGCAGAGATGATTGGGCTTTGATGGAATTGATTGTTATGGAAACATAGCCCAGCCCAATTGGTGTATCGATAAAGAAAATTGAATTGCAATGGTCAATAATGGACTCCCATGTACAATAAACAAAGGATGACAAGTGATTTACTGCTCTTTTCCCAGTAGATTATTATTTTAATTTCTGATATTAAAATATCAAATAAAGGTGTTGTTATAACGGTCTCTATTATGAGAAAAATGTAAAATAATTCTTATGGGGATACGGAAATTAGAAAAGTGTTAAATAAATTTATAAATTTGATTATTATTATAATTTAAATTTCTAAATTTAAATAAGTTAGTATCATTTTAGTTCTTAGACTTAATTGATGATGTTAATTAATGTCTGTTTAAAAATTAAAATGATAAACAATTTGATAAATTTAAAGACTAATATACTATTTTTCTAATTTTTTGAACTGCTACGACATTGTATCACAATTTCGTAAACATATTTTATTTTCATTCACTGTTGATGCAAATATTTTTATGTTGTAAACTAATTAGAAATTATTTTAAATATGACTTAAATATTGTTATTATAAATCAACATACTTGTTAATATATAATTAAGTAATAATATAAAACTCTTTTACACAGTTTATTTATGTGTTCTAAATAATTTTTTTTAAGAATTTTGAATTAATATTTACATAATAGTTTGAAAAAATTAATATTTATTCCCTAGTGATCTTGAAATTTCTTTTTGACTTCTTTTAAAAAATCTCTTATCAATATATATATTATATTTATTTATAAATTGACTGTATATATTATTTAAACATAAAACTTTGCTTGCATCCCAATATTAAGTGTGCTTAAATAGATAAAATCTTATTATTTATAAATTTAAATTTACAAGAGACTTATTTTAATATTAATAAATTATTATTAAACATGGTATGTTAAAATTTATTTGAAAAATAGAAAGGGTTACTCTTCTTTCTAATAATCTTGAAATTGTTTTTGGACTTTTTTTAAAAAGTCTCCTCCCAATAGATATATTATTATGTATATTTATAAAATTCTCGTAACATTATTTAAACGTAAAATTTTGATTGTTTCCCAATATTAAGTATGTTGAAATGGATAACATTTTATTATTCACGAACTTAAATTTATAAAAGACTTACTTTAATATTAATAAATTATTTTTGAACATGTCATGTTAAAACATATTTGAAAGATAAAAAGGATTATTCTTCTCCCTAGTGATCTTGAAATTGTTTTTAGATATATTATTACGAGTATTTATAAATTGACTGGGTCATACATTATTTTAATGTAAAACTTTGATTAATTCCCAATATCAAGGATGCTGAAATGGAGAAGATCTAACTATTCACAAACTTAAATTTATAAAAAAACTTACTTTAATATTAATAAATTATTATTAAACATGTCATCTCAAAACTTATTTAAAAGATAAAAAGGATTATTTTTATCACATTATTCCTTTTTGGTTTCATTAATTGAATGCTAAGGAGGGAAAAAGGTTGGTAGCTAAAAATAAGATGTTTGTTGTTGATGATACTCTGTCTAGACCAGAGGGTGATCCAATTTTAATGGATTTTTGGGATCAAATCAATAGTATTGTATATTCTTGGCTTCTCAATTCAGTGATCAAGGACATTTCTACAAGCATTATTGCACATTCTACTATAGTAGAGATTTGACAGGACTTGAAGGATAGATTTCAATAAGGAAATGGTCCAAGAATTTTTGAGCTTAAGAAGGAATTGGTCACCACTCAACAAGGTTCACTCTCTGTCACCCAATATTACACTAAATTGAAAACAATTTGGACTGAATTAGGAGATTATAGACCACTGCTATCTTGCAATTGTGAAGGCACCAAGCAATTTATGAATTTCCTAGAAACTGAACTTGTAATAGGATTTCTAATGGGGTTGGATGAGTCCTATTCTACCATATAAGAGTCCAAATCCTCTTAATGGATCCTATACCTCCAATCAATAAGGTTTTTTCTATGGTTATGCAAGAAGAAAAAACATAGGGCAGATTGAAATCTTAATGAGTCTCAAGCTTTCTTTGTTGTGAAAAGTGTTCAAGATAGCAAGAAAACTAGTTTAGCGGACAGGGCAAAGTGTTTAAGTTGTGGTATTCTTGGCCACACCAAGGAACAATGCTATAAGCTTATTGGTTACCCTCCCCACTACAAGAAAGGAAATCACAAATCCAACTCAGCTAATCAAGTTTCGAACACTGCTGTGGGTTCTAGAAATGCCACTGGTAACAATTTGAAATTGACCAATGATCAGTATCAACAACTCTTCAGTTTTCTATCTGCTCAACTTTCTACAACAAATGTGCCTAAGGTGGATGCTGATACGTAAAATACGCGAGTGATAATTACACCAAATACATACCTTGCTATGGCAAGTATACCACAGTCATCAAGTAATAAGTATTTATAAATGGGGGTTGTCAATCCCACAAGGACAATCAAATCGGGAAACTTATATCTTTATTTAATTTACTTTATTAATTTCCCAAGGGGGAAAGAGAGCATGTAGTTCTTGATTTAGAGATCGAATTAAAAAGAGAGAAGAAAATGAATTGAATTGAGTTTAAGTTCAAGAAAGAAAGTGATTGGGATCCCGATTTTACCACTAATCTCCCCTTTTTAGTTTCCTTTTATGTTATTCAAGTATAATCATGGTCGGATTGAATTCCTACTCCCATGACCGTTCCTCTCAGAATAATTTATGTCTCCTAAGTTAACCAGATTAATTAATCTCTTAAGTTAATGTCAAATTACTTAGGGATTTAGTTCTATAAACTCCAATTGTAATTAAGTGTAGTCTGCATTACTACCTATTCTCATCTCTAGGATCCTAGAATAATAATGGTTTCATTCTCTTGTTTTCTCTAGAAGTTTACTTTGTTAGAGCGTCTCTAGATTACCTTATCAATTTATTAAGTTGTCAGTTTAATAAATAACATTAAGAACGAAGAATTAAAATACCCAAACACATACTGAATAACATCAAGAATCATATAAAGGAGATAATTGTTGGACTTAAAGCTTGAAGATGCTTGGGTGTCTCTCTTGTTGTTTTAATTTTGATGCTATGTAATTTTGGTTTTCTTAGATGATATATAACTAGGTATTTCCTATGTATTGATTGTTTAGTTTAGGCTTGCATGTGGTTGTTCTTAGTTGGAATGCCTTGGAAAGCTAAGTAAATCTTGTGTGATTTCTCATGATTTAAATGTTTGGTTTTCCCTCTTAAAATGTTTTGAAAAAGGTCTTTGTAACTAACTGAGGTAATAGATTACCAACAGAAGGTAATCAACTACCAACAGTGGGTAATAAAGTGGGGGAACAACATTTGTCTCTGGAGTAATCGATTACCCCCTCGGGTTAATCGATTACCATGAGCAAATTCACCTTGAGAGTTTTGCCTCTCTAGTTCAATCGATCACCAGTTTTTGGGAGTCGATTACCATCAACAGAAAGTCATGAAATTGTCTAAATTGAGTTTTTAAATGAACATATAAATACCCCTCTTTCAAAAATCATTTCATAATTCTTGGAATACAAGTTTTGGAAAAGTTCTTAAACTTTCATATTCTCTCTAAACTGAATTCATTTTTTTTCTCCAAGAAACCCATAAAGAACTTCAAGAGTTCTTCAAGAAATTTTCATAAAAAGGCAAACTTGATCGACCTTTCTGATTGGTTGGTATTCATAGTGTTCATACGTGATCAGATCTACACACACAGGTGTTTTCTAACTGATCTTTTGTTTACCCATTTGGTTTTGGGTTGATTACTCTAGGAGAGAGCTCTCTCTAGATAGAGTAAGGGTCTTTGAGAAGGGTTTTCTCAAAGGTTTGATCTTGGAGGTGTCAAGGTCAAGGAGAATTGTTCTCTGGGTTAAAGAACAAGTGTTTTGGGTTTTTTAATTTCGTTTTTGTGTTGCTTGTTGCAGAGTGAATGTAAAAGAACGCAAAAGGGGTCATTGTTATAGTGGAAAATCGATCGCAATAATTGTTGAGTTGAGACTGGATGTAGGCAGTGGGCCGAACCAGTATAAATCACTGTGCACTCTTCTTCTCCCTTCCACTCTTTATCTTTTGCCTTACGTTGTTCGTTATCATCGTTTAACATCTGCAATACGTTCGGTAATTGACTCGGTAATCAACTAAAACTGGAACAGTTAGATACTGCTATTGATTACGCTGCATATTGATAGCTAACATGTTTCTTATTCTTTCTTATATTGTTTCCATTGTGTATCTTTGATATATCTTGTTTCTCTGTCTTAAGGTTAGATAGTTAATCAAGAATAGTTTTGGTTGAATTAAATGAAAGTAGAAATGCATTAAAATTGGACTACCTAGGAACTAGAATCTATTCACTCTCTCTAGATTAATGTTACATTGTTCTTGCAATCAAAAAAGGGATTTAGTTCATAGTGGAAAAGGAAGCAACACAAGTAATAATGGAAAGAGAATACATAGTGAAGTTTAGAGTCTCCTTCTGTTCTTGCTAATGGTTGGATTTTGTCGCCATATATGAATTAAAAGAGTTCTCAGCCGAAGAACAGCCGCCGTCTAAGTTTAGCCGTTGGGAGTTCTAAGAATTAGGGTTTTAGAAATTATCTACGGACTGAGTATCTGAAACTATGCTGAATGAAGATTATTTATAGCCTCTTAAGTTGGACTTGGGCCTGATTCGAGTTTGACTCGCGTGAGGTAATAAACAATTCGTACGAGTTTATGTTCTAGAGAGGAACCTTGTGTCACACTTCAAGTCACTTCAAGCGAGATAACGGAGCTAGGCGCGAGATGAGGTGTCAGAGAGTTAACTTACTCTTCAACAGATGAGCACGAGATGAAGTTCCAAAGAGCTTTTCTTCTTTACTGGAGCCCAAGTCGCGCGAGTTGTGATCCAACTCGCGAGAGATGCTTTTCTAGGTACATTTTCACCTGTTTTTGGCTATTTTTCTCCCTAAAACACTTAACACACCATCAACAAGCTCTAATACGAATTATTATAAATTAAAATCAATTTAGAATTATTTTAGGTGGATTAAGAGCGTGAAAATGACAATTTATATTATAAAAGGAGTATAGAAATAGCTCACTTTTGTGAGTTATCAGATGCATCAAAGGAGAATGCCTTAGGTACTATTTTTTCCACAATAGATCATATAAATCTTGGCCATGTGATGTCCACTACACCCTGCATTCCTGAATCTAACAGTTCACCCTATATTCTGGATTCAGTAGAAACAATCACATAACTTGTACTTTCAATCAATTTGTCCCTTCTATGAATGTGTCAAATTCTTTTGTTTATGTTCCAAACAATCAAAGTGAATGTCTAGGCTATAGGTACTGTTACATTGCCCAATTTCATCAAATTACATAATGTCCTATATATTCATGATTTTCATGTCAATATGATCTTAGTGGCTGCACTATTGAAACACAATTCATATGTAATCATTTTTAATAGAAACACTTGCTTTATACAAGACCTCAACAACCAGAGGGTGATTGGAAGGGTTAATCTCCTTGATGGTCTATATGTCCTTAAGGAAGTTGAACTTCAAAGCAAAGTTACCACCTCAAATGTTTTCAATTCTGTTGCTGTTGATGTAATTCATGCTACAAATTCTCTCATTCCATTTGGCATTCTAGATTAGGACATCTTTCCAATAAAGTGTTACACAAACTTTCCAAGTGTCTCAATTCTGTTTCAAACTCTGTAAAAGATTCTGCTATTTATTCCATTTATCCACTTGCCAAAATAAAAAAATTACCTAATTTAATTAATAATCATTTAACTGACAATGCTTTTGTAGTCCTTTTCATTTAGCTATATATCATGGCCATAGGTTTTATTCTTACTATTGTGGATGATAACACTAGATTTACTTGGACATATTTATTAAAAACCAAATCAGAAGCAACAAAGAGATTCATTCATTTTATTACAATGATTAGACACAATTCCATAAGGTGATTAAGCAGGTTCGAAGTGATAATGCTAAGGAATTGACTCTGACTTCCTTTTTGCAATCAAAAGGGATCCTTCATCAATTCTCTTGTGTACAAGCTCCTCAACATAATTCAGTGGTAGAAAGGAAACACTAGCACCTTTTGAATATTGCAAAGGCTTTGTTTTTTTAGTCCAAGGTACCTCTTATTTTTTGGGGTGATTGCATTGTTACTGCTACCTAATTGATCAATTGGACTCCAGCTAAGGTTCTTCAATATCAATCACCTTACCAAAAGTTGTATGCCAAGGAGCTTCCCTATGATTCATTAAGAATATTTGGGTGTTTATATTTTGCCTCTACCCTTGTAGCTCGTAGAAATAAGTTTAAGCTAAGAGTCATGGTTGTAGTTTTTGTTGGTTATCCTAGTGGATATAAGGGTTACAAATTATATAATCTTGTCACAAGGGAGTTCTTTGTATCCAGAGATGTTACCTTCCATGAGATAATTTTCCCTTTTCATAAGCATCTTGATGTCACACACAACACCTTACCTGATGTTGTCATTCCTATATGCCAACCTGATTCTCCAGAATGCATTATTCAACACCAAACACCCTTATAGGCCACTGCAATTCCTCCTAATCCTCCAGATCCTCCGGAATGCCTTCTTATTTATTGGACTACCACTGCAGCTTTCTCTCAAATCCTCATCCAATTTATGCCTCATTTTCTTATGACAGACTGCAACAACCTTATCAATAATTTATGATGCAAGTTGATACTATCCTTAAGCCTCATTTCTATCACCAAGCAGTAGCGTTTCCCTGAATGGAGACAAGCTATGAAGGAGGAGATTGAAGCCATGAAGTTTAATGAAACTTGGGATTTGGTTCCTGTAAAAGATAGAACACAAGAAGGGGAGTTGAATTGTGTTACTTTAAAAAATTTGTTCCTTTCGTCTGTGAGTTTAAATGGGTTTAGACGAAACAGTCTTAATATTTCAAAGATTGATTTTAATGAACAGACGTTATAGTTTGATTATCCCCATTAGTCAAACACTTAAGAAGATAAATACACAAGTATTTTTATACTGGTTCGTCTATACAAGACTACGTCTAGTTACCCAGCAACCCACGAGTTTTCACTACAAACCGTGAAATGGTTACAAGTATTATTTGCGCCCAACCACTTCTGGCTATTACACGATATTCTTTGAACATAGCCTTCGCAGGCTAAACAACTTGGGTATTCTTTGAACAACTAGCCTCCTCAGGCTAAAACACCACTCAGGTGGATTTGAAAGAGTTCTTTGAAAAGAAAGTTCCCTCTTCGCAGAGAGGGTTTTACAATGAAGTACAAAAGATACAGTGAGCGAAATCACAGTAGATTGAATAATAGAAGCGTGTTCGCCAACTGAACTTTGAATAAGTGAAGTCTTTAAATAGGCAACGTCTTCAGATATCTGTTAGACACAGAAGAATGACGTTGAACATTTTCCTCGAGAGCTTCCAAAAGGTGTCAGATAGTACTTGATTGATTGATGGCGTGTGTAGCGGATTTAGATAGTGTGCGCAGTACTTTTTCTGACATGTACAAAGACTTTGACAAAAAGGTGAAGACCTTTTCTATTTGCATGTGTAAGCGCGAATCCCCATACTGATCTTGGATGCTTCTAATGAGTACTTCTTAAGATTTGAAATCTTGGCGCGAGTGACTCATACTTTGCTTCACTTTTTGGACAGCCGATAAACTTTTTCAGTCTAAGAGATTTCTTTTTATCCTATCGTCTGATGACTTGACTTGAGACAGACGAATGACTTCAACTTTGAGGGGTTATCTTTCGTTTGTACTTGTTTCGTCGACTTGTTTGCTTGATGTTCCGTCTGGGAAATTTTCGTCTGTCTTGTAATAATCAAAACTTTAAATATGTTAATCATCTTGATTTAACAGTTAATCATCTTGATCTAACAATCTCCCCCTTTTTGATGATCACAGACCATACTGATAACTTTCTCAAGGAAGCATCTGCATAAGACAAAGTTAGTGATCACAGTTTAAGCACAAGTCAGATTTACATTAAGAGGATGTTTTCTGAAACAATACCTCTTTATAAGAATTGTTACATCAATGTGATGTAAATCATATACAATGTTACAAGGTATACAGAAAACCAAAGCTCTAAGAATACATGTATAACGCTATGCAAATAAATAAAGAATCAATACAACATAGCAAAAAGAATACAAAAAAAAAAAAAGAATGCTAACTCCCCCTCAGACGTTTTGCTAACTCCCCCTCAGACGATGCTTGACTCCTCAGGCGAAGGCTCCCCCTTAGCATAACAACCTCTTCTTCCTAAGATATTCTCACCCTTGGGCTGAGAATCATCAAAAGCTCAATCAAGAAGAAGGCTTAGGCTTCTTTTGAACAAGGCTCATAACAATCTCCTTCAGCTGCTGCATCTCAGATGTAAGAGAAGCTTGTTTATCCTCAAGCTCTTTGTTCTTTTTCTTCAGATACTCGCAATTCTCTTCTAAGGCATCATATTTACGCTTTAGAGTATGATACTCATCAGCGTCCCCTGCTTCATCTTCAATAAATGTAACCTTCGTCTTATCAGCGATCTCCACAAAAGGCGATTGAGGCTCTTCCACGATTGGATTAGACTCTTCTTCTATGACCACAGTTAAAGGCTCAAAAACAGGAGTTTGAGGTTCTTCAACTAATGGTAAAGAGTCATCTTCAATGAGCACAGTTGGAGTCCTCTTCAGACGAAGAGTGAAAAGTGGAAGTATGAGATACGCAATGAAGTCTCTCTCCCATTGCCAAGTAAACACTTTACTGGGTACAAAGAGCTCAAGATCTGGATGCTCCTGTGACGGATGTGTATAAGCAAAAGCTTCTCCAGGATACACCTTGCCACAGATTGTGGAATCTTCATCAAATGAAGTTCCAGAGCAGAAAGCAGAGGTGGCTTCATGATCTTCTATCATCCTTTGAATCTTAGGATTGATAAGTCTTGAGGCATTGGCTTGAATAGATTTGAGATGCGAGTATGCAGCAGACAGAAGTCTCTTGGGAATGTGCCTTACAAACTTGAAAGTTTTGGAGATAGACGGAGTCTTCTTCTCCTTTCCTTTAGCCAAATACTTGACCAAGCAAGGTCGTTTTTGGTCTAAAACAATGGAGAACTTGGTTTCGTCTGAAATGAGAGAAGAAAATTGAGATCCCACCATGAATGGACAGTCTCTCAACTCCTTCTTTTCTCTCCTTTCAATGTGATAGAAGGAAGTTGATCTAGCTTTTTCTTCCCTTCTATAAGCATTGACCATTAGTTTGATTGCCATATTGTAATCTTTAGGAAGAGCATGAGCAAACTCTTCGGGGTCTTCATATTTCTTGAGGAGGATGGAGTAGCGTGGGCAAATTCCTGAACAATGTGGTCTTGTCCAAGGAAGAACAATTCAAAGAGTATGTTCTAGACCTACATACTCTGTTTGGTTAATTGGATTTGTAAAGGGTACAGGATCATGGCGATCAATAGCGTCCAGATGCCAATGAGAGCAATCTTTTGGCTCATAGATGGTGGAGCTGGGATCTCCATATCTGCAGTGGTGAAATGCAGGTGCATTGATTTCATGCTGAACCTTCCACTTGATGTTTTCTCTGAAAGGAATGTGGGGTTCATAGCCAAGAGCTGGTCCTTCAATCACCGACTCAGCTAGATGATCCTTGTACACGTTTATTTCTTCTAAACCATTGATGTCTAAAGAGGCCAGTTTATCCCAAGGCAGACGCTTCAGCCATTCGCGTTGCTCTTCAGGAGTATAGATGAAATCTTCTTTGAAGTCCACTGGCTTTAGGGGTTTGTGATAAATGATAGGGTTGACAAATCTCCCAAGTTGAAATCTCTTTTTACCTCTGTACCGATAAGGATTCTTCAACTCAATATATGGAGTGTCCTTTATAAAGCAGTCTTCATCGTCTGCTAAGTAACCATCTTTAGCAGACTCAGACGGTTCACCATCATCGGAGATATCTTTAAGTTTATCTCCAAGAATCCAGTCAGGCTTGACTGGTCTTTCAGCACAAGAGTTTTCAGCAAATCTTCTCATGACTAATTCGTTGAGGAACGAATAGTTAGTCTTGTGCTTGGGTGGAAGATCTTCTAGATTTAAGACTTTAGCGTGAGATCTCACCCATGATGCATCCACCCTTTTTATATCAACATGTTCTTCATCAGACGAAGAACATGTGTCCTCAATAATTATCACTTCAGACGGAATCTCCATCGTCTGTTGGTGGGATGCTTCTTCAGATGCAGCAGGTATCGTCTGATCAAAGGCAACGTTGAGAGGAGACACAACAATATGATCAGAAACAGTTATCCTATGTTCGTCTTGGAGTGTTGATGCAGAAGCCTCCATAGTTAAAGCTTCTTCATTAAGCATAGTCTCCAATTCCTCTGCCAACTGAGCATTGTCCTTCTGGATCTGGGCAGTTTCTTCACTATTCATGCCTTCTGAAGTTGCTGGAGCAGACGCAGCTTCAGATGATCCAATGCCCTTAACGCTTTCGAGAAAGATTTTTTCTCTTTCAGCTTGAAGCAGCATAGAGACCCTCATAGCCTTTTTTAGTTGTTTTGCTTCGTCTGTTTCTCCAATAACCACAGAAGCAAGCTTCTGCTTCATTTTCTCTTTGCCTTTGACAGCTTTTTGAAGAGCAACCTCTCTGGCACTTGCTTTCTCTTCGGCTGCTTTCTTCTGCTTTTATTCGTCTGAAAGGATTTTAACAGACGATACACCCTTAGACGATATCATAACCCCTTCATCTTCATTGGGGGATATCTTCTTCTCTTGCGTCTTAGCTGCAACATGCTTTATTCTGATAGCCCTCTTCTTCTTTCTAAGAGGCTCTTCTTGAGCATCTTTGAAAGGGACTTCAGATATGATCATAGGTGGAAGAGAAATAGATGTTTGTGTTTGTGTTTGGGCTTGTGTTTGGGTGTGTGTTTGGGTTTGTGTTTGGGTTTTGGCGCGTTTGATGCGAGCTCTGTGAGGAGGATCTTTGGTGATGGGTGAAAGAGGAACTTGTTCTTCACACGTATTGTGATGAAGAAAGCTAGGGCTCAGATGCATCTTGGCAAAGGTGCTTCCTTTGACCTCCTTTCCTTCTTAATGCCAAACAACACCAATGACAGCAAAACCTTGGTTAATAATGATTTTGGAGAAGAGAGTGGCGTAGGGGATACTACTTTTCCTACAAATGTTCCTATTTCTCAACGCATTTATCCAATGGTCGAGAATGATGTGAGGGAGACTCATCCTTGCTTTCCTCAGACAGTAGAAGATGCAAAATCTGTCACGAGTACTTACATTGTCTTGTGAGCCTGTTCTGGCTGTGAAGATATTGTAGAGAAGGTTGTGGATGACTCTTCCTGTGGGATATAGCTTCCCTGATCTCAGAAACTTGGGATCTTCGAGGTCGTGGACCTTTCCATAGAGAATCTTGTCTACATGCTCCTCATATTCTAATCTCATCCAGTCAGCGCTGTAAAAGTGCCCTTCGGCTTTGCAACTCCCAGCTCAAGCAATGGAGTCTATTTTGATAATATACTCCTTGTTGTCAATGGTACCTACAATACCATCATCAAATTCCTTCGCGTCACTCCAGAACTCCGCGTAGGCCTCATCAGCCATAGACCTCTCATCTCCGCGAAATTTATCCAGCCATTGTGTATCAACATCTTTGATACCCTGTCAGAGATGCTTTCAATAGTGGTCCTTGAGATCCATTTGCTAGGCAAGAAGAGATCTTGCGCAAAGAAGGTTGCTTCAGTTGCCTTGATATTCTTGGCGGCCATAATTAAGTTTGAAAAGAGAGAGAAATTGTGTGAATAGAATACTTAGAGATAGTGTGAATGCAGGAAAGAATAAAAGTGTGAACTTTAAGGGTATTTATAGTCAAAGATAAAAACGGTTGTAATTCATCAGACGAAAGAAGTTGAAACTGTCCCTGATTTGACGTGTCCCCATCATTGCCTTTTTAATGATTGATTTGACTTCGCAATTCACAGTGCATGCTCTTCAAAGTCCTAGAATAGTACAATAAATGACAGACACATTTATTGCTGCCTTTAATTTGTCCCTGCACACTTAACTTTAAATTAATTAAATAATAACCTTGCGTCTGTTGAATTTTCTCAGACTGATTCAACTTGATCAGACGCAATGTTTCGTCTTAACACGAAAAGATATACGAAGGCAATTTTTAAAATGTACAGACGAAATGAAATGCTCAGATGAAAAAAACTTAATCAATTAAAGAGACAATTCCCAAATTTTCTTTAATGAAATTAAAGCGAGTTTCGTTTAAAGCTTTGTAAAGATATCTGCCCATTGAAAATCAGTTTGAACAAACTGTATATCGAAAATACCTTTTTGAACATAATCTCTTATAAAATGAAATTTAATTTCAATATATTTGGCTTTTGAATGTTGAATAAGATTAATTGCACTTGTGTTATCACAAAATACTGGTATTTGAGTTTCAAACCTGGAGTAATCCTCAAGTTGAGGTTTTACCCAAAGTAGTTGTGAGCAACACCCAGCCGCAGCAATATATTCTGCTTCAGTGGTTGAGAGTGCAATAGAGTTTTGCTTCTTGCTTGACCAAGAGATTAGTGATGAACCAAGAAATTGACATCCATCACTTGTGCTTTTTCTCTCCACTTTATCTCCAGCATAATCAATATCACAATAACCACTTAGATTAAAATCACTACTTTTCTTATAAAATAGAGAGAGATTAGTGGTTCCAATAAGATATCTTAAAATGCGTTTAACAGCTTGTAAATGTGATTCTCTAGGATCAGATTGAAAACGTGCACATAGACAGACACTAAACATAATGTCAGGTCTACTAGCAGTGAGATAGAGAAGAGATCCAATCATACCTCTGTATACCGTCTGATCAACGGTCTTACCTGATTCGTCTTTGTTGAGACTAGCTCCAGACGAATGCATGAGAGTTTTCATTGGTTTGACATTTTCCATTTTGAATTTCTTTAGAAGTTCCTTAGTATACTTCTGTTGATGAATTTATATGCCTTGTTTAGTCTGTTTGATTTGAAGTCCTAGGAAAAACTTCAGTTCTCCCATCATGCTCATTTCGAACTCATCCTGCATTAACTTAGAAAAATCCCCTTGCACAAGGATTCGTTAGTTGCTCCAAAGACTATATCATCTACATATATTTGGACAATAATAAAGTCTTTTGAAACACTTTTCTTGAAAAGATTAGTATCAACCTTCCCTCTTGAAAAACCATTTTGAAGAAGAAATGAACTCAGTCTTTCGTACCAAGCTCGATGAGCTTGTTTAAGACCATATAGTGCTTTCTTTAGCTTAAAAACATGATCTGGTTGAGATGAACTCTCAGATCCAGCAGGTTGTTTTACATATATTTCCTCTTCAATAAAACTATTTAGAGAAACATTTTTTACGTCCATTTGATATAGGATGATATTCTTATGAGCAGCAAAGGCAAGTAAAATTCTAATGGTTTCTAATCTAGCTACAGGAGCGAAAGTTTCAGTGAAATCTATACCTTCCAGTTGATTATAGCCTTGAGCTACTAATCTTGCTTTGTTTTTTACCACTTTTTCGTCTTCATCAAGTTTATTTCTAAACACCCATCTCGTTCAAATGATGCTTTTGCTTCTTGGTTTTTCTACCAAAGTCCAAACATCATTTCTGGTAAACTGGTTTAGCTCTTCTTCCATAGCTAAAATCCAGTCATTATCTTGTAGAGCTTCCTCAATATTCTTGGGCTCTATATTTGACACGAGAGCATAGCCAGGCGATTCTTTTAGTCTTGATCTTGTTTGAACACCTTGATGTTTATCTCCAATGATAAGATCTTCTGTGTGGTTTGAGGCAAACTTCCACGTTCTTATAGGAGCTTGATCATCATGTTGGTGAGCATCAGATGAAAAGGGTTCGTCTGTACTTCTATCGTCTGCTCTTGTGTTAGTTCTTGCGTCTGACCCAGGTTGACCATTTGAACTTGAGCTTTGACCAGAAGGGTTAATTTGCAAATTATCAAATAAATTTTCTAGGTCTGATATTTCCTTATCAGCCTTTGAGTTATCTTGGAATTTTACATGAATTGATTCCTCTACAACTTGCGTCTTAGAGTTAAATACTCTATAGGCCTTAGACGCATTGGAATATCTAAGTAAGAATCCCTTCACCACTTTTGAATCAAACTTGCCAAGTTGATCTTTAGTGTTTAAGATGAAACATTCACATCCAAAAGGATGGAAATAAGAAATTTTGGGTCTTCTTCCTTTCCATAGTTCATATGAAGTCTTGTTCAATATTGGCCTTATCAATATTCTGTTTTGAATATAACAAGAAGTATTAATTGCTTCTGCCCAATAATATTTTGGAAGAGAGCTTTCATGCAACAAAGTTCTAGCCATTTCTTGTAAGGTACGATTTTTCCTTTCCACAACTCCATTTTGCTGAGGAGTTCTTGGAGATGAAAAATTGTGAAAGATACCATTTTCAAAACAGAAGGCATTGAACTCAGAATTTTCAAATTCTGTTCCATAATCGCTCCTAACAGACGCAATACATATTCCTTTTTCTTTTTGAACACGTTTACAGAATATTTCAAAAACACTGAATGACTCGTGTTTATGTGCTAGGAAGTATACCCATGTGAATCTAGTATAATCATCCACAAATACAAATCCATATCTCTTTCCTCCAATACTTTCAGTCTGAGTAGGTCTAAAGAGATCAATATGTAACAGTTCTAGCGGTCTTGTTGTGGAAACAACATATTTTGATTTAAAAGAGGCTTTGAGTTGTTTCCCATGCTGACAAGATTCACACAGACAATTGGATTTCCAAGATATTTTTAGCAAACCTTTTACAAGATCCTTTCTAGAAATTTTCGAAATATACTTGAGACTTAAATGTCCAAGCTTTTTGTGCCAAATATCTCGTTCATCATCTGCTAAAATCAAACATGTCACATTTTGATCACTAAGGTCAGAAAGATAAACCTCATAAAGATTATTCCTTCTTTTCCCAACAAACAGAATGGATTTGTCTTTGTTTTTGACTATACATTCATCTGAGTTAAAAGCTACTTCATATCCACTGTCACAAAATTGATTTATGCTAAGCAGATTGAAGTTGAGACTTTTAACATAAAACACATTTTGGATAAGAGGATTGGGTGTCTTACCAACAGTCCCAATGCCTAAGATTTTACCTTTCCCTGAACCATATGATACAGACCCTTTACTTGGTCTGAGATCTTGGAACATAGACAGTCTCCCCGTCATGTGTCGTGAGCACCCACTGTCCAGGTACCAACTTGAAGTCCTCTCCTTTCCTATTAAGGATGTCTGCAACAAGAATAATAAGTGACTTTGGTACCCAAATCTTTTTGGGTCCTTCTTTGTTAGTGAAAGAAGATTTCTTTTTGTTTAAGGTTCTTTTATCCTTTCTATAATTATTTGGAACCTTATTGTAATTTTTTATCTTCTTTTTATGAGCAGACGGAACAAAATTGTTTTTCTTTTTGTTTGACTCTTCAACATAACCAAGTCCACTCTTATTAGATGGAGACCTCCCATATTTTAAAATATTTTCTAGCATAGAGGATCCCTTAGTGAAATTTGTTAAGTCTTTGAGTAAGGATTCATTTTCTTTCTTCAATCTTTCGATTTCAGAAATAAAATTATCCTTTTTAGACTCAGATGATTTTTCATCTTCTTTTTGCAGTAACTCATTTTCAGTTCTCAAAGTAGCATTTTCTTCCAAGGTTTGTTTCAACTTGGCTTTGCATACTTTGTATTGCTCAGCAATAAAATGTGAGTTAGCCAAAAGTGTATCGTATGAAATTTCTTCTGATTCTGACTTAAACTCAGATGAAGAGGATGAAGAAGTTTCAGATTCAATTACCTCTGATGAGACGGTGTCTCTAGCCATGAGGCAGATATTTGAAGTTTCTTCTTCTTCAGTGGATTCCTCTGAGCTTTCGCTATCAAGGTCTTCCCAAGTCACTAGACTCTTCCTACCCTTGTCTTTGCGAGGATTCCATCTTCTCTTCAATCTTGGACACTTTGATCTCATGTGTCCAGGTTTTCTAGATTCATAGCAGATAACTTCTGAGCTCTCCTCCTTGCTTGAAGATTTTTCCGGGAGCTTCCTTTCCTTCTTCTTAAAGAAGCGTTGACCTCTCCCCCTTTTCATCATAATCTTCTTAAAGCGCCTGGCCATGAGAGAAATCTCATCATCAGATGATCCGTCAGACGAATCAGACTCAATGGTGTCAGCTTTCAAAACTTTGTGCTTCTTCTTTCTTTCCCTTTTAGGAGTTTCCTCCTTTGGCATGGTATTGATAGACGGAAGAGCTATGAGCTCTTGAACTTTGATCTTATCTCTTTTACATAGAAGTACCTCAAGTACTCTAAAGGCTCCTATTAACTCATCAAGAGTTAATATCTTCATATCACGCCCAACTGAGATGACAGTAGACATAGCTTCCCATGGAGGAGGAAGACTGTCCAACATCTTCATGTTGTTTTGGGCCTTGGTGAATGTAATGTCCAGTGCAGTAAGTCCATTCAATATTGTTTAGAATCTTCCAAACATCATGTCAATGGATTCTCCTTTCTTCATTAAGAACATCTTATATTCTCTTTGAAGAGTGACAGCTTTCCTCATACGCACATCCTCAGTTCCTTCATACAAAATCTTGAGGGCATCCCAAAGCTCTTTAGCAGTTTTGTAGGCACAGAATCTATTGTATTTTGTCCTTGATAAAACACACATGATGGCATATCTGGATTTATTGTTGAGTTCCATAAACAAGTATTCTTCATTTCCCCATTCGACCTCGGGTTTGACAATAGGGATGTCTCCTTGAGTTATGATGTTCCATAGTCTGTACTGGGAGGATTTGATGTACATCTCCATCCGATCATCCTAGTAAGGATAGTCATCACCGGAGAACGCTGGTGGCTTGTTCATGGATGACCCTTCAGACACGAACGAAGGTCCTAGTGACTCCATTCAGGATCTTTTCCTCTAGCAGCTGTAAAGCGCTCAAAGCCTGAGCTCTGATACCAAACTGTAAAAGATAGAACACTAGAAGGGGAGTTGAATTGTGTTACTTTAAAAAATTTGTTCCTTTCGTCTGTGAGTTTAAAAGGGTTCGGACGAAACAGTCTTAATCTTTCAAAGATTGATTTTAATGAACAGACGTTATAGTTTGATTATCCCCGTTAGTCAAACACTTAAGAAGATAAATACACAAGTATTTTTATATTGGTTCGTCTATACAAGACTACGTCCAGTTACCCAACAACCACTGAGTTTTCACTACTAACCGTGAAATGGTTACAAGTATTATTTGTGCGCAGCCACTTCTGGCTATTACACGATATTCTTTGAACACAGCCTTCGCAGGCTAAACAACTTGGGTATTCTTTGAACAACCAGCCTCCTCAGGCTAAAACACCACTCAGGTGGATTTGAAAGAGTTCTTTGAAAAGAAAGTTTCCTCTTCGCAGAGAGGGTTTTACAATGAAGTACAAAAGATACAGTGAGCGAAATCACAGTAGATTGAATACTAGAAGCGTGTTCGCCAACTGAACTTTGAATAAGTGAAGTCTTTAAATAGGCAACGTCTTCAGATATCTGTTAGACACAGAAGAATGTCGTTGAACATTTTCTTCGAGAGCTTCCAAAAGGTGTCAGATAGTACTTGAGTGATTGATGGCGTGTGCTTAGATAGCTTGCGCAGTACTTTTTCTGACATGTACAAAGACTTTGACAAAAAGGTGAAGACCTTTTCGAGTTGCATGTGTAAGCGCGAATCCTCATACTGATCTTGAATGCTTCTAATGAGTACTTCTTAAGATTTGAAATCTTGGCGCGAGTGACTCATACTTTGCTTCACTTCCAAAAGGTGTCAGATAGTACTTGAGTGATTGATGGCGTGTGCTTAGATAGCTTGCGCAGTACTTTTTCTGACATGTACAAAGACTTTGACAAAAAGGTGAAGACCTTTTCGAGTTGCATGTGTAAGCGCGAATCCTCATACTGATCTTGAATGCTTCTAATGAGTACTTCTTAAGATTTGAAATCTTGGCGCGAGTGACTCATACTTTGCTTCACTTCTTGGACAGACGATAAACTTCTTCAGTCTAAGAGATTTCGTCTTATCCTATCGTCTGATGACTTGACTTGAGACAGACGAATGACTTCAACTTTGAGGGGTCAACTTCCGTCTGTACTTGTTTCGTCTGACTTGCTTGCTGATGTTCTGTCTGGGAAAGTTTCGTCTGTCTTGTAATAATCAAAACTTTAAATATGTTAATCATCTTGATCTATCTAATAGTTAATCATCTTGATCTAACAGTTCCTTTACCTGAAGGAAAAATAAGATTGGTTGTAGATGGGGGTATAAGATCAAACACAAAGCAGATGGTAGCATTGATAAATATAAGTCTAAATTAGTGGCTAAAGGGTAAACTCAACAAGTTGGAATTGATTTTCAAGATACATTCTCACTTGTGGCTAAGCTGTCTTCAGTTAGAATCTTACTTACCATTTCTGCCATTAAGGGTTGACATTTCTTGCAGTTAGATATCAACAATGTCTTTCTAAATGGGGATATTGTGGAGGAAGTTTACATGGAAAAACCTTTAGGTTATCATAAGGAGAGAGATAATTTAGTTTGCAAGCTTAAGAAATCCATTTATAACTTGAGACAAGCTTCAAGGCAATGGTTCACTAAGTTCTCCACCTCTTTACTTCGCCATGGATTCACACAATCAAAGAATGATTACTCTTTGTTCACTTAAGGATCAGATGATTCATTGGTGATCCTTTTGGTTTATGTTGATGATATCATTATAGCAAGTGTCTCTCAAACCAGAATTTCATAGGTTCAGCAACAATTAGAGAATCTTAAATTTTACATTCTAGGCCTGGAAATTGCTAAGTCCTCTGGTGGTATTTTACTTTTTCATCATAAATACACTCTAAACTTGCTTGCTGGCACTGGTTTCCTAGATGCAAAACTTGAGCTTTCACCCATGGAACCTTAGCTTACCCTATCTACTGATGATGAAGATCCCTTGGAGGATGTTTCTTAGTATAGGAGAATGATTGACAGACTTATGTATCTTACCATCTCTAGGTCAGATATATGTTTTGCTGTCAAAAAGCTAAGCCAATACATGACTAATCTTAAATCCACTCACCTTCAAGCTCTCCACCATTTGTTTAGATATCTCAAGAAGTCTCCAAGCCAAGGCATCTTATTTTCTACTGCTTCTTCCCTCATATTATAAGTTTATGTAGATGCAGATTGGGGGGCTGCAAAGACAGCAGAAGAAGCACCACTGATTTTTGTGTTTTTATTGGTGATTCTTTGGTTTCATGGAAGTCCAAGAAACAAGAACCGTATCCATATCCTCTACTGAAGCTGAGTATAGGACCTTAGCAAGTGTTATCAGTGAAATCACGTGGTTGCAAAGTTTACTCATGGACTTTGAGATCGATGTTGGTCGTGCTAGTGTGTTTTGTGACAGCCAAGTTGTCATTGCAATTGCAACCAATCTAGCATTCTATGAGCGATTCAAACATATTGAAATTGATTGTCATTCCACTAGAGACAAGGTCAATGAGGGTGTCATTGCCCTTATACATGTTAAATCTAAAGATCAGGTGGCCGATCTCTTGACCAAAACCCTACCAAAACCCTTGTTTAAACACTTAGCTTTTTAAGGGGAGTATTAGTGTAATAATAATGAAATGTAATTTTTATTCATTTAACAAGTTTTTAATTATGGTTTAGTTATAATTAGTTTATTTCTATTTTTTTGTTATAACAGACAATTGTCATTCTGTTATACTAACAACAAAATTGTTGTTAGTTTCACTTTGAATATAAAACTTCACATGAGTTAAGGAAAAATAACATAATTCATTTTTTCAATGAGATTTAATATCAAACTATATTCAGTGCAAGATTAATTGTTTAATTAGATTATTTCAAATTTAAATTTGATTCATTTATTTTATGAGTCAATTATAAAATTGAACATTACGTTGGTTAGGTTCATTATTTGTCCTCCTGGGGAAAGCTTTCAAATAGATATAGAAAGAAGTCGTGTAATTGTGTTACTTCACTTATTAGATGACACTTAATTTCTAAGGTGAATTAATGAACTGAATGGTTCACCGTTGGATCAGTAATTTAAGCATAAACAGTATCACACAGTACAAAGGAAAAAAAATAGTTTATAATAATTTTAAAATGTCTACTATACCCACAAAGTAAAATGCCTTTATGTCCAAAATCTTGTGGAATCCACCACGAGCAACTGTATCAAGGCAATGTTTTTTTATAAAAAAAATTAGTTAAAATTATTACACAGTATACGACAGTAAATTATGACTATGCTGCCACTTATAATAGGTCGCGTCATGTAATTAGATTTATGATAACTATTAACTCATTGACTCATTGACTTGTTTAACTTTTACTTATGAGAAATGCTTGATAGCCAACAATAATATCGGCCAACTATCTTATAAAATGTAAATAAAGATGAAGAAAGAGAAGAAATTAATAAAAGAAATACATATACACGTACATTTTGTAATGTAGTTGATTGATTGATTTATATTGTTAATGATTACGAAGCATTTCTCTCCACTTATATACTTTCATTCTCTTAAAACACACATCATTGAATTCTTACTTAGAGTTTGAATATCCTTACATATATGTTTTCACGTTCTTGTGTGAAGATTGGGCTCCCCTTATAAAGAAGGATCCTTTCCCCTTATAAAGAAGGATCCTTGGTCCAAGTTTCCCTACAATACTTTATAACACTTAGGTCTAATTAACCACGTGCATTCTGAGGTTGAAATTTTAGTAAGTACAATTATTAATTTAATAAATTAGAAACATCCTGAAAACGTCTTAATCGAGACATAAATTTTAAATTAAGTTTCGATTTAGTGGATGTCGTCAAACGGAGTAATAATGTCATGTAACAAAAAGGAAGAAACTTATAAAATAACATAGATAAATAAAGCTTTTGCACATTTTTCGTTTATTCATATAAATAGGTTCTATATAGTCTCGTATATCCCTAAATCCATATATTTTGATGAAAAAGAATTGAAATTTAATATCTCTCAAAATAAACTTAAAAAAACAAAGCATAATTCGTGGATAATTAAATTTTCATTTTGGAATTTGCTCTGAGAATGAGAAATAAGAGATAATATAGTTCAAAATTATTTTAAAAGGGAGAAAATATAGAGTTATCCAATTTACATGCATGATAAATTCACTCAACTTTTATTTTGGCAACTCTCACTCAACATTCTTTTTGGCAATTCTCTCTCTCGTTATTAATTGGCCTCATTTGATAGCAAACGAGCAATTTCTGCAATACGTGTAGTACAGACACTCACAGGTGGATGAACTTTTTGGTAGGTGGAGAGAGGACCCCATTGCAAAAGTAGGCGGCACAGGGACCTATTAGCAACCAATTAATTAGTGCTTTCAACTGTTCTTGTTCTACTTCCATCAATCCCAGGTTTTCTTTTCTGTCCAAATTCCTTTTTTCTTCAGACAGAAATATTCCACCACGTTTATTCTTTCTCCAATGTGGACCGGGACAATCCTTTGTAACATTTGCAAAACCAAATTGTGCACTATTAAAAATAAATTATTAATTAATGTATTTTTTGTCATACGTTAAAATATATTTCAAAAGTGATAAAACTTAAATGCGGCTTGTTTGGTATTTTTGTATAGTTTTAAAATTAAAATTAGATTTTCACTCTGAAAATACTTTACAAAAATGCATTGAATTTATACATGAATAAATTAGATGGTATAATGAATTCAACCACCACCCCACCCCACCCCACTTTCTAAGAAGCTCAGTTGTGATTCCAAAAGGTAAATGAAGAAAAATTAGCATGGCAGAAACAATGTATATACTATAATGAGTGGGTATGTGTATGTTTTTTTCTTTTAACCTCTTATGTTTTTCCTTCACTGTGCTTTCCACTAAGGCATGGTGAGCTATGGTGTTGTCCACATATTCAATATATAAGGTAACTTTACTCTCACCCAATCTCACTAACTTTAATTTTTTTTAGTAACATCTTTATATTTAAAAGAAGGATCTTGTTAATTAGTATCCAGTGTTTTTAGGGATATTGATTAAAAAATACTAATTTTTTTTAATATGTAAATATAATTAAATGTAAAAATAACTTTAGATAGTATGATTTTATGTTTTTCAATACAATATTTTATATTTCTTTAACCATTATTTTCAAGCACACCCGTTAATATTTAGTTAAAAAATAACATAAGAGAAAATAAAATAACTGATATAATGAATAAAGGTAAAAAGAAATTACTCTATCTTTTATAATAATATCAAGGTATAACTATTATAATTTAAATTTTCAAAGGAAAAGAAACTTAGATACAATTTTGTTTTATAAACTTATTGACTTTATTCAGGGGATCACTCTGTTTACATAAAAAACTGTCTCTAATTATTTATAAAAGAAGTGAACCATACTAAGAATTTATTTCTTGATAGATTATCAATACAAACATGTAATTCAAAGATCACTCGCATAAATATAAGGTTGATATTTTACCGATATAATTATGTAAATTTATAACAAGTCATACTAAAACATTTTATTACTAATTGAACTTCTTTTGTGTATAAATTCATAATTTAAAAGACTAGTTGGGACATGATTCAAAAGAGTAATTTAGATACGAAAATTTTCTCATTTTTTTACTACACGTGCTTCTATGTTTAGTTGAGATGTTTGATATAGCTACTATTGTAGCCCTAAAATTAAAGTGGACATTTCAGAACCAAAATTGTATGTGTTAAGTGGAAAATGTATAAAAAGGCACATGAAGATGGTGCTATTTTCATATTCATGGCAGCCATACCGTGGAATAGATTTGTGAATTTTATGGCTTACGTGTGTCTCTAGAATTACTCCACTTTCTGTGGCACACCGGTCACAAACAATCATTTCTCTCTTCCCAAAAAGGTGGAAAATCCTTGCTGCAAAATTTATATTCATGATAAGCGTATATAAATCATCTTACAACATCTTTTTACTAATTTATATAATATATTATTAATTTTATTTTAAATTAAATAATATGTAGAAATATTAAATAACAACTTAATAATAAAATTATAAGAATCACGTTAAATTTTTAGTTAAATATACTATTTTTTGAGTTAATTTATTATTAATAAGAATAATACTTTCCACACTTGTCTAAAGTGATACCTTTCCACTCGTCTAAAACATTTGTCTAAAGTGATACTTTTAGACTCGTCTAAAATGAACATTTGTATTTAGGTTATGAAAGATAAAAACTACTTTTCTATATGTCAACATTAAGCTGGTCCTGACTTCAAATTTTTTCTTTTACACTTTTTCTTTTCTCTAGTACCTTAAATTTTAATTTATAATATGTAAACGCAGAAACACCATACATCTCATCTTCATGTATTTTTATTTCGGTATATCACACACCATACATTTCATGTATTTTTATTTCGTTATATTTCTTTTTTTAATTATATCGATCCTATCACCTACTATTATATTTTGTATACGATGTTTCTTTATTTTCGGTAAATTATTGTTTTGATCTTTAAATGTATGGAGGTCTCCAAAAAAATAAAAAATTGTAAAATAGTTTTAGAAAACATTTATTATTATTTAAATTTCAGAATTAAATAAAATTAAGTGATTATGATTAAAATATTAATAACTAATTAAATTAAAAGACTAAAATATAATAAATATTTTTGAAAACTATTTAAATATTTTTTTTTATCATGGCATCTTTATGACTTTATCTTGGAGTTGAATTGTAGGACAAAACTGACAAGGATGGATGAAGAACATTAGACACATGTTTAGTGGGTTGGTACACAAGTGAAATAGACTAATATGAGTGAATGGCTCGATCAATTTAGAAAATTATCAGTTCAAACATTGACATGATACTTATTTTCTATCATACACACGTGCCCACAATTCCACTCACAAGTGCAAACAAACTTACAAACGCGACCAAGCTTTCTAATACCCACATGCTAAGACCAAGTCATATAAAATTGTCATTATGAATAATAATTTAGAAAAGCTTGAGTTGATGTAGAGAATATTGGACTGTTGAAAATTTTATTTTATTACAACACCAAAAAAGTTTATAGATTATTAATTTTCTTAGATTATTTACTATTTTGATCCTCTCTAATAATTAGGGGTGGGTAAGTGGACCAATTCGCCTCGCATAAGGCCCGCCTGTGTAAGCCCACGAAGAGCTTGGTCCGCCCCGCCCCGCCCCGCAATGGTAAACAAACCTAACTTGGTGGTCCACCCCCAATCCGCGGGCCCCGCGGGCCAAATGGGCCAACCTGCGGACCTAGTTAAAAAATTAAAAAAAAAAATGCTAAATTTGGAATTTAAAAAAAATGCTAAAAAATTGTTATATTTTGCTCTTAAATTCTTAATAAAATAAGTCAACAACATAAATCTACTATTATCTTCAATAACAAATTTAAATTCTAAATAAGTCAATAACATAAACTTTTAATTATCTCCAACAACAAATGATTTTGAAGCTTGATCATTTTCCATCACCACATCTTCGTCTTCCTTTGGGAGGGTGAGACGTGTAAAAAGATTGAGAGGCGAGAAGTAAAATTAGGGTTTCAATTTTAAACCCTTTAAATAGTGCGGTTTAGCGGAGGCAAGAAGTGAAATTAGGTTTTCAATTTGAAACCCTTTAAATAGTGCGGATTTGCGGGTCGCCACGCGGACCCCGCGGGTTTGACCCGCAAAACCCGCGGATTGCGCGGGGCGGGCTTTTATGGACTATATTACTAAATTTTTATGAAAATGGTGGTCCAAACTCGCGCGGGTCGCGGGGTCCGCGGGCTGGCCCATGGACTTTCACCCGTATACCCACCCCTACTAATAATATTATAACCTTTCAATATTTCAATAAATATTATTATTATAATATATTTTTCTTATAAAGTGAAAGTTCGAAGTAATAAAAGATAATAATACTTGACCATCTCAAAAGTTTTTTAGAGTATGTCTTACCGTTTTGATCATGCTTGATGAGTATCATTCTTTTGATTATATGTAATGTAAATAAAAATGCATATTGTCACCCAAATTCAATATAATTATTATACACTTTCTGCGTAACGTTCTGTATAGTTTTATACACACTTGGGAAACAAAGAGTGAAAAATAAATATATTTTTAAACCAAAAAGAGATTAGTATGATTTCATCAAATATAACTAATGTCAGCATAATGTATTCAAATATCTTAAGCGAAATGGTGGTGCTGGGTGGTTCAAATTTTAGGAAGAAAGATTTGAAGGAATTTCAACAAAAAATCTTTGAGACTTATGGAATTGAAATCAGAACAAGTTTGATATCATTTAGTTTATATACATGCACGATATTCTGTTTATAATTTTCGTGTATGTTTGTTTATCCATTCATAAATTTTACAAATTGTGCAGTTTGATCATGGCAATTGCTGTTGGTTTGACCTTAGCAAATAAGCACTTTGCTGCAACATTTAAACTTAATTCAAAGGCCCACATCCACCATTGCTTTGAAGAGAGGAGCAGGACACCTTTATAAGAGAAAGTGATATGTTTTATTCACTCGCATTATATCATAAATTTATATAATGGGTGTATTTAGATTTTAGGTAGTGTGTGTTCATCGATGTATTTTCCACATATGGTCCTGAGTAGAGTATTTTTGTGAGTTACTTTGTAGAAGTTCTTTTGTTGTACTCTTTGACATAGTGGAGTTTTTCTAAACTAGGTCTCGTTGTTTTTATCCCTCTCATTCGGGGTTTCCACGTTAAAAATATGTTCTTATTGCTCTGCATTTACCTTTTTCTTTGCTCTCCAAACTTTTGGATTGTCGTGCATTACGATCCTCTTGTTTCAATCAAGGGAAAGGTTTTATATTACACACGCTTTCAGATTTGTGTGTAATCTTCCGCTGTGTAACTGTGTCTTTCCCAACAAGTGATATCAGAGCCGAAAGTTCTTGGCGACCGGTTAGAACAGCGGTACAAGACTAGGGCATATCGACGACAATATGAAAGCTCAAGAATTGTCACGGCAATGGAAGCTCGAATGACCATCATTGACAATGACTTCCGCTGTAGGAGAGAAGGTTTTGTGGTCCTTTGTTTGAGGGGAGGTTTCTTAAGATTCAAACAATGTCCCACATTTTGCAGAGTCTGAAGGAGAATAATGGCAATAGAAGATTTTGCTGCGAGAAAGGATCAGGACTTTGAATTAATGGAGAATTTGTTGTATATTTTGTTAATTCATACATTAGCAACTGTTGGAAAGAGAGAGGAACTGAACACCTTTATAAGAGAGAGTGATGTGTTTTATTCACTCACACCACATCATAAATCTATATAATGAGTGTATTTAGATTTTAGGTAGTGTGTGTCCACCGATGTATTTTTCACAAATGTTCCCGAGTAGAGCGTTTTTGTGAGTTACTTTATAGAAGTTCTTTTATTGTACTCTTTGACATAATGGAGTTTTTGTGGACTAGGTCCCGTGATTTTTATCCCTCTTATTGAGGGGTTTTCAGGTTAAAAATTATTTGTGTTCTTCTATTGATTATTATTTTACACAAGGAAAAATGTTTTATTTTACACATTTTCAGATATTTGTGTAATTTTTTCGCTGCGCACCTACACCTTTCCCAACATTAACAAGCTTGAGAACGACATTGTACTGAATGCATGTAAAATAACTAAAGCTTATCTGTTTCCCCTATTCTTAATTATGATCATAGAATTGCAAGGTTTTAATTATAGAATGTTTTGGTAATGGCATTTCATTTGTTTTCACTTGAAAAACTAATATAATTTACTATTTCATCCATTCATCTATTTCTTGTATACATGATACTATATTTATAGTATTACAAATCAAGGACTAGATAAGGAAAAGATAGGGAAAAGATAGAATCTTATCTAATTAGATATTTTCCCTCTAACTATATCTGATTACGCGATATTCTTTATATCTTAACTAATCAGATAATATCTATAATCTTAACTAATAAGATATTCTCCTTTTTCAACACTCCCCCTCAAGTTGGTAAATGGATGTCATACATTCCCAACTTGTCTAATAGTTTCCCAAAAATCTGACTTGTAACAGTCTTGGTAAGAATATCTGCTAGTTGATCTTTAGATCGAATATTTGGTAAATCTATAATATTTTTTATCAAGCTTTTCCTTGATAAAAAATCTGTCAACTTCCACATGTTTTATACGATCGTGTTAGATAGGGTTGTGAGTAATGTCGCGCGCAGCTTTGTTATCACAATAAAACTGAATGGGACGTGTATGTACATACCTTAAGTCTTGGAGAAGTAGTTTAAGCCACATACAAAGAGTCCAAGAACCATTCCTCTGAGTTCAACTTCAGCGCTGGAACGAGCTACAACATTCTACTTCTTGTTTCTCCATGTGACGAGATTACTTCCTACAAATATAAAGTATTTAGAAGTTGATCTCCTATCATCAAGAGTACCTGCCCAATCTTAAAATTCGTATGACTGCATTCATGTGTTGTGTATCAGGATTATTCATATACTGACTCACCAAACTAAGAGCATAAGCTAAATTTGGTCTGGTGTGTGTGAGATACATCAATCTCCCTACAAGTCTCTGATATCTTCCTTTGTTAGTCGGGGTTTGATCTTCTTCAATGCACAACTTCAATCCACCTTCAATTGAAGAGTTTGCTGGTTTGCATGCTGTCATCCCAATTTCTTTTAACAAATCTAATGCATATTTTTGTTGAGAAAAAAAAAGATACCTGATTTTGATCTCGAGACCTCAACCCCAGAAAGTACTTTAAAGAACCAAGGTCTTTCATCTCAAATTCTCTTGTCAAATATTCCTTGAATGAATTGCGTTCCTCTTGATCATCTCCCGTGACTATCATGTCATCAACATAAATAATAAGAATTGTAATTTTTCTCCCTTTACTTTTTAAAAACAAGGTATGATCTTAATTGTTCTGTTGATATCTGAAAACAATCATTGACTTGAAAAATCTTCTAAATCATACTCGGAGTGATTGCTTTAGTCCGTACAATGACTTCTTTAGCTTGCATGCCTTATTGTCATGTGTATCAGAGATTTTACATCCTTCTGATAGCTACATATAAACCGAACAATGTTCATTTTTGCTACGGGAGCAAACGTTGCAAAATTTAGATAGTTGTACCCTGTCGAGGTAAGGAACCATGGTATATATGTTTGGAATACATTCCATTTGGAGAGAGTTGAAAAATCACTATATAATCTATTTCATATGCTTGTTGGGAAACTCAACCTCCTAAAAAACATATAGGGAGAAAGAAAAAAGAGGACAGAAAAAAGGTTAACGTGGTTCGGTACCTCAAGACCTAATTCACGATCCCATTAGGATAAAATTCACTATTTATAATTTTTTAACGGAAAATTATAAATCCTCCTTAGACATAATTTTTCTGGAAAAAATTATAAACCCTTACACATGTGATCTTTCTGGCAAAAAATTACAAACTTTTCAATGTATAATTTTTCTAGAAAAATTACAAACCCATATGAAGTAATTTTTATGGAAAAAATTACAAACCCTTCAATATGATGTAATTTTTATGGAAAAAATTACAAACCCTAAACCATATGAAGTAATTTTTATGGAAAAAATTACAAACCCTTCAATATGATGTAATTTTTATGGAAAAAATTACAAACCCTTCAATATGATGTAATTTTTATGGAAAAAATTACAAACCCTTCAATATGATGTAATTTTTATGGAAAAAATTACAAACCCTTCAATATGATGTAATTTTTCTGGCAAAAATTACAAACCTTTCAATGTGTAATTTTTCTGGAAAAATTACACACCCTTCAATATGAAGTAATTTTTATGGCAAAAATTACAAACCCTTCAATATGATGTAATTTTTATGGCAAAAATTACAAACCCTTCAATATGATGTAATTTTTATTGCAAAAATTACAAACCCTTCAACGTGTAATTTTTCTGGCAAAATATTACAAACTCTCCAATGTGTGACTTTGATTGCATCCCAACAATCCTCCCCTCAAACAAAGGATCACTATATTTTCTCTCTCCCTACAGTGGAAAATTTTTGACAAAGGGAATCATCTCAAGATAAGTTCACCTGACTTTCATGGATTTATCTCTCGTCAAGTCCAACCATTAGCTCAAAAAAAATGCGGAAATAAAATCTCTTAAGATTGAGAGCTCTAATACCAACTTGAAAAACTAATATAATTTAATATTTCATTATTTCATTCATCTATTTTTTATATACATATTATATTTATAGTATTATAAATCAAGAACCAGATAAAAGAAAAATAAGAAAAAGATAAAATTTTATCTAATTAGATAGTTGGACTGAATTTTATCAATTGAATTTTTTTTACATACTTAAAAGCAATACTTTACGCACAGAAATCAAACATATTTTTATTTATATATAATATAATTTTTTGGGTGGTATTGTTTTAAAATATATGTCTACTTTAAACTAAAGCAAAAGGTCAATCTCCTATAATGTTATATAGTTGTAAAACGCTTAGTGGCTTCATATGTAATACTTTTCAATCGCCGAAAGAATGATACGAGAAAGTGTGAATCGCAGAATGAGGCCAATTCTTGTTTATTTTTGTGATTGATTAATTGTTATCACCCATAATGAAAACGTCAATCATTTTCCATTCTTACAATTTTAAACGTTCATTTCAATCTCTCCAATAAAATATGTTTCATTTTCCATTAATTTTTTACCTTCCATACGATTCACCAAATTTGTTGTGTTAAAATATACATGAGTGGAGTCATAGAGGGTGGGAACATAGCTATCCATCAAGAATTAGTTTAAACTTAATAATTAAGTTGGAACATTTTATTCGTAATAAGATTCAGAATATGTAATCAGTTATCTGATTTATGAAAAAAATATGAAAAGAAGTATTATAAGACTTGTCTTATGGTATAAAACGGTAAACAATAGAAGTTTATAAGATGCACGGTTTCATTATTTTATTTCTCTAATGAGATATTTACATTTTATTAGTTGTATAGATTATATAACTTCTAATATATATATTTGGCGTTTGAGATGTATGTACAAATTATTGAGCATGGTCAGATTCAAATACTCGACATCCAAATATCTATTTAAGAAATTTAATGCTCCCGTCAAATATTTATATATTTATACATATACATAAAAAAAAAAGTTTATTGAAGGAAGTTAATTTCTTAAATAGATATCTTATCATAATTATTGATGTTTGATTTTCATTTGTTGTACTAATAAAATAATATTATTTGTTTTTTTATTATATTGATATAATATTTTTATTTTGACTAAGAAATAGATTAAAAAATATAATATTTTAACTTTTATTAACTACGACCATCATTGTCATTACAATCACAATATTATTATTATTTTTTTATCACTCGTCGAATGGGTTAGTATTGAACGCGACGAGAACATTAAAGATTAGACTAAAATAAATACAAGTGTTTCTTGTTGGCTTGAAATCTTAAACCAGTCTCACTTAAACTGCTAAGATATTATAGTTATGTTTATAATTTTGAGATTTTATTTTCTTCTAAACATTGTGAAAATTAATTTTTATTTAATTATTTAGAAGTGAATGAAAATTAGACTTTTAATTGATTTTCTTGTTAAAGCATGACAATTGTCTTTGTTACGGTTCTTCCTTGGACCATTATTAATCTTATTAAGATTTTGTTCAATTCCAGTAACAAAGGCTTATTAAACTTCATTTTTTATGGCGGTTACCCTATCCTTCCTCTCTTATTTGTTTATTTCTTAGTTATTATTATTTTTTTTTTAATTTTACATTTTGTTAGAATTGAGGTAGTAAGGCAAAAGGGTTTCATAGCAAAGAGGTTTCTCATCAGGATTTGTTGCGGAAACTTACTTACCGACTTAACCCACCAAGTAAAAATCTCGAGAAGTTAGAGTTCTGCCCCAAAAGTTTAGGGACCCAACTTGGAGTCCCTACGTGCAAGTGCAAGTTATTTCTAATTCAAAGAAAACAGGGGATGTGCAAAGTATTTTACATTTGAAACTCAAACATAAGGTTTAGTTTTGACACTTTTTCAAGAGCATATATAGCTATTCTTAGGATATTCTTTATAAAAACATGTTCTATATAGAAATAATAGTCATTATTATTTTCACTATCATCTATCCAATTCATCATCAATATCTTTTTCAATTACTATTTTCATTATCACTATTTCATCTTTATATGTAATTATTATCATCATTGATAGATTAATTATTAAGTTAATTACTTTGGTACAAGTTATTATTATCATTATTGATAGATTAATTATTAAGACAATTACTTTGGTACAAGTGTGAATGATTTTTTTTCATCCAAGAACATTATTCTTGAAAATATAAAATAAGAATAATATTCCTAAATATATTTAAAAATATTAAGTAATATTTTAATATTTTTAGGAATATATTATGAATTAAAATAAAATAAAAATTATAGTATAAATTGAGAAAAATAATTACCTATATAGCCATAGAAATATTACACTTTCATCCTCTCAGCTCACCGTACAGATAAAACAATACATGAACTAAATATACAATTTTCTTTTATAAATATTTAAATGTGTTACTACATATAGAAAGACATCAATGGAAATAGAGGCACCTAATTCATAAATGGTTTGTCTAAAAAGGACTCAGGAACTATACAGGGACAGCGAGGCGCAGATTCATACGGAATTTGATACGTGTAATAGCCACACCAAGCTTAACCTCCTCAACCATGTGAATGCCGTCTTGCCCATTAATCATTCTCACAGAACTACGCTTATGCAGCCTCGTGTCCCTTCAATTCACTACTACTAATAACTAATCTATAGCTTCAATTTCATAATACGATAACTAACTAATACAATGTATGTGTAACTCTCGTATTCACATCTTAATAATTTAAACGTTATAACTTCTAATAATCACTCCCTATAATTTTTTATCCAAGATCGTTGGTAGTTATATGTTGACTATTAGAATCAATAATTAAGGTCGACAATGCACGTAGGATATACTAGGTGTTTTTAGGTTAATATAATTATTAACAATACACGTGTTACTACTTGTTACAAATGAAATTTGTATTTTGGTTGACCACGGGGATGGATAACCTAATTAACCTCCTTAATTCATGCTATATGAACAACTTTAGTTGGCACTATCTCAATTAGTGTGAGATCCATCGGGCCAAAACTTCTTAATGTCATAGCCATTTTTAAGTTACTTTTTTATTTTACAATTTCTGTCCACATCGTCAAATAATGGTTATAATTTATTTGGATCAGAAAGATGAGGTGTTTTTTACAAGGTAACGTACTTTTCTTTTTGCCTTTGCGGGTGAAAATTAGGCATTTCTCTCCCTCAACTAATTTGCTCTAATAAAAAGAGGTATTTAAGTAAATTTCAAAAAAAAAATCCATAAGGCACATGTTATTTATTAGATTACATAATGCCTTGTAGTAGTATTTATGAACTATTTACACATAATTTTTGAACAGTGTGTGTTCTTTATATATATATATATATATATATATATATATATATATATATATAATTCAAATGGTATACGTATTTTTCATTTTAGGAATTTATGTTTTTGAAAGAAAAAAAATGTTAAGTACACACATTCGCGTCATTTTACCGTGTAATCGTTTACGCATTTACATTTTAATTTCATCACCATACATGAATATAAAATGACGTGACTTTGAATATATATTACACATTATCTTAAAAAAAAAAAACATTATCTTTCTAAACATATCCTCTTATCGTATTCTTTATACGACCTTTTTAATACGGGCTGATACACTTATAAAATAATTTTAAAATAGTTCTTTATTTAAAGAATATTTAGCATATGAAAATTCATTTGATGTTTAAGTTTTTAAATGATTTAAAATACAAGTTTAATCACACTAATATGTAATTATTTGAAAATATATAAAATAAATTCTATCCGTAAGAAATTATTAAAGTATTTTAAAGGTATATTTATTTTAGGAATTTTGTAAATCTATTGTACCTATTTTCCATTTCCTGTGGATAGAAATAATAATTTAAGAATTTTGTTTAAGTCTGATTTGAAACGGGAAAGAGGCGGTGCAAAATGTCAACATAGGTATGGCCAGAAAGTCAATGGATCAGACAACGGTAACCTAGAAATGTGGACCAAAGATACCATTTTCCATTGAAAAATGAAACACCATTTATGTGCATCAAATTTTGTAAATTATTAATGCTATCACCTATGCTCAGCAAGGATATATAGTTTTAAGAAATTAATTACTTAATTCTATGTATTTATATTCGATATAAAGTTACAATATAATTTGTTTTATATATATATATATATATATATATATATATTGATTGATATACATAAAAATATTAACTATTAATTATTTTAAGAGTTAAATGCTATCACAATTAATCAATAATATTGATGTACCATCCTTAATCCTCAATTTCCTCCTAGAAATACCAATAATAATAATAAAAAAAAGTGCAATGCACCTCACAAACATGAACATGTAGTTATATACACAGGATAGTGAAAAGAAAAATCAAGAGAAAATGCAGTTTTCAAAACAAGGTCGCATTCATTATAAGTCTTGAACGCAACAAAGAAACAAAGGGATACCATGACCTAAATGCGCGAAACTTTACCGGCATCACTTTCTCAATTATCTGTATCACAGTTTACACACCAATAATTTCATTAAAATTTTTAAAAAAATTTATAGCATATAATTATTTTTTATCTAATAATATTTAATCATATAAATATAAATATTATCTCTACCATGTATTTATCAAATAATTATTATGAAGTCTAGTATTATATATTACTCGTAGGAGATAATCAAGACTATGAAACAGTGGTGGGTGACAATAATAATATAATTTAATTTCAATCTTAAATATATTTTTTTAATTATAATTTAATAAATATTATAAAATATTTCTACAAATTCATAAAATCTCTTCAAATCTTCAAATTTATGAAATCTTTTTAAATTTTCTACATTCTCATAATATAAATTCAATTAAATTCAGATAACAAAATCTTAACTATAAAAATATTTTTAAAAAGATCTACACTCTTTTAATATTTAAAAATCTTATCCCCGTGTATCTTCTTAAAAAAAATATATCTTACCAAAAAAATATTATTTAATTAACATGCATTTAAAGTTTCTTGTTTCAATTTTTTTTTTTTGGTTAAAACTCAGTTTTAAGATATTTAAAAATTTTAGGTATACTTTTAAAAGGTGGGCAAAGATTAGAAATCTATATTTTTTATATATGAAAAGGAAATTAAATTTTTAAACAAAAATATCTCAGTGTACCAACAAAACGAAAATATCCTCAATAGATTTAAAAAAAATTTAAGTTTGTTCATATATGGTTTCTGAGTTTTTGTTTTGTTACATATCTCAAAAAAAGAAAAAAAAAATGAGAGTCTTTTATGTAATTTTTCAATCATTTGTTTACATTAACATATGAAATTAAAAAATCAAGTAAAAAGTAACTTTTATGATTAAAATTGAACTAAAAATGAGTTTTATTTTATGTATAATCTACTATTATTTATTTATTTTTATTATTATTATATATATAGACACACGTCACGTACAGCGGAGTAATATGAATTTGACGAATTGAGTTCACAGTGAAGTCCAAGTTTTGTTTGGTGGTCCCGCTTAACATCCAATTCAACGCACTAATGAAGTCCACACTAGCAAAAATAAAACACCAAAGAACTAAATTTCAATTTTTACACCTAAAATGAATTAGAGTTCAGTTTTTATACCTAGTATAATTATACACGTGCAATTGAAAAGATAGACTAAATAATAATAAATTGTAACAAATTGATTTGGAAAGAATAAAATATTATATAAAAATAAATATGGAATTAAATTAATTATTGAATTTTATTTATTAAAAATAAAGAAGAGAATAAATATTAATGATTCAAATATAAAAAATATAAAAAATAACTTAATCAATTTAAAAAGATAAGTTGTCTAAGTTGAATAGGTAATTATAGATGATTCATAATCATAATAGATAAATACTTATATAAATTCTAACTATAATTCAGAATAAATAATTTAAATATATAAATTATATTTTTAATTATGTTAAATAATTTATATAGAAATATATATTATTTTAGTTGTTAATAATTTCTTTTAAAAATATGAAAATTTAATTTAAAATTAAAGATATTAGATAGAAAAAAGTAAGAGGTCAAGAAATATTCTTAAGAACACTCATCTCTAAGAAAAATATTTAAAAACACTTGTGTTAAAGAATTGTTATTAAAAATACTTTTATTTGTTGAAAATAATTATTTTAATTTATAAACAAACAAAATTGAACAAATAATAGCTATTTTATATATAACTTTTAAAAATATAGTATAAAAGTTAGGTTTTTATTGGCATATATTGATAATGTAATTTTTTATAATATCAAATAATTTTAAAATATCATATTTTAAAAAAAAAGTTGACTTTGTGTATTATAAATTATAATTTATTACCAATACATATAACATAAATACTAGTGACGGTGTAACTCCCAACAAGCCGAAATTAATTGTTACTCCATATATAATAAGATATGTAAAGTGATTTGAACTTGTATTTCTTAACTGAGAGGTTTTAGAATCAAATTCTTATTGATATTAATATTATAATTAAAAAAATAAAAAGTAAATTATGATTACTTGATTGATTAAAAAAATTCTATCCACAATATATATATATATAATAATTAAACTCCAAAAATTAATTAATAATTTATCATCGGTCCACAGTATAAAAAATTGTAATAGTTATAACAACATTGATGAATAATAAACATGTAGATGAAGTGCCGACATGAGAAAATGAAGGTCATACCAAAAAGAAATAAGAAAAAAGAAAAGAAAAAAAAAACACTAAGTGAGGCAACGGGTTCGGGGAAGGAACGACGTCGTAAAAAGCAGCACGTGAGTGGTCAAGTGGTCAACTGAGCTGCCGCAAAAAAGGGTATATGCCACTCGAATATTTGGTTTTCCAAACTGTTTTCATGTTCTGTTATGTTTTCCTATATAAACTCTTCTCTCTCACACCTCTTCACAATCAATATATCATAAATCATTTTTCTCTCTCTTTAGTTTCTATAAGCTTCTTCTCTCACGACCAGGTTTGTTTCATAACCCTTTTTTTGTGTCCCTATCATTGTGACAGATCATTCTTTTCTCATCATTACCGTTCTCATGTGTCACCATGCATGCATCACACCCACTCTCAGTATTAGCAAAATATTTTGAATTCGAAATAGTTATTATTTACATTTGTTTACATGTTTTCATCCCGCAATAATCATGCATTCGTCCCAATATTGTTCATTTGATTTTAATTCTACTTGTTTTTGCTATGCGGGGTTCCATCATTGTGATCCACTAAAACTATAACACTGGACTGTCTTTTACAGCTTCTGTATGCTGTACATGGTTTGATTCAGCGTGAAATTTTTTATATGAGATTTCCCGTTTGTATGGGTTAATCATTTTAAATCAAATTGTTAGTTCTTAAATTTTTCTCTATCTAGGAGTCCAATCATTTTTCATCAGAAGTTAGAAAATGAAATTAACTTTTCTGGTTCTTTCCGGGAACATGGCAAGGTAACTTTTGAATAAATGTTGTTTTGATTTTCTGTTTCCTAAGATTTTTCCTTTTAGAAATACTTGGCAAGGTAACTTTTGAATACACGTTGTTTTGATTTTCTGTTTCCTAAGATTTTGCCTTTTAGAAATACTTTTGTCCACTGTTCCTTAAATATATTTATTTCTTGTGTCTAAGTCACATTTGAAACTTTGTGTGTGTGTGTGTGTATATATATATATATAAAGTTTGTCTCTTGAGCACTTTAAAATAGAAGATGATGAGAGAATATTTCTTAGCTGTTTCTGTTTTTTTTTTCAAACACTTGTTTTAAATAATTTTCAATATTTATTAAATTTTGAATATGAAATTGATTGCAGATTAGCATAAAATTATTCTAGAAAACAGTATTTTTTTAAAAAAAAAAGTGAAAAGGGAATCAAACAATCTCTTATTTACGTTTTAGTATTTTTTAAATTCATATTCCGGGGCTGAGTTTATACTTTATGAGTTCCTACTAGTTTTCTAAGTTCTGGGGTAACAAAAAAATTGTGGTAGCTTGACAACTTGGCTAACTTGTTTGTCTTTTGTAGAACGGTATATATAATATCTACCTTTTACTTGATCACTAGAGTCTCTGTACGAAATTTCAATTTCTTTGATCCTTAATTATGAATTTGGATGGTTCAACTAGTGGTATAAATATTATTGATATGTACTTGACTTTTTCATAGTGAACAAACCGTTGATGTAATTGTATGTCTATTGTTTGATTTCACTTTGATAACTTCTTTAAATCGCTCAACTATGCTTGAATTTTTAGTTCTTTAATTTAATCGAAGATCTCAACTCCCAGTTGGTCTATTCTGACTCTTGGTTCCACTTTTGCAGAGAGGGCAACCTTTATTGGCTTGAAAAGTGATGGCCAAGGAGCAAATTCAGGTGCTAAATGCACTTGATGTGGCAAAAACACAATGGTACCATTTCACTGCAATCATCATTGCAGGAATGGGCTTCTTCACTGATGCATATGATCTATTCTGCATATCCCTTGTTACTAAGTTGCTTGGCCGCATATACTACCACGTTGATGGTGCACCAAAGCCCGGAACATTGCCTCCAAATGTATCGGCTGCTGTAAATGGTGTGGCTTTCTGTGGAACACTTTCAGGCCAGCTTTTCTTTGGTTGGCTTGGAGATAAGATGGGAAGGAAAAAAGTCTATGGCATGACTCTGATGCTGATGGTGATATGTTCCATAGCTTCTGGCCTTTCATTCGGACATAGTGCAAAATCAGTGATGGTAACTCTGTGCTTCTTCCGGTTCTGGCTTGGGTTTGGTATTGGTGGAGACTATCCACTTTCTGCTACCATAATGTCTGAGTATTCTAATAAGAAGACTCGCGGTGCCTTCATTGCTGCAGTGTTTGCCATGCAGGGTTTTGGAATTTTGGCAGGTGGTATATTTGCAATTATAATTTCAGCTGCATTCAAAAACCGGTTTGATGCTCCAGCATATGAAGTTGATCCAGCTGGCTCAACTGTTCCACAAGCAGACTATATTTGGAGGATAATTGTGATGGTTGGAGCACTCCCAGCTGCATTGACTTACTACTGGCGGACGAAGATGCCAGAAACTGCTCGTTATACTGCCCTAGTTGCCAAGAACACAAAGCAGGCAGCAGCAGACATGTCTAAGGTTTTGCAGGTGGAGATTCAAGCAGAACCACAGAAAGAAGAGCCGGAAAAGGCCAAGCCATATGGCTTGTTCTCAAATGAGTTCCTCCGTCACCATGGACTGCATCTACTCGGTACATCAAGCACATGGTTCTTGCTTGATATTGCATTTTATAGCCAAAATCTTTTTCAGAAGGATATCTTCAGTGCAGTTGGTTGGATTCCTCCTGCAAAGACTATGAATGCCATTGAGGAGGTTTACAAAATTGCAAGGGCTCAAACACTCATTGCTCTTTGCAGTACAGTTCCTGGCTACTGGTTTACAGTGGCTTTCATTGACAAGATAGGAAGATTTGCTATCCAACTGATGGGATTCTTCTTTATGACTGTGTTCATGTTTGCTCTTGCAATTCCTTATGACCACTGGACTCACAAGGATAACCGGATAGGATTTGTGGTGATGTATTCATTGACCTTCTTCTTTGCAAATTTTGGGCCTAATGCCACCACATTTGTCGTGCCGGCAGAGATTTTCCCTGCTAGATTCCGTGCTACTTGCCATGGAATTTCATCGGCGTCTGGGAAGCTTGGAGCTATGGTTGGTGCATTTGGGTTCTTATATTTGGCACAAAACAAGGACAAGAGCAAGGCAGATGCAGGGTACCCTGCAGGTATTGGTGTGAAGAATGCACTTATTGTCTTGGGTGTGGTTAACATTTTAGGCTTCTGCTTTACTTTCTTGGTGCCTGAGGCAAAGGGAAAATCATTGGAGGAGATGTCAGGCGAGAATGATGAGAATGTTGGATCCCGGGAAGAGTCAGAGCAGCCCCATTCTTACAACAACAAAAATGTTTCATATGTTTAGGGTATATGTTTATTTGTAATGTTGCTACAATAAAACAGTGTCTTCAATTAAGCTTGGAAAGCATAAAAACTTTCCCTGCCACTCTCCAATGTTACTGTTAAATTTTGCCCAAACATCATATAGTGTATAGAATTTTCAATAACTAGTTTCACTGACCGACTATGCTCTGCATTCTATCTTCATTTCTGTTCTTTTTTTACTTGGTTGTTTCAATGCTTCTTTCCCTCAAGTCTAAGGAAAGCAAGATGGTTTAAGGCATGGCACGTGTAGATATCTTTTAAAAAAAAACAGTTGAATAGGTGTTAATATGATGGAACTAAAAGAATATAAATGTTAGAATCTTTCCTTATCGTCTTTATGTGTGCGTCCGTTTACAGTGTTTTTCTGCACGCTTGTGTGAATACAGATGGAGAATAGTTTTTTCAGTGTTGAGTACGCGTTCTTGCGTTTCCGGTCTATTTACGCCACATGCTTTCAGTAAAATTTGACTTGTACACTTCAAATGTGTTCATTGAAACTTGAAAGCAAAAGATTTAGTGACGTTTTCAATCTCACATCATTTTATGGTCCATACATGTCTAATTCTTCGACAGAAATGGTTGTCAACCATTCTTTAAATGATCAATCAACTTACTATTTTTTGTACCTGAGCCACTGCTAAATTTCTACGTACTTTATTTCACTACTTTATATTTTAATCACAACATTAGATGTTTCGTGTTTATATTCTCTGACTCAGTTGAAAACTCCGCTAGTACACCAACTTCATTTTGCGTGTGAAAACCTTTTCTCTCGTAACTTAATTTGGGGTTAATTCATTTTTGAATTTTATTTCTCTTAGTCAACATTGCTCCGAGCATGATAGCATGGATGATAATCATATAGTGAATGGCTCCTAAAAACTGAAGTCTTTGATACGTGTGTGATAGGAAACTGGGGAGCAATGAAGATTTAGTCCTGTTTGATAACTGTTTTAAAATCAATTTTCTGGCTCCTACAAAATGACACTGATGATCATGTAATTCCTAAACACTTGAACATGAGTATTTGAAGAAAACAGACAAGAAAATGAGATAACATTTTCCAACTGTTTCGGTATTTCAGTTTTAAAACTCTTGTTTATAAAAAATTGATTACTGAATAATGTAAAATTATTTAAGAAAAACATTTTTTAAAACAAAAAAAGAAAAAAGAGAATGAAACATGACCTTAGAATCTCTATCAGGGCATGGCCAATGAACAAATTAGCAATTTATGCAAGGCTAATTGCATCAGGTTCTTTCAAGACCTTATAAGAGCCTATGGTAGCGGAATATTTGCAATATATCAAGTTTGTCCAAAAGGCTCTGTGATCTATGTGTAGCCCATTATGCCGATGTTTGAGGCCCATCCTGCTGGTTTCACTACTTACCCTTAACTATTTGATCCAAAGAGTGCCTTCAGTGCAAGAGCTCAAATAGCAAAGTTCTATGCAACACAGTCCTAAGTTCCTGGTTTTCAGTGATTCTAGTTGACAAAATGGGAAGATTTTCTATCCAACTTGGAAATTTATTATGACTTCATGCCCTCATTAGCCTTTCTATATCCCTTCTGGACTAAAAAATACCACATTTAGAATTTTGGGGCTATACTGATCAACTTCCACTTTGGACCCAAAACCAACACATTTCCTTTGCAAGATTCTATGCAAACGTGTAGTTTGTCTAGCATCAAGGAAACTTGGAAGTGGACCGGGTGCGATTGGGCTCTTTTATTGTGCTTAGCATAGGACCAAGATAAGGCCGAACAGACGCAGTTATTTGGGGTACTAGCCTTAATCTCTTTTATTGGACTGAGTATAGGACCAAGAAAAGGAAGGCCAAACATACCTACGTGTAAAGAGCATATGCTAGAACGATGGAAGATATTATGTTGAGTTTTACTATTGCTGCTATAATAGGTTAGTCACCAGTTGGTTACACTTCTTTGTGTCTGTTAGTTGCCACATTGAAATTGAAGTACTCATGAATTAACCATGCTAAATTAGCTTTCAAAAAGACATAATGGTAAATGCAAGTTCTGAAATTTTCTATAACAAGGGACTCTTATATCCAAGACATCTGGACTCATAAGAGTCACACTCATACTAGTTGAACATATTGTGATTTACAACCATAACTGCCCAAAGCTTGAAACTCCATCAGCCTCCAGTTTCATATTATTGGAGGTATATTTCTGTGGCATAAAGCATAAAGAGCTAGTTCATTAAAAGTAAAACCTAGTAGATTCTGAAAATAAAATGAATAGAGTGCATAAGCATCTCAATGTGCACGGTCTCTCAGCACTTCAAGATCCATTTCTGTGGGATCAGTAGCCTGGATTTCATAATGGACACCATCTAGCTCACGTCTAAACCTGTCTTTAGTTGTGGCATAGAGCATCTTGGCACGGATTCGAGATGTCGAAGGGGACCTAATCAAATATCATGCAATGAATAACTAAGAAAGATATCTGTAGCAGAATCGTAGAAAGACTAAATTAATTAAGACGCATGTTGTTGAGGACAGATGAAGACTGGAATAAAAGAAGTCCAATCCAAGTTTGCTCTTCACAAGAACGGTGAAGAGAATCTCCAAGTAAGATAATAAGATATTGAAGAGATATTTCAAATATGCAGATGTGCTTTTAGGAAGTGGTAGCCAACATATCACTCAAACAAGATATGAGTAATTATTGATTATTGATCAGAGATACAGTAGTCTTTCTACGGACAATCAGCTCCAAAGATGCAATATGCTCAATAAATGCCACTAGAAAAGTAACTCTGTATTTATTCTAATTTATCTGAAAAGCAAGGTAAATAAATATAAGAAGGCACGATTTGCAATTCTAGCCGATGAAGTCAACAGCTGAATATGTCAATGGAATAGACTTCCATTTCCTTAAAGAGTTCATCATCTTATTCAGGTTGAGTACACTCTGTAAATCATAAGTAAACAGAACAATACTACCAAATAGCAAGACACATAAAGCTGTACCTCATCAAATTGTTTAAGTATCCAAGAAAAGAATGAACTAGAAATATTTGAGAACACCTAAGTTTTCCAAATATTAATTTTGAAGATACAACTAAACCCCCATAAAAACTGAATATATTCAGGAAAATTTCTCTTAACATTGTTGAAGTGAAGCATGAAGATGTTTAAGTTTTATTTATGTCTCATTATTTCATATAAAGGTAAGAACTTCCTGCCAGCAATGCTCTATCTGCTACTTAAATGCAACAGAGGACACACCTTAACTGAAATTGACATCCGAGGGCACCATCCAGATTGGAAATGCTTTAATTTAAGATGCAGGGGTCAAAATCTCAAAATACTATATTTACTAACATACGCAACCAAATCAAGTACAAAAATTGTGTCTATAAACTATTAAAGAAACTAAATTTAGCCAAACACAATGAAACAAAGAACAAACATACAGCTCCATAATGAGAGAACATGCAACGTGTGGCACTAAAGCAGTGAAATATTGACGCAGACTTAAAAGAATTGCACTGCATGATTATTTTGAAACTGCCAAAGATATGATCACATGTGCCACAGAATTTGCTTTGTTGCGCAAGAAAATGCATATCATGTACCATGCCTCACAAACATCCTGCTGGTTGGTGCCATAGTGCTTTTAATTATAGACAAAGTTATAGATCCTTTTCTTATGCATATAAAATTAAAATATAGAGAGAAACTAACCATGCAATGAAGAAGATTTTGCTCTTTTGACAATTCTCAGAAGTAACGAAATCAAAGTCAAACACGGCATATCTGCAATCATTCTCAGGCAAAGATGCAGTGAAATCATCATAGCTCTCAGCCGGGCCACCAGTTTTCTCAACTACAACCTCCCTTTTCTTTTCATCAACCTTAAAAATCACGTAGCGATGAACCTTCTTTAGCTTCAACTCCGTGAAGGTATTTTTGCTGTGGTCAGCAACACCCATGCCTGAAGAAGCATTTGGCTGAAACTCAAGAAAACAAACTCCGATCAAAAGCCTTTCCATCCAAAACACAAACATTCACAAGCCAAAGGCTGCTTTTCCAGTTATCCAAAGCAAGAAACAAGAGTAGAAAATTTACAATGCAAAATAACCTACATAGTATATAAATTAAATAATAAAATGGAGTAAAGAAACAAAATATCACATTCATCATGCTATACTCCCATTACAGAGTCAAAAAAATCTTGCTGTGAAGGAATAAGACCTTGTTTGGATAAAATTTTCATAAACATGAAGAAAATAACAAGTTCTCGATTTGTCACATAAACTGAAGTCAACTTATGAACTTACAATTTTTTTAAAAATTCTCTCATCTAACTTCTCCATAACTGAATTACATAAGTTGATTTTGGTTTCTTATTTTCTTCTAATATAATAAAACATGATCTAAGTTATGACAGTGAGACATCCTTAACATCCACGAAGTGGTATCGACATAAAACAAACAAACATGAAAATGGCAAAAACATGACAGGAAAGAAAAAACTATAAGATGGAGATGAGATAGAGAATGTTATTACCCTGCTGGTGCCTCTGAAAGACATGGGGAATCTTAGAGTTGAAGAAACAAATAGAGAGAAAGAAAAGGAAAGAAAGGAATGCAGTGAAGTATGCAATGTTAGAAGTTAAAAGAGAAATGATTATAAATAGCTAAGAATGAAGAAGAAAAAGGAAAATAGATAGAGGGGACGGTGCGTTGTAGTAACGCTATATAGAATTTCGATACGGGGACCTGAATCCACCGCCCATGGGACCCATTTTTGTTCACTGCTTGCGCCTCATCCATTCGCCGCGTATATTTTATTGTTTTTTCATTTAATTTATTGAGTTTCTCCTTTTTATTTTCTTTTTAATCGACCACCTGTGACCTGGTGCAAGGACAACCTCATGTTATGTTTCCGACTGTGTCTGGTGTATTAAAAAAAAAAAAATTATGGAATTATGTGCTTATACTTACTTTGCAACTTTGCACACCATTTTTGGCACAAGATTAAGCATATGTTTAAAGGATTTTTCTACTTAGAATGTGATATAAGATCGCAGTGATTTGTGTAGGAATTTCCACATTCTTCAAATGTAATATTCCCTAAGTGTATAATTGATAAGTCATTATTTTGATATTTTTTCTAATTTTTTTTATCTTAATATAATATAATTAATAATTAATTAACATAATCTTATGTATTTATGAGTTCGGGCTCAATTAGATTTAAAGTGTTTATTTTTATTTTAATTTACTGAAAATTTCAGTTTTGATAAGGTTCATTAAGACGAACATAATTTTTACTACGAATTCCTGCTTCACCTCCATTATATATCAAATTAAAGAGGACTCGAAGAGTTACAAAAGCTATGAAGAAATGAAGAGTTAATTCGGACTACATCTTGGGTGAAATGAGACTCGAAAGTGACGCACGAAATTAATGCGGAAATTCCAACGTGAAGAATTAGTGTAGGCCCATTTTAAATCAATGTAATTGACCCATTTTGTAAAGTTGTAATTGAGCTATGAGTTGGGGTGTTCAGCTACTTAAAAATCATGTGCCTTGCACATGATACACACTTTTTATCTTTCAATCAATTTCAATTTTCAGCATTGCTTTTTTCCTTTCAAGTCGCTCTGCTAGGATTTTCTGGTTTGTCATTCTAATTCTTTTTCTCTTTCCCTTCTTGCAATTTAATTCTTCTATTATGCAATCCCAATTTATGCTTAGTCTAATTTCAATTATGTGCAACTAATTTCTTCAACCAATTCGATCTCAATAGGATCTCTAATTTCCTTATGTTCTCTGTTTTCAATTGCATGAGTACTCATTTTGGATTCTATAATTTTGATTTCATTAATTAATATTTTGGATTGAGATTGTTGATTCTGTCGTTGTTGATTGATAACGAATGCAGAGAACTAATTATATGATTCAAAACTATGTTGTGTGCTCTCATGCGATTGTGTGAGTTTAAAGGTATTCGTTGATAATTCTCTAAAACTTAGAGCGTTAGTTCAGTGTTGGGATGCAAAGATCTCGGTTTCAATGCACTGCATAGAAGAGTGTCTTTATTTTGTTGAACCGACGAGGGAAATTAGGATCTGAAAGAGATCGGATTGGTGTCTTTTACTCATCTATTAATTGTTTTTTAATTATTGTTTAATTACTGTCATTGGTTAATTTTTACTATTTAATTGCCTTTAATTTTTTCTCTACACAAAAAACCCCAAAAATTACATTTAAAATTTCGGCTACAGAGAAGTAACACAGTAATCCGTAGAGAAACGATCTGAGTCCACTATTACTGCAAAGTAGTAATTAAATTCGGTTTTATTTGACGCACGTTCGGCGCGTGTGTCAATCATCAATAATTCAAGGTATAACAATGATAACTAACGATCAACAGAAAAGGGTGAAGAAAGAAATCAAAAATAAAAAAATAGAAGATAGAGAACACCATGAATGAATCAATAAGCTCTAATTGAGAAATCGTCACTATAAATCAAAGTCCATTAATAAGATTCAAATATCTTATAAAACCTTAGAAAAACACTAACTCTTTTTATGAGAAATTCTCTATTTCATAAAAAGTTGAGTAAAAGTGTCTACAAATAAAAGCATTAACCAATATAAAAGACTAGGCTTATTTTCCATGCCTTGACCGAAACAAATTTGCACCCTATGATCTATTTGATTGATCATCACATGGAGCGTGCACCCTCCACGGTCAATCCAAGTAGGTTCTAGAATTTAATCACATGATCTTGATTTAATTTGATGGAGTGTGAATTATGTGACTTAAGGTTAAATCTTGTACCTTGGATTAGAAGTAATCTCAAGTTCATGATTCAATCTTAAGATGATGTATAAATCATAAGAGGACTTATTTTAATTTGTTCCATCAAGTGATGTAAATTTAAATCAAGTTAGTGGAGAGAACATTACCTTCTCTCCCTTCCTCTTCTACTCTCTTTAAGGGGAGTATAACTCACTCTCTCAACTTGGATCAAGTAAATTTGACCCAATATTATTTGTCTTGGCTGAAACATGTTTCTCCAATAAGGGGTTCAAGACTTCTTAAACAAAGCCTAAACTAATTACAAACTAATAAGAAAATTACAAGGCTTAATTAGACCAAGTCTTGAATCTTGAAGAGTTGACTGTTGACTTGTTGACCCTTGACTCTGACTCTTGGTCAACTCTTCTTCAACATGATTTTGGATCCTCTTTTGCATGACTCTTGTAATCCTCATTATTGAAGATGGTCCTCCATCAGATTGCATCCGACAATGTTTTGGATTGTACTCATGTTAGAAATATCGTGAGTGATTTTAGTGAAGATACAAAGAACGGGGTACAAGATGAAAGTAACGAAGGAAGAAAATGGTGTGTTAGTTTAGTTCAAGTCAAATGACTCCATCATCTTATTTTTCAATGTTGATTATGGAGAAATTTGAATTTCTCCATGATTATGAAGTGAAAAGAGGTAATAATGTTAAGATTGATAACAATTTTGTGGTAGACATTAAATTAGAAAAGCAAGCATTAATGTAATTACAATTACATAGTCCTTTTCATGTTGTCGTCTATGGTTTCAATCCTCACTGCCTTCAGATTATAAATTAGAGTTACTCATAAATTAGTCATTTATTTAAATATAATATTTATTTTTTATTTATAGATATCATTATGATATAAATTTTGATCCGGATAATGAGATGTTTGTTGATCTATATGAAACCCTTCAAAGATTAGTGTCAATGCAAGAACTAGATTTTTAGTGAATCAACAACTTAAGAAGTTCAAAGGAGCAAAGATACTTTTTGAAATAGAGATTACAATAGCAACAAGAAATAAGAAGCAACCCAATATGTATTATACAATATTCTTACATTTGGAAAAAAAATCAAGGAGTTTATCTAATTCTACAATTTATATTTTGATAGCACTTTGGTGGGAAAATTACGGTAGCGAAAGAAACTAGAGTACATTTGACCAAGTGCATACTAAGAAAAGAAATTCGTTGAAGTAACAAAGATTGAATGCACTTTTGCATGTCAAATACAATCTTTAACTTGAGATGAGAAAAAAGATCAGAGAAGAGAAATGGGACACTTATGATTCGATATGTTTTTTGGATATTGAATCAAATAATGAATGTATCACTGAAAAGGAGAATTTTAGCTTGCCTATTGGTTCACCGTGGATGAATGTTTATGAGTGTATTGGTGTTGATGAAGAGGTTCCAAACAAAAAAAGAAAGAGGGGTAGTTATTTATGTTTAGTATTTACACAATTACACTTAGAAATTTTAAGAAACTTGAATTTTAAGAAATAATTAATAGTGGAAGTTGAAGATGAAATGGAAGAGATTGAAGAAGAAGAACGTTTGGAAAATGCTGAAGATGAATCGAGTGATGTAGATCTAAGAGATAATGAATGATTGTATATCTTGTAATTATATTTTTTTGAGTGTGTGACTATATTTTTGAAATTTGTGTAGTAATATACTGTCACTGTTTTTTCAAAATTATAGCAACGTAGACATTTTTGAAAGATATATTGATGAATTGTGTTGTAACAAATATGTCTATCATTATTTTATATTTAAATTATCTTATATTATTTTGTTATATGCTTGACGATAAAATGCTAGTTTATATTTTATTTTTTATATGTTTATATATATATATATAGTGTTTTTTATGTTTTACTTTTTATCATGAATCTTATGATTCATTATACGATTCTAAAACTTTCTAATATATGTTTTATATCGTGATTCAACTACAATGATTCTAATTAAAAAATATTAGTGTACTAGATGGTTGACAAGAAACAAACAACAAGTGACGTTAAAAAGTTCAAATTACTAATAAACATGCTATAAGATAATCTTCCAATTATTTGAAACTAACATTAGCTACTTAACATTTCACAATATAATATATAATATATAGTATTAATGAAAATTTTCACATAATCGTTTGGATTCACGTGATATGATAACACCTTAATTGATTATTTTTTAGTTTTATTAAGGTTTGAAACTGTTTATTTTCATTTATATATATATATATATATATATATATAATTTAAGACTATCACTCGTAACATTTCATAATTATAAAATCATTTTTAAGAGTTTTCTCTTCTAATATCTATTTACCTAATTCATGTAAATTTGATAAACTAAAACTATAGATAAAAAATAAAATACATGAATAAATTATTAATTTCTTATCAATATTTTACTGCATATACTAACAACATGTTCATAAACATAGTATTTTGTTTTATATTTTACAAATAATTATATACATTGTAAGAAATAGTTGTCATATTTAAGTTAAAACATAATCTAGACTTGTTCAAGTTGTTTTATCTATTTTAGGTGACACATATTTTATTTGCATTGTCAATACTTTAGATTAAATTATCTAGTTTGTGTTTGTGTTTTCCAAGTTAAAATGATTTTTATTATACAATCATCTTATTTTACATTTAACATGTTTCAGTACACTTTGCATTTATATATTTTCTACGGTAACATTAGGGATAGAACATTTAAATTTTTATTGGTTTCTAATTGTTATACTCGTAACTTTTTAACAAGATTTTATAATTATTACCTTCCTTTAATGTAACATTTATTATTATGTTAAATGTGTCGTGCTCGACAAGGTCACATCACGTCATTTATTTTCTGACTAGGCAATTGAGATTACGATACATATTAAAGAGGCGACAAAACGTCAACATCTAAGGGTATCATCATCACAAATAGGTCGTTTAGTCTCCACAAGGGGTTTTCGTCCTAACAACAGACAAATCTCTCATTAATGATGGTCCATAACATGAGAAGTTCTCATCTCAACCTCAACGTATAAATATCACTAAGGAAATATCTCTTTAACACTTGATGATCATAATCCTTGTTTTTCCTCCTAACATTTCAGGACTTATACTAGTTCAAGTATTTGAGTGTTTTTACATGTACATTTCATTTCCACCGACAAAGATATACTTAACAGCAACATGGAAGTTCGTTCCCGCACTATGAGCTTCATTCCATTACTCATCTCGACATATTCTTGTTTTCGTGATAAGATTTTACACATATTCTTTTTATACTTTTTCATTAATATTTACTATCATATATCAAATTTACAATTGTTATTTGTAAAAGTCAAAAACACATAAGAAGGAGGGTTAAATTGTGTAGACTGTTTAAAAAACTTTTTCTCTAAGACGATGTGTTTGCGTCTGCTGTTTTCAAAGCTTCTTCTTAAGATTGATTTTATTATCAGACTGTTCAAGTTATTATCCTCTGTTAGTTAACAGATAAATCAATAAAGAAGACAACAATATTTTTATACTGGTTCGTCTGATCAAGACTACTTCCAGTTCCCCAACAACACGCTAAGATTCCACTAAGAGTATTCTTTGAACATAGTCACTCCTAGCTAATTACAAATATTATTTTTTGTATACAGCCTTCTCAGTCTAAACAAGGTATTCTTTGAACACAACCTACACAGGCTAAACAAGGTATTTTTTGGAATGCAGCCTCCTCAGACTAATACAAAGGTATTATTTGAAACACAGACTCCTCAGGCTAAAAGCACCACAACAGTGGATTTTGTAAGATGTTCTAGAGGAAGATTATCCTTTACGCAGAGAGAGATTTTACAATGAGTTTTATTCTAAGTTCAGAGCGAGTGAACTTTGCTTAAAATCTTGAAGTTTGAATATAATTTCTTTGTTGAGAAGTTCGTCAGCCTTCTCTTGAAGTAATGAAGTCCTTTTATAGAGAGCTTTGTGAAGTATCCGTTAGATTAAAGATTTGAACGTTAGTCCTTTGTCTTGGGGTCTTCAAACGTGTGACAAAGATCAATCAGAATAATTAATGTTTGCACAGGCTTTTTCTGACTTGACCATAGACATCAACAAAAAGCATAGTTGCTTTTCGTGTTGTAGAGGTTTTGCATAGATCTCTATTATGTCTTTGGAAGCTTCTACGAGTAACGACTATATTTGAATTGGGGCACGAGTTACTCCGTCTGAACTTCATTAAATGAGGTAGACGAATAAACAAATAGATGAGTTATGTGTTGAATTCATTCGTCTGTCTCATTCATTCGTCTTCAACTTCAGTCTTCAAAGTCTTCCTTCTTGAGCGCTGGACTTGAAGTTGAGATGAGCTTTATGTCTTGTTGAACAATGAAGATTCTTCGTCTGATGAAGTTGCTTTGAGGCTTGATGACTTGAACATTTCATCTTGTGCGTCTGTGCTTGAGGGTGCATCTTGAATATGATCATTAATGATCCGTCTGATCATTCTTTCGTCTGCATATGATATCTCTGTCGTCTGTCCATCAGTCTGATGCCTCTTCAGTCTACCCATCAGTCTGATGCCTCTTCAGTCTTATATTTTTTAGTTTGTTCTTTCTTCAATTTATTGGCACAAAAGACTATTATATAATTATCAAAATTAAAATGTTAAATAATCCGACTTAACATTATTATTAATAGAATGAGAAATAACTTAAAATTATAAACCCAAAATTTTAAATATGAACTATCAATCTTAAAAACCTGAAATAGTTAATTAAAGCACATAACAGTGTCTATATTCTTTAATTAATTTCTTTTGGATGGAGATAGTAACCGGTAGTTATATCCCATACATTTGTAGTCATGTTAGGTTATATGTGATTTATGTAAATCATTATATATATATATATATATATATATATATATATATATATATAATCTCTTTGATCTATATAATTTCACATTAACCATTTTTACAATTCAACTTATTTTCTTTAAACTCAATTGTCATAACTGTTGTCAACTACAAATCATGCACTCTAACTAAAATTAGTCTCTCGACCCAAGGAAACATGCTCATCTAATATTTTTTTTTTTTTAAAAAAAAAACTTATTGTATATTAAAATACTTAGAAACAAGAAGTCATGTTTATTGAGTTAAAAATAAATAAATAAAATTCTTAACTTTTCCTCCGTTTAAAAAATAATAATTTCTTTTAAATAATGAATATTCTCATGTTCAATACTACAATTTATTTATTTTTTTTACAATTCAACTTATTTTCTTTAAACTCAATTGTCATAACTGTTGCCAACCACAGTCATGCACTCTAACTAAAATTAGTCTCTGACCCAAGGAAACATGCTCATCTAATATTTTTTTTTTTAAAAAAAACTTATTGTATATTAAAATACTTAGAAACAAGAAGTCATGTTTATTGAGTTAAAAATAAATAAATAAAATTCTTAACTTTCTCTCCGTTTAAAAAATAATAATTTCTTTTAAATAATGAATATTCTCATGTTCAATACTACAATTTATTTTTATTTTTTTTACTGTAACGCTAAAATATAAATATTATTTATTATAATTAGAATATAATTTATTTATTATTACTTTTATTTTACAAAAACTTATGTATCATTAGTGTCAAATTTACTATCAATAATTAGAAATAAAATGTATTTTGAAATATTTATTCTAAAAATCAACTAAAATGCAATAAACAAAGTAATTGAATTTTGTTTTACTGCAATAGAAAAATTATTCGAAAGAGAATATATAAAATTTAAAATAACTTACAGAGAGTAGAAAGAAAGAAAAAAATTAGGCCCTGTAATTTGTAACAGTAGGCAGTGGAGGCTTTTGGGGTAGCCGGGGAGGCACAAAGGATTCATTTTTCTCCATGGATATGGTGCTCGCTTCTGTACCCATTACCTCTCTTTCCACATTCTTTTTAATTTTTTGTTGGTTCAATTTGATTTTTGAAAAACACAGGAGAACAAGAAACAAAGTGAAGTTCCCGTATTCTGGTTCGAAACCTCTGACTCTGTTTGTCGCCGACACCAGTTTGAACCCGACGGTCGACTCTCCGTATGTTACTCTTCAATCTCTCTCTTTTCGAACCTTTGTCTTCATTTTCTTCATGTCTTGTGTTTTTATGATGAAGCAACTTTTGTTTTGTGCTCCAAAATTGATAGAGTTTTATTCCATGGATTTCGTCACTGTAGCTATTTTTTTTTATTTCTGCAGGTTGTGATTGTTGATGATTCCAGGCCAATTTTCCAAAGGGTGGCTGGGTCTTTCATGAATAAATTTTTCCCCTCTGGATATCCGTACAGGTTTTTTTATTTTTCCTGAATGTGTTATAGTTTATGGTATAAAAAAGCTTGTTCTGCAACTTAGATTGGTTTTCTGTGTTTCCATTGCAGTGTGAATGAAGGGTATCTTAGATATACACAGTTTCGAGCTGTGCAACATGTTACTAGTGCAGTGCTATCGGTGCTATCAACTCAGGTCTTTTTCTATAACTTGAAAATTTCAGTAAAGGATGTAAACAGAAACAAGTTATTGTCTTTGACATTGGAAAATTAAACTTGATTTTTTGATAACTGACTGACTAAGATATAAAATTTTCTTTAGTTTTTATTCTTACAATATTATTTTTTGTTATTCACTTATTTGTAACTATTTATCTTCTTACGAATGGATTCTCATGAAAAGAATTAAGCGGTTGTCTTTGGTCTCTATGCTTACACTGCAGAAGAATGACTCGTTCTTCTGCAGTCCTTGCTATTTGCTGCAGGTTTGCGACCAACTCCTGCACAAGCAACTGCTGTTAGTTGGGTATGTGTTGCTAATTTAAAGTTGACAATTTCTCAAACCAGTAATAGTAGCATATGTTTAATGTATAACATGTTTGTGCTTTATATATGCAGATTTTAAAGGATGGAATGCAACATGTAGGGAAGTTAATCTGTAGCAATTGGGGTGCTAGAATGGATTCTGAGCCTAAACGTTGGAGACTACTAGGTTTGCATTTGGGCTAGTGCTTTTCTTCACCGCCTTCACTCTTTCTATTAGCTTTTATTTGCTAAGTTCTCAAGTTGCCTTACTGTGATTAGCTTTATATTTTTTTTGCAGCTGATGTGCTCTATGATATTGGCATTGGCTTGGAAGTGCTTTCTCCATTATGCCCGCATCTTTTTCTTGAAATGGCGGGCTTAGGAAATTTTGCAAAGGTTGTTATAGTTTTTAAAAATGATTTCAGATTTTGGTATTTGTCTTCATTATAAAGTTGATTGAGCGCTAATAGTTCATTCAATCCTATGTTTTTCATATATGAGGTCTTTAGCATCTATACTAGATTTCCGGTAAAAGCAACATATTTATTTTAGGTTATTGACTTCTCTTTCTGTTATTATTGGGTTAACAGGGGATGGCAGTTGTTGCAGCAAGAGCAACAAGATTGCCTATATATTCTTCATTTGCTAAAGAAGGAAATCTGAGTGACCTATTTGCTAAAGGAGAGGCTTTTTCAACTCTCTTTAATGTTATTGGAATTGGCGTTGGAATCCAATTAGCATCTACTATCTGTGCATCAATGGAGGGAAAGGTATAGAGATTTTATTCACCTGTTCTTGGGCTTTAGTGATCAATTAATTTTTTAGCTTTTGAATTATACAGCTAGTTTGTGCTAACAATAAAATGATATATGTAATGTAGTTCTTGGATGGGTTGTTATTGAAATGCTTAAGCATTGAAGGATTATGCACTATTAAAGCTTTTGAAGTTGCTTACAACATTACATGCCATTTCAACCCTCTTCCCTTATAAAAAAAGTATGTCAATTTAATATAGAATAGGTAAAAAGAGCGGACAAAATGGACTTATAGTAGAGATCTTCCATGAAATTGGACTGTTGATGACCTTTCAAAAGAACTAACATTTAGCTTCGTGATTATATTTCCAGCTAGCATCAAGATTTAGCTTCATGAAATTGGACTGTTGATGACCTTTCTAGTATTCGTTTCTTAGTTCACCAGATAGATATAATTGATGATGATCATAATGATAGATAATTAACTATACTTGTATTGATGATTTCCAACTGATGGATTATGAAACATTTTTTGTCAGTTGGTTGCTGGTCCTCTCCTTTCAATTATACATATATACAGTGTGTCCGAAGAAATGAAAGCAATTCCTATTAATACCTTGAATCCACGAAGAACTGCAATGGTTGTGGCTGATTTTCTCCAGGTCTGGTTGAACTATTATAGTAAATGAAATCTCTCTTGGTTTCCATTCATTATTTGAAAGGTTTAATTACTCTCGTAGCACCTATAGTTTTACAAACTTTCTCTTTTAATCCCAATAGCTTGAAAATGGTCTTTTTAGTCCCTATACTTTGTATTTTAATCCTCTTTTACTCTTCCCAACAAAAGTTATGTCACGATGTTAAGTAACTTGGTGATGCCGTTGTTCATTGAATGGTTGAGTGAAAAAGAATTATCTAACATTGTTAGGTAACTTTTGATAACAAATATTAAGATGGAATTCAGATACAAAGTATATGGACTAAAAAGAATAACAACAGGGACTAAAAAGATAATTAAAATGTAAAATATAATGATTAAAAATGAATCTTTGAACTATAGGGATTAAAAAGATCACTTTTAAATTATAGGTATTGAAAAGTAAAGTTTGTGAAACTATAAGGACCAAAGAAAAAAAAAATTGCTGCTTGACTATTTGTTGAATTTCAAAGCAGGGAGGAATTGTATCAAGTCCTGCGGATCTTAGATACAGAGAAAATCTGCTGTTTCCTTTGCAACTCAAAGAAGATGCTGGAAATATAATACTGGGGAGGGATGTGCACAAGGTCATTAAGCCTTCAAAGCTTCTTGAGCTAAAACAAGTGTTCCAAAAGGAGAAGTTTCTTTTAAACATTGGGAATAAATGCATTGACATGGTATTGGAGCAAGATGCTAGTGGTGAAGATGCATTAAGAGGGTGGCTAGTTGCTGCATATGCTGCACAAACTGAGAGTTCCTCTAATGAGCTCAGTGCTAGTGTCATGTATGAGGCTTATGAGAAAATGAATGGTGTCTTTCCTTTTTTCTTAAAAGAATTACAAAACAAAGGGTGGCACACTGATCAGTTTTTGGATGGAACTGGGAGCCGTTTTGCATTCTAGTGTTTATATCAATGCTATATGTTTTTGCTTTGAGTAGGTAATTAATTATCCATTCTTTGAGAGAAATTTAGATGTCCTATGGGTGCAGTAAATCCAATGGTTCACATTTCTTATGTTTAATTTATTTCTTTTTTTTAAAAAAAAAAAAAAACTGATGTTAAAAATACGAAAAAAAAAGGAAAATTCATATTTGTCAAGAGTCACAGATTCATATTTTATAATTCTGCTTAATATATTTTATTTGGTCTTATGACTTGTATTTAATAGCTTTAAACTTAGTACGTTCTTTTTTTTTTATTCATATTCTTTTTTAAATGAGAGAAATACGAAAGCTCAAATGAATATTACTGCGTATTTCGAAAACATTATTAAAACATTAGATTGTTTAATTTTTTTTAGAAGCAGTGGTTTTGTTTATCGGTACTTGATATTTGAGAATAATAGTCAGCGCAGAATAGAGTAAAACAAAAATGAGATTTATCAATAACACTGTTCGAATTTGCTAAATATTTTGAAACATCAAGTTTGCAGAGAAATGAGCTACTGTTAAGATTATCTTTACATAAAAAAAGAAGAAGAAGGAAGTAAGATAAAAGTTTTAAAAATAAACTCAGTTAGAAGTTTAAAGTCATGAAATTAGTGCATTCCATTCAAAATATTCAGTAAAATTAATTATTTTTTGGTGGGACAATAAAATTAACTGCTAGACTAGTTAATAAATAAAAGTGTCAAAGAAAAATTTTATATAACTTTTAGAGTTCAATTTTCATACATTATCAACGTAAAGTTTTTACACTGCTGACCTATAAAAATTTCATACTAAGTGATTTTGGGGTAATTATAACAGAAATTAATAACTTTATTATACATGATAATCACTGATTATATATATATATATATATATATATATATATATAATATAACAAATTTTACATTGTGGGTACATTCTAATTCATTGCAGTTTTTATACAACTTTTATTTTCTACATTAAAATCTTTTTTAGATAAAAATAGTTATGGTTTTTTTTTTTTTTGAATTTATAATTTAATTATTTTTGTTTAAAGTTCATTTGGAAAATTTGATAACTAAACATATTTTGATTACAATTATCACTCAAGTATAACATGAAATTTGATAACAAAATATATTTTGAAATAATTATTAATTTTCACGTTTTATTTTATTTCAAATAATTTGTATTAAAAGTAAGGATAATAATTTTTATTTATTTTTTAAATTTGAAATATTTCTTTAAAATGAATTAAGATAATATAATTGGATTTATACTTTGATTATTTTATGCTATAATAAAATGATATTTAATGAGGGTAAGAAAGAGCTAGCGTTAAGAGTTTAATTTTTGAAGATAAGAACGATAGAGAAGAAATCTTAATAAGATAGTAAGAATGAAAATGAGAAAAAAAAAAAAAAAAGAAAAAAAAGTCGAGTTTATAAACTCAAGCACACTACATGAACATAGCGTAAGTTACTGATATAAACTTAGTTACAAAATTATTCTATTTTGATCAAACAATTTATTTAAGCTGACTTACCTACCAAAGACACCTTATGTTACATTTATAATTTAGTTAAACAATTAATTTTATTAAAAGTTCTTAATTCAATAAATCAGTTCAACAAATTTTATTTTTTTATTAGTTAAAAAAATCTTTCGTTTTTTAAGTTCTAGGTGGTTTTCCATATGTTACTAGTTCAACAATAGTTTTATCAAATAGTTTTAATTTCACAAATTAGCTTATAAACTTTTAACTAATATTATTCTTGCGTTCATGGCTCTTTATGGTTTTTTGTAAGTTAACTTATATGCTGCTCTTATTTTATAGGAAAAATAAAAAATGTCTATATCTAAAACAAATAACATAATCTATATGAATTCTCCTCCTTCTTATAACATTCTTTAGCCTCTCATTCTATTGAATATTTTTATCCTTTTAAATTATAAAATTATTATTATATTTTTCTATATTTAAATAATTATTTTATGATCTTCACGTTATTTTTAATAAAATTAAAAATTAATTTAATTTATATTTACTTTAATAAAATATTTTATTTTTTTACCATTCAAGTATGTTATTAGTTGTGTTTTTGCTGATAGTATACTCATGTTCATGAAAGGTAAATATTGTGATGGACTGATGGTAAAGATAGGAGTTTTTCCTAAATTAATAAAATTGAATAAAAAAGGTTTGTTAAAGTAATTTGTAAATATAAAAGTAGAAAAATTAAAAGTATATATATATAAACATGAGGAAATAATATATCTTTATCAACATGATGTGATCGTTAACACTTAATTTTATTCAATATATCCTTATTAAGATAATGTGAGATAATTAACATTTAGCTAGTTTTATCCTTTAACACTTAGTTAGAAATTTAATCATTTATGAATCAGTAAAGTGGCATTGTTATTTAACTAAAGTAATTTATCAACTTTAAATTAACAATTATATGAAATTGTTAAATAGAATCTTATTTAGAAATAGTGATGGATACGTGAAAAACCAAATTCACGTGAGAGTAAATTTAAGTAATGGGGTATAAAAAAAAAAAAAAGGAAAAGTTGACCATCTCAAAAAGTTAGTTGACTGTTTTAGATTCAAACTTTAACGCACGGCGAGACAGCCAATGAGCATCCAGATAATGAAAAAAGTAAGATAATTTGTTTAATATTATTCACTTTTTCAATTTAAATAACTACACGTCTCTTCTTTAGGTCTCAAGTGTATTGGATTTATTTATATAAATTTAATACCAGAACATAAACACCAATAAATTATTATAGAAAGTCCAAGTACATTCTTTTGATAAATATAACATACTGTTTCTATGGTTTAAATAATTATAAGTTTCTTCTTTTAACTCTCAAGGTGTCAAGTGGTCATTAGCTTTAGGTGTTGAAGCAATATTAGTTTTTCTACTTCAAAGCCATTCAATCCACTTGTATAAAATATACGAGGCTACATTTACAAACACAGATTTTTTTTTTTTATTGTATGTGGGTTTTACTGAACACAAATTTAGTCTATTTACATTTAACTAGATAGGAAAAAGACTTTTCAAACATCATCTATTGCTAGTTGATGATATATATATTTATCTTGGAAGTAAAGTTAAAATGCCCATTATGAATATTCAACCAGTCAGCTTTAAATAATTTGTAGTCCACGACAGTTTTTTTTTGGGAATATAGAAACAATTTGGTAGATAATTAAAATATACATATAATTAATTATAAAATATAAAAAGAAAAAAGTATGTATATATATAAAATATAAAAATAAAAAAATATGAATATATTAGCTGATTAACAGTGTATTGTTATTTTAGCGAAGTAAAGATAATTAGGTATTCATTTTTATATTTTGGTTGTTAAAGGTTAAGCAGTGGGTTTCGACTTAATTCTTCCTTTTTCTTTTTTACAAATACTTGTGTCTTGTTATGCATGCTAAAATCATTGGATCATATTATTAATGGAGATCACGTCAAGTATCTTCAAAGTGTTGAACCGATTTTCACCTAACTGAAATGTGACATCATGTATGACAGCATGTATTTGTTTTATATTATTTTAAATTATGTTGTATGGAATTGAAAAAAGAAACGTACACATGTAGCGAGACATATATTAATTATTAAATGATGGTGCTTTTATAAAGTGAAAAATGAGAATTATTATATTTGAATAGTTCAATTTATAAAAACTGTATATGACTTTTTAAAGCAATTAATTTATAAAAGTGTAGTTTATATGTTATCATTAAACAATTTTCAATTAGATAACTTCATCTTAAAATCAACCATTTGCTTAAAAATTTCTTTTATATAGATTATGTTTACAAAATTTTATATTAATTAAAAATTATTCAATATCTCATTTCTATAAATTAAATTCAAAATAGTGATTAAATTATATTTTCATTATTGAAATGGTACAGATTGAGTAATTTAATTCTTAAAAAATTAAAATAACAAAATAGTCTATAAAGATATAATATATTTATCATTTTATATCTTAGAAGATATCTATCTTCTTTTAACACATAAATTTTTAAGTACTTATAATCCTTGATTTTAATCATGCATTTTTATCATAATTACATGGATTAGAAACTAAAATAATAATAAATAATATAGTTTAAGAATTAAAATAATAATAAATATTTTAAAAAAATTAAAATAATAAATATATTATATTTTAAAAAATTATTTTAATATTTTTCATCTTTTAGAGATTAAATTACTCAACCTACTTTTAAAGATTAAAAAAATTATTTGATTATTTTTCTTACTGCCACTTAATTTAGACATTTGACAAAAACAGAGAATATAATATAAATTACAATTTAGCAATTGGATTCATCAAATTCACACCAAAATTTATTTTTTTTGTTTTACGTCGAGGATGAATAGTTTTTTTTCTTAAAATTTTATTATTTACCCCTTTTTATGTGTTGTCACTATTTTTATTTTAAAATGATTTTGCATACAAAAATTAGTAAGGCAAACCTTGGTTCACACAATTGTGAATTTGTTTTAAACCTCTAAAGTTATATACAAGTGTGAACATTACACAACTAATATATATGTGGCGGATTAATTTGAAAACCCTCTTAATGAAAGTCGTGATCTGTTTGCCTATCTGATCTAGTCAAACGCATATTATTTAGGGCTAGCAATAAGAAATATACAGATCTTCAATTTGTTCTGGTTAGATTAAATCAAAGTGAGATTGCAATTCTTATCAGGTAAATTGATCAAGAAATATAGATTCTTCATTCTTAATTAATAGCTTTAATTAATGCTTTATTGTAGATTTTCCCTGCCGTTTAGGATTTACCTATGAAATTCTCCTCCCTCAATCTGATTCCGTGTAATATTCTCTCCACTATCTTACCATGTACATCTGTGTTTATATATATTATGTTTTTTTAAACTTGTTTTCAATTATTTTCTTAAAGGTGTCAATGACCAAGTTAAAGTATTTCATGAAAATCATGATTCCAATTTGTTAACTCATTCATTAAGAAATAAAGTTACTTAAATTTTTAGTTCTTTCATTTTTTTTATTCCTCTAATTTTTTAAGATTTTAAATTATAGTCTCTAATAATTTTTTTAAAATTTTTTTAATCTTTTATTTATTTTTTTAACATTTTTAACCTATACCGATAAATTAAAATTTTTAAGGACAGATATGATTATACAAGAAGGAGTTACGTTACATCTTCATGTAAGTATTTGGTGATTAATTTGATATCAATAACTTAAAAAATATAAACGGGAAGTTAAGTAGAGACTATATATTATTAGAAACTAAAACTTAAATCCAACAAATTTGAGTAACTAAAAACTTAATTAACCTTCAAGAAAGTAGGAAGATATAAATTAAAAATTCTATAATAATTTTGTAATTTATACTCATTTATGTTTTAAAATGAATAATATTAAATGAAACTTTATTAAATTATAATTATGATTTGTTATCTTACTTCTTCTAATAACAAGTTAGAGTAAATTTACAAATAAAATATATTTATAAAATTATTCATAAATATTAAAAATCTGTAACGTAAATAGATAATTTGATACTTTTACGCTTTAATTTAAATAATGAGATTTCGTGTAGGGAAGAAATAATGTTAAGTAAAATGATACAAATGTATCATGAAAAATATGATTATTATACCTATGATTTTCTTTCATAATTGAACTATGTTTTATGTATAATTACGTGTTTTTATTTTGGTGGGGTATTTTTTATATCTTAATAATTAAAAGCTTTTATCTGATACAATTTTTTTTTCTTTTTTTAATTATTTCTTAAAACATTAAAATTTATATAAACAATTTATAAAATATAAAATATCATACTACACATATAATTCCTTAAATATTATAAAATTATTCAAATTAACCCCTCGTTGTTACAACATAAAAATTAAATTCATGAATTAACGAACTTTAAAACTTTAGAGGATTTTTATATAATTAATTTCATTAATTTAAATTGATTTATTTATTAAAACTTGTAGTTTTCGTATAAGCAAGTTTTAATATATTACATGGCTATTGTGTATGCACATATTATTGCAAAAGTAGAACCCATAAATTAATGGAAAATTAGAAACAGACAAAATGAAGAAATGAAAAATAAAAATTATCATTAAGATGAGTCATGCTACCTCATGAATTTTAAATTAAAATTTGCAGTAGAAACAAATTATACCCACCTTATTTTTGTTAAGTGCATTTAATAGAAACAAATTGTTAAAAAAACTGGTATAAAGAAAAATTTGAAATTTAAAAGATAATTATATTTCTATCACAACATTACTATCTCAACCATGATTCATACCTATAAAAGTGTTCTCTGCATTATCATTAAAATTTCAAGATATGCTATTCCAAATAAAAGAAAAAAAATACATAAATCAGAATATATACTTGTCAAAATGAATATAAAAGGTCAAATTAAAATCACCATAACATATAATATATAGCTTCTCATCCTAAGTTGAAAATATTAGATACCCTTTAATGAGAGGAGTTTTATTTTTTATTTATTTTTTTTGCTGATTTTACTCCTTCCATTCTCTGAAACTTGTAATGTAACATGTGTTCCTTCTTTCTATGACAATATCTATATAAAAAATAAATATTAACAGTTATCTATTTAAGTTCGAACAAAATATTGTGGCAAAGCAAGAGAATAACATAATGGTATAAAAACCAAAGAAATTAAGTCGCTGGTATTACTTTTGCTGAACAATAGTTTGCTATACAAAGTGAGTTACAATTACTATAGGGCTTGAAAAAAATGGAATTAAAAAAAAATCACATAGAAAAAAATTCAAAAGAATACCTTTGAACAGGAACTATTGTTGATCTTCTGAATACCATAAACTAGTACCTTGCTGCCATTGAGAAATTACAAGTATTGGAAGAGTACAGCCAAATAGGAACAAAAATATTCATGAAATATCATACTTCCTCTCGTTGATATTCCTCTAAAACGGAAAAAAAAAAAAAAAAAATAAAAGAGAGAGAGAGAGAGATAACCTTCATTATGTTAAAAATTGAGAGATATGCAAAAAAAAAAAAAACAAATATTACATAAAACAATCTAAAAAATACCTTAGAACATTAACTGATGTTGATCTTCTGAATTTTCAATAAACTGGTATTTTGCTGGCATTGAGAAATAAGACATTCGTGAAAAAACATAATCAAATAGGAAATAAAATATCCATGTTTTGTTGATATCTGTCTCAATAATATAGTAAATAGGAAATAAAATTATAAAATGTAATCATTATAATAAAAAAAAAAGTAAAAAAGATAAGAGAGAACCAAATAACTCTTGTTATATTAAAAATTGGTATGAGAATTTTTCTTGAATTTACATTCATGATAGAGATGCTCATCAGTAAATTTCGAGTTTTTATTGAAGTTGTTTTTTTTAGGAAATAGATAGAAGAGATGGAGATAAGAATTTTAATCGGTTTATTTTGTCAAAATACAACCAAATCAGTCAAACTCAAAATATCATTAGTTACCAGAAAATAAGGAAAGGGTTCTGCCGGAAAAGAGGAAGAAAATATTTAGTGTGGAAGAAGAATGAAGAAAAATATTGAGTATACATTTTGAAATTTTAAGGGTAATAGAAAGCTTACTAAAGAAGCTAATTTATTTTTTGCATTGTGCCAAATTTGTTTTTGGGTATGTGAAAAGTTGAAGACAACAATGTCTTAGTGTAGTTTACAATGACATTTGAAACTCACATATCAATTAATATTGAATAGTTTTCAATTTATTTTTTTATTTAATTTAATTTTTATTTTGAAATTAAACTTACCTTACACTAATTCAAAAAATTCTGTGTTGCATCTCACTTATTATACCATTTAATACATAGGCATAATTAATTATAATTTTTGAAAAATAAATATATAATATATTATAAATATATATTTAAATTACTACAAATAGAATGTATATAGAAAATTCTTAAGATGATTTTGGTTATTAGGTTAGTTTTTCTCAGCTTTGAACAGATCTAAATCAATATGTTACGACCTGTCAGAACAGGAAATAATGCAATGAGGTTCATTTAAAAAAGAAAAAAAGAAATGAAAAAGGTCAGAAAGGAAAAGAAAAATGTTTGATAAATAAATACAATAAGCACAGAAAATTAAATATAAAATGTAAAAAAAAAATATATATATATATAAAATGTAAAAAAAAGAGAATATATATATATATATATATATTCTGTGATTGAATCGTTGATTAGTCCAGATTGGTTGCCCAAAGTCCACAAGCTTTGACTAGTGTTTCGTACTAGACACTTCACTCACTCCTTCAACATTAATTGCTCAAATTATCAAAGGGAAGAATGCACCAAGTCTTTCACTCGTTTATTTAAAGATATAATTTGGATACCAACTTGATTGCCGCAACTAGACAACACAAGCCTCTTTTTTTGACCCCTTTTTACATTGTCTCATAACCCACTATATCATACCACTGCTTCAATAATTTGTCTTCAACTTCCTTTGGTAATATATATATTTTTAACTTGTTCACGATAATGGAAAATGTTATTAATGTATTTTTAAAATTAATAAGTAACGTCAAATTTTTAATGTATTTTTAAAATGTTATTAGTAACGTTATTTAATGTATTTTTTTAAAATTTTTAATGTATTTTTAAAATGTTATTAGTAACGTCAAATTTGTTGATAAGTTTTTTAAAATTTAAATTATTAAGACTTATCATTTCTCTCTATTTTATAATTATCTGCTCACTCTTTTTATAAAATTCTTTTCACTTAACTAATTAATTAATCAAATCGTCCTTTAAAATCTCATAAAGGTTTATCCTATTAATTTATAATAACACTTATTGGTTATTGAATACAAAAAATGAAATTGATTATTTTTAAAATATAAGAATTAAAATTAATTTTGCCCAAAAATAAAAGAACTTAAAATACATTTTCATCCTTAATTTAATCTCCAATTTTCTTAGATCCCAATAAAAATATCCCTAATTATCGAAACATAATTTTCGAAATGTATGAATTTACGGCCATATATAGATTGGTTTTACCTTTAATAAAGATCAGCTAGTTTTAGGTATAATTGGTTGAATAAATTCACTCTTATATATAGAAGAGGGCTAAACTGTACTTTCCGTTCCTAAAATTTCATAACCTCGCGAATTTTATCCATACATAAAAAATATTATAATATAAAGAAAAATCGCTATTAAATTATCTTAATTAAAACAATTAAAAATCATCAAAAAGAATCTTAATTGTGACAATTTCTTTCATACGGAGACAAAAATTGCAAGATAAATTTTGGAAGTAAAATTTATTAAAAAATTAAAAACAAAAGTTGCAACATTTCAAAAATTTGAGGACGCGTGGTTAAACTGCTATTAAATTCTAATATAGGATCAATTAAAAGATTTTATTCTCTTTACATTTCCTTCCTTTTATTACTCTTTCTTAATAATGAAATGTTGAACTCTATTACTTTCTTTCTATTACTTTCTTGTACTTGTCATTTTTTTATCTTAGTTTCTATCTTTCTCAATTTTTTTTTCACATTTCCTTAATTTTATTTTAATTTTATTTGATGATGATCTTAATACTAATCTAAAAATAATTTTAAGAAGAACAAATATTTAAAATTAAAAATAATAATATATTTATCATAAACTTAAATTAAATAAATTATTAAAATCATTAATAAATATGTTCTTATCTTTTTATTTAATTTTAAAGTGAAAATGTTCTTTTTTTTTTATCTTCACTTTGTACTTGACGGTCATTTTTATTTTAACTATTTGATCATTCATTGATTAGAAATATATAAATATTTTAGTGAAAAACGTAAATAAAAATAGAAGAAAAAATAATTTTTTACAAACAAAAATATATAATTTTATCTTTGTTTTTTTTTTAATTTTTTTTATATTTTAATCATAATATTTCTGAAGTACTCAGAAGAGTATATGGATAAGCACTCGAAAAGAGGCATAGAGAAAGTCAAGACTCAAGAGTTAAGGTTTAATGTTTTTGTCCACTTCTATGTGACAAGTTGCTCTCAAGTAACCCATTATAAGTAGTGTGTATGTTCATCTTGTAGTTTCTTTCTTTAGAATAACATTTGAATAGCAATATTCTATGATACTAAGTAGTGCTGTTTAAATCTAATCAATGTCATTTATATAATCTCTATTATCAATTCTATGATACTAAGTAGTGCTGTTTAAATCTAATCAATGTCATTTATATAATCTCTATTATCAATTCTATGAATACGCATGATGAAATTATATGATGATTATTGTTTAAATATGAATTTCTAAAAACGATAATAATTTATTTCCTGAATTTCATATCAATCCAATATGATAATATTATCAACTTACTTATTAATATCATAATTAAGTAACAATTTAAAGTTTAATGATTAAAAATATTTCGTAATTGTGTTATATCCGTACAATAAACATCACCACAAACAAATGCATAATATTTATTTATTTCAATCGCATGACATAAATATTTTTCATATATTTAATAATTAATATTTTAGAACAAAATAAAGATTAAAAATATTATTATTTTAGAACCAAAAGAATATTAATTAATTTAATTAATCCGATTTACATACAAATGCATAGATAGATTTCTCGAAATCAAAAACTCACTGTGTGTGAGATTAACCATCTATGTCATCAAAGCGAAACGCGATTCAACACTGACCCAAACTTTCAAACCAATGGTCAAATGCATGTGCAGTCTCTCGTTTGAAAAATACTAAAGAGCAAATTGAGATAATGATAGGATTTGCCTTAGGGGCGGAGCCACATTGTGGCCCGCGGGGGCAACTGTTCCCCCCCCCCCCCGCAAACTTTTTTTTTTTTTTTTTTTTTTTTATATATATATATATATATATATATATATATATATATATATATGTAATTTTTTAATATATATATATATATATTAATAATAAATTTATATATATATATATATTATTAATAATTTTATTATTAATATATATATTGTTAGATTAAGATGATTAACATCTCTAAAGTTTTGATTATTATAAATCAGACGGAACATCTACAGATAGAATATCAAGTCAGACGCAACGAGCACAGACGGAAGATGACTTCTCAAAATTGAAGTCATTCATCTGTCTCAAGTAAAGTCATCAGACGATAAGCTAAGATGAAAACTCTTAAGACGGAAGAAGTTCATTGTCTGCCAAAGAAGTGAAGCAAAGTATGAGTCACTCGCGCTAAGATTTCAAATTTTAAGAAGTACTCTTAAGAAGTACTTTTTAGAAGCATTCAAGATCAGTGTGAGGATTCACGCCTACATATGCAACTCGAAAAGGTCTTCACCTTTTTCTATCAAATCTCTCAGACAAAGTCGGGAAAAATCTTCAAGACGCTATCTATATCCGTTGCACACGCCATCAATCAATCAAGTGCTCTTTACACCTTTTTGGACTTTGCTTGGAAAACGCTCAACGACTTTCTTCTGTGTCTAACGGATATCTAAAGATTTTGCTTATTTAAAGACTTCACTTATTCAAAGTTCAGTTGGCGAACACGCTTCAATATTCTACCTTATTGTGAATTCGCTCTCTGTTACTTTTGCTCTTCATTTATAAAACCCTTTTTGCGAAGAGGAAACTCTTTTCTTTATAGAACTCTTTCAAATCCACTTGTGTGGTGTTTTAGCCTGAGGAGGCTGGTTATTCAAAGAATACTCTTGTTGTTTAGCATGCGAAAGCTGTGTTCAAAGAATATCGTGTTATAGCCAGAAGTGGCTGGGGGCAAATAATACTTGTAACCCTTTCACAGTTTGTAGTGAAAACTCAGTTGTTACTAGGTAACTGGATGTAGTCTTGCATAGACGAACCAGTATAAAAATACTTGTGTATTTGTGTTATTAAGTATTTGACTAACGGGGATAATTAAACCATAACGTCTGTTTATTAAAATCAACCTTTGAAGATTAAGATTGTTTCGTCTGAACATATTTAAACACACAGACGAAAGAAATTTTTTTTAAGTAACACAATTCAACCCCCCTTCTTGTGTTCTATCTTTTACAGTTTGGTATCAGAGCTCAGTCTCTAAGGGTTGAGCGCTTTACAGCTGCTAGAGGAAAAGATCTAAAATGGAGTCTCAAGGACCTTCATTTTTGTCTGGAGGGTCATCCATGAACAAGCCCCCAGCGTTCTCTGGTGATGACTATCCTTACTGGGCTGATCGGATGGAGATGTACATCAAATCCACCTAGTACAGACTATGGAACATCATAACTCAAGGTGACATCCCTATTGTCAAACCCGAGGTTGAATAGGGAAATGAAGAATACTCAACAACAAAGCCAGATATGCCATCATGTGTGCATTATCAAGGACAGAATACAACAGATTCTGTGCCTACAAAACCGCTAAAGAGCTTTAGGATGCCCTCAAGATTTCATATGAAGGAACTGAGGATGTGCGTATGAGGAAAGCTGCCACTCTTCAAAGAGAATATGAGATGTTCTCAATGAAGAAAGGAGAATCCATTGACATGATGTTTGGAAGATTCCAAACAATATTAAATGGACTCATTGCGCTGGACATTACTTTCACCAAGGCATAAAACAACATGAAGATATTGGATAGTCTTCCTCTTCCATGGGAAGCTATGTCCATTGCCATCTCAATTGGGCGCGATATGAAGACATTAACTCTTGACGAGTTAATAGGAGCCTTGAGAGTACATGAGGTACTTCTGTGTAAGAGAGACAAGATCAAAGTTCAAGAGCCCATAGCTCTTCCAACTGTCAACAACGTGCAGAAGGAGGAAACTCCTAAGAAGGGAAGAAAGAAGAAGCACAAAGTTCTGAAAGCTGACACTATTGAGTCTGATTCGTCTGACGGATCGTCTGATGATGAGATTTCCTTCATGGCCAGACACTTTAAGAAGATGATGATGAAAAAGGGGAGAGGTCAACGCTTTTTCAAGAAGAAGGAAAAAAAGCTCACTGAAAAACCTTCGAGTAAGGAAGAGAGCTTAGAAGTTATCTGCTACGAATGCAGAAAACCTGGACACATGAGATCAGAGTGTCCAAGGTTAAAGAAAAGATGGAATCCTCACAAAGATAAGGGAAAGAAGAGTCTGGTGACTTGGGAAGACCTTGATAGTGAAAGTTCAGAGGAATCCACTGAAGAGGAAGAGACTGCAAATATCTGTCTCATGGCTGGAGATTCTGTCTCATCAGAGGTAATTGAATTTGAAACTTCTTCATCCTCTTCATCTGAGTCTGAGTCAGAATCAGAAGAAATTTCATATGATACACTTTTGGCTAACTCACATTTTATTGCTGAGCAATACAAAGTATGCAAAGCCAAGTTGAAACAAACTTTGGAAGAAAGTGCTACTTTGAGAACTGAAAACGAGTTGCTACAAAAGGAAGTATTAGATGAAAAATCATCTGAGTCTGAAAATGATACGTTTATTTCTGAAATCAAAAGATTGAAGAAAGAAAATGAATCCTTACTCAAAGACTTAACTAAGTTCACTAAGGGATCCTCAATGCTAGAAAATATTTTAAAATATGGGAGGTCTCTGTCTGATAAGAGTGGACTTGGTTATATTGAAGAGTCAGACAAAAAGAAAAACAAATTTGTTTCGTCTGCTCATATAAAGAAGAACAAAAATTACAACAAGGTTCCAAACAACTATATAAAAGATAAAAGAACCTTCAACAAAAAGAAATCTTCTTCTACTAACAAAAGAGGACCCAAAAAGATTTGGGTACCAAAGTCACTTATTATTCCTGTTGCAGACATCCTTAATTGGAAAAGAGAGGACTTCAAGCTGGTACCTGGATAGTGGGTGCTCACGACACATGACGGGAGACCTGTCTATGTTCCAAGACCTCAGACCAAGTAAAGGGTCTGTATCATATGGTTTAGGGAAAGGTAAAATCGTAGGTATTGTGACTGTTGGTAAGACACCCAATCCTCTTATCCAAAATTGTCTTATGTTAAAGGTCTCAACTTCAATCTGCTTAGCATAAGTCAATTTTGTGACAGTGGATATGAAGTAGCTTTTAACTTCGATGAATGTATAGTCAAGAACAAAGACAAATCCATTCTGTTTGTTGGGAAAAGAAGGAATAATCTCTATGAGGTTTGTCTTTCTGACCTTAGTGATCAGAATGTGACATGTTTGATTTCAGCAGATGATGAACGAGATATTTGGCACAAAAAGCTTGGACATTTAAATCTCAAGTATATTTCAAAAATTTCTAAAGAGGATCTTATGAAAGGTTTGCCAAAAATATCTTGGAAATCCAATCGTCTGTGTGAATCTTGTCAGCATGGGAAACAACTCAAAGTATATTTTAAATCAAAAAATGTTGTTTCCACGACAAGACCTCTAGAACTGTTACATATTGATCTCTTTGGACCTACTCAGACTGAAAGTCTTGGAGGAAAGAGATATGGATTTGTGATTGTGGATGATTATACTAGATTCACATGGGTATACTTCCTAGCACATAAACATGAGTCATTCAGTGTCTTTGAAATATTCTGTAAACGTGTTCAAAAAGAAAAAGGAATATGTATTGCGTCTGTTAGGAGCGATCATGGAACAGAATTTGAAAACTTTGAGTTCAATGCCTTTTGTTTTGAAAATGGTATTTTCAACAATTTTTCGTCTCCAAGAACTCCTCAACAAAATGGAGTTGTGGAAAGGAAAAATCGTACCTTACAAGAAATGGCTAGAACTTTGTTGTATGAAAGCTCTCTTCCAAAATATTATTGGGCAGAAGCAATTAATACTTCATGTTATATTCAAAACAGAATATTGATAAGACCAATATTGAATAAGACTCTATATGAACTATGAAAAGGAAGAAGACCCAACATTTTTTACTTCCATTCTTTTGGATGTGAATGTTTCATCTTAAACACTAAGGATTAACTTGGCAAGTTTGATTCAAAAGTGGTGAAGGGATTCTTACTTGGATATTCCAATACATCTAAGGCCTATAGAGTATTTAACTCTAAGACACAAGTTGTAGATGAATCAATTCATGTAAAATTCCAAGATAACTCAAAGGCTGATAAGGAAATATCAGACCTACAAAATTTATTTGATAATTTGCAGATTAACCCTTCTGGTCAAAGTTCAAGTTCAAATGGTCAACCTGGGTCAGACGCAAGAGCTGACACAAGAGAAGACGATAGAAGTACAAACGAACCCTCTTCGTCTGATGCTCACCAACATGATGATCAAGCTCCTATAAGAACGTGGAAGTTTACCTCAAACCACACAGAAGATCTTATCATTGGAGATAGACATCAAGGTGTTCAAACAAGATCAAGACTAAAAGAATCATCTGGCTATGCTCTCGTGTCAAATATAGAGCCCAAGAACATTGAGGAAACTTTACAAGATAATGAATAGATTTTAGCTATGGAAGAAGAGTTGAACCAGTTTACAAGAAATGACGTTTGAACTTTGGTAGAAAGACCAAGAAGCAAAAGCATTATTGGAACAAGATGGGTGTTCAGAAATAAACTTGATGAAGATGGTAAAGTGGTAAGAAACAAAGCAAGATTAGTAGCTCAGGGCTATATTCAACGGGAAGGTATAGATTTCACAGAAACTTTCGCTCTTGTAGCTAGGTTAGAAGCCATTAGAATTCTACTTGCTTTTACTGCTCATAAAAATATCATCTTATATCAAATGGACGTAAAAAATGCTTTTCTAAATGGTTTTATTGAAGAGGAAGTATATGTAAAACAACCTCCTGAATTTGAAAGTTCATCTCAACCAGATCATGTTTTCAAGCTAAAAAAAACACTATATGGTCTTAAACAAGCTCCTCGAGCTTGATATGATAGACTAAGTTCTTTTCTTCTTCAAAATGATTTTTCAAGAGGAAAGGTCGATACTACTCTCTTCAAGAAAAGTGTTTCAAAAGACTTTATTATTATCCAAATATATGTAGATGATATAGTCTTTGGAGCAACTAACGAATCCTTGTGCAAGGATTTCTCTAAGTTAATGCAGGATGAGTTCAAGATGAACGAGAGTTGAAGTTTTTCTTAGGACTTCAAATCAAACAGACGAAACAAGGTATATACATTCATCAACAGAAGTATGCTAAGGAACTTCTAAAGAAGTTCAAAATGAAAAATGCCAAACCAATGAAGACTCTCATGCATTCGTCTGGAGCCAGTCTCAACAAAGACGAATCAGGTAAGACCGTTGATCAGACGATATACAGAGGTATGATTGGATCTCTTCTCTATCTCACTGAAAGTAGACCTGACATTATGTTCAGTGTATGTCTATGTGCACGTTTTTAATCTGATCCTAGAGAATCATATGTGCAAGCTGTTAAACGTATTTTAAGATATCTTATTGGAACCACTAATCTCTCTCTGTTTTATAAGAAAAGTAGTGATTTCATCTAAATGGTTATTGTGATGCTGATTATGTTGTAGATAAAGTGGAGAGGAAAAACACAAGTGGTGGATGTCAATTTCTTGGCTCATCACTAATCTCTTGGTCAAGTAAGAAGCAAAACTCCATTGCACTTTCAACCACTGAAGCAGAATATATTGCTGTAGCTGGGTGTTGCTCACAACTACTTTGGGTAAAACATCAACTTGAGGATTACTCTAGGTTTGAAACCCAAATACCAGTGTTTTGTGATAATACAAGTGCAATTAATCTCAGCAAAAATCCTATTCAACATTCAAAAGCCAAACATATTGAAATCAAATTTCATTTTATAAGAGATTATGTTCAAAAAGGTATTTTCGATATACAGTTTGTTCAAATTGATTTTCAATGGGAAGATATCTTTACAAAAGCTTTAGACGAAACTCGCTTTAATTTCATCAAAGAAAATTTTGGAATTGTTTCTCTAATTGATTAAGTTTTTTCGTCTGAGCATTTCACTTCGTCTGTTCGTTGAGACGAAACATTGCGTTTGATCAAGTTGAATCAGTTTGAGAAAATTCAACAGACGCAAGGTTATTATTTAATTAATTTAAAGTTAAGCGTGCAGGGACAACTTAAAGACAGCATTAAATGTGTCTGTCATTTATTGCACTATTCTAGGACTTTGAAGAGCATGCGCTGCGAATTGCAGAAGTCAAATCAATCATTAAAAGGGCAATGACAGGGCCACGTCAAATCAGGGACGGTTTCAACTTCTTTCGTCTGATGAATTATAACCCTTTTTGTCTTTGATTATAAATACTCTCAAAGTTTACACTTTTACCTCTTACTACACTCTTACTATCTTTGAGTATTTTATTCACACATTCTTCTCTCTTTTCAAAATTAGAACAATGACCGCCAAGAACATCAAAGCAACTGAAGAAACCTTCTTTGCACAAGATCTCTTCTTGCCTAGCAAGTGGATTTCAAGGTCCACCATAGAAGGCATCTCTAACAGGGTATCAAAAATGTTAATACACAATGGCTGGATGGATTTCGCAGAGATGAGAGGTCCATGGTTGATGGAGGCTTACGCGGAGTTCTGGAGCGACGCAAAGGAGTTTAATGATGGTATTGTGGGTACCATTGACAACAAGGAGTATATTATCACAATAGACTCCATTGCTGAAGCTGGAAGCTGCAAAGCTGAAGGACGCTTTTATGGCTCTGACTGGATGAGGTTAGAATCTGAGGAGCATGTAGATAAGATTCTTTATGGGAAGGTTCGTGACCCCGAAGATCTCAAGTTTTTGAGATATGGGAATCTCTATCCCACAGACAGAGTTATCCACAACCTTCTCTACAACATCTTCACACCCAGAATAGGCTCACGAGACAATGTAAGTACTCGTGATAGATTCTGCATCTACTATTGCTTGAGGAAAGCAAGGCTAAGTCTTCTTCATATTATTCTCGACCATTGGATAAATGCGTTGAAGAATAGGAATATTCGTAGGAAGAGCAGTATTCCCTACGCCACTCTCTTCTCCAAAATCATCTTAAACCAAGGTTTTGATGCTACTAGTGTTGTGTGGCATGATGAAGGAAAGGAGGTCAAAGGAAGCACCTTTGCCAAGATGCATCTAAGCCCTAGCTTCCTCCATCACAATAGGAGTGAAGATGAAGTTATTCTTTCTCCTATCACCATAGATCCTCCTCACAGAGCACGCATCAAACGCGCCAAAACCCAAACACAAACCCAAACACCTATTCATCTTCCACCTGTGATTGTATCTGAAGTCCCTTTCGATAATGCTCAAGAAGAGCCTCTTAAAAAGAAGAAGAGGACTATCAGAATAAAACATGTTGTGTCTAAGACGCAGGAGAAGGAGATATCCCTGGATGAAGATGAAGGGGTTAAGAAAACATCTAAGGGTGTAACGTCTGTAAAGATTCTCACAGACGAAGAAAAGCAGAAGAAAGCAGCTGAAGAGAAAGCAAAAGCTAGAGAAATTGCTCTTCAAAAGGCTGCCAAAGGCAAAGAGAAAATGAAGCAGAAGATTGTGTCTGTGATTGTTGGAGAAACAGACGAAGCAAGGCAACTAAAAGAGGCTAAGAGGGTCTGTATGCTGCTTCAAGTTGAAAGAGAAAGAATCTTTCTCGAGAGCATTAAGGGCATTGGATCGTTTGAAGCTGCGTCTGCACCAGCAACTTCACAGGGCATGAATAGTAAAGAAACTGCCCAGATCCAGAAGGACAATTCTCAGTTAGCAGAGGAATTGGAGACTATGCTTAATGAAGAAGCTCCAACTATGGAGAGTTCTGCACCTCCAAGACGAACATATGATAATTGTCTCAGATCCTATTGTTGCGTCTCCTCTCAATGTCGCTTGTGATTAGACGTTAACTGCTGCGTCTGAAGAAACATCCTATCTACAGACGATGGAAATTCCGTCTGAAGTAATAACAATTGAAGATGCATGTTCTTCGTCTGATGAAGAACATGTTATTATAAATAAGATGGATGCACAATGGGTGAGATCTCATGCTGAAGTTTTAAATCCAGAAGATCTTCCACCTAAGCACAAGAGTGACTATTCGTTTCTTAACGAATTAGTCATGAGAAGATTTGCTGAGAGTTCTTGTGCTGAAAGACCAGTTAAGCCTGACTGGATTCTTGGAGATGAGCTTGAAGATATCTCCAATAAGGGTGAATCGTCTGAATCTGCTAAAAATGGTTACTCAGCAGACGATGAAGACGACTTTATAAAAGACACTCCCTATATTGAGTTGAAGAATCCTTATCAGTACAGAGGTAAGAAAGGATTCCAACTTGGGAGGTTTGTCAACCCTCTTATTTATCACAAACCCCTGATGCTAGTGGACTTCAAAGAAGATCTCATTTATACTCCTGAAGAGCAACGCGAATGGCTGAAGTGTCTGCCGTGGGAAAAACTGGCCTCCTTAGACATTAAAGGTTTAGAAGAAATAAACAAGTACAAGGATCATCTAGCTGAGTCGGTGATTGAAGGACCAGCTCTTGGCTATGAACCCCACATTCCCCTCAGAGAGAATGTCGAGTGGAAGGTTCGGCTTGAACCCAATGCCCCTGCATTTCACCATTGCAAGTTTGGAGATCCCAGCTCCACCATTTATGAGCCAAAAGAGTACTGTCATTGACATTTGTACGCCATTGATGGCCATGATCCTGTACCCTTCATAATTCCAATGAACCAAACAGAGTATGTAGGTCTAGGACATACTCTTGGAATTGTTCTCCCTTGGACAAGACCGCATTGTGCAGGTATCTGTCCACGATACTCCATCCTCCTCCATGAATATGAAGACCCCGAAGAATTTGCTCATGCTTTGCCTGAAGATTACAACATAGCTTTCAGGCTGATGGCAAATGTGTATAGAAAGGAAGAAAAAACTAGATTGGCTTCCTTCTATCACATTGAAAGAAGAGCAAAGAAGGAGTCGAGACACTATCCCTTCATGATGGGATCTCAATTCTCTTCTCTCGTTTCCAACGTCACCAAGTTCTTCGTTGTCTTAGACCGAAAACGACCTTGCTTGGTCAAGTTTTTGGCTAAAAGAAAGGAGAAGAAGACTTCGTCTGTCCCCAAAACTTTCAAGTTTACAAGGCACATCCCCAAGAGACTTCCGTCTGCTGCATACTTGCATCTCAAATCCATTCAAGCCAAAGCCTCAAGACCTATCAATCCCAAAATTCAAAGGTTGATAGAAGATCATGAAATTACTTCTGCCTTTTGCTCTGAAACCTCATTTGATGAAGATTCCACGATCTGTGGCAAGGTGTTTCTTGGAGAAGCTTTCGCTTATACACATCCGTCTGAGGAACATCCAGATCTTGAGCTCTCTGTTCCCAACAGAGTGTTCACTTGGCAATGGAAGAGAGACTACACTGCATATCTCACGCTTCCTTTTTTCACTCTGCGATTGTTGAGGACTCCAACTGTGTTCATTGAAGATAATGAATTTGTTCCTATTGTTGAAGAGCCTCAAACGCCTCTTGTGGAGAATGATGACAACGTAGAGGTTACTGTGGTTGAGAGTGAAGTTATGAACGCTGATGAGTATCATACTCTGAAGCGTAAGTATGATGCATTGAAGGAAAATTGCGAGCATCTGAAGAAGAAGAACAAAGAGCTTGAGGACAATCAAGCCTCTCTCACTTCTGAGATGCAACAACTGAGGGAGATCGTCATGGGGCTTGTCCAACAGAAGCCTAAACCCTCCTCTTGAAGCTTTTGATGATTCTCAGCCCAAGGGGGAGAATATCTTAAAGGAAGAAAAGGTGATGGATGCTAAGCTAAGGGGGAGCCTTCGTCTGAGGGGTTGTTAGCATAGAAGGGGAGATAATTTTTTTTATTTATTCTTTATTAATTTGTATAGCTTTATACATGTATTCTTAGAGCTTTTATTTTCTGTATACCTTGTAATACTATACATAGTTTACATCACATTGATGTAACGATTCTTATAAAGATGTATTGATTCAGAAAACACCGTCTTGATGTAAATCTGACTTATGTTTAAATTGTTTAGCTAATCTTGTCTTATGTAGATGTTTCCTTGGAGAAAGTTATTAGTATGGTTTGTAATCATCAAAAAGGGGGAGATTGTTAGATCAAGATGATTAACATCTCTAAAATTTTGATTATTACAAGTCAGACGGAACATCTACAGACGGAATATCAAGTCAGACGCAACGAGCACAAACAGAAGATGACTCCTCAAAATTGAAGTCATTCGTCTGTCTCAAGTAAAGTCATCAGACGATAGGCTAAGACGAAAACTCTTAAGACTGAAGAAGTTCATCGTCTGCCAAAGAAGTGAAGCAAAGTATGAGTCACTCGCGCCAAGATTTCAAATCTTAAGAAGTACTCTTTAGAAGCATCCAAGATCAGTATGAGGATTCACGCCTACATATGGAACTCAAAAAGGTCTTCACCTTTTTCTATCAAATCTCTGTACAAGTCAGAAAAAGTACTGTGCACGCTATCTATATTCGCTACACATGTCATCAATCAATTAAGTGCTCTCTGACACCTTTTTGGACTTTGCTTGGAAAACGCTTAACGACTTTCTTCTGTGTCTAACGGATATCTGAAGATTTTGCCTATTTAAAGACTTCACTTCTTCAAAGTTCAGTTGGCGAACACGCTTCATTATTCTATTTTATTGTGAATTCGCTCTCTGTTATTTTTGCTCTTCATTCATAAAACCCTCTCTACGAAGATGAAACTTTTTTTTTATAGAACTCTTTCAAATCCATTTGTGTGGTGTTTTAGCCTGAGGAGACTGGTTATTCAAATAATACCCTTGTTGTTTAGCCTGCGAAGGCTGTGTTCAAAGAATATCGTGTTATAGCCGAGAGAGTATGACCGGGGGCAAATAATACTTGTAACCCTTTCACTAGCTTTGTAGTGAAAACTCGCTTGTTATTGGAGTAGCGGACGTAGTCTTGCATAGACGAACCAGTATAAAAATACTTTTGTATTTGTGTTATTAAGTATTTGACTAACGGGGATAATTAAATCATAACATCTATTTATTAAAATCAACCTTTGAAGATTAAAATTGTTTCGTCTAAACATATTTAAACACACAGACGAAAGAAATTTTTTTTAAGTAACACAATTCAACCCCTTTCTTGTGTTTTATCTTTTAGATATATATATATATATATATAAATTTATTATATATATATATATTAGTAATAAATTTATATATATTAATATTAAATATATATATATATATATTAATAATAACTTTATATATATTAATTTATATATATTATATAAATTTATTTATACTAATAATAAATTTATATATATTAATAATAAATTTTAATATTTTTCAAATTTATTTTAATCTTAAAAAAAATTATTGTGTAATTAATAAATTGTGTCCAACTAATTTAAAAAAATTAAAATTAAAAAAGTAAAATTAAAATTAAAATATTAATGAAAATTTTTTAAAAAAAAATTTGCCCCTCTCACACTATTTTTCTGGCTCCGCCTCTACAATTCTACTCCTACTCTCATTTCACCTTTTATTTTGATACATTTCTAAAAAGTTCACATTAAACAAGATTGAGGTCAATAGTATGGATTATAAATATATTTTTTCCAAACTAATTGCCTTTTAAAAATAAAATTGTGAGGTCCACAAAAACTAAAATAGACAACAGTTTAAGTGTAATGTTCTTAAGAGCATGCTTGTTATTCAATTCAATTATTTAAATAGGGGATTTTTTTTATTAATGTGGGACAACTTCTTTCTTAGAAATTAAATTTTGAAAAGAATATCCAAAATAGGATAAATCGTAATACAAAATACAATTTAACGGACATACAACTTTTAATTTATTTTGTTTAAGTCGTGAATGTATACACTTGTGTTAATATTAATGATAAATTATTTAGATAATTGAATATTCAAAAATTAATAATGAAATCATAAATTAAAAAATATAAAAAAGTGTTAATTTATATAATGTTGTAAAAATAATAATAAAATAACTATTCAAATAACAAGTAAAATCATAAAATAAAAATTATTAAAAAAAAAAGTGGAAGTACTGTATTGAGCCTAGCTAATTTAGGAAATGAAATATGTTTAGCCAGTTTCCAAAAATATAGCTTAAATAACAGACCATGCATGATGCATGTATCTCACTTGCATATATTCCTTTTACATTGAATATGAAAGTACAACAACCTGATAAAATTTACACATCATATATCGCCATTTAAGTTTGAATTGAATCAAGAAACCTTTGAAATTTGAATGAAATTAAATAAAATAACCCTTCAAATTGATTAATGTATACGTCCATTCACTTTAAATGAGATAAAACAGTTCTTTAATTAATTTAAGCGAATCAACACACAACTTTTGTTCTTTTTGGAAAACTTTCATTTTCTTTAAAATAGTCACCTAAAAAGGTCTTTATCTATCTTATTATTTTTTTAAAAAAGGAACTATTTCTGAAAAATAAAATGGTTCCTAAACAATGCACTTTAGTATAGTCCACAACTCATATATTGAAGGTCAGAAGTACACGCGGTGAACATGCACGACTCAATTGTATGAATAGATACTAATTATTAGATAGTTTACTAATATCTACCAATAAATTGCTTCATGATTCCTGAACTATACATGTCAACTCTTGTCTTCTCTTAACTCGTGGTTTTATTGTGGTAAGTTTAGGACGACACATTCCTCCCCCCAATTCACCACATACATGCATACATTAAAGAAAACAAAATAATGCAGTTGCCGACAATATATGTTCCCACACTTTACACGTGACGTACGTGTATAGTTAGTTTCTTTCTGAATTATCGTTCTGAATAAGTTAATAAATTATATTTTGCAAATATTTTCAGAAAATAATAACTTATTAATTTATTTTAAAATTAGTGTAAGTTAGTATAGCCTTCAAGTATTTATTAATTTATATTTATTTGTTTTAAAAGGACTAAGTAAATTAAAGAAAATCTTAATTATAATATGATGATTTATTTTTTTAAAAAAGATAAATAGTTATAAATAGATATGCCGGCCCAATCATGTTTTATAGTCTGATCTAGATATGATATACTGTCTTTTTTAAAAGTTTAGCTTGACTGTTAATGTATTTAAAGTTTCATCTTTTTTTAATAACAATCTATTTTTATTGAAGCATGTACATAGAATAATAGACAATTTTAAATCCATCAACAGATCAAATTTTAAACTATGATAAATCATTGTTAATTAACTGTTACTTAATATTACGAGTACTAATTCCTTATTTACGAAAGATATTAATCATGAGTACTAATTTCTCATGTACGAAAGATATTAGTCATTGTATCTTTTAAGTAAATATATATATATATATATATATATATATATAGATTTATATATTAATTATTTATAATATTTAAATAATAAATATGCTGAACTAGATAATTTTTTATTATCATTTGAAGAATTTTGTTAAATGAATATTTTTAAAAGATTAAACTTAACATTGAGTTTCCTATTAATTGTTTGTCTTACTTTGATCCCCTAAATATAAGTAACTGAACTCAAAATAAAAGACAAAATTATAATTTATATTCTTATTAATAAGAATTTTTACGTTATGTTTAAATATTTTAAAATGATTTATTTGTTAATTATTAATGAATTTAAATTATTGAAAGAAAATAGTTTTAATTTATAAATTTTCATTCATAAAAAATTAGAAAGAAAAAAATATTTACTTGTCAGTAAAAAATTGATTATTTTAATATAATTTTGATAAAAATTTACTATTGCTTATTAAAAATTTATTAATATTTTTTATGTATTTTACATAAATCTTTTTCTGAATAATAAATTTATTTTTCTTAAAAAGATTAAAAGTAAATTTTTCACCTTTTTTTATTTGATAAAAAATGATTGAATGTATAGAAATTAATATATATTTTTTTTATGTATTTTACATAAATTCTGTTCTGAATAATAAATTTATTTTTCATAAAAAGATTAAAAGTAAATTTTTCACCTTTTTTTATTTGATAAAAAATGATTGAATGTATAGAAATTAATATATATATATATATATATATATTAAGAAAGTAAATAATTTTTTTTCATGGTTTAAATTAATATATATATATATATACACACATTAATATAATAAAAAATAGTTAAAAAATTAATATTAAAAATAATATTATCAATAAAAAATTATTTATATATTATATTTAATATATATATATATTAATTTTAATACTTTTTATCCCTTTAAATTTTGATTCCAAGATGGTGCGGATCTTGAATTTTGCAAGCCAAAGAACATAAATAATTAGTCATGTAACAATAGTGTAAATAATGAATCCAAAGGTGAGTCCGAACATATGCAGTGATTTTCATAAGTGCTAATTACATTTACTGAAGGAACATAAATTATTCTAAAAGGACAAAATTAATAAATAACTAGTCCTGTATAGCCGTAACAGCTAATTTTATCTAATCAAGAATCTTCTTTGAAGAATATTTTGAGGGATACAGGTTGGCTTTTGCCCCCAAGAAAGAATTATTTGATGCTGCAGTATGTTATCTCAATTCTATCTCTATATAATAATTATTAAAAATTTATCTTATGAAAAATTCAATAATACTATAATATATATGATATAAAAATTATAAAGATCATTGATGAATAATAGCTTAGGACCAGTACGTAGTAATAGAACCTGTGTGCTGTAACGCTAGGTGTGAGTGTGATGATAAAGAATGTGCAAATCGAGTCCTGGTGATGAATCTGTTCCTTTTTTGGATTTTCATTGCAATCAAGGTTTTACTACAGCAGGATTTTGATTATTGTGATAATGCTGCAGGGTCAGAGGTTTGTTGTTGCAGGGTATAATGCAATAGATCCACGAGTCAAAAAATAAATTTTGAGGTGAAGTATTTTTAAGTTTATTAATATTTTATAAAATGTATTTATTAATATTTCTAAATATATTTATACATGTAAAGTGAATTATAGATTTTTTAAAAACTACTTTTTTCTTTATGAACTTTACAAAAAAAAGTATAAATTTATAATTATAAAGTGTTAAGTGATTTTTTTTAAGAAAATTAAAATAAGAATTTTAGTTACTTTATTCTTATATTAACTCTCATAGTTTCAGTAGCTTGTATTATTTGAATACATCTGGTGATCCTCACATTGATAAATTTTCATTTTGCTGATAAAAAGGAAAAATGTCAACACTTAATGTCGGTTCCATGATGCTAAAAGCTCTCGTGACATATTTTAAACAACATATTCTAATTTGAGGAATCTATTATGATAAGATATATTAGTGTTGGGCAAGTCAAATTTAGCCGGAATATATATTAATTTTGTGGTGCACGTGCAACGCACAATACATTTGTGATCCTAACAGATTACTGTTGTTGCGATGCAGAACAAAACTAATTTGCAAGAGCTCCACGTTTTTGTATATGTTAAGATTAATTACTCTCATTGTATACAGTTTTTTTTTTTTTTTCTTAACAGACATGTCTGGTTGAAAGTTATGTAATGTATGTTTGTTTTATACTCTTCGTACTTTCCAATACACGTTCAAAGCCAATTCTTCTCTCACAATGTTTCATACGCATTGTTCTTTTCATCACACGTTCAACAGTGTTTCAAACACACCCATAGTTGTCCATCAGTTCACCCCATATACTACTAAAATTACTTGGGTTTATACCACACCGCGTATATATGAAATTTTTTACACCACACCCGTATTTTTTATTGTGTAGAGTAAAAATTATAAGATGAAATTACACCTTTTTTTTTACACCGCCCAAAGAGATAACGAATGTACGCAACATTTTACTACAGGGTTTGAATTCTCTCAGAGTTGTTGAGCAAGATCATACGATTGTGTAAATTAAGCATTATACACCACTCTAATGAAATGTAATCAATGAATAGAGTCTTACTTAACAATATATATATATATATATATATAAATAAATATAAATATCTTTCTCTTTTCCAACATGACTCACCGTCAATCCAATGTCACATAAATATTTGTTCAGAACTAGACAAACATATCCAATAAAAATATGGTGACGTTCTCAACCATATGCAGATTTTTTTCCCCTTATTTTGAAAAAGTTCTATTAAGCTACTTACCACGTTGAATTTAAATGTACTTTAGGACTAAAAGACAGTCAGACAAAGTAGCTAGGAGTACACGCTTGAAATTATCAGCGCGAGAAAGTTCAAAGGGAAATGCACTTTAATCAGTGTCATGCTGTTAGTACAGCAAATATATTAGGCAAATCCCCACGTTTTATTTGACAATAAAAATAATCGTGTGGATGAGATGTACACTTATACAGGTAGACAAGGAGAGAGCAATAACTTAGAAAATTTGAAAAAATAAAAGATGACGGGCGAATTAACATTATTAAAATATTTTTCTTATTTAGTAAACAAATGTAATATGCAGACAACTAATTATAAAATATGAAAAAAAATAAATATTTATATATATATAAAATATAAAGAGAGAGAAATACACAAATTAATAAAATTGTTAAAATAATAATGTTTATACTGTTATGTACAGCTACAACCTAGTTCTCCGTTCGTACTATTATATTATAATTATAGTATTATTAAAATTAAAGCACCTAGTGCTCGTGTGAGATTTCAATAAAGTTTGGTGTATATAAACCAAAGAGAGTTCGCAGTTCAAGCTTTCAACATATCCAAAACAAGATATTTAGTTTGGGTTTTTGAAGCTGAAGGAGGAGTAGTCATAAAAATGGGAAGAGCTCCATGCTGTGAGAAAATGGGGTTGAAGAGAGGGCCATGGACTCCAGAAGAAGATCTGATACTAATCAATTACATTAACAGTCATGGCCATGCTAATTGGCGTGCACTGCCAAAACTAGCTGGTACTTGTTAAGAAAATAGCATAAGATATTTAATTCAATTATATAACCAAAGTTCGTTTCTCTTAATTTTCTGTTTTTGATGAACAGGTTTGTTAAGGTGTGGAAAGAGTTGTAGACTCCGGTGGATAAATTATCTGAGACCTGACATCAAACGGGGAAACTTTACCAAAGAAGAAGAGGACACTATAATCAGTTTGCATGAAACGCTGGGAAACAGGTAAACTAATATTATATTTTCATCCTTAGCTAGCATATGCACCATTTCATATTATTTCTAGCTAGTAAAGATAATTTAATCCATCTTAATTAATTAACTTCAACTTAATGGGAAGAATATCCATTAATTTTACCGTAAATCAAAGCAAGGATTCCCGGAATATCTTCATTTCTATATGTTGGGTCGTTTTCTATTCTCTACCATGAAACTGACGGAGGAGCAGATGCATGTGACTTCATAAATTAATTCAACTCTTTGCTAGTATACAAATGCATATCAAATTCTTTCTCAGCAACCTCGTTTTTTTTCTTTACTATTATTATTATTAAAAAAAGAGAGAATAGTTTAGTTACTGTTCTTTTTTCGGATATAATGATTAGGGCCCACGAGCACTTTGATGATTTCTTATTTTTTAAGGGAAACAAAATCATAACTGTTGGATATGTCGGGCAGCAAATATTCTCTCTTTTGCCGCAACATTTTCACGTGTTTTTTTTTTTTAATTTTGTTTTTTAAGAAAAAGAAACGCATCAACTATGGTTGTTACTGTTATTGTGACTTGGAGTGTGTTCATATTCCATGTTTCATTTATTTAATGATGAATATATATTTTGAACATGATGATGTACACTAACGTTGTGATAACAAATAATTGCGTGTAGATGGTCAGCGATTGCATCGAGGTTACCAGGTAGAACGGACAACGAGATAAAAAACGTGTGGCACACCCACTTGAAGAAGAGACTACCACAAAATGAACAACAAAACCACCACAACACAAAAAGTAGCAAAAAACAAGCAAAGTTGGATGATGTGGTCTCTGGTTCAAAATCCAACCAGGACACAAAACTAGAACAACAACGACAAGACCCCGTGATGAATTTCCCCATTATTCATGCATCATCATCATCCAAAGAAGAAGAGAACATAGAGGAGATGCCACTATCTCCTGATCCACAATGTTCTAGCGATATGTCCTCCCTCACCACTACTAGTGACAACAATAGTACTAGCACTATTAATAACCACGATGACATGTTATTAAATGTTAATGATGATATTAAAACGCCGGAGAATAATCTTGCATTGGATGAAGATTTCTGGTCGCAAGTGTTGTCCTCTGATGATTCATGTGAGACAGGTGGATTTCCGGATATTGCTGTTGACTTTGATCCGTTTCAACCAATAGTTAACGAACAAGGGGGCGATGGCATGGATTTTTGGTGCAATGTTTATGCCAGAGCAGAGGAATTCACACAGTTATTGGAATTGTGATGTTAACTATATTATTGTTCTTAAATAGTGACCAACCCTTTTTATTTCTTTCAAACTATATATTTGAGTAGGATGATAAAGCTTTGCCGGCAACCATCTACGTACATATCTAAGACCTAACTACAAAGATTTACGTTGATTAAGAGATCAAGTCCTTTCATAATCATTGGCAAACAAAATTTGGTGTTTTTGTTCGTTCAATTGTTTGGATTTGAATTAATTGATGTAATCCTAGTTGCGTAGGTGATTAGAAATTAATAAATTGTGTCCATTGATGATTGTTACTGGACGTGAATACGTTTTTACCAAAAGCGTCTTTTGTAGCAAATTAATAACATTTATTGTTGCTTAATCCTTATGGACGTTTGGATACTATATATGTCTCTTTTATGTATGAGTTGTATAGAATAGCTGATTTGGTTCCATTTACACTCACAACAGAAAAATCATACGCTTCAATATATTTGTAAAATAATATTTTTATTTCTATTGTATTTGAACACAATTTGATATTATAATTTTTAATAAAGGAATTAATGATGCTAAATAAAGATTAAGTAAAAATATTTGGCCCTTTTTTCTATTTTGTTCCTTTTATTTTTATCATATCTGTTAATTTCAAGTCATTTTTATTGAATGTTTTGAATTTTGTAAAAAAAAATGAACTATTTTTTAATCAAACATCTTTACTTTATATATATATATATATAATTAATGTGTTCAGAGCTTTTTTTTTTTTTCCAAATTAACAAGTTTTACAATTATCCAATTAAAATGGTAAAATGAGGAGGAATGATCATGTGATCAGATAAAACTTGAAATATCTCACCTTTTCTCTTTTTCTATTAGAATTTATAGCTTTTACGCAATCAAAATAACTCTTCGTTGTCCCCTCCCTTTAATTATTTGTAATAATAACGCCGACACCATCTTCATTTGAACATACTACATCCAAAAAGAAACATCGTATTCGTAGTCATATCTTATGAAGATTTGGAGTTATCGATCTATCCGATTGAAAAACTAGGATTTCTGGCTTATATCATTTGTAAAGGAAAAGATGCAATGCTATTGTACATATAAAAAGAATTAAAAATAACAATGATATGTGTCACTTTCATACGGATGAAGTCGGTGAGAAACATTAAAATCACTTGTTTTTCTTTTTTTACAACTTGTTGAAATTTCCTGAAAGAAAATATGTTAAAATACTACCTCTTGACATAAAGTCAAAAAGATACAACACAATTATTTTTTTATAATAATTTTTTTTCCTTAGGTGTCACGACATTTTCATTTTTTTTGTTCAATGTTACAAATCGACAACAAACAAGAAAAATGTGTTCCACAAAAAAGCCCAACGTATAGTAATATTGGAAAGCCCACAAATCCCAGATAAGGGACATTGTATTGCACGCACTATTCTCTTTATATCACTTTTAATTCCTTTTTGCAACATAAAATTTCAATGATATCTTTTATTTGTGTTTGCTTTTATCATTTAGCAAATTAAATTCCAGAAATACATGAAATAATAGAAAAATTATAGATTAAATAACACAAATATAACTTTATAACTTTTTAAGTGTTATATAATATATCATGTTAATTATTCGTTACACGTTATTTGATTATTGTTCACTTCACCTCTCTTTCAAAAACTAATTTTCAGAACTTCATGTTTTTAAGTTTCGGAAAAGTTTTTGAAACATAGTTTTCTCCCTGATGAGTGGGGTATTCCTAGGGTGTTCAAACATAGTTTGGCCTATGGTTTGATTTGATCTTTTCCTTAAAATTCATTCGAATTAAATAAAAAAACTAAATACAATTTGGTTTGGTTTTTAAAATTATGAAATCTAAATAGTTTGGTTTTGATTAGTTTTTGTTAGGGTAAGTATTAAAAAATATAAATATATTGAAATATTATTAAAATATAATTCAATTATATAAGTTACAGTCAAATTGTAAAGTATATAAAGAAAAATAACTATAAAATAAAATTGATTTATAATTATATAATTAAAAATGTGAACTAAATAAATAATTAATATTAATTAAAAACAATATGTAAAACACAGAATTATTAATTTATTAAGTTGACAAATATATGAGATATAATCATGTAAAATTATAGCTGTGAAAATGGACATGACATGGTGGTTGCATGGGTCATCGTCAAAATATATACATTAAACATGTCATAGTATTAAAAACGATTATAATTTTATTTTTCTTTATAATATTTAAATATAAAAAAAAATAGACCAATTTAGTTCGTTAACCAATACCAACAAACTAAATAAAATACAACTCATTTCATAGATGGGTTAATGACTTGACTCATTTTTAACTACTTGTTTGGCAGACCAGTGTTGATGGGGAGTGACCTGACTCACTTGATAGCTCTCTATCAAACATAATAATAATTAGATAAATTTAAATACGTAGTTTGGTTTGATTTAGGTTTGAAATTAAATCGAATCAAATCGTGCAATTTAGTGAAAATTTAATCCAAATATATACAGATTGATTTAGTTTTCAATTTTTTTCTTTGATTTGGATTTCCACACTTGAACACCTCATATATTCCTTAGCCGGGAGTTAAAAACTAATCTGTCAAAATATAAAGATTGATTTAAGAACTTCTCTCAATAAATATTTCTCTACAGTTAAAACTACCGGAAATAAGCTTCCAGAACAGTGTTAGTCTTCCTTTTTAGTTGAATTGCAGTGTTCACCTTGGGTGATGAGATTGGATTGGTAGAGAAGGTTCATTGGTTTGATGATGTCTTGGCTTTGATTCATGGGTGATTGGTTCATGATTGCTTTGATCCATTTCATTACTTGTGCTAGATTGTTCGATTGAAACATGATTGGCATGGGAGGCACCGTTCTTGTATGCATTTGTAAGTATTGAAGAGTTACATGCACAATTTGATTTTATTTACATTTTATTAATAAGTAATTGTGTTTTCAAGCTCTGACTAAAGACATCACAATTCATAAGAAGCATTATAAGCAATTAGTATTTTTTTAATCAGTTACCTACCATGTCATAGTTGCATGACTAACAAAATCAAAGATTTAAATAAGACTTATTTTGTTTCTAATGGTCTTGTTTAAATTTTTAACTACAAGGAGCTTTTAATCTAAAAAATAGGTTAAACACAACTATTGTGTCACAAAATTTGTATCATACTAGTGAGACTATGTTATCTGGCTTAAAGCAATGGCCATGGACACACTTCGGCGAAAAAATTGAGAATGATATATTGCATGAAGTTTTTTTAGCAACAAGGCAAGTTCTTTTCGTGGCAAAAGGAAGACAAATAAGTTATGTTTCCAAAGTTTAGGGATGTTATACAACCATTCGTTTAGTATCTGATTGGATCCGAAATAATGAACAAAAAATCCTAAGATCCTGAACATCAACAATCTTTATCAACAATTTAGCATATATATACTTTTTATTACACTACAACTTCACTTAAATCCTAGTCTTTAGCAACAATAGAATAGAGACAGAGTATAGCTACAAATTTCTTGCTAACATCTCTTGTGCTGCCATCTCTTGTCTGAATCTAGCAATGAACTCCTCAGCTCTTTCATCTATTCCATGCATAAGGGGTGAGGCTAAAGCCAGTGATTCCCACATATCATCTGATGCAGAAGATCCACTTCCCTTTGTTGTTCCTTCTTCCCCACAAAGCTTTACACTTTGTGGTTTGTGTGCTGTTTGTTGCTTCAAATGCCCCACCAAGTCACATGAAGGCTCTCTAAAGAGCTTATCAATATACACTGGCGCAGGCTTCTTGTGGAAACCCAAAATGAAGCTTCTGAATGTGGCTAACCTTTTGTGGCGAAAACGTTTGGTAACAAGGAACTTAGGAGGGGCCTTTGTAACTGATTTAGTGCAAGATTTTGAATGCTTTCTGTGTTTCTTCATGGCTTTTGATTTGGACCTATGAAGTTTACCAAGGGTGGAAGTGAAACTCTTCCATGCCTTTCTAGCAGGTGGAAGCCTTAGCCTTAACTTTAGGCTTATGCAGGACTTCATGGATTGGAAGAGAGAACAATGCTTCAAATCACAAGTGGAAGGGATAGGTGGGTTAATTTCAAGTTCAAATGGAAACTTTGGTGCTTTATAACAAACGTGGATTAGAATTAGATTCCTTTTTTTTCATAGTCATGTTTCAGAATAGTATACTATTGTGTTCATATTAATATTATTAGATGGCTTAGTTATTACGCGATGAATATTTTTGACAATAGGAGCATAAAGCTGCGGTATGTAAAGGCTGCTAAATTCTCCTGTACAAACGGACTACTTTGCTTAATTATTAAGCTGACAGTAATAATATTAACTTAAAACTTGAATCTACTCGTTTTCGTAGAAAAATATTTATAATATATAAATAATATATGCTTTATGAGGTTTACAAGACTCTTTGTTTACTATGAGACACGACTCTTACGAGACCGAGTAGCGTATTTCAGAAAATGTGTGATCTGCATATCAATGCATATTAAACATTGAGTTTATAGGAGGTATAAATGTGAATTCGAATGAATTTTACAAATTTTATTATTAAAAATTAATAAATTTATTATATATAATAAATTGTGATTTTACAGTATGTATTTCTTTTTCTTAAACATTAGTTGAAAGTGAGATGCGGAGGTTGTTTAGAATATTTTCGAGTCCACACCACACTTGTATGTACCGAATATTATCGTAAGGTTTATCAAAGATAAAATAAATACAGGAATATTATGGTAAGGTTGATACAATCTAAAACGAATAATTTGGGGTCGTAGAAATCTCACGATGTATGGCATTCTCTGTTCTAGCTGTTTTCATTTCCTTCGATCCCTACTCATAATCATGATATGTATTAACTGCAATTAAAGTATTGATCTAATGCGTAGTATTTTTTCTTGTTTAAAAATTGTAATGGAAAAATATTAGTCTTGTTCAGAAGTGTAATATGGTCCGTGTCAATTCTTCAAATGTGGTTTATATATCTACTAAATGTTTTTATGTCTTTACTTTCTTAAATGTTAATTGTCTCTAAAATAAAATCTAATATGGTATTAGAATTTAATTCCTTACTTGCTTAAATTGACAAACTCTAGAGGAAGGGGATATTGAAAAGTTTCACATCCCCTGCACAATTCTTCGCTTAATCCCATCTTGGTAAATAAACTATTGTTCTAATAGTCTTGCTTAAATCTTCAAATCTTTTAAAATTTTATCTTTACATCATTAAATAGTTGATAGATAATGATTAGCAACACATCCATAAAAAACACCTACTTTTCTAAGAAGTTGAACATTGGATAATACCTGGTAAAAACCTTTTTCAGAAAAAACCCAATTTTTTTTTTACAAAATTAAAACACATGTATAGAAAAGTATGAGAACAGGAAAGTAACAACACAAATTCACAAATTAAAATCAAATTATGGGATGAAAGCACTTACAAATTCAAAATTGAGAAGAAAAAAAAAAAAGAAGAAAAATTAGGCAAAGTGTTCCATTTCACAATGTCCCACTTTGCAAGATCTCCTGGCCGTACATAGTGAGCACCAACTATGCAATTCCTAGTCGATCTCCGCCTTGTTCCCTGATGTCATTCCTCCTTCAACCAAGTTCTTGTGGTTGTTATCATCGCCACTTTCAAATCTCTGATTATTATTGTTCACTACTGATTTGACATCAACATACCATTGACTCTGGAGCAAGCAATAAAGCATCCGACCTGAGTCCATTTGCCTGAAATCGAAGGCCCCAACGTGTGGGCCTAGGGTTTGTGGAAATGAAGAAGATTAAACTATTGTGTTGATTAAATAAAAGGAGGGGTAGTGCTTGATTTCCTCTAGTGTGACCATGGTGCCCAGTCTAGGTTAGAAGAAGACAAAAAACTTCTAGAAAGAGAAGATAATATTTCTAGCCGTTAAAAGCCGCTATATATGATTTTTAACCGTGTCACAGGATGATATTTATACATACGATCAAAAATAACGAAAAGGAACTAAAATATGACAAAATATTATTCTGAGTAATACAGCTAAGAAAGAAATAGCGGACTAAAATCTTAATTTACCTTGAAAAAATTATCAAAATAGTCTATGTACAATATAAGAACATGATGCCTTTTCTCTTCATGTTGTGTGATATTAGTATTTGTATTATCCAAATTTTATATATTTATTTTTCAATTTTGTATATAATGAGGTCCATTTAGTGTTCTAGATAGAACACTATAGAGTAGAATAAAAAGATAAGACACTCCTGAATAAAAATAGGATTATTTTAGGTAAATTCTGGATGGTCAAGATAAATTTGGCTTGAGATTTTTGAGTGACGAGAGGGGTTAATCCCTCCCTTGTGTGGGTGTGTTTTCTTAATTCTTGATTAGTCCTTTTTTTTCATTAGTCCATGGTATTTATAGATTCAGTATTAGGATTCTATCTTTATGGATCTCGTAAAGATAGTTGTATAAGTCCATAAGTTTTCTTTTTTCAGGAATTAGTTAGAGGCCGAAGAGGGATAATTATTCGAGCTCGGCCCAGATCAGCCAAGTACAAGAATAAAATTTAATTTTATTCAATGTTTAATATATATCAAGATACAAACTAAGTAATAATAAAAAGTGACGTGACAATGACAACAAGAACAATAATAATAACGATAATGGTAATATTAGTAGAGAGGTGATGACTCTTATTGTAAAAACAATAGTAATACTGACAATAATGATATCATAATAATTGACAATAAGAAAGATAGTTATTATAAAGATGACGACAATAATAGTGACAATAATAATACAAGTGATGAACAATTATAACATTTATAAATATGATGAAGTGATGATGATAATTATTATAATAAAAATAATGATGAGATAATGGTGATAATAATAATAGTAGAAATAATAAGTATTAATTTCTTAAAGATTTTATTTATAAAACTTTCACTTTGAAGAAATTATTAAAAATTTACTAACTCCTTGTAAAGTAGATGAAAATAGCTTATAAAAAATGAATCTAGTAGAACAAATGATTGCCTAATCCCTTATATGTCTCCCGATTTTGATTGCCTAATCCCTCCAATATGTCTCCCGATTTTAGGAGGAAGAAGAATGTAATAAAAACAATTTTTGAAAGTATACTTAGTAAAGTGTAAGGAAAAAAATTATTGAAAATATTCACCGGAATAAGGAGAAGTAGTCCCTAAACTTTTACAAATAAAAATAAAAAATATTTTAATATTCTCGTCATCATGAAACCTAACTATTTAGTTATTCTAAAGATTGGTTTAAATTACTTTTTTATTATTCTAACAAAGTAATAAGATGTTTCTACTGCGTAAAGGCCTACGCCCAGAATTTGAATTCATATAATTATTATCCAAATCTTTTTAATGAAATGACTCGTCGACATATAAAATTACGACGTAATTTTCATTAGAATTTAACTTCATACTAACACGCCACCTACAACTAATTGACTCGTAATTCTACATGGTCTCATACTAACACGCCACCTACAACTAATTGACTCGTAATTCTACATGGTCTATAAAACTTATGTTTTTTTTTTTAAAATTAGTAATCATACTTTTAATATTGACATGGAATGGGACATAGAAGGTGCCTTCTATGCGAGGTTGCTAGTGGCATTGCAGGTCTATTTTGGCCGCCTACTCTGATAGTAATTTGTCATGGTTATGCACAATCTATACAATAAATACATCCGACCTTCTTCATAAAAGACCTCCAAATATAAATAATTTTGAACCCACCCCGTTTATAAATAATTTTGAACCAACCCGTTACCATAAAAAGTTTTAAGTAAAAACCCAAATGGGGTCATAAAAACTTCCTCCCGCGATCACGAAAGACACACCGGCTTCCCGCAGTCACCAATAACGCACTTCCTCACCTCCTGCGATCACTACTTCTATCCCAACCCTGAGCCGTCAAATACAAAACCCACATGCAAAACACAATTGACCGTTGCACCATCCTAAAAACCCACCATTTCTACAAACAGCCTTTTTTTTTTTTTTTTCTTTTACCAAAATAGAGTTTTTAAGAAACTTATTTACGAAAATAGTGTTAGTTAGAAATTATTTACGAATTTGGTGTTTTTGTGAAACCGCAAACGAGATTGCGACACTAAAATCACAACCCCTAGCGACATCACCAACACGCGACAAGTGTCCCAAATTTTTCTAAGGTGGCATTGAAACCGCAACTCTCCTTGCGGTTTCACTATGAGCTGACACGTGTCTCAATTAGGGCTCACGTGGAAGCATAAGTGAATTCATACATGCCACGTGGCGAAACCTCAAAAGGATATGTGGTTTCACCAGGACGCGTCACTAGTCACAAAATTATTGGACGTTTTGTTACATGCAGGTGAAGCCGCAAGACAAACTGCAGTTTCAGTGAAACCGCAAATCTGCTTGCGGTTTCATTTTAAATTTTGGCGCTCCTCCTACCCAGGACTACTATAAGATGTGAAGGAACCCCCTTTGCCATATCACCAGCACACGACACGTGTCCCAAATTTTTCTAAGGTGGCATTGAAACCGCAACTGTGAGCTGACACGTGCCCCAAATAGGGTTCACGTGGAAGCAGTGGTGAATTCATACATGACATGTGGTGAAACCGCAAAAGGATTTGTGGTTTCACCAGGACACGCCACGTGTCACAAAATTGTTGGTCATAAAATTGTTGGACGTTTTGCTGCATCCAGGTGAAGCCGCAAGATAGTTTGCGGTTTCAGTGAAACCGCAAATCTTCTTGTGGTTTCATTGAAACTGCAAGTCTACTTGCGGTTTCGTTTTAAATTTTGGCGCTCCTCCTACCCGGGACCATTATAAGATGCGAAGGAAGTAAAGTTATTTTACTTCTTTCGTTTTCTGTCTCCCCTTTCTTGTTTTATAGTAGGCACTTTGCACTTTTTTTTTCACAATGGCTTCCTCTTCTTCAGCAAGTGATGCGAAAATTGAATGTGGGCCTGTAGAAAATGAAGTTTTATGGCTTCAAAAGGCCCATATTTCACAACATGTATGAAATACTGATGAAACCAGAAAGTTACAGTTGAGGAGAACAGTTTCACTCTACTTAGGACAATAAGTGATTACAGATGCCATTGTTGAACGGTTCCACTCTACTTAAGACAACAAGTGATTTCAGATGCCATTGTTGATCTTTTGGAAGAGACAGATTTTTTGTAGGTGTATAAAATAGGCTACATGAAAGTATTTATTTTTAAAAAATTATTTAAGATTTTTGAATTATTTAAATTTTATAATTCATTAGGTAGCAAATTAAGGTAGAGACTTAGATTTCTAGACAATAAAACTAGGTAGTTAAGTTAGAGATTTGGATATTTAGATTTTAAAATTTTAAGTGGTTAGAAATTCGTAGGTGATTATAATTTAGTTTAGTTAGTTACATCACTGTAGTAGTTAATAATATAGGTAGATAATTTTTTTAGTTAATATAGATTGTTTGATAGGTTGTTGGTTTATTTGTTTTCAAATTGTTTGTTAAATAATTTGATTTGTAATTTAAGTAGGTTGTTAGTTTATTTTTGTAAATTATTTGATAAGTAATTGTTTATTAAATTACGTAGGTTGTTAGTTTATTTTTGTTTTGTATTAAAATATTTATTAGATTATGAATTATTTATTAATTAAGGAGATATTATATATTTTTTGACATTTTATTGTTTCATTATTTATGTTTTTTTATTAGTTTAGTTTAATTAGATTGATTAAAATATTTGATTTTGGTAGTTAAATAATTTTTTTATGTGTATTACGTAAATAATTTTTGTAGTTTATAATTGTATGTTATTTATTAAACTTAAATTATTTGATTTAATTGTTTGTTAAATTATTTGATAGGTAATTTATGTTTGTTAGTTTATTTTTGTTATTTGATTGGTAATTATTTGTTAAATTACGTAGGTTGCTAGTTTATTTTTATCAAACTACGTACTTTTATAAATAATTACATATCAAATAATTTAACAAAAATAAATTAATAAATGTAAATTACCTATCAAATAATTTAACAAACAATTAAATCAAACAATTTAAGTTTAATAAATAATATACAATTATAAACTATAAAATTTGTATACGTAATACAAATAAAAAAAATTATTTAACTACTAAAATTAAATATTTCAATAATCAAATTAAATTAAACTAATAAAAATAACATAAATAATGAAACAATAAAATGCCAAAAAAAAAAATATAATATCTCCTTAATTAACAAATAATTCATAATCTAATAAATATTTTAATACAAAGCAAAAATAAATTAACAACCTATGTAATTTAACAAACAATTACCTATTAAATAATTTAACAAAAATAAATTTACAACCTACTTAAATTACATATCAAATAATTTAACAAACAATTTAAAAACAAATAAACCTACAACCTATCAAACAATCTATTCAATTCGTAACAAAAATTATCTACCAATATTAGTAACTAAATAAATTATCTTTGAGTAACTATAAGTATTAACTAAAAAAATTATCTACCTATATTATTAACTACAATTGTGTATCTAACTAAACTAAATATAAACTAAATTCTGATTATCTACGTATTTCTAACCACTTATAAATTTTAAAATCTAAAAATATAAGTCTCTAACTTAATTACCTAATTTTATAGTCTAAAAATTTAAATTTCTACCTTAATTTGCTATCTAATAAATTATAAAATTTAATAATTCAAAAATCTTAAATAATTTTTTTAAAATAAATACCTTCATATAACCTTGGAGAGTGGAGTTGTTCTCCTCAACTGTAACTTTTTGGTTTTCGCACCACTTGCTGAAAAAGAGGAAGTCATTGTAAAAAAAAAAAAAAGTACAAAGTGCCTACAGTAAAACAAAAAAAAAAAAAAAAGGAGTCAGAAAAAGAAAGAGGGGAGACAGAAAAAGAAAGAAGTAACAAATTTTTACTTCCTTCGCATCTTATAGTGGTCCCGAGAAGGAGCGCGAAAATTTAAAACGAAACCGCAAGCAGATTTACAGTTTCACTGAAACCGCAAGCAGATTTACGATTTCCCCAAAGCAGATTTACGGTTTCCCGCAGATTTACGGTTTCCCGCAAGCAGATTTACGGTTTCACTGAAACCGCGGTTTTACGGTTTTTCCACCGAAACCGCATAGCGGTTTACAGTTTACGGTTTCAAAACCGCATAAGCGATTTACGGTTTCACGAATTCACCGAAGCGCAAGCGGTTTACGGTTTCAGCCACCTAAACTCGCAGCGGTTTACGGTTTCACCAAACCGCATGCGCGGTTTACGGTTTCATTGATTCTGATTTCAAAACAAGCGGTTCACGGTTTCATTGAATCAGCGAAACAAGCGGTTCGATTTCAACTGGCAAGCGAGCAGCGGTTGCAGTTTGCGGTTTCCACTAAAACGCATGCGATTTACGATTTTTTGAAACATGGCGGTTGCGGTTTCCGCCGAAGCATAACGATTCGATTTCGAAGCAAACGCAAGAAGATTTGCGATTTCAGCTTGGCCCAGCGAAGATTTGCGGTTTCAAAAATAAACCGCAAGAAGATTTGCGGTTTCAGAAGCGCCATAAGAAGATTTGCGGTTTCAAAAACAAGCGATTCTGATTTCACTAAAACAAGCGATTCGGTTTCTTGAATCAACTTTGAAACAAGCGATTCGATTTCAAAAACCGCATAGCGAAAGCGATTTACGGTTTCAGGAAACAAAAGCGATTCTGATTTCAGAAACAAGCGATTCTGGTTTCACTGATCGAAACAAGCGATTTACGATTTCAAGCAAACCGGCGAAGCGATTTACGGTTCACTGAAACAATTTTGTGACACGTGATGCACCCTGGTGAAACCACATATCCTTTTGCGGTCCGCATGCAGCAAAACGTCCAATAATTTTGTGACACGTGGCGCATCCGGGTGAAATCACATATCCTTTTGCGGTTTCTCCACGTGTCATGTATGAATCCCCCTCTGCTTCCAAGTGAGCCCTAATTGAAACACGTGTCAACTCATAGTGAAACCGCAAGGAGAGTTGCGAAGGAGAGTTGCAGTTTCAATGCCATATGAGGAAGTGCTGGTGATGTCGGTATCGCAATCTCATTTCCAGTTTCACAAATCAATACCAAATTCGTAAATAGTTTGTAACTAACAATATTTTTGTAAATATTTCTTAAAAAACCACAACAATCTCGCATCATCAACCCTGGTAAATAAATTTAAAAGGAACCCATTTGGGTAAATGCCAAAATCAAATAAGACCCCATTTTAATCAATATCCCAAATTATGAATTTTCCAACTATCATTAACTTTCTATTGGCGTAAAACACGAATAAGAATTAAATCAAATTCTTCTTATCTTTATACCCGAAACCTGTTAATAAGAACAAAGAAAACAAAAGCCAAATCGAAAAGCATTGCAAATAACACAAACACAAGCTCGATACTAATTACTTTTCTCCATTCCAATAATTTCATCATATCAACAATCGCCCTAGACCAATCACGTCACAAAGTAGTGATTCCCAATCTATGTAAAAAAACACACAAACCCAATAGACAAAAAGGTAAAGCGAGTGGACCTTACACAACACCATCACTAAAGAATATGATGAGTATATGTCATACTATACTATACTAACGCTATATGATAAGATGAATCAATTAAATAGATTAGGAACAAGCCTGGTTAGCCAAGAAGAAGTCCTTGGCCTGAGAAGCAGCAGCAACCTGCGAAACTAAACCTCGAATAACCAAAGTCTTAACCTGCCATGGTTTGTAAGGGAAACCCTCTCTAGCGTACGAGTTAAGCAATGCCGCGGTTCCTTCTTTCACTAACCCTCCAAAAGGGTTACTCTCCCCGTCGTTCCTCGCTGCCGCTTCCAACAACGTCAGATCCGATCTGTACCGTTCGTCAACTCTCGACCCAAACACGTTTGACACCGTCGATGTCTCAGGCACCATCCGAGGCCACGCCTCCCTCCTTCCGCTCCAAAACCTGCACCACAAGATTATCAATGTTTCATTTTGACGAAATGGTTAAAAAGAGAACAGAGGAGTGTCAGTAACTGTGCGGTGCATATTCCTCTGGTGCGGGTGTAGAGGAAGCCGGGTATGCGTGCGCCTCGTGCTAGTAGTAAGTGGGAGGATAGGATTAGGAGACAAAAGAGAAGCGTGGTAGAGAGTGAAGCCATCTTTGTCTTGTTTTACTTCCACTGATGGTTTTTTTTAGCTCTTAACTAGTAAATTTGTGGTTACAGAGAGAGAGAGACATCTGAGTACTCTGAAATTTGATTTTTTCAGGATTTGGTCTAAGCTGGTTTGAACGTTACACTTGCACTGTCGACCCTGCTTTCGAGGAACACGTGAAGTCATTTCGAATTCGACAAAGGGACTCTGACAAAACAAACATACGCAAGACTATTCAGATTCACTGTTGTTATTATAAATACAATTTTTTAAAAATATATTCTCTCTTTAATCATTGTTATATAATTATAAATAAATTCAAATCTCACTGTAACAATTCTTTTACTTTGTTTTTAAGGATAAATGACATTTTTGATTTCTTAAAATTTTTAATTTTATTTTTCTTATAAATTTTAATTTATAATTTATATTATTTATTTTTAATTTTGTGATATAATTCTTCGATTCAAAAATTTATAAGTTTAATTCTTTTTATTTAATTATATAATTTTAATTTCTTTATTTTATAAAATATTTATTTTAATAAAAATAATTAAATAATTCTTTAATTATTTGTAACATAATAATATTTACTATAACCATGTAAAATTATTGAAACATTAATATTAAAAAAGGTAAAAAAAAAAAAAAAGCAGAGGGATTACATAAAAGGGTAAGGAAATGTGAATAAATATCATATTTGTTAACAAATTCATTTTAAATTTTTTTATCGTTGGTAAAGAATTATTTGAAACTATAAAATTGTATAAGTTTCACACTTTATTTAATAAAACTCACTCTCAATATTTTTTATATTAAAAAATCAGCAAATGAAATGTGTGTATTGAAATATAATGTTGAAGAATACTATTGTTAGCACTCTTATAAACAATAAATAATTGCGCAAAAATTAGTAAATAATTTTTTATTCAAACGAATAACTAACATGTCATTATACAAGTAAAACATAATAAAAATCACAATATGATTGAAAATATAAATCAATTTCTAAAAAATGTTAGTCATCAATTAATGCTTTATATTTAGAATATCTTCAATTAATTGGTGAAAGTAATAGTGAGTCCATTCAATATCATTTGGAATCTATCAAACATCATATCGATAGATTCTCCTTTTTTCATTGAGAACATCTCATATTCTCTTTGAAGAGTAGCAGTTTTCCTCATTCGCTCATCCTCAGTTCCTTCATAGGAAATCTTGAGGGCATCCCAAAGTTCTTTAGCTGTTTTGTAGGCACATAATCTGTTGTATTCTGTCCTTGATAATGCACACATGATGACATATCTAGCTTTATTGTTGAGTTCCATAAGCGAGAATTCTTCATTTCCCTATTCAACCTCAGGATTGACAATAGGGATGTTTCCTTGAGTTATGATGTTCCATAGTCTGTACTGGGTGGATTTGATGTACATCTCCATCCGATCCGCCCAGTAAGGATAGTCATCACCAGAGAACGCCGGTGGCTTGTTCATGGATGACCCTCCAGACAAAAACAAAGGTCCTTGTGACTCCATCCAGGATCTTTTCCTCTAGCAGCTGTAAAGCGCTCAACCCTTAGAGGCTGAGCTCTGATACCAAATTGTAAAAGATAGAACACAAGAAAGGGGGTTGAATTGTGTTTTATAAAAAAAAATTTCTCTTTCAATTGTGAGTTTAAATATGTTCAAACGAAGTAATTTTAATCTTCAAGGATTGTTTTTAAGTAAGATATGTTATAGTTTAATTATCCCCGTTAGTCGAAATAACTTAGAGAAGTAAAAACACAAGTATTTTTATACTGGTTCGTCTATATAAGACTACGTCCAGTTACCCAGTAACAACTGAGTTTTCACTACCAACCGTGAAAGGGTTACAAGTATTATTTGCGCCCAGTCACTTCTGGCTATAACACGATATTCTTTGAACACAGTCTTCGCAGGCTAAACAACAAAGGTATTCTTTGAACAACCAGCCTCCTCAGGCTAAAACACCACACAAATGGATTTGAAAAAGATGTTTTTCTAAATAAGAAAGATTCCTCTTCGCAGAGAGGGTTTTACAATGAGGTACAACAGATATGGTGAGCGAAATCACAGAAGGTTGAATATTAGAAGCGTGTTCGCCAACTGAACTCTGATGAAGTGAAGTCTTTAAATAGGCAGCCTTTTCAGATATCCGTTAGACATAGAAAAATGCCGTTGAACATTTTCTTGAGAGATTCCAAAAGGTGTCAGATAGTACTTGAGTGATTGATGGCGTGTGCAGCGGATTTAGATTGCGTGCGTAGTACTTTTTCTGACATGTACAGAGATTTTGACAAAAAGGTGAAGACCTTTTCAAGTTGCATGTGTAAGCGCGAATCCCCATATTGATATTGGATGCTTCTAAAGAGTACTTCTTAAGATATGAAATCTTGGCACGAGTGACTCATACTTTGCTTCACTTCTTGGACAGACGATACATTTCAGTCTTAAGAGATTTCGTCTTATCCTATCGTCTGATGACTTTGACTTGAGACAGACGAATGACTTCAAATTTGAGGAGTCATCTTCCGTCTGTGCTTGTTTCGTCTGACTTGCTTGCTGATGTTCCATCTGAGAAAGTTTCGTCTGTTTTGTAGAAATCAAAACTTTAAATGTGTTAATCATCTTTGATCTAACAGTTAGATCAAACTGACCACGAACAAATCGTAGAACAATACAACTTTTACCAACACCAGGATCACCTAAGAGAACAAGTTGTTTCAATGACATTTAAAGGGTAGATTTTGTTTCCTTTAAAGGTTAAACATGAAAATATTTGCAATATAACAGAATTCATGATGATTCATTTCAACTAAATCCCTTCATTCTTCAAGGATTTTTTAAAGTCAAAACCACTATCTTAACCACAAATTCCTGTGAAGTATTTTAATATTCATTCTTAGTGATTTTCAGTAATTAACAATTCAACTACATGAACCCATATTTTAATAGTGGGCTGATTGTAAATTTGCAAATAAATAGAATAAGAAGGCACCCGACCACTATTTGCCAAGCACCAGAAAACCAAAACAAACTGAAATTTTCCCAAAATTGACAAACAGTTTGAGTATAGCACAATATTTGATGCCTTGAAAAAAGGCCAAAATTGTTCGAGCATAGCATCCTTTTAAGAAATATCACATTACAAAAATCTGGCAAGTTAAAACATCAGACAATCCGTTTCTGATTTCTCTTTCTGATTTCTCTTCCTACTCCCTTGCCTTAGCCCTCTTTTTCCCTAAATATGCAACCTAGTTACTTGAACATAACATATATAAACCATCATTTTCCTTAGAACTTCTATAATCAGAAAATCAACTAAGCAATATACATTAATCTTCAACAACAATATACATTAATCTTCCATAAACACAAAATAAACTAAGCAATAGTAACAGAACATACTATTAGCAACAAAACAGGACATGAATGTACGAAAGCACATAACAGAGGGCGAAAACACAAGGGAAGCTGCACGAGGGAAAAAAGGCACATGAGCAACAAAGCAAAACTGATCTTGGCCACGAGCAAAACTACAACGGCGTGAGAACGAAAAGGGAAACAACAATCCACGACAAGAGAACCTTGGCAAGACCCTTCGATGTGTCGACCTTGATGCAACAAAGAGAACCTCGACGATGGAACTTATCTGCCTCGTGAGAATAGGGAATGAGAGAGCAAAAGAAAAGAGCGAAAGAGAGAAGACTAAACTAGAAGAGAGAAGATTGAAACGGAATCCGAGACAATAGACTTAATATAAAATTTTCTTTTTAACAACGGCTGTTAAACAAAATGACGTCGTATAAAAAATAATGTCGAGTTAAATTAAAACCGACATTATATCATAAACATCGTAGACATTTTGAAATAAATGGAAAGAGAATCTACTTTCATTTCATTTCATTAAGTGATTTATTAGACAATCGAAAACAGAGAATTTAAGAGAATTGTGTAATAAATTATGGATAGATAGATGCTGTGTATGCATTCTTCCCGTGCATGGCCATAAGATCCAAGTTAGAGTTGGGACCTACACGTTTTTCTATCCACTCGTAATCGTAAAATCTGTAATTTAGACTGGCTCAATTTTAATGAGATTGAGCTGCAACTGTCCCGTGAACTAAATAGATTAACCCATTTTGTAAAAGATTATTACAAAAATATAAATTTTAAAACATTGTGGAAAATATAAAATCATAAAAATGTGTTAGAAAAATTTAAAAATTAGGAAAAATAATATTATAAAAGCAAGTTTTAGAATTAGAATATTGTATTTTTAGAAATTACTTTGCAATATTATAAATAAGATGTGCTCCTCCAAATCAATGTGTGCACTTCCAAGATAATAAAATAGGGTGTTTGTGTATCTGTCTCAAAATTCCTCCCAAAGTCTCCAACGTAATCTTGTAATATCAACTAAATCATTTTCTTATCTACCTAAAATAGCAATAAAAAAGAAATAGAAAAGAAAAATCAATCGAGTTTTACTTTTAAAAATTAAAACTAAACAATTAATCTCTTTTGACATCCTTTATCATCTCACACCTTCTATCACAGTACACACGCCATCTAACAATCTAGAATACTAACCATCGGTCAAAATTGCCATATATCAATAGAACCAATATATTATCACTTAATATTATTTTCCTTTTGTTTTGCAAGAAGGATAAGAAAGAAATAAGCAAGCAAAAGATTTGAGAAACAGAAAATTCATAAAGATTTGAGATTTCTCCCTTTATTTATGCTTTTCCCGCAAAAGTTCCGTGACTCATTAAACATGGAGTACTTCCATTACACATTATTTTATTTTACAGTTGACAAAAGACAGGCTAAGCCTAAGCCTTCATTGTCTTATTCATTAATTATTTATTTATTTATTGTTAACCGCACACTAGTGCGAGAGAGGGCCCTAAGCCACATTTCTCCTCTGAGACTGAGACTGATTAGGAGGAATGAGATAGTTGAAACGGTTGTTCTGCTTGATCTGTCTGGCCTGCTGCCTCTTCAGGTTAAAAGTGTTTTGAATAACTTCTTCTGGCATTGCGTTTAATAAAGAGTTTCTACCTGCAAGAGTGCCTGTGATGGGTTGGTCATTAGTCTTGAATGACACATACTTGAAGTTATCGCTCTGTGATTTAGCAGCCACAACAAAGTTTTGTGGCACGATGAGCACTTGACCCTCTTCCAGATTCTCATCAAACACTCTGTCACCTTTGCAATTCACCACTTGCAACCACGCACGCCCTTGCAATGCATATATTATGCTGTTTGCGTTCAGGTTGTAGTGGGGCACGAACATAGCATTCTGCACCATACCAATGCATGCAAGTTAATTGTTATATCCAACAAATTCATTCAGTATTTTTTTTTTTTAATTTTGTATACACTATAAATTATATTTTAAATATATAAAGTGAGGTTTGATGAATGATACCTTGCGGAGAGTTCCAAATTGAGCACTGAGTCTGAGCAACCTGAGGGCAGGGAAGTCAAGGCTGGTGGAAGTTTTGATGCTACCAGCTTGAGGGTTGTAAATGTCAGGTGATGAAGATTGACCAATGTTGTGGCGAAGTCTCATTGCGCAAATGTTCTCATCAATGCCATTACTGTCTTTGTCTCTTCTTCTTCCTTCATCACGTTTGCTTGGGCGGTGTGGCCAATGTTCCTCTCGCTCATCCTCATCCTCATCCTCTTGTTCTTCTTGCTGGGGCCACTGTTGCTGCCTCTTTGAGGGTGGGATTGTTACGCTGAGACCTCCCTTCACTTGCACAATGGGTCCTCTCTCTTCATCTTCGTTCTGCCCTTGTAGGTTTCTCACTATATTCCTGTTCACGTTCAACGCATCTTCCAAGAATTTCTCGGAGAAGCCACTGAATACGTTACCGCCTTCATTTTCTTGTTCTTCTTGCTGGTGCTTTCCACTTTTCTGGTGGCTTTGACTTTGATGATGACGACGACCTTGTTGCTCTTGCTCTTCCTGATATTGTATAAACTCTTGCTCATGGTTCCCGGCAAGATAGAATCTCTGCAAGTATTGTCAAAAACAAATATTAGTTGTATAATTAGTTGAGTAAAATGGGAGTTAAACTTGTGATAATTGGCTCACCCTAGGTGTCGAGTCAAGCTGGTTCTGGTTGCTGTTGACGTCGAGAAGAGAAACGGCAACAACGGGAGTGTCGCGAGGATTGTACATCCAGAAAGCAACACCAGTTGGCACTGCGATCAAATCACCTTCTCTGAAGTGATGCACCTTTTGGTGACGATCTTGTGGCTTCTGCCCTTCTCTCTGGGGCTCTTCAAAATTCTGAGGGCAACCCGGGAATATCAAGCCAAATAGACCACTACCTATTCCATTCATATTAGGAACACACAAAAACACATTACTATATTTAAGGTTTGTTCATTTCTTTAATATATGAAGAAAATTGAACAAGAAAGGATGGATGGATGGATGTACCTTGCTGAATGTAGATTTCCTGGGGAGCGTTGGAATAGAAAGGTCTTCGAAGGGCATTGCGGTTGAGAGTGCAGCGAGACATGGCAACACCAGCACACTGGAATGGCTTGTTGTTGGGATTCCATGTCTCAATCAATCCACCTTCGGATTCAACACGGTTATCGGGTTTTAGTGTATTGAGTCGTTTGAGTTGGCACTCATTCTGCTCTGGCTGCTCTCTCCAGGCTAAGCACCCACTCAATAGCAGAAAAGAAAATACTGCAACAAGCTTAGTCATTGTTGTGACAAAAGAGAGAATGTTTGATTTGTGAAGCGGAGAACCTGAAACGTTGTGATTTATAGGTAAGAGAGGGGGCTGAAGGAGAGACACGTCACTGGTGTGAGTTGCTGAGGATGAGACATTCTTCAGCATGCATGGCTATGGAAGCCTTCTGTGTTACACCTCATTAAGAGTCATCAGGTGAGGTGGCTTCGGCATCTCCATTACCTGACAAAGGGCAAACTTGTTTCTATTGCAAATGGTAGAAACCCGCGGTGCCGGGGGACCATGCAATGATTCTCAAGATATGTAATTAACAATTGGAGTGGATCCGAACATCATCATGTGACGGCATGCATATTTTGTAATTTAGGTTTAATTATTTTTATATGTATTGATTTGCTTACTTTTTAGTCATTCTATATAGAAAGTGAAATTTATTTCATACTTTATTTTATTCTTTTGTATTTTCTATTATTAAAAAAGAAAAAAATATTTAATAGACAACTGCAATACGTAAATAATTAGATAACCAGTTATAAAATGTAAAGAGAGATAAATACACGTAGGTATAAAGTGTAAAGAGAGAGAAATACGCAGATATTCTGTGAATGAGTTGACTGCGTATTACAATTGTTAGCGTAAGAAAGTTTGTTATTAAAAATTATATAATGTTAGGTTATGGACAGATGGTTTTTTTTGTATGTGTAGGAGGTCTAGGTTACTGAGACGGGTAAAGGAGTTTGGATATCGGGCGGAACTCAATAGTATTATATTTGGGTGAGGGGGTTGTGTTTGTAAAAATCCTCAAAATTTAAGTTAATAATCTGCTTTGAAATGAGATAGTAATTTTTAAAGATAAAGAAATATAAGAATACAAAAGGTCTAGAGAATACTCTCTCGTAGTCAATGAAGTATGAGATGTATGTTTTTTGTTGGTTAATTGATTGGAACTGAATAAAGCAAATAGGTCGACTCTAGATCTAGCCAAACTACGTGATATGTACATAATACATTAATTATTTAATAACTTAGTAAATTTTGAATTGGGAAGGAAAAAGAATTATCTAATCTATTACCTAAAAAATATATCTTAGAGGGGATTTGGAAGTGTTCAGGATAAAATTGAAAGTTCATCGTCATAACCAAATATTAAAAATAGTGATATATTTAAAATGCTGCACATCCACCTTTGTATGACTATTCCTTCGTAAATTATAAGTTTCTTACAGCGTTGGTCCTAACATTTTGTTAATAATGTGTACATTTACTTTGACCAGTACAAACTATAACTGTGTAGGAAACAAATTTTATGGATGTTTAACCCGCCCATGCGATTTGCTCACCACCCATCTTGCCACCAACACTAGTCAGGATTCTATCATCGAGTGCATCATCACCAAGGATGCTCTAGCCCAATATCATGAGCTTTATTTCCACCAACACTAATCGGAATTGTCCTCTTTTGGGTATATTAATTTTACTTTAAATTCATTTTCTAATGTTTTTATTTGTTTAATAAAATTGTTTTACCTTCAATACTTCAAATTGATAAGGAATAAAAATTGAACTAGATTTATACTTATTTTTATAAAATAAATAACAAACCAATTTTCTCATTTATTCCACTTCTCTTCGCTCCACCAGGTATGTTCTGGAAAATTATTCTTGGACACCTTGCTGTATCAAAGCAAGTTTTTAATGCTGATATGAGCAATATTTTAAGAATTTCACAGTGTAAAGTAACTTGTTAGCGCGCTGAACTAGGCTTCCAAACAACTCCAAATGAATAAGCCCAGTCAAATAGACGACTATGGAAACAAAAATAAAAAGAAAATCATGATGTGAAATTTACATTGAAGAATCTTAGCATTAAAATAAGACTAAAGTTAAAGTTATGAATTTTGTACTCAACGAAATTGGGGAGGATTAAAAGTTGAGTATCTTATTATAAAAGATCACTATTTCCTTTAGAATGGTTTAAAAGAGATATAACCATAAGAAAAGTGTGATTTTCCCAAAAGTTTAATATGATTGAATACATGTAAGTTTAAGAAAATTTTAAACTTTTAATCAATATGATTATGCAATATTTAGAATTACTTTTTAATTGAAATTGTGAGGAGAAGAAATATTACATATATGGATATTTTAGAAAAAATATTTTTCACTTTTCATGTGTCTAATGTGTTTGTGTATCAATAATATTAAGAAAAGTAGTTTAAGAAATATTCTGAATTGATTTCTTGAAATTGAGAATTTCTTTTAAAATAAATATATGCAAATATAAAGTCAAGAGGACTATATGCCCCAAGAGTGAGTGGCCTTTTAGTGTTCTAATAACCAAAACCATGCATTTAGAACTCTCGATATTCAGTTAGATGATCCAATGTGAAGAGTTCTCGCTGCATAAAGTAAATTATGGTATATGCAATCCAATTTGTTAATGTATAGATAGCAATATATAACAAAATGAATAAGAATTTAATTGATATTCACTGGTTACCAATCTTGAGATTCAAGATATACAGTCCATGAAGCAAACCTCTTTTACCGATCTTCTTCCTATGAGCATTTCCTGTATATGACAAAGAAAGTGGTAGAAAAACAAATGGAGATGCTTGAATTAATGAGTAAGGCTCTAACAAGAAGAAGATTGAAAGCATATTGTGAAGGATTAAAAGAGGATATATTTGCATAGTGCCAACAACAATGATAAGAAGTGTGAAATTGTTTGGTAATTTCATTGTGTGATAGAAACATACTAATAAGAAAAAAAATATTAATAGAGGAGACAATAATGTTGTTGGCACCCGAATCAATGACCACAAATTTGGAGGAAATTCAGCTATTGAGATAGATGAAACCATACCATTATTACAAGGCTCATTAGAGGTACGAACTTGAAGCAGGTTCATGAGTTGATGATATTGTTAAGTAGTCAGATGAAAATGAGAAGCATATTCAAGAGTTGAAATTTGGTCCATTGTTTGGTTATTTTTATCGTTAGAAGCATAAAAGGTCATGTTTTACTTGTAATTTAGAGGAAAACATGTAACTTGAAACAACACTTATCTTGAATGTGTTTTAGTCGACTACAATATGCACTTGACTATTCTTGGAATGGTCATGAGACTTAGTATTAGTTTGAAATTTGATTCTTTAACGGTAGAAGCATCTGAGGTGGTGGCCTCATGGTAAGAATTGGAATTAGAAGAAAAAGCACTAACCTCTTTCAGTTTCTCTTATAGAATAACCTAGGGAAAAAAATGCAAGTAACAATAGGAAATTGATCAATTGAGAGAATTTGACTTTGAATGGAACCAAAGTCTTCATTAAGACCCATTAAGAAATGCATGACATACTCCATTTGTTCATAGTCATACTAAGGTTGAATTCCACCACAAGTGCAAGAATATGCAGGCATTAAATCAAAAGGGATTTCTAAAATAATCAGTTTTGCATAATAAAAAGAAACATACATGGAGCCTCGCTGTAATGTGGTCAAATCATGCTTCAATTAAAAATTCAAAGGACCATTTCTTTGTTCCAATCTTTCTTTAAAGTTGTCCCAAATGCTTGTTGGGTTTTGGGCTCCCCATTGTGAAGAATAGGCCTAAATTAATTAAGTGGAGAGGGGTGAGAATACGATGGAGGTTTGAAGACTCATTTGAAAAAGGCAACAAAAAACCACATAAAGAGAGAGAAAGAGAGTGAAGTGAGCTCGCGTAAGTTCATACTGTGATTTTCTTTTTTCTCATTTGTAAGTGATAGTGTTTTATTTTTCTGGTCGGTTGTAACCACCTTTTGGTGTGTTCTTTGAAGACTCTTTTTCACCCTTTGTTGATCCTAATGAATTTTCTTTGGTGTAGACGACTAGTTTCGATTTTTGTTTTATTTTATTTTATTGGTACTCCTCGTTGATTCTCACTAATAGGGGATTTTAATATCCGCTGTGCATATTGCTTTTTTACTTAGTGGTTATTATCGTGTTGGGCTTACCCATTAGAGGAGTACTAGAGCTCTTGGTTCGGGGCTTTGTTTGGCTTGCTTGAATGATGGAGAAACACATGGAGATGATTTCTTTGCATGGAGCAAATTATCACTTGCGGAAAGGTAAAATGAAGGATTTGCTATTTGTGAAAAATTTACATCTTCCTATCTTTGTGTCTAATAAGTCAAAATCTAAGTCTAATAAAAAATGAGATTTTGTGCATCAACAAATGTATGAATTTATTAGACAATTTGTTAATGATAATGTTTATAATTTTATTGTAGGTGAAACACATGCATGAAGCCTTAAGATAAGCTTGAGTCCTTGTATGTTTTTAAACCAGGGACTAATAAATTGTACTTGTTGAAAATTTTGTGAAGCTAATGTATAAGGAAGAGACTCCTATTTCAGATCACTGAGAATGAATTTCGAGGGTGCTTTAATCATCTAGTAGGAGAAGGTATAAATTTGAAAAATGTCTATTAGGACTATTCCTATTAAACTCTACCAGACTCGTGAGAGACATTTTGGGTTTCCATGATTAGTGCTACCCCAAGTGGTAATATTTCTTTATAAATGGAAAAGTGAAAAAGAGTGGTGCTCTTAAAAAGGAGATGAAAGAGAAGGCACATGGTACTTCATTTCATTAAGAGGTGTTTGTCAGTGAAAATAGAGTAGCTAGAAGAAATAACAAAATAGTGGGAGAGATAAAAGTAGGATCAAGTCTAAGTCTCGGTATAAGAATATGGAGTGTCACTTTTGTCACAAAATAAGGCATACACAGAGAAATTGTTTTAAGTGGAAGAAGGAGAATAACGATAAGAAAGGTAAGTAGAAAGCCATAGATTCTTGTACTGGTGACCGTGTCACTACTACTATTAGTGATGAAATTAATCTTGTATTTGACGAGAGCGTGTGGATAATAGATAGTGGTGCTACACTGCATGTTACATGCAGGAAGAAGTTTTATTACATCTTATACTCCTTATGACTTCGGGGTATTGAAGATGAGTAATGATGATGTGTCCAAGGTTATTGGTGTTGGTGATGTTTGCTTGCAAACCAACATGGGAATGCAATTGTTGCTCAGAGGAGTTAAGCATGTACCATATGTTCGTTGTAATTTGATTTCTATGTAAGTGCTTGATGATGGTGGTTATAATAATCACTTTGGATCTGGAAAATGGAAACTCATTAAAGGTAATTTAATTGTCGCTAAAGGAGAGAAAAATTTTATGTTGCACTGGACAAATTAAGGCTTTGGTTGCTAGAGACAAGGCAAATGCTATGTACATGGAGGCATCTTTGTGGTACCGAAGGCTTGGTCGTATTAGTAGGATGGGATTGAATTTTTTAGCTAAAAAAGATGTACTCCAAAGAATGCAATGTTGGAAAAATATTTTCATTGCATGGTTGGTAAGCAGACTAAAGTATTCTTCAAGAAACGTCCTCCTTCTAAAGAATCTGAGTTGCTTAAATTAATGCATTTAAATGTTTGTAGTCCTTTGAAAGTATAATATTTTTGGCAGTGCACCTTGTTTTGTTATCTTTATTGACGACTTTTCTAGGAAACTTTGGGTTTATGCTTTGAAGACAAAAGACCAAGTATTGGACAAATTTAAAGAATTTCAGGCTTTGACAGAAAGGAAATTAGGCAAGAAGCTGAAGTGCATTTGTACTAACAATAATGGTAAGTAATGTGGACACTTTGATATCTACTGTAATTAGCATGGTATCGTTCAAGAGAAAAATCCTCCTAAAACTCCTAAGTTGAATGATTTAGCAGAGAGGATGAACAAAATATTGTTTGAGAGAGTGAGATGTATGATTTTTTTAGGCTACTTCACCTAAGCATTTTTGGGGTGAGGCACTATACACGGTAGTGCATGTTATCAATCTTAGTCCTACTTGAATAGTGAGGTGCCAAGTAAAGTTTGGTTTGATGAGAATTTTAAGTATGATTACTTGAGATTTTTTAGTTACAAGGTCTTTGTGCATGCAAGTTGGATGCAAAAACAAGGTCGAGTATCTTTATTGGTTATGGTGAGGATGAATTTGGGAACAGATTCTATGATCCTTGTTAGATCAAGATGTTTAACATATTTAAAGTTTTGATTATTACAAGACAGACGAAACTTTTCAAGACGGAACATCAGCAAGCAAGTTAGATGAAACAAGTACAGACGGAAGATGATCCCTCAAAGTTGAAGTCATTCGTCTGTCTCAAGTCAAGTCATCAGACGATAGGATAAGACGAAATCTCTTAGACTGAAGAAGTTTATCGTTTGCCCAAGAAGTGAAGCAAAGTATGAGTCACTCGCGCCAAGATTTTAAATCTTAAGAAGTACTCATTAGAAGCATCCAAGATCAGTATGGGGATTCACGCTTACACATGCAACTCAAAAAGATCTTCACCTTTTTGTCAAAGTCTTTGTACATGTAAGAAAAAGTACTACACACACTATCTAAATCTGCTGCACACGACATCAATCACTCAAGTACTATCTGACACCTTTTGGAAGCTCTCGAGGAAAATGTTCAACGACTTTCTTCTGTGTCTAACGGATATCTGAAGACGTTGCCTATTTAAAGAATTCGCTTCTTCAAAGTTCAGTTGGCGAACACGCTTCTAGTAGACAATCTACTGTGATTTCGCTCACTGTATCTTTTGCACTTCATTGTAAAACCCTCTCTGCGAAGAGGAAACTTTCTTTTTAAAGAACTCTTTCAAATCCACCTGAGTGGTGTTTTAGCCTGAGGAGGTTGGTTGTTCAAAGAATACCCAAGTTGTTTAGCCTGCGAAAGCTGTGTTCAAAGAATATCGTGTAATAGCCAAAAGTGGTTGGGCGCAAATAATACTTGTAACCATTTCACGGTTTGTAGTGAAAACTCAGTGGTTGCTGGGTAACTGGACGTAGTCTTGTATAGACGAACCATTATAAAAATACTTGTGTATTTATCTTCTTAAGTGTTTGACTAACGGGGATAATCAAACTATAACGTCTGTTCATTAAAATCAATCTTTGAAAGATTAAGACTGTTTCGTCTGAACCCCTTTAAACTCACAGACGAAAGGAACAATTTTTTTAAAGTAACACAATTCAACCCCCCTTCTTGTGTTCTATCTTTTACAATTTGTTATCAGAGCTCAGCCTCTAAGGGTTGAGCACTTTACAGCTGCTAGAGGAAAAGATCCTGAATGGAGTCACAAGGACCTTCGTTCTTGTCTGGAGGGTCATGCATGAACAAGTCGCCGACGTTCTCTGGTGATGACTATCCTTACTGGGCTGATTGGATGGAGATGTATATCAAATCCACCCAATACAAACTATGGAACATCATAACTCAAGGAGACATCCCTATTGTCAAACCCGAGGTCGAATGGGGAAATGAAGAATACTCGTTTATGGAACTCAACAATAAAGCCAGATATGCCATCATGTGTGCTTTATCAAGGACAGAATAGAACAGATTCTGTGCCTACAAAACTGCTAAAGAGCTTTGGGATGCCCTCAAGATTTCGTATGAAGGAACTGAGGATGTGCGTATGAGGAAAGCTGCCACTTTTCAAAGAGAATATGAGATGTTCTCAATGAAAAATGGAGAATCCATTGACATGATGTTTGGAAGATTCCAAACAATATTGAATGGACTCACTGCACTGGACATTACATTCACCAAGGCCCAAAACAACATGAAGATATTGGATAGTCTTCCTCCTCCATGGGAAGCTATGTCTACTGCCATCTCAGTTAGGTGTGATATGAAGACATTAAATCTTGATGAGTTAATAGGAGCCTTAAGAGTACATGAGGTACTTCTGTGTAAAAGAGACAAAATCAAAGTTCAAGAGCCCATAGCTCTTCCGTCTGTCAATACCATGCCAAAGGAGGAAACTCCCAAAAGGGAAAGAAAGAAGAAGCACAAAGTTTTGAAAGCTAACACCACTGAGTCTGATTCGTCTGACGGATCGTCTGATGATGAGATTTCTCTCATGGCCAGACGCTTTAAGAAGATGATGATGAAAAGGGGGAAAGGTCAACGCTTCTTTAAGAAGAAGGAAAGGAAGCTCCCGGAAAAATCTTCAAGCAAGGAGAAGAGCTCAGAAGTTATCTGTTATGAATGCAGAAAACCTGGACACATGAGATCAGAGTGTCCAAGATTGAAGAAAAGATGGAATCCTCGCAAAGACAAGGGTAGGAAGAGTCTAGTGACTTGGGAAGACCTTGATAGCGAAAGCTCAGAGGAATCCACTGAAGAAGAAGAAACTGCAAATATCTGCCTCATGGCTGGAGACACCGTCTCATCAGAGGTAATTGAATTTGAAACTTCTTCATCCTCTTCATCTGAGTCTGAGTCAGAATCAGAAGAAATTTCATACGATACACTTTTGGCTAACTCACATTTTATTGCTGAGCAATACAAAGTATGCAAAGCCAAGTTGAAACAAACCTTGGAAGAAAATGCTACTTTGAGAACTGAAAATGAGTTACTGCAAAAAGAAGTATCAGATGAAAAATCATCTGAGTCTGAAAAGGATAATTTTATTTCTGAAATCGAAAGATTGAAGAAAGAAAATGAATCCTTACTCAAAGACTTAATAAAGTTCACTAAGGGATCCTCAATGCTAGAAAATATTTTAAAATGTGGGAGGTCCCTATCTGATAAGAGTGGACTTGGTTATGTTGAAGAGTCAGACAAAAAGAAAAATAATTTTGTTCCGTCTGTTCATAAAAAGAAGATAAAAAGTTACAATAAGGTTCCAAATAATTATAGAAAAGATAAAAGAACCTTAAACAAAAAGAAATCTTCTTTTACTAACAAAGAAGGACCCAAAAAGATTTGGGTATCAAAGTCACTTATTATTCCTGTTGCAGACATCCTTAATAGGAAAAGAGAGGACTTCAAGCTGGTACCTGGACAGTGGGTGCTCACGACACATGACGAGAGACCTGTCTATGTTCCAAAATCTCAGACCAAGTAAAGGGTCAATATCATATGGTTTAGGGAAAGGTAAAATCTTAGGTATTGGGACTGTTGGTAAGACACCCAATCCTCTTATTCAAAATGTGTCTTATGTTAAAGGTCTCAACTTCAATTTGCTTAGCATAAGTCAATTTTGTGACAGTGGATATGAAGTAGCTCTTAACTCAAATGAATGTATAGTCAAAAACAAAGGCAAATCCATTCTGTTTGTTGGGAAAAGAAGGAATAATCTCTATGAGGTTTGTCTTTCTGACCTTAGTGATCAAAATGTAACATGTTTGATTTCAGTAGATGATGAACGAGATATTTGGCACAAAAAGCTTGGACATTTAAGTCTCAAGTATATTTCGAAAATTTCTAAAACTGATCTTGTAAAAAGTCTACCAAAAATATCTTGGAAATCCAATAGTCTGTGTGAATCTTGTAAGCATAGGAAACAACTCAAAGCTTTTTTTAAATAAAAAAATGTTGTTTCCACGACAAGACTGCTAGAACTGTTACATATTCATCTCTTTGGACCTACTCAGACTAAAAGTCTTGGAGGAAAGAAATATGGATTTTTAATTGTGGATGATTATACTAGATTCACATGGGTATACTTCCTAGCACATAAACACGAGTCATTCAGTGTTTTTGAAATATTCTGTAAACGTGTTCAAAAAGAAAAAGGAATATGTATTGCGTCTGTTAGGAGCGATCATGGAACAAAATTTGAAAATTCTGAGTTCAATGCCTTCTGTTTTGAAAATAGTATCTTTCACAATTTTTCATCTCCAAGAACTCCTCAGCAAAATGGAGTTGTGGAAAGGAAAAATCGTACCTTACAAGAAATGGCTAGAACTTTGTTGCATGAAAGCTCTCTTCCAAAATGTTATCAAGCGTAATTAATTAATACTTCCTGTTTTATTCAAAACAGAATATTGATAAGGCCAATATTGAATAAGACTCCATATGAACTATGGAAAGGAAGAAGACCCAACATTTCTTACTTCCATCCTTTTGGATGTGAATGTTTCATCTTAAACACTAAAGATCAATTTGGCAAGTTTGATTCAAAAGTGGTGAAGAGATTTTTACTTGGATATTCCAATACGTCTAAGGCCTATAGAGTATTTAACTCTTAAGACGCAAGTTGAGGAGGAATCAATTCATGTAAAATTCCAAGATAACTCAAAGGCTGATAAGGAAATATCAGACCTAGAAAATTTATTTGATAATTTGCAGATTAACCCTTCTGATCAAAGCTCAAGTTCAAATGGTCAACTTGGGTCAGACTCAAGAACTGACACAAGAGCAGATGATAGAAGTACATACGAACCTTCTTCGTCTGATGCTCACTAATATGATGATCAAGCTCTTATAAGAATGTGAAAGTTTGCCTCAAACCACACAGAAGATCTTATCATTAGAGATAGACATCAAGGTGTTCAAACAAGACCAAGACTAAAAGAATCGTCTGGCTATGCTCTCATGTCAAATATAGAGCCCAAGAATATTGAGGAAGCTCTACAAGATAATGACTGGATTTAAGCTATGGAAGAAGAGATAAACCAGTTTACTAGAAATGATGTTTGGACTTTGGTAGAAAAACCAAGAAGCAAAAGCATCATTGGAACGAGATGGGTGTTCAGAAATAAACTTGATGAAGATGGGAAAGTGGTAAGAAACAAAGCAAGGTTAGTAGCTCAAGGCTATAATCAACATGAAGGTATAGATTTCGCTGAAACTTTCGCTCCTGTAGCTAGATTAGAAGCCATTAGAATTTTACTTGCCTTTGCTGCTCATAAGAATATCATTCTATATCAAACGGACGTAAAAAGTGCTTTTCTAAAAGGTTTTATTGAAGAGGAAGTATATGTAAAACAACCTCCTGGATTTGAGAGTTCATCTTAACTAGATCATGTTTTTAAGCTAAAGAAAGCACGATATGGTCTTAAACAAGCTCCTCGAGCTTGGTACGAAAGACTGAATTCCTTTTTTCTTCAAAATGATTTTTCAAGAGGGAAGGTTGATACTACTCTCTTCAAGAAAAGTGTTTCAAAAGACTTTATTATTGTCCAAATATATGTAGATGATATAGTCTTTGAAGCAACTAACGAATCCTTGTGCAAAGATTTTTCTAAGTTAATGCAGGATGAGTTCGAGATGAGCATGATGGGAGAACTGAAGTTTTTCCTAGGACTTCAAATCAAACAGACTAAACAAGGCATATACATTCATCAACAGAAGTATACTAAGGAACTTCTAAAGAAATTCAAAATGGAAAATGCCAAATCAATGAAAACTTCCATGCATTCGTCTGGAGTCAGTCTCAACAAAGACGAATCAGGTAAGACCGTTGATCAGACGGTATACAGAGGTATGATTGGATCTCTTCTCTATCTCACTGCTAGTAGACCTGACATTATGTTTAGTGTCTGTCTATGTGTACGTTTTCAATCTGATCCTAGAGAATCACATTTACAAGCTGTTAAACACATTCTAAGATATCTTATTGGAACCACTAATCTCTCTCTGTTTTATAAGAAAAGTAGTGATTTCAATCTAAGTGGTTATTGTGATGCTGATTATGCTGGAGATAAAGTGGAGAGAAAAAACACAAGTGGTGGATGTCAATTTCTTGGTTCATCACTAATCTCTTGGTCAAGCAAGAAGTAAAACTCCATTGCACTCTCAACCACTGAAGCAGAATATGTTGTTGCGGCTGAGTGTTGCTCACAACTACTTTGGGTAAAACATCAACTTGAGGATTACTCTAGGTTTGAAACTCAAATACCAGTATTTTGTGATAACACAAGTGCAATTAATCTCAACAAAAATCCTATTCAACATTCAAAAGCCAAACATATTGAAATTAAATTTCATTTTATAAGAGATTATGTTCAAAAAGGTATTTTCGATATACAGTTTGTTCAAACTGATTTTCAATGGACAAATATCTTTACAAAAGCTTTAGACGAAACTCGCTTCAATTTCATTAAAGAAAATTTGGGAATTGTCTCTTTAATTGATTAAGTTTTTCCGTCTGAGCATTTCATTTCGTCTGTATATTTTAAAAATTGCCTTCATATATCTTTTCGTGTTAAGACGAAACATTGCGTCTGATCAAGTTGAATCAGTCTGAGAAAATTCAACAGACGCAAGGTTATTATTTAATTAATTTAAAGTTAAGTGTGCAGGGACAAATTAAAGGAAGCAATAAATGTGTCTGTCATTTATTGCACTATTCTAGGACTTTGAAGAGCACGCGCTGTGAATTGCAGAAGTCAAATCAATCTTTAAAAGGGCAATGAAATCAGGGACGATTTCAACTTCTTTTGTCTGATGAATTATAACTGTTTTTGTCTTTGACTATAAATACCCTTAAAGTTCACTTTTTTATTCTTTACTGCATTCACACTATCTCTGAGTATTCTATTCACACAATTTCTCTCTCTTTTCAAACTTAACAATGGCCGCCAAGAACATCAAAGCAACCGAAGCAACCTTCTTTGCGCAAGATCTCTTCTTGCCTAACAAGTGGATTTCAAGGTCCACCATTGAAAGCATCTCTGACAGGGTATCAAAGATGTTGATACACAATGGCTGGATGGACTTCGCTGAGATGAGAGACTCATGGTTGATGGAGGCCTACGCGGAGTTTTGGAGCATATGTAGGTATTGTAGGTACCATTGACAACAAGGAGTATATTATCACAATAGACTCCATTGCTGAAGCTGGGAGTTGCAAAGCCGAAGGGCGCTTTTACAGCGCTGACTGGATGAGGTTAGAATCTGAAGAGGATGTAGACATGATTCTCTATGGAAAGGTCCGCGACCCCGAAGATCACAAGTTTCTGAGATCTGGGAATCTATATCCCACAGGAAGAGTCATCCACAACCTTCTCTACAACATCTTCACTCCCAGAACAGACTCACTAGACAATGTGAGTACTCGTGACAGATTTTGCATCTTCTACTATCTGAGGAAAGCAAGGATGAGTCTCCCTCACATAATTCTCGACCATTGGATAAATGCGTTGAGAAATAGGAACATTCGTTGGAAAAGTAGTATCCCCTACGCCACTCTCTTCTCCAAAATCATTATAAACCAAGGTTTTGATGCCACTGGTGTTGTTTGGCATGAAGAAGGAAAGGAGGTCAAAGGAAGCACCATTGCCAAGATGCATTTGAGCCCTAGCTTTCTTCATCACAATACGAGTGAAGAACAAGTTCCTCTTTCACCCATCACCAAAGATCCTCTTCACAGAGCTCGCATCAAACGCGCCAAAACCCAAACACACACCCAAACACAAGCCCAAACACAAACCCAAACACAAACCCAAACATCTATTTATTCCACCTGTGATCATATCTAAAGTCCCTTTCGAAGATGCTCAAGAAGAGCCTCTTAGAAAGAAGAAGAGGACTATCAGAATAAAGCATGTTGCGACTAAGACGCAAGAGAAGAAGATATCCCCCAATGAAGATGAAGGGGTTATGATATCGTCTAAGGGTATATCGTCTGTTAAAATCCTTTCAGACGAAGAAGAGCAGAAGAAAGCAAGAGCCAGAGAGGTTGCTCTTCAAAAGGCTGCCAATGGCAAAGAGAAAATGAAGCAGAAGCTTGCGTCTGTGGTTATTAGAGAAACAGACGAAGCAAAACAACCTAAAGAGGCTATGAGGGTCTCTATGCTGCTTCAAGCTGAAAGAGAAAGAATCTTTCTCGAAAACGTTAAGGGCATTGGATCGTTTGAAGCTGCGTCTGTTCCAGCAACTTCAGAGGGCATGAATAGTGAAGAAACTACCCAGATCCAGAAGGACAATGCTTAGTTGGCAGAGGAATTGGAGACTATGCTTAATGAATAATCTTCAACTATGGAGGTTTTTGCATCAACATTTCAAGACGAACATAGGATAACTGCTTTTGATCCTATTGTTGTGTCTCCTCTCAATGCTGCCTTTGATCAAACGATACCTACTGCGTCTGAAGAAGCATTCCACCTACAGACGATGGAGATTCCGTCTGAAGTGATAATCATTGAGGACACATGTTCTTCGTCTGATGAAGAACATGTTGATATAAAGAGGGTGGATGCATCATGGGTGAGATCTCACGCTGAAGTCATAAATCTAGAAGATCTTCCACCCAAGTACAAGACTGACTATTCGTTCCTTAACGAATTAGTCATGAGAAGATTTGCTGAAAACTCTTGTGCTGAAAGACCAGTCAAGTCTGACTGGATTCTTGGAGATGAACTTGAAGATATCTCCGATGATGGTGAATCGTCTGAGTCTGCTAAAGATGGTTACTTAGCAGACGATGAAGACTGTTTTATAAAGGACACTCCATATATTGAGTTGAAGAATTCTTATCGGTACAGTGGTGAAAAGGGATTTCAACTTGGGAGATTTATCAACCCCATCATTTATCACAAACCCCTGAAGCCAGTGGACTTCAAAGAAGATTTCATCTATACTCCTGAAGAGCAACGCGAATGGCTGAAGCGTTTGCCTTGGGATAAATTGACCTCTTTAGACATCAAGGGTTTAGAAGAAATAAACGTGTACAAGGATCATCTAGCTGAGTCGGTGATTGAAGGACCAGCTCTTGGCTATGAACCCCACATTCCTTTCAGAGAAAACATCAAGTGGAAGGTTTAGCATGAAATCAATGCACCTGCATTTCACCACTGCAGATATGGAGATCCCAGCTCCACCATCTATGAGCCAAAAGATTGCTCTCATTGGCATCTGGACGCTATTGATCGCCATGATCCTGTACCCTTCACAATTCCAATGAACCAAACAGAGTATGTAGGTCTAGGACATACTCTTGGAATTGTTCTTCCTTGGACAAGACCACATTGTTCAGGAATTTGCCCACGCTACTCCATCCTCCTCAAGGAATATGAAGACCCCGAAGAGTTTACTCATGCTCTTCCTGAAGATTACAATATGACATTCAAACTGATGGCCAATGCTTATAGAAGGGAAGAAAAAGCTAGAACAACTTCCTTCTATCACATTGAAAGGAGAGCAAAGAAGGAGTTGAGAGACTGTCCATTCATGGTGGGATCTCAATTTTCTTCTCTCATTACAGACGAAACCAAGTTCTCCATCGTTTTAGACCGAAAACGACCTTGCTTGGTCAAGTTCTTGGCTAAAGGAAAGGAGAAGAAGACTCTGTCTGTCTCCAAAACCTTCAAGTTTGCAAGGCACATCCCCAAGAGACTTCCGTCTGCTGCATACTCGCATCTCAAATCTATTCAAACCAATGCCTCAAGACCTATCAATCCTAAGATTCAAAGGATGATAGAAGATCATGAAGCCACCTCTGCTTTTCTACTCGGAACATCATTTGATGAAGATTTCACAATCTGTGGCAATGTGTATCCTAGAGAAGCTTTCACTTATACACATCCGTCACAGGAACATCCAGATCTTGAGCTCTCTGTACCAAGTAAAATGTTTACTTGGCAATGGGAGAGAGACTTCACTGCGTATCTAACACTTCCACTTTTCACTCTGCGTCTGAAGAGGACTCCAACTGTGCTCATTGAAGATGACTCTGTACCATTAGTTGAAGAACCTCAAACTCCTGTTATTGAGCCTTTAACTGTGGTCATAACAGAAGAAGAGTCTGATCCAATCGTAGAAGAGCCTTAATCACCTTTTGTGGAGATCGCTGATAAGGTGAAGATTACAGTTTTTAAAGATGCAGCAGGGGAGGCTGATGAGTATCATACTCTAAAGCGTAAATATGATGCCTTAGAAGAGAATTGCGAGCATCTGAAGAAAAAGAACAAAGAGCTTGAGGATAATCAAGCTTCTTTTACATCTGAGATGCAGCAGCTGAAGGAGATTGTTATGAGCCTTGTTCACAAGAAGCCTAAGTCTTCTTCTTGATTGAGCTTTTGATGATTCTCAGCCCAAGGGGAAGAATATCTTAGGAAGAAGAGGTTGTTATGCTAAGGGGGAGCCTTCGTCTGAGGAGTCAAGCATCGTCTAAGGGAGAGTTAGCATCGTTTGAGGGGGAGTTAGCATTTTTTTTTGGTATTGATTCTTTATTTATTTGCGTAGCGTTATACTTGTATTCTTAGAGCTTTGGTTTTCTGTATACCTTGTAACATTGTATATGGTTTACATCACATTGATGTAACAATTCTTATAAAGAAGTATTGTTTCAAAAAACATCGTCTTGATGTAAATCTGACTTGTGCTTAAACTGTGATCACTAACTTTGTCTTAAGCAGATGCTTCCTTAAGAAAGTTATCAGTATGGTCTGTAATCATCAAAAAGGGGGAGGTTGTTAGATCAAGATGTTTAACATATTTAAAGTTTTGATTATTACAAGACAGACGAAACTTTCCTAGATGGAACATCAGCAAGCAAGTCAGACGAAACAAGTACAAACGGAAGATGATCCCTCAAAGTTGAAGTCATTCGTCTGTCTCAAGTCAAGTCATCAGACGATAGGATAAGACGAAATCTCTTAGCTTGAAGAAGTTTATCGTTTGCCCAAGAAGTGAAGCAAAGTATGAGTCACTCGTGCCAAGATTTCAAATCTTAAGAAGTACTCATTAGAAGCATCCAAGATCAGTATGGGGATTCGCGCTTACATATGCAACTCGAAAAGGTCTTCACCTTTTTGTCAAAGTCTCTGTACATGTCAGAAAAAGTACTACGCACGCTATATAAATCCGCTGCACACGACATCAATCACTCAAGTACTATCTGACACCTTTAGGAAGCTCTCGAGGAAAATGTTCAACGACATTCTTCTGTGTCTAACGGATATCTGAAGACGTTGCCTATTTAAAGACTTCGCTTCTTCAAAGTTCAGTTGGCGAACACGCTTCTATTATTCAATCTACTGTGATTTCGCTCACTGTATCTTTTGCACTTCATTGTAAAACCCTCTCTGCGAAGAGGAAACTTTCTTTTCAAAGAACTCTTTCAAATCCACCGAGTGGTGTTTTAGCCTTGAGGAGACTGGTTGTTCAAAGAATACCCAAGTTGTTTAGCCTGCGAAGGCTGTGTTCAAAGAATATCGTGTAATAGCCAGAAGTGGCTGGGCGCAAATAATACTTGTAACCATTTCACGGTTTGTAGTGAAAACTCAGTGGTTACTGGGTAACTGGACGTAGTCTTGTATAGACAAACCAATATAAAAATACTTGTGTATTTATCTTCTTAAGTGTTTGACTAACAGGGATAATCAAACTATAACGTCTGTTCATTAAAATCAATCTTTGAAAGATTAAGACTGTTTCGTCTGAACCCCTTTAAACTCACAGACGAAAGGAACAATGTTTTTAAAGTAACACAATTCAATCTCCCTTCTTGTGTTCTATCTTTTACAATCCTATTGAGAAGAAACTTGTTAGAAGTTATGATGTGAAGTTTATGAAAAACCAAACCATTGAAGACATTGATAATGTGGAGAAGTTTACATCTAGTGGAGATAGTGGCATGGCTAATATTGATCCAACTCAATTGCCTATTCAAGATCTGGATACTAATGTTCAGAATGATGAGTAACAATATGCAGATGAACTAGATGTTCCTATTTATGATATAGATGAAGTAGAGTGTGAGGTGTCACAAAATGAGAATCTTGGTGATGTACTTGAGCCATCACCTACCTAACTCATGAGGTCTACTAGACAAAGACAACCATTTATGGGGTACTTTTTTGATGAATAATTGATCTTGACAGATGTAGGAAAACCTAAGTACTTTGAAGATACCATAAAAAGTGAGAAAAAGAAAAAGTGTTTGGATACCATGAAGGATGAAATGAAGTCCTTACATGATAATCACACATTTAATTTGGTAAAGTTGTCAAAGGGTAAGAAAGCCTTAAATAAAAGATGGATCTATAAAATAAAACATGAAAGTAACTCTAATTCTCCAAGGTATAAAACCAGATTAGTGGTAAAGGGTTTTAGTCAAAGGATTGATTTTAACGAGATCTTCTCACCTGTGGTGAAAATGACATATATTAGAATTGTGTTAAGTTTGACTGTTACTTTTGATTTGGAGGTAGAATAAATGGATGTAAAGACTATTTTACTTCATGGTAATTTGGAGGAAGATATCTATATGAAGCTAGGAAGACTATGTGTGTAGACTAAGAAAAATCCTATATGATTTGAATGAAGCTCCAATACAATGGTAAAAGAAGTTTGAGTTTATTATATGTGAACAAGGCTACAAGGAGATGATTACTTTTGACCATTTTGTTTTTGTTAGAAAATTTTTAATGGTGACTTTATTATGTTGTTGTATGTGGATGACATGCTTATTATTGGGATGGATGTTTCCAAAATTTACAAGTTAAAAAAATAATTAGGTGAGTTATTTGCATGAAAGATATTGGAGTTGCTAAACAAATTTCGTGACAGAAATGAGAAGAAGCTTTGGTTCTCACAAAAACACTAGATTAAAAGAATGTTGCAAAAATTCTACGTAGAAAAGACCATGGTGGTGAGTACCCCTTTTACTACTCATTTTAAGTTGATTTCTAAACAGAGTCCACCAAATGAAGTTGAGAAACTAAATATGTAACGAGTTCCTTATGCATCTACAATGGGTAGTTTGATGTATGCAATAACATGCATAAGACTAGATATAGCATGTTGTTAGTATTGTTAGTAGATTTCTCTCAAACCCAAATAGAAAGCAATGGAATGCTGAGAAATGGATTTTGAGGTACCTTCATAGTACTGCAAAATATGGCTTTGTTTTGATGGTGATAAATCCACTTTGGTAGGGTACTCATTCTGATATGGCTAGAGATATTAATTCTAGAAAGTTCATTCCAAGCTATTTTATTAAATTTGTAGGTGGAGTGTGACGTGGAAGTCTAGGCTACAAAAGTGTGTAGCTTTGTCTACTACAGAGGCAAAATTCATTGCCATTACTGAAGCATGCAAGGGTTACTATGGGTGAAGAAATTTTTGCAAGAGTTTAGTTTTAGTTCAAGACAAATATCTATTGTTTGCGGATTGCTAAAGGACTATTATTTTGGTAAGAGTTCAACCTTTCATTCAAGGTTTAAACATAATGGATGTGAGGTATCATTGGATACATGATGCTTTGGATACTAAGCTATTGAAGTTGGCTCAAGTTCACATTAATGATAATGTTGTTGATACGTTGAATAAGGCATTACCCAAAAGGAAGTTTGAAGCTTGTTGTGAGATCGCTAGTTTGACGATTATCTCCATATAATTGTGAGCGATAGATTTGTTGAGTTTTGGACTCCCTTCCTGTGTGGAGAATAGGCCTAAGTTGAATAAGTCATTAGTCTCACTTAATTAAGTGAAGAGGGAGTTAGCGGATGGAGATTTGAAGAGTCATTTGAAAATGGAAGCATAAAAACATAGTGAGGGAAAGAAAGTGAAGTGAGCTCGCACAAGTTGTCATTTTGATCTTTTTATTTCTCATCTATTAGTAGTAGTGTTTTATTTTCTCTACTTGGTTATAAACACCTTTCGGTGTGTTCTTTGAATTGACCATAGTGGATTTTCTTTGGTCTGGACGGCTCGTGGCTTTTACCCTTACATTGAGGGGTTTTCCACTTTAAAAATCTTTGTACCTCTTGTATGTTTGGATTTTCTATTTTGCTATGTGGTGCTTTTTATTAATTCTTGCAAATAAGGGAATTTAATTTATGCTACACTTATTACTCTTTTGTTGAGTTGTTACTATGGTGTTGAGCTTTCCCATCAATGGTAACCTGCATCTCCTTTGAAAAAGAATTTAGAAGTTAAGACGCAACAATATTGTCGTTGCAGTGCCAAAGAGCATCCATGGAATCTGTCATGAAGGTTTGGCTATGGAACCATCCACAAAGCCGTTTTCATGGCTTTCTTTCATGAATTATAATTTTCTCTAGTTAAAGGATGCATAACAAGAACTAACCATGATTGTTGCTAGAATGAATTGTGAAAGGATTAGAATCATCCATAAAAGCTTGTTTGGTCCATAAAGGAAGCTTCAAGGAAGAATTTCACTTGAAATCCGAAAAAACGGAAGCGAATGTTCTCTGCTAGTACCATATCAATATCAAACAGAGTAAAATAGGAAACAAAGAAATACTTTCTACATTATGTTTTGCTCAAGAACACATGTTAAAAAAATTGATTTTGAATTGCATATTTCATCTTTACTTTTAGTTTTATAGTTGTCAATCTTATTTTTTATTGTTTTAATTATTGAATTAATCTTTCTAATCAAAATAATAATTCCTAAACTTTAAAAAAAAATATTTTATAATTCATTTAGTCAATTAATATTATAGTAATTCTTAGACTTTAACAAATATTTTCTATTTCATTTAGTTTTCTAGACTTTAAGAATAAATATTTTCTTTCTCTACAACTATTAGTGATAACTGAATAAAATTAAATATTGAACACGACTTATCTATTCCATATTCATATCTTCTCACCTCTCAATATTTCATTGTCCTTTTTATTTTTATTATTCCTTAAAATCGAGGTAATATACATGATAGTTTAATGATAACTACATACTTATAACCAGCTGTAATGCATCGATGCGTACACCAACAATAATGATTTGATTCATAAATCTGTTGTTCCATTAGTCACTTAAACTAAAATATTAGCAACTTAAATGACAACTTCTTAAGAGAAAATGACCTTCTTCGTCAACATGATTGGGGACATATGTTTTTTTTTTTTTTTTTTTTTTTTTTTTTTTTTTTTTCATTTTCTTGCTTAAGTACACTCTTCCAAACAACCACAGAGAAATTGTTTGACTCAAGGGCTAAAACAACTTTTATTAGTATTCGATTTTTCAAAAATTTAAATAAACCTTATTTCATATTATCAAACAGTTGTATAATATTCACTACTCATTTATTTTATTAATTGTCCAATAATAATTTACTAACTAACCTATATGCAATATTAATCGGGTGAACCACATCTTTAGTAGATAATGTTTTCGTGAATATTACACGTCACTCATTTTTATGATTTTTTTATTTTTACAAAATAAAACTTCTCTCTATCGCAATAATTTAAAAAACTTTACTGACTATATTTCACATGTCAACGGGGAAAAATAAGTATTACAGTACTTGATGTAAAAAACTCAAGTGTTTGTGACTCATTACTTGAAAATATGTTTATTAATAGATGATTTATATAATAACAATGTTACCGTCTATTTAGGGACGATAACTTAAAATTTAGCAAAATAATAATTATAGTGCACAGATAATATCTACCAACGAATATTTAAAAAGTGCAAGCTCTGATGACTTCTTTTTTATTATTAATCATTGGTCTTTGATATGTGAAAACAATCCAAACACCAAATAATGAGATGGGCTGAGTACTCCAAGTATCAACAAATAATAAAAACAATTATTTAGATGTCAACAAATAATAGAAAACTCACAACACATTTTTGTTATTGGAAGATATGTTCCTATGAGATAAGATGGTTAATTTTAATGAGCAAAGAGTTAGATATAATAAAATAACTATAATATGCTACTAATAAGTCAAATTCAAAGAATATATAGATATACGTCTTTCTTTTTACATGAGTCAACTTCTCTAAGAATATATACATATATGTCATTCTTTTCATATTTTAATGTCTAATTGTCGTATCGTAGTTGTAATGAAAAGGTTAATACGTATTTACAAATAATCAGCATGCATATAAACCCATGAATACACACACACATATATATATATATATATATATGGAAAGAAGTGAGGATAAAGAGGAACAAGCCATGAATGGTCCCCCACTGCACCGCGGGTTTCTACACTTTGCAATAGAAACAAGTTTGCCCTTTGTCAGGTAATGGAGATGCCGAAGCCACCTCACCTGATGACTCTTAATGAGGTGTAACACAGAAGGCTTCCATAGCCATGCATGCTGAAGAATGTCTCATCCTCAGCAACTCACACAAGTGACGTGTCTCTCCTTCAGCCCCCTCTCTTACCTATAAATCACAACGTTTCAGGTTCTCCGCTTCACAAATCAAACATTCTCTCTTTTGTCACAACAATGACTAAGCTTGTTGCAGTATTTTCTTTTCTGCTATTGAGTGGGTGCTTAGCCTGGAGAGAGCAGCCAGAGCAGAATGAGTGCCAACTCAAACGACTCAATACACTAAAACCCGATAACCGTGTTGAATCCGAAGGTGGATTGATTGAGACATGGAATCCCAACAACAAGCCATTCCAGTGTGCTGGTGTTGCCATGTCTCGCTGCACTCTCAACCGCAATGCCCTTCGAAGACCTTTCTATTCCAACGCTCCCCAGGAAATCTACATTCAGCAAGGTACATCCATCCATCCATCCATCCTTTCTTGTTCAATTTTCTTCATATATTAAAGAAATGAACAAACCTTAAATACAGTAATGTGTTTTTGTGTGTTCCTAATATGAATGGAATAGGTAGTGGTCTATTTGGCTTGATATTCCCGGGTTGCCCTCAGAATTTTGAAGAGCCCCAGAGAGAAGGGCAGAAGCCACAAGATCGTCACCAAAAGGTGCATCACTTCAGAGAAGGTGATTTGATCGCAGTGCCAACTGGTGTTGCTTTCTGGATGTACAATCCTCGCGACACTCCCGTTGTTGCCGTTTCTCTTCTCGACGTCAACAGCAACCAGAACCAGCTTGACTCGACACCTAGGGTGAGCCAATTATCACAAGTTTAACTCCCATTTTACTCAACTAATTATACAACTAATATTTGTTTTTGACAATACTTGCAGAGATTCTATCTGGCCGGGAACCATGAGCAAGAGTTTATACAATATCAGGAAGAGCAAGAGCAACAAGGTCGTCGTCATCATCAAAGTCAAAGCCACCAGAAAAGTGGAAAGCACCAACAAGAAGAACAAGAAAATGAAGGCGGTAACGTATTCAGTGGCTTCTCCGAGAAATTCTTGGAAGATGCGTTGAACGTGAACAGGAATATAGTGAGAAACCTACAAGGGCAGAACGAAGATGAAGAGAGAGGACCCATTGTGCAAGTGAAGGGAGGTCTCAGCGTTACAATCCCACCCTCAAAGAGGCAGCAACAGTGGCCCCAGCAAGAAGAACAAGAGGATGAGGATGAGGATGAGCGAGAGGAACATTGGCCACACCACCCAAGCAAACGTGATGAAGGAAGAAGAAGAGACAAAGACAGTAATGGCATTGATGAGAACATTTGCGCAATGAGACTTCGCCACAACATTGGTCAATCTTCATCACCTGACATTTACAACCCTCAAGCTGGTAGCATCAAAACTTCCACCAGTCTTGACTTCCCTGCCCTTAGGTTGCTCAGACTCAGTGCTCAATTTGGAACTCTCCGCAAGGTTTCATTCATCAAACCTCACCCTATATATTTAAACCATAATATATAGTGTATACAAAATTAAAGAAAAAAAAAATACTGAATGAATTTGTTGGATATAACAATTAACTTGCATGCATTGGTATGGTGCAGAATGCTATGTTCGTGCCCCACTACAACCTGAACGCAAACAGCATAATATACGCATTGCAAGGGCGTGCGTGGTTGCAAGTGGTGAATTGCAAAGGTGACAGAGTGTTTGATGAGAATCTGGAAGAGGGTCAAGTGCTCATCGTGCCACAAAACTTTGTTGTGGCTGCTAAATCACAGAGTGATAACTTCAAGTATGTGTCATTCAAGACAAATGACCAACCCATCACAGGCACTCTTGCAGGTAGAAACTCTTTATTAAACGCAATGCCGGAGGAAGTTATTCAAAACACTTTTAACCTCAAGAGTCAGCAGGCCAGACAGATCAAGCAGAACAACCGTTTCAACTATCTCATTCCTCCAAATCAGTCTCAGTCTCGGAGGAGAGATGTGGCTTAGGGCCCTTTTACGCACTAATGTGTGCTTAATCATCAACAGATAATAATGAATAAGACAAGGAAGGCTTAGCCTGTCCCTTGCCAAGTGTAAAATAACTTGCAACTTATGCATCTACCTTATGTACTGAGTCACGAAACTTTTGCGGGAAAACCATAAATAAAAAGGAGAAATATCCTATGAATTAATTTTCTGTCAATTTAGCATATAAAACTACCAACCTGAAGTCCGTTTTAGTTTTTTTCTTATCTCTTTTCATCTTTGACAACCGTGGAACTTCATTTTTTTTTCCTTTTATGCATGGGACCAAAGCATAGAAATAGAAATAATATATATATATATATATATATATATATATATATATATATATATATATATATATAACATTTTTTTCACTTCTTCTCTTAAAAAATATAAATAGAAAACTAAAGCACTTCTATGGAATTAACTCTTAAGAATAATTCTATGTTACTCAAGTAACTCTAATCATGTATGAAATTATTATTTTTAATTACTATTCAAAATGATTATTTATTTATAAAAAATATGAATAGAAAAATAAAGCAATTACTATTCAAAATGATTATTTATTTTTAATTTTTTTTATTAAAAAAACATAAATATAAAAATAAAGCTATCAATGAAAGGTTAATGTTTAACCTTCAAAAATATTAATTAACTTTTAATATTTAATTATTATTCTAAATCAAGTTTTAAAACATGTCTTATTTTAAAATATAAAGTAATAAGAAAAGTTTATGCATATTAAAACATCTCGATGTGAAAATCTTTTCACCTCAATAAAAATTATAAAATTGACTCAATAAAAATTATAAAATTGATCATAATAAAAATTATAAAATTGATGACATTCATCAATTCAATATTTGAGTGTTCTGTTCTAAATTATTCTAATAATTCCAAGTTACTTTAAGTAAACTATTCTGAAAACCCAAATAATTCTAACCTGTCCTGACTTCTTAAGTTATATTTTCACTCCTTCAAAAATTAACTTTTAAGAATAATTACAAATTATTAACAAAACTACTTTTATCTTTACCACTACTTTGTTATTTCTTCTGATCATTTGAAAATCAATTTGGGTTAGTTCATTTCAAAAATATGGCAGATCTATTACAAAATTGGCCTTGGTTCGTTTAAAAAATATGGTTAGAGAAACTATATGTGTAGCAATTCGACATAAGTTAATATCGACTAAGAATTTGGTGATTTCAACTCCATTAACAATTATTTTTGAATTTTTTTTGAATTACATCCATTATCTCAAGTTTTGGATCAAATCAATCCATTGACTCAAATAATTTATGGGAGGAAATTAAGTTATTTGGGTCAATTGACAGGTCGAACTGCTACTTTTCGGATACGAGATATCCACCTCAGTTACTATAGACGCCAATTGACACTTTAGTAACAAACATTTTTTAATGAAATGAAGTACCATGTATCTTCTTTCTCATCTCGTCATTAAGAGCACCACTCTTTTCCATGTATAGAAAAATATTACCATTTGGGGCAACATTAATCACATAAACCCATCATGAGTCCGGTAGAGAATTTAACAGGAATAATCCTAATAGACATTTATTAATTTTATACCTACTCCTACTAGATGATTGAAGCACCCATGAAATTCATTCAAGTGATCTGAAATAGGAGTCTCTTTCTTATACTTTAGGTTCACAAATTTTTTCAGCAAGTACAATTTATTAGTCTCTGATTTAGAAACATACAAAGACTTAAGCTTATCCTAAGGCTTCTCGAATGTGTTTCGCTTTCAATAAAATTATAAAAATTATCATCTAATAAATTCACACATATGTTGATGCTAAAATCTCATTCTTAATCAGACTTGGATTTCGACTTATTAGACATAAAGATGAGAAAATGTAAAATTTTCACAAATACCAAATCATTCATCTTGCTATTCTGCAAGTGATAATTTGCTCCATTCAAATATCTCATCTTCTCATGATCCTCCATCATTCAAGAAAACCAAACACACCTCCAACCAAAAGCTCTGGTACCACTCTAATGGAGAAACCCAACACAATAATAACAACTCAATAAAAAAGCAATATACACAAAGGAAATTAAACTCCCCTATTTGTGAGAATCAACAAGGAGTAATAATAAAATAAAATAAAATAAAACAAAAATCGAAACACAAAAGAGATTCAGAAACTTTTAATGTGGAAAACCTTTCAACGTAAAGTTAAAAACCACAAGTCATCTACACCAAAGAAAATTCACTATGATCAACAAAGGGTACAAAAGAGTCTTCAAAGAACACACCAAAAGGTGTTTACAACCAGTCAGAAAAAATAAAACACTTGATAACTTGAAAAAGTGAGGTATCGATATATGTTTTTTAATTAAGAAATTTTTCATTAAACACTCTTAAGCAAGTCAAAACAACTGTTAAATGCCTTGAATTACAATACTTTGTTATAAAACTTGCTGATGGTTTGTTTAAGTGTTTCAGGGGTTAAAAATAGCCAGAAACAGGAGAAAACATGCAGAGGAATACACCTTGCGCGAGTTGGAGCTCTAGCGGTTGACCATCCTTCTCTGTCACATCAACTCGCCTGACTTGCCTTTGAGCTCGCGTGAGTTGACTTAGCTTCCAGCTCAAGTTTGCTCTTTGTAACCTCAATTCGCGTGACTTGTTACTCAGCTCGCGTGAGTTGCAGTTGCTTGTACATCATGTTTGCTCTCTGTAACCTCAACTCGTGCGAGTTGGGTTCGTAAGGTCCAAATCCACTAAAGAAGGTTATAAATTCATTAAGCTACTATCAGCTATTATCTTTTGATCACTTTTAGTTTACGTGACATTCAGAGTACAACTTCAGGCTTAAGTACAGGCAACGCACACGGCCTATTCGACTTCCTTAGAATTTGATTGTCTATGTATTCTCTTCCTTATTATTCTTGTGTTGCATTCTCTACTAACATGAACTAAATCTCTCTTTGATTGGGAGAACGATGTAACACTAATTATTTCTAATACAATTCTCGATTCATTATATGATTGCGAATTTATTTCTTCTACGCTTAATGTTATTTGTTAATTGACCATTAATAAATTGATCGTAAACCTAGGAGAATTTTGAGAAAAAAAACTTAGGTGATAATTGGAGAAATAATCATTACTGAGCTAGAGTCCTAGAGATAAGAGTAGACAGTATTGTGGACATAACCTAACAGTTATCACTGAATTCATAGAACTTAAACCCAAATTAATTTAGTTTAGTTTAAGAGATTAACTAATCAGGTTAATCTAGGCGGCGTAGGTGATCCTAAGAATGATGGTTACGAGGGTAGGAATTCGATCCATCCAAGAGTATAATTTGAATAATAGAGAGAACTGAGAAGAGTATTACGGTAATTATTGGTGAAATCAGGATCTCAATCGCTCTTTTAAATTTGAATTCTCTTTATTTTAATTAATCATAATCTCTTTCATCATTCTCACAAAACCCCCGTGTAAAATACAATTACACAAGAAGGGGGGGTTGAATTGTGTTTATTAATAAAAAATTTTTTAGATGATGCAGCTTATGTCTTTTATAAATGATATGATCAAACACAAAGAGAGTTTCTCTTGTAAAGATTGCTTTTAATGAAATATTTCATTTAAGTTATTATCCCAGTTAGTAAATATATAAAAATAATCAAAACAATAATATTTTCATATTGGTTTGTCTATGCAAGACTACGTCCAATTACCCAACAACTTGTTAAGGTTCTACTAAGAGTATTCTTTGAACCCAGCCACTCCTGATTAATATACAAATAATCTTTGAACACAACCTTCTCAATCTAAACCAGTATTCTTTGGACCCAGCCTCTACAGTCTAAACAAAGTATTCTTTGAACACAGCCTCCATAGGCTAAATCATGTATTCTTTCAACACTTAGCCTCCTCAGGCTAAAAACATGTATTCTTTGGACCTTAGCCTCCTCAGGCTAAACACAAGGTATTCTTTAAACATTTAGCATCCTCAGACTACAAATACCACAACAATGGTTTACAACTGATAAGCACAAAGAATTTATTCTTTACGCAGAGATGGTTTTTACAATGTGATCTATTCTAAATTCAGGGCGAGTGAACTTTTATCTTGAGAGCTTTGAAGCTTGAAGAATGCTGTTGTGTCTCTCTTATGTGTTTTGGTTTTGATTAATGTATTTTCGGTTTTCCATAGATGAAGTGTAAGTAGGATATATCTATGTATTGATTGTTGAGTATAGGCATATATGTGTTGAGTTCTTTGTTTAAGGCCCCAGAGATGTTTTTAAACTTGTGTATGGTTGATCAAGTGACTAATGTTTGATTTCCAATTGTGAAAAACAGCTTTGAAAATTCTGGAAATCCATTTCTCACTGATGTAATCGATTACAGGCTTGATGTAATCGATTACATTGATCTCCCTCCCTGGTGTAATCGATTACATGGGTAATGTAATCGATTACATGTTTTTGGCCCTCTGGTGTAATCGATTACATCCCCTATGTAATCGATTACATGGTTTGAAATTCACTGTTTCTGGGTTTCCCTCTTCAATGTAATCGATTACATGCTCGTGGTAATCGATTACATGCCTGGAAAATTCAAATTGGAGGGTTCTAACGGCTAGTGTAATCGATTACATGCATTTGGGATCAATTACATTGACCGTTGTAGCTCAGTTTTGCACGTTTTCTCCCTCCAAATTTGCTCTATAAGTATAATCTTGATGAAACATATGAAGGTGCTGAAAACCTAGCTTCTTGAAACAACTCTTACACTTTCATATGCTCTAAATCTAGAGTTCATCAAGGTTTTCAAAGACAAAGGGAAACTTGATTCATTCCTGTGATTGGGTGGATTTCATAGTGTTCATTTGTGATCAGATTCTGCACTTGAGGTGTATTCTTTACTGATCTTTATATTTCCAATTTCTGGGTTGTTGCTCTAGGAGAGAGGTCTCTCTAGATAGAGCATTGTGTTTGAGAAGTGATTCTCAAAGTTTGATCTTGGAGGTGCCAAGGTCTTGGAAGTTCTTCTTTTCAGGTTGGAGAACAGATTTGGGTGTTTTGATTTCTGTTTGTATTGCTTGTTGCAGAGTGAATGTAAAAGGATACAAAAGGAATCATTTGATAGTGGAAAGCCAATCGCAATGAGCTTGTTGGATTGGGACTGGACGTAGGCGATTAGGTCGAACCAAGATACATCATTGCACTCATCTTCTTCCTTACTCTCTTTACAGTTTTCACTATATTGTTATTGATCATATTCTGCTCTGTATTTGAAAACTGTATTGATAATCAACTCATTAATTGGTTTGGAATAGAATCAGTAATTGAACTTGTAATTGAATCTGTAATTGAAAGGTAATTGATAGGTAATTAAGAGAAATTAGAAACACGCGAATTTGGGGTAAAGTTTAACAAGAATCTATTCACCCCCTCTAGATTCACACATAGGGACCAACAATTGGTATCGAGCTACTTCTAGTAAGTTGCTCTAGAATTTGATCCATAATGGCCAAGAATCAATTACCATTTGTTGAAGGTGCCTCTATTAATAGACCTCCTCTGTTTTGTGGTGATAACTATCCTTTTTGGAAAGTTAGGATGAAAATTTTTATGGAGTCTATTCATAGAAGTATTTGGCAAGCAGCTTATAACTCGATTTCAAAATCCCCACGTATATAGTTGATGGAAATGAATTAGAAAAACCATTTGAGAAGTGGGAACCAGAAGAAATTAGGAGAGCAGAAAATGATGCTAAAGCTTTAAATATTATACATTCTGCTTTAAACTCTGATGAATTTTTTAGAATTTCAGCTTGTACAACAAATGAAAAGAGCATGGGATCTTATCATGGTGACTCATGAAGGTACTCCCGAGGTGAGAAGAGCTAGAAAGAACACACTCATCCAAGAGTATGAAATGTTCGAATGGCACAAGGTGAGTCTATCATGGACATGCGAAGCGATTCACACACATTGTGAATCACCTCAAAGGACTCGGTAAGGTCTTTGTTGAGGAAGAGGTAAACATAAAGTTGCTTGAAGTCTCTAAGCGAGAAAATGGCAACCAACAATCCACCATTACAGAATCAAAGAACTTGGCCTTAATGACAAGTCTTGAGTTGTTTGGTAAGTGAGAGAATATGAGATGGATATGTCACGTATGGGTGATGAAGAACAAAAGGACAAGAAGGCTAAGAGTTTGGCACTCAAAATGGAGGACACAACTAGTGATAGTGATGCATCATCAAGTCTGTGGAAATGAGTCTCGAGCAAGAAATGAATCTCATGGTCAGAAAGTTCAAAAGGTTCATGAAGAAGGACAGCAACAAAAGGAGATTCAACAATGCTAGAAAAGGTTCATCTTCAAAGGTCACATGCTATGAATGTGGTAAGGCTGGACACTATAGATCAGAGTGTCCTAACTTGAAGAAATCAAACAGCGGTGAGCCTAGAAGAGTGGAGCAAGAAGAAAAACCCAAGAAGGACCGGTATCGGAAGAAAAAGGCCTACATTTGCTTGGGAAGAAAATGACTCACTCATCCTCCAAGTGAAAGCGAAAATGAGGAAGCCAACTTATGTCTTATGGCTAAACCAGAATCGGATAATGAGGTAAGTGATTCGACTCTTCTAAAAATGATAATGATTATGATGAACTATATACTTGCTTTTTGTGAGTTATTTAAAGAAGCGTAAAAATTTGAAAAACTAAGTAAGGTTTTGAAAAACAGAGTTGCGATTTAGAAAATGAAATTTCTGTTTTGAAAACCAATATTCAAGAATTGAAAGATGAAAATGATAAGTTGAAATTGCCCTGTTCAAAGTGTAAATCTTTTACTGCCCCTTTGAAAAAGAATAACAAGAAGTTCCATACATTTAAACAAACCAGCAAGTATAGAAACTTCTCATGTAGTTATTGTATGCAATCTGGACATAATCATTATAACTGCATGATTAGAAAGAAAGGCTTAGATAATGGATTGTTTAAATGGATAAAGAAAGATAGTCACAGTTCTAACATGAAAGGACCCAACAAGATTTGGGTACCAAAAACCAAATGATATCTTTCCTTGTGTAGGTGTGCTTGAGAGCCAAACACTCAACATGGTATTTGGATAGTGGCTCAAGACATATGACGGGTGACAAGAGTAACTTTATCTCCTTCAAATCCAAAGAATCGTTCAAAGTAGTATATGGAGATAATAACAAAGGTAAAATTCTGGGTATTGGTGATGTTGGAGACAAATCCAACTCCGTGATTGAAGATGTACTGCTTGTAGAAGGTTTGAAGTTCAATCTTCTGAGTATTAGCCAATTGTGCGACAAAGGCTATCAAGTTTTATTCGACAAAAGTTGCTTTTAAGATCAATAACAAATAATCGAATGAGGTATTGATGGTAGGTAAGAGAAGAGGTAACATCTATATACTTGAACTTGATCATTCATCATCATATCATGCATGTCTTACGTCTAATGATGATCTATCTTGGCTTTGGCATAGACGTATAGCACATATTGATGTTCATCAACTTAATAAACTGTCATCTAAGAGCTTAGTAGAAGGACTACCTGAATTAAAGTTCAAAAGAGAAGGCCTATGTGATGCATGTCAGAAAGGCAAGCAATCTAGAAACTCTTTCAAATCTAAAAATGTTGTTTCAACTTCTAGACCGCTTGAATTGCTGCACATGGATCTCTTTGGTCCATCTAGAACTGCTAGTTTAGGTGAAAATCTATATGGATTAGTTGTTGTAGATGACTACTCTCGTTTTGCTTGGGTTGCTTTTATACCAAGTAAAGACACCACTTTCAAAGTTTTCAAAATACTTGCTAAAAAGATTCAAAACGAAAAAGATTTGAAAATCAAGTCCATTAGAAGTGATCATGGAGGGGAATTTGAAAATGAACACTTTGAAAAGTTTTGCGAAAAATATGGAATCGATCACAACTTTTCCGCTCCAAGAACTCCACAACAAAATGGGGTTGTTGAGAGGAAAAACAGATCTTTAGTAGAACTAGCAAGAACTATGTTGAATGAAAGTGATTTGCCTAAATATTTTTGGGTTGATGCAGTTTCCACTGCGTGCTATGTTCTAAATAGAATTGTGATTCGACCTCTTTTAAAGAAAACCCCCTATGAACTCTATAAAGGCAAGAAACCCAATATCTCTCATTTTCGGGTATTTGGGTGTAAGTGTTTTGTTTTGAATAATAGCAAAGAGCCTCTTGGTAAGTTTGATGCCAAGGTTTGGTGAGGGTGTGTTTATTGGGTATTCATCATCAAGTAAAGCATATAGAGTTTTTAATAAAAGGAGAATGTGCATTGAGGAATCATGCATGTCAAGTTTGATGAAACTAACAATCCCCAAAAGGGAAGTGTGTTTGTTGATGATGATGAGCATGTAGGTGAAGAAAGCACAAGCAAAGAAGAACAGCAAGAACCACCAACTACTTCTCATGAGTTTCCAAAAGAATGGAGGAAACCAAGAGATTTATCTCTTGACAACATCATTGGTGACATCCATAAGGGAGTATCTACTAGATCTACTCATAACATGTTCTGTGATGATTATGCATTTGTATCTCAATTTGAACCTTCTTGTGTTGATGATGCTATAAATGATGAATATTGGATGAATGCTATGCAAGAAGAATTGAATCAGTTTAAAAGGAATAACGTATGGGAGTTAGTACCTTTTAAAAGAGATATGAATGTAATTGGAACAAAATGGGTGTTTAAGAATAAGCTAGATGAGAACGGTGTTGTGGTTAGGAATAAGGCTAGACTAGTAGCTAAGGGTTATAATCAACAAGAAGGAATAGATTTTGATGAAACATATGCCCCTGTTGCTAGACTAGAAGCTGTTAGAGTTTTACTTGCTTTTGCCTGCATACATGATTTCAAGTTGTTTCAAATGGATGTTAAGAGTGCTTTCTTGAATGGCTATATAAATGAAGAAGTTTTTGTTTCACAACCTCCTGGATTCACTGATTTCAGATTTCCTGAACATGTGTACAAACTCAAGAAGGCCCTATATGGTCTTAAACAAGCCCCTAGACAATGGTATGAAAGGCTAAGTAAATTTCTTCTGTCAAAAGGGTTCTGCAGAGGTAATGTTGACAAAACTCTCTTCATAAGGAGAAAGTCAGACTGTATTTTGTTGGTTCAAGTTTATGTTGATGATATTATATTTGGATCAACTAATAAATCTCTGTGTGAAGAGTTTGTGAATAGCATGCAGGGGGAGTTTGACATGTCTATGATGGGAGAACTCAAATTCTTCCTAGGATTGCAAGTCAAACAACTGAAAGATGGAATCTTCATACATCAAGCAAAGTACACCAAGGAATTGTTGAAGAAATTCGACATGGAGAGTTGTAAGATCTCAAACATTCCTATGTCAACTAATCTCTATTTGGATAATGATGCAGCTGGACAAAGTGTAGACCAATCAAGATATAGAGGGATCATTGGATCACTCTTGTACCTCACAGCAAGTAGGCCAGACATCATATTCAGTGTGTGTGTTTGTGCAAGATTCCAATCTGCACCAAAGGAATCACACATGGCAGCTGTGAAGAAAATCTTGAAGTATCTCAAAGGAACTACGAACTGTGGTTTGTGGTATCCAAAAGGTACATATCCCACATTGGTTGGTTTTAGTGATGCTGACTTTGCTGGTTGTAAAACTGATAGGAAAAGCACAAGTGGTGTGTGTCATTTGTTTGGAGGAAGCTTGGTCTCATGGTATAGCAAGAAGTAAGCTGTGTAGCTCTTTTCAATCAAGCTGAGGCAGTATGTAGCTGCAGGTAGTTTTGTGCTCAGACCATTTGGCTGAAGCAACAACTGGAGGATTTTGGACTTAAGCTTGATCATATTCCAATCAAGTGTGACAACACAAGTGCCATCAGTATCACAAAGAACCCGGTCTTACACTCAAGAACGAAGCACATTGAGGTGCGTCATCACTTCATTAGAGATCATGTTGAGAAGGGAGATGTTGAGGTGGAATTCATTGACACAGAAAATCAACTCGCGGATATCTTCACAAAGCCTCTACCTAAGGAGAGGTTCTTCAAACTTAGAACCAATCTTGATATACTAAGTGAAGAACATCTCACAAAAAGTGTTGTAAGTATGATAGTTTAATCATTCATTGTGCTTAAATTTGGTATGAATTAATTGCATTACATGATCTTGACCATTATATGATGAATCAAATGCTTTTCAATCATCCTATATGTGAAAATCATTAACATTGCAGTTCATAGCCTTATTTCAACTTGTTTTCTGGTTTTCTATAGGATGTAATCGATTACAACATGTATGTAATCGATTACATGATGTTTTGGTTCTGATGTAATCGATTACAATAACAATGTAATCGATTACATGGGGTTTTGGGTTCTGATGTAATCGATTACATCGTGAATGTAATCGATTACATGCGCTCTGGAAGTGTTTTTCAGAGCTTTGTTCTTCGTTTCTGGGCTCTGTGTTCTATATTTTTGGAAGCCCATTTGCACACATTCACTGAACCTAGTCTTCTGTGATCCTTATTAGTGCTGTGTTAGGGTTTTTCTTTCACATTCACATTCCCTTTTCTCTTCCAAACCCTAATCTCTCACGGCCGTCATTCTCTCTATCCCACATTCATCTTCAACCTTCTTCATCTTCTTCTTCACCACCAATATTAAGCAATGGAAGGACCAGGGAGCAGCAAGAGAACGAAAACAAGTGCTCATAGGAACGTACAAGAAGAAAGACGTACGAAGAAGCGACAGGAATCATCTTCCAAGAGGAAGGCCCCAGCAGAAGCTGTGCATCACAACCCTTGGTTCACCACGAAGGAACAAGAAACTCGTTTCTTCACTGATTTCGCAAACAGGGAACTCGTACCCCCAAAGATTGTGGACTTAAGATGGCTGGACCATGAAGGGTTTACATTTCAATCAGCACTCCGGGATCAGAACCTGGAGAAATTTGTTGGATCGAGGGTTGCATTTACCCAGTTTGGTAGGGTGTTTTATTCCAATCTGAAATATCACTCTGTATCTGGGAGAATTATGTCTGAAGTTAAAGGAGTGAGCATTGTTCTGACTCATGACATGTTCTTCGAACTTGGTGGAATAACAAATGAGGGGATAGTCCCTTCTCTGGAGAATCTGGAAGAGGAAGGCTTTGAACTACAGAAGGATACATTTTATATAAGCATGTTGAGAAATCCTGAGTCTTGGGAGGCTGAAATGACAGCAAGAAGAGAAAGAGGTATGAGGAAGACCTTTGGCATTGGTGGTCTCAACACTGACGACCGTCTTCTTCATTATGCCATTTGCTGGGTTTTGGCTGCTAGAGGTACCAATCATGCACAACTCATGGAAGAAGATATGATTTTGATGGCTGCCCTGAAAAATGGGATTCAAATTGATTGGGCTCATGTTATCATGGACAACATGACCAAGGTAAAGAAATTCCATGAATTTAAGTGCCCATATGGTTTGTTCATATCACGTGTTCTTGAGAGGTGTCAAGTGGATGTCTCCAACGAGCACAGAGAATTGGTCAGGGATATCCATGTTCTTGGTGATATGATGCTGAAAAAGATGAGGTTGACCAAGACAGCTGAGGGCTGGGTACCTAGAGAGGAAATTCATCAACAACAGCATCAACAACCACCACGGCAACAACAACAAGAACAACCACAACCAGAAGAACATCCTCCTTCTGATGAGGATGAGGATTCAGCGGCTGGGGAGTACATCCCTAAGTCTCGTTTTGAGTCCATTGTCCTAGATAGGTTGGAAGAGATGGATAAGCGCCAAGAGGATCTAGGAAAGCAAATTAAAGACTTGGAAAGGAATCAAAATTTGTGTTTCCTTGACATGAAATCATTGATGGAAACCATCATGGAGCGCCTCAACCAAGATGATGATGATGGTGATGATCAGTGACTCCTCTGCTGTATCTCTCTTTTTGGTTTGATATACCAAATAGGGGGAGAATAGTTAGGATATCCTAGATAGGGGGAGTTGAGAATTGAGTTGAGAGTAGCTTTGATAGGTTGTTTTGTTTAGCTAATATTGTTTAGGAGATCTTATGTTTTGAAGTTTTTACTGTTTTATTGATTTCTGAACTATGTTAAGTGTTTGCTTTTGATATTAAATAAAATTTGGTTTGTTTTATGATTCATTGGTCTTGATCTATATTTGTATTTGAATCATGTCATACATACTTGAATGAATGGTTGATTAGTAGTGCATATGCATACGGTATTTTCTGGAAATTTCTAACATATGCAGGATTTTCAAAGAACAACACATATCCTAACTCTAGGAAAACCTCAAATGTGATTTGGTACATCAAAACCAAAAAGGGGGAGATTGTTGGACTTGAAGCTTGAAGAATGCTGTTGTGTCTCTCTTATGTGTTTTGGTTTTGATTAATGTATTTTCGGTTTTCCATAGATGAAGTGTAAGTAGGATATATCTATGTATTGATTGTTGAGTATAGGCATATATGTGTTGAGTTCTTTGTTTAAGGCCCCAGAGATGTTTTTAAACTTGTGTATGGTTGATCAAGTGACTAATGTTTGATTTCCAATTGTGAAAAACAGCTTTGAAAATTCTGGAAATCCATTTCTCACTGATGTAATCGATTACAGGCTTGATGTAATCGATTACATTGATCTCCCTCCCTGGTGTAATCGATTACATGGGTAATGTAATCGATTACATGTTTTTGGCCCTCTGGTGTAATCGATTACATCCCCTATGTAATCGATTACATGGTTTGAAATTCACTGTTTTTTGGTTTCCCTCTTCAATGTAATCGATTACATGCTCGTGGTAATCGATTACATGCCTGAAAATTCAAATTGGAGGGTTCTAACGGCTAGTGTAATCGATTACATGCATTTGGGATCAATTACATTGACCGTTGTAGCTCGATTTGCACGTTTTCTCCTCCAAATTTGCTCTATAAGTATAATCTTGATGAAACATATGAAGGTCTTGAAAACCTAGCTTCTTGAAACAACTCTTACACTTTCATATGCTCTAAATCTAGAGTTCATCAAGGTTTTCAAAGACAAAGGGAAACTTGATTCATTCCTGTGATTGGGTGGATTTCATAGTGTTCATTTGTGATCAGATTCTGCACTTGAGGTGTATTCTTTACTGATCTTTATATTTCCAATTTCTGGGTTGTTGCTCTAGGAGAGAGGTCTCTCTAGATAGAGCATTGTGTTTGAGAAGTGATTCTCAAAGTTTGATCTTGGAGGTGCCAAGGTCTTGGAAGTTCTGTTCTTCAGGTTGGAGAACAGATTTGGGTGTTTTGATTTCTGTTTGTATTGCTTGTTGCAGAGTGAATGTAAAAGGATACAAAAGGAATCATTTGATAGTGGAAAGCCAATCGCAACAGTTGTTGGATTGGGACTGGACGTAGGCAGTTGGCCGAACCAGTATACATCGCTGTGCACTCATCTTCTTCCTTACTCTCTTTACAGTTTTCACTATATTGTTATTGATCATATTCTGCTCTGTATTTGAAAACTGTATTGATAATCAACTCATTAATTGGTTTGGAATAGAATCAGTAATTGAACTTGTAATTGAATCTGTAATTGAAAGGTAATTGATATGTAATTAAGAGAAATTAGAAACACGCGAATTTGGGGTAAAGTTTAACAAGAATCTATTCACCACCCCTCTAGATTCACACATAGGGACCAACACTTTGGACCCAGCCTCTACAGACTAAACAAAGTATTCTTTGAACACAACCTCCATAGGCTAAATCATGTATTCTTTCAACACTTAGCCTCCTCAGGCTAAAAACATGTATTCTTTGGACCTTAGCCTCCTCAGGCTAAACACAAGGTATTCTTTAAACATTTAGCATCCTCAGACTACAAATACCACAACAATGGTTTACAACTGATAAGCACAAAGAATTTATTCTTTACGCAGAGATGGTTTTTACAATGTGATCTATTCTAAATTCAGGGCGAGTGAACTTTTATCTTGAGAGCTTTGAGCGAGAGTTGAATATGATCTTTATTAGAGTAGTTCGCCAACTTCAACTCGTCGCAATGAAGTCCCTTTATAGACAGCTTCTTGAAGTATCCGTTAGAATGAAGATTTTAATGTTAGTCCTTTGTCTTGGGTACTCAACATCTGGCAGAGTGAGCAATCAGAACATTTAATGCAAAGTCAGCGGATGTCAGCGTGAGATCAGGTTTTGGCTGATATGCTAAGAGATTTCACAGAAAAGTGCAACTGTTTTTTGTGTGACAGAGGTTTTCTTTCAAATCTCTTTCCTCCTTTAGAAGCTTCTGAGTAACGACTTAATTTGAAACGTAGGCACGTGTTACTCTGCGGTTGAACTTCGTTAACTTGATAGACGAATGAACAAATAGATGAGTTGTATATTAAATTTATTCGTCTGTCTTCTTTCTTCGTCTTCATCTTCAGTCTTCATATATTCACTTTTGAGCTCTTGACTTAAAGTTGAGGAGGGCTCTCAGTCTTGATCTTTGAAGGTTCTTCATTTGATGAGGTTGCTTTGAAGCATGATGACTTCAACACTTCGTCTTTGCGTCTTCTTGTTTGAGGGTGCATCTTTCGTCTATGCTGATAATAATTCGTCTGTTCATTCTTCCCTCTGTGTCTGTTGATACATCTGTCTGTCTTGTAATTATCAAAATTAAGATGATAAGTCATTTTAACTTAACATCCTGATAATATAATTAATATAAAATTTGATCGCTTATCCTTGTGGGATTGACAACCATATTCTTAACATACTTATTATTTGACAAATGTAGTATACTTGTCATAACAAACGAGATGCAGGAGGTAGAAATGCTACCGCATGTGTCCCGCGTGCATCAACACTAGCACTTACAGAAGAGAAAAAAGAAAATTAAAGTACAAACTTATGCGAGCTAACTTTCTCTCCCTCTCTGTATTTTCCCGCTACCTTTTTCAAATGACTCTTCAAACCTCCATCATATTCTGCCCCCTCTCTACTTAATTAAGTGAAATAAATAGCTTACTCAATTTAGGCCTATTCTTCACGTAAAAGGGAAGCCTAGAACCCAACAAGCATTTGGGACAACTTTAAATAAAGAATGGAACAAAGAAATGGTCCTTTGATTTTTCAATTGAAGCATGATTTGACCACATTACAACAAGGCTCCATGTATGATTTTTCTTTTTATTACACAAAACTGCAATTTTTTTAGGAATCCCTTTTTGAGTTAAAGCCTGCAAATTCTTGCACTTGTGGTGGAATTCAACCTTGGTACAACTATGAACAAATGGAGTATGCCATGCATTCTTTAATGGGTCTTAATGAAGACTTTTTGGTTCCATTCGAAGTCAAATTTTCTCAACGGATCCCTTTCCTATTGTTACTTGCATTTTTTTCCTGAGTTGTTCTAGAAGAGAAACTGAAAGAGGTTAGTGCTTTTGCTTCTAATTCCAATTCTCACAATGAGGCCGCCACCTGTATGCTTCTACGGTTAAATAATCAAATTTCATACTAATACTAAATCTCATGACCATTCCAAGAATAGTCAAGTGCATATTATAGTGGACTAGGACACATTCAAGATAAGTGTTGTTTCAAGTTACATGTTTTCCTCTAAATTACAAGAAAAACATGCTCCTTTCTGCTTCTATCAATAAAAATAACCAAACAATAAACCAAATTTCAACTTTTGAGGATGCTTCTCATTTTCATCTGACTGCTTCAAGTTTATACCTCTAATGTCGTTAATCATGAAATGAACCTTGTAATCATGGTATGGTTTCATCTACCTCATTAGTTAAATTTCCTCCAAATTTTTGGTCATTGATTCGAGTGCCAACAACATTATTGTCTCCTCCATTAATATTTTTCCTCTTATTAGTCTGTTTCTAATCACACAATGAAATTACCGAACAATTTCACACTTCCTATCATTGTTGTTGGCACCATGCAAATATATCCTCTTTTAATCCTTCACAATGTGTCCTCATTCCCACTTTTGCTTTCAATCTTCTTTTTGTTAGATAGAGCCTTACTCATTAATTCAAGCATTTTCATTTGTTTTTCTACCACTTTCTATATCATACAGGAAATGCCCCATTGGAAGAAGATTGGTAAAAGAGGTTTGCTGGACTCTACGTATTGAATTTCAAGATTGGTAGCAACTGAATCTCAATTAACAATATTTGTCATTCTTATTCATTTTGTTATATATTGTTTGTTATCCATACATCAACAAACTGCATTGTATAGACAATAATTTAATTTATACAGCGAGAACTCTTCACAAGGGATCATCTAACCAAATATCGGGAGTTCTAGAGGCATGTTTTCGGTTATTAGAACATTAAAAGGCCACTCGCTCTTGGTGTATATAGTCCTCTTGTACTTATCTTAAAAAGAATTTCTCAATTTTAAGAAATCAATTCAGAATATTTCTTAAATTTCTTTTCTAAATATTATTATTGATACACAAACACATTAGATACATGAAAAGTGGAAAATACTTTTTTCTAAAATATTAACATATGTAATATTTTCTTCTCCTCACAATTTCAATTAAGAAGTAATTCTAAATATTGCATAATCATATTGATTAGCAATTTAATTTTTTTTAAAACCTAAATGAATTCAATCATATCAAATTTTTGGGAAAATCACACTTATATCTCTTTTAAACCATACTAAAGGACAAAGTGATCTTTTATAAGATACTCAACTTTTAATCTTCCCCAATTTCGTTGAGTTACAAAAGTCATAAATTTAACTTTAGTTTTATTTTAATGCTAAGATACTTCAATGTAAATTTCACATTAGAATTTTTTTTTGTTTTTTTTTTGTTTCCATAGTCGTCTATTTGATTGGGCTTACTCATTTGGAGTTGTTTGGAAGCATAGTTCAGCGTGCTAAGAAGTTATTTTACACTTTGAAATTCTTAAAATATAGCTCATATCAGCATTAAAAAATTGCTTTGATACAGCAAGAAGATGTCCATGCATAATTTTCCAGAACATATACCTGGTGGAGCGAAGAGAAGTAGAATAAATGAGAAAATTGGTTTGTTATTTATTTTATAAAAATAAGTATAAATCTAGTTCATTTTTATTCCTTCTCAATTTGAGATATTGAAGATAAAACAATTTTATTAAAATCATTACAAAATCATTTCTATGGGCTTGAGTAAGTCAATTTCATAGAGCAATTCATTTATTCTAAGAAATTGAATTGTCATCTTATTAATTAACTTATTTGGATAAAGTATTTAGGAGAATTTGAAATCATGTCATTTTAAGAATGAATTTTAATGGTGTAAAATTGAAGAATTTAAAATTTTATCTAAAATGTAAGTATTTTAAATTCCCCATTCCTCATTAAATTATATTACATTATTTTAAAGTTTCTTTAAATAATAATTTAAATATTAAAATTCGTCATATTTATATTATTTTTATATTTTTTAATGATACATAAAAAATTATTTTAATATTTATTTAATTAAAATTATAATAATAATTAAAAATAAAAATAAAAATTATACATAAACTAAAACTTAATTTAATTATTATTTTTATATTATTAGAATTAATATATATTTAATTACCTGATGTATTGTTTATTTAGAAATACATAAATTAATTAAATTTTATTTAGAAAAGTGAAATATGTTAATTAAATTTTTTAAATTCTGTCGTTATTTTAAATTTATCCTATTAACTTTATTGTAAAGTGATTAAATAGGTACAATTCATTTTCATATAACTAAGACAAATATTTTTATAATAAAAATAGTCACAAAATGATAATTTATATATTTTTTTTAATTTAGCTTTTTTATACATGTCTCATTGTTTATAATTTATTTTATTAAATTTTTGTTAAGTGATTAAATAAGTATAATTTTTTAACCACTAAGATTTATTTTTCCATTATTTTCTCATTTAATATTTTATCTTTTTATACCTTTTAATATTTCAATAAAGCATTCTAACTGTTATCTTAAATTTTTATAAATAACTATAACTTACATAATTATTTATTTCTAATACATTTTTAAAATTATTGCAAGACTATGTAGTTTTTAATTACAATTAAATATTTATTATGTTTTTAATTATTCAGTATCAAAAAATTAATTATTAAATATTTTTTAACATTAAAATTCATCACATAGCATTAAAATTATTTTGAATATTTAAATATTTAAAATGATTAATATTTATTTTTATTTAATATTAAAAATTAATTTTTAATTAAATATTTAAAAATAAAAATTTGAATTTTTTAAAAATTGAATTAAAATATAAGAAATTCAATTGATTCATCTAAATATTAAATAAAAGTAATTTAAATCAAGACAATTAAAATATTATATATTTAAATTTCTTAAAAATTTTCAAATTCTTAACAAGTAGACACAAGATTAAAGGAAAGTAAATATACCCAAATGAGAATATAGAGTTGTCTCATTAGTGTTGGTGGAAATAAAGCTCCTGATATTGGGCCAGAGCATCCTTGATGATACTGCACTCGATGATAGAATCCTGACTAGTGTTGGTGGCTAATGGGTGGTGGGCAAATTGCATGGGCGGGTTAAAAATCCATAAAATTTATTTCTTACATATTTTGTACAGGTCAAAGTAAATGTACATTATTAACAAAATGGTAAGAACAATGGTGTAAGAAACTTATAATTTACCAAGGAATAGTTGTTAAAAAAGGTGGATGTGCAGCATTTTAACTATATCACTATTTTTAACGTAAGGGATTGAGGGTGAACTTTCAATTTTATCCTAAACAGTTGAAATTCCCTTTTAGATAAGTTTAGATAACTTCTTTTTCCTTGCTGAAAATCTATTAAATTATTAAATAATATTACATGTATTTGTGTAGAGGTTATCGTGTTATATCATAATAACATACTATTTTCATATCACATCACATTCTTTTATTTAAAGTTGATTTTTGACTTATACTATTTTAAGTAACCAACTATGACATACATCTCATTGTCTGAACGAGACATCAACCTTTTAACATCACCATTATTTGCAAAGACTATTGAATAAGTCTTTTATTCCACACACCCCTAATTATAGTTGAATACGTTAGGTCAACATGTAACCCAAAACTACTTGCGTGTCTCTAGGAGCGGAGTTAGGATTGAGAGGTGGAGGACAACAATAAAAATCACCATCTCAATAAATATATGAAAAATCATCATCTCATCGGTCGAAGACTAGGGTCTCTTTCCAACTTGAAAACATCTATTTGTTCGGTATAAGTCAAGGACGCTTTGAATTACGTTGTAAAGTAGTTGAAGCATCTACATTTAATGCTTCTGGTATTAAATTAATTTGGTTTGATGTAATAATGATGGGAGCATCTTGACTTCTTCCATAGTTTCTTTTAAAAAATGCATCAATAATCTTGAATTTACCCATGAGTCAAATAAGTTTCTACGGTTAGAAACTTATATTAGTAATTTAGAATAAAATAACTCAAGGATTCCAACCTTGATTACAGTAAAAAGCACAAAACAATCACTCACATTATATGAAATTCTAATTTCTGAATAACAAAAATAATAATAATAATAATAATCATAATAATAATAATAATAATAACAATAATAACAACTCACTAATTCTACAATTAGTTGAGGCTAACATGAAAAAACAAGAAGAAAGGTTATGCTTTATATATATATATATGATAAAGGTGGACATGGATTGAATTTTAAAAAAATTCAATCTATATCTAGTCTAAATCCGATTGAATTTAAAATTAAAATTTATATTTTCTAAAACAAACTAATTTAGATTTTTTAACATTAATTTAAAATCAATTTTAAAAGTAGATTTTAATTTAAAATTAATTTTAAAAAATAAATTATGCTTTACATATATAATAAGAATGGACATAAATTGAATTTTTTAAAAATCCAATCTATATCTAGTCTAAATCTAATTAAGTAGATTTTCTTAAACTAGTTTAAAATCAGTTTTAAAAGTAGATTTTTATTTAATCCTGATTTTGAAAAAATTATGCTTTACATATATAATAACGTTAGGTATGGATTGGATTTTTAAAAATTCAATCTATATCTAATATAAATCTAATTAAGTAGATTGAATTTGAAATTTAAATCCATATTTTCTAAAACAAATTAATTTAGATTTTTTAGTTGGTTTAAAATCAATTTTAAAAATTGATTTTGGTTTAAAATTAATTTTTAAAAAAATGTTTATGTTTTATATATATGATAATGGTGGGCATGGATTAATCTATATCTAATATAAATTCAATTAAATTGATTGAATTTGAAATTCAAATTTATACTTTCTACAACAAACTAATTTAGATTTTTTTAATTTAGTTTAAAATCAATTTAAGCAGTAAATTTAAGTTTAAAACTGATGTTTAAAACAATTAATTTATTTTATTTAAAATTGACTTTAAAACATATATTTTTTTATCAAAATCAATTTTTAAATATATATATATATATATATATATATATATATATATATATATATATATATATATATATGGTGCCCTATGGACTCTACACAATGTCAAGCATATCCCCGCCTTAAAGAGAAACTTAATATCTGTGGGGCAGTTGGACAACGGGGGGCAATACACTACTTTTGGGAATGGAACTTGGAAGGTAATGAAAGACAATTTGATTGTTTCTCGTGGAAATTAGCAAGGGTCTCTTTGTATGCTTGCAGATGAAGATATGGTAACCATCGCAGAGGCTGCCAACAGTTCCAGCCTATGGCATCAAAGACTTAGGCATATCAATGAAAAGGGGATTAAGCTCATGGTGTTAAGAGGTAAGTAATCTGACATAAAGCATATTGATATTGGACCTTGTGAATATTGTATTTTTGGAAAGCAGAAAAAGGTTAGTTTTTCTAAGCCGAGAATGAGATCTAAAGTTGAAAGGCTAGAATTGGTGCATACAGACGTTTGGGGGCCTGTTCCAATGAAATCCCTTTGAGGCTCACATTATTATGTAACCTTCATTTATGACTTTACAAGAAAGGTATGGGTCTATTTTCCTAAAAATAAATATGACATGTTTTATATGTTCAAAAGGTAGAAAAGGGAGGTTGAAAATCAAACAAGTCTAACATTTAAAAGTCTGAAGTCTAATAATGGTGGAGAGTATGATAGCAAAGAGTTCAGGGAATTTGTTCAGAGAATGTGATCAGAATGATCAAGACAGTGCCAGTGACACTAGAGAAAAATGGTGTGGCAGAAAGAATAAACAGAACATTGAATGAAAGAGTTAGATTTTTTAGAATCGAGTTAAGCCTACCTAAGGTATTTTGGGTAGAGGCAATAAACACAACAACTTATCTCAAAAACAGAGGTTCATCAGTTCCTTTAGACTATTAGTTACCTGAAGAAGTATGGTCTGGGAAGGAGGTAAATTTTTCACATTTGAAAGTCTTTGGTTGTCCTTCACATGTTCTGATAGAGTCTAATACTAGAGATAAATTAGACCCTAAGGCAAGATTATGTTATTTCATTAGTTATGGATCTGGCATGTATGGTTACAAATTCTGGGATGACAAAAACAAGAAAATCAACATAAGTAGAAATGTTACTTTTAATGAATTGTTTTATAAGGACAGGTCTGCAGAATCCGCAAGCGCAAACAAACAGTCCATGTCGTATGAGAAAGTAGCACTAGAAGAAATTTCAGAAAGAGACGTAGTCGACAGAAGGCAGAATATAGAGTTTGAGTTTGAGTTCAAACCAAAATGAACAACAAAGCTGGTACCTTTTAAGACCCAAGTAAGAAGGTCAAGCAGAACGATAATATCACCATAAATGTATTTCCCTTCATTACATTACATGTTATTAACTGATGCTAGTGAGCCAGAGCATTTTGCTAAAGTCATGCAGGGAGATAACTCCGTCAAGTGGGAGCAAGCAATGGAAGATGAGATGAAGTTCCTTCAAAAGAACAAAACTTGGTCTCCAACCAAGCTACCAGAAGGGAAGAAGGTTCTGCAAAACAGATGGGTCTATAGGATAAAGGAAGAATCGGATGGCAGCAGAAGATATAAGGTAAGACTCATAGTGAAAAGATTTCAGCAGAAACAAGGAGTCGACTTCACAATGATCTTCTCTCCTGTTGTTAAGATGACTACCATCAGAGTTATCTTGAGTATTATAGCTACGAAAATCTTTCATCTCGAGTAGTTAGATGTTAAAACTGCATTCCTGCACAAGAATCTAGAGGAAGACATCTTTATGACACAACCAGAAGGTTTTGAAGTACAAGGCAAGGAGAATCTTGTATGCAAGCTTCATAAAAGTCTATATGGCCTGAAACAAGCACTAAGACAGTAGTACAAAAAGTTCAATGAATTTTTGAGCAGCTCAGGGTTTCATAAATGTGAAGAAGACTACTTTTGTTATGTTAAGAAATGTGTTGGCAGTTATATTATTCTTGCTTTATATGTTGATAACATGTTAATTGAAGGATATAGTATGACAGAAATTAACAAGTTGAAGAAACAGTTAGCAGGAAATTTTGAGATGAAGGATCTTGGTCCAGCCAAACAAATTCTTGGCATGAGAATCTCTAGAAATATATCAGAAGGTACTTTGAAGTTGTCTTAGTAGAATTACATTAAAAATTCCTTAACAGGTTCAATATTGGAGATGCAAAGACCAGGAATACCCCTTTGAGAACACACCTAAAACTGTCAAAAAGGAAATCTCCTCAGACAAATGAAGAAAATGATTATATGTCTAAAATACCATACGCTTCTGTATTAGGGAGCTTGATGTATGCTATGGTGTGTACCAGACCAGACATAGCACAAGCAGTGAGAGTTGTGAGTAGGTTTCTATCCAGTCCTGGAAAGGAGCATTAGGAGGTTGTGAAGTGGATATTGAGATATTTGAAAGGTACTTCAAGGATGTATTTGTCTTTTAGAAGAAGTAATCTCACTTTACAAGGTTTTTCTGATGCAGATTTAGGAGGAGATCTAGATGGTAGAAAGAGCACCATAGGCTACATATCTTTGTTGAGCGGTATTACTGTCAGTTGGAAGTCTAAACTTCAAAGTAGAGTTTCTCTTTCAACCACTGAAGCTGAGTATGTTGCAATTTTAGAAACGGCCAAGGAGGTGATATGGCTAAAGAATCTTCTCAGAGGATTAGGAAAAAAACAAGATGATGCTCCATTATTTAGTGATAGTCAGAGTGCAGTATATCTTGCTAAAAATCAAATCCTTCATTCTAGATGCAAGCATATTGAAATAAAGTATCATTTTATCAGAGACTTGATCAGTAATGGAGAATTATCTTTGTTAAAAATCGCAGGGTCAGAGAATCTAGAAGATATCACCAAGACAATTATAACTGATAAGTTGAGGTTTTATATTACCTCAATTGGTCTTCGAGAATGATTGATGATGAATGCACTATACTACGTGGTGATGTAAATCAAACTCTAAGTGAAAGAATTGTTAGGAATATATGTAATTTGACTTAGTCCAATATCATATAAAAGAGATATTTAGACTTTAATCCCACATCGGATAGAAAAATGAGAGAGACGATCTTTTGTCTTTATATAAACAACTCTTATAAAACTTAAAAAGCATACCAAGAATAAACTGTTCCCGTATAGTCGTGGACGTAGGCAAATTGCCGAAATACATTAAATTTGTTTGAGTATTTTTTTCTCTTCTTTATTTCCTTATTTATTTTATTATTGTTTTATTTGAGAAATATTGTATAATTTTTAATACCAGAGAACACAAAATAATAAAATAAAGTATGAAATAATTTCACTTTCGATATAGAATGACTAAAAAGTAAGCAAAACTACACATAAATTAATTAAACCTAAATTACAAAATATGCACTCCGTCACATGATGATGTTCGGATGGACTCCAATTGTTAATTACATATCTTGAGAATCATTGCATGGTCCCCCACTGCACCGCGGGTTTCTACACTTTGCAATAGAAACAAGTTTGCCCGTTGTCAGGTAATGGAGATGCCGAAGCCACCTCACCTGATAACTCTTAATGAGGTGTAACACAGAAGGCTTCCATAGCCATGCATGCTGAAGAATGTCTCATCCTCAGCAACTCACACCAGTGACGTGTCTCTCCTTCAGCCCCCTCTCTTACCTATAAATCACAACGTTTCAGGTTCTCCGCTTCACAAATCAAACATTCTCTCTTTTGTCACAACAATGACTAAGCTTGTTGCAGTATTTTCTTTTCTGCTATTGAGTGGGTGCTTAGCCTGGAGAGAGCAGCCAGAGCAGAATGAGTGCCAACTCAAACGACTCAATACACTAAAACCCGATAACCGTGTTGAATCCGAAGGTGGATTGATTGAGACATGGAATCCCAACAACAAGCCATTCCAGTGTGCTGGTGTTGCCATGTCTCGCTGCACTCTCAACCGCAATGCCCTTCGAAGACCTTTCTATTCCAACGCTCCCCAGGAAATCTACATTCAGCAAGGTACATCCATCCATCCATCCTTTCTCGTTCAATTTTCTTCATATATTAAAGAAATGAACAAACCTTAAATACAGTAATGTGTTTTTGTGTGTTCCTAATATGAATGGAATAGGTAGTGGTCTATTTGGCTTGATATTCCCGGGTTGCCCTCAGAATTTTGAAGAGCCCCAGAGAGAAGGGCAGAAGCCACAAGATCGTCACCAAAAGGTGCATCACTTCAGAGAAGGTGATTTGATCGCAGTGCCAACTGGTGTTGCTTTCTGGATGTACAATCCTCGCGACACTCCCGTTGTTGCCGTTTCTCTTCTCGACGTCAACAGCAACCAGAACCAGCTTGACTCGACACCTAGGGTGAGCCAATTATCACAAGTTTAACTCCCATTTTACTCAACTAATTATACAACTAATATTTGTTTTTGACAATACTTGCAGAGATTCTATCTGGCCGGGAACCATGAGCAAGAGTTTATACAATATCAGGAAGAGCAAGAGCAACAAGGTCGTCGTCATCATCAAAGTCAAAGCCACCAGAAAAGTGGAAAGCACCAACAAGAAGAACAAGAAAATGAAGGCGGTAACGTATTCAGTGGCTTCTCCGAGAAATTCTTGGAAGATGCGTTGAACGTGAACAGGAATATAGTGAGAAACCTACAAGGGCAGAACGAAGATGAAGAGAGAGGACCCATTGTGCAAGTGAAGGGAGGTCTCAGCGTTACAATCCCACCCTCAAAGAGGCAGCAACAGTGGCCCCAGCAAGAAGAACAAGAGGATGAGGATGAGGATGAGCGAGAGGAACATTGGCCACACCGCCCAAGCAAACGTGATGAAGGAAGAAGAAGAAACAAAGACAGTAATGGCATTGATGAGAACATTTGCGCAATGAGACTTCGCCACAACATTGGTCAATCTTCATCACCTGACATTTACAACCCTCAAGCTGGTAGCATCAAAACTTCCACCAGTCTTGACTTCCCTGCCCTTAGGTTGCTCAGACTCAGTGCTCAATTTGGAACTCTCCGCAAGGTTTCATTCATCAAACCTCACCCTATATATTTAAACCATAATATATAGTGTATACAAAATTAAAGAAAAAAAAATACTGAATGAATTTGTTGGATATAACAATTAACTTGCATGCATTGGTATGGTGCAGAATGCTATGTTCGTGCCCCACTACAACCTGAACGCAAACAGCATAATATATGCATTGCAAGGGCGTGCGTGGTTGCAAGTGGTGAATTGCAAAGGTGACAGAGTGTTTGATGAGAATCTGGAAGAGGGTCAAGTGCTCATCGTGCCACAAAACTTTGTTGTGGCTGCTAAATCACAGAGTGATAACTTCAAGTATGTGTCATTCAAGACAAATGACCAACCCATCACAGGCACTCTTGCAGGTAGAAACTCTTTATTAAACGCAATGCCGGAGGAAGTTATTCAAAACACTTTTAACCTCAAGAGTCAGCAGGCCAGACAGATCAAGCAGAACAACCGTTTCAACTATCTCATTCCTCCAAATCAGTCTCAGTCTCAGAGGAGAGATGTGGCTTAGGGCCCTTTTACGCACTAATGTGTGCTTAATCATCAACAGATAATAATGAATAAGACAAGGAAGGCTTAGCCTGTCCCTTGCCAAGTGTAAAATAACTTGCAACTTATGCATCTACCTTATGTACTGAGTCACGAAACTTTTGCGGGAAAACCATAAATAAAAAGGAGAAATATCCTATGAATTAATTTTCTTTTAATTAAGCATATAAAACTACCAACCTGAAGCCCGTTTTAGTCTTTCTCTTATCTCTTTTCTTCTTTGACAACCGTGGAACTTCATTTTCTTTTCCTTCTATGCATGGGAGCAAAGCATAGAAATATAAATTATATATATATAATCAGTCAAGATCCTAACTTTGGATTATTATATATTATGTTAAAGTGCAAAAATATATTATCATTATTAAATATAAGATGAGACCTAACTCATGATGATGAACAGACGAAGTTCATATAGATAATAGATTCATATGGACAATGGATGAAGATATTAGACAAGCAAAATTTGTTAGGAGAACATAGCCTAGACATGCTGGAAAGTAAATATTTTCTATAAAGGTTATCTCATAATGTTAAGTGTTTATTTTCATTTTCATTTTCACATACAAATTTTGAAAAGAGTACAAAAACTATATTATGCGTGAAATTCAAATAAAAGATAAAAGTAAACCATTAATTATGCGTGAAATTCAAACTTTATTTCTTTAAATACTATAACAAAAATATATTTATTTATTATTTTTATGAAGAAATAATAATTTTATAAAATAGAAGATAAACTAAATCATTAATCATGGACACCATCTTGTTGTATCAAAGCAATTTTTTAATGCTGATATGAGCTATATTTTAAGAATTTCAAAGTGTAAAATAACTTCTTAGCGCACTGAACTATGCTTCCAAACAACTCCAAATGAATAAGCCCAATCAAATAGACGACTATGGAAACAAAAATAAAAAGAAAATTCTAATGTGAAATTTACATTGAAGAATCTTAGCATTAAAATAAAACTAAAGTTAAATTTATGACTTTTGTACCTCAACGAAATTGGGGAGGATTAAAAGTTGAGTATCTTATAAAAGATCACTTTGTCCTTTAGTATGGTTTAAAAGAGATATAAGTGTGATTTTCCCAAAAGTTTGATACGATTGAATTCATTTAGGTTTTAAAAAAAATTAAATTGCTAATCAATATGATTATGCAATATTTAGAATTACTTCTTAATTGAAATTGTGAGGAGAAGAAAATATTACATATGTTAATATTTTAGAAAAAAGTATTTTCCACTTTTCATGTGTCTAATGTGTTTGTGTATCAATAATAATATTTAGAAAAGAAATTTAAGAAATATTCTGAATTGATTTCTTAAAATTGAGAAATTCTTTTTAAGATAAGTACAAGAGGACTATATACACCAAGAGCGAGTGGCCTTTTAATGTTCTAATAACCGAAAACATGCCTCTAGAACTCCCGATATTTGGTTAGATGATCCCTTGTGAAGAGTTCTCGCTGTATAAATTAAATTATTGTCTATACAATGCAGTTTGTTGATGTATGGATAACAAACAATATATAACAAAATGAATAAGAATGATAAATATTGTTAATTGAGATTCAGTTGCTACCAATCTTGAAATTCAAGACGTAGAGTCCAGCAAACCTCTTTTACCAATCTTCTTCCAATGGGGCATTTCCTGTATGATATAGAAAGTGGTAGAAAAACAAATGAAAATGCTTGAATTAATGAGTAAGGCTCTATCTAACAAAAAGAAGATTGAAAGCAAAATTGGGAATGAGGACACATTGTGAAGGATTAAAAGAGGATATATTTGCATGATGCCAACAACAATGATAGGAAGTGTCAAATTGTTTGGTAATTTCATTGTGATTAGGAACAGACTAATAAGAGGAAAAATATTAATGGAGGAGACAATAATGCTGTTGGCACACCCAAATCAATGACAAAAAATTTGGAGGAAATTTAACTAATGAGGTAGATGAAACCATACCATGATTACAAGGCTCATTTCATGATTAACAACATTAGAGGTATGAACTTGAAGCAGGTTCATGAGTTAGATGATATTGTTAAGTAGTCAGATGAAAATGAGAAGCATCCTCAAGAGTTGAAATTTGGTTCATTGTTTGGTTATTTTTATTGTTAGAAGCAAAAAGGGGCATGTTTTTCTTTTAATCTAGAGGAAAACATGTAACTTGAAACAACACTTATCTTTGAATGTGTCCTAGTCCAATATAATATGCACTTGACTATTCTTGGAATGGTCAAAGAGATTTGATATTTGTTTGAAATTTGATTCTTTAACCGTAGAAGTATACAGGTGGCGGCCTTACTGTGAGAATTGAAATTAGAAGCAAAAGTCACTAACCTCTTTCAGTTTCTCTTCTAGAACAACCCTGAAAAAAAATGCAAGTAACAATAGGAAAGGGATCCGTTGAGAAAATTTGACTTCGAATGGAACCAAAGTCTTCGTTAAGGCCCATTAAGAAATGCATGCATACTTCATTTATTCATAGTCGTACCAAGGTTGAATTCCACCACAGGTGCAAGAATTTGCAGGCTTTAACTCAAAAAGGGATTCATATAAAAATCACAGTTTTGTGTAATAAAAAGAAACATACATGGAGCCTTGTTATAATGTGGTCAAATCATGCTTGAATTGAAAAATCAAAGGACCATTTCTTTGTTCCCATCTTTCTTTAAAGTTGTCCCAAATGCTTGTTGGGTCTTGGGCTTCCGTTTTATGTGGAGAATAGGCCTAAATTGAGTAAGTTATTGACTTCACTTAATTAAGTAGTGAAGGGGTCAGAATATGATGAGGTTTGAAGAGTCATTTGAAAAAGGCAGCGGGAAAACACAGCGAGGGAGAGAAAGATGGTGAGGTGAGCTCGCATGAGTTCACACTTTGATTTTCTTTTTTCTCGTTTGTAAGTGCTAGTATTGATGCACGCGAGACTCACGCGGTAGTAATTTTACCTCCCGTATCCCGTTTGTTATGACAAGTATATCATAGTTGTCAAATAATAAGTATGTTAAGAACATGATTATCAATCCTACGAGGATAAACGATCAAATTTTATATTAATTATATTATCGGGAGTTTTATGAGAATGACGAGAGAGATCGTGATTAATTAAAATAAAGAGAATTCAAATTTAAAAGAGTGATTGAGATCCCGATTTCACCACTAATTACTGTAATACTCTTCTCTCTATTAATCAAATTATACTCTTGGATGGATCGAATTCCTACCCTTGTAACCATCCTTCTCAGAATTACCTACGCCGCCTAGATTAATCTGATTAATTAATCTCTTAAATTAAACTAAGTTAATTGGGGTTTAATTTCTATGAATCCAATTAGATTATGTCCACACTACCGTCTACTCTTATCTCTAGAACTCTAGTTTAGTAATGACTATTTCTCCAGTATCACCTAAGTTTTTTTTTTTTCTCAAAATTCTCCTAGGTTTACAATAAATTTATTAATGGTCAATTAACAAATAACATTAAGCGTAGAAGAAATAAACTTGCAATCACATACTGAATAACATCGAGAATTATATTAGAAATAATTAGTGTTACATTGTTCTCTCAATCAAAGAGAGATTTAGTAGTAGAGAACGCAACACAAGAATAATAAGGAAGAGAATACCTAGATAATTGAATTCTAAAGAAGCCGAGTAGTCCGTGTGTGTCGCCTCTACTTAAGCCTGAAGTTGTACTCGAATGTTGCGCAAAACCAAAAGTGATCAAAAGATAATAGATGATAGTAGCTTAATGAATTTGTAGCCTTCTTTAGTGGATTTGGGCCTTACAAACCCAACTCGCGCGAACTAAGGAGTAACTAGCCAGGAGTTGAGGTTCTAAAGAGCAAACTAGATGTCTAAGCAAATGCAACTCGCGCGAATTGAGGTTGCTAAGAGCAAACTTTGGTTGAAAGCTAAGTCAACTCGCACGAGCTTAGAGGTAAGTCAGGGGAGTTGATGTGACAGAGAAGGATGGTTAACCGCTGGAACTCCAACTCGCACAAGGTGTATCCCTCTGTATGTTTTCTCCTGTTTTTGGCTATTTTTAACCCCTGAAATACTTAAAGAAACCATCAACTTGTTCTATAACAAAGTATTGTAATTCAAGGCATTTAACAGTTATTTTGACTTACTTAAGAGAAAATTTCTTAATTAAAAAATATATGTCGGTACCTCACTTTTGCAAGTTATCAAGTGTTTTATTTTTTTAAAATGATTGTAAACACCTTTTGGTGTGTTCTTTATAGACTCTTTTGTACCCTTTGTTGATCATAATGAATTTTTTTTGGTGTAGATGACTTATAAATTTTACCTTTACATGGAAGGGTTTTCCACATTAAAAGTCTTTGAGTCTTTTTTGTGTTTTAATTTTTGTTTTATTTTATTTTATTGGTATTCCTGGTTGATTCTCACAAATATGGGAATTTGATTTCCTTTGTGTATATTGCTCTTTTATTGAGTTGTTATTATTGTGTTGAGTTTCTCCATTAGAGTGGTATCAAAGCTTTTGGCTTGGGGTTGTATTTGGTTTGTTTAAATGATGGAGGAACATAAGAAGATGATTTCTTTAAAGGGAGCAAATTATCAATTTGCAGAATAGCAAGATGAAGGATTTACTATTTGTGAAAAATTTGAATTTTCCTATCTTTGTGTCTAATAAGTAGTCTAATAAAGAATGAGATTTTGAGCATCAACATGTGTGGATTTGTTAGACAATTTGTTGATGATAATTTTTATAATTTTATTGTAGGTGAAATACATGCGAGAAACCTTAGGATAAATTTTAAGTCTTTGTATATTTCTAAATTAGGGACTAATAAATTGTACTTGCTGAAAAATGGTGTGAAGCTAAAGTATAAGGAAGAGACTCCTACTTCATATCACTATAATGAATTTCATGAGTGTTTTAATCATCTAGTAGGAGTAGGTATAATTTTGATAAATAAGGCAATTTATGATTTAAAGAAAGTTAAAATATAATAACAAATTCGTTTTTAAAAGAATATTATTTCTTTATAATAAATTATTTTTTTTTCAAGTCATTATTAGAAAAAATGATTAAATAGAAATGAAAATATACCAAAAAAATAATGAAAAACATTTAAAAACTTAAAATGAAAATGAATTTTTTTAAAAAAATTTCTTTTAAAAAATACGCCCCTCCATGCCTGATTCCGCTTCTGAGAATACTCAAATATTGAATTGATGAATGTGATAAATTTTATTGAGGTGAAAAGATTTTCACATCGAGATGTTTTAATATACATAAACTTTTCTTATTACTTTATATTTAAAATAAGACATGTGTTAAACTTGATTTAGAATAATAATTAAATATTAAAAGTTAATTAATAATTTTGAGGGTTAAACACTAACCTTTCATCGATTACTTTATTTTTCTATTTATATTTTTTATAAATAAATAATGATTTTGAATAGTAATTAAAAAAAATAATTTTATACAGTTAAAAATTCAATATTGAATGAAGTCCCGAGGATGTGAAATTTCACATTATCTAGAAATAAAATTTGTTGCATGTATATAAATGAGATACAAACCTCACCCCTAAAATTAATTTTATGGAATTGAGTTAGGTCCAACCCACAATTTCAACACATACATATAATTAGAAGTGAAAATATAACTTAAGTTTTCAAAATAACTTTGACTTACTTGAGTTTTCAGAACAGTTAACTATAAAATTGTATTGAGGTGAAAAGATTTTCACATCGAAATGTTTTAATATACATAAACTTTTATTATTAATTTATATTTTAAAATAAGACATGTTTTAAACTTGATTTAGAATAATAATTAAATATTAAAAGCTAATTAATAATTTTTGAAGGTTAAACATTAACCTTTCATTGATTGCTTTATTTTTATATTTATGTTTTTTTATAAAAAAATTATAAATAAATAATCATTTTGAATATTAATTGCTTTATTTTTCTATTTATATTTTTTATAAATAAATAATCATTTTGAATAGTAATAAAAACTAATAATTTCATACATGATTAGAGTTACTTGAGTAACTTATAGAATTATTTTTAAAAGTTAATTCCATAGAAGCCCTTTATTTTTTTATTTATATCTTTTTATATATAAATAACCATTTAGAATAGTAATTAAAAATAATAATTTTATACATGATTAGAGTTACTTGAGTAACTTAGAATTATTTTTAAAAGTTAATTCCGTAGAAGTGAAAATATAACTTAAGTTTTCAGAACAGCTTAGAATTACTTGAGTTTTCAAAACAGCTTAGAATTACTTGAGTAACTTGGAAGTATCAGAATTACTTGAGTAATTAAAAAATGCATGAGTCAAATTATATTTTTTAAGAGAAGAAATGAAAAAAATGTTATATATATAAAGAAATAGATATATTTTTTGGAAAGTATTTATAAAAATAATAAATAGATATATTTTTTGTAAAGTATTTAAAGAAATAAAATTTGAATTTCACGATTAATTTGAATTTATTTATTTTTAAGAAAATTAATTCATCAATGATTTTTAGTTTTATAGTAATTAAAAAATGCATGAGTCAAATTATATTTTTTACGAAAAGAAATGAAAAGGATGTTATATATATATATATATATATATATATATATATATATATTATTACTATTTCTATGCTTTGGTCCCATGCATAAAGGAAAAGAAAATGACGTTCCACGGTTGTCAAAGATGAAAAGAGATAAGAAAAAAACTAAAACGGACTTCAGGTTGGTAGTTTTATATGCTAAATTGACAGAAAATTAATTCATAGGATATTTCTCCTTTTTATTTATGGTTTTCCCGCAAAAGTTTCGTGACTCAGTACATAAGGTAGATGCATAAGTTGCAAGTTATTTTACACTTGGCAAGGGACAGGCTAAGCCTTCCTTGTCTTATTCATTATTATCTGTTGATGATTAAGCACACATTAGTGCGTAAAAGGGCCCTAAGCCACATCTCTCCTCCGAGACTGAGACTGATTTGGAGGAATGAGATAGTTGAAACGGTTGTTCTGCTTGATCTGTCTGGCCTGCTGACTCTTGAGGTTAAAAGTGTTTTGAATAACTTCCTCCGGCATTGCGTTTAATAAAGAGTTTCTACCTGCAAGAGTGCCTGTGATGGGTTGGTCATTTGTCTTGAATGACACATACTTGAAGTTATCACTCTGTGATTTAGCAGCCACAACAAAGTTTTGTGGCACGATGAGCACTTGACCCTCTTCCAGATTCTCATCAAACACTCTGTCACCTTTGCAATTCACCACTTGCAACCACGCACGCCCTTGCAATGCATATATTATGCTGTTTGCGTTCAGGTTGTAGTGGGGCACGAACATAGCATTCTGCACCATACCAATGCATGCAAGTTAATTGTTATATCCAACAAATTCATTCAGTATTTTTTTTTCTTTAATTTTGTATACACTATATATTATGGTTTAAATATATAGGGTGAGGTTTGATGAATGAAACCTTGCGGAGAGTTCCAAATTGAGCACTGAGTCTGAGCAACCTAAGGGCAGGGAAGTCAAGACTGGTGGAAGTTTTGATGCTACCAGCTTGAGGGTTGTAAATGTCAGGTGATGAAGATTGACCAATGTTGTGGCGAAGTCTCATTGCGCAAATGTTCTCATCAATGCCATTACTGTCTTTGTTTCTTCTTCTTCCTTCATCACGTTTGCTTGGGCGGTGTGGCCAATGTTCCTCTCGCTCATCCTCATCCTCATCCTCTTGTTCTTCTTGCTGGGGCCACTGTTGCTGCCTCTTTGAGGGTGGGATTGTAACGCTGAGACCTCCCTTCACTTGCACAATGGGTCCTCTCTCTTCATCTTCGTTCTGCCCTTGTAGGTTTCTCACTATATTCCTGTTCACGTTCAACGCATCTTCCAAGAATTTCTCGGAGAAGCCACTGAATACGTTACCGCCTTCATTTTCTTGTTCTTCTTGTTGGTGCTTTCCACTTTTCTGGTGGCTTTGACTTTGATGATGACGACGACCTTGTTGCTCTTGCTCTTCCTGATATTGTATAAACTCTTGCTCATGGTTCCCGGCCAGATAGAATCTCTGCAAGTATTGTCAAAAACAAATATTAGTTGTATAATTAGTTGAGTAAAATGGGAGTTAAACTTGTGATAATTGGCTCACCCTAGGTGTCGAGTCAAGCTGGTTCTGGTTGCTGTTGACGTCGAGAAGAGAAACGGCAACAACGGGAGTGTCGCGAGGATTGTACATCCAGAAAGCAACACCAGTTGGCACTGCGATCAAATCACCTTCTCTGAAGTGATGCACCTTTTGGTGACGATCTTGTGGCTTCTGCCCTTCTCTCTGGGGCTCTTCAAAATTCTGAGGGCAACCCGGGAATATCAAGCCAAATAGACCACTACCTATTCCATTCATATTAGGAACACACAAAAACACATTACTGTATTTAAGGTTTGTTCATTTCTTTAATATATGAAGAAAATTGAACAAGAAAGGATGGATGGATGGATGGATGTACCTTGCTGAATGTAGATTTCCTGGGGAGCGTTGGAATAGAAAGGTCTTCGAAGGGCATTGCGGTTGAGAGTGCAGCGAGACATGGCAACACCAGCACACTGGAATGGCTTGTTGTTGGGATTCCATGTCTCAATCAATCCACCTTCGGATTCAACACGGTTATCGGGTTTTAGTGTATTGAGTCGTTTGAGTTGGCACTCATTCTGCTCTGGCTGCTCTCTCCAGGCTAAGCACCCACTCAATAGCAGAAAAGAAAATACTGCAACAAGCTTAGTCATTGTTGTGACAAAAGAGAGAATGTTTGATTTGTGAAGCGGAGAACCTGAAACGTTGTGATTTATAGGTAAGAGAGGGGGCTGAAGGAGAGACACGTCACTTGTGTGAGTTGCTGAGGATGAGACATTCTTCAGCATGCATGGCTATGGAAGCCTTCTGTGTTACACCTCATTAAGAGTCATCAGGTGAGGTGGCTTCGGCATCTCCATTACCTGACAAAGGGCAAACTTGTTTCTATTGCAAATGGTAGAAACCCGCGGTGCCGTGGCGGACCATGTAATGATTCTCTATGTAATTAACAATTGGAGTCCGTCCGAACATCATCATGTGACGGAGTGCATATTTTGTAATTTAGGTTTAATTATTTTATATGTATAGTTTTGCTTACTTTTTAGTCATTCTATATAGAAAAAAGTGAAATTATTTCATACTTTATTTTATTATTTTGTATTCTATGTTATTAAAAATTATACAATGTTTCTCAGCAATAATAAAATAAATAAGGAAATAAAGAAGAAGAAAAAATACTCAAAGAAATATAATGTGTTTCACCAATTTCCAAAAATTTTCTACTAACAAGAGTTACTATTTTTTTCACTCAATTTTTCTTCAAACTTCTTTTCTTGTATTTTTCTTTTCTTGTATTTTTCTTTTACTCTTTCTTTTGAGTATTTTCTCTTGCTCTTTTCCTTTCTTTTGATTTTTTATATTTTTCTCATGGCTATTCTTTGTTGGACAGTTCAAGTATAGGATCAATTACTCAAGCAAGTCAAGTCAAACTTTGCTAACAAGCAAGATAATGCATGGTAGTGGTAACTTGAACTTATAATGAGAAATGCATATAGTAATAACACATATAAGCACTAATCAAGCCACATAAGATGCAGGGAATTAAAATTCTAGCAAGGAGACTCAAAATACATATTGAGAAAATTCATCAAACACATGGGGGCTATCAACTAGAATGTGTCTAGCGTGTAAAATAGGCCATGTATGATCAACTATAAGTGTCAGAACATCACATCTATGTATTGGACAGCCAAGACACACAACAAAACTCAAATAAAAATTCAATTGAATCAAAAATTGAAATAAAAAAGATAAGAGCTAGACTCAATACCACAAGTGAAGAACAACTAGGTGAAGAACAAGCTCTTGATACCAAATTTTGATGCAAACTCATGAAGCTATGATGATGACTCCATTGTTTAACACCTTGAATACCCCATCTTCAATTCACCAAGTGATCCTCACTCACAAATCAAGATAAGTTTGCGGAATAGGCTAAGTATGTAGGATAGTTTCGGTAGGTGACCAAAAGAAGAAGAAATCAAAAATGGAATGAGATTAGAAGCATGGTAGCGCCATGATCCAAAGGAATCAATAAGCTAAGTGATGAATCGCCACTTGAGTCATGGATCAAGATAAGATTCAAGGTTTTCTTGAGAAATCCTAGGAGAGCACTCCCTTCTAAAGACACAAGTCTTAGAATTCTATTTCATTCAATATTCAAAAGTGAGTCTTACAATGAGAAATGCCTAAGTTATAATGCATAGTGTTGACCGTGTGACTATTGATGGCCATTTGATCCTTGATGGATTGATCAAGTGATGTAAGGCACCCCTCACTTGATCAATTCAAGAAGAATCTAGAATAAATGAGATCATAAGGTCCAAGACTCATCTAAGTAGTGATGATCATGGATTAGTTTAAGATGGAATTCTAGACCATGGATTAGAAGCTAATCCAAAGGCTAGAATGCCTTCTTAGATGAGAGTCAACATTTGTAAACTTGACTTGAATTTGCACCTTTGATTATGGAATAATCAAGTGGTGGAAATTCAAGTGAAGTTAGTGGCAATTCCACTAATTCTCTCTCCTAATCCACTCACTCTCTTTTAAGAGAGTATATTACACTTGCTTAGTTGGGTCATAAGACTCTTAAACCCAATTCTAAGAGGCTTTGACCAATTAACCAAAAGTCAACATGACCAATTGCAATGCTTGGCCGAAAATCACATATCAAGTGTAGGTCCAAGCTTATACAAAATTAAGCCTAAACTAATTACAAACTAATAAGAAGATTACAAGGCTTCTTTTGCTCAATTTGTTGACTTTGAGGAGTTGACCATCGACTTTGACTTTGACCATGACTTGTTGACTTTGACTTGGTCAACTCTTCCTCAACTTGAGCTTCTAGTCTTCTTTGCATAGCCCTTGTTATCCTCATGCTTGGAGATGGTCCTCCATCAATCCCTCCTTCTTGAGGCAAACTTGTCCCCAAGTTGCTTCCATCACCACCTACATCACAAGGAGATAAATCACTAACATTAAATGAATTACTACCAAAGAAAGATGTAGGAAGGTCAAGAGAATAAGCATTAGGTCCAAGCTTCTTCAAAATCTTGAAGGGTCCATCTCCTCTTGGTAAGACCTTAGATTTCCTAAGATTAGGAAACCTCTCTTTCCTCAAATTCAACCACACCAAATCACCAACATTAAATTGAACATCCTTCCTTTTCTTGTTGATGTATTCAGCCACTTTGGCATTCTTCTTTTCAATTTGCTCCCTCACCTTAGCATGTAAAGCCTTCACCTTCTTGGCCTTGTTTGCACCCTCACGGTCCATTACAATCTCAATAGGTAAAGGAGTTAGATCAAGTGGAGTAAGAGGATTAAAACCATACACAATTTCAAAAGGAGAGTGAAGTGTGGTAGAATTGACAACTTTATTATAAGCAAATTCAATATGTGGCAAACACTCCTCCCATGATTTAATATTTCCTCTCACAAAACTTCTCAAAAGTTGGCCCAAAGTTCTATTCACCACTTCGGTTTTCCCATCCGTTTGGGGGTGGCAAGTGGTGGAGAATAAGAGCTTTGTGCCAAGCTTGCTCCATAGGCTTCTCCAAAAGTGACTTAGGAATTTTGAGTCCCTATCACTAACAATGGTTTTGGGCATGCCATGAAGTCTTACTACTTCTCTAAAGAAGAGATCGGCTATGTGTGGTGCATCATCTACCTTGTGGCATGCTATAAAGTGTGCCATCTTAGAGAATCTACACACTACCACAAAGATAGCATCCATACCTCTCTTGGTCCTAGGAAGGCCTAACACAAAATCCATAGATATATCAATCCAAGGAGAGGTAGGAATTGGCAAAGGGGAATATAAACCATGATTCATTGATTTAGACTTGGCTTTATGGCATGTAATACACCTAGAAACCACTCGGTGCACTAGCTTCTTCATGCTAGGCCAATAGAAATGTTCCTTCAAAGTAGCCAAAGTCTTATCAATGCCAAAATGGCCCATAATTCCACCTTCATGTGCCTCACATGCTAATAACTCTCTCAAAGAACTCTTAGGCACACACAAGCATTTACCCTTAAAAAGGTATCCATCTTGCCTAAAGAATTCTTCATGAGCACCATTAGCACACAAAGGCCACACTCGGCCGAAATCATCATCACATGCATATAATTCCTTGATGTGCTCAAAACCTAGCAACTTAATTTCTAGCATGCATATCAAAGTAAACCTCCTACTAAGTGCATCGGCTACCACATTAGTACTACCCTTCTTGTATTTAATCATGTAAGGAAAGGTTTCAAGGAATTCTACCCATCTTGCATGCCTCTTGCTTAGCTTGCCTTGGCCCTTGATATGTTTGAGGGCTTCATGATCGGTGTGCACCACAAACTTCTTGGGAAGAAGGTAGTGTTGCCACACTTGGAAGGACCTCACAAGTGCATACATCTCCTTATCATAGGTGGAGTAGTTGAGTTGAGCACCCTTGAGCTTCTCACTAAAGTAGGCAATGGGGTGCCCCTCTTGCATCAACACGACTCCAACACCTAGGTTAGAAGCATCACACTCTACTTCAAAAGAACAAGCAAAGTTAGGTAAGGCAAGAATAGGTGCATGTGTAAGCTTATCTTTAAGTAGATTGAAAGCATGTTCTTGTGCTTGACCCCAAATAAAAGTAGAATCTTTTTTAACTAGTTCATTAAGAGGTGAAGCAATAGTACTAAAGTCTTTAACAAACCTCCTATAAAAACTAGCTAAACCATGAAAGGATCTTACTTCCCTTGCATTGGTGGGTCTCGGCCACTCTTGGATGGCCTTGATCTTGCTTTCATCCACTTGCACACCTTGCTCACTCACCACAAAACCGAGGAATATAACTTGATTGGTGGCAAAGGTGCACTTCTCTTTGTTGGCATACAATTGTTGTTCCCTAAGCACTTTCAAAACAAGCTTCAAGTGTGTTAGATGTTCTAAGAAAGATTTGCTATAAATCAAGATATCATCAAAATATACAACAACAAATTTTCCTAGAAACTCTCTTAGCACATGATTCATCAACCTCATAAAAGTGCTAGGTGCATTTGATAAGCCAAAGGGCATGACAAGCCACTCATATAGTCCAAACTTGGTCTTAAAAGCGGTTTTCCACTCATCACCCTCTTTCATCCTAATTTGGTGATAGCCACTTTTTAGATCAACCTTGGAGAATATCTTAGCTCCATGTAGCTCATCATGCAAGTCATCTAGCCTAGGGATTGGATGTCTATACCTTATAGTTATATTGTTAATGGCCCTACAATCGGTACACATCCTCCATGTCTCCTCCTTCTTAGGCACTAAAATAACCGGTGAAGCACAAGGAGATAAGCTCTCCTTGACCCATCCCTTACTCATCAACTCCTCAACTTGCCTTTGCATTTCATGAGTCTCTTGAGGAGAACTCCTATATGTGGGCCAGTTGGGTAAGGGTGCACCGGGTACTAGATCTATTTGATGCTCAATCCCTCTAAGTGGGGGAAGGCCTTGGGGGATCTCCTTAGGGAAGACATCATCAAACTCCATTAACAATGACTCAAGGTCCTCTTGCTTGCCTACCAAGTTAGTGCTCAAAACTAATGGTGTAGGCAAACATAGGAACATACTCTTCCTAGCTAGATATTCTCTTCTTAGCTCACCTTTTTCCATAAGCAAACTCTCACTAAGTTTTCCCTTATCTATATTCTCGGTTTGCATATCATCATGGGTGGCTACACACTTTCCTTTCATCCTAGAATCACTAGTGGCATGTTTGGTAATTTTCTTGCAACTCTCGGCCAAGGCTAGCTTCCTAGGATGTTTGGTCTCTTTTTGGCTTTTCTTGGAGGAGCTCTCGGCCACACAAGGTTTGGCACTTGAACCCTCACTTTTCTTCTCACTTTCCCTCTTTAATTTCATTTTTATTTGATCCTCACACACTTCCTTAGGTGACAAAAGTTTAAGGGTGACCTTCTTGCTCATATGAGAGAAGATATAGGTGTTGGAAACACCATCATGAATGGCATGCTTGTCATATTGCCAAGGTCTCCCTAGTAAAAGGTGAGTGGCTTTCATAGGCACTACATCACACAACACATCATCTCTATACTTGCCTATGGTGAAGTTAATAAGAACTTGCTTAATAACTACCATCTCTCCCTTATCACTCAACCATTGTAGTTTGTAAGGATTAGGGTGTGGGGATGTCCTAAGTTCTAATTTATTAACCTAGTACTAACAACATTTGTACAACTACCACTATCTATGATAAGAGAACATACCTTCCCTTCCACTAGGCATCTAGAGTGGAAGATATTTTCCCTTTGTGAGTCATCCAACTCTTTGAGGGTACTTCCAAGCATTTTCCTCACCATGAGGAGGTCTCCATCTTCCGGTTGCTCCATGCTTGAGTGCTCACTAGCACTAGCTTCCTCTTCTTCACTAGAAGAGTGAGTGGACTCTTCACTAGTGATCCCTCCATCTACTCTCATGATCATGGCCTTCTTGTTGGGACATTGGGAAGCTATGTGACCATATCCTAAACACTTGAAACACTTAATGTTAGAAGGTTTAGAAATAGGTTTTGCAACTTCCTTACCTTTGGGGTCATCTCGGCTAGACTTGTAGAAAGTCTTGGATGATCCCTCCTTCTTTTGTTTGTCCTTCCAACTTGAAGATCCATGTGTGAAAGACTTCTTGAAGGAGCTCTTCCTCTTTAGTTGGCCCTCAATCCTCTCAGCCTTGTGGATGGCATCCTCCAAATTTCTATAATGTTGGAGCTCCAAGACATCTTGGATCTCCCTATTCAAACCATTAGTGAACCTAGCAATTGTAGCTTCCTTCTCCTCTTCATAGCCGGCCCTCATCAAGGTCAATTCTAGATCCTTGAAGTACTCTTGCACACTCCTTCCACCTTGAGTTAATCTTTGGAGCTTCACATGGAGGTCCCTTGTATAAGATTTAGGCACAAATCTCCCCTTCATGGCATCCTTCAATTGGGTCCAAGAAGTGATGTGTGGCCTTCTCCTCTTTTCGGCATCTACAAGGACTTGGTTCCACCAAACCAATGCATAACCCTCAAACTCCAAGATGGCTAAGTTAAGCCTCTTCTCTTCACTCAAGTGTGGGTAGCAAGAATAAACTTGATCCACCTTCATTACCCAATCTAGGTAACTCTCGGCCTCACTATCTCTAAGGAACTTGGGTAGCTTAATCTTGTTTACTTCCCTCACCCTAGGCTCATCATCTTCCACATGTCTTCTAGGGGTGTGATTCGGCCTCCTAGGTTGATGACCTCTCCTATGGCCTCTAATGGGTTCATCCTCATCATAATTGTTTCCCCAATCACTCTCCCTAGGTGTGCTATAGTCTCCTCTAGGAATTTCTTCCTCACTTCCACTACCTCTATAGCTATTTCTCCTACTCCTAGGTACTTTATTGCTTAAGCTTCCACGACCCTCCCTAGGTACAGCCCCTCCTCCATTGTGACCACCATGATTGCCACTAGTATCTCCAAGGATCCTCTTCTCCAATTCCTTCCTTATCTTCCTTTCCTCCTTTAATCTCCTTTCTTGATCAAACCTCTCATCCAAGCTAGCACTTAACATGGAATTCATCATTTCCATCATTCTTTTAGACCTTGGTGAGAGATCATTCCCAACACTAGGATAAGTATCCATAGCTGCACAAGAAAAGGTTAGATAACAAATACAATTATATAAGAGATCCTTGCCACTCTCTAAGTGTTTCCCTCTAGTAGCACTCGTGTATCACTCTTGAGATGGCTTTTTCTATGATGTGCACACTTGCCTTTTTCCTCTCAATCTCCTTAAAGTTTCTTGAGAAACCTCTATCAATTATCAATGTCCAATGTACTCAAATGAAAAAGGAACAATTCACTACAAGCTTAAGGAAATTCAAAGGAGACAAATACTCAAGACAAAACTAGTAGGAAGCCAAGAAGACAAGCAACAAAATAAGACTCAATGAAAAATTAGCTACTCAAAATGGAAATTAATGATCAAGACAATGGCTAATATATTTACTGCACTAATAATGAAGGAAGACTAGTATTTAAAACTGCAAAAATCTTTGAAACAAAAACTCAAAGAATGGAAGAAATCAAATGCAATTTGCTGGAAAATTTGACAGCAACCGACACAAAAATTTCCCAAACTTGTGAAAATTTATAAGCATATCAAATGAGCTTGGAAAATTGTGAAACTTTCCAGTTGAGCTTATATATATGTATATTGAATGAAAAAATGCCCAGAATTCAATAAATCAACATTTAACCCCTTGAACCAACTGCAAACCCGAAACTGCCACAGCAACAGCAAAACCGTCACTAAGCTGGAAGTTAGGCTCGAAAATTGGCTCAAAATGACTTGAAATTTTGTGGAATGGTTTGGGTGATATTTATTCACGAAGTAATCTCAAAATAAGGTACAGGACAGCCACAAATATGGGTCCAAAAACAAGGCAAATATGTCTAGGCACATGCAAAGCACACTACAAGTTCAAATATCATGCTATTAGCAAATTTGACACAATTTGTAATATGATGCTTGAGCCTAATGAATAATGTTGCCTAATTGAGCTTGGACACTAAATTTGTGGGTGTTTAAAGACCCAATTTACCAAGGTACTGCACTCAATTTTTTTTTTCCAAAAATTTTCTACTAACAAGAGCTACTATTTTTTTCACTCAATTTTTCTTCAAACTTCTTTTCTTGTATTTTTCTTTTCTTGAATTTTTCTTTGGCTCTTTCTTTTGAGTATTTTCTCTTGCTCTTTTCCTTTCTTTTGTTTTTCTATATTTTTCTCATGGCTATTCTTTGCTGGACAGTCCAAGTATAGGATCAATTACTCAAGCAAGTCAAGTCAAACTTTGCTAACAAGCAAGATAATGCATGGTAATGGTAACTTGAACTTATAATGAGAAATGCATATAGTAATAACACATATAAGCACTAATCAAGCCACATAAGATGCAGGGAATTAAAATTCCAGCAAGGAGACTCAAAATACATATTGAGAAAATTCATCAAACACATGGGGCTATCAACTAGAATGTGTCTAGCATGTAAAATAGGTCATGTATGACCAACCATGAGTGTCAGAACATCTCATCTATGTATTGGATAGCCAAGACACACAACAAAACTCAAATAAAAATTCAATTGAATCAAAAATTGAAATTAAAAAGATAGGAGCTAGACTCAATACCACAAGTGAAGAACAACTAGGTGAAGAACAAGCTCTTGATACCAAATTTTGATGCAAACTCATGAAGCTATGATGATGACTCCACGGTTTAACACCTTGAATACCCCATCTTCAATTCACCAAGTGATCCTCACTCACAAATCAAGATAAGTTTGCGGAATAGGCTAAGTATGTAGGATAGTTTCGGTAGGTGACCAAAAGAAGAAGAAATCAAAAATGGAATGAGATTAGAAGCATGGTAGCGCCATGATCCAAAGGAATCAATAAGCTAAGTGATGAATCGCCACTTGAGTCATGGATCAAGATAAGATTCAAGGTTTTCTTGAGAAATCCTAGGAGAGCACTCCCTTCTAAAGACACAAGTCTTAGAATTCTATTTCATTCAATATTCAAAAGTGAGTCTTACAATGAGAAATGCCTAAGTTATAATGCATAGTGTTGACCGTGTGACTATTGATGGCCATTTGATCCTTGATGGATTGATCAAGTGATGTAAGGCACCCCTCACTTGATCAATTCAAGAAGAATCTAGAATAAATGAGATCATAAGGTCCAAGACTCATCTAAGTAGTGATAATCATGGATTAGTTTAAGATGGAATTCTAGACCATGGATTAGAAGCTAATCCAAATGCTAGAATGCCTTCTTAGATGAGAGTCAACATTTGTAAACTTGACTTGAATTTGCACCTTTAATGTTGGAATAATCAAGTGGTGGAAATTCAAGTGAAGTTAGTGGCAATTCCACTAATTCTTTCTCCTAATCCATTCACTCTCTTTTAAGAGAGTATATTACACTTGCTTAGTTGGGTCATAAGACTCTTAAGCCCAATTCTAAGAGGCTTTGACCAATTAACCAAAAGTCAACATGTCCAATTGCAATGCTTGGCCGAAAATCACATATCAAGTGTAGCTCCAAGCTTATACAAAATTAAGCCTAAACTAATTACAAACTAATAAGAAGATTACAAGGCTTCTTTTGCTCAATTTGTTGACTTTGAGGAGTTGACCATTGACTTTGACTTTGACCATGACTTATTGACTTTGACTTGGTCAACTCTTCCTCAACTTGAGCTTCTAGTCTTCTTTGCATAGCCCTTGTTATCCTCATGCTTAGAGATGGTCCTCCATCACAACAGGAGAGAAGATCATTGTGAAGTCGATTCCTTGTTTCTGCTGAAATCTTTTCACTATGAGTCTTACCTTATATCTTCTACTGCCATCCGGTTCTTCCTTTATCCTATAGACCCACCTGTTCTGTAAAGCCTTCTTCCCTTCTGGTAGCTTGGTTAGAGACCAAGTTTTGTTCTTTTGAAGGGATTTCATCTCATCTTCCATTGCTTGCTCCCACTTGACGAAGTTATCTCCCTACATGGCTTCAGCAAAATGCTCTAGCTCACTAGCATTAGTTAACAACATGTAATGTAATGAAGGGGAATACATTTGTGGTGCTATTATCATTCTGCTTGACCTTCTTACTTGGGTCTCAAAAGGTACTAGCTCTGTTGTTGGTTCTGGTTCGGACTCAAACTCAAACTCTATATTTTGTCTTCTATCGACTACGTCCCTTTCTGAGATTTCTTCTAGTGCTACTTTCTCATAGGACATGGACTGTTTGTTTGTGCTTGCAGATTCTGCAGACCTGTCTTTATAGAACACATTTTCATTAAAAGTAACATTTCTACTTCTGATGATTTTCTTGTTTTTGTCTTCCCAGAATTTGTAGCCACACATGTCAAATCCATAACCAATGAAATAACATAATCTTGCCTTGGGGTCTAATTTATCTCTACTATTAGAGTCTATCAGAACATATGAGGCACAACCAAAGATTTCAAATGTGAAAAATTTACCTCCTTCCCAGACCATACTTCTATCAGACTTTTAACTGTTAGACTTGTTTGATTTTCAACCTCCCTTTTCCACCTTTTGAACACATAAAGCACGTCAGATTTATTTTTAGGAAAATAGACCTATACCTTTCTTGTAGAGTCATCAATGAAGGCTACATAATAATGTGAGCCTCCAATGGATTTCATTGGAGCGGGCCCCCAAACGTTTGTATGCACCAATTCTAGCCTTTCAACTTCAGATCTCATTCTCGGCTTAGAAAAATTGATGTAGGAACATCTCAAAAGACTACTAGAAGCATTGAAAGGAAGAAGTGGGAAAGCTCCAAGACATTGCACAATCTCAATCAAGCCTTAGTTTAGGACTTGTCTTTTTGTAATTTGTTTGTAAACTTGTTTGAGCAAGTACCTTCGTAAATGTACAAGTTGCAAGGCCTTGTAAGTGAGTCCAAAGCTCACGGCTTAGACATATTCTCCTTAGGTTTAAATGCTTTTTTTTTCCTTTTCTTTGTTGTTTAAGTGCATAGCTTAAAGGATACAAATGATAAAATGATGAGCATTAAAATTCACATTAGAATTTCAAGTAAATTTCAAGTGAATTTGAGTTTAAGTGAAATTCTGAGTGAATCCAAGTGATAAGGGTTAAGTAGAGTTCTACTTAAGTGGTGATCCATGTCTCCACTTAAGGAGAATCCTCAACCCTTGATCAAGTCCACCTTTTCAAGGGACTAGATCAAGGATTGATGACATGTCACTTGGATAGTGACATGTAACTTACCTAGTGTCATCATTAGTTAGTTGTTACCTTTAAGTTAGTTAGGATTTCGGTTTAGGTTAGTCTTAGGTTAGGTTTAGGTTGGCTTGGCTTGTTGCTCAAGCATCCATAAGCCTATAAATACTTGTAACTCAAAAGTGTTAGGAAAAAACTTTTTGATGAATTGATAAATGGAATAAGCTTTGAGCTTTTCTTTGAGAGAGGATTCTCTTGTCTTGCTTTGCAAGGTTTCTTGGATCTTATCAATGGATTCTATCCTCCATTGTGACGGTTCTTCCTAGGCTTATTGGTTTGCCATAGCACCAACCCTCACCATTCCTCAACCCTTCCATTCTTTTTCCTTTTCGGTTTTCTTCCCTTCCATTGAAGCTTTGACCGAAAGCTTCCTTAAGCATTGGTTTGGAGATTGTTGAAGAAGCTAGATTGGACAACTTCAAGGACTCTTTAGACAATCTCTAAGGAGGCCTCTATCAAAAACTAACCTTTTTCTGCTTTCCAAAAATACAATATTGTTCACAAGATCCAATATCAATATGCTTTATGTCAGATTACATACCTCTTAACACCATGAGCTTAATCCCTTTTTCGTTGATATGCCTAAGTCTTTAATGCCATAGGCTGGAACTGTTGGAGAAAAGTGAAGTTCAATACTTAAGGAGTGAGATTGAATTAAGAGAGAATGAGTGTAGGGAATGGTGCTTGTGAGAATGAAAACTTGAAATTGTCCCTTCCCTTTCCCACATTTTTATAATTCAAAATTCCCCCCCCCCCTTCAGATGTCGTGCTCATCTCTCGTGAGGACGTTTTGAGTGTAACCCAACTCGCACGAGATTAATGTACCAAAAAGAAAGTTTCTTCTCTGGAAGGCCATCTCGCGCGAGATCTAGTGAGATCCCCACGAGGTGGAGTGGCAGAGAGCACTGGAAGGGCGATCTTACGCGAATTAAGTGGAACTTGTGTGAAATGGACTTCCAGAGAGCAAACTTTAGTTTAAATCCTAACTCGCGCGAGGTGAGTAAAATCCTGCGCGAGTTGCTCTCTATGAGTCTTAATTTAAAATGCTTTTTGAGGTTTTATGATGCGTACCTTATGTTTTGTTTCTTCCTTGATGTTTGTAGCCGTGCAATGACTCTCTACAACACTAAGACTCAAACAAAAGAAAGAAAAACCAAAAAAAAAATTAAAGGTAAAAAGGTTAGGAAGTTCGGGTTATCTCCCGATTAGCACTTTGCTTTCAAGTCCTTAAGTTGGACTGAGCTGTGTTCAGATTGGACAACACAATGGAATGGAGATCTTGAGCTCAACAGGGTCTCCATCATCAGTCAAGTATAGGTCTTATCCAGTTTCAGTGGCTTTCTCCAAGTGTGGAGTTGCTTTTATGTTTGGCTGCAATTGTAATTCAAAATCATCCTTCATAAAATTTACAGAATTAAGAGATGAATGATGCATAGCTTTCCGGTCACAGAGGTGCAGTTCTTGTATGGACTCTCTTTCTCACAATACCTTTACCAGTTTCTTAGATTTTCGAGATCTTATTTCTGGTTTGGGCTTGTGGTTTACTTTTGGCGAGGAGGGAGGATGAGTAGGTAATTTTCGCACATCAAGAATCGGTAAACCTGGAACTTTCTTTTTGGGTGGCAGCTTCTTGGTCAAGATAGCACTTCACTCCTCATTCAAGACCACCACTTCAGTTTCAGGTAGCTTCCTCTTCTTGGTGCATACTTCCTGCATAGACTAAGAGTAAACTGGCTTTAGTTGTAAAGCCTCTAGGAGTGGGGTATTTACCTCTAACATCTTGAAGACCTCCGAGGATTTTGCACATGGCTTCTCTTGGATGTTTTGTTATAAAATACATTATTTTTTTTATTATTTTTTTTTACTAAGGCTTCTCTGACTACTCTAAAGAGTAAGTGAGTTGTTCTCTTGATCTCAGGATCAAGGCCAAACTCGGGCTTTCCGTGTTTCCTTTCTTTCGTGCAAAACGAAAATTTCCTGGATCAAGTAAGAGTATCAATAAAAATTAGGATCAAGAAAATTTGTATGTATGGGGTTAATGTGGGCAATTTAAGAGAAGTATGAGAAGAAGAAGAAAAGAAATTTTGAAAGAAAAAATTAAAAGGAAAAAGAAGAAGGGAGAAGTTTGATTAAAATATAAAAATTAAAAGAGAAAAATAAAATCAAAACAAAAATAAGCCAAATTGGCTTATCCCCGGCAATGGTGCCAAAAACTTGATGCAGCGTCGGGCATGTAATATTTTAAGTCGCAACCTAACGCTTGGTTATGACAAGCATACCATAGTCGTCAAGTAATAAGTATTTATAACAGGGTTGTCGTTGTTGGAAACTTAATACTGGACAACCACCTGTTATCAGGACCGATATTAGACCACCCGTTGAATAGTTTCCACGTTCGAGAAGTCTAATTCTCGGCGTGGGAAGAGTGTGTTGCAAATACAATATTGGAGGAAAAACCCAAGGGTGTGAAGTCCCACATCGCCTAGAGATGGGACTTGTTGTATGAATATAAGTGGGGTGTAAATCTCACCCTATAAGCCAGTTTTATGGGGTTGAGTTAGGCCCAACCTACAATTTCAACAATTTCAGATTCAGATTCTCTTACCTCAGATACCGGAACGGAAGGAGATATCTCTCTAGTGACCCTTTGCTCCACGGATTGTATGTCAGCTTTAGAGGTTGTCCCGGTAGTACCGTGGCCTATCTCTGTTGACACCACTTCCGGACATGGTCCTGGCAACCCTGACAACCAGTTTAGGGTGTTTATACTCTCACTCTCCCCCGGCAACTAGGGCTGGTTGTGGTAAAAGTACTCGGTTTCCAAAAAATCGCAGTTCATGGTTGTATAGATTTGTCGGGTCTTAGGGTCATAACATCGATAACCTTTTTGGTTAATACCATATCCGACAAACACACACTTGATGGCACAAGGGTCAAATTTGGTTCAATTGGTTTTGGGAATATGGACAAACACAAAGCACCTGAAAATTCGTGGTTTAAGAGTGAGGGCTTGCAGTATTTGGGAAAATTTAGCTAGTGTTTGAATGGGTGTGCGGAGGTTTAGGATTTTTGTGGGTAATTAGTTAATTAAGTAGGTACTCGTAGCAACAGCTTCTGGCCAGAAAGATTTAGGGACATGGGAGTCTAAGAGAAAGGTCTGAGTCATTCAAAGTAAGATCCTATTTTTTCGTTCAGCAACCCCGTTCTATTCTGGAGTATGAGAACAAGTGGTTTGGTGGATAAACCCATGTTTTTGAGTGAATTATCTCATACTGTTATTAACAAACTCTCCCTCATTGTCAGATTGTAAAGTTTGGATGGTTGCTTTAAATTGAGTTTTAATCATGGTATAAAACTGGACAAATTTTTCAAAGACTTTCGATTTATTTTTAAGGAAGTAAACCCAAATCATTCATGTACAATCACCAATAAAGGTTAAAAAATACCGAAAACCTTGCCCCCCAACAATAGGTGTTGGTCCCTAAACGTCAGAATGAATTAATGAAAACACTGAATCTTCTCGGGTATTATTTGGTTTAAAAGATTGTTTGTGGCTCTTGGCCAAAACGCAGCTATCACAATTTAGATTATCACTACAGGAAAATAATTGAGGGAATGAAAGTTTTAAGTATCTTGTACATGGGTGCCCTAAACGTCGGTGCCATAACCAAGCTTTCTGATTAGTAGTTCCATAAGATATCATCACAATACTCTGTTGGACTACCTCTTCCACGTAGTACAACTCATGACATTCAATGTCACGTCCAATAATCTCCCCGTCCTGATATCCTGTAAAAGACAAAAAGTTGGATTCATTATCACCATATAATTTAACTCTTTCGTCACTTGACTGATTGATAATAGCTTATGAGTCACTGAAGGGACATATAAACAATTTGAAATTTTCAACGTTGGTGATAATTCAATAGAGCCACCCCCTTCAACTGGGATAATTCCCCCATTAGCCGTCTGGACATTGGATTTCTTTAGTGGGGAATGACTAACAAGGTCAAAAAATTCAAAGGTTATTGTGTCTGTCACTCCGCAATCAAACACCCAATTTTTATTTTTCACTGTATTTTGGACTATATTGGCATAGGACATGGAACTGCTCGAGATTTTGGGGGTTTGACCAACATAATTATAACCTGCAGGATCAGAACTATTAAAATTTCATGATATAAAACCTATCCTTTCTTCTCTTTCACTTAATGTTGTTGTTGCTATCATGATTTGTCTTCCTCCATTGTTGCATTTTTGTTTGCCCCCCTGGCCGCCGCTACCGCTACTAGTGGCCTCTCCATTGCTCATAGCGGCGGCGGCTTTGCTGACGACTCCAATTATAGTTGTTTTGTTCCGATAGTGCTTTGTCCACCACTCCGGATAGCCCACAAGCTAAAAACATTGCTCCCGAGTATACTTCGACATCCCGCAGTGAGAGCATCTCAGTTTACTTTTATCCGGTCAGGATAATGAAGTCCTAGATTTGGGTTCTGATCGACGCTAAGCTTGGGAAATTAATCCCGCCCCTTCAGTTGCCTAATTCACTTCTCCTCTTCCTCTAGTCAGTAATCCCCCTCTTATGTCTTGTGTCGAAATTTCTTCTGCTTGTGTGCCCAATATTTGCAGTCTTGCTGCTTCCTTCCAGACTGTGGTGTATGTTGTTTCCTTCCGGACTGTGGCGTATGCTGCTTCTGGTGAAGGTAACAATTCGGTCCTGAGTATCTCCCTCTTCAATTGGTCATACTTGTGGTCTATTCCATTTAGAAATTGAAATAATTTTTGTTCTTGTCTGATCCTGTTATAAGTTGTTATGTCCACTGTTGATGTCATGGGGTTAGGCTCCCTTCGATCTATTTCACTCCACACTCCTTGTAGAGATAACCAGAAATCTTCTAATCTGGCCTCCCCTTGTTTCATGCCATTGACTTTAGCATGAAGGTCAAATACTTGTAATTTGTCTCTGCCACTACTATAGGTAGTCACAAGGGCATTCCACAATTCTCTTACTGTCGGATACTCCGTCAAATTATTCACAATCTTTGGTTCTATATTTTGAATCAACTATGAGAACAATACGAGATCTTCCTGTTCTCACTTTTCATATCCGGGTTCTCTAACCTGAGGGGCCTCCTGGTTTCCGATGATGAGATCCAACAGATGCTTCGATTTGCCCCGTATAGCTACCTTGATCATTCTAGACCATAAGGCATAATTCTGGCTATTGAGTTTTAGGCTAAGAGAAAGGGTATTAGAAATGGTCTATTTTGGGTTGCCTATATTAAAGCCATTTCTTAACAGATTGATTATGCGGTGGTAAGATCATCATTTGAGACACCTGATGTTTCCTCGTCTGACATGGTTATTAGTCTGTGATACGTGATGAGCAACATCAAGATTGAACCTGCTTTGATTCCATATTAAAGGCAAGGAAAATATCTGAGATTAATATTCTGTGTGTATTCCATACAAATAGATGATACAATTTATACTGATACTACTTTTCTATACATGGAAACTGCTCTAATTACCCAGTTGATCTTTTGGGATATGATGGAAATTGATCCCTCTTATTTCTCCCCTAAATATGCTAATTACACTAATTATTGCTAATAGAGGTTCCACTAAGAGTATTCTTTGAACACAGCCACTCTTGGCTAATTACAGATATTCTTCGAACACAACTTTCTCAGGCTAAACCGATAATCTTTGACCCTAGCCTCTGCAGACTAAACTCAGGTATTCTTTAAACCCAGCCTCCTTAAGTTAACCAAAGGTATTCTTTCAACACTTAGTCTCATCAGGCTAAAACAGATATTCTTTTGGACCTTAGCCTCCTCAGACAAAAACTCAAGGTATTGTTTAAACAATTAGCCTCCTCAGGCTACAGATTACCACAACAATAGTATACAATTAAGACCTATAAAAGATATCCTCTACGTAGAGAGGGATTTTACAATGAGTTCTATTTTAAGTTCAGGACGAGTGAACTTTTAACTTGGGAGCTTTGAGCGAGATTTGAATATGATCTTTATCAAAGTAGTTCGCCAACTTTAACTCGTTGAGATGAAGTCATTTTATAGACGCCTACTTGAAGTATCCGTTAGACTGAAGATTTGAATGTTAGTCCTTTGTCTTGGATACTTTTACATCTGGTAGAGTGAACAATCAGAACAATTAATGCAAAGTCAGCGGATGTCAGCGTGAGATCGGGCTTTGACTGATTTGCTCAAAGATTTCACAGAAACGTGCAACTATTTTTCGTGTTGCAGAGGTTTACTTCAAAATCTCTTTCCACCTTTTCCACCTTTAGAAGCTTCTGAGTAATGGCTTGATTTGAACAAATGCAAGTGTTACTCAGCGTCTGAACTTCATTAACTTGACGAATGAATAAATAGATGAGTTGTGTTTTGAATTCATTCGTTTGTCTTCTTTCTTCGTCTTTAGCTTCAATCTTCATATTTTCACTCTTAAGTGCATGACTTGAAGTTGGGACAAGCTCTTCGTCTGATCCTTGAAAGTTCTTTCATCTGATGAGGTTGCCTTGAAGCATGATGACTTGAACACTTCCTCTTTTGCATCTTTTTGTTTGAGGGTGCATCTTTCGTCTATGTTGATAATGATCCGTCTGATCATTCTTCCCTCTAGGTCTGTTGATACATCTGTCTGCTTTGTAATTATCAAAATTAAGATTTTAAGTCATTTTGACTGAACATTATCAACTTAAGAACTACCCTAACCTAAATTCGAGACAATCCTATGTTGGAAAAAATTGAAATAGGCAGGATTTCGATCCTTACCCTCTCATCAGGAACTTCAATCTCCTTTAAGGGAAAAAAGACAATACTAGAGCATGAAAGAGATATAAGAGTTAAAGGAAAAGAAATGAAGAACGAGAAAAGATATGTGATAAATAGTGTGTAGCATAGTCACCCTTTTATAGTTGTTCAACTACTCCCTTACATTCATTACTCATTATTATTATTAATATTAGGATGTTACATAATCAATTTTCATTATTACTATTATTATTAAATTGAGACGTTAAATAATCAATTTTAATTATTACTATTATTATTAAATTGAGACGTTAAATAATCAATTTTAATTATTATTATCGTTATTATTATTAAATTGAGACGTTACAAAATTAATTATTATTATTATTATTATTATTATTATTATTATTAAAAATCGGGCTATTACACAAGTCATTATGTATTCAATTCTAATTTTAATAATAAAGTATTATTTTTTATTATTTGATTAAATAGTTTATTTGATAATGTTTTCGGTTAAAATTAAAGACTTGTTATTACAATAGAGATTATGATCATGAGAAACAAGTTTGTTTTAATTTTAATTTAAATCGTGTTTGACCACGAGATTATTAAAAATAGGACATCAACGATCCGGATAAGTTAATATATATATGTGATAGTATTTATTGGATAAATATTAATAGATCTTATTTCATTTGTTAATTCGCATATATAGATAAGTCACATGTTAAAGTTATCATTATACTGACTCAATTGAAATTTTATAATGGTTAAAATTTGCTATAAACTGTCAATAGAAAATTTTCAAGAAGAGGTTAAATAGTTTTCTTTAACTTGAGATTATCATAGTAATTAACAGGTTATTTGTTGTATTTTGATTCTGGATACCTAGTGTTTTAGAGCACTGTTGATGGAGATTGAATATGATTAAATACTTGTAGAATTAATGATTAATCAATAAGGGGTTCATTAACTATTGGTAATGAGTTTGAGCTTTATGAACAAAACTTTATCCTGCCTAGGAAAATTAAATGAATAAAGAAACAAGTTTCTTAAGTCATTATAAATTAACTCAAAAAGGAATTTCATAGTAATATCATACTCTAAAGTTAATCCAGAGCTATAAAATTAGAAGAAAATATTATACTACTCTTCTAATGATTCTTGAAAGTAAAATTTTTATTTCTTGCTATCCAAACGTTAATGAGTATTGCTAGATGCGTACCTTGATTAATATATTAATTTGATCAACATACTACTGACTTAGTATTGAACCTGCTGGGTCACACACAAACGAGTGTTATGATCTCTGTTGAAGAAATTATTTTAATATTTGATTATTAATTAAATTAAAGAATTTAATAAGATCAGATGATTAATTAATTTCTTAAGTGGAATATTATTATAATATTTACTAACACCAAAAATATAAATAATATTAAAGATTTGGTGCAAGAATAAAAACAAAACATTGAACAATTTTTTGTTTGGAATTTGAAAAAAAAAAGTGCTAACTGGTTAGCAATAAAAGATAACAAGAAATAATATATTTTCTATCAATGATGGTTTTGATTTGATAAAAAAAAAATTGTTATCTTTTGACTTGGTCAATTATTTTAGTTTTGAATGGCTAATAATTTGACAATAAAAGATAAAAGGAAATAATATTTTCTATCAATAATGGTTTTAATTTGATAAGAAATGTGTTATCTTTGACATGTTATAAATATAGTCTTAGGCTGCATGTTGAAGGATAACTCAATTATCATATTTTCTCTTATATCATCAATCATTATTTCACCTATCAAAGTTGTTGACAAATAGAGGTCAATTTTGTTACACACCATCTTCATGATATTGAAGAATTTTTTTTATTTTTTTTTTGGTTTAGGAACTCATCTACATGTACACATTTAATATGTATTTTATTTAAATATAATTTAAATGTAAAATTATATTTTTTATTCTGCAATGTGTGTTTTCAAACACATTATATCCTTCAGTTAACACTCGCATCAATTACCCAAAAATTTGGAGGAAATTTAGCTAATGAGGTAGATGAAACCGTACCATGATTATAAGGCTTAATTTCATGATTAACGACATTAGAGATATGAACTTGAAGCATATCCATGTGTTGATGATATTGTTGAGTAGCTAGATTAAAATGAGAAGCATACACAAGAGTTGAAATTTGGTTTATTATTTGGTTATTTTTATCGTTGAAGCAAAAATGGGCATGTTTATTTTTTGTAATTTAGAGGAAAACCATGTAACTTTAAAAACACTTATCTTGAATGTGTCCTAATTGACTACAATATGCGCTTGACTATTCTTGGAATGGTCATGAGACTTGGTATTAGTTTGAAATTTGATTCTTTAACAATATAAGCATACAAGGTGGCGGCCTCATTGTGAGAATTGGACTTAGAAGCAAAAGCACTAACCTCTTTGAGTTTCACTTCTTAAACAACCAAGGAAAAAATGCAAGTAACAATAGGAAAGGGATCCATTTAGAAAATTTGATTCCGAATGGAACCAAAGTCTTCATTAAGACCCATTAAGAAATGCATGGCATAATCCATTTGTTCATAGTCACACCAAGGTTGAATTCCACCACATTTGCAAGAATATGCAGGCTTTAACTCAAAAAGGAATTCCTAAAAAAAATAACAGTATTGTGTAATAAAAAGAAACATACATGAAGCCTTGTTGTAACGTGGTTAAATCATGCTTCAATTGAAAAATCAAAGGACCATTTCTTTGTTCCAATCTTTCTTTAAAGTTGTCGCAAATGCTTGTTAGGTTTTGGGCTCCCGTTATATGAGGAGAATAAGCCTAAATTGAGTAAGCTATTGATTTCACTTAATTAAGTGGAGATGGGTTAGAATATGATAGAGGTTGTAAGAGTCATTTTGAAAAGGGAATATAAAAATACACTGAGAGAGAGACAAAAAGAGAGTGAAGTGAGCTCGAATAAGTTAGCACTTTGATTTTCTTTTTTCTAGTATGTAAGTAGTGGTGTTTTATTTTTTCTGGTTGGTTGTAAACATCTTTTGGTGTATTCTTTGAAGACTTTTTCGTACCTTTTGTTGATCATGTGAATTTTCTTTGGTATAGATGACTTGTGGTGTTTACTCTTGAAGGGTTTTTCACATTAAAAATCTTTGAGTCTCTTATGTGTTTTGATTTTGTTTTATTTTATTTTATTGGTACTCTTTGTTGATTCTAACAAATAGGAGAATTTAATTTCCGATGTGTTTATTGCTCTTTTATTGAGTGGTTATTATTGTGTTAGGTATAAAATTAGGCGAACTCCCTTAGGGTTTGTGAATAAATTATATTTATAGCCTTAGACTTGGGCCTGTTGCGGGTCCAACTCGCGCGAAATATTAAGTAACTCACGCGACTTCATGGTCTAGAGAGAAAACGTGTTGTACAAGTTAAGTCAACTCGCGCGAGATGTGATATCTGAGTGCGAGATGAACCTCCAAAGAGCTAACTTATTCTTGAAGTTACTCGAGTTCGCGCGAGATAGTGAAGTTGAGCACGAGATGAGTGCGAGATGAAGTGTCAGAGAGTTAACTTGTCCTCTAAGACATACTAACTCGTGCGAGATGTGATATTTGAATGCGAGATGGACGCGAGATGAACCTCCAGAGAGCTAATTTATTCTTGAAGTTACTCGAGTTCGCGTGAGATAGTGAAGTTGAGCGCAAGATGAGTGCGAGATGAAGTGTCAGAGAGTTAACTTGTCCTCTGAGTCATACTAACTCGACCGAGATAGTTAATTTGAGCACGAGATGAGTGTGAGATGAGGTTTCAAGGAGTTAACTTGTCCCTAAAGAAATGGTTCTCGCGCGAGATGTGGAGAGATGATCGCAAGAGGAGGTTTCAGGGAGCTTTTCTTCTTCACTGGAACTCTAATTCACGCGAGTTGTATTTCAACTCGCGAGAGATGCATTCTTGAGCACGTTTTCACCTGTTTTTGGCTATTTTTCCTCTGAAACACTTAACACACCATCAACAAGCTCTAACACGAATTGTTATGAATTAAGAGCAATTAGAGTTATTTTTGGTGACTTAAGAGTATAAAGAGGACAATTTCTGATGTAAAAAGAGTACAAAAATAGCTCACTTTCGTGAGTTATCAGGTACTTCATTTCTTTAAGAGGTATTTGTTATCGAAAATAGAGAAGCTAGAAGAAATAACAAAATAGTGGTAGAGATAAAAGTAGTATCAAGTTTAAGTCTCGATATAAGAATGTAGAGTGTCACTTTTGTCACGAAACAAGGCATATATAGAGAAATTGTTTTCAATGGAAGAAGGAGAATAAAGACAAGAAGGGCAAGTAGAAAGTAAGAAAGTCTTGTGATGGTGACTGTGTCACTACTGCTACTAGTGATGATCTTATTTTTCTCGGTGATCTTGATGCAGTTAATCTTGTATCTAATGAGAACATGTGGATGATAGATAGTGGTGCTACACTGCATGTTATAGATAGGAAGGAGTTTTTTTACATCTTATACTCCTGATGTGTTAGATCAAGATGATTAACGTGTCAAGTTTTGATTAATTACAAAACAGACGGAACTTATCATACTGAAGCATTGCAAGCCAAAGTCAGATGGAACAAGAACATACAGAAGATGACCCCTCAAAGCTCATCTTAGTTCAGACTGAAGACAAACATATACAGACGAAGTGAGCACCCTTAACATAGACGCATAAGTTTCAACTTCAATAAGACGAAGTTTTTAAAATAATGTCACAAAGCAAAGACAAAAAATAATAAAGAAGAGAACAAATGAAGGCTTAAGTGGAGATCTTTCGTTTAAAGAAGTCAAGTGAAGTAACTCGCGCCAAAATTCAAATCAAAACATTACTCTAAAAAGCTTCTAAAGGAAGAAGGAGATATTATGCTAAACATTTGCAACACGAAAAGTAGATACTACTTTTTGATGATATCTCTGAGCAAATCAGTCAAAGCCCGATCTCACGCTGACTCTGCTGTGAAAACATTAATTATTCTGATTGCTCATTTTGTCATCTCTAAAGAGTCTAAGAAAAAGGACAACAATCAAATAACATCTGTCTAACGGCTTACAATTTATCTCCTTCTTATGTTTTATCTTTTACAGTAATAAATAGATATATTTTTTAAATAATATTTAAAGAAACAAAATTTGAATTTCACGCATGACTAATGGTTTACTTTTATCTTTTATTGAATTTCACATGATATAGGCTCTTGTACTCTTTTCAAAATTTGCATGTGAAAATAAGATAAAATATAGACTCTTAATATTACGATATAACCATTATAAAAAAATATTCCCATTTTAGTGTGTTTAGGCTAGTTCCACTAACAAGTTTTGCTTCATCTAATATTTTCATATCATTATAACTTCGTCTATCCATCATCATGAATTATGTTTACATTCAATAAATAATCACATATTTTTACCCATTTTAATAATATATAATTTTTGTCCTTTTTAATATATTATGTCTGGTGCATTCAATAAATAATCACATATTTTTACCCTTTTTAATAATATATAATTTTTTACCCTTTTTAATATCTTTTTAATAATATATAATAATCAAAATTTAGTATCTCAACTCTTATCATATTTAAAGATCATCCAAACTAATTATAGATTTAGCTAAAAAGTAGTAATTTCTCAATGTCTACAAACTTAACTCTATAGTTTTCACGTTCTTTGTCCACTCTACCTACACTAAAAAGTTAACTGCGAGTCTACAGGCTTAACTTTGTAGTTTTCAAGTTCTTTGTCCATTCTAACTAAACTTAAAAGTTAATTGCATAGAAGTGAAATATAACTTAAGTTTTCATAACAACTTAGAGTTACTTGAATAACTTGGAATTATAGAGTAATTTAGAATAAAACACTCAAAATATTGAATTGATTAATGTGATAAATTTTATAACTCTTATGGAGATCAAAAGATTTTCGCATCGAGAAGATGTGTTTTAATGTACATAAATTTTTATTATTACTATATATTTTAAAATAAGACATGATTTAAACTAGATTTAGAATAATAATTAAATATTAAAAGCTAATTAATATTATTAGAAAGTTAAACATTATCCTTTCATCGATTGCTTTATTTTTGTATTTATATTTTTTATATAAATAAATAATCATTTTGAATATTAATTAATTAAAAAAATTCAAACATGATTAATGATTTATTTTATCTTATATTTTGAAGTAATTATTTCTTCAAAAAAATAATAAATAGATATATTTTTTGGAAATTATTTAAAGAAATAAAATTTGAATTTCATGATTAATTTGAATTTATTTATTTTTAAGAAAATTAATTCATCAATGATTTTTATTTTATAGTAATTAAAAAATGCATGAGTCAAATTATATTTTTAAAGAAATGAAAAAAATGTTATATATATATATATATATATATATATATATATATATATATATATATATTTATTATTTCTATTTCTATGCTTTGGTCCCATGCATAAAAGGAAAAGAAAATGAAGTTCCACGGTTGTCAAAGATGAAAAGAGATAAGGAAAAAAACTAAAACGGACTTCAGGTTGGTAGTTTTATACGCTAAATTGACAGAAAATTAATTCATAGTTTTATACGCTAAATTGACCCTCTTCCAGATTCTCATCAAACACTCTGTCACCTTTGCAATTCACCACTTGCAACCACGCACGCCCTTGCAATGCGTATATTATGCTGTTTGCGTTCAGGTTGTAGTGGGGCACGAACATAGCATTCTGCACCATACCATAGCATGCAAGTTAAGTGTTATATGCAACAAATTCATTCAGTATTTTTTTTCTTTAATTTTGTATACACTATAAATTATATTTTAAATATATAAAGTGAGGTTTGATGAATGATACCTTGCGGAGAGTTCCAAATTGAGCACTGAGTCTGAGCAACCTGAGGGCAGGGAAGTCAAGGCTGGTGGAAGTTTTGATGCTACCAGCTTGAGGGTTGTAAATGTCAGGTGATGAAGATTGACCAATGTTGTGGCGAAGTCTCATTGCGCAAATGTTCTCATCAATGCCATTACTGTCACTGCTTCTTCTTCCTTCGTCACGTTGGCTTGGGCGGTGTGGCCGATGTTCCTCTCGCTCATCCTCATCCTCATCCTCTTGTTCTTCTTGCTTTTGCTGCCCCCTTGAGGGTGGGATTGTAACGCTGAGACCTCCCTTCACTTGCACAATGGGTCCTCTCTCTTCATCTTCGTTCTGCCCTTGTAGGTTTCTCACTATATTCCTGTTCACGTTCAACGCATCTTCCAAGAATTTCTCGGAGAAGCCACTGAATACGTTACCGCCTTCATTTTCTTGTTCTTCTTGTTGGTGCTTTCCACTTTTCTGGTGGCTTTGACTTTGATGATGACGACGACCTTGTTGCTCTTGCTCTTTCTGATATTGTATAAACTCTTGCTCATGGTTCCCGGCCAGATAGAATCTCTGCAAGTATTGTCAAAAACAAATATTAGTTGTATAATTAGTTGAGTAAAATGGGAGTTAAACTTGTGATAATTGGCTCACCCTAGGTGTCGAGTCAAGCTGGTTCTGGTTGCTGTTGACGTCGAGAAGAGAAACGGCAACAACGGGAGTGTCGCGAGGATTGTACATCCAGAAAGCAACACCAGTTGGCACTGCGATCAAATCACCTTCTCTGAAGTGATGCACCTTTTGGTGACGATCTTGTGGCTTCTGCCCTTCTCTCTGGGGCTCTTCAAAATTCTGAGGGCAACCCGGGAATATCAAGCCAAATAGACCACTACCTATTCCATTCATATTAGGAACACACAAAAACACATTACTATATTTAAGGTTTGTTCATTTCTTTAATATATGAAGAAAATTGAACAAGAAAGGATGGATAGATGGATGTACCTTGCTGAATGTAGATTTCCTGGGGAGCGTTGGAATAGAAAGGTCTTCGAAGGGCATTGCGGTTGAGAGTGCAGCGAGACATGGCAACACCAGCACACTGGAATGGCTTGTTGTTGGGATTCCATGTCTCAATCAATCCACCTTCGGATTCAACACGGTTATCGGGTTTTAGTGTATTGAGTCGTTTGAGTTGGCACTCATTCTGCTCTGGCTGCTCTCTCCAGGCTAAGCACCCACTCAATAGCAGAAAAGAAAATACTGCAACAAGCTTAGTCATTGTTGTGACAAAAGAGAGAATGTTTGATTTGTGAAGCGGAGAACCTGAAACGTTGTGATTTATAGGTAAGAGAGGGGGCTGAAGGAGAGACACGTCACTGGTGTGAGTTGCTGAGGATGAGACATTCTTCAGCATGCATGGCTATGGAAGCTTTCTGTGTTACACCTCATTAAGAGTTATCAGGTGAGGTGGCTTCGGCATCTCCATTACCTGACAACGGGCAAACTTGTTTCTATTGCAAAGTGTAGAAACCCGCGGTGCAGTGGGTGATGCAATCCTCAAGGAGAATAGTATATAAGTTGCGGATCTTCATGCTTCAATGGAGGCTTGGACAAATGAAGAAGAAGCTCAAGGCCTCAAAGAGAAAAAGAAATAGAAAACGGAAGGAGTTTAGAGATGGAAGCGCCATGGCAAGTGCCAATAAGCTAGAGGTGGAACCGCCACAATGGACAAGGAAGCCATTGATGAGATTCAAGGTTCTTCACAAGAACACAAGAGAGAATACTCTCAAAGAATAAGCACTTAGCTTAATTCAATATTCAGAAATTTTATCAAAAGTGTTTGAATTACAAAAGAAATCCTATTTATACTACTAAGGTGTGGTGCTTAGCTTGCTAAGGAAGGAACTAATGTCCACCCTTGGATTAGATTCTAATCTAATGGCTATGAAGGGAAGCTTGTGGTGGAAGCTTGATTAGCTTGGAGGACAAGGATCAATCCTCCACCCTTGGATGTAGATCCTCATCCAACAGTTATGGCATCAAGCTTGCACTCCAAGCTTCTAAGCTTAACCCTTGGATTAGAATCCTATCTAAGGGTCACTAATTATTTGTTTGTTACAAGTTTAGGCTCAAATTAAATCCTTAAAACAATTACATAATTGAAAGAAAACTACTTATAAGCCTAAACATTAAAACATTTCGCTGAAAATTCCTGGAAGCATTCCAACGCTAACTTCAAGCTCATTTTCCAACTAGTTGCAGTTCAAACTGGGTTTTGGTGTCTTCATAGCTTTTGTAGCCCTTGAAGTCTTCTTTAATTTGACACCAAGAACGTCTCCATTGGACTTGTGTAGCTTGGGTTATGATCGAAATACTGAAACAGGTCAGATGCAAAAATCAGCAGCGAATTTTATTAGAAGCCCAAAATTGAAAAGTAAGATTGGAGAATTTGGTTGGGCTTTTGGAGATGGTCCTCCATCAAACCCTCCTTCTTATGGTCAACTTGTCCCCAAGTTGACTTGAGCTCCACCTACAATAAAATTCCACCCGGATCAAAGATTAAACAAGGTTCCTCAAATTGGTTATTATATGATGCAACATAGAGGTAAATTTGTTTCCTAAAGTGATTGCATAGTTGTAAAAGTAAATAAGACTTCCTATTCAAACACTCTTTAAATTTGCTAGATTTACCTAAGTTATTTATTTGCCAATCATATAACAACATGATAATTTGTTTGCTAATATTAACATCACAATCTAATGAAGTAAAAGTAGAACTTAGTTGATCTTTCATAGCATAACCAAAGCTCTTTGGAGATACTAGCACTTCCTCAAGTGTGGACATGTCAAGATTGGAACTCTTAGTTAAGATTCTTCTTCTAGGTGTAGAAATTTGCAATGTACCCTCCTTCTTAAACTCTTCCATCAATCTAGAAGGACATTCAACACGATTAAGATAAAAATCATTAGGTACAATTAAGAATTCCAAATTGCCAAATTCAAGAATTGTCCAAGGTCTAATTCCATAATACTCAAGGTTATAACATGCAAAATCCTTTTTATTAGAAGTAAAAGGAATAGTAAGTGGTAAGGAATTTTTCTCAAAGGGAAGTTCAAACTTTATAGGTATTTCCTTTTCTTCACAATGTTTGTTCCAAGGCTCTATTATGAACAACTCTTCACGAGGCACCAAAACAAAAGGTTGTTTGTAAAGATGGTCACAAACAACTTCACAATGGTCTTCAAGTGCCTTTATTTCTACATCTTCACACAAGAGGTTGTCAATTTCCTCTTGGTAGTCATCCTTTGGAACCATACCTACAATATTCTCCAAATAAGAATTAAAACAATCAAATGAAGGGTTAGTATAAACAAGTAAAATATCACTTTTCTCCTTCATTTGTTTTTCCATTAACTCCAATTCTTTAATTTCTTTTGCTCTCAATTCTTTTTCTCTCAATTCCTCTATCATTCTTTCTTTTTCTCTTCTCCAATACTTGTCATAATTCTTTTCATTTTCTTCTAACAACCTTCTTTCTTTTCTTTCCCTTCTCTCATGCTTTTCTCTCAAGGTTTTCTCCTTCCTCCCATGATGTTCACTACTCTTAGGTATAGATTGGCTCCCTCTACTATCACTCCCTCGGTGGCTAGAATTTCCAGCACCTCTAAGTCCATGTTTTGGTTGGTTTCCACTTGTATCTTCAAGAATTTTCTTCTCTAGTTCCTTCCTAATCTTTCTCTCTTCCTTAGCTCTCCTTTCTAGGTCAAACCTCTCCTCTAAACTAGTTTGCCACATACTTTTCATTAAATCTAGCATTCTCTTAGTTTTAGGTGAAAGATCATTTCCTACACTAGGGGAACTATCCATAGCTGCACAAGAAAGATTAGTACACAAAATATAGAAGAAATTTGAGATCCTCTCCACTCACTAAGTGTATACACTCAAGTCACTCGTATTTCACACTTCAAGACTTTTTCTCTAATGTTCTCTCTTGTCTTTTTCCACTCAACCTCTCTTAATACTCTTGTTCAAACCTCTAATCAAACATTCAAGGTTCAAGTATCCAAAGTGAAAGAGGAACGGTTCTAGAGTCAAGCTTAGGAATTCCAAGAAATACAAACTCAAGACAAAACTTAGGAGTCCGAAAATGACAAGCAATAAAAGGTACTCAATGAACAAAATTTTGGCTACTCAAATATAAGAAGTTTATATGTGACAAAGACACTAAACTACTGCAGTTTGGACAGCCACAAATAATGCTCAAAAACTGGAAAATTATGGCAACACCGAAGACAAAATTTCAAGCCAATTTAATAGCAATTTGAAACCGGATTTTTAGGCAAGTTTCAAGTGAATTTTTGTGAAGTTATTTTAAATGATTAGGTGCACTTTTTCCACCACTGTACAGCCAAGTAATATGCTCAAAATACAGGGGAAAAAAATAGAGTTTCAAGTTACCAAGCACATCACACACCACAAGTTCAAGAATCTAGGCTACTAGCAATCTAAACTCAAGTTTTTGTGATAATGCTTAGTCCTAAGTGTCTCTAGTACTCTAAGTCCTTTGAACCACTAATTTTGGGAGTATTTAGAGGCTCAATTAGTCAAGGTACTGCACTGCACAATTAGGCTTTAATTTCACTAAATTCACTTTTCATTTGCTCTTTTTCTATTCACTTGAATTTCCACTAGTTTCACTTTTCTAGTTTTCTCTTCTCTTTGATTTTTCTTGTGATTCTTTTTCTTGTAATCTTTCTTTTGATTTTCTCTTTTTCCTTTGACTTTGTACTTCTTTTTCTTGACTTTCTTTTGCTGGACCGAATTGAGAAAAACCTAAGACTAAGTCAAAATTAAGTCTAAAATTACTAGTAAGCAAGATTAAGCATAGTGAAAGCTACTTGAACTTGTAATGCACAATTCTTAGCACTTAAAACATGTGAACAACACCTCAAACACATTCAAACCAGTAATTCACGGAATAGCATGGATTTGGCACGGTTCATATGAAGCAAAAGCAAGAACACATGTGAAAATTACTAGAACAAGCTTAGAAAGAAAAAATTAAACGGTGAAAACACAAGGAATTGATAGGAATTTTAGATCTAGGAATTTTTTAACATGAAAACTCAAATTCAAGATGAAGACAACTCAAGGAACATGTGAAGAACTCAAGCAAGTTCATACAACACGAAATTAACACAAAAAAATTGAAGAGAAAACGCAAACTCAAAGTAAGGAAAATTCAAACCGGATAGGATGCTCCAATTGAAGTAGAACAAGCTCTAGATACCAAATTTGATGCAATCCTCAAGGAGAATAGCATATAAGTTGCGGATCTTCATGCTTCAATGGAGGCTTGGACAAATGAAGAAGAAGCTCAAGGCCTCAAAGAGAAAAAGAAATAGAAAACGGAAGGAGTTTAGAGATGGAAGCGCCATGGCAAGTGCCAATAAGCTAGAGGTGGAACCGCCACAATGGACAAGGAAGCCATTGATGAGATTCAAGGTTCTTCACAAGAACACAAGAGAGAATACTCTCAAAGAATAAGCACTTAGCTTAATTCAATATTCAGAAATTTTATCAAAAGTGTTTGAATTACAAAAGAAATCCTATTTATACTACTAAGGTGTGGTGCTTAGCTTGCTAAGGAAGGAACTAATGTCCACCCTTGGATTAGATTCTAATCTAATGGCTATGAAGGGAAGCTTGTGGTGGAAGCTTGATTAGCTTGGAGGACAAGGATCAATCCTCCACCCTTGGATGTAGATCCTCATCCAACGGTTATGGCATCAAGCTTGCACTCCAAGCTTCTAAGCTTAACCCTTGGATTAGAATCCTATCTAAGGGTCACTAATTATTTGTTTGTTACAAGTTTAGGCTCAAATTAAATCCTTAAAACAATTACATAATTGAAAGAAAACTACTTATAAGCCTAAACATTAAAACATTTCGCTGAAAATTCCTGGAAGCATTCAAACGCTAACTTCAAGCTCATTTTCCAACTAGTTGCAGTTCGAACTGGGTTTTGGTGTCTTCATAGCTTTTGTAGCCCTTGAAGTCTTCTTTAATTTGACACCAAGAACGCCTCCATTGGACTTGTGTAGCTTGAGTTATGATCGAAATACTGAAACAGGTCAGATGCAAAAATCAGCAGCGAATTTTATTAGAAGCCCAAAATTGAAAAGTAAGATTGGAGAGTTTGGTTGGGCTTTTGGAGATGGTCCTCCATCAAACCCTCCTTCTTATGGTCAACTTGTCCCCAAGTTGACTTGAGCTCCACCTACAATAAAATTCCACCCGGATCAAAGATTAAACAAGGTTCCTCAAATTGGTTATTATATGATGCAACATAGAGGTAAATTTATTTCCTAAAGTGATTGCATAGTTGTAAAAGTAAATAAGACTTCCTATTCAAACACTCTTTAAATTTGCTAGATTTACCTAAGTTATTTATTTGCCAATCATATAACAACATGATAATTTGTTTGCTAATATTAACATCACAATCTAATGAAGTAAAAGTAGAACTTAGTTGATCTTTCATAGCATAACCAAAGCTCTTTGGAGATACTAGCACTTCCTCAAGTGTGGACATGTCAAGATTGGAACTCTTAGTTAAGATTCTTCTTCTAGGTGTAGAAATTTGCAATGTACCCTCCTTCTTAAACTCTTCCATCAACCTAGAAGGACATTCAACACGATTAAGATAAAAATCATTAGGTACAATTAAGAATTCCAAATTGCCAAATTCAAGAATTGTCCAAGGTCTAATTCCATAATACTCAAGGTTATAACATGCAAAATCCTTTTTATTAGAAGTAAAAGGAATAGTAAGTGGTAAGGAATTTTTCTCAAAGGGAAGTTCAAACTTTATAGGTATTTCCTTTTCTTCACAATGTTTGTTCCAAGGCTCTATTATGAACAACTCTTCACGAGGCACCAAAACAAAAGGTTGTTTGTAAAGATGGTCACAAACAACTTCACAATGGTCTTCAAGTGCCTTTATTTCTACATCTTCACACAAGAGGTTGTCAATTTCCTCTTGGTAGTCATCCTTTGGAACCATACCTACAATATTCTCCAAATAAGAATTAAAACAATCAAATGAAGGGTTAGTATAAACAAGTAAAATATCACTTTTCTCCTTCATTTGTTTTTCCATTAACTCCAATTCTTTAATTTCTTTTGCTCTCAATTCTTTTTCTCTCAATTCCTCTATCATTCTTTCTTTTTCTCTTCTCCAATACTTGTCATTATTCTTTTCATTTTCTCTAACAACCTTCTTTCTTTTCTTTCCCTTCTCTCATGCTTTTCTCTCAAGGTTTTCTCCTTCCTCCCATGATGTTCACTACTCTTAGGTATAGATTGGCTCCCTCTACTATCACTCCTCGGTGGCTAGAATTTCCAGCACCTCTAAGTCCATGTTTTGGTTGGTTTCCACTTGTATCTTCAAGAATTTTCTTCTCTAGTTCCTTCCTAATCTTTCTCTCTTCCTTAGCTCTCCTTTCTAGGTCAAACCTCTCCTCTAAACTAGTTTGCCACATACTTTTCATTAAATCTAGCATTCTCTTAGTTTTAGGTGAAAGATCATTTCCTACACTAGGGGAACTATCCATAGCTGCACAAGAAAGATTAGTACACAAAATATAGAAGAAATTTGAGATCCTCTCCACTCACTAAGTGTATACACTCAAGTCACTCGTATTTCACACTTCAAGACTTTTTCTCTAATGTTCTCTCTTGTCTTTTTCCACTCAACCTCTCTTAATACTCTTGTTCAAACCTCTAATCAAACATTCAAGGTTCAAGTATCCAAAGTGAAAGAGGAACGGTTCTAGAGTCAAGCTTAGGAATTCCAAGAAATACAAACTCAAGACAAAACTTAGAGTCCGAAAATGACAAGCAATAAAAGGTACTCAATGAACAAAATTTTGGCTACTCAAATATAAGAAGTTTATATGTGACAAAGACACTAAACTACTGCAGTTTGGACAGCCACAAATAATGCTCAAAAACTGGAAAATTATGGCAACACCGAAGACAAAATTTCAAGCCAATTTAATAGCAATTTGAAACCGGATTTTTAGGCAAGTTTCAAGTGAATTTTTGTGAAGTTATTTTAAATGATTAGGTGCACTTTTTCCACCACTGTACAGCCAAGTAATATGCTCAAAATACAGGGGAAAAAAATAGAGTTTCAAGTTACCAAGCACATCACACACCACAAGTTCAAGAATCTAGGCTACTAGCAATCTAAACTCAAGTTTTTGTGATAATGCTTAGTCCTAAGTGTCTCTAGTACTCTAAGTCCTTTGAACCACTAATTTTGGGAGTATTTAGAGGCTCAATTAGTCAAGGTACTGCACTGCACAATTAGGCTTTAATTTCACTAAATTCACTTTTCATTTGCTCTTTTTCTATTCACTTGAATTTCCACTAGTTTCACTTTTCTAGTTTTCTCTTCTCTTTGATTTTTCTTGTGATTCTTTTTCTTGTAATCTTTCTTTTGATTTTCTTTTTCCTTTGACTTTGTACTTCTTTTTCTTGACTTTCTTTTGCTGGACCGAATTGAGAAAAACCTAAGACTAAGTCAAAATTAAGTCTAAAATTACTAGTAAGCAAGATTAAGCATAGTGAAAGCTACTTGAACTTGTAATGCACAATTCTTAGCACTTAAAACATGTGAACAACACCTCAAACACATTCAAACCAGTAATTCACGGAATAGCATGGATTTGGCACGGTTCATATGAAGCAAAAGCAAGAACACATGTGAAAATTACTAGAACAAGCTTAGAAAGAAAATTAAACGGTGAAAACACAAGGAATTGATAGGAATTTTAGATCTAGGAATTTTTTTAACATGAAAACTCAAATTCAAGATGAAGACAACTCAAGGAACATGTGAAGAACTCAAGCAAGTTCATACAACACGAAATTAACACAAAAAAATTGAAGAGAAAACGCAAACTCAAAGTAAGGAAAATTCAAACCGGATAGGATGCTCCAATTGAAGTAGAACAAGCTCTAGATACCAAATTTGATGCAATCCTCAAGGAGAATAGCATATAAGTTGCGGATCTTCATGCTTCAATGGAGGCTTGGACAAATGAAGAAGAAGCTCAAGGCCTCAAGGAGAAAAAGAAATAGAAAACGGAAGGAGTTTAGAGATGGAAGCGCCATGGCAAGTGCCAATAAGCTAGAGGTGGAACCGCCACAATGGACAAGGAAGCCATTGATGAGATTCAAGGTTCTTCACAAGAACACAAGAGAGAATACTCTCAAAGAATAAGCACTTAGCTTAATTCAATATTCAGAAATTTTATCAAAAGTGTTTGAATTACAAAAGAAATCCTATTTATACTACTAAGGTGTGGTGCTTAGCTTGCTAAGGAAGGAACTAATGTCCACCCTTGGATTAGATTCTAATCTAATGGCTATGAAGGGAAGCTTGTGGTGGAAGCTTGATTAGCTTGGAGGACAAGGATCAATCCTCCACCCTTGGATGTAGATCCTCATCCAACAGTTATGGCATCAAGCTTGCACTCCAAGCTTCTAAGCTTAACCCTTGGATTAGAATCCTATCTAAGGGTCACTAATTATTTGTTTGTTACAAGTTTAGGCTCAAATTAAATCCTTAAAACAATTACATAATTGAAAGAAAACTACTTATAAGCCTAAACATTAAAACATTTCGCTGAAAATTCCTGGAAGCATTCCAACGCTAACTTCAAGCTCATTTTCCAACTAGTTTCAGTTCGAACTGGGTTTTGGTGTCTTCATAGCTTTTGTAGCCCTTGAAGTCTTCTTTAATTTGACACCAAGAACGCCTCCATTGGACTTGTGTAGCTTGAGTTATGATCGAAATACTGAAACAGGTCAGATGCAAAAATCAGCAGCGAATTTTATTAGAAGCCCAAAATTGAAAAGTAAGATTGGAGAGTTTGGTTGGGCTTTTGGAGATGGTCCTCCATCAGTGGGGGACCATGCAATGATTCTCAAGATATGTAATTAACAATTGGAGTCCATCCGAACATCATCATGTGACGGAGTGCATATTTTGTAATTTAGGTTTAATTTTTTTTATATGTATTGATTTGATTACTTTTTAGTCATTCTATATAGAAAGTGAAATTTATTTCATACTTTATTTTTTTGTGTTCTCTGTTGTTAAAAATGATATAATGTTAGGTTATGGACCGATTGTTTTTATTTATGTGGAGGAGGTCTAGGTTATTGAGACGGGAAAGGGGTTTGGATATCGGCTGAACTCGGTCGTGTTATCTTTGGCTGAGTAGGGGTACGCTGTTATAAATTCTTCTATGTTTGGGTTAATATTCTGCTTTGAAGTGAGAGAGTGATCTTTAAACATACAGAGATATAGAAGTGTAAGAGGCTTGAGAGTATCTCTTGGTGGCAAATGAATGATGACGTGTTTAGTTATGATGAATAATGTGTATGATAATATACTATTTGGTCGTCCTTATATATAATCATAATAATGACGTTTGAAAGGTTAGTGTTTCGTGTATATATAATGATAATAAAGATGTTGAAGGGTTAGTGTTTCGTGTATGTAATAAGACGCATGTTTTATATTAGTTGGTTGTTTCAAGTTTATATGTATAAATTACGTAAGTCAACCCTAGATCAAAGGTTATCTAATGTGAACATACATTAATTATGATGTAATATGGATATCACACTATCTCAACATATAATTAATATATATATATATATATATATATATATATATATATATATATAATGTTATTTAATAATTTAGTAAATTTTTAATTGGACAGAAAAAAAAATTATTTAAACTATTATCTAAAAAGTTTGTTTAAAAGAGAATTTTATGTGTTTAAGATGAGATTAAAAGTTCACCGCCATCATCTGATATTAAAAATAATTTTTGCTACATAAAGTAAATTAATGCAATTTGTTGAAATATAGATAACAATAAATGAATAAGAATAAAAAATATTGTTAATTAAAATTCACTCGTTTTATATTACGTTAATATTCATAATAAATATAATAATATTATATTCATGTGTTCATAAATATTCACTTGTTTTAGATTATGTAAATATTTATGAATAAATATAATAATATTATATTTATGTATGGATAGTCTTTATTGTTAAAAGTAATATAATTGATATTAAGTAATTTGATGATATATTGATTTTTAATTGGTTAAGTTAAAAAGAATTACTTATATATTCATAATATTTTAAGGATGAGAATGAATGGGTGTTAATTCTAAAAAGAGATCTTGATAATCCTTTTAAGAGATCTTGATTTTTTAATTTTAAAATAAGTTTCATGTTAGTATGTTCTAATTTCTTATGTTATATCCATTGGTTAGTTTTTATGCACACTAAATATATTATATCTTGAATTACTAGATCAGCACATTTAATTTATACAAGTTATTTTGTCCTTACGTAATAAAAAGAGATGAATCATTCTTGTTCCGGATCATATATTCATCTTTGTTGAAGTTGACCACATATTCACTATCATACAGTTGATATATATTAAATAGATTGTGTTTTAACCCTTTAACAAATAACACTATCAATAGAAACAAAAGGAAAGATACTTACACTATCGATTTTTACTATCTTTTCTTTCTAGTTTTCTCGAAAAATTACTTTGCCTCCTTTCTTTATTTGAAGGTCTTAAAATCTAAGTCTTTCTTCCGTTATATGATGTGAGCAGTCATTGTCCAAGTAGCATGTGAGGTTTTCTTTTCGTTGTCAAACAAATCCACAAAAATAATGATTTGATGTTTAGGTACTCAGATGGCCTTGGGTCCCTTAGTGTTAGTTTTAGGATTCTAAGACAAAACCATTTTAGGCAGGTGTCTGCACTTGGACATTAAATGTTATATAATATATATCCCTTAACTCCTTGAGGATAGCCAAGAAAAAGAAGGAATAGCTCTAGGAGAAAATTTATTTATTTAAGACATCAAGCTAGCCCCAAAGGCTTGGTACCTAAAAAATCTCACTACATAATCTGGTACAAATCCATGAAAAATTTGATATGGTCTAGATCATTTGAGTGTGGTGAAGGTAACTTGTTAATGAGGTAAGCCACAGCGACAACACATTCCCCCAAAAGTTGATAGGCACCTTAGATTGAAAGAAAAAGGTTTGAGCCACATTAAGTAGGTGCTGATGTTTCCTTTCAAACTAATAAATTCTTATGAGGTCTTTCTACATGGAAAATTTATGTAGAGTATCTTGAGTGGCTAAAAAAATCTATTAAAGCTAATTCCTTAGTATTATTAGACCTCAAACATTTGATAGAAGAGATAAATTGGTTTTTGGCAATAGCAAAGAACTTCGTGATGACTAAAGGTGCTTGAGATTTATTCTTAATAAAAAAAATCCAAGTGAAGCGAGAACAATCATCAACGATGGTCAAAAAAATTCTTTTGTCATCATAGATGTCTGTAAAGATTCCAAATATTACAGTGAACTAAGTCAAAGGGAATAGTAGAAATATATATTGTTAACAATAGGAAAAGATAACTGGAAAAAATCAACAATAAGACATGTAAAACAATATGAACACGAGAAAATATTTGGATCAAAAATGTTTTTCTTCATCATGAGCTCTCTAAGGAAATTTACTTGGAGAAATCTCTTGGGCTTGTTGCTTAGGGGAGTCTTCAAGACTTATTTTCCGACTTAATAAATCTTTATATGGTCTTAAATAATCTCCTAAGGCAAGGTTGGGTAGATTTAGCATTATTGTCTAATGATATAGTATGCATAGAAATGAGGTCGACTACTCAATTTTCTATCTCCACTTAGGCAACAGGAGTATTTACATGATTATGTATGTTAACAACATTGTAATTATAGGTAGTGATATTCAAGGTTCACGTAGATAAAGTAACACATTTGTCATTATTTCCAAACTAAGGACCTTGGGAGACTTTGTTACTTCTTAGGGATAGAGGTGGAATAGTCTAAGAATGATATAGTGATCCCTCAAAAAAGTATGTCATGAATATCTGAAAGGAAATAAGGTTAATGAATGTTAGGTATGTATACAGTCTTATGGATCCTAACACCAAACTCTTGCCAAATCAACAGAGACTTTTTCAAATCCTAAAAGGTAGAGGAGACCAGTTAACAAACTTAATTATCTCACCATAACCTGGTCAGACATTTGTTTGCAGTTATTGTGGTGAGTCAATTCCTTAATTCTCATTGTGTGAAACATTGAGATGTTGTTGTTCACATTTTGAAATACATAAAAATAGGCTCTAGGAAAATGGTCTCTTGTATGAAAGAAGATCTACTTTTGGATATTGTATGTTTGTTGGTGGTAATTTAATTTCCTAGAAGAGTAAAAAAAACAAACCTTTATATCAAGATTTAGTGTAAAAGTAGAATATCAAGTCATAACTTCCTTTACTTATAAGCTTATCTAGTTCAAACAACTTCTTAAAAAGCTCAAGCTTAAAGATATTTCACATATAATACTTATTTGTGATAATCAATACATTGCTTTCAATAAGTAAATTATCATTTCATGGGAGGGAGAAATTTAAATATGATAACCTTACACTAGTTTTGTCAACTCAAATGACCAGTTAACAAATGTATTCACCAAGCCTTTGAGAGATCCTAAGATTGATGGTAATATGTATTATATTAAATATGATACTAATTTTGTCGAACTCAAATGACCAGTTAACAAATGTATTCACCAAGCCTTTAAGAGATCCTAAGATTGATGATAATATGTATTACATTAAATTTGACACTAGTTTTGTCAACTCAAATCACCAGTTAACAAATGTATTCACTTTTAAGAGATCCTAAGATTGATGGTAATATGTATTACATTAAATTTATATACTTCAACTTGAGATTGATGATATATGTATCAAACATATTACATTAAATTTATATACTTCAACTTGAGAGTGTTGGATTAGTTACTAGTCATTTTTCTAGTAATAGGACTTTGAACCCGTTTCAAATAGTTTTGAATATTTACCCCCTAAACATATTTCCTCGCATAGAAGAGTGTCTAATCAGAATAATTCTTATCTCTGATTATTATCTCACACAAGAGTGTGTCCAATACAATAAAGAAAAAACACAGACACACTTTAAATACAGGATCCATCATAAATTAATTCCTAAATGGGAAAGAATCCCAGTTCCCATGTGCCCGTGTTTGTAATCATAGCAGAGGTTACTGATCATGCATCTGGTGAGGCACATCATAGTTGTATTCTCCGTGCACTAATTTCATCACTTTCCTCTCACGTTAATATAAGGAAGCGGATCCAAAGTGAAACACATTAAAATTATGAGAAACTAGCATGATCTCACAAGGATTAAATATCACAATCCTAGGGATGAAACTCCTGCCAATTACCTATTCGGGCAATGTAAACCACCCTCACAGAAGGACTATAGCTTATTACAAGATATTAACAAAGACAAAACAAATGCTAGTAGATAAATGCCAACTATTCTTTCTTCATTTAGTATCTCGCTTGACACTAGATTCAGCATTTTTCTCCTTTGTGCCATCCACTATTTTAGTTTCAGCAAGACCATCCCCCTCAGTTGCTTTGACATCAAGAGTGTTAGACTTTTGGGGCAGCTTTCTATCCAGATTCTGAGCAGCTTCAGATTCTTCAGATTCATCACTTTCAAATCTCAGAGGTACCTCATTGGGATTTTGAACAGCTTCCGCATCATGCTTGGCAGTGTCAGCATTTTGAGGTTGTTGTGCCCCAGAACTTTGAGCAGCTTCTAACTCCTCATATCTAGAAACTACCTGTTGCAGTTCATCATTGAGATATAAAGCCTCAAAAAGCGTCGCTTCATCATCTGTAGTGCTTTCTACAATCCCCTTGATGATAGAGAGTGATTGCTTGCATTTGTCCAACAAACTCACAGTTATATCTTCCTACATAAGCACAAAATTATTATAAGTTCTACATCAAACAATTATTCTGTTTATATACTGATATAGCAATTATGTTACACTAACAGTACTAACTGTGTATCATAAGGGGAAAAGGAAACTATACAAAACAATAATTAACTATTCAGATCATATCACTTCTCTGATTTTCTCTAAAATCAAAATGTTTACCTTCAAAGGTTTTGGCTCTGCCTCAGAACTCAATACGCTAGAGAGCAATTCAAGACTGTTTCGAGCAACCACAAGATGCTCTTTCTTCTCTTCAATTGATATGTGTTGGTAATTAGAAGAGAAAACTGCTGCATCATCCAAATGATGAAGGTCAGCTTCAGGAATTGGGTATCTTACAGGGGGATCAACAGGATATTCATGTGCATATGACTCCACAGAATACGGAACAGAAGCTGAATTTCCTCCTGCCATGTCAAATGGTTCATCCCTTCCTTTCAAACTCTGCCATCAACCAGGGAGTATGTAGGATTTAAACAAATGTGGAATTGAAGGATGCAAAAGAATGTTACAGGAAAATATAGTTATGCACAAGTGACAACATGAAGCTGAATACAGTTACGCATCTCAAAATTAGACTAAATTCTGAGTGTTGCCTGAGAAATCTAATTCTGCATCAGAGACCTTTGCAAACATTATCTAGAAGCCACATATAAGTAAGCACCAAACACAACAAAGTTTCCATTCAAAGATAATTGGTGGCCAATCTAACAACATTTGCTTACTTGAAAGCATTAACACCCATCAAAAACATTGACTTACTAAAAAACAAAATTCCAATGTGTTTTTTTGGCACCTATGTCATTTAAATTATTCACAAGGTATAAATATAAAGTAGTGTTAGGAAGAGAAACCTTATATTTTGAACTCACAATTTCTATTCAAGTGGAAGTGAAACAGTGTATCAAGGAAGCAAAGTCGACAAGATACACACTAACACTAGCATAGAGGTCAAAATTCGAAATCAGATAAATACCATGTAAATCACAGCATTCACACTAGGTGGATGAAATGTAAGATGCTTCAAAAATTAATTCGTGATTGAAAGAGCCTTCCAAAATCCAAAGAAACTTTATCATAATGTCATAAAGCATATGCTGCTCCATGTCACTGAATGCTAAGCTATAATGTTATCATAATTATAAATTAATAATAACAACAACATAATGATTGAGTTACATCAGATATAAATCACATCACTTTAAAATCTATGCAAACTCAAATTAATTTTTCATTTAAAACCAATTTTGCCAACGTTCATCTGAAAGAACACACGAAAGTTAGTTAAGCTGATATATATATTAAAAAAAAAAAAAAAAAAAAAAAAAAAAAAAAAAAAAAAAAAAAAACCATAACCAAACAAGGAAAAAGACAAAGCATAATAGAGTAAAAGAGACAAGAGTAACAAACAAGTAATCCCGTTATGGCTATGTTACTCAAAAAAAAAGAAGAGAAATACTAACCGTATAAGTTTGACGAAAGACAGGAAGATAAGCGAGATCCTGGGACTCACCCCAGGCCCGAATGAGCTGAAAAGCCCGTCTACGAGTGAGGTGTTGGGCCTGGGGGGTATCAATCAATCTAACCATATCTTCGAGAAGCTTCTCAGAAGCGATTTCGGAGAAGACCTTATCGCAATTCATGGCACAGGCTTCCAATAAGTCAAGGCTAAGGTTCTGAACAACGGGGTTCTTGTGGTTGATTTTTCTCTTAATTGCCTTGACAACCTCGGAGCCGTTAAACTGGTCGCTGTTAATCATGCCGCATATTCTCAGATTGATACCCCAATTGGGCTCTTCTAAGGTCTCTAACGTGGCCTCATCCACCATCTTGGACTCCGGTGTTTGGGCCTGCAACATCTCCTTCACTTTTCCGCTCACCATTCGGCTCATCTGAACCCCACCTGTTTTCAGCTTCTCGCCCAGCTCACTCCACTTTAACCGCTCCATACTGATCAATGAAATCAAAGGGAAATGGGTTTTCAGGGAAAACCTAGATAGCTTATAAAGTGAATCGAGACGTGACGAGAGAGAGAAATGTGGTGTGTGTTGTGATGTGTTGTGTTGTGTTGTGTGGTGTCGTGTGATTAAGTGATGGTGGATTATCGGGGCTGATTCATACGGTTGAATTTCCTTATTGTGGGTCCACCACATACTTTGTCAATGTCCTCGACTCGGATTTGTTGCTTCCATTATTCATAATAAATTGCTTTTTCCTATTTTCCACGTCTTTTTCTGTCTCCTTCTAAATATTTTGTCTATTTCATTTGTTTAGAGGGGAAAAAAAATTAACTTTAGGTTGAATAACGGTTTCACGGCATTTGCCTATGATACATGCCTTAATAAATCAACCATACACATTGCTAGCTATTAATTACATCTTTATGGAGATTTTTCAAATTCATTAGGTAAGGTGTTGTATATTTTCTGACGTTTGAGATGAAAAAAATATGTGGAATACTCACTAGGTGTAATGACGTTTTATTTCAGGATGGATTAACGGTCAAATAGCATCGTACACGGGCAAATATAAGGAAAAGAGCTTGTTTTATAATTATTTATATAAATAGGTATACTTCCAAACTAATTAGGGGAAGTTTGTTTTAATTAATATGCGGATATAATATTTACGTGCTAAGTTGTTGATCGCATCGATTTGTGATTATTTTGTTAAGAACACGTGACGTTAGAATTTATGTGCTAAATAGACCAATGTATATATTTAAAAAAGTTTGACTATGCTAGTAAGACAAACGCATCTTAACTTTGAATGTATGTACTGGTCAAAGTAACACGTACACTGTTAAATGTTGTTGGTTGCTGATTACGTTTGTGCATTCATAAATTATATGTACCATCTTGTAAGATGAAGCACAGTTACCAAGTAGACAATAATATTTGATTTTTGTAAATTTTATTAATATTTTGATTGGTAGGTATTTTCCTAATAGTGTGAATATTTTTTAAGTAATTTAACTTTTTGCATAGGTGTTCGAAGCTAAAATTTGTAAGGTAAACATATTTAAATGATTTTTATTTATGTGTGAAAGTCACTGTTCACGGGGAATTGTTTGTGATTAGGAGAATATAATGCATCAAATAAATATTAAATTTGCATTAAGAAAATTTTTATTATTAATTTGAAATATAAATTTTCAATATTATTTTTTAATTTAATCTTTTACATAAGTATTTTTATTTAATGAAGATGATTTCTACCATTGTAATAATAGTATATATTAATGGTATGATTTTGAAAATCAAAGAAAGAGTTACAATTGAAAATATTATGTACCGTTAATGGATTAAAAATGAAAAAATACATGATAAGGTAAAGTTTGAATATAGTTAAGATATTATTTTATTACCACTAAATTCTAATTTTCAAGAAAAATTAATGTATGATGTAGAAAATTATAATTAATGTAACATTCTCATCTTGGAAACAGGGTAAAATGATTATTTTATTATTCACTTTATAAAATTTAGTTAAAAGTGATTTATAATTTTAATTATGATACTAAAATGTTAATTAATACATAGTTAAAGGTGAATTAATAAAGATTTTTATGTTTATGTTCTTGTTTTTAAAGTAAAGATAAAATTGGATTAGAAATGTCCAATAACTTTAAATATAATACTAAACATTGATTTATACTAAATCAAGAATGATGAGTGAAAATAACCTTATTAATAAGAAAGATAAAAATATATTATAATAATTTTAAGAATAATGTATTAAATAATAATTTTAATTGTAAAATTAAAATTATTTTCATGAATACAAATTAAAAGAGAGGAATAATGAATTTTACAATATTAAAATATAAGACATAGTGTTAAGAGAATTCAGAGAAACTAACACAATAAGATTTGAAGTTTTTAGGAGCAAACGGACTACGAATGTGAAAGGCATATTTGGAAGGCCCAAAATGGAGGAATCGTGTCCCAGGCACTTTCCTTTTTCTTTGTCTCGTTCAGGCCCTCCCTCATTCTATCATTTTCCCACATTTCTTTCTTACTCGCTGCATTCACGTTCTCCCTCTCATTTTCTCTTTTCTTCTTTTCCATCATCAACCTTTTCTTCTTCTTCCTCTGCTCGGCTCAAGCTCGCCACCACGCCATCACCACTGTGTTGCTATTGCACAACCACTGTGCCACCACCGTGCGAAAACGATGCCACCCATAAGCTTGGAAGACCACTCACACTTCTCAAATGCACACCCATAAGCTCCGTTGCTAAGGCATGAAGGGTTTCTGTACTCAAAATGTTTGTAGTTAGAGAAAATGGAGATGGAATAACATAAACATGAAATGAGTGTAAGACAAGGTGTTAGAAACGTTTTGGAGGCCCCTAAAGCCCCATCTCATGCGAGATAGAATGTATCTCGATGAGACAAGGTGGTAAAGGCATTTTTCAGGCCCTTAGTGTTCCATCTTACACAATACGAGTTCCCACTCGCACTAGACAACTCTAGAATTATGTTTTTACTTTTTTTTTTATTTTTTTGGATGTTTGAATGCATATATCTTTGCTCTGTGAATGTGTAAATCTTTTTCAGTTGTATGAACAACTACTTTAGAGCTAAATTGTAACGGAATTGAGAAGTTTTGACTTCTACGAATTATGTAACGAATCTTGATGAGTAAAAAGCTACAAATGAACGTCATCAAAATGTATGGTTTCACACGACACATGAATATGCATACCAAAAGTATATGAGCTGACTATAGGACGATGTGATGTTCATAATAAACATCACTATTTATTTAATGGAAACTTCATATTTCTTCTTTATGATTGATAGTGATTATATTTTGATTATGAAAAATGAAAAATATAACGAATTGGAGATGTGGAGGTTCTACGACGAATATTATGTTGAATGATACCTAAGGATATTGTTAGATCAAGATGATTAACATCTGTTAGATCAAGATGATTAACATATGTTAGATCAAGATGATTAACATCTCTAAAAGTTTGATTATTACAAGACAGACGAAACATCAAGTCGACGCAACGAAGCACAGACGGAAGATGACCCCTCAAAGTTGAAGTCTTTCATTTGTCTCAAGTCAAATCATCAGACGATAGGCTAAGATGAAAACTCTTAAGACTGAAGAAGTTCATCGTCTGCCAAAGAAGTGAAGCAAAGTATGAGTCACTCATGCCAAGATTTCAAATCTTAAGAAGTACTCATTAGAAGCATCCAAGATCAGTACGGGGATTCACGCCTACATATGCAACTCGAAAAGGTCCTCACCTTTTTGTCAAAATCTCTATACAAGTCAGAAAAAGTAATGCGCACGCTATCTAAATCCGCTGCACACGCCATCAATCACTCAAGTACTCTCTGACACCTTTTTGGACTTCGCTTGGAAAACGCTCAACGGCTTTCTTCTGTGTCTAACGGATATCTGAAGATTTTGTCTATTTAAAGACTTCGCTTCTTCAAAGTTCAGTTGGCGAACACGCTTCAATATTCTACCTTATTGTGAATTCGCTCTCTGTTACTTTTGCTCTTCATTGTAAAACCCTCTCTGCGAAGAGGAAACTTTCCTTTTATAGAACTCTTCCAAATCCACTTGTGTGGTGTTTTAGCCTGAGAAGGCTGGTTGTTCAAAGAATACCCTTGTTGTTTAACCTGCGAAGACTGTGTTCAAAGAATATCGTGTTTGTTGGTCCCTATATGAATCTAGAGGGGGGTGAATATATTCAAGTTCCCTTGTTCAATTTTACTTTTTCTCACTTTTTCCCGATTCAATCTTATCTTGAATTACAAGAACGTATCAGAGATATAATCAGCGGAAAACAAGGGAAAATTGTAAAGCAAGAAAACAATGAATTAAAAGAGATAAGATAGAGAAGAGAGTTTAGACAGAGATTTATACTGGTTCGGCTTTCGGCCTACATCCAGTCCCAACCCAACAATCTGTTGCGATCGGTTTTCCACTATAAAGATTCTGTGTTCAATACAACCACATTGCACAAACACAAAAATAAATCAAATACTCAAAACTATATGTTCTTCACCTAAGAACATATCTTGATCCTTGATCCCTTCAAGAATCAACCTTTGAGAGTACCTCTCTCAAAAACTCATCAACTCTTCCAAGAGAATACCTTTCTCTTTAGAGTTTAAACCAAAAAGATTACAAAAGATAAAGATCAGATAAGATTACACATTTGTGTATGCACGATCAATGATATCATCCAAACAATTCAACCATTCACACCTTCATCTCAAGAGAAATCTTTGAAACTTTGAAGAGAATTCTTGTAAAAACTAGTGTTTAGCTCTTCCTTTCTTTCTTGGAAAACTCAAAAAGATCTCTCCTCTGAAAACAATTCAAAGAGGTTTCAATTTAAAGTAGTTTCAAAATCATTTGAGATGAATTAAAGTGTGGTAATCGATTCTTGGATTGTGGTAATCGATTACTCAAGAAATTTGCCTTCCCCTGTTTCTTCAAGCACGAAGTAATCGATTACTATGGAGTGGTAATCGATTACTCCAAAGCGATTTGGGTTCCCCTGTTTTACGAATACGGTTGGTAATCGATTACAGGCTATATGTAATCGATTACTTGACTAAAACCTTTTTAAACCAAAGTTTTTGATTCCTTTCAAATAAAATGGGGTTCCAAAACTTCTCTAGCTCAAATCACAAGAGTAAAATCAAATTTTCTATGAAACGATTGAATAAAAACCACACTCAAAGCCTAAACTAAAACAATCAATACATTTTAAACTCCTATATACAATCTATCACAAAGATCAAAAGTACAAGTATATCAAAACTAAAACTAGGGATGGCTTCTTCAGCTTCAAGTCCAACAATCTCCCCCTTTTTGGTTTTGATGTACCAAATTGTTGTGTTGTTGATCTTCAATGTAGATGATGGCTTTGATGTGTCCTGCAATGTTAGTGTTTTTCCTTTTCTATTCTTTCAATTTTCATCAATTTCATACAACTATTTACATACAGCTTTATGAATCATCCAAAACATATCACTATATCAAATCACAGACATATAAAGACAATCATTTGCAAAGCAAATTAAGTCTAACTATTACAGTCATCCAATAAAATGTTTAATTGTGTTAATCTGCTCTCCCTAAGTAGAATACTTAAGTAAAACTGATTCAAAAACTCCCAAAAACAGAACAAATAATAGTTCAAAAAAAAAAACAAATAATAGTTCAAAAAATAAAGCAATTACAGAGCAATCCAGATACTATGAAACTATGAAGACTAATGACAATTAATAACTACACTACTACTCCCCCTATTTGGTATATCAAATCAGAAAGTGAGAGGTAGAGATGGAGTTACTAATCTGAGTCGTCATCCTGGTTGAGTCTTTCCATGATAGTTTCCATCAAGTCCTTCATTTCCAGGAAATGCAGATCTTGTCGCTTTCCCAGGTCATCAAGTCGCTTGTTGACGGTTGCTTCCACTTCATCCATCCTATCAATCATAATGGATTCAAAGCGCGATCGTGGAATGTACTCTCCAGCATTGTCTTCATCCTCATCTTCATGCTCAGGTTGTGCTTCCTCTTGCTCTTCTAGTGCTTCCTCATGCTCAGGTTGTGGAATGGCCTGTTGTTCCTCTCTTGTTATCCATCCTGCATCGGTCTTGATAAGTCTCATAATCTTCAATGCTCTATCACCGATGACATGGACATCTTTGACTAATTCTCTAGCTTTATCAGTGGTGTCAATCTGAAAAATTTCAATTAGTCTAGAGATAAAAAGAGAGTAAGGACACTTATTGTCTAGAAGTCTTCTAGTTTTCAACATGTTGTCCATGATAATGTGCGTCCATCCACTTGAATCCGTTCTTGAGAGAAAGAATGAGAATCATGTCATCCTCACTCAGTTGGGCATGGTTTGCTCCCCTTGCAGCCAAGATCCAGCAAACAGTATAATGGAGTAGCCTATCATCCACTGTCAAGCCACCAATGTTATATGTTACTTTCTTGCCCTGTGCTCTCCTGGAATTCCTTCCTCTTCCCAATGTTGGGGGTTCCTCAAAAGGCTCATGTAAAAAGAGTCTTTTTGTAAATCAAACCTTTTTTCTCTGAGTTTGTCTACATGTGCAATAATCCCTTCCTTCCTTATGCCAGCAATTTGCAAAAAGTGAGCAGGGGTTAGAGTTATTTTGATACCTTTAATCTCTGAACTCACTGTCATCCTTTCCATATTCAGTTTGAGGTTTAAGTAGAAAACCCGAACCAAGTCTGGATAGATGAACCTTTCTAGGTGTTGTTGCCTCAGGAAAGTCTGGAACGTGAAACTCTTATTATTCAGCCATTGTAGGTCAAGAATCTTGGGTGGAACAAGACCCTTGTTAGCAAAGTCAAGATTGAACCTAGTCTCTTGTCCTTTAGAGGTGAACCACCGGTTGACCCTTGATTCTTGTGGTTGAGGTGGAGGAGGAATTTCTGGTTGCTCTGAGGATGTAGGTTTCTTCCTCTTGGAAGATTCTCCTGCCTTTTTCTTTTCCTTAATTTCTTCTTGGGTGAAACGGTTTGCCCTCATTTTGATTCTTTTACCTTTACCTTGTTCTTCCATTGTTGAGAGAGAGTGAAAATCTAGGGTTTGGAGGAAGAAGATGAAGGGTTTTTCAGAATAAGAAGATGAATGGTGAGTTGAAGAGTCACACCTGCACTTCTTATAAGAGAGAACAAAGCCCAAAAGATTAGCCCAAGAACGAGGTAATTGATTACCAGTAGTTGGAAATCGATTATCTCAGTTCCTTATATAGAGGGAAGAAGAAAACAAGAAACTTCGTCGTGTGTAATCGATTACGAACTGTGTCGATTACTCTAAAGATTTCTTCAAAACATTTGAAAACATGTTCTGTGGTAATCAATTACAGCTCGTGATAATCGATTATCTCAGTACCAAAATCCTTCCTAGAGTGAATTTCACGCGAAGTAATCGATTATCCTCCCTTGGTAATCGATTATTTCTATCAGAAGAAGGTTTTTCTTGAAAAAATTCACAAAAACGAGTTATGGATAAGTGTAATCAAGTAAAAAGGTTTAGTTTAGATGTTCCTCACTCAAAAATGCCGAGTTTGATCTAAGTTTGTAAAACCTTTCTTTTGGTAATGTCTTTGTGAATATATCCGCTAATTGATTTTCCATGTCTATGAATTCGATGTCACAGTCTCCTTTTTCGATGTGATCTCGAATAAAGTGGTGTCTGACTTCAATGTGTTTTGTTCTTGAGTGCGATACGGATTTCTTGTGATACTTATAGCGCTTGTGTTGTCGCATTTCAAGGGAATGTGATCTATATTTAGCCAAAGTCTTCAAGTTGGTGTTTCAACCAAATTGCTTGAGCACGACAACTTCCCAACTACATATTCAAACTTACAGCGATTGATAGTGCTACGCAAACTTGCTTTCTGCTATTCCACGATATCAAACATTCTCCAAAGATGTGACATGTTCCACTAGTGTTTTTCCTATCCGTTTTGCTACCTGCAAAATCAGAATCACTGAAACCAACAAGTAATGGTGAGGTTTGTTTTGGATACCATAGTCCATAACTTATTGTTCCTTTTAGGTATTTAAGAATCTTCTTCACTGTTAGCCAATGAGATTGCTTAGGTGTAGATTGAAATCTAACACATAAACATACGAGAAAACATAATATCGGGTCTCTTGTTTGTAAGATAAAATAAAGATCCTATAACACTTCTGTATAAGGTAGTATCAACTTCATCACCTGCTTCATCAATCTCAAGATAAGTGTTAGTAGAAATAGGTGTATTTGACACTTTGCAATTAGTCATCTCATATTTCTTAAGTGTACTTAGCCTGATGTATGAATGTGTCACCTTCCATTTGTTTGATTTGGAGTCCTAAAAAGAAACTCAGTTCTCCAATCATGGACATGTCAAATTCTTCCTGCATATCTTTCACAAACTCTTCACAAAGTTATAGGTTAGATGATCCAAAGATAATGTCATCAACATAAATTTGAACCAATAGAATGTAGTCAGATTTGTTCTTAATAAACAAAGTCTTGTCTACTTTATCTCTGTGGAATCCTTTTGATATGAGAAACTTACTCAATCTATCATACCATTGCCTAGGGGCTTGCTTCAACCCATACAAGGCTTTATGAAGTTTGTAGACATGTGTAGGCCAAGTAGTATCTCAGGCTTAGGGTGGTTGTGCTACATAGACTTCTTCATTGATATAACCATTCAAGAATGCACTCTTTACATCCATTTGGTATAATTTGAAATTGTTGATGCAAGCATAAGCCAGGAGTAGTCTAACAGCTTCAAGTCTTGCAACAGGGGAAAAGGTTTCTTCAAAGTCAATCCCTTCTTGTTGATTGTAGCCTTTTGCCACAAGTCTTGCTTTGTTTCTGACCACAACTCCTTCTTCACTCAGTTTGTTCTTGAATACCCATTTTGTACCAATAATGTTCATGTTGCCTTTGTTTGGAACAAGTTCCCAAACTCCATTCCTTTTGAACTGGTTAAGTTCTTCTTGCATAGCCATGATCCAAAATTCATTGTTCAAGGCTTGCTCTATGCTGGATGGTTCTACCTGTGATACAAAAGCAGTATTATAGCAAAACAAATTCTGTGAGGATCTAGTAGTTACCCCCTTGTGAATGTCACCAATGACATTGTCAAGTGATAGGTTCCTAGGTGTCCTCCACTCTTTTGCTTGTTCTGGCACTGGGTTTGGTTGAGTTTGCTGATGCTTGTGATCAATGTCTATGTTTCCTTCACTTGTTTCATCATCATTACACAGCAATCTTTCCTTTTGGAAAGTGTTAGTTTCATCAAATCTAATATGGACAGATTCTTGAATGCACGTTGTTCTTTTATTAAAGATCCTATATGCTTTACTAGTATTTGAATAACCAAGGAAAATGGCTTCATCAGCCTTTGCATCAAACTTTCCAATAGGGTCCTTGCCATTGTTTAAAACAAAGCATTTGCATCCAAAAACTTTAAAATAAGAAATGTTTGGTTTTCTTCCATAGAAAAGCTCATAAGGGGTTTTCTTCAAAAAGGGTCTTATAGAGACTCTATTGAGAACATAACATGCAGTGTTCACAACATCTGCCCAAAAATGTTTAGGCATCATATACTCATTCAGCATGGTTCTTCCAAGTTCTATAAGGGACTGTTTTTCCTCTCCACCACTCCATTTCTTTGAGGAGTTCTAGGAGCTGAAAAGCATGTGATATCCATGTTTTTCACAAAACCTTTCAAAAAAGCTATTCTTAAATTCAGTACCATTATCACTTCTTAAAGCTTTAATTTTCAAATCCTTTTTGTTTTGAATTTTCTTGGCAAGTACCTTGAAAACTTCAAAGGCTGATCCTTTTTCTTGATAAACAAAACCCAAGTAAATCTTGAATAGTCATCTACTATGACTAGCCCATACAGATTTCCACCAATACTAGCTATCCTAGATGGACCAAATAAGTCTAAATGCAAGAGTTCAAGCGGCTGAGTTGTAGAAACATGTTTAATATTTTTGAAAGATGTTTTTGCCTGCTTGGACTTTTGACAAGCCTCACATAGTCCTTCTTTGGAAAATCTTAGTTTGGGGAGACCAAAAACTAACTCTTTAGAAACAAGTTTATTCAAATGCAATATGTCAATGTGTGCTATTCTCCTATGCCATAGCCAAGACAGATTATCATTAGAAGTTAAACATGTAGAGTAAGGTACTTCCAATATGTAAATGTTGTTAGATCTCTTGCCAATCATGAGAAGTTCATCTGAGTCTTTGTTGCTGATGATACAATGTTCATCATCAAAACCAATTCTGTAGTTCTTGTCACATAGTTGACTGATGCTCAGTAGATTGAACCTTAATCCATCGACCAGCAATACATCTTCTATCACTGTGTTTGCCTTATATCCAATAGTACCGTAGCCTAGTATTTTCCCTTTGTTGTTGTCTCCGTATACAACTGATCCATTTTCTCTTGGTGTGAAGGTGCTCAGGTTCCTTCTATCACCCGTCATATGCCTTAAGCAGCCACTGTCTAAGTACCAAATTGAGCTTCTGCTGTTCAGGCTTTCCTGCAAGGGAAAAAGAACTTATTTTGCAGTTGGTACCCACTTCCTCTTGGGTCCATGCATGTTAGTGTTACAGGTTTCTTTCTTAATCCATTTATATTTGCCACTGGAAATCCCTTTCTTTCTAATCATGCAGTTATATGATTTATGTCCAGGTTTCATGCAATAAGTACAAGTGAATTTAGCATGCTTAGTGTTTCCAGATTTCATGTGAACATAGTTTGCGAAAATGTTGAGTTCCTTTAGCTTGGAAATATCATTTTCTAACTCACATATTTTGTTTTAACATGGATACTTCCTTTTTCAATACTATGTTTTCTTTTTCAAAAACTTGACTTGATTATAAAGCTCACAAAAAGGCAGAATGCAATTCATCATATTCATCCATAATTGAGTTCATATCACTTACCTCCTTTGGATGTTTTGGCCATTAAGCACGATTCGCCTCCTCATCTTCACTTTCGGATGTTGAGGATGTGTAGCCTTCATCCCAAGCTATGTATGCTTTCTTTTTCTTCTTTTCTTTTTCGACATTTCTTTCATTCTCGGATTTTCTCACTTGATGTTGTTGCTTCTTTTCAAGGTTGGACAATCGATCCGTAGTGCCCAATCTTCCCACATTCGTAGCATGTCACTTTGACCGAAAGTATTGTCTTGCTTCTTGACTCCTTTTCTTGGTTGACCAAATTTCTTTTTAGTGTTGTTCTTCATGAACTTTCTGAACTTCTTTACCATCAAGTTCACTTGGTCTTCTTGTGAATCATTTCCGTCTTGAGAGGATTCAGATTACATTTCGATCCGGTCTACTTTGAGAGCAATTCCTTTGGCTCTTTTGTCTTTCTACTCCTCATCTGCCATTCGAGTCATGTCCATTTCATATTCTCTAAGTTTCCCAAACAGTTCAAGACTTGTCATAGCGACAAGGTTCTTGGATTCGGTTATGGCCGGGCATCCTTTGTAGGTTGCCACTTTCTATTCGGTGATTTCAGAATCTTGACATTCACTTCTTCTTCAATGAAGTTCTTGCCAAGTCCTTTGAGATGGTTGATGATGTGTGTGAATCTCTTTTGCATTTCCATTATTGATTCTCCTTGGAACATTACGAATGTCTCATACTCTTGAATGAGTGTGTTTTTCCTAGCTCTCCTCACCTCAGTACCTTCATGGGTTACCATGATGAGCTTCCATGCTTCTTTTGCTTTGTTGTGCAAGGCGATATCTGAAAAACTCATCGAATTCAAAGCGAGTGTATGATATTCAAGGCCTTAGCATCATTTTCACCCTCCTAATCTCATCCATGTCCCAATCCTCAAAAGGTTTCTCTATCTCTTTTCCATTTTCTATTTTCATTGGAACTTTGTAGTCATTTACCACGATCTGCCGGATCTTCGTGAATAGATTCCATAAAGATCTTCATGCGAACTTTCCCGAATGAATAGTTATCACCGCATGAACAATGGAGGTCTATTTATCAAAGCTCCTTGAAATGGGAAGGGTAAAAAATTACTAGCCATTACGAGGGAACTAAGAAGGATTACTAGATTGACTTACTAGTTAAAGCTCTTGATACCAATTGTTGGTCCCTATATGAATCTAGAGGGGGTGAATAGATTCAAGTTCCCTTGTTCAATTTTACTTTTTCTCACTTTTTCCCGATTCAATCTTATCTTGAATTACAAGAACGTATCGAGAGATATAATCAATGAGAAAAAGGGAAAATTGTAAAGCAAGAAAACAATGAATTAAAAGAGATAAGATAGAGAAGAGAGTTTAGACAGAGATTTATCTTGGTTCGAAGCTTTATTTCTACATCCGATCCCAACCCAACAATCTATTGCGATCGGTTTTCCACTATAAAGATTACGTGTTCAATACAACCACACCGCACAAACACAAAAACAAATCAAATACTCAAAACTATATATTCTTCACCTAAGAACATATCTTGATCCTTGATCCCTTCAAGAATCAACCTTTGAGAGTACCTCTCTCAAAAACTCATCAACTCTTCCAAGAGAATACCTTTCTCTTTAGAGTTTAAACCAAAAAGATTACAAAAGATAAAGATCAAATAAGATTACACATTTGTGTATGCCTTGATCAATGATATCATCCAAACAATTCAACCATTCACACGACCTTCATCTCAAGAGAAATCTTTGAAACTTTGAAGAGAATTCTTGTAAAAACTAGTGTTTAGCTCTTCCTTTCTTTCTTGGAAAACTCAAAAAGATCTCTCCCCTGAAAACAATTCAAAGAGGTTTCAATTTAAAGCACTTTCAAAATCATTTGAGATGAATTAAGTGTGGTAATCGATTCTTTGGATTGTGGTAATCGATTACTCGGAAAAATTTGCCTTCCCCTGTTTCTTCAAGCACGAAGTAATCAATTACTATGGAGTGGTAATCGATTACTCCAAAGCAGTTTGGGTTCCCCTGTTTTCTGAATCTGTTGGTAATCGATTACAGCTATATGGTAATCGATTACTTCAGCTTAAAACCTTTTTAAACCAAAGTTTTTGATTCCTTTCAAATAAAATGGGGTTCCAAAACTTCTCTAGCTTAAATCACAAGAGTAAAATCAAATTTTCTATGAAACGATTGAATAAAAACCACACTCAAAGCCTAAACTAAAACAATCAATACATTTTAAACTCCTATATACAATCTATCACAAAGATCAAAAGTACAAGTATATCAAAACTAAAACTAGGGATGGCTTCTTCAGCTTCAAGTCCAACAGTGTTATAGCCAGAAGTGGCTTGGCGCAAATAATACTTGTAACCCTTTCACGGTTTGTAGTGAAAACTCAGTTATTACTGGGTAACTGGACGTAGTATTGCATAGACGAATCAGTATAAAAATACTTGTGTATTTGTTTTATTAAGTATTTGACTAACGAGGATAATCAAACCATAACACTTGTTTATTAAAATCAACCTTTGAAGATCAAGATTGTTTCGTCTGAACATATTTAAACGCACAGACGAAAGTAACAATTTTTTTTTAAGTAACACAATTCAACCCCCCTTCTTGTGCTCTATCTTTTACAGACATGACAATGCTCCGAGGAGTTTATTTATGCCGCCAAGTGAGAATTTTTTGGGTAGGTATCTTGTGGCAATGTGTTTTTATGATAATTGATACCCTAGATGGACTTAGGATTGAAGTCATCAAAACATTTGCTAATACCATGAAAATTCGCATGCGAAACAATGTTGATGATGAAACCACACAATGATGTATGACAGTGAGATGAACCCTAACATTTGATGAAAAGGGGGTGACATTACATAAGTACATGATGGAATATGGCAGTGTGCTTGGTTGCATTTGGGGAACAGCTTTTCTGAGTTTTGTTACTTTGAGGGAGGGTTCATGTAACTGTCTCGGCATCCCCGACAAAGCTTTATATTGGTTAGACTAATGGAACACTTCTAGTCTTTTACCACCTGAAATGTTTTTGTCTAAGATGTCACCTAACAGATTGAAGTGTAAAGACTTCGAGATAGTGAATTCGAGGCCCGGACTCGTAACTGAACCTTAAGTTAGATTGGAAGTTGTATGTGGAGTGTTGAGTAACTATTACAACACTTGTTTGTCAGGTACTAGACCTAGTGTTTGTATTTGCTCCTTGCTACAAGAATTTACCCAATGCTTATGAAAAATGACAAGCATCGACCAGCCCGTGGACCCAATGTTGAGGTTGGTAATCATTTCATAAATGGGTCGTTGGACCCACGAGAAACTCTTTAAGGAGGTTCTTGTTATTCCACTGACGAATCCGATAAATGCATCCGCTAAGGATATGCGTCAGTTGAAAGTGATCCGTGTGAGGATACTCACTAATTTGGGATAGAGGTTGTGGGTAGCACATATATATACAACTGACGAGATAGTGATTAGAATTGCTCTAACGTAAAATTTATTCCTTTTGTCTATATTTATGAGATGAGTAGTCTATTGTTGTTGACATCTTACACCGAAATAATTAACTATTTTTTCAATATACTATTCTTTTTATATATAAAGTATATAAGTTGTATATCTTTTGTTAATTCTAAAAAGTATGTACTTGATATTGTATTGGTGACGATCGACATACTTTTACTTAAATGAGATGTTATATATTTATTGTAATTATTATTGTTATTGTTCTTATTGTTAATAATTTTTCATTAAAATGTATTTGACGAGTGTTGCTTAAATACAATTTTATTTGCAAAATGTCAAAGTATTTTGTTCAATAGTTATATTGGATATATTTTTGAATATAGACTATTTTAATAATGTCAACGAAAAATAAAATATTGATTTTATTGGTTTAACCTAGTTTATTCTATTTATTTAATTTATTCTATTGCCCAGTCCTCTTAAAAAAAATTTACCATAATTATTGAAATTTTTCTCAAAATTAATTTCCACTTATTAATTTGAATAAAAATATTATATTTTGAAACCATGTACGTTCCTTTTTAAAGTAATAAAAATGGGTGTTACAACTGCCACTTACTAACAAAAACAAAATAACATGAGTGAAATAGTAAATAGACTTATACGTTGAAATTAATGATTTTGTTTATCATAATATAAATATTTTAATATCAAATAATAATAATTTTTTATAAATGATACGAAGATAAGTAGATTCAACTAATTCGATCTCATACAAAAAGTATACAATCTCGTAGGTAACGACGTTACGTACTGATTATAAGAAAAGAAAAACGTGTAATTTGTTAATGCATTTAAAATAAAAATAAAAATTAAGAGAGTAAATACAATTTAAAAACTAGAGCAGTGACTTGTGAGATTGAGAAGTGCGGTTTCTCAACCGAACTGTCTATACAACTTCACATTCTCAATCTCATTCAATAAAATAAGAATAAGAAAAATAAAACCCACAAAATAAATTAATATTAAGAAAAATAAAAAAGCATAATATTCTCAAAAAAAGAAAGTAAAAAAAAGGAAGAGTGTAATAAATAGGCACAAAAATTCAATCAAAGCATAGGAGAGGGTGAAACAGTGGAGGGTGGCGTGAGTGATCGTAATGGCTCCACCGTCACTGTCAACATGGTTTCGGTACTTGTTCCAGAGAGCCGAATATGCTCTTCTTAGCACCAAGGTGTTGTTTTTCCCAAACGCTCTCTTAATCTTTTTTAATATATAATTATTTATCTTACTTATGTTGTTGCTTAGTGTCACATTTACTCAGAGTTGTGTTGATTGTTACAATTATTTATTTGTCTTCTAGTTCTTTTAATGACCTAAAGTTTTGATTTTTAGCTTTCTCTTTTTATGTACTAACATATACTTGTTGTAATTAAGATAATTATTATCTAAAGGGACATTTGAAGCTTAGTGTTAAAGACCATCTTTACAGCTTGGATATAAAAATTGGAGTAGCTGGAGCTTATGTCTTTGTCTAATGTTCCGTCTGTGCTATATTATTGATCCTTAGTATGAGACATTTGGAAGAATTGCAAAGTCATAACCTAAGCAGAGGTGTTTAAAGTAATAGGTTTTCCTCTGTCCTAGTGTCACGTTTAAGACGAATAGTCTTGTACCTCCAAAAGACATTTCAATTTCCAAATTTCAACCATCAAGTTAGAGTAAGTCCTGTGGATATGCTTTACAAGAGTGCTCGCGAGAAGCACTATAGTTTGTACCTAAAACATTCCAAATTCCAACCTTCAAGTTAGAACAAGTTCAGTGAGGGTGTTTAACAAAAGTATCTGTGATGAACATCTTTGTTAAGTACTCATGTATGTATTGGAGTATTCTAAGGCAGACAAATCTTAAAGAGAAAGGAAAGAGGGGGTGTTTCTTGAGAGAGAAAATACTTCTATAAGCATCAATTAAATAAAAATTTTGAAATCTATTCGACCTATAAAAGTAGTAAATATCTTATATTTAATTCATAAAATTGATGTGTACACCCACTCTAATATTAACAAATTATTGCTAAGCACCCCATATACCAGTCTCTTGCTGGACTCACTCTTTTAAAGTTTAAACTAGCGTGACATAGTGTAGGCATCAAGGAATGAGAGATTTGACTCTTTCTGATTGGGATTGATTATATTCTTGAAGGGTTAGTTTGATGGTCAGGATAGATAAAGATAGGATATCTTGTCCAATTGCAATTGTTTGGGTTAAAAATAATAAAATAGGGCCATTTATCCCTTCTTTCCCTTACTACTCTCATCATCATTATTGTCTCCTTTATTATTGTTGTTATCACCGATACCAACTCCATGATCATCACTATTGTTGCTTCCAGCACCACCATCACCACCCCTATCACCCTTGTCATCACTATTGTTATTAATTTTTTTCATCATTAACTAACTCATCATCAATATTATTGTAGCCGTCACCACCACCACTATCACTATTGTCATTGTCACTGTAGTAACCACTATCGTCATTGCCAATTGTTATCATCGTCTTTGTCATAATATGAACACTATCATCATCGTTGTTATAATACCCACAACCATTATCATTACCACCACTCTACCATTGTCATCACCACCATTGGCACCACCTTCTCATCATTGTTGTTATCACAATTGTTATTACCATCATCAACACCCTCATTATCACAACCATTATCACCGTCATTACCACCACCCTTATCACCATCCCTCAAATATTTGTCACCACCGTTCCATTATTTTATCATTATTGTTGTTGTCTTTATCACTATTATGATTGTTGCCACGACCTTCATCATTATTACTGTCACCGCAACCATCACTATTGTTATCACTATTGCTAGTACCATCTATTGCAGCCACTATCACCGTCATTATTTTCACAACTCCACCACCACCACTGATCCACCTCTACCACTATCATTGTTGTCATTGTCACTCATGTTATTATTGTTAGCACCATCACTTTCTATTATTATCTAATTTGTATCTTGGTGTGTACGAAACATTAGATAAGATTAAAGTTTATCTTCTCTCATCCTATCGATTTATCCTATCCTAACCACCAAACGGGAGGTTTTTAGAATTGAAATTACCATTGTCATGTGTAATGAGTTTATTAACTTTTACAATAACTAGTTTAAATGTTATATCTATCAATCCCTATAACTCGGGGCTGATCAATATGGTAAAAAGATTTATCCATTTATCCTCTCTTTCTTGTTCATGAAATCCTAGCCTAGATCATGTTTCCAAGTAGTCCAAGTGTTACAGTTGTGCAAAAATTGCTTGCTTTTCCTGTATTTTTTAGCAATGTATTGCAGCATCAGTATTTAAAATACCCTAGTTGTTAGCCTTTTCTGATTGGTTTAATGATGTGAAACAGAACTTTAAAGAGTGTCAACTTACAAAAATAGAGCAGAAAGACATCATCTTGAAGAATCTCATGCTGAGTAAATTGACTTACTTGTACCGGAATGTTGGAGATCAGGTGTCCCCTGCTAGTATTGGAAAAGGAGAAACTCTTCTTGTTCGGAAGTTACCCATTGCAGATCCAGAGTAATCATACTACTTCTGTGCAACATAGATTTTAAGATTGTAAAATTGTTAACTGCAATTTTGAGTTGGCTAACATGGTCCATTTTATGTTGAGGATGTGTCATCCTCCCGAATGTACACTGGAAAAAGAGATAAAGTTGCGCACATCACACGTGCCAGTTTTTATCATGCCAAGTTGTACACACCTGTGCTGCTCGTTTGCAGCTGAGGCCGAGGCTTTATGAAATCCACCCTAAAATAGAATATAGTTGGAGAGCCTGAGGCCTTATGAAATCCACACTAGAATCCCATACTTCTAATGTAAAACTCAACTCCCATACCTTGAAATTGGATCCTAACACAATTTATTAAGGGCTCAACAAACAAGGCCTTATCGGTAACTGGATGTCAAATTTTTATTGTTACAAAAGAAATGGCTTCATAATGCCTTGCCTAGTTAGTACAGTGATATCATCTATAGATTTGACTTTGCAAGTTATCAAAATTCTCTCATCTTATGAAACTCCTACCATGTCTTAATTTGAGCACTAGTTTATTATGGTTTATTAGTTCCAAAGTTAAAATTTGAAACCATATGGTGGTTCGCACCACTGATGATTTATCTTTTGATTTTTAAACACTCCATTTCAGCAGTTTCTTTGATCTCTAAATATGGTAGCCACCAGTGATGTGATAAACTTCATTCTCATCATTTGTGGTAGTTATTTGCATATTTTTTTCTTTTATATTTTGTAATTTGGTTGTTGCTAGGGTCTATGGATGGTATGATTAGCCCCCCCCCCCCGCCGCAAAAAAAAAAAAATGTTGCTGAGTGGAAGTCATTACTCCCTTTGTTTTTCTTATTTTAGATGTTCAATAAAATTAGTGAGATTTTTGACTGATGGTTGACCTTTTCATCTGATGTTCATTAATCAATGCAATCTTAATATATTTATTTGCTAGTGATGTGCATGTTTCTTTGGCAGGTATGTTTCTGTAGGAGATTTAGTGGTCTTGAAAAACCCTGAGAAGGAAGATAACTATCTAGTCAGGCGTTTAACTGCTATTGAAGGTAATGAAATGGTTTCAACTAATGACAAGGATGAACCCTTTGTTCTTGAGAAGGGTCAGTGTTGGGTAGAAGCTGAAAATAGAAAATTAAAACCCAAGGTAAAACTGCTCTATTTTTCTAGGCTCTATATAGTATACATGCAGCATAGCGATTGGCTTTAGCATATTATAGCAAGAGTATTAGATCATTCATATGAAATTCAAAGGCTGGATCCTCTCATCTTTGTTAGTTACTAATAATTATATTTACATGAGCAAATTTTTCTTTACCTCAGCCACCATTCGTAAAGCTTTGTAATTTTTGTTAATGTAAGAAATTTATATAGTAAAATATCATGTCGTTAAGCAATGAGTTATCATTGACATGCAAGCATATAAGGTTACTAGTTTAAAATAAAACATCTTTCTGTTTTTAAAGTAACTAAACTAGGCATAATTTGGTAATTTAATATTGCAACCCCCTGGAATTCCAATTTAATTAATGCATTTCTTTTCAAATCTGTGTTACTCTAACTCATGCAGTTTTGTGCATGTGTCACTCTTAAATCTCTCAACGTGTGTTATGAATATTGAATAATATTAGAGAAAGTTGAACTATCTTGTAATGATTACATGCATCAACTTATGTTACTCCCTACCTATATGTTATTTGAACATGATAGTTTAGTTCAAGGTAATCGTTTCTTTGACATTACGCACTGTGAAAATGTTGCTAGACTAGCAATGAGTTTCTGTGGGAACAAAAAAAAAAGACAAGAAATAGCAAAAAAATGACGGGTATAAAAAGGAAGAGGTGGGAAGTATTGGAACCTGATTTGCTCAGAAGTCAGAATCATGTCTGTGATTCTCTCCAATTTGAAAAGCCAAGCTCTTTCTTTGTAGTTTTGGCACTTTATTTCTCTCCCTACCACTGAAATCCACAAAATCGACCATTGGCCAGTAATAGTGGAGCGAGAGTTGTGAGAACTAAAATAATGATTTATAAGAACTTCAGTAGTAACAAATTAGAAACATGTGTCGGACCTGTTTTTGATCTACCACTCTAGCAGTTTATGCTTAAATGGGAATACAATTTATTTTAAACCTATATTTTTAATCTCTCTCCTTGAGTCCTGGACATCATACTTGTGGAGAAGATGGTAGAATCTTGTTGCAGGTGGTTTGAGCATAAGTGAACAAGACCTATGGAAGCCCCAATAAAAGGGTAGATCATATGGAGGGTAGTCACAGTTAGAGGCAAGGGAAAACCAGGAAAACAAAAGCCAAAATTTAAAAAGGATTGTTTATATTTAAATTGCTTGTCATTATACATAATTAATTCTCAGATTTATGTCCAACATAGTATGGCATGGTTGGTAGATAACCTTGTCCCTTAAGCATATGGTTAGAAGTTTGATTTTCAAATCTGAGTAAAAATATCTGTTGAAAGAGACCAGTATCTTGAAGGGATCTTTGTACTTTGAGAAATTAGCTTTGACTTTCAATTGAGGGATGCCCTGGAGTCACCTAAAAAAAATAAATGTTTCACAATAAGATAACTTGGTGTCATTTGGCCCTTGTAGCCAATCCCTACCTAGTGGGATAAAAAACACTTCTGTTGCTGCTATTATTTTGTTTCTTGACATCTTGCAGCTTTGAAATTGTGTAGTATCCATAAGCTCTTGACGTGAATAATGTTTCCATAAAGATTAGTAGGGTTAAGCAGTCAACGATAATATTTTGGCTATGCATGAGTTTTACTCCGCAAATGCTTGTAAAAAAAAAAAGACTAATTCTCTGTTTAGTGCAATCAACCCGAATTGCAGGAAGCAGAGGACAGTCAATCATTCGGTCCAGCTAACATGACAGACATTGTAGGCAGAGTCATTTATCGTCTGCGAACAGGTGAAGATCATGGCTTTGTACACAACAGGTGAACTAAATTCCTAGGACTAATTTCTTGTGTACAACCAAGTTGGATGAGTCTTTTGCTTATTCATATAATTTACTCCTTTGTCAGTCATTCCAGCCTGCTAAAGGATCAGCCCGTGTTGGAAGTGGAACTTGATGTTGAGGAAATGTCAAAGAATCACAAGGCCTAGCAGCTTGTTTGGTTTACATTCCTGTCCACCTAAATGGGAAAACGTGTTTCCTATGCACTTTTCCCTGAAGTGAATAATAAGATATACATATTTCAAATGACTGTGTTTGCCATATTTAGAAATTTAAAACAAACTGGTTTCCTCATCTGCGGTAACTAATTTGTTTTGTTGGTATAATGGTATTCCTTGCGGATTTTATTTGAGGCACAGCAAGAATAGGATTGACTATTTTTGTTCAAGAGTATGTGATGGTGGTGTTATGTGGTTTCCTTAACTACATATTAGATGATTGGCTTTTTCATAAACGCTCGAGTAAAACATTGATGAGAAATGCTAGTGTCATTTTTCTAAGTCTCTCTAATACTCCATATGATTAACAATTGTTTAATTTTATCATGTCTTGGTGGTTATGGTCAATAACGAAAAGAATTTGATCTTCATGTATCATGGTAAATTAAACAATGAGTATTTCAATCTAAATGTCAAGAGAATAAAAAGGTAGAATACGGTCAAGAAACTACAAGTGGGGAAGTGTAGTCTAATTGAAGGGGATATGTGAAGTGAAATGAGACGGGCACAGAGACACGTTTAAAAAATGGAGAAAAATAAAGTTATTTAAACAATTACTTATAAAATATAGAAAAGAAGTTTGTATTTAGCAAACTGGGAGTGTGGATTGTACAATCCTGTGATGAATTGTCCTCTTTTCATTGGTGTGGTGAGGGTTCAAATAGGTGAAAAATTCATTGAGTGTGGATTGCTTTCAATTTTATTTTTTCTTATAAACCACCAAAAAGGAAAGAATCTCTATATCAAGTTGCATCAATTACCCACTATATATTCAAGAATCATAAGTGAAAAATTCAATTGTTAAGAGAGAAGACATGAAAAAAATAACAATTTGATTTCTTGGTTATTTATAATTCTAGTAAGTTGTATGCACTATTTTCATTCCTCTTTCTTCCTCCTTTATTATTTTTCTTTCCTTTTATGTTCACTTATTGGCTCTTGTTTAAGTGCTGAATCACACGCAACAAAGATGTCCAACAAAGTGTAACAATAACTCTGCACCATTTCATTCAATATGTCAATTAAATTAAATTAGGTGATTTAACTTTATTTTTCATACTTATACCTTGCCGTGTTTGGTTTCCTTATCCAACAACTCTTCAATGGAATGCATACAATTTACTGCAAGTAACATCTAGCATCTAGGATCCAAGTGGCGCCAAAGCATGTGGATAATCATCAAATCTTGAGGACAATATTCTAAAAATACCAGAAACAATGTTTGTTAGGAGCAGGTGTCTTCGTTAAGGACAAGAAAACTTTTGTCATGATTAACTAACATAAACATTGATAGCCATATTATGTGTTACATGAATGCAACTATTGCACAATGTCTTGCACAAAAACGCGAAGACTTCTAGATTGTGTTTATACTTCCGGATTGTCCAATTTTGGTACTTCAGCATTCCAAAGGTCAAATGACTTAACAATAAAATACCTTTAGATTATCCATTCTAGAGACTTTATGGATGGTTAATCCAAAAGGTTAATGGAAGTGCATTTTTTTATCAATTCCGAATTCCAAAATTTGGTGAAGGGCATTTATGATATTATCAGAAAAGGAAAGGTGCATGAAGAAAAAATGTGGCTGCAGAAAGGAAAAACTCTCCAAACTAGAAACCCCAACCTAAAACAAATGAGAAATGCCGAATTCCAAAAAATATACTATACAATTAATATTAGGAGCCCATAATTTTAACATTGAATGTTCTCTTCTCACTTTGTTTTCCTTGCTGCCCACAAAGAAAAACTTTGTCCATCATTGCCCAAAAAAAATGAAAACAAAAAGTTGGTTTTCCTTCATTAGGGAAACAACATCACGTGTGGCTTGCCTGCATATGCTTGCTTCCAATATACACATTTTCCTTATCATCACTTAATATGGCAGTCAGCAAGTGCCGCTGAAAAGAAAAGGGAGTAGAATATTATTCACATTTCACATGAAGGGGGCCCCATTTAAAAGTTTAGCCTAAGAAACTTGTGAATTGGGGGCCACTTATACAGAAACTTTGACATGAGTTTCTTTAATTTTGAATGTGTTGTTTTATGCAAATTTTATCACTCACATGGAGAAGGAAGAGATAAGGAAACAAAATCATTTTATGATCTACTATACAAACCATGACGTATACGGCAAATAAGATAAGCAATTAATACCTAATCCAATCTTAGACAAACTACAACCAGAAAGATCTCATATCTTGATTAGGTGGTTAAATCAAAATACAAGTATAAATAAAAAAACAAGGTGAAATCAAAATGTTTGATTTTCACTTCATTACCTAGAATATATATGATGTAAGGTATGTGGAATTTCTTATACATGCAAGTATATTATAACTCTTCTAAGTGAGTATGGACTTTGGTGTGACCCTGTGACTTTATGAGAATGATACAACAGAACATAAAAAAGATGAAGTTGTCGCGTCCGTAAATTGTTGTCATGTAAGGAATGATTATTACAGCTATGTCTAAGATATGACAATAATTAACAAAAGAAAAAACTCTGATTTGTTTCAGCTACATGTAAGCTATAACAAACAATAAAGGCTGTAAAAGAAAATCTAGCCAATAACCAACAACTATAACTTCAAAATAATAATAATAATGAAAAAAAAATACTGATCAAGTCTAATTAAGTTGACATATGACGTTAATTACTATGAGCATAATGAAAAATAATTGTGCAGCTGGTCATGACCGAACCTAATTAATATATTGTTTGAATAAAATATAGCTGATATGGTACAAGGAGCTGAGGTTCATATTCAAGAATATTTAACCAACATATATGAAATTTTATTATAATTAAGTCTTAGATGAAAAAAAAAGTCTCAGATGAAGAATTTTAATTGCTTAAGCCAACTTATATGAATAAGTGTTCACAAATTTTATTAAAATAGTTGTATATACTAATATGAAGCTCCATCAGCAATTTCTCCCTCGACTTTCACGGTCTTCACAATTATTATTCGTTGTTACACGATGTGTTAACTACGACGCAGTATGGTTGGCACTTGATCGATAATAAATAAGTACAGCAAACGGTACTTAAGAAAGGAATAATGAGTGATAGAAACCTTGACTTGGACTTTGGAGGCTAAGCACTGCCTAAGAATTTAATGTTTTAGGCCACTGGATGGAATTCAAGTAATCAAACATGTAACACAAGGTCTCATAATTTCCAATTTAAAGATGTTATACACACCATTTGGTTCAATTCCATAAAATTAGTTTACAAGATATATTATCTTTCTTATTTACATGAAAAAAAAAAAGAGTTCCTGCAGAATTGTCAACCAATTCAAACCTATCAAATATAATAAGTTTATTAATTTTAATAACAAAATCTTTGTAAATCATGCAAAATTTAATTTATAATTAAATAATTATATAAAATTATTATTTTACATTATTTTGCTCTTCTCTCCTCCACCTTTAAAACTTAATAATATTCTATTTTTATATATAAATTTTGTTATATTACATGTCAATATATAATCACTCACACACATTTATTTAGATATTTATAATTAAGAAGTATTGAATTTTCTTTCTTTTCGAATAGGTCTTTAAAGTAGAAGGAAGGTTAAAATGTCAACAAACACATATCATTGAGTTTAACCGATCTAAAAGTAGAATATCTATTTTGAGAATGTTCAATGACAAAATCATTAAATAAATAAATTGTCAACCTCCAAAATAGACTATATAATATATTTTATGTGCTGAGTTACGGATGGATACTTTACCAAAGTTTTTATTGTATTAATTTATCCTTGTCTAATTCTTGTTCAAGCATATACTCAGGAGAGTAAAGGACAGACAAAGATAATTTTACCTGCTTCAAATAACATTAATTAAATAAATATATATATATATATATATATATATATATAAAGATTCAAATATATCATATTATTATTTAACACGTAATCTTTAAGATAATTTTACTTAATTAAATAATATCTATAAGACGAGAACATAGTATTAAAGTTCTATTTAGCGTGTTCATCTAAGTAAAAGAAAAAATAAAAACTTAAATGACATCTTACGTGGGCAAGGCAATTCTTGATCATTTTTCCTTAAGTGGCAGTACAATGACACCTCATTTTGTGGAGAAAAAAGAAGATTAAGGTGTAAAAAATGGATGTCATGGAATGGTGTTGGCTTGGCTCACATGGTTTCCACAAATGTCACAGACACAGCTCAAGATTTAAATGTGCTCACGGAGGGGAGGGTCAGATCTCTATTACTATTGACTTGAATCCAAAGGAGGATTTGGTTATTGGTACAACGTAATTCAATATAGCCAGCAAATATTGCCCCAAGTCCCCAACTAAGCAACACTGCCACTCAGTTCAATATAATGGTACTATTCATGTTCCCTAACTACACTATAGAATTTGAAACTTCCATCAATTGGAGAAATGTAGACCAGGTAGTAGCAAAGTCCTTTTTGCTAATCAATTTTGAGTTTTAATGGCTTACCTAACTTTTTTTTTTTTTTTTTCTTTTGGTCCAAGATCTATAAACCCTTCTTCTATCCATAAGGACTCAGATGGTGATTTTAGGTGGGTTATGCTAGTCACATGGCTCAAGCAGAAGAAAAATAAAGGGAAATTCCTAATTGTGATAAGAAACAAAGAGATAGATACAAAAGATTAATCAAGTAAAAAATTAAATGAAAAAGAATGTTAATAAATGTTTTGTGTTTATAAATACTTAAGCATAATACTCGCATAAATTACATGTCTTTCTATAAATATACTATTCTAGGCTTAGTTTATTTTATTTTTAGGGTAGTGCGGGACTGATATTCACTAATGAATAATGCTTTATATATCTCATTTAAATATAACAAATTATTTTATATTTTTTTAAATATTGGTTTTGCAATATTTTTTACTCTTTGGATAAGATAATAAATACAATTATATTTATAACTATCAAAAGCATCCGTCTATTATCTTAAAGGGTGAAGAATGGGTTATAATTTTATTGGTTTATTGTTTTATCGGATCAAATAGAACTGACCTATTTTTTTATTTTAAATTTTATAAGAAAATAAATATTGGGCTAATTAACCTTTTTTTTTGGTTTAAATTTCATTAACTTGTCGTTACTTGTTAACTTTACTAGACCGAGATAATATAATTTAATTATTTTGAAATTCCTTTTATATAACCGTCCTAACTTAGCTTATTTAGCCATTCTAGGGTCAATTTAGACAGCTAGTATAAATTTGTTCCTCCCAAAATGACAATATTAACAACTATAAAATGATTACATTGTAAAGTTAGCTAGACTAAAAAACTACCTCAACATATAATTAATGATAGCCACCATCAAGTATTAACTATCAACTTTTATTTGTTTTCAAGAAAAAGTATTGACTCTCTAGAGAAAGAATAAAATAAAAAGTATTTTTGTAAAACTCAAAAGATGTAATTGGTCTATATTAAAAATATAAAGAATTTTACATTAATAAATAAAATATTATTATTATTTTAATTATCTTAAAATTCATATGTATTATAAATTATAATTAATTAACTATATGAAAAATTTTACACTTTTAAATATATAACAATTAAACTTAAACTCAAAACTTGATAATTGCGTGATAATAAACTCGATTTCATAAAAAACTTGCACTTACAATTTACAAATAATTTCATAGCATGTAGTGTATATGTATTTAATTTAATTTCAAATTCTTTTGAATAATAGGAAGAGTTAATGATGCTTGTCAATTTACTAATTCTTTGAATACATCGTTGTGCAGTAATTTTCTGTGTGTACATTTCTAATGACAGTATATCTTGCTGCTCCTGATAGTATTAGGGATCTTCTCATTTTACTATTTTTTTTAATGATTGTACATATATTTCAAAATTTTTAATAATATTCACACGTTAATTTTTAGTTTAAAATGTTGATAAAAAATAATTATTTTAATTCTGGAATTAAATAAATATTTTACATGAATTTTTTTTAAAAATAAAATTACGGAAGTATAAAATAAAACAAAATAAATAAACATGAGTAACAGAATTTCACAATTCCAATTGAGACATTTTTTTTGTTAATTTTTTTCCTTTTACAGCGTATTAATGAAAAAAATTGAATATTTACTAAAAAATGAATGAAAAGATATTAAGAACCTTGATTCCTTTTTTGTGCTTGGTTTGTTATTTGTTAAGGACCCACCAATTTAACCATTTTTTATGTTTAATAACATTGTTCTTAGCTTAATTTAATGAAAATTTCACTTTAGTTGTTGGACCCTCTGCGTCAGGCTTTCCAGGTAGCTTTGTTGGGAAACAGAGCAATACCATGAATGAAGAAGAGGAAGCCATTACAGTCACCATTCTAATTCACAATTCACTTCACCTTTAGACATTCTCATGCCTTGGAATTCATCGCCATTTCTTTTTCTACTCTTCCACTTTCACAACCATGCATATAGGTATTTTTTGCAAATGCAAAACTTCAATTTTTCTTCACAAAATGGCTTCTTTTTTCATTTTTTTACAATTTTCCATGGCTTTCTCAGGTGCCCTTTTATACTCTTTGATCTACTTGAGGATCTTCTGTTATTTCTTTTGCTTTTGGTGGCTTATGGGTTTTTTGGATTAAAGAGGGTGTTAACTACATTTGAGAATTTCCTTAACAAGGGTACCCTTTGACTATTTTGTTGTTGCTGAGGCTCTTTGTAGAGTTGGTTTTGAGTTGGTCATAGAAAAATGTGTTCTTTCTATCTGTTTGGTGGAAAACTAGAGACTTGTCATAAGAGAGGGTAATTTACGGTACTTTACATATCTATGGTTCTGGCAGATGAAGAGTTCTCTCTGAAAGTTGAATTAGTATCGTTTTAGTTGACGAGTGAGGTTACTGAAATGAAAACAGAATTTTGTTTTTGCTTCAATGGAATTTAACGGTTTGGCCTGCATGCATCATTTTCATTCAGCTATTGCATTTGGTCTCTTTGTAATTTTGTATACTATACCCGTTTTACCTGCAGGCTGCAAGTGAAATCTATTGTGCCTTTTCAATTTTCATGCAGTGATGCAAATTTATTTTTTCTACTTCAGCATGGCTTTCAAATGCTTATGTGTTACAGAGTTTTTAGTCGCTGATCTGCATTTTTTGCATGCACACAAACATGTGTTACTGATTGACTAATTGTATAGAATATATTTCAATAATGTAGTCCATTATTTTGCTGATTGACTAATTTTTGGAATATTTTCGAATGAAAGATAATTCAAGGAACCCCTTCAATTATAGGTCAATTGGCAAAAAACTCCCATGTTCAAAACTTTGCTGTTCAACTCCTTGAGCTTGCCAAACCATGTATATAGATTCCTTACAAAGGGTTTTGTTTGGTAGTTAAGGGAGTCATGGTAAAGTTGCTGGGTTTTGAACCAAAGGGACTTTTTCTGCATTTGTCCTTTTGCTAGAGGGGTTTTTATTCGCATTTTAGCCAAAATTCAACTTAATTCCCTAGTACATGTTACGGATGTTCTCTTTTAATTTAGCGTTTATTAATTTTGTAACACTAGTTTGTTACATGGTCTAACTGGAGCAGGTCAAACAAATACAACTTCAGTGAAATGTCTAGTCAACAGCATTTCTCGATTCATTCATCTAGTTTCTTGCCAAACAGTGAAACCTATGCCCCTTCAGAAGAACTGCAATAATATTGTCAATGTGTTGAAGCGTTTGAAACCAGTGCTCGATGATATTGTGGATTGCATAATCCCTTTGGATGAGAATCTATATAGAGAATTTGAAGATTTGGATATGCAGGTTAATGAAGCTAGGGAGTTCATTGAAAAATGGTGCCTAAAGATGAGCAAGATCCACAGTGTAATTAATTTTATTCTTATTTTCTTATACTTAAACTAATATCATTGTTCAGAAACTGTTATTCCAACTTGTTTAAGATCCCAAGCCTCTTTGTTGGCATTAGAACAAGGTCAAAAGAAACAATGAACCACAAATGCTTCCCCTAGCTGTCTTTCTTCTCTGGAATGGATTGACTGCAACCACTTAACTCTTGTTGGGAATGTTTTATTTTCAGGTTCTTCTAAGTGGGGAATTGTTGATTAAGTTACAGAACACTTCACTTAAAATTTGTCACATGATAGTTAGATCTCCAAAGTCACCTGCATCTGCTTCAGTTTTGGCTAATCTGCAGGTATGTCCAAAATTGGAAGTTACTTTTTTCCTGATAAATTTTCTCCTATCCCACTCTCATGCAAACGTGGAAAGAGGAGAATTAAAATCAATTTGCTTTATCTGGCAATAATAGTTAGTATCAGTTTTGCGGGTGTCTTGTGGATCAATAGAACTATGAAACTAACTGCTTGCAACTTTTTCAGGACTATATTCAGGAACTTCAGTGTCTTAAGAAGGAGCCTGCAATGGTCTGTATAGAAGAAGCACTGAGAAATCAAAGGAATAATAATGAACCATGCTATGATTATCTAAAGGAAATTATAGGGTTACTCAAATTTACATCAAACCAGGAGCTCCTGAAAGAAAGTATTGCTGTGGAAAAGGAAAGGTCAAATGCTGAAGTCAATAAAACAAAAGGGGACTTGGAAGAAATTAACCAAATTGTGAATCTTGTGTGCAGTTTGCGTGATTATGTGATGAAAATTGAGCGCCCTGAAGTCAAAAGTGGTGTCTCAATTCCCCCATACTTTCGATGTCCTTTATCATTGGAACTCATGTCAGATCCTGTTATTGTGGCTTCTGGTCAGACATATGAAAGGAAATCCATTCAAAAGTGGCTTGATCATGGGCTAACTGTTTGTCCCAACACTCACCAGAGACTTCTCCATACGAATCTCATTCCCAATTATACAGTTAAAGCTATGATAGCAAGTTGGTGTGAGGAAAATAATGTCAAACTTTCTAGTCACACTAAGCACAGTAATTCTGCTCATATTTCATTCCCCTCAGATCATTCATTGCATCAAGATTTAGATCGTATGTGTAGCTTTGAGTCTTCAGATAGTATCAATTCCAATTCAAATCAAACTGGAAATGCATTTGAGAAGCAAAATGATAATAACTCTTTCAGCTCGAGCAAGGAATCCAACAGATGCCAGAATGGAGAGATGGAAAAGTTTGAGCAACAATCCCCTGCACCTTCATGTAGTAACAGCAGAAGTGAATCATGCTCAAGTTCTATTTGTAGCACTGATTATGTACTTCCAGTTACAAAAGAGGTGTCAGGCATACCAAATAAGCATCATAATGAGTTGTCTGGAGAAATTACTAATGGATGTCCTACTTCTCCTGCATGTAAAGAATCAGGGATTAATCCTTGGTTATCTGGAAAGCAATTCCATAGCCCTGGATCAAAAGTTGGAAGGATGGAGGATGAAAATAAGTATAATGAGAATAACAATAATAACATTATTACTAGTCATTCAAAAGTTGATTCTCATCCTGTTTCGAACTTGGGATTTGATGAATTGATCACCACATCCCATGTCAATGAGTTGATTGAAGACCTCCAGAATCAATCAAATGAAACACAAGCTGCTGCTGCAGAAGTATTGAGGCTCCGTACCAAGCATAACACAGAGAACCGTATCATTGTAGGGCGGTGTGGGGCTATAATGCCTTTACTTTCACTGTTATATTCAGACATGAAGATAACACAAGAGCATGCTGTGACAGCTCTTCTGAATTTGTCAATTAATGATGGCAACAAGGCCATGATTATGGAAGCAGGGGCCATAGAACCACTTATCCATGTTTTACAGACAGGAAATGATGGTGCTAAGGAGAATTCCGCTGCTGCTTTGTTCAGCCTCTCTGTAATGGATAACAATAAGGCAAAAATTGGCCGTTCTGGTGCAGTTAAAGTTTTGGTGGATCTTCTAGCCTCAGGAACTCTTAGGGGAAAGAAGGACGCTGCAACTGCTTTATTCAATCTATCAATATTCCACGAGAATAAAGCTCGAATAGTTCAGGCCGGAGTCGTGAAGTTTCTTGTTCTGCTGTTGGACCCAGCTAATGGAATGGTTGACAAGGCTGTTGCCCTTTTGGCTAACCTTTCAACAATTGCGGAGGGTCGATTAGAAATTGCAAAGGATGGGGGCATTCCCTTACTTGTTGAAATTGTTGAATCAGGTTCTCAAAGGGGGAAAGAAAATGCTGCCTCTATTCTCTTGCAGCTATGTCTTCATAGTCAAAAGTTTTGTACCCTGGTTCTCCAAGAAGGAGCTGTACCACCCCTAGTTGCATTATCTCAATCTGGTACCCCAAGAGCAAAGGAAAAGGTCTGTAATTAATCCTCTTGTCTTTTTCATCTATTTGGCGATAGAATTTTTACCTAGTTTGCTTATTTTATTGGTTTGGTGCATTGTTATTAGCTTCACTCTTCTCTAGGTAATATAGTGTTCGAGTCTCGGGTTCTATTATGGTTATTCAGTTTGTTGAAAGTTGAAACGAAGTGACAAAAATTTTGCAAATATATTCTCTGCAGTGCATTCTGCCCCCTCCCTTGCCTTCTTTTCCCCAAAAACAGTGAAGGAGGAAGTTTTGACTATTTTGTTTAGGGTTGTTGTTAATATATTTTCCCTTTGATCTGATATTTATCAAGTTGAAAGCTAGGAGAAAGCAAACTTAATGCTTCTAGGAATACTCCCTCTAGTCTCTAGTATAAGGTACTGAAACAGAATTACACAACCCAATAAAAATAGTTATATTAGCTGGTTTTATTAGTTTTGTAAAAAAATATTATAAAGTAAAGATTCTATCTTTACTATATCAGTGAAGACATTAAAGCTTGAAAACACTATCTATACTCATTTAGTAACGATAAATAATGAAATAAATGTTAAATGTTTCACAAGAATTGTAAAATGCCTTATAATAAAAAGGTTCTTGCTCACTAGTTCCTTAAGGGAACTAGTTAAGAAACTAAAAAACAGAAAGTATTTGATGTGCAGATCATGGGTGAACGTAAGAAAAAATGTTGAGTAGCGTAATTTTACGCGTTCCAAAAAAAATTTTCTCCTTTTAGTTTCTTAACTAGTCCCCTTAGAGCACTAGTTAGCTTTTGCCATAAAAAAAATCACCGATATACCTCTAAACGCCTCTAAACGATCCCTTATATTAAAGATGAGAGGGAGTATTTGTTAGGAGTCCCATATCAAGCAGAACAAGAATCTTGATTTGGTACTTAAGCCTAGAGGTTCTCCCGTTCTCCCACCTAGTAGACTAGTCTTTTGGATTGGGCTTTTCTCTTAGGCTTAAGTTCTAAAAATTGGTGCTTTCATACCATCAGAAATTGTATGTCCCAGATAATGAAAATCAACAGAATAAGTAGAACTGTAAACCAAGATATCATAAAAAAAACTAAAACAAAATGCCTTAGATAGGGAAGAAATAGATCCATTCATAGCACAGCTTAGAAGGTAGAAGGAGCATTAGTGAGTCCAAAGGGTAGGGCTAGGAACTCATAATGTCCATCACATGTTCTGCAGGCTGTTTTGTAAGTGTCAGTCGGGTTCACTCTAATTTGGTGATAACCAGAACGTAAGTCAAGCTTAGTGAATACCTTAGCATTTCCCAATTCATTTAGTAACTCATCAATAGTGGGGAGTTCCTAGGTTTGACAGTGCCATCTTGTAGCATTTCTGCAATTAGTTTTGAGATTGTCTCTTTTTGGCTATTAGGGTATATGTAAGGTTTGACATTAATGGGTTGGGTATGAGGTTGGAGAGAGATGTGATGATCATGGGGACAAGGTGGAGAAAGGCCTTTGGATTTCTGGAAGATACATGGATAGTATAGTAATAAGGATATAATCTCCAGTGGAAGATGTTGAAAGTTGGATAATGTAGGTGGTGAGTCAATGGTTGGTGAGTGTGTGGAATTTTGAATTGGGGAAACGGAGAGTAGGTAGGAGTTGGAAATGGAATTGGTGTGGAGGAGATGGCAAATGTGGTTATATGTAGATTTGTGTACTAGTTGGGATGGCTGTCCGATTAGAGTTATGGATGATTTTGGTAGTTAAAGGATAGACAAGGGGTGAAGTTAGCTGAGACATCATCAAGTGTTGATAACCATTCCAATCCAAGGACTAGATCTGCCCCTTAAATAGGCAATTGGTAGAAGGTAACTATGAATTGATGTCCCTGGATGGTCAGTTGCACACCATTGCAAAATGTAGAACACTTGAGATGTTCGCCATTACCTACCATAACTGCAAATGGAGTGACGGAAGAGGATGGTAATTGTAAGTATTTAGCGATCCGTGGTTGAATAATATTATGAGAACTACCAGTGTCCACTAGGATAGTGACTGGTAAGCCCTGTATACACCCTAAAATTTCAATGCCTTAGGAGAGTATTGCCCAGATACAGCTTGGGGGTAGAGCTGGAAATGTATGTTCTCATGGTCATCCTCGGGGACATCGTCAACAAGTACTTTACTGTCAATATTAACTTCATCCTCATCAACCATCAAAAGGAGAACTTAAGTGTAGTACACCAGGGATATATTTCTCATCACAATTATAACAAAGTCCTTCATTGAGCAGCAGATAATTTTTTTATAGGATGGAAGGTGGTGTGGGATTGGAGTAGGTGGTGAGGATCTTATTGTTGAATACGTGGTGGGGTTTGGGTTTGTAATTGTAGATGAACGCAAGGTTTTTGTTCTGGTATCTTTAAGTTTAGCTTCAATCAATTTAGCCAACCCAATTGCTTGTGTAATGTGTAATGGTTTTAAGATGGGCAACTCCTTGCGAGTATCAGGATATAAACCAAAGATAAAACAATTTAACAATGCCTCAGGGGATAAACCATAAACCCTATTGCATAAACATTCAAATTGCGCTTGATAATCATGAACAGAACCCGATTGCTTTAACTTAAATAACCCTGCTTAGTAGTTCTCATAGGAAGAGGGTCCGAATCTCAGTTCCAACGCACGAGTGACGGATTGCCAATCAGTGAGTTGTTGGTTTTGAAACATCCACTTGTACCAATTGAGGGCATCACCTTTCATGTAAAAGGCAGCCATTTGGAGGCATTGCTCAAATGGTGCCAGATAAAACAAGAAAAAATTGCTCCGTGTAACCTTCAAATGGTAGCAATTGGATGTTGGGAGGATGGATGGCAGGAGGGTAAGGGTTAGGAAAAGGATGGGGTCCCAAATGCGGGTTTGGAACGAAATGGTGAAAAGGTGGGGAAAAGGGTGGAAAATTAGGGGAAGATAAAGGGGTTGTAAGAAGAGGGTGTCAGTGGCCATGGGAAATGGGTGGATAGTTGGAGTTGTTGGTGGAAATATAAGGGATAGGAGGGCCTGAAGTAGGAAAAGTGTTAAATCCCAAAGGCATATGTATAGAAGGTTGAACAGTAGTTGAGCAACCTGGAGGTGAGGAGCGGTGGTAACACAAAGGAAGCGAATTGTTCCAATAAATTGTGCATGAGAGATGTCAAGGAATCATGTTTGGTATCTTCCTCAAATTGACAGGAAACCAATTGAGCATGGACCAAACCCAATTGAGTGGTGATGGATTGAATAGCTTCATCAACATCCTTGGAGGAGCTGGTGGTGCTGGAATTTTTGGGAGGCATGGTGGGATGAAAGCACCAATTTGTTAAAATGCAACAAGTCTTTTGGGTTAAGCTCTTCTCTCGGGTTTAAGTCCTAACAGTATTTATTTAAACAATGCACTTTAAGTAACAGAGTCTTATCGGAAGGTATAAAAACATTTGGGTAACGGCATACAGTATATCACATCATTAGCATATTCTAAAATGTAGAACAAATTCTAACGGTTGTTCATTTACATGCAGGCACAGCAGCTTCTCAGTCATTTTCGTAATCAGCGTGAAGGAGCCATGGGGAAGGGTAAATCATGAAGATAGACAGTTTTGATTATCATTGCCCTATCCTATTCAATCTTGCCTCAGTAAATCTCTAATCTTTATCTGTTGTTGAGGACTTTAGGACTCATTTAATCATTTTTTTAATTCTTTTTAAATGTATCATTTGTGTCTTAGTGAGAAACATTTTCTTTCTTTCCTGCTTTTGTAGGGTAGTTTTCACACTTTTTGTTTTGTTGGCTTTAATGGTTTGGTTTCTTTATAGTAGAGGTCTGTTTTGAAGAGAAGGTAAGCTATTTCTGAAGCTTTTAAGCTTCGCAAGATGTAAACATATATGTTTTATTGTAGTATGAAGTCATAAGTGATGCAATCCTGAGTCACTGTTGTATATTTGTACATATGGAATAGAATCTTGTAATGTACCATTAATTGTTGTATCTTATTCTGGTATGTGAGCATTCTGTCTTATTATTTATTCAACCTGTTTCAATCTATACTTTCACTTTGACTTGTTTATATTATAATATCATATATTTACCATATGGATGTTGGCGTCATCCGTGAAGAGGTATACAAATACAAAGTCAGGTCATGCCTGCATGGTAGATAGTATTGTCCTAAAAGTGCAAGGGTCCAACAATTTAGTGCATGTTTGGTGTAACTTTGAAAGCACGTTGAATAGAGAAATTACGCATTTTAATGCATTCTTGCTTAAAAATTGAATGATGTTGAACTCAACTGCAAACTAAGCACATGTTTAGTCTTTAAAACATGAAAAATAGTCTGGTTGATGTTGAACTCAACTACAAACTAAGCACATATTAAGTCTTTAAAACATGGAAAATAGTCTAACTCTCACACTTAGGAATAAAACAGTAATTAAATCTAGTTGTAACAATGTGTAAGGGTTAGTTACATTACCATTACTTTTAGCTGATATCTACCAAATGTCTGAAAATATTGTTTAATATGATGACGTGGTTGAAGGGTATCATTTTTCCAACTAGTGCACCCAGGTTGGACTTGATGAAATGGGTCATGTTCATTGATGCTCATTGATACCGATTATTATTTGGATATTTTTTTCCTACACTCACTAAATTTTAACTTGTACACTCTAAATGTTTTTGGAAATGGCATTCCGAAAAGCATTTTAAGGATGTAAGTAAGAAATTCCTTATTATTTTCAAATTATGGTCCAATTAAATAATTGTGTCTGAAAACTAGCTATATATTTGACATACTTTCTACCTAGAGAATTTTTTTTCTACACTCAAAAATTTAGTGTACACCTACCTTTTTATTACCGGAAAAAAAAAAAAGGGTGCATGCTAAATTTTATTACTTGGATAAAAACTCTTCTACCTAGGCGTATTTCGGATCAATGATTGGGTCATGGTCATGGCTAAAAATTGTTTGGGCTTATGAAGTTTTTGTCCTGTAGTGTTTTCAAGTCACATTTAAGCAAAAGGAAACAAACAAAATTGACACGATTAAATACAACGCAGTCAACAGGGGGTACTCTTCAATTCATGGCCTACTATCACATGTCTATCAAAATTTGAGTACGTCCTAGGTTAAATAGACATAGAAATTTTGTCCCAATAGCTGAAAAGCTATTCAAGATGTTCTATCAATCCTTTCCTTAAATAGGGGGAAGATGAAAATATGTAATGGTTAAGCGCAATGTACTCTAATGCAAAACTTTACTTAAGATTTAAATGCCACGAGAAAAGATATCAAAAAAGAGGGAAAAAAAAAAAAAAAAACTATGCCATTGTGTATATCGCTTTCATTAGAAATTAAAAGTCACTTTGCTTTTATGTGCCAAAAGTTTTCGATGATCTTAACCTTATAACCTTAATCATCATTTAGGCATATATTCCATGTATTGGCGCTTTAAAAATCTAAGAAAATCTCAGTTGAAAAACACAACAAACATGAGTATTATTCTTTACTTTTCTTAGAGAAAAGAAAACCATCAAAATAATGCGGAAAGATTTTCCTAATATTCACGATGCAGACTTTGATCGTCCAATTTGCATATTTATCTAATCTATAGGTAATTGGAAATTATAAATTCCCCCATTCAATGCACTTGAACTATGGTTTGTAAAAAATCAAGAGGCATTTGATGCCGAAGGAAAAGCATGATATCCTACTAGTCAAACGTTTGTAAGCTATTCTTTAATCGAATCTCTCAAATTTTGAATTAACATTTTTAGTTCAACCAATTTCAAAATTTGTGATTTTGTCGATCTAAGTTAACATTTTTAGTGCACTCATTTTATGTTCAAAACAAGCTCCAATATGTGTCAAAATGATCCACATGAATGAGTAGAGTGTATGCTTATGCCCTTTTGGCATAACTTCAAAAATGATGAAAATAGGCTTTAAGGTTCTTGAAAAGTTTCCCTAAAGCTCCCGAACAAAGTATGCATCGATGAAATGTTCCTTTACCCATAAAAAAAAAAACCTAAACATGGAGAATAAAAAAATGTCACAAATCCAAGAAAATTCAATATGCAAGAGAACAGTAAGAAGAAATACAACTAAAGAGTGAATTCGATTAGTTATCACGTCATCACAACTAAAGAGAAAGCCAATAGATTCATAGTTCAAGAGCTTATGAATGGTGATCTGTGGTTGCAATTTATCAATGGTGATTATGTTTATATTGTGCTTTTACATGTGAACTAATATTGTTAGGTTATTTAAATTTGGATTTAGAAGTTATAATATCAATCACTTAGTTTGACTTTATGTTTATTGAAGAGTAATTTGTAAAAATATTATTTTATTAATTATTTTAAATATACCTATTACTTTAACCAAAGTTACCATTTGTGAAAGAAAAAAAAATCTTGTGTTTCTACAGGACATGTTATTCAAATACGTGGTAATAGTTATATTATAGATTTTATATTCTTCTATTATTGCCATCCAAACGTCATATTCCTCTAAGAAAGGGGTTTGAATTTGAAAATTTCTTGGTTTGTTTATTCTCTATTTTAATATTTATTTTATTTTATATTTTAAAATTTGTTTATTGGTTCTTTAACTTTCATTCGTGGAGTACTATTAGTAGGGAGAGCTTGTATGAAGCGAACACGGTAGTGCTTATATGAAATTCAGTTAGAATGTAAGTTATAACTCAACTAATGTTTATTATTATATTTATTATTATTATTATTATTATTATTATTATTATTATTATTTATGCATAAGTTAAAATCATAGGAGTAGGTCATTATAAAAGTCGAATACAATTTGTGGAAACCGCTTTTTATTTTAGGAGTTACTTATTCTTTTTTATTATAAAGAAAAGAGAATAAAGATTGAGTGAGAAAAATGGGAAAACCCAAAAAAAAAAAAAAAAAACCAACTAAAGAGATCTTCACATTTAACATATAAGGTGAATTTAAGAATTTCGTTACACAGAAAAATTTAACTTTACTTTACTTTGTTTCGTTAATCTGTGTGTTAATTTATTACTAATGAAGATAAATAATAATTAACAATAATAGTTAAAATGAAAATGATAATAATTATATATAAATGATAGAAAAAATTTAATAATAGTTAAAATGGAAATGATAATAAATATATAAAAATGATAGAAAAAATTTCAGTGTTGTTTGAATAATAATATTAAACTCAAAATATAGATTAAACAATTTTTATCTATAATATTTTTTTACTAAAATATTTATTTATTCTTTACCAATTTAATAATAATTAATAATTAAAATAAAAATGATAATAAATATATAAAAATGATAGATAAAGGAACGATATTCAATGTTGCTTGGATAATAAATGTAAACTTAAAATCTAAAAAATTAACATTTTCGTTTTAAAAATTATGTGAAAAATAAGAAAATATATTAATTTTAATAAAAATTATAATTTAATAAATTTAGATTAATAGTAAATATATTTCATTTAAAAAATTTAAAGTATTTTCACAATAAACATTAGGATTATTAGTAAAAGAAAATAGATAAATATTAAAGAAGGCTGAGAAAAATCATGAGCTATAAAAATTATCCAAAATAAAAATATTTATAATATAAGAAAATGAGAATTCAAGGTAAATGTGAACGAATAAAGAAAATAAAGATTTCTGATATAAAATAAAGGTTCCATTTTATACAATATATAAGGTGGTTAAATAAAATATTTTTTAGTAATATTTTTCATCTCCTTTAATTCTATTTAGTTTTATGTATACAAGTATTTAATTTTGGAAGAAAAAAAAAAGAAGGGATAAGACTACTTTTCCCCCTCTAGCATCTAAAACCAACCAATGAACTTTTACCAAAGTGTCTCCTCCCTCCCTTGCTTTATCATTAAGGAAAATAAAAAGTATTAAAAACATAAGTCATAAATATTGTGAAAGAACAAATTTTTATATTGAAATAATCATTTTAAATGACAAAAATCATTTGAAGGAGGTAGGTTTTGAATAATCAATGAAGACCTGAGTTTTAATGAAGCTAGGTTGAAAGATTCCTTTCTCTCTTGAACCCAAGAGAAAAAAGAGAAAAAGGGAAAACCATTTGATCAGTTTTTCAGGAGTTTTTGCAGTGATTTTTGCATGTTGAAGAGGTCAAGGAACTGCAGCAACTTGAAGAATTCATTAATTAGACAGCAGTTACAGTTCTTGTTGCTTCCTTAAAGAGCTCTGTTGATTGTTAATAGAACATGAATCAACCAGCTGTCAATGATCTGTATTATTGTTTTTGTGGGTACATAACAGCAGGGCTAAGTCCTATTTGTAGTTAAGTTCCTGAATCCTTAGTACACTCACATAACTAAGATTGGGTCCACTCAAACCCTTTTAGCTTTTCTCATAAAAGCCTTTCTCTATCTCCATATCAAATCAAAGTATTATGCATTACAATCCTCTATTACTTCACTTAAATTATGGACCACATATTTTTAGTAGTATTCAATTATCTATAATATATATTCTTGAGTCTAACAAAAGCAACTAGTCCCCACAACCTCTCACTAACTAAGGTTCCAATTTCAATCGATACAAGTGTTTATATTTAATTACTTTACTGTCCAAACTATGTTTTAAATGTTGTGAAAAACTAACAAAATATAAACATAATTTTTTCAGAATTTAATGTTTATTTACTGATAGTATCTTTAAAATATATTTTTTTTAAAAAAAATAAAAGTATATATGTGGCATATGCAATAATTAATTACGATTTCCACCGATGGTAGGTCTTAGGTGACTGACTCTAGGTTGCATCATACATGACAATATTGAATGTATCTTCTGAAAGAAGGTGACACTGAGCAGAGATGCATTAAACGTGCTAGAGGAGCATATAACAAAAATGCATGTCCCTAAAGTTGGAATTGTACTTTTGTTAATTGAAAACATGGTCTTCTTTCTATTCACTGTTTGCTCACCTTACAACATTCATAGATTAATTTCTTCAATTATAAATGATTACCTACCACAGTACTTTAATACCACTGTGAAGAAAATATTAATAACATAAACCTTCATCGTCACATCACATTTACAAGCTTTCCTCCTTCACCTGCTACCACCGACACATATTCCGGATATGAAAACACTACAGCAATTAAACCATAAATATAAGATAATACTTATACTTTTCTATATTTATGTGTAGTATATATTTTTTAAATTTCAATGACAATAAATGAATGTTTTAGAATGATAATCCAATAAATAATATTATTTTATTATATGTATCATTATTAAAGTTGGCTTCTAGAACATTTATAATTTGTGCATTAGAGTTAATATTATAGTAGTACAAATGTGTATATATTGTATCTTAGTCATGTCTCTGCTATGTTGTCATATCTAGCATTACTGTTATGTTGTCATATTCCAGAGCTTCATAATTATTAATTAACCTGTTGAATTGAACGTCCTCTCGATTTATTTTTTTTAAAGAAAATAGCAAAAAAACTGAGAAAAGGTGTGCCCGAATTTCCAATGGGATATAGGTATGGAGGTAATATTGGTGAGATAAGTTAGAAACTAGTAGATGTTGCCGGATCTTATTGTGCACAATTTCATGAATTTATTTTTGGGTATCTTTCGAAAACCACATTAATAAATATATGTAAAGATATTTATATGCTTATAATTTATAAATCATGTTTCTATCCATTTCTAACAATGTCTATTAGAGATTTCATATTGATTAATATTATAACCAAAATAGTGTACTTTTTCATCTTAAACAAAAAGGAAAGGAGATTCCAAACAGTGGATAAATGTGATTCCCAATATGTATGCGAATTTATGGGCTGGAAACACTGTTATAGGCTATAGCCAAAAAATAAACTTGTATACATGCAATAGAGAAGAGTGAAATTGGCAAACATATACAATAGATCTCACAGTTTAGTTTCTTAACATTTTGGTTTGTTTTTGGTACAATTTATGGATGAAAAATATGTAATAAATAATATAAAATCTGAAGAGAAAGAAATATATACATATACACATATAAATTTTTAGTATATTAAAATTGGCTGCAAAGTTGTTTATGGATACGTTTATGTTTACGACTTTGAACAGCTGCTTCATGGAAAAGCCCCAGTGAATCCAGCCTAGAATATTGACCACAAGAACTTCATCCCCGACTCTCCGGGAAAATTATTCAAGCGGGGGTTATCTCCAACGTTTGTATTAATTAAAATGCATTCTTGTATGATTTTGTGGCCGAGCAATGGCGAATGGCACCACTCTAAATATTAGTAATTTGACCATAGATTCTTGCCCCATGTGGACTAAATTTAAAAGTGCTAGTAAAAACACGGTGTATGAAGTGTTCTATTGAATTGATTATCTATTTTATGATGTGAAAGGCACTTCATGATTTGTCAAGTACACTTGAAAGTTACATTTACTCTCACACTAAATATATATAATTTTAAAAATAAGATACCAATTCTTATATCAACTAACTAGAATGGTCCACCCACTAAAGCTTATTTGGCGGGTGTGATTGAGATAATCTATGATCATGAAACATGTGGTGTCCCCTCACATAATTTTGAAATAATGTTTCTTACTTCTTTTCCTTTAGCATTAGAAGGATAAGAATATGCCTATATATAAGTGAAAAAAGAAAAAACTGAGTACTGTTGTGATGGGAACAAGAGGAGGAAGAGGAACCAATACAAAATTGAATGAAAGAATTTAAATAATAAATTGTATAAAATTGTGTGGAAGGCAAGAAAACAGTGTAAGATCCTAGTACTGGATTTTGTCATAGACAGCCCAGCAAGAATTAAAAGAATAATACAAGAGAAAACTAACCTCTCATTATGGAATATTTAATTGCCCCCACTCGGATGCCTGTCCTGGCAAAACAAAACCATTTGGTCAATTAAACTAAGATGAACAGGAATACATGCAAACAAAAGATTAAAAAAAAAAAGGATGTAAAAATATCAAGTTGAGAAAGACATGGAAGATGATAAAAAGGGTATGAAACTTTGAATCCACGGCTCCTATAATCTGCCAATGGTCTTCATAGATATTATACATGCATTGATGTAATTTTAGATCAGTAACACTGCATTACGGGTTTTTTTTTCACGAATGGCAGCGACATTATAAATTTTAATGAAACTGACTTTTCAATTAAGAAAGTGAAATTAATGAAATAAAACTTAAGTTTATAATTTTTAGTGGATATTTAATGGATATCCGGTAAAATCTGCAATGAATATTTAATGGATATCATTGACAAATACCCATGGGCTGCGGGTATTTTTGAACCCGCTTATAAAGAACAAGAACGGGTATGATTGCACTATTAACAAGTATCCATTACCCGTGAAAATACATAAATACTTTTAACATAATTTTATTGATGGCATGAGTTCTGTGTGGTGTACACTTTAGCCACGAGAGACATATGAAAATTTTGAGTTGGTAATATATATATATATATATATATATATATATATATATATATATATATATAAAAGTTTTCAGGTTGCATGGATAAATAGTTTTTTAGAATTTTTTATATTATTTTCCTGACGTGAATATACTTCTTATACTCATTTTATAATCTTTTGTCTAAATAAAAATGTTATGAATAATTATTTATTAGATACCCAATAAAAGTGGACTTCTGCAAGTGGGCAGGTAATAAGCAACAACGGCTTACGCCTACTTATACCCGTTGTCATGCTTAATTATAATACACATTAAACATAGTTGTATTATATTTTTTTTAATAATGGGTTTGTAAAAAACAAAAAAAAAACAGAAAAGGGAAATATAGTACACATTAAATGTAGTTTAAGGAAAAAAAAAAAACTTTTGATGATGATCTATATCTAAATAAAGAGAGATAAAGGAAGTTATAAGGAAATAATAATTCGTATAAAAGAAAATCTTGAAGTGATATGTTATAAGTGAGGATTTGATTTGTGTATTGAAGAAAGTGTTTAAAAATTTGATCTAGGTGTTGATATTCATATTAGGTTGTGTTGAGTAGAGAATGATTAATATTATGATATTTAATTTACAAATTTTTGTTTTTTTTTTTTAACTTTATATTGAACATGTTCACATTCTTTATTCGCTTATATGCTAATAAGTAACTCTTTGAGTTTTAGCAAGTTGTTGATTTTTTTATTTAATCTTTATCTTTTTCTTAGTATAACCTATTCGTCTTACTATAAAGTTAAAACAGTAGTTGAACATAAGAATTCGTCAACATTGTTAAAATATGTAAGTCAAGATTTATCCTGTCGCTACTCCTACCTTTTTCTATTTGGTGAAAAATTAAGAAACATTTGGATGATTTTAATATTAAGTACATCAACTCTTCTCTTTTCTACTTTCGCTCTATCTTTTGCCTCCAAAAGTTAAACAAATATTTGATAAGCCACTAAATGACGACTTCCCCTCATGGGTAACAAGCAAGGACATGAGCTTTTTAAAGTCAACAATAAAGGACATCAAGGAAAATGTTGTTTAGATTTAAGATAGGAGTGACAATTTTAGTTTTGTGACTAAAATTGTGCAATCCACACCTAACACTAATAACAACACGAGATTCATTATTTATTTAACATGAGAAAGTACAAAAAGAAAATGTTCAAATTCGTAACAATAGGAAGAATATGATGCTCATGAATGATGGTATGAACACAACCATCTCAACTAGAAGCTTGAATGTCATGAATGGAGTAAACATCTTATGGAGTGACATTGTTGGTATAATTTTCTAACTATTAATAATCTTTTAAACTATATAACTAGCACATGAAATGCCAAATACAAAGACTTAAGTTAGTGAAATAGTTTGTTTTTACTATACTTAAAGGTTCCTCAAACAACACAAAAATATCAAGAATATTAGTACGAATATACACTAAACACACATGAGTTTGGAAAGTTGATAAGAAAATATGTCACATATATGCACCAAATTCACACAAGAGTTCCATATTCACAAACCTTCAAAATAGTTAATTTGAAAATAGCATAAGTGTGCTAAAAATAACGCATGCATTCCTAAAATCCACGTGTGTGTGCAATTCGTGACCTTCCTAAAAAAAGATTTTAAAATTCTTCAATTTTTTCCTTCACGCTTCACTTAGAATTATTTTCCTTGTTAGCAATCTTAGGCCACGAATATTGAGGCTTTTAGAGCCCTTACTAAAATGATTCATTTATCCTTTTTAACCTCATAATTTTATCTCTTTGTATTCATGCATAAACAAAACATTCCCCCATAAGAAATCAAGTCAACAAAAGAGATAGGTAATAGACCTCCGAGTTTGTGCAAATCAAAGCACAAACTGTTATACAATCAACAATTTCTAACATACACTTTATGTATAGGGCAAAAGGCAATTTTGTTAGAACTCTTTCATTATTGACACTTTTGACTTTATAATTGGAGGTACAAATGTGGTATTTAAAAGTGTTAGCTAATGACTTGAATGCGTGAAAGGGGTCAGCCATAATATAATCATTAACCAAAGATGACTAAATTATAGTAATTCAGTTCAACAAAAGTTAGATTATTTCTACTCTTGATCTTAAGTCTATTATGAGCTCTTGTAAAACATTTTTAGGTTACCCTTTGTAGAATTTCTCAAGAATTATTATGATTCAGTCCTTACGAGAAATAGTCATATTAACCTAGTAAGATAGAAAGAGTGGAATGTCTAAGCTATCTTCAATCCTTTTATTATGGAGAGTATGTAAAGACTAGACCAAGCACTAATACTAATCAAAGAGGAAGTAGAGTGATTATATATGTGTGTGTGTTTTGAAACACAAATGTTAGTTATTAGTAATTATTAGTGGGAAGGTCCAAACTTGCGACCTTTCTCTCTCCCTTCTTCTTTCATCCAACCTTATAACTCTTTAGCATGAGAGTTTGAATTCGTGACCTTACTGTCCCTCTCTTCTTAAGTCTTTTTCTGGAACTGAAGGGTAAACCAACAAGTTTGTTGTAAAAAAAATAACAATGATGATTTATGAGGTGCACGCTTGTTCTAAGTTCAAGCAAGCTCCAATCAACATGATTTGTCGATGTACTATTGAGATGTACGCCATGTGAGGTTCAACTAAGAATTGAATCATAATAAGATGATCCGCATAGGCATGCAAGTCGAGTATATACTTATGCGCTTTAGGAAGGTCTTCAAAAGTGATAAAAGAAAATGGAATTTGAAGGTCTTTGAAAGTTACACAAAGATTCAAAGAAAAATATGCATCCACAAATCAATCTTTTAGTCGACAAAAACATCTAAAGCACGAAGAACACAAAATATGTCATAAATTAAAAGAAAACTCAAAATGCAAGAAAATAATAAAAAAAAGTACATTATCACTAGACCAAGTACTGATATTAAAAAAAAAAGTGACATTTTGAAGCATTTTTTTAGAAAGGCCACAAGGTTTGCATATGCATGCCACTTGTGGCCTCCTAAATAAAAACTTTAGAATTCTTCCATTTTTGCATATACATTCCATTTGAAACTCTCTTCCTTAATATTCATATTAGGCAAGAAATAATAAAGATTTTGAGTCTTTATTGAAGTCCTTCATTCATTTTTTTAGTTAACCTTTTATTTTTATATATTTATATTCATGCATAACTAGGACATTGTCTCCAAAGAAAGCATGCCAACAAAATAGATAGGTAGTAGCACTTTGAGTCTATGTAGACTAGGTTATGAATTTTTACATGTTGTTTTGTCATTAATATGTTTGAACTCAAATTGGTGCCTTAAGTCTTTATTTGGGTGAGGGTGGGAGTTTTAAGTCTTGAGTGTAATCGATCCAAGGTTAGGGGTTTTAGGGTGTTTTAGAGATGTTGAATCAGTTTGATGAATATAGAGTTAAGTTAAGAGAAATGAGGTTAAAATGTCTTATTTGAATTATGTTTGAGATAGAGATAAGTTTTGACCATTGTGTAATTTCGATTTGGTATCAGAACATGAGTTGCTCGTTTTGGACAAGTTTGGGGTGGCTTGGGGGAGTTTTTGCTCAATATTGTGCTTTTGTGAGATTTTGGTCATATTTGAAGTATTGGAAGTCAAATTGAAAAATTGAAGTTTAGGAAGGTTTTAGATTAGTACATATGTTTTAGAATGTTGATTAGAACTTATCTAGGTGGTAAATTTGGGCCTCAAAAGATTTGGAGAAGTTCTTTTATCAAAATGTGAAAAGGGGACTTAATATTGAAAATTCTATATTAACATGTTGTCATCATACACTGAGTGTGAGAGTGTAGAGATGAAGAAACATTTCTGAACCTATCTAGGTGGTAAATTTAGGCCTCAAAAGATTTGGGGAAGTTCTTCCATCAAAATGTGAGAAGGGGACTTAATATTGAAAATTTTATATTAACATGTTGTCATCACACACTGAGTGTAGAGATAGAGAAACATTTCTGAACCTCCACATTGAATGTAGAGGTTAAATCATATTAAATGTGGCTTGGTTGAAAATCAGGAAAAGTCACTTTATGAATTAAATTGAGTGTGGGAATTACTCATTGAGCGTGAGGAGGTTGAAAAGAAAAAGACTCTACTTGGAAGTTCACGAATTACTCACACCGTTAACTTTATAATTGGATACATAATTGTGATGTTTAAGAGTGTTAACTAATGACTTAAATGTCTGAAAGTTATTAGTTATAACGTGATCATAATCCAAAGACAATTCAATTAAAGTTTAAACTCAAGCAATTCAATTCAACAAATATAAGAATATTCTTGCTTTGAATCTTAAGTCTAGCATGAACTCTATTAAAACTTCTTTAGGTAACCCATTGAAGAATTTCTCAAAATTGTTATGATGTAATCTTTGATAAAGATGGATATGTTAATCTAGCCTGATGGAAAGGGAAAGATGTTAATTATTTAGACTACTTGTAAACCTTGTACTATAAACAATACATGAAGACTAAACTAGGTATTAATACTATTAAAAGAATGAATTAGACTTGTTATCATATCATTACAATCAAAGAGTATCCCGGTAGGCTCCAATTAAATAACTTGTAAATAGCGATCTATAGTTATAACTTATTAATGGTGATCTACATCTTCTTAACATTGACGTGAACTTCACTACGAGCCTTTAGTTATGCGGAACGAGAATATGAAAGAGTCATGTGTGTGTGGTTGTGTATCTATTATGCTTTTATAAATGACTTGTAAAATTTTCATCAAATTTAGTACATAGAAAATTTATGTTTGTGCTACTTTGACCAAAATAAAATTGTATCAAAAGGATGTGCTTGGGCATATAGATGGAGTGCATATTCATGCCAAGTTCGAACAAGATCCAATAAGTGTTAGAGTGATTAGCACAAGTGCGTGATTGAGACGTGCACCCATGCAGGGTTCAACCAAGAATATAATGCATAATAGGATGATTCGTATAAGCATACAAGTAGAGTGTAATTTTGAGTTTTAGAAGAACTTCTAAAGTGATAAAAATGAACTTTAAAGGTCTTTCAAAGTTCCATTAAAGCTCCCAAGCAAGATATGTATCCTCAAAATGTTCTTTTACTCATAAAAATACCTAAACATAGAACACCAAAAATATCACAAGCTACAAGAAAATTAAAACTGTAGAAGAATAGTAAAGAGAAATACATGAACACTGGACTAAATGTTCGTACTAGTAAAGGAGTGAATTAAACTAGTTATTACGTCATTGTAACTAAAGAAGATGTTAGGAAGTTAATGGTCAAAGAGCTTATGAATAATGATTTATGATTGTAGTTAATGATGATATGTGGTTGTCTCACACTAAAGTGAACTTCATTGATCTCTAACTTTATGAAATGAAGAAATAAGAGAGTCATATTATTCTGTTCTTATATATGATATATGACTATTATTGTTAGGTTTTCTTATATAAGGATTTATACCTTGTAATATCAAGCTCATAGTTTAACTTCATGTTTTTCATGAGTAATTTGCAATCATTTTTTTTATTAATTATTTTAAGGATATTTATCACTTTAATCATGGTAATCAATTGTGCAAAATTTTCTCATATTTTCATAGGAAATATTATCTAAATAAATTATAATAATCATATTCTAGATTATAAGTTATTGTATTTTAATCACACCTTCAACTTCATTTACGTGGACCGAAAGTTTGGAATATTAAAAGCTAATGTTTATGAAAGCAATTTCACTTAAAGGTTATTATTCTAAGAATGGAATATGTATTTGAAAATTTTTTGGTTTGATTATTCTCTGTTCTAATATTTAATTTATTATATATTTTAATATTTATTTATTAATTAGTTTTTTAAAAATATGATTATTAGAATGAATTCATATAAAAAAATAAAGTACTTGACCACAAAATAAGTTATAACTAAGCTAGTGTTGGAATCTTTTTATAATTTATGCATGAGTTAAAATCAACTATTTTAAAAAAATGTTAAAACTAGCTTATTATATTTTGTGGAAATCACTTTAAATTTATCAAAGTTAGTTTTTCTTTTTAATTTATTAGCTTCTTTTATTAGTACAATTACTTTGTTCATTCCTTGGCTAATTTATCAATCACTATGCCAAATTGTTTATTTATAGTATTTTTTTTTTCATTTTTTAAACACTATCTATTACATTAAAATTATAATTTAGCCTATTTAGGTCTCGACCATGAAATAATTGATATGTATATTCACACTAATTTCTCCTTCAACATAATATCAATTATTGGATAAAGTGTTTATCATTAGATAAAAATTATAGTTATTAATCAAGATGTAACTCTTCCTAATTAAGAGTGTAATAACTGAGATGTCATGAATTAACTATGATTTGACTTCTTCATATCTGTACCATGAAATAATTAATATTTAATCATAACATAAATATAATAATTTTCTAATTAAAAAATAATATTTATTATTGTTAAGTCAAGATGACTTAACATTTTAGTTTTGATAATTACAGAACGTCTATTGTGCATGCAGACTGAAGAAAGAGCAGATGAAGAGAACAGACTGAAGAGAGCAGACTGAAAAAGCATGAGATTGAAGAGGCATCAGACTGAAGCATCAGACTGAAGAGACATCAGATGCAAACAAAGTAGACTGAACAGTTGGAAATTGAAGAGTCATCAGATGCAAACAGAAAAAGATGATACGTACAGACGATACGTACAGACGAAGCAAGTACAGACAATTAAGGACCATAGACGAAAAGTGACTTCTCAATCTGAAAAATCTTATCTCATATTCTTCTCAAAGGAGTTTCATCACAAAGAGCAGACGATGCAACAATGATGGTAGACAACATTATCTTAGAGCTTTATCTGTTAAAGTTCTTCTACTCTGTCAAAAACCCTTCGTCTACAAGAAGTAAGGTGAAGACAGACGACATAGAAGATGAAGACAGACGGAGTAACTCGCACCCCAATTCAAATCTAACTGTTACTCGTAGAAGCTTCCAAAGACAGAATAGATATCTGTGCAAAACCCCTGCAACACAAAAAACAACCATGCTTTTTGTTGATGTCTCTAATCAAGTCAGAAAAAGTCTGTGCAAACATTAATTATTCTGATTGATCTCTGTCACACATTTGAAGACCCCAAGACAAAGGACTAACGTTCAAATCTTTAGTCTAAGGATACTTCAAGAAGCTCTCTATAAAAGGACTTCATTACTTCAAGAGAAGGTTTGGCAAACTGCATAACAAAGAAATTATATCCAAGCTTCAAGCTCTCAAGCAAAGTTCACTCGCCCTGAACTTAGAATAGATCTCATTGTAAAACTCATTTCTGCGTAGAGGATAAACTTATTCTTTCATCTTCCTAAATCCACTGTTGTGGTGCTCTTAGCCTGTGGAGGCTGTGTTCAAAAATACCTTGTTTAGCCTTGTGGAGGCTTTGTTCAAAGAATACCTTTGTTTAGCCTGCAGAGGTTGGGTTCAAAGAATACTGGTTTAGCCTGAGAAGGCTGTGTTCAAATAATATCTGTAACTAGTCAGGAGTGGCTGGGTTCAAAAAATACTCTTAGAGGAACCTCAATGTGTTGCTAGGGACTGGATGTAGTCTTGATCAGACGAACTAGTATAAAAATATTGTTGTGTTATTTATTGATTTATTTGTTAACTAACATGGGATAATAACTTGAACAGTCTGATAATAAAATCAATCTTAAGAAGAAAACAATCTTGCATCTGATTAAGATTTGAAAACAGCAGACGCAAACGCATCGTCTTAGAGAAAAAATTTTAAACAATCTACACAATTCAACCCTCTTCTTATGTGATTTTGTACTTTACCATTATTGATATATGTATAATAATATCCTAACAAAACAATTAGAGTAATCATCACGAAAAAGACTATCAAATCAACGACGACAACATCATACTAATGGACACTTATATTTAAAGATTTATTTAAATTATTTAAAAAATATATGATTATCATTATCATATTATTATATGTCAATTATTTCCATTTAAATATATACATCGTTTATTTAAAACAACATTATACATTACACCATTTAATTAAAAAAATTATTATATATTAATATTTTATTTATAACACATCATAAAAAACACAATATAATATATTTTTTAATTTATCATTTAAAAAATATATAAAGAACGATTTTTTAATAAATTTTATATTTAATTTTTATAATTATAACATTTATTAAAATAAACAGTGCGAAAAAGTAAGAGAATTCTAATTTAAATACTAGATTAAACTTATTTTACTTGCTCACAGTAACAGTCAACATGCTAAATAATATGTTTTTATATATGTAACTTTTATGACGTAAATGTATTATTAGAAATTTAGAAATATATAGATTATATATGAAAAATACAACTATAGATGATTGTGCTAATGAAGTTAACACGCCACTTAATTAGATCCTATTTGAGTAACGAGTTCAACCTCATCGAAACAATGTATATAAGGATGAGAAATATGTCAAATGTATTTACTTTTCTAGTATAGGAAATTTAGCTCAATATCATATATATATATATATATATATATATATATATATATATATATATATATATATATATATATATATATATATATATATATATATATATATTTTAAGATTTTTATTGTACTGTTAAATATCAACAAGAGTCAAGAGTTTTATTTGGTTAACATCCAATTATTTGGATTTTATACACGGATCCAAATTGCAATTTAAGATTTAACACATTTTGAGTTTGATTGCCTAATCAAATGTCAATTTTAAATTTTAAGAGTAACATTTGACTTGCTAAATAAATGTCTAAAAATACTAAAATATTGGGGTGGGATTTAGTTAGTTTGAGTAAATTAAAGTATATAAACTGTTGGAAACTCTTTTATACTCATTTAATTCTTATAAAAAAAATCTAAATACATGAATGGATCTTTAAAAGGAAGAAGAATTTAAACTTCAAACTATACTTTCAGTAAAATAAACAGTTTTAACTAATAATTTTTCAGCTTTTAAATAGGTTATCTGGTTTCAACTAATTTATAAGTTTGTTTTGTGAAACACACTACACTTTTAGATAGAGCTTTAAATTTTTTTTAAAAAATTAAATTATATTTATTAATAATTTTAAAATAGCTAAATCACCCTTGTGGTTCTCTTGTAAATTTGAAATTTCAATTTTAACCCCCGTGTTTTTTAATTTTATGAATTTACCTTAATTTTAAAAATACACAAATTTTAACAAGACAACAATAACTAAACATTAATTAATTAGCACAACTAAGTTTCTCACCATGAAATAAACAAACATGCTAATAGGACTCCTTAAGATAAGCTTTTTATTAAAATTTTATTTAAGAAGAAAATAATAATAAAAAATTCTCCGTATATAAGTTAAAGTTAGTTTATATGTTAATTAATCAGTAGAAGTTATATCATGTCACCTAAGAGCTAATTTTTAACTTACATATAAATTTATTTTAATTTACATTTTTCTTTTTTGAAGATCACCTTATGAAAAGTTTATATAAACAAACTCATGGTCTATCATTTTTTTCTCCCTCCATTTTTCATTTTTTTCCCTGAACCGTGATTTTATACGGGTTGGTCTCCCACTGATCTTCAAAAGTAGAAGGGAAAACTACCTTACAACCGAGCCCAATATGAACCAGACCATATATATATATATATATATATATATATATATATATATATATATATATTATTGTGTTACTCCTAATTAAGGAACATAAAAACTTATCAGATGCACTATTAATACATAGTTTTTTTCTTTATGGTAGCCTAACAAAAATAATTGTTGGTTTAGGAAATCAACTTTAAATGTAACAAAGAAAATGCTTCCGTTCTAGTTGACTTAATCTCGTGATTAAGACTAGCCTCTCAATCTTAAGAATAAAGTAAATATTTCCAAAACTTGAAAAAAAATTAATTGTGGAGTGTGCTCATACTCTTTAAGTTGGTGAAATTTCGAATATGACATGACAGTTAAAATGTTGAACATAGCGCAGCTGGTTCATATTCTTTCCCCACCAGAAGTACATCTGCATGGTTTCACATTAAAAAGATAGTCAACGTTTTTTTTTTCTTTTAATGTTTCACAAAATTGTGGAGATACTTCCTATATTTTACCTTTAAAATAATATTAATTAATAAAATTTAATCAATTTCTTAATGGAAAAAATTAAAGAATGTATTGGACTAGAGTTTATATCGGTGTGTTGCATGGTTTCATTTATATTATAAGTTTTTAATACTTGTGATTGTTTTTAAAATGTGCATACATAGAGAAATTTAAGAGTTTAAAATTATCTTGTGGGTTTCTGAATTCATAAATTATTTTATATATTGAATTATTATTTTGAATCAATTTTTAAAAAAAATAAAGATTTAAAAATTATTTAATTATTTTTTCTCAAAAATATATTTTAAACTAACTACATAAATAAATAAATATAATAATTTAGTTAAATGCATATTTATAAAATTAATTTTAATTATTTTTGAAAATATATTTTAATATTTAAACAAAAAATAATTATATTGGTTATTATTGTCCGTGAAATATATTTTGAGATAAATAAATTAAAAAATAAAATGAACTTGCAAAAATTTATATAATTTATTTTTTAATTTTTTCCTTAATTACTGATTAAATTAGTATTATGAATAATTTTACATTTAATCCCATAATTATAAATCTTTAATCTTGAAATTTATCTTATTTTTGTATTATTACAGTATTTATTGTTACTATTAATATTTAAGAAAAAATTTATTATAATCATAGTATTTATTTATATATTTAAATTACTTTTTATCATTTTAGTAAAAAATATTACTTTTATCATTTTTAGGTTTGAAATGCTATGATTATTGTAGTAATTAAATTCATTCAATAATAAAAAAGTATGTTTGCGTTCTCTAAGCTTATATTTATATTAATATTACTTTTTAAAATATATATTGTAAAATGTATATTAATTTTATTTTATGTTTATTTATTTCTATGATTTAAACATATACTATAATGCTAAAAATGCTATTATTATTTTCTTTAATTTTTGCATACAACTCTATGTGTTTCTAATGTTATTCTCCTACCAGTGTTGAATATGTATTGAAAACTAATATAATCTGTTTTTTAATTATTAGATGAAACATTTTGATTGAAGAAAAAAAACCTACAGAATTACAATTAAGTTTTGTTCTATATTATACCAACAAATTAGCTTAGGTTAATTAATCTGATATTGTCTAACATTTTGCTTTATAGAATCGAAATGGTTTTACATTTTTTTATCCGGCTGCTCTTTGTGGCCTCAAACGTGATTTTTGAGTCAACCAAACATGCTAAATTCCTTGTAAAAATGCAGACTAAAATTTAAAGCATTTTTTTTTATATATATAAAAGAAATCCTTTGAACATTTTCTATCTTTTAATTTTTATATAACGAGGTAGAGAAGTGGACAAAGGATGGTGTCAGGAAATAAAGTTTTATCTTTCTCTTAAGAAAGAAAGGGGTTAAAAAGGGTAAAATGGTAGGGGTATTTGAGTAAATTCAAAAGGAACTGTCATTCAAGGCTACAGGGTCAAGAAACAAAATCATGTTATTCCCTCATTTTTACCCCCTTCAAACTTTTTCCTGTCTCCATCCAAACCTACTGTCCAACTTTTCTTTCCTATTTCCTCCAAAGCCCTAATAAGTCCCTTCCTTCCCCTCTTCTCTCTTTCTCTCTCTCTCACCTAACATCACTTCACATACACAAAGAAAGAATATTAAACCATTAAGAAACGACGATGAAAATTTGAGTTTGTTCCACCCTTTTAAGGAAAAAACCCAACACCTTAGCAATCTCAGAAATCAAAGCTACTAAATAAAACACCAACCCTGCCACAGCTATCTAGTCTTGTGAGTTTTCTTTTCTAGTATTGCTCAACAAATACATACATACAACTTTGCTGCTAAGAGCAAACCCGAACGGGCCACTCACTATCCCATCAATCTCATCACATTCTCAACATCTATCAATAAATCTTCTTTTGCTTCACCATTTGCAGGTACATCTTGTGTCACCCTCTCTCTTCCAATATTATTAATTTCTCTCTCCCATCAAATATAATTACAATTTAAAAAAAAAAAAAAAAAAAAAAAACCAATTCATCAGACTTTGTTTCCTTCCTTCCTTCCTCTCTTTCTTTCTCTCTTTCTTTCTTTCTTTTTTATTTTATTTTCCCCTTTAAGGTTGTTGTTTTCATTTACAGTAACATCTGAAAGGAAAAAAACATTAAAAAAGAAATTATTCAAACAAGAAGACATTTCCTCAACTGTTATGCAAACTATAAGTATAGTAATTGTTTATCTCAATTACCCTTCATCTCTCTCTCACACACACTACTTCACTCTGGTCACTGTCTTGGGAACCCTAGAACAGCAAACCAGATAAACTGTTCCAACACAATCAATTATCCTTGGATCTGCAAAGCAAAGGGGCCATGGATTCAAATATTCAAGACTTCATAGACACATGTAACTCTGACAACACCTGCAACCTCATCACCAATAATAGCACCATCACCACCACCAACTTAACCGCTTGTGCCACCACCTCTTCTTCACCCGCTTCCACTTCAGTCACCAGCAGCAGCCGCTACGAGAACCAGAAACGCCGTGACTGGAACACCTTCGGCCAATACCTCAAGAATCACCGTCCCCCTCTCTCCCTCTCCCGCTGCAGCGGTGCACATGTCCTTGAATTTCTAAGGTACACACATGCAACTCTTCTATCTCCACCAGAGGTAAAACTACTTTTAGCATCAGAAATTCCTAATAATCTTAAATATTTCATACAATTATATATTCAAACTCTAATTCAAGATATATAAGTAGGAAGATTTTACTATCATAATAATCTAATCTGGCTTGAATAAAATTTCTTCTCTCAAATATTTAAAATAATTGTATATTTATATTCTAATTCAAAAAATATATAAATACTTTGAATAGTTAGAAGGAGAGAGCATTTTATGAACATAATAATAACTTTATCTAACTAAGATAAAATTGTTTGTATGAAAAATTGTTCTTTTATTTTTTGTTACTATTGTTATGCGTGTGAATAGGTACCTTGATCAATTTGGGAAGACGAAAGTGCACACACCGATCTGTCCCTTTTATGGGCACCCGAACCCACCGGCGCCATGTCCATGTCCGCTTCGGCAAGCTTGGGGGAGCCTTGACGCGCTTATAGGGCGTTTGCGTGCAGCTTTTGAAGAAAATGGAGGAAAACCAGAAGCAAACCCTTTTGGAGCTCGAGCTGTAAGACTGTACCTTCGTGAAGTTCGTGATCTGCAGTCGAAAGCAAGAGGAATCAGTTATGAGAAGAAGAAAAGGAAGCGTCCACCACCTCAGCAACAAACCATGCCAATACCTCATCACACTCTTCCTCCTCCAGGTGCAAGTGCAACTCATTAGCGAAGAAAATGAAAGTACTTCCATTCTCACTCCATGAAAAATTCAAACCCCCCCCCCCCCGCTCTCTTTCTCCTTTTCTCTCTTTTTATCCTTGTGTTAAACAAAACTCAAAACCTTCATCTCCAAGTGGGATCTCTTCGTTTAATCTCAATATGCTTTTAGAGTTGTGATCTAATTTAGTATCATAATATTTAGGGTTTTTTCCTTTGTTAATTTTTTTTTTTTTTTTTTGGTGAAAGCTGCTATATCTGCCTTAGACTGTTTGTCTTTGGATCCTGTTTGCTGAAACAGAAGCAAAAGTTTAAAATTAAATTCTGGGATATCATGCATCTCTCTGCTTTAAAAGCAGACAGTGCGGTACTGGTAGTAGCACTGATAGTGCGTGGGGAAGTACTTACTGAAAAGTGGAAGCTAGTGAGACTTTGGGAGTGTATGGATTTGATGGATATGCATAGAAGCCATGATCCTTGTGATGAGAAAACCAAAAGTATCATATTATTATTCATAGCTTTTTATATATAAAAATATAATATGTACTTCCTTTTGTTAAGCTTAGACTCGCAGGTTTAATCATGTAACTAAATTTTATCCTACCAGCTAGCTTTTTGGATATATTATTCTGCTTTTCTAAATTTGAATGACAGAATTTTACTATAGTTAGCTTGCAATTTGATGCTACAATAATAGATGATTGGTTTTGAACTAGGAAGGGATGCATGCCACTTAATTCCATTCATGCTGATGTTTGATAGTTAGCATTATTTTGGGAAATGGTAATCTATTTCTCTTGGAATTAAAAGGAAAAAAATTATTAAAATATGTAAAGGGTGTTGTTTATAATTCTTTTTCACTCTCTTATAATTTATATCATAAATATTTTTTTAAAAAAAATTAACCAATATTCTTAATACAAGATACTCTCTTATTTTAGCATCTTTTGTTTCGGATATATTGATGATGATCATTGTTTTCTCATAGTACTCTTTCTTAACATCTTTTTTCCCTAGCAGCTGCCACTCATGTGCTTTACTGTCTCCCCCAAATATATTTTGTGTGAAAAACAATGATAGTGCTTCTAAAGCTTAATCATTAACAACTTGTGTTGTTTCAAACTGACAAGTTTTATTCTCTCAATTGAGACTAACGGCTGACTGTTAAGTAGATCAATTTGACTGATGATACTGATTCATGATATATGCTTTAGTGCTGTCATTTCAAATGAAGTGAAACTATAAAAGCAAAGGAAAATTAATGGCAGACAATGTAATTAATTCCTCAATGACTAAACCTTCTATTGTTCTTTTAGCTTTATTCTTAAATATATATATATATATATATATATATATATATATATATATATGCTTTTATTTATGCAAAGTTGCAATTAACAAAAAATCACCTCCTGGTAGATCATCATGCATGTCATTAATTCACATATTTTCAGTTGAATCAGGTTATGTTCTTCGGATGGATGGGAGCTAGGCTCTTTAATATATTTGAAGAAAAAACACTTCAAAAAACTATTTCTTGAATGATAATATGATATGGTGGAAATTTAGTATATATTTTTTTTTATCGTAACCCAAAGTAGAATAGAAAGCTCAGCTATGCAAACATGAGTTAAGAAAGGAACAAAAACTACAAATAGGTCGGTAAAAAGAAAGGTTAAAAAGTTAGTTCGGTAAGTTCTATGCTTTGAAATGAGTCTCTTTTACCCAATTACAAAAAATAATGAAAAAAAAAAGACAAAAGGATGAGGATAGTAAAATTATTTTTTACAATAATGGAGAATTACTCTCTTTATTGATTCTTACTAATTAAAAATAAATAAATAAATTTTGGTAATACCTCTGGTTATGAAGAGACGCATAGTGTACCTCCATTTGCCAAAGCGTAATCCAATAAGACATTGGATATATGCTGGAAAGATAAGCTGAGCTTCTTATTTTCCCTTTTGAAGTGATTCTAGTGGGGTATATATGAGACTACCACTTCAAGACACAAAGGATTTATTCTTTCATCTAATGATTTAGGTATAAATTTCATAAGTACTTTAGCCAGTATATGAGGGCCATACAATTAAAACATTAGATTAATCATTGATTTTTTTAAAACAATTAGTGGTTAATGCAGTTAACATAGTTCTAAATTAATTAAGTAGACTTCCAATTTCATCATTATTTTCGTAGTCCAGAGGCTTTTGAAAGTTAAAATAATTTTATGATATAATACTAAAGTACTTGCGTAGACAAAATATAATTTTGTAAAAAAGAAAAAGAAATATATTATTTGGGTATATATTAGTAAATCATAGACTGCATTGTCTTATTCTACTTTTTTAAAAAAATAGTAAAAAATGGAAAAGACTTGGGTTGAGAACGTAAAGAGATTTAAATACATTTAATAATCACTTATGGACAAATATTTAATTCTCTGATAATATAAAAATATAGTTATCAGAAGATTAAGTAATTATTTATAACAAAAATAAGTTTTACTTAAACTATAAACATACGGCACTTCATTTATTGATTTCAAATAATAATTTATAGATAATGCGCAGAAAAATACGATTTTTCCCTGACAATGAATATTTTAAAATTATTAGTTAAAGAATTGAAAAAAAAAATATGATAGTCGTGCCTTGATGATGATAAATGTTATATTTTTTTCACAAAAGCTTTTCATTTTTAATCCTTCAGTTAACGTGTTCAGGGAGTTATTAACATCATTTATTTTTTACGAGTAAATATGTTCACAAGATTAATATAAAGATTACTCTAAATTAGGGTAATAATCACATAAGTCAAATTCTATTACTACAATTATTAATTTGATAAGGGCGTGAACTTGAAAAGCATTAAGTTAACAATAAACTACCACAGCTATAAAACCAAAAGATTAATTAATATAATTTCTAAATAAAATAAATTTTGTGAACTGCACAGTTGCTTTAGAGTCATAGGAGGCGAAAGGACCCAAGCAATTGGTATCCGTAAAACTTTTGCCATGCAAATTTTGTCCTTTTTCTTTTATTTTCATAACACAACCCGTAGTGTTGAAGATAATGCTTCAAGATACACTTAGGAAAAACTGCATATTAATGTCCTAATTAAACATAAAAATTAGACCAAATTCTGAGAAATTTGAAAGTTTAGCGGCAAATTAATGAGTAAAGATTTCCAATTGATCAAAACGAAAAGCAAATCAAGACTAATAAAGAGATGAGATCATATTGCTTTTGATTGAGTTCTGTCTAATAAGAATTTTGTCTCAAAAATATTAATATTACCATGCAAATGCTAATAAGTGTGTAGGATATTGGGTGTGATATGTATGTTTTTATCTCTATCTCAATTAAATTTTTTTAATTAAAAAAGAAATAAAAAAGTTAGAAGATTAAGAGTAAGGAAGATAGAACACGTCAGTTTGTTCAAGATGGACCACGTTTACCTGCAGGTTAGGGAAAGGAGCAAGTAAGCATGTTAAAAAATCTGAACAAGCTCATCTGTCAATTTTTAACATCAATTATAAAAAATCCAAAAAGAAGTAAAGAGGTCAGTATAGTTCCTGCTAAGCTAGAACATGTGAAACACAAATATTATCAAGTGTAGGTTGTGGTTTGTGACAGAACAGGTCAGTTTGTCCAAGAAGGACCATGCTAACCTGCAAGTTGGAGAAAGCAGAGCAGGATAAGTGTGTTGAAAAATCTAAACAAGCTGACCTACCCTTTTTAACACAAATTATAAAAACATAAATAAGTAAAAAGGTTAGTATAGTTCCTGTTAAACCAGTATACAGGGAAACACAAATACTATCAAGTGTGTAGAGTGTGGTATGTATCATTTATATCTGTCCCTCTTATTTAGGTGTTTAATAATCATTAAATTTTTTTAATTAAAAAAGAAAAAAAAGTTGGAAGATTAAGAATAAGTATGACATAACAATTCACCCAAGATGAATCAAGTTAACCTGAAAGTTAGGGAAAGTAGAGCAAGATAGATGTATTGAAAAATCTAAACAAGCTGATCTGTTAATTTTTAATATAAATTATAAAAAAATAAATAAGTAAAGAGTTCAACATAATCCCTACTAAGCCAAACACAAATATAAATTTCAAGTTTAAAAAACTTTTATGACAAAAATTGTTACATTAATCTTAAATAGAAATATAAATCTCTTATTAAATGAATTTCAAATTGCACAAATAAAATTAAATACATATTTCTCGTATAATAATTTATTTTAATTTATAATATTATAATATATTAATAAACAATAATATATAATTTAATTAATATTTATGGATGTGAAATCGATCTATTTTTTGACAGGCTAACGTAGGATAGGATTCAAAATACTAACTCACTCTACCATACACTAAATCTTTTTTTTTTTTTTTCTCTTTTTCTTTCTCCCTTGTACTATGTTTTTAAGCAGATTGAATTCTCAACACATGTTTAGATGTCTAATAATCATTAAATTTATTTAATTAAAGAAGAAAAGAAAAAGTTAGAAGATTAAGGGTAAAAATGACATATCAGGTCAGTTCGCCCAAGACGGACCAAGCTAACCTCGAATTGAAGAAAGCAGATGAACCAAGCTAACCTGCGAGTTGGGGAAAGCAGATAGACTAGGCTAACCTGTGAGGAGTTGGGGAAAAGCAGATGGAGGTTAACTTGTAAGGAGTTGGGGAAAGCAGATAAACCAAACCTGTGAGGAGTTGAGGAAAGTAGATGGACCAGGTTAACCTATGAGGAGTTGGGAAAGCAGATGGACCAAGCTAACATGTGAGGAGTTAGGGAAAGTAGATAGACCAGGTTAACCTTTGAGGAGTTAGGGAAAGCTGATGGACCAAGCTAACCTTCGAATTGGAGAAAGCATATGGACCAGATTAACCTGTGAGTTGGGGAAAGTAGATGGACCAGATTAACTTGTAAGAAGTTGTAAAAAACAGATAAACCAAACTAACCTACGAGTTGAAGAAAACATATGGACCAAGCTAACTTGCGAGTTAGAGAAAGCAGATAGACCATACTAACTTGTGAGTTGGGGAAAGCAGAGTAAATAAACTTGTTGAAAAATCTAAACAATCTAACCTGCCAAATTTTAACATAAATTAATAAAAACAAATAAATAAACAAAAAGGTCAACATAATTCTTATTAAGCTAAAACACCTAAAACACCTAAAACACCAATATAAGTTTCAAGTCTAAAAAGTCACTTTTATAAATCTTAAATAAAAACATAAATCTCTTATTAAATAAATTTTAAATTACACAAATAAAATAAATACAAGTTTCTTGCATAATAATTTATTTTAATTCATAATATTATAATATATTAATAAATAATAATATATAATTTAATTAATATTTATAAATATCAAACTTTTTTTCATATTAACATAAAATGAATTAAAAATAAATCACAGATTCAAAATACTAACCTATTGTACATCACAAGTATATTAAATTTAAAAAAAAACATTTAAATAAAATAATAATATTTTTTAATTTTAACTAGATCACGTGTACATGTGTACAATAGACATGGGGATCAAAAATAATTATAGGAATAACAACGTACTAGTTTAGCTCTAGACAAAAGGTAGTTGAGGTTTGAATTTTTTAGAAATAAATTTAAAATTATTATTAGATTTTATTGGGTTCAAAGTTAACTCCCAGGAAATTTAATAAAAGAAATTATTTATATATCTTTAAATATATCATATATTAAATTATTAATTTTATTTTAGATTAAATAATATATAAAATAATAAATAACAAAATTTAATAATAAAATATTAAGAAATTAAAACACAGACATAAAACGGCTTATATTTAAACGTCTTAATAATAATAGGATACTTTTGGTTTTCTCATCACAAGGATTATGACTTCCATGTATGGCCATCAAATCCATTCACTCTTGTAGTTTCATTTGCCCTTTTCAGTCCTTCCTACACATTACTAGTTCTGCTGTCTGCTTTTAAATCAAGTTTATGATATATGGTATTACTACTTGCATGAGTTGCACATAATAAAATTTTATTAAAATATCAAATGAGTTAACTAAGACAATAATATAATATTTTAGTCAAGGTTTTATTGGCCAAACAACACTTCGACAAGGTTAATAATTAGCTGCATCTAAATTGTAGTGAATCATTAATATCATTCCAATTGCCCGACATCAATTTTTTAAGGGACCTACCTTTTTATGCAACAAATGTACAATTAAACCCTACCAGTCTTTTCAATTGACAAAGGATTTGTCATTGTGAACATGATCTTATAAGCATTGTTATTCATTAATATTGAATGAAATCATTGCCCCAATCATAAAGGTTGGGATTCCCTTCTTACCATTGAGTTCCGATTGTCAATATAAAATAAAATAACAAAACGAAAAATTAATTATTTCTTAAATTACAAAATTTTATCAAGTTAATAATATGCTTATAAAATACTGCTAAGTAAAATAATTAAGATTGATTAACTATTCTGATAAACTTAACAGCTCTATGAAAAATGTTATATTTTGGATGGAATGAAATACATGTGCAGCTGTGTGCTTGCTTGCTAAGAATTAATTACATTAATATACATTTTTTTATATTATTAATTAATTAAATATATTTACTTTTACAATTTTTAAGGTAATTAATATAAAATTTTAAGTAAATGATATTTTTCTTTATTATCAATTATAACTATTATATGTGTATTATTAATGATACTTCCTTGTCATTCAATCATTTAGTATTATTTTAAAAATATATATCATATTTTTATTAGATTAATAAAGAAAATGACAGGTAAAATAAATATGCAGTTTATATATTTTGGCCGCCTAATTTCCTCACCGTGTTAACTTGATCTGTAAAGATGTATTTGCATGGTATAAACTCAGAAAGCCATTCAATCATTCACATTCACATCTTCAATTTATATAACTGAGATACCAAGTCTCCAATCAAATTACTGACCGATTGTTTGAGACCACCGTTTTTTCACTCTGATGAAACCAATTATATTGGTGAGAAACAAGACAGCAGTAATATTGATTTCCTGCTAGCCGCAATTCCAATACCAATCAAATGCCGAATCAATCCAAAAAAGATTAGGTCTACTTTAGTTTTGTTTTGCACACGTTTTAATTAAAGCTCAGACATAGACGAATAGGAGCTGTTTGGAGGCGAACGGTTGTGAGAATATCTCATCGAAGTTTGGTCCCTCTCTCTTTATAAGACACATTATGTTGGTCTAATTCAAAAACAATGATATAGAAGAAGGGGATTTTTAATATGCTGCACTAAATTTTAGACTGACTAAATTATATAAGTAAATCTATATAATTTTATTATTTAAAATAAAAAACAATAATTAACTAAAAAATAAATTCATGAGTTTTTTTTTTAAAAGAAAGTAAATGGATACTAATTAAGTTACATAAACATAGCAAACAAAAATTTGTTTGGATCATTTAACTTAGATTAAATATAAGAAAATTATAATTTTAATCTCTGGTAATTAAATATCATATAATTCAAGTAATTGTTGTTTTTTGTTTCTATTTTAATCTCTTAAATTAAAAATTACATATAATAGATATGTTTTAAAAATTAAAATAATAAACAGTATAATATTTTATAAAAGATAAAGAAGCTTACTTATCTTATAGTTTAGGTGCTTTATCTGTTTTTGGTTTTATTGCTTGTTGCTTTGTCTGGTTTAATAATACCGCTTATCCTAGTGAGTTTTACGGGCCCACTGGACCAGAAGCTTCTCAAGCTCAAGCATTTACTTTTCTAGTTAGAGACCAACGTCTTGGGGCTAACGTAGGATCTGCTCAAGGACCTACAGGTTTAGGTAAATATCTAATGCATTCCCCAACGGTAGAGGTGATTTTTGGCGAAGAAACTATGCGTTTTTGGGATTTGCGTGCTCCTTGTTACCAACCGTGAAATGGTTACATGTATTGTCTGCACACAGCCACTTCTGGCTATTACAAGATATTCTTTGGCCACAACCTTCTCAGATTAAACAATTAGGTATTCTTTGAAACTCAGCCTCCTCAGACTAATACAAGGTATTCTTTACCAACACAGTCTCCTCAAGTTAAAGCACCGCACAAGTGAATTTAAAAGATTTTCAAAGAAAAGAGTTCCTCTTTGCAGAGAGGGGTATACAATGAAGTTCAAATAATCAGTGAAATCACAGAATAATTAAGAGTTATAGCGTGTTCGCCAACTTGATCTTGAGCAAGTGAAGTCCTTTTATAGGCAAGTCTTCAAAGATTCATTAGAGACATGAAGAATGTCGTTGAGCTTTCCAAGTGAAGTCTTCAAAAGGTGTCAGAGTGCAATCAATCAGTGAAATGATGGCTTGCGCAACGGATTTGGTGGCACTCGAACCTTTTTCCGACTTGTACCAGAGATCATATAAAAAATGGTGTTGTCTTTCCGTGTTGAAGAGGTTATCTTGAATCCCCATACTAATCTTGGAAACACTTGAGAGTAACAACTAGATTTTGAAATTGGCGCGCGTTACTCCGTCTGAGCTTTACTTCCTTGATAGATGATGTACTTCTAAAGAAAAGTCTTGAAGCTTCATCTGATTGTCTTATCTTTCGTCTAATGACTTGGCTTCGGAACAAACAAATGACTTGATAAAGAATATTCTTTAATAAGTCATCATCCGTTTGTACTTATTTAGTCTGACTTTATCTTGCAATGTTTCAGAGATGATTTGACAACAAGAAAGAAATGGAAGATGCTGGTGTGATGTGTGAGTTGGAGATTTTCATGCTATACCCATTATGTGGACAGAAATTATTTTTTGGCCAGTTGATGCTAATTCACAAATAATGCCTATTGCATATCTTTTAAAACCTTGCATTTTCTTGCTATATATCAATTTTCTTGCTATATATCAATTTTCTTGCTATATATATTGTCATGGATATGATTCTTTTCGGGGCAAAGAATATTATTTCAAACTTCAAAATGTAATTCTTAAACATTGACAATTATAAAATCAGAAATGATGTAAAAAAGTGTCAAAAGTGATATAAAAACTTGTTAGATATGACCAAATAGAGGAAAAGTTTATTCATTCATCCTAATTAAAGTAAGTTTAGAGTGACTGTTTTTTTTTTTCTAATAACATGGAGATAATGTCACCTACAGTGATAAAGTAAAATACTTAGCATTAGCATTAGTAAAGGTAATTCAAACCATGTGCTCATTGATAATATTTTCTTTAGAAAAATTTAAATATAATTCGTTAATCATTAGTCAATTGTGTGAAGAAAAATTAAAATGTAATTTTATGACTTAAAATAAGGTTAAATGGTAATTTTATTTTAAGTATTATCGGTATATGATTTGTTAAGGTTAATTAAGTTTTTAATTGTTTAAATTTATTAAAAATAATTTGACAAAATTTAATTTTTCATTAGTTTAATTTTTTTTTTCATCTTGATTCTAATTCGTAGAATTGAAAAGAAAAATGTAAAGTTTTCATAATGGACGGTTTACCCTGAAATGTTTCTGGTATATCAAAGTTTTAGAAACTTTGTTGATAAGATCAAGGTGAAAAGTAATAAATTTTGTCGAAAAAATTTAATAAGAGATTAAATTTAGTCAAATAATTTATTAGGGATTAAAATTTGAAAGATTAAAAATTTAATCATTTTTTATATATTATTGGTGCTACGATTAATTAATAATGTAGTTTTTTAACTATCTTTTTTCATAAATAAATAAAAATATATATTCCCCCTTTTTTTAAACGATTGCATGAATTCAAATAAAAGTTTTATTTGGCAAATTTTGCTGTCCAAAGAAAAAAATTAGCTTCAGAAAAAGAGAAATAAAATAAAAAAGTATTAAAAAAGGGAAACATTTAGTATATAAAAATGGACTTAATGTGTATTTATTAACTTTTACATCAATTTTTGTGAAAGGGAAGCATTGTTTAAAAAAAAAATTGGAATTAGTGTTATTTTAGCCTCTATTTAAAGTTGACAAATTAATCTTTTATTTTTAATTTCATGATCTAATCTATTCTTATAATTGTGAGAGTAGTATTTATTAATAATTATAAAACATTAAGATTACTTCAAAAAAAATTGACTAATAAAATTAAAAGTTATACATTAATTTGTTAACTTTTAAAATTAAAAAATTAAAATGACACTACTCCTAAAAATGAAAGAATAAGATAGTATTCCACTTAAAATTGTAATGCATGTATTCTTAAATAATACAAAATGTTTAGTAAACTTTTATCTAATTTTTTTAAGAGAGAGAAAAATTAATTTAATCAACAGATGTTATTATATTAAATATTCAGAAAATGATATATAAGTCTCTTATTTTATTTTTTCTAATAATTTTTATTTAAATATGGAATAAATTATAAAACTAGTTAGTTTTCTAGAAGAGGTAGATTTCTAGAAGACTAGTTAGTAGTAGGTTGTGTGTCTGAATAATGTTGAGGTAGGTTTGTACGTGGAACAAGTCCAAGCAAAGAAAAGGAAGAAGAAGCATGCACACTTACACATGGTGATTGATGAGTAATTGTGTGGTGTGAAAGAGCAAGTACTAGAGGTAGGAGATAACAAATCGGGCAATAGAAGCCAAAGTGGGAAATAAAGCTGGCCAAAGTTTACCTTCCCCATAACTGCGTGATTTAAGCTAGTGACTGCTATTTCTGATGAACCAATCCAAAGAGTGTTCCTCCAATCCAAGGGTCTAGCCACTGAACCCTCTGAACCCTGCAACCCCTCTCACGTTATGTACAGTACTCCTATCTCACAGATCCAACTGCACAAATCACGTAACACAATTATTGCACCCCAAAATTCAACTCCTCTTTATGTATCTATCTCTCCAACTCAACAACTCTTTAGCATGTCAAAATTATACACATACTATACAATACGAGGAAGCATTAATTCTATATAATTACCAGTACAAATTGAATCTTCTATTTTATATCTTTATTGATAAAAAAAATAAATACTATACGCTCGTACTTGTATTATGTATTAATCAACAGAACTATATTATTCATGTATTTAAATTTGTTTTGAATGATTCATTCAAGATTAATTCTTAAATTTGTTTTAAATGGAAACTCTGATACAAAAGTATGATTCAGACAGCTTTAAACACAATGTCAATTATATTTAATAATTAAAAATTAATTTCACTATGATTAACTTTATCAAAATTTATAGCAAACAAATAGTGAAGGTGCAGCAACAGAGAAACTAACTCCCCCTTCAGTCAAATACTAAAACTCTGACGAATGATGTGGCCGTTCATCAATAACATAACTTGGGATAATACAACTCAATATTTTAACTTTCTTTTCAGAATTAGACACGGGGAAACACTTACCAGAAGTAGGACATTCCACCTTTGACTTCTACATCTAAGAAACCCTTAACGAAGATCAACTACAAATTTTTCCATACACTTCTTTTGTAGTTTCCCTATAAAAAATGTCACCATTAATAATACACAGAGAATTTTTTTTAATGAATACACGTTGCAAATCTAGACGCATCCACTTTTGGTACCTGATATTTATCATCAGGATTACTTTATAAAGGATATACTTAATTGGAAAAAAAAAAAAAAGTGCTCAATTTCCTGGGGCTAGCTCCAACAGGAAAACCTACTTGGAATGGAACTCTAACTAGCTAGATTACAAAGGAGAAAAATAGATGTTGTTTACAAGAATTTTTCCTCAGCATTTATTCCAATTAAAGTGCTTTCAAATAGCTTTAATTGCTCACAAATTTTCCAACATGTTTCCCCAACTTTAAAGTGAGAATCCAACACTTTCTTGCTTCCAAAATTTAAGTGCCTTAAACACAGCCTTACACATTCAGTCAGTCAATAATCTCTCAGCCAGCAATAAAATTAAAAGACAAAGAAGGCCATTAATTAGGTCTCACTTCTTTACACAAAGATTACTCTAAATCCTTTCTCATTTTTTCTTATGCAAATTAACAACCTCATTTATAATATTTTAATTTACTCTAATGTTTTATATCTTAGTATAACATTTTATAATATTATTTTTGCACATCATAGAAAATTGGCTATTGTTAAAATTAAAGGCTAGCTAGCTAGATATTGGAAGAGGAAGTTGTGAAGCATGCATGTAAGTAGAGGGGGACCAAAGCTAGCTAGCACCTTTTTTCCTTGATAGTAATAGTTTCATATTCTTTAAATAATAGAGTTTGAAAACGACCATAGAGAATAAAGAAATGCCTGCAGATTGTCATTTTTGTTTTCGTACAAAAATGGGTAACTTTTATCTAACGCGTGTGTTGTGAACGGAGAACTTTTCCAATATCTATCTCTCTTATATCTGTAAACAAGACCAGCCCCTATGGCCTTAACTATTTGTCCTCCACTCAAGTATTCATGACACCCAAAGTACACGAAAGTGTACATTGTTAAAAAGCAGCACCCCAACGATTAATAAAAAAAAAATTTGATAGTCAAGTGTAATACGTAAATAATTAAATAATTAATTATAAAATATAAAAATATTTGATAGACAATTGTAATACGTAAATAATTAAATAATTAATTATAAAATATAAAAAAAAAATATGCAGATATTTTATGAGTGGAGTAACTAGTTAACTACATATTATATAGTTGTTAGTGTAATAAAGTTGCGATAATGAATATATTTTCCACATTTGTACATACATAACATATCTCATTTTTTTAATATGTAAATAATAGATGGAAAAATCTTAGTTCCAAAAAGTGTGTTATATGTATGACTCGTGACAATCTAAAGGCTGCGAGGATTCAATCGTACTATGCCCTTTATTAGTGGGATATTGTTTTCTCTCATGCAATCCCAAACACATCACACTAGTTAGTTTTAGAGTATCGTGTTCTTAGTAGCATTTACTTTCTCTCCTATAATCCCAATTAAACACATAATATCCTAATTGCTTTCTGTCGATATTGTATGTCAAATCACAAGCTGGATTATGGTTTACATATAGAACAATTGAAATCCTTGCCATTACAAGGAATTCAAATTGATTAGACCACTAATTCTCGATGCTACGGGTCACTTTTATAAATCTACCCACTAAACTATCATTTTATTCCTTTTTATTTTAATCTTTAATTTTTTTAAAAAAATCCTTATTGTTTAATTTAATTAATAAGCATCATTTACACAATTAAAAAAATCAAATAAATCAATAAATATAAAACTTACAGACTTTTCTATTTCTAAAAACCAGAGATTAAAATAATATCATATCTAAAAGATAAGAATTAAAATAATAATTTATTCTAAGTATATATATACGCGCACGCTTTTGGTTATTGTAATTATTGTTCCTCTCCTTTTATGGAGATATTTCTAACTTTATATAACTCTTAAGTAACTTCGTCACTTAAGTGCAACTTTTTTAAAACTAACTTTGTTTTAAATCGGGTGTATTTATTATTAGGATACAAGTAAAGACGTCTTATATCATAAATTTATACATAATATCTCTCTTGAGTTCGGACTCATTAGGTAAAAACTGTAAATAAATTGCTCAAGGTTTAAGCCAAAATAAATAATATCCTACATACCCAATGACTTTAAATAACTTTTACTCGAGTTGTCTACACAAGAAACTCATCCTAAATATGAAATTAACCAGCTTATTCTACACATTAATTAATTGTTCAAACACTAAATTTAACATAGAAGTACTCGTAGGGTGGCAACATTGACACATGTCAGTCACCAAATAAAATAAATTTTTTAGGGCAATCACAATAATAAGTGTCAAATAAAATAAAAATATCTAGATTGTGGATCTAATTTTCCTATTTATGATTTTTGAAGTGTGTCCTATCATGCTTTTTGAAGTGTGATTAATCGTAATCACTAAGCTAAATGTTTTAATTTTTTTTGTTGTGTACCTTGTGACGTTGGTCCCATCTGTCTTGGCTGGTACATAGGTTTATTGCGACCTGTACATACAGTTTGGCTTTGGCTGTTGTTAAGGTATCAACTCGATATGTCTAAATGTGTGTCATGTTAATATTAAATATTAGTAAATAATATTTCTGAAAAATGGCTGTGAAGAATAAAAATTAACAAATTTTGGAGAATTAAAATTAAATCTAGCTATATTTATATAAATAAAATCTACAGGTGAGTCTATTAATTTAAAAATTTCTTGGTTAACATTAGTAGGAAAAAATGATTACACATTTACACTTACCTGAAAAGATATTTTATATGCATGCTGTCTCATCCAAACGTTTTTTTTTTCCTTCACATTTTAGCCATATTTTTAAGACTTTTTCGTATTTTGGGTTAAGAAATATTTATATCATGTTACTGTTTCTTTACGACACATGTTTTTAACTCTTATTTAAATTTTGGGTTAATAAATATTTATAACATGTTATGCCATCAGTCCTGAAACTGTTGAATTAGACAGCTATAGAAATGAATGGAATCCAAAGCTGTTCGTAGTCATTGCCCCTCACGTTGGAATTGACTAGGAGCAACTTAAAATCAGATTCTACACAAATACCCAATGGAATTTTTTTTTTCTAAAAATGAAAATTAATTGATGTACTTATATTTTTCAGTTGCCATATTTAATTTCTAAATCTATATAAAATGATTAATTTATGAAAAGTATGTATTCTCGAATAAATCTTTAGTTATTATAAATATATATTTTTTATCTCTTAAATATTTTATTTTAGCTCCCTGTTCAATCCATGTATAATTATAAATGTTAAATTACACTTTTTCATCCTCTTATAATTCCCAATTCCCAATTTGGTTCTTTATTTAATTTAACGGTTGAATATTCCATTTGTTTGTTATTAATATATTTATGTTCACTATGACACGACAAAATTAATTATTAATCTTTAGATATCATGTTAAAATTAATTTTAAAATACTACTAGTAAATAAATTAATTAACATTTGATTATTAAATTAAAATTATGTGCTTTTAAAAATGTGGAATGAAAATGGTAGAATTAAAATTAGGAAAACCAAAATTACTGATTATAAATTATACAGAACCAAAATCTACGGAATTAAAAGCAGAGGAACAAAAATTTGCATACTAAGAATTTTAGAAAGAAAAAAAATAAATTTAAAAAAATGTGAATTTTTAAGTGATAATTACGACATCAAGCATCTAAGCTTACAATTATTAAAGTGGCATCAAGTTCTTTTTCAACCTTACACTAAAAAGGCACCGAAAATAATTTACACTAATTCAACGAATTATTAATGTATCACCGGTTAATGTTCAATAATTATAAATAATAACCTTTACTAGAATTAATATGATTTAATATATTTTTCATTAATTAGTATCTCTCACACACACAATATATAACAAAGCGTGACGGTTTATATGATTAGAAATGATATTTTTAAAAATATTATAAACATGAATATTGTTTTTGGGTATATTTAAAAAATATTTAGTCATAATTTAATATTTCTAATAATGTATTTTAAAGATAAAATAATTTTCATATTCTAATGAAATATTTTTTCATAAAAAAATTATATATTAATAACATTAAATTTCAACCCATTACAATTCATTATATATTATATTGATTAATTTTGATAACAAGATCTCTTTAAATTATACAAAAATTAATTATGAATAAAAGACGATATTTCATAGCTTTAAACTTATATAACATTTCTATTTGAAATAAAAAAGATATATGATTTCTCTAAATAATAGATATTGAAGGATATTTATCTAATATGTTTTAACAAGTATTCCCATCTTTATATTTGTGTAGGGAGGTAAAAGGTTCGAAAACTCGACATTGTATTGTATTGTAAAAAAAGAAATAAAAAAAGATATTGTAATGAAAAAATTGCTTTCACTTTACGTTAGTATATGGGAATGGGATCCACCAAGAAGTGCTCTGTCAGTGGTAGCAGACAATGGTTACAGGTGTGCACGTGGGGCTTCTCCTTTTGGACTGACTTTCAGGGCTCATATATGGCTCTATTTTTTTTTTTTTTAATATTCTTTCCTTTTTTTTAAAAAAAAATAAAATTGTGATACAAATACGCAATAAAATTTGCACCATTTCTTTTTAAATGTAAATTTACACTTTGTTTTGAAATGCATTAAGCTGAAAAGAGAATTCATAAATAATTGACGGATGTAATATATAATATAATTTAAAAAAGTAGAAAATACAAAATTAAAAGGAAAATCCTTCTAAAAATAACTAATGAAAATTTTCGAACAATACTTCTTGTAATTACAGCTAGGCAAAATGCAATGCGGGAGGCATTAGAAAATAATGACTATTATATAAAATAAAAAGTAAAAAAATAAACGTATGAACACGTGAAATTATATCATTTGTAACAATTCTTTATATAAATTTTAAGAAGTGTTCGGTATCATAATTTTATTTTATTTTAAGAATTATGTTTCTTTGAAATTATATAATCTAAAAATTACGTTTTCTAATTGTTTATATACATAATTAGTCTTTTGAAATTCTTAGATTTAGTTAAAGATTTTAGAGGTCTATGTGTTGTGTTCCAACTGTTTTTAATAATTTAGATTTATAAAATACTTGTATGAGTAAAAATTAGCAATAATTACAGATCAAGAGAAAAAAAAAGCAATAATCAAGTGTATATCCTTAATTATGGGCTGGTTTTTTTTAAAATTAAAATAAATACTTATAAAAAAAATGCTTTTAAAAAATTTGATTATTTAAGAATCTGATAGCATTTGCTAATTCAAAAAATAAAAAACAGAAAAAATAATTTTTTCAAAACAAACCAATTAATAGGAAAAACAGAAAATTATTTATGTTATTTAAAGAAAGGTTTTCTTAACAAATAAATTTAAGTAAACTCATCCTTTCACTAGAATACTGTGGTGTGAGGTGTGAACAATAAAGGTTTTGCGAAATTGTGTTTGTACTCTTGACACTGGGCCTGGTAATTTAGGATGAACAAATGTTTCAAGTTAGCCCAAAGAGAAGGAACATAACTTTGCCCTACGAAATAGATTAACTCATCATACAAGCCTATGACTTTTTGGCACACGGGCCTTTCACCATAATCAGACCAATTTGTTGTAAGTTATGTGGCTACGTCAATTTGCTAGAAATTCCACGCTTAACACTTTTCTTTTTTTAGTTATGTTATCAATTTATTGAAAATTCAAGATTTGTATAAAAATTTATGGTATGGTTTAGGAAACAAAACGAATGAAAAGAAATAAGTAAAATAAGAGAGGTAATTCTTAGTTTGTTTGATAAGAAAGAAAAAAAAAAAAGATTATTAGAAAGTATAGTAATATGTAGTTTATATATCTTCAATTGGTGGGCCTTGAGATAGAACATGGGCCCTAAAGTATGGTCCATCAGGGAAAGAGATTATTTTAATTTTAATTGCGACAGGACGCTGGTTTTGTTGTTACCGCGTAAATTAAAACGGAAAATCTAACTACTACACCAATGGCATTATTAATGAGGAGAGAAAGATAAAACCTGTTTGTTTGTTTGATTGATATTCCTTTCTTATGATCTGAGGAGAAGGAAGGAATAGTACTTTCTGACAATGGGTTCTCTGCCCGCATTCCCATCTTCACCACCCAAACACAGCCTTAACGAGAGCAACAGCCACATTGACGAAACCAGCCTCGAGGCGCTGTTCAAGTCGCAACAGAGCCACCTGAACTTCTTCTTCGACCACATCGACCACTCCCAAACCCTCGCCTTCACGCGCACGCTCCTCAACGCCGCCGGCACTGTCTTCTTCACTGGCGTCGGAAAATCCGGCTTCGTCGCGCACAAGATCTCGCAGACGCTCGTCTCCCTCGGCGTCCGCTCGGCGTTCCTGTCGCCGGTGGACGCACTCCATGGCGACATCGGGATCCTCTCCCACCGCGATGTGCTCGTGCTTCTCAGCAAATCCGGCGCCACCGAGGAGCTCCTTCGCCTAGTGCCGTGCGCTAGGGCGAAAGGCGCGCGACTCATCGCGCTCACCTCCGTCGAAGGCAACGCGCTCGCGGCGGCGTGTGATATGTCCGTGCATTTGCCGCTACAGAGAGAACTCTGTCCGTTCAACCTCGCGCCTGTGACATCCACCGCCATTCAGATGGTGTTCGGTGACACCGTCGCCATCGCGCTCATGGAAGCGCGAAATCTCTCCAAGGAGGAGTACGCCGCGAACCATCCCGCTGGCAAGATCGGGAAGAGTCTCATCTTCAAGGTACTTTTCCTTTTCCTTTCGCTTATGTTTTTGCATTTGTTTTACCCTAATTTGCTGTGATCTGAATGGAATTGGAATTATAGGTGAAGGATGTGATGAAGAAACAAGACGAGATTCCGATTTGCAGAGAATCGGATTTGATTATGGATCAACTTGTGGAACTCACGAGTAAAGGATGCGGATGCTTGCTTGTTATCGACGACCGTTACCGACTGATTGGAACGTTCACCGACGGTGATCTCCGTCGTACTCTCAGAGCTAGTGGAGAGGCCATTTTCAAACTCACTGTTGGCCAAATGTGCAACAGGTATCCTAATCATCATCTTGTCATTATGTCATAAACAATTAACTTTTCCACTGGAAGTTTATTGAGAAGGAATAAATTATATTTAGAATGTAAAAGTTATAATTATGATATAAAAAATTGCATTCAAAATTTGGAACTAAATATGTTAATAGATTAGCGAGATAAAATTGTACTTATGAGTTATGATTAGAGAATGAAACCAAAGCACACCTATATAACTGTCTAAGTTTTGTACATATCTTATTTTGAATGCTTTATTGTTGAGGAGGCTACTGTGACTATATGAAGATGATACTGTTTTGAGATGTTAGGAATCCAAGAATTATTGGTCCAGAGGCTATGGCAGTGGATGCTATGAAGAAGATGGAGGCGCCTCCATCGCCGGTGCAATTTTTGCCTGTCTTAAACGATGAAAATATGGTGATTGGGATTGTGACCTTGCATGGTTTGGTTTCAGCTGGTTTGTGAATTATGAAGTCATTATCATATTATAGATATATATAATTGCTCTATTCTTTTTAGTTTTTACTCCAATTAGCATTCGAATCCTGCATAATTTCAAGTGGGATTCACCTGTACTTAAGTTGTTGATGTATCATATGATCCTAGTGTAGGATTCAGAACCCATGTGTTTGCCCTGTCCTTCTATTGGTCTAAAATGATACCAATTATTTTTGCCGACATCGAGGGTTTGGTTTCTATTATTAGCTGTTTCCGTGCAATAATTATTGATGTAACTAGATTGAACGGCTGATCCATATTTTTGTCTTGATTTTTTATGTAATATTACTATATTTATGTTTAAAACCTTTTCACTTTCATACCAACAGTACTTAAAATAAGGTAACAAGCAGGGGGCAAAGAGATTCTGATGTGGCACTGCGTTGAAAGTTTGTAAAATTATTTAATGTGAAATAATAACGTGTCAGTCGTTAATCAGCTAATGTGAAATAACAATGAAAAGGCTTAACGTTTAATGGATGCTGCTGATACACTTGTATCCAGTGTGCGAGGGTCTTCGTTCTCGAGAGTAATATTACTCGAAGAAAACTGAAGGGTTAAAACAATACTAGGAATGAATTCTTACTTATCGCAAAACATCACGGCAGCACTGTATAACTATATATGCCGTTGAATGAAAAATAAATGTCATTGAAATGAAATCTAAAATTGTAAAACAGGGAAATTCTTGAAAATTCGGAGATGAATATCTTGCTAGGTACAAGAATGCTATGATGAGCAGGTTTAAAGGACTTGAAGAACAGCCTTTTGGCTATTGCCATTTCTGAAAACTCATGCTAAGACATGCTTCGTGCTTTGCACTTATACTATAAATAGAAATAGTAAATAGATAGAATCTCGGATAAAACACGAGGAAAAACTTAAAAATAAAATAAAATAAAAAAGTTTCCTTGAACTCCAAAATGAACAAAGGCATATAATTTTGTCAAAATAGAAAAGCAGCCAAATCTAAAACAATTTGAGATTATTCAACCATTGCAAGCCTGGTGAAGATACCAACTTCTACGAGTGCTGTAAAAAACAAGCAGAAACGCCAAGATATAGGGGAGAATGAGACAACCATGACGGAAAAAAAAGTCAGGATACAAAATGAACCAATGCTTTTGTTGTTCTGTCTACTTGCCCAAAAAATGTGTTGGTTTTTATCAATTGTTGAAGAACATTAGGCTACATGCCAATCTTTCTGTAACTATATACTCTCTGATGGATGTATCATCCAAATTTCAACTGCCAATCTTTGCATGAAAAAATGGATATCCTACACAGGTAAACCTACAAAGACTCTGGTATCTTTCCGCCATGAAAATTTGGCCATTGGCTACTTACACAACACATCTTCAGAATCTGAAGATGAAGATGTGCTCTTGCTATCAGATGTAAGATCAATGACAATGTTTTTGTTTTCTTGTGGAAAAGACAAGTACTGCAAGTTTGTAACTAAAGGAACTTTAGATACTTCTGGATCTCCTACTTTCTTTGAAATGGTAAACTTAGCCCCAAGTGTCTTCTTATCAATTTTGGAGCCAACAGAATTGGTTCCATCCATATCATCTGAAAAGGTTGATTGTAGTAAACTTGTCTTCATTTTTGAACAAATGTCGTAAGTACGGTGAAGGCCACCAGAAGTCGGCCACATGCGCTGGGAAGCCACTTCATTTTGTTTCTTCTGTGATGAATTCGAAACCAATTCATTTTGTTTCCTCTTTGATGAATTCAATATTTCCTGCACTTGATGACATTTCCCCATTGATGAATCTGATGGTGTCTGGGATACAAGTGCTTTTCTCATCTGCATGTCTTGCCAAGGGAAGATTGAACCACTTACATCTGGGCTTTGTTTTGATCTCTTTGAGGCAACAGAGTTCAGTGTTAATCCGAGATCCTCTTTGGCCCATTTATAGACTGCACTTAATTTTCCACCCAAAGCTTGACAAAGAACATTCAAATCACCGATTTCATAACGGTAGAAGAGAATTTTGTTGCTCCAAGTGCAAGAACAAAGCTGTTTTGCATGATCAAGGCATGCAAACTTGTCATGTGAACATGAACAACCTACAGCAGACAAGTGTAAATCACGCAGGCAAATACTACATTCCCTTTTACAAGTGGCATCAAAATTTTCATCCATTCTTTGTGATACCAAAGAAGTGCAAAGAAACTTCCTCTTCAAACTTTCACTCTGGATGCGAGACTACACAAATGAAACAAATATAATAAGATTGATTGCAACCTTATGAAGCAAACTATGCAACCAAATTTTTATAAAAAAGGAACTGAAGGAAGGATGGAGAAAAGGCCCTCAGAATTTATCGATATGAAAATTCTGTAGCTCCTTTTTCATTTCAATTTGTCAAGATAAAAATGATAGAATACATGTTATGAGCAACAGGATTTTAAGTTGACTATTAAACAAGTTCACTAAAACTAGGATTTACAGCCGAATGACTTACGCTCAAAGCTTTTGTTAAGAACTCATTTCTTTGATAGGCATCTTTATATGTTAATTTGTCTGATGTATTCTTCATGCATAGACCAGTTTCCCATTGGGCCTTTACAGCTTCCCTTGCTGCTCCAAGCAAAAGCTTATCATATGAAAGTAATGTCTTTCTCCTCTGTTCACAATATAGGTCTACGACATTCTGTCCATGGAGCAGCCACTCAAGAGGAGCAAAACTTACTGCTTCAGAACAGTTGAAACCACAATCGAATCCTGAATAATATACCCCAGGGAAGACAAGAACAAACTCTCGAGGGTACTGGACACAACGATATACAGGTATACCCTCTGCCTTCAATATGGAGCATGATAATTGCGTCCCCTGCACCAAATATTTGTATGAAAACTAGCTCAATGTTTGACACATCAAAAAGGAATGCTTCCCTTGAACATTTAAAAATGCAAACAATAATATAGAGTACACACCTTATATTTCAGGTGACAGGAATTTATCCACACACTGAGAATTGAACTAGTTGAAGAATTACATTTTCTAATACTATTTCCTCTATCAGAAATTGATGGCAAGAATTATTAAAGATCTCACCAACAGAACCAAAAAAATGCAGCTAAAGAAAGATTATTGCAAACAGTAGGAACATGGTTTGACAGACTTGGCGCCTAGAAGAGATTGAACTTTATACTTAAGCTGGTTTTATGAATGACAATAGCTTTAGCATAAGATCGAGATGCTGAGGTTGAACATTTAGCAGAAAGTTCTTTTCACATTTTCAAGGTAAAAGCAAAATTCTTGACACAAGGACATTGCATACAACATTTGTTACTGCAAATCCAGTTTGATTACAATAATGTAAGTCCTACTTAAGCAAGTGCTAACAGAGATCCTATAAGTTAAGCCTACACTTCTCCGAGTACCTGTTGCCCAAGTGAATTTCAGTTGACAAAACAAATTAGCAAACAATTATTCTTCCTTCAAACCTATGAATCGGCTCCTTATACAAGGTATGAAGCTAAAGACTAAAAATAAAATCACTTTCTATAATCAATGAAACTTTGGAAATTCACTCGATGACATGAAAATATAAGAAATTATGGCACAATAAAACATGTGGGATGGAGAAAAATTTTCAATGAATGGTAATAGTTAGGAGATATTAACTGGAAAATGGGTGAACTTAGTATATAAATAATCTAGCAGAGTCAAAATCCATCTGACCAGTAATAAGATACTTGCCAGAAACATGTGCATGGATTCATATTGAAAGGCATAACAGAAGACAAATATGAGAAATAAAAGGGTATAAGCGTGCATCAAAGTTACTTTTCAAAGGAAACAATGGTTCATAACAAACAACCATATTCTCACCAGATTATCATGCATATCAGGCTGAACTGATTGCAAATCCAGAAGATATTTCTTCCAAATTGTTTCAAAGTTAACAGAAAATCTTCCAGGGACACCATACCACACTTTTGGCTCACCCAAATGCAAATAAGATAACGAGTATAAGTGATGCTCTTCCACTTTCTGCTTTTGTCAAGTGATTAGAAAGAAAGGTAAACAGAAGGTGAGACAAGAGAGATGATGAAACAAAGATGTGATGTGCATGCAAGTACAAGGCAATCAGGCAATGGCATTACCCAGTTGAGTGGAGAGAAGCACATTCCCACATGAAGCTTAGGGGCAAAATTATGCAAAGCTTCAGAGTTTTCAAAAGAAAGAAGGGAACCTGCAGTGAAAGTATAGTATTCAAGTTCCATCCAGATTTCAAATATTCAGGGTAAGTATATGCCTCCAAAGGATCAGAACCTGCTGGAAATCCACTGCCAAAAACTCCAGCCTCCAAAGTGTTACCACAAAGTACCTAGCCCGATGTAGCATTAGATAAATTAGAATTTGCACAAAGATGGACAAGGCACTGCATGTTTCAGTTAGTTCTTCAACATACCTTGATTTCTTCAGTTGGATTTTGAACAATCCGTCCATATTCACCCTCAATATTCTCCACAGATGGTTCCCACTGCTTACATATGGCTAATTTTACATCAGAACCTATAATTTTATTCTTGTCTTTGTAATTGAAGTACTGGTTCTTAAATTCATCTGCATATTTCTTAAATGTTTTGAGACTGAATTTAGGACCAGGTTCAGACTCACAGTCACATTCTTTAACATTCTGGTTATTTGGAATGCTTGTGTTTCTATTACCAAGCTGGGAGTCCAAAGCTACTTCTACATTTCTTTTTCTCTTCGTTTTAGTATTTTTATTACAGCTAGCCATATCATCTTGTGCATACTGAACTTGGTGTCCATCAATTCGCTGAATCTGAGCAACAAATTCAGACTCATCCCATATGTTCTTTTTCTCAAGCAAACATGGTGGTTTCCAGCAAATAGGAGGGACGATACGGCAAATTCCATAAGGTTCGGCTCTGGAGCGTATGCTTGCAATATATTTAAGTGTGTCTTTGAATTCCTTCATAATGTAAAAAATTACTCAAAAAATTTATCATACAATCTCAACAATCATAAGAATCCACACTTAGTGACATAAATCAAGACATTTACATGGAAACACAAGCAAAAGCATACTACTATCTTTAAGTGGTAGGTACCTCTTCTGTTGGGTGGAAAATAGGAGCTTCTTCCAAAACTTCTCTTCTTGCATCTTCAGGACGCCACCTTGCTGTTACCTGGTTCAAGACTTTGATAAACAATCAAATGAAAATAAACGAGACATGATCATGACTGATCCAATGTGGAAAGGTAGAGTGAAAGGTACATACCTTCAGACAATTACTACAGTTTGGACATCCATGTATGGTCCGTTTTGGACAACCAGCATTTAAGGGGAGATCCTAAACACAGAAAAGAAAAGCAAATACAATTACTTTCTTTGAAGTTAGAAGAGAAACCAGCAATGAGATTATGCTCACAAGAACACATGAAAAATTGCTATCAAGTCACCCACTTTGTAAATCATAATTGTAGTTATATATGTTTGCGTGTATATTCTATAATCCCAGTAGAGAGAGATTACCTAATTCTCACCTAATTCCAAAACAAATAGTTGAGTCCGAATAACAATGTCGAACTTCAACAAGAAGATAAAATCAGCAAGATTCCATTCTTATTATTGTAGGTTACCTACCCCCTAAGGACATATAAGGTACCTTGTGTTTGTTGTGCAATAATTACTCAGTAAAAAACAAACATCGACACTGATTTTTTTAACGAAAAAAATCATTAAAATTTATTCATATTGCCATGTTCTCATTCATGCATCTCATTTCAGACTCAATATCTGTGCATTAAGTAAGAATGCCACTAACTTATGGTGCAGAAAGAGCCATTGACCACTCTAGGAGTAGGACTAGACCTTTCTAGTGTTAATTTTATTAGTAATCTAATCATTAACAAAAAAATGCAAGATTCCCAACTTAACCATAGGACGACGCTCTGTGTGGGATTCATCAGGTTTGTAGTGGCTGCTCTGGTCAAAGATTATCCAAGGCCGATGAATAAGAACCTGCTTATAAGCAGTACTGTCACTCATCTCAGGTTTAGTCTCCATGCAGATTGGCTCGCATTCGGATGCAATTGGAAAGGTTGTAGATTTTCCACTTTCCTTAACATCTCCACCCCTTTTCAAAGTGAAAGATGTTAGGGGTGCACAACAAGGGGGAGCTGGAGGATTTTTTATCTTCTCAAATTTGGTGCAACCATTTCCATAACCTGCTTCCATTGTCACCGCAGGCAATAGGCAGGCAAATATTATCTACAAAATCATTTTTGGACCAATGAATACTTTGGATAGAAAATTAAATATTGGGATAGTATGCATCAAACATGATTGCAGACAATGTACTAACTGATAGAATTATTGATCACTCAACAGTTCGAACATCAAGTCAGTACAACAGCTCACTAAAAAATCCAACGCTTGGATAGGATAAGAGAAGTGCAGAGAAGAGGGAAGCATGGACAAAAATCAAAGGTTCAAAGATTCAACTGTAAGGATTGACCATACAGAATTTCTGCATCTTAACATAGACGACACAAAAGCAGTGTCATCAGTGTTGATCAATTCACAATACGATATGTACAACTCAATACAATTTGAGCAGCTAGTGATAAAAATTGGTGAGCGAATAGTTTTGGCACTTGAATGGGACCCGAATCACAAGAATGGTGACCTGGAGAAGCATCACATGATTCTGCAAAACCCTTGTTTTAAAAAAAAAAATGTGAAAAAAAGAGGAAACCGGGTGATTATTTTTCAATCCAGGGTGGCTCGATTGCTGGTTTTTCCATTTTCACAGTTTAACTCATTCCCATTCTGGTTCACAATTCTACGTCACTCCTTGTGAAATTGGACTGAAAATTAAGGGTAGGTTATTCTAATTATGAATTTCCCAAACTAATGTTCAATCCTACCACATAAGAGGAAAGTACAACGATTTCAATCCTTTCTATATTTCATTTTGCCAATAATCCTTTCAAGAACAGTCATAAACATACGTAAACTTTAAAAAGACCTCAAAGGTGAAAATAGCATATAAGACTCGCGCAGAAACACACTAGAATGAGAAAAACAGAGAAAACTGAAGTAGAAGCTCAGTACAATAGGAAGAATTTAGAAGGGAGAAAGATGCAATTTTGATACATACCCGGAATTTGGAAATACCAAAATTGTCCGAAAATCGAATTTCTGCGACCAAATGAACGGTGAATGTTGAATTGAAGACTGTAAAGTATCCTGCAGCCACCAAAAATCAATTTTTTTAAAAAAAAATTACATATAAGCAGATTGTGAATTGAGGAAAGCGAAGTTACTCAGAGGAATCGTGTGAATGATTAATAATTTGTGAATTGAGAATTTAGAGTCAAAATTCAAAAATGACATGATCTTGCCCTTCCCTCCCCATCTTGTTGGAACCCCAAGGCCATGAATTCTCTGACCTGTGTGCTCTACCCTTCAAATTTTGTAATTTGCTATTATACCCCGTCTCAATAATCAATTGGACAGTGATCAATATAAATATTGCATAGTGTTTTATATTTTTTTTATTAAAACTATTATTTTTTACACAAAATTGTGATATTATTGTCTATTTAAATTTTAAAATAATAATAATTTATAATAAAAAATATTTAATAAATAACTATAATGCATATAACAACTAAATAATTGAATATAAAATATGAATAATTAGATAAATGATTATAAAATATGAAATTATATATATATATATATATATATATATATATATGAGTGAATTTTAATTAATTGTATTATAATTAATTATGAAATAAAATTATTTATAATAATTTGATTATATATTACAGTGCAAGTGCGAAGTAAATGATTTACCGTAACTGTTACATTAAAATAGCAATAAAATTGTGTTAAGACAGTAACATTATTAATGAAATCATCCCCTTTCACTGACTTTCCAAATTTAAACACATGTTGTGATATCTAAGAGATGTTATAGTTTTAAATTAATTATTTTAATATTTAAATCATTAATAATAACATAAAACAAAAATTTTAAAAATTAAAATGATATATTTTAATCATAACAAATATAAATTATTTCTTTTAAGCTAAATGTTCAAATTTTAGAAACTAATATGACTTTTAGCGTTTATTTTTCTTTCATCTCCGAGAGACTAAAAAGTTTTCCAACTTTGTTTGTAAGTAATAAACACAATAAAGTACAAGAGTTCTAAACAAGATCCAAAGTCCAATAAAATATAAATTGTTCTTAACTAAGGCCCAAGCACATAGTAAAACCTACAATCAGAATGACCCAATTTAAAATAAGAAAAAAAATAAAATATAATCCATCTGTAACTTTTGTTCATCCCTTTGATCTCGATTAGCTTCCATCTTATTCAATAGTTGAGATTTCTCTTAAAAAACAGCAATAATGAACTAAAATTATAAATATTAAATATGCATTTTACTAATTAAAAAAGAAGAGATAAAATATATGAATAAATGCACCAGTTGCTTATTAGGCTAATACACATGCAACCCATGGACTTTATGAATCCGACAGTTCTTCCAAACTCTTATCAAAAGTAATTTCTAGAACTATATGAAGTTGGTTCTAGATTATCTATCACTGTATTCATCAAATTTCCCATATATATATATATATATATATATATATATATATATATATATGATATTTGAGATTAAACTGTGCTAACACTAATAGAAAAATTACAAACCATTACGTGCATACTACTACGGTTCTAAGTAACTGTAGTGGTCTGTGCACGGTGGCAATTTTGTAATATTTTTCTTACAGACTAAGATGGTTCAAATGGGAACCGTCGTAGTTTGTAAGTTGGTGACATTTTTGTAATATTTTCTTTACAGACTACGATGGTTCCCATTTGAGCCGTCTTAGTTTGGTGGATACACATCTTCTTCTTCGCGAAGTATCCCTAGGCATGCACACTTCTCCATTCCTTCTCCCTCACTTTCCTTCGCGAAGAACCCTTGCGCGCACACTCAACCTTCTCCCTCCCTCAATCACTCAGCCTTCTCGTCACCGGTGCAATCCCTAACTCCGGCGCAATCCCTACGCGAATCGCTTCTAAAAGGTACACTTCGCGAATCCTCCTCTCATTTGCATTGTTTAGGGCTCATTATGTTGGGTTAGAGAGCTTAGTGGATTTTTTAGGGCTCATTACGTTTCACATTGTGTTAGTGAAGTTGTGTGTTAACGTTAGGTTATTGATTTCGAAGCTCTTGTTGTTGGGTGCTAATGTTTTGAATATGGTTTTGGGATTGAATTAAAAGCTCTTGTTGTTTGATTAAATTGAAATTATATATTCTGATTAAATTGAAAGTTGTTGCTGTTTTACGTAATAGTTGGCCTATGAGACCTTCTTTGTACATGGAAGCCACTGTTGAAAATCCGCTACTTTTTCTGAATGAACAAAATTGATACATGTTATAGTAAAATTGTTAATTATTATTTGATTAACATGATAGTTAATTATTATTTGGTTAACGTCACAGCTGAAATATGAAATGATTTATGTCTTTAACTGTCTGGTTATAATCCAAGCTCTGGAAATTTCAACTATTTAAAAAAAAAAGATACTAAGAACTTAAGAAACCTTACCAAGATAAACTGAGATTCATAATGTATTTGTGTGGCAGCTATTGTCCCACAGATGAGCTTCATATGTAACAGTCCACCTATGCCTGATACACAAACACAAAAAGGGACATAATCACAGTTTATAGCATATTTTCCATAGTGCATTGAGGGAGTTTTCTGGAATAACTTCCCTCACAGAATCTGATTTGACTTTTGATGTAAACATTTTATCCCCTGGGTCTTACAGGTTAAAACTTAATTTGTTCTTTGAGTTTCATTGGCCAAAACTTATTGAGTCTATCCAAATTCAGTCTATTTATTGAGTGAGATAAATTTCTGAGTCTACTTAATCTATCCAATAGTCTTGAACTGAAATGAAAGTTTGTCCAAAAAATAAAGGATAACTTATCAAAGATGAAATGATTAAATGCGTGTTTGGAAACTCATCAAAAGCCATAGAATTTGATTTCTCTAAAGCCTTCTACTTCTCTTTAGCAATCTTGGCTTTGTATCTGTCACTCATGAGAATTGGTAATTTTATTCCCTTTTCTGTTTTGGTGTAACATAGCTTTTTGGCATAATGTTGTGACAACAACTCTTATTTGTATCATTCTGCTAATTTGCTTACTGCAATTTTATAATTTTATGGAAGGACAGATATTTGTTTAATAACATTTTGGACACTAAGTTCTTGTTTGATACTTATAGCCTATGCCTATAGCTGGTTTTATATATTACATTTGAACTCTATATGCCAGCCACACACAAAATCTTGAATAAGGAATCATCATCTACTTTTTAATTTCAACTATGTAATTTATTTCTAAAGTTTTCCACGTTATCATTTCTTGCACCAGGTTTTTTACTAGCCTCACTTGAATGTGTTCTCCTTGATTTGGCACATATGCTTCTCTTTGTGATACCATTACCACTCACTAGGGTGCAAGTCTGTCACATTGACCTTTCAAACACTTTTTACAGCTGGAATTGAAGTATCAAGTTGAGTGATCATTGTGTTAATCTAGACCACCTAAATCTATGACCTTTGTAAGGATTCTATGGAAAATAGTGAAAACCAACAAATGATGCCTCTTTTCTCCCACTCAGGTACTTTCCATTCTTATTGCACCTTATTCATTTATTGCAATATTTTGGCATCACAAAATATTAAATAAAGATAACATGTTTCAATGGATTATCTCATGGCTACATATGAAAATTCACATTGCTTGAGTTGGGAAAGGAGAATACAAATAGCATCAGGTTAGTATAACTTCAATTTTTATACCATATCATCACATTTTAGGATTAATTGAAGGGAATAATAATAAATATTTTGTTCATTTCTTTTCCTTTTATTTTGGATAAATCTTTCCAACTGAGTTCACCCTACTCAATTATGTTATTGATTGTTTAAACAAGTCTAGTTTTAAAGTTAAAGTTTAATTTTTGATTTTTTTTGAAGTTGGAATTATGAATCATTGTATTAATTATCAATTGTTAAATTATTGAGAAATATATGTATGGACTTTCTGTGTAGAATGAATAAACAAATACAAAAAATGTGGGAAAACTATAAAAATTAAATAGGATATTAAAAAAAAATTAAGCATATTACGACGGTTCTAAATTAACCATCGTAGTGTGTGATAATTCTATTGCAGACAATGACGGTTTCAGTGAAAATCGTCGTAGTCTGTAAATCAGACTACGACGGTTACAAACTATGACGGTTTTACTAAAACCGTCGTAGTCTGCAAAAACAGACTACGACACCAGATACAACAACGGTACATGAACCATCGTAAACTGTATTTTTTAACCGTCGTAGATTGTCTGTTTTGTACTAGTGTAATAAAATAAAATAAGGTAGAAAATAATTGAATATTTCTCTTATGATAGATATTGGAATAATTCATGATAATAACAAATGATCTCATAAAATTAATGTAAATAATTAAATAATAAATACTAAAATAATTGATATGAGAAATTTCAATGTAAAAAAAAACTTACGGGTCTAATCCAAAATAAAAGAATTCTCACTAATAAAATTAATAGATATACTATAAGTTTTAGAACAACGAGATTAACAAAAAATTATTTTTTCATCAATAAAATTAATAACAACCTACTATATCCTTATTATCATAATCAATACAATATTTAATAAAGGTATATAATATAATTTTTTCCTTTTTATTGTTTGTGACTTTTCATCTCACTAAATAAGTTATATAGATATTCTAATTTTTTTTTGACGACTTATTTTCTCACCAATACAACAAGAGAATTTTCTTGTTGCATAACACTAAAAAGTTAAATGAATTCTAAGCCCATAAAAGGAAAATGTCAACTTTTTTCTTTCTTTCTTTCCTTTAAAGATGGTATATGTCTAACTGTGATGTAATCGGGAATTATATTCTATTATTTTCATGCAAATTTTTTAGGTTATAATTAATGTATTTTTAGTAGATAATTTAATGATGAGTTAGTAGGAAAGACCATGTTGATTTTTCATTTGGGAGAAGGATATTGACGCTATATTATACTGAGAAAAGAGTTGAGAAGGCAAATGATAAGTTATAGATTTGATCGCCACACAATCAATCAAAGATTGATAAGATCGGATATAGTTCTTCTCTCAAAAACTAAAAAAACTCTCGTATAAGAGAAAAACTCACATTCTTATTCAAATTTAACCTGTCTCTCAAGATATATAAAAGTATCCATTTATAGACTAAATGAAAAGACACGTTAAATTCAGACTAAAAATGTACATGAAATAAAAATATTAAAGACACATTAAATTCAGCCTAAAAATCTGCATAAAAATAATGGAGTAATTAAGAATCTATTAAGGACACATTAAATTACCCATTAAAAACACATTAACTGTAGCCTAAAAAATGATGGAGTATGATTCTTAGTGCACATCATACCCTCTTTCTAGAGGATTCTTCGAATCTTATTTCACTTTCCTTCAGGATTAAACACAAGATGTATAAATTTTGGTTTTGTAAAGTCCATGAACATTGAATATGACTCCTTTTCGTAAAAAATACACCTAAAGGTAAAGACGATCAATAACATTTATGTAAACAAATGTTTTAGCCTCTATTTTCTGAATTTCTTTCTCCTCGTATTGTGCTTGTTCTCTTATGATAGTTGACAACAAGGTCAACAAAGAGGCACTAGCAATGATATCAATAACTTTCCTTTTCTCCATAGAAAACTTTTTCTTTAATTCTTGCACAATCAGGTTGTTATCAACAAGAATAACATTAAAACTTAAAATTTCCTTATTTTCTTTTTCACTTTGTTATTGTTCCTTCACTATGTTCTTTCTTTTTTTGTTGTTCTTCTTTCTTTATTTTCTTTCTTTCTCTTATCCTATTTTCAGCTCTCTCACGTTTTTTCTGCGAGTATAATTAGAGTTCTTTATGTGATCTTTCCGTCATTGGACTGTTCCTCTTCTCAATGAGACATATCTTTTTGTCCAATGGCTTTAATTGCTCTTTGAAAAACTTGTTAAACAAACTTTCTGATTGCATCTTTGTCTTGGTGAATATTTCATTCTCATCATGAATAACAACACATTTATGATCACTTGTTTCACTCGTATGAAAATCAAGAGAGCCGAAGCTATGATACCAAATGATGAGTTTGCGGGAGGGGACCGTCTTGATTTTTTATTTTGGGGAAGGATATTGATGTCATCACAGAAAGAGATGAGAAGGTGGGTGATAAATCATGAGTTTGATCGCCACACACTCAAATTGATTGATAAGATCATATTTAGTTCTTCAAGAACTAAACAAAGGTCTCATATCTTTATTCAAATTCAACTTGTCTCTCAAAATAATTTACATGAAAATAATGTAGTAATTAAGAACCTATTAAAGACACATGAAATTATCCATTAAAAACACATTAATTACAACCTAAAAAATCTGCACGAAAACAATGGAGTATGATTCCCCGTTCACATCAAATTGCTTAGTGACCTATCCAACAATTCTCTATATCAGGGCCAAAGTCAACTAAACCTGTCTTCTCTTTGCAAGTAGTAAAATTTCTTGTAGGTAAGGTCTTAGTTGTCATATCTAATTCTCATTAACGTAGATTTTCTTTAATAATAATTGTTTCATCTCTAATGTATTTTGTATCCAATGATATTGAACTTCAATATGTTTCGCCCTTGTATGAAAGGTTGAGTTTTGGTTAAGATGGATGCATTTTTTACTATTACAATACAAAGTATATTATTCTTATAAAAGTCCCGTGTCTTATAGGAATTTCTGCATTCACAAAAGTTCCTTGTCAACTTCTCCTATGACAATACATTATACCTCTATGGAAGAGAAAACAACATATTTTTGTAATATGGATTGTCATGACATAATTCTCTTTGCAAAAGTCATCATATAATCAAAAGTGAGCTTTGTAAATCCACATTACCAGTTAGGGATGGTGAGAAAAAAATCAATTTTACTTGAACTTGTCCATATCCAATTTAATCTAACCTTATTTAAATCTAATTTAATTATTAGATTAAGTTTTTATCTAAATCTATTTTTCATGGATCATTTGGATTTAGATATATCTTTTTCCAAAGAAAATAGTTGCAGAAGTTAAATGAGATCCATTTCACTTAAATCTCCTTTCTATTTTACTTAAATCTCCTTTCTATTTTGCGGAACTAGTTTTGGACCTCCGTATCTTTTTTTTTTTTTTTTTCGAGACCGGTTTTAGATCTTTTATCATAAGCAAACATGCATAAAACTTCCAAGTGAAATGTTATAATTATAACTCAAGAATTAATTTTATTAGCTTTTTTCTGAAGATTTCTAGTTTATTAATATTAAATTTGATAGTAGGTACACCTTACTGTTTACAATGTGTTATTTCTTGCACAATTCAATCTAAAAATTTTAGATATGTTTGAACTATTTTCGTAATAAATTATATACAAATTTAAATTATCAAATTAAAATAATATTAAAGATAATTTAAATAATACCAATAAGATATAAAAATAAAATAATAAATTATTCATATAAACATATGTAAAAATAGTTTTATATAAATTAAATAAAATGATAATAATTATTTAATAAATTATATTAATTAATAAACTAAATATATTTTCCTCTTTAAAAATATTATTTTTTAAAAATCCTTTTCATGATGTAAAAACACTATCTTTAAAAAATTATTTTTTAATTTAAATAAAAATTCATAATATAAAATTTGTTTATGTTTTAAAACTAGTTTTTACTATAAATTGTTTTTAAACTAATTTTTAAATCAATTTTAAGAAATCTAAATTGCTTTAAGAAAAAAACATTGGATATGGATTTTAAATCTAATATATATAAATGGATATAGTTTGGATATAGTTTGGATATGGATAAGATTTTAAAAATTTTGATTTATGATGACCCTTGTCACCAGTCATGTAATCATTCAACTCAAGCTCACCACTACCAAAACACATACAAATTTGTAGAAGTGCATCTAAGAAGACTAAGTATCTACTTCATAACTTGTCAATATTCTTTGCCAGGATTAGAGAGAAAATGACTAACAACACCAACAACATGAGCAATATTCAACCTCTTATAAACCATCGCACAAAAATAATGCTAATAGGCTTGGAATTTCCTATATTAAATCTTTGTATTATCTTTTTAATATAGTTTTATTGTGATAACCACAATCTACTATTCTTCCTATCATGAATAATCTTCATGTCAAGGATTTTCCTTGTAAGGACCAAATCTTTCGTAGTAAAGGACTTGTTCAATTTTGTTTTGAGATTTTGAATCTTATGACCAATAATCAACATGTAATCTATATTAAATAAGAGAGTAATTAATCTCATATTTGAAAATTTCTTCACAAATACACAATGATTAGAAGAGGTTTTGTCATACCTATGATCCATCATGAAGGAATCAAATTTCTTATATTATTGTCTTGGAACTTATTTGAGCCCATATAGTCTTTTCTTCAATTTGTAGACAAGCTTCTCTTTACCCTTGATTGCTAAGCTTTCATGTTGCTCTAAGTAAATGTCTTACTCCAAATCACTAATAAGGAAAATGGTCTATGCATCAAGTTGCTTATCCTCCATATTTATATTAGCTACTAAACTAAGCATAACTTTAATTGAAGCCATCTTGACCACAAATGAAAAAATAATCTTCAATATCAACCCCTTTCCTCTGGCTAAAGCCCTTCACAACCAACCTTGCTTTATATCTTGATTGTAAGCTACTCTCTTTTGATTTTAGTTTGAACACCCATTTATTTTTGAGTGCTCTCTTGCCCTGAGGCAACTTCACTAACTTAAAGATGTGGTTCTCATATAAATATTTTATCTCCTCTTGAATGGCTTTGTATCACTTCTCCTTTTCTTCACTTGAGATGGCATCTACACAGCTCTAGCAAATCAACAACACATACTCATGGGGAGGCTCTCTTTTAGATATTCATGATTGAGGCTCTATAGGTGGATGAGGAGGAAATGGTAAAGTGTTTCATTGATCTGAGACTTAGGCACATCAATTGTATTATCAACATCTACATTCACATCTCCTCATTATCGATGACCCTAGTAGCAGGTTCTGGCTCAACATCAATATCAACACGAATAATCTATTTTGTTTTCTCCTTCTTATCAATATCTTCAATGGTCTAGTCTTCAAGAAAGACAACATTTCAAATTCTGATAATCTTCTTGTCAATCAATCCCATAACTTGTAACTAAAATCATAAAGACCAAAGCCTTAAAAATACATTGTTTAGATTTACCATAAGATTGGACCTTTCATCTCTAGGGCTATGACAAATGTCTTGCAGCCAAACACCTTCAAATGATTGTAGGAAACATTTTTTTCTTTCCACACCATTTTATAACATCAATATTAAGAGGAACAAAATGAGAAAAGTTAATTAGATCCACTACAATTCTCAATGTTTCACCCCAAAAGGCTTTAGGTAAATTTGTATAAGAAATCATACATCTTGTTATTAATTGTGCATTTTATTCTTTCTACAATCCATTGTGCTATGAAGTCTTTGGAACTATCTTCTCAAGCTTAATGTCATGTTCTTGACAATAGTGTTCAATGGACCCCTATATCACCATCATCATCTACTTTAACACATTTAAAAATTATATTTATAATTATTTGTTTTATCAAATATATTTAATTTAATAATATTATATTTATACATAATTTATATTTTAAAAATTTTAAAAACTTATGATTATTATTATATAAAATATAATATAATTAATATTGAATTGTAATATTTTTTTAGTTTCCTATAATAACCATCTATTATAAATTTATTGAGAAATATTTAAAAGTTCTATTTATAGTTATTTATGATTATCAAATCTATTTAATTTAATAAATATTATATTTATACATAATTGACATTTTAAAAATTTAAACAACTTATATTTATTATTATATAAAATATAATATAATTAATAAATACATGAAAATAATCAAATTTTGGATTCTAGTCTTGCATATAAGATATTTATGAAGATAATAAATATACAAGAGACCATATAACTGAGTGGAATATTCATCTGCCTCACTTGCAAAAGGGTCTTAGGTTTGAGTGTTACTTTTCTCTTATTTTTTCAAAATAGTCAAAATTTAAATATAAGATAGTTATGAAGATAATAATTTCATAAAAATTATATAGCCTTATGAAATATGAACTTTTTTTAAAAAAAATAGTTAAAATTTTAAATATAATATAATTATGAAGATAATAATTTCATAAGAGATTACATACCTTTATTTGAATATCTATGATTTAGTTGCCTAAGGTCTTAGGTTCAAATCCTACTCTACTTTTTTTTTCAAAATAGTAAAAAATTTAAATATAATATAAGTATGAAGATAATAATTACATAAGAGATTAAATACATTTTACTTATTTTTTCAAAAATAATTAAATTATTAAATATAATATATTTATGAAGATAATAAAGATAAGAGGGATTATATTTACGGAGATAATGTAGCGTAGTGAAATATCTATGTGATAGTGAATACTCGTTCGAAAATGAGTAGATAAACATTGAGAAATAATAATTTTTATTTCTTTTCATAAAAATTTCTAAATTTTGAAATGAATAAAAAAAATAAGCATAATTTTTTTTTTTTATTTTGACACAGAATTAGATATGAAAATTTAAATTAATTTAAACACGTAACAAATTCTGTGTCTAATTTGACGCAAAAAATTTAACCAATAAAAATATTAATTTTTAAATGGATTAGACAAAAAAAAAATATTGTGTCTCTAATTTTTTAGAGAAATATTGGATACTAAAAAGGAACAAATTATAAATGGATTTAGTTCCGTGTCTAATTCTTTTTTTTTCCACACTAGCATAAAAATGCTTGAACACGACTGAGCGTACCCATATTTTGGATTTTGAAACAAAATGTCACACTTTTTTAAAATGGTCATCAATGAAAGTAAAAAAAAAAAAAAAAAAAAAAAAAAAAAAAAGGAAATCATTAAGGTTTTAGCATCATAGAACAAACATAAATGTGAACTAAATCCAAGATATGTGTGAGGCCTTCTACATGAAGAATAAGTGTCATGTATAATATGTTTGACGTTCTTTAAGAATTAATAACCAATTCATATTTTTGGCACGTGAGATTAATGGAATCATTTTCGTAAACAATGACAACTTCATCATTAGATATAATTGCAGCAATGTCTTTGTCTTTATCTTCTCTTTTATCATTGCCTTCACTCCTTGATTTAGCCTTCATTATTAGTTGATGAACTACACATACCATGTCCCCTCCTCCTAGTTTCTCATTTAACACGCTATCCTTGACTATATTAAAAGTCAGTTTTCCATTTGGAACAAAGTTACTCAGAGATACCATTAAAGTCTTCCAACTGTCTAGTAACAACAATGTAAGCAACTCATCATCTAACATAATCTCCATAGTATTCAACTAGTTCACCATATTTTGAAACCTGCTCAAGTGTTTAGCCATCAAGGAACCATCCTTGTATTTCAAATTCACCAACTTCCAGAGATAAAAAAATAATTCATGAACAACAAATAATCTCAAAAACTAATTGGATGTAAATAAATAAACAACACCACCAAAATATTAACATGAAAACCTTAATGTGATGAAAAATCTATGGGATCTAAGCAAGTAAAAACTTCCACTAATAAAATTAATGGGTACACCATAAGTCATGTCAAAATCACTAGGAATCAACAGAAAATTACTTTTTCACCAACAAGGAAGATAAGAACTCACTAAACCCATACTATCAGAATCAATATAGTATTTGATCGAAGAACACAATCTAATTTCTTCATTTTCACTCTTTGTGACTTTTCATCTCACTGAAAAAGCTACACATGTTATATTTTTCTGTTGATGACTTATTTTCTCACCAAAGCTATAAGGGAAATTCTCATATTGCATAACACAATGCACCTTAACCTACAATGAAAGTTAATGAAAAGATAATGGACTTTCAAGCTCATTAAATAAAACTTAACCTTTTTTTCTTTCTTTTAAAGTTAACATGGACTCTGATTGGTGACTCATCTACCAAGTAGTTTTATTGATTTATCTCAAATTTGAAATCATTTGACTATCATGTAATGCATTTAGTTTGTTTAAAGCCTCACCGTTATATTTTTGGATATGTTGATTGTGTAATGTTTATAAAAAAAAAAAAAACTTTTTGACACAAATAAAATTAATTTGAAACAAATACTATATCTCAAGTTGCAACTGTTTGTATGTACTTTCTAACTTATAAAGTTTATTACTATTAGAGATTAGTTAGCTAGATGGGTTAAATTTGACATATGTACTAATGAAGGTTAAGTAAAGGCCAGCGTATAGCTAGAATGCTAATTAGAAGAAAATAAAAGTAGACGTTGAGGAGCTTAAAGTGGATAAAGATAAACTCATTGGAAATTGTTCAATATTACATAGGAGTGATGGAGGAATTAGATGCCAATATTCCAAAGCCACTTTTCACCATCAATGATGAAATTAAGTGATAAAAGCCAATAGAGAAAGCAACAAAAATGATATGACATGGTTCTAAACGGCAAAACTGACAATTTGCCAATTTTACAATTGAATGCTATTCATGCCAATGAACCTATCTTCATGTGTATTACTACTATTAGGCATAGTGCTCATGTTCCCCTGAGTTCAGTGTTCATTAATGGTGGACCAATCTAACTAATAATTCTTCCTTGGCTTGCCACTCGCTGCTTCTCACACTAACTTGTGTTTGATTGCTACACCTATGGCTCATTTTCAATCTATTCCAAGATTTTATTTTTCTAACAGTTAATTTTCTTTAAAAATCCTCCCCAAAATATTAAAAATATTATCATAATTTTCAAATCATCTCTCAATTATGGATCTCAACCTCAATTATTTATGCCCCCTACGTTTTTAAATCAGAGAGTTTATCAAGAAAGCTCAATGCTAGTTGCAAGCATGTGGCCTTCACTCAACATTTCAACAAAATTAATTAAAGAAACAGAAAAAAAAAGAAGAGAAAAGCAAATTAATTAAAGCCAAACCATATCTGCGACATGGATTAATGAAAAGAATCTCTTTTTATCAGGGCCTATAGGCTCATCTGGGACACATTTCAACGTCAATCAATTTGTGTACCGACAAATAACTAACACACAGTGAAATACGTTAGAAATAATTCATGCACCATATGACTTGTGGCTCAATATTGATTCATATTGAAGTGACTACCAACACAAACAAAAAAAATAAAGGCAAAATTTGATAGACAAGTTAAGATCTCAAGCAGCGTCTACCTTGATCTCTGCCTTCTTTTATTTATTTATTTTACTTTAATCTCGTGCAAAAGTTATGTATGTTTGTATCGACCACGTGCACTTTTTCCTTTAGCTAGCACTTAATTTTTCATGCATGAGATGTGTGATGTGTGTTGTCCATGCACTTCATTAAGATATGTGGATCACGTATAATATAATAGATTTACCATAAAGAAGGATCTAATTAGGGGGTCTAATTCATGTCTATGAAAATATGAAAAGACGGAAGATTCCCGTTTCATTTGTCAAGCTTTTCTCACATGCATGCTTCAGGCATATTTGTCAAATATGTTTCATTTTTTTCAAACTTGTTTGACGAAAACATTTTTCCTACCTATGATCGGTCCACACGTTTGTGTTATGTGATTTTGGGCATGGCAAAAGTTACTTTGCATCTTCTCCTACCCACGTCTATGATGTTTTTGTTGCTGAGATTTGGATAAATTGTGGGTTTGAGCTGTGACATTGATGCCTAGAGCAGATATATAGGAGAATGCTGGAGCACTTTGTAATATATTAAGGTTATATATAAAGGATTTATTTCTAGAAGTTAATGGATATGCATTGTTATTACTTAAAATTAAATTTGATGTGATTTTAAGATTGGTTATTTTAAAATTTAACAAATTTATCATAAATAACAAATTGGGATCAATAGTAATAATAATGAAAACTTTACATCATATATATCTTTTTATCTTATTTCTAACTAATTCTTTTAAATACATAAACAATTGCAAATTTTTAATATATTTTATACTGTGTCCCTAATCTTAAAATGAAATAGTTTCCCTCTTATTAAAATTATTATAAAAAATTAAAAAAAAAAAAGAAAGAAAAAGAACAATGACATAGTAACATTTATTTAATAAAATATATACTAGAGATATAAAAAAATGTTATTAATAATATTTTATGATAAAGCTCAGATATAATATTTATTAAAATATTATTAAAATTTATAGGCATTTTTTTATATATTTTGACTATATTTTCTTAAATGTTAAAAAAAAAGTCATCACATATGTAGTAATCAAAACAGTTTCTAATTGCATTAAAAAGAAACAGTTTCTAATTTATATCTAGAGTATTTCGTTAGTAGCAATAATTACTACTTAATAATTGTGCTAAAATGTGTTTACTTATATTTAGACATACAAAAGGCTAATGGCCACACCTTTTTCTTTTCTTTTCTTTTTCTCCACTCATCTACCTTAATTAGTCTAACATTGTTTTTATTTCACAAATGATATATATGTCTTTACGTACGAGATTAACTATAATCATTCTTTAAAGTACTCTATAATGCTGGCGTTTCCAAATAAAAGTCGTCTCATGGAGCTTTACTCTATCATGCTAGTCCCTTGATCGATTATCCACACAATTAATTGAGGTTACACATACGATAAGTTCAGATTTGGTCATGACTCATGATTAAATGTTAAGGCGAAGGGATTTTCATTTTTTTAATGGTCAAATAATCCATAACTGTACCGTTTAACTACTATGCAGGAATATATACCAGTTGCTTAGGAGTTGAGATATACCCCTTGTAACCTTAATTTATACTTTATATTTTTGCCCAAGTAAAATAAAAACACATAAACTTTCACTCTCACCGGAAGAGCTTTCAGTCATGACAATAAAAGAAATTAAAGAAGACAAAATATAACTAATGCTAATTACATATAGACAAACTGTATACAAAGGATTAACTAATAGTTCCCAAAATAATAAAATTAATAATGGACCACAATAATTACCCTACTATTACTTGAACTAACAATAAACCACAACCTTTGCACAACTAATCCCAATCTATCATGTGTGACTTTGCACCTTACAGAGAAATACCATATATAAATACATCACAAATCAACGAATCTTGACACTTAATGAAATATGAACCACATATGTGTATATGTACACACATAATACAACACATCTTTATAGCAATACCATATTATTATTATTATTATTATTATTATTATTATTATTATTATTATTATTATCAACTTCGAATCTAATTGCGTCCAAGTTTGAAGCCACGCCATCTTCTAGGCTATTTTCTTCGAGATCCATGTCCCATAAGAAACCGTATCCATCGTCACCTTTGGAACAAATTTGTGTAACGGTGCTATGATCATTATTGTTGGTATTTAATGTTTCACGAGAAAAGTGAAGGAGACCCATGAAAGAAGAGTTTTGATGATGGATAGGGTTGAAATGATGATGGGGTGGCATGGATGAAGAAAAATTAGAGGCAAGTCGGTTATACCCACCAAGTATGGTTTGGTTTGGTGGAGATGACGAAGCCAAAGTTAGGGATGAAGGTGTTGTTGTCTCATACACAAGTTTGGATGTGTTATCTTCTTTGCTTTTGTGAAAGACTCTGCATAACACCCAGTCCTCCTGAAATCGACAACGTTTTGACCTAATTAATTAGCAAAAGTACATGTGAACCCTAAATCTACGCGTAAACAAACTTTAACCTCACGCCAAAAATACTATTTTATTACATCACTCACATCAATTCATTTTCTTTAGCTTAGAGTATCTATGAGGAGAAAAAGATAACCATATGGAAATTTATTTCAAAAACAGATAATCAATATATGAAAGAAAAGCATATGTATATAATAATCATATAAATTTTTTTACACATATCCTATTATATATGATAAATATATTAATATTCATAATAATCTTTCTAAAATATTAATTTGTATAATTTTAATTATGATCAAGTTATTTTAGTTTGAGTCATTCTATCATGATATATATTATATTATTATATTTTTTTATTACGAATCTTCACTTATTATATTGTTTATTTTACATAATTTTTTTTATTGATGTTAACGTAAGATAAAAAATATTCTCTATTATTAATGAATAGTAATTCATAGATTTGATTATACAGTGACAAAATATTTCTTACTTTGTCAAATATTGATACAATATTATACCTTTACAAGGTTTAATTTTTATTCTAGTTATTTGAAAAATAAAAATATTGTTAATTGACGGTATATTATTACTATTTAATCTAAATTATTAGATTTATCGTGTCAACTTCATTCCTAAATAAGTCCAGCTTGAGTCTTTGATTTGGAAAAATAAGTTAGAGTCAGAACTTACAAAACTTAACCTAGCTAACTTCACTTATTTTACCCCTATTTTTATCATTTAAAAAAGTAGTTGAATTTGATTCTTTTAAATTTTAAAATTTCTTAAAATAATCTTCATAACCACATACACCATGTTGTATTATGTAACATGATTGAATATATATCATGTGATCATTAAATTAATGATCACATAAATTATATAAAAAAATGGACTTTATAAGTATTAAATCTAATAAAATTATTTTATTTAAATATTTTTTCTCTTTTAAATTTAGATTAAATATGTTTTTCCTATAAATTTAAAAGCCATTTCTTAATTTCTCCAGTTTACAAACAGTTCAATTTTAACCCTTAGTTTATGATTTTTTTAGACTCTCGTACACGTCAACAGTGAGATATTTTTAAATTAAACAGACTAAAAATTCACTCTTAAATTTCAAAAACAAAAATATATTTGAGTTAAATTTAAAGAATATAAAATATTTTAGCCAATAACTTTTTAAGACTAAAATCATATATTAATCCTTTTTCATCCACTTCTCTTCACAAAGTTGATCAGATCCAGCTCCAATGCACATGAGGGGAAAAAAGACATTGGAATTTTTTCTGTCATTTCATTTTAGGGAGAATATATTCTTACTTGTTTAGTCATCAACTTTCACCAACTAAGGCCTGTCAAGATGCATCGACATGTACACATGCTTTCTAGCTATACCTAATTTCGCTACGTCTGTGTTTGGATTTGCTACTTCTTCTAAAGGGAATAATATGTGTTGGTAAGTCAAGATCCACTTTAATTAGATTTCTTAAAATATTTTAAATTATTTATATACTAAAATATTTTAAATAAGTAATATATTAAAATATTTTTTAAGAAATGAGTTATAATATTTCAACATCCATGAATATTACTTTATTCTTAATTACTTTTTTTGAAGATGTATTTTTAGTAAGTTACGACTAAAATTTCTCAAAAGAAAAAAGAATAACACACAATCATACGAGTAGATGCGTGCGTCTCATATTAAATGAAATGATTTTTTTACGTGAGAATAAACTAATAAATACTTATTATTATATTATATCAACATACAATTCATGTAATATTTTAAAAAATCATATGAACTTTTTACAAATTTATGACTTTTGTAAATAACCGTGACTTAAGAAATTTATGTAAGCATTACTTCAATATATATATATATATATAATATGTTTCAAATAAAAAAATTTAAAATAAGAATTGAATATTTTTAAAAATTGTAGTTAAAATTAAATTTATTATCTCTTTTATTATTTCTTATATAGTGATCACACCCCATTAAACATATATGACTTAAATTTTTTTATTTTAATGTTCTTATGAATATAGTCTTTCTTACAAAACATATATCTCTTACATATCTAAGAAATTATCAAGTAAAATATATCCTAGTTATAGTATAGTCCAACAATGTCTATATTGATATTTTTTTTATAAGAAAAATATTATTAATAGATTATATACAATTTGGGACCATACATGTAGTGAGAGGTATATTTTTATATAAGAGCAAGAAAAATAAATTTATATTTTATAATTATATATTAATAATTAATATTTAATATTTAATATCATCTAATTAATTAAACTCATAATTATATATATATATATATATATATATAGATACACACGTTGCCCATATAATTCATGTACGAGTAGTAGTAAATTTCAATCATTGCACATCTTATATTAGCAAATATGCTAGATAAATATACACGCTAATAAAGGATTTGAACTAACACCAATATCATTATCAGGACAAAGAATCTTTTCCTAGCTTTAGCCCCATTTGACCTTGATTAATTACATCAATCAAACCAACCACATCACAAAAATTTAACCTTTTTAATTTTTACAAATCATTAATAAAGAAATTTTTTTACTTTTAACGGTAATTACGAGTGAAATTCATTGAACTAACAATAAGCCTCACAAAATTTTATAATTTTTTTAAAAATTAAAACTATTCTATATATAAAAATTAGAAAAACTCTCATGCATGATGAAATTATCAGCAATCTCTTCTATACGAAGAATTGAAACTATCATTAATTTTTATTATTTTTTTTATTTTTCTCAACTTCATTTCATATTTGTCATTCATCCACTCTTAAAAATAAATAATAAATATATTTTTATCTTTATTTTTAAAAATTTCTTGTTTTATTTTAATTATGTTATTCAATTAATTTTTATCTAAAAAAATAATTTTTGAAGAAAAAAAAATTGTTCTATAAATTAAAATATAAAATTTTATATAATTTATTTTTAGAGAAAAATATTCACGGTGTAAAATGTTTATACAATCCATAGATCATAATTTATGATATGGTTGTTTTATTGACTTCAGAAACAAAATATTTGTAAATCATATAAAATCTTTTAATAATTAGGATGATTATATAAAATTGTTTTATGATATTAGTATATAATCTATAAACTTTTTTTTATTCTAATTTATCAGAATATGTTTTAAAGGACATAATATTTATTTATTTTGATTATATAACATAATAATTATATACAGTGAAGTACAGGGAATAAAATATTAGTTATTAACAAAAATGATTAAAAAGAATATACCACTATCATTTCATTTACAGGAAAAGCTAAACCAAACAAAGTTGCACCCAACAAGTGAAAAGCTAAAAGAAGGAAAGTAGAAACTAACCTTTGGTGGCATGTGTGGGGTCTCCAATCGAAACTCATGCATGATCCATCCAGTTTTGATGCCATTCGGAGCTCTGTTCCTGTAGAACACCAACGTTTTCCTCATCCCTACAACCTCTTGCGTGGTTGGATCCATCACCGTACGATCCTTCCCCGTTGCTTTCCAATACCCTGATGTTGTTGCTCGGTTCGTCCTAAACCCCGTTGCATATTTTCGGTCCCTAAAACTAAAGAAGTACCACTCTGTTGCATTCAGCTTAGCCACCTCTGCATACATTACATGAATTATATGTTATGTCCACACATAAAAAAAGAAAAAATATATATAATTATGATAAGAATATGATTTAACAAAAAGATACATATATAAATAAACTTTGATAGGGTTAATTTCGCAGCATGCGCATCGTACGGTACATGATTCGTCAATTTTTATTTTTTTGTTTCTATATATCAACTAGACAAGACATAACTAAGGTAAGGTTAAATAAAATAGTACGTGCAATCAGTTGTATCCGAGAAATAATAATTGTTAGGTCTTATGTAGAATCGCTATCACATGTCGCCTAGTTCATTAATGGCCTCGAATTTTCAAGTTTCCAATCCTACCCGACAAAGATGACACCAACATATAGTGGTTGCTACTTACAAGTTATAAAGTATTTGACTATTTACTATATATGTTGTTTCGTGGCTTTTTTTTTTTTTTTTTACTCTCTTATTACCGTCTTTCATAGCTTTCATCATATGGTGCATGAAAAAGAGTACTAAATAATCTACCAAAAAAGATCATGTGTGTCCTTTCATGCATAAAAAGCAGCTTCTATTCTATTTCACGAGGGAAAATATAATTAATTATTACTTTACAAAATATATGAATAATGCTTACGAGTAAACATCAACTAGCTAGGTAGAGCCATGCCTACAAAAGGTAATTAACTAGGCGTGTGTATATGTATGTATAATACACACGTATTTGTGTATTAACGTCATCAGTGTTAGTTGCTTGGTGAAAAAGTATTGCTTTGTCAACTTTGTTATATATAATTAATAAATAATAGTAACTAAGTATGTATGTATTTATCCAAAGCATGCATAAAATCAATGGGTCACTGAAACCAAAAGAAAATGATAAATAAAGGGATACGATTCTATATATGCATGGATCAATTAAAAGCTGCCAGCTAGGGCTGTATATTGTGCTAGCTAGGGGTTCGTTCCTCCATTTCATGACGAGGTGGAACCTAATAATCAATCGCAGAATTAGTAGCAAATGAATCCAGCTATGTACAAATGCATAATTCTGATAAAAATAAAAGAAAAATGACAACTCTAAAAGTATGGTCCAAAGTGAGTAATCATGAAAAAGAATTAACCCAAATATTCTTTAATAAGAAATTAAAATGAAGAGTACTACGTACAGTTGGGACCATGTGCTTTGTATGTGTGCAAATAGTTTATTTTTTATTTGTAGCTAGAAGCCGTTTACACCGAAAGAAGAAAATAGTAGAAACAAAGGAATGGATTGAACATAGATGAAAAACAAAGATCATATATATAAATATAGATATAGATATCAGAGAAAATGACTATTTGGTCAATAATAAATTTCTATATATGTATGTATTAGTAGAAGAAAAAAAAAAATTCGATGAGAGCTTCTAACTAAAACAATTACAAACTAGTTAATTTGAATTCATTTATGAGGTTTGATTCATTTTATTTTCTTATTCTTCAGGTATTTTTTGAAAAAATTCCATTCATGCTAATTTTTAAGTAACATATATATTGCTGAGAAACATCCTTTGGATCTTCATTTACATATTACCAAACCAAAAAAAGATGTTTGGTATGTATCAAGAGGGGAAAAGAATAAAAGACCCAAACCGTACAAAAGACAAAGATTATTATACGGCAAACATCAAGTGGAATATGTTAATTATATAAATAAAATAAAATTTAATAATATAAAGAGGTGAATGTTTTATTTAATTTATGGATAGAGCCATAGAGGCAGAGTATTCTTGAACAAGTTGGCATTGCGTTAATGATTAAAGAACTGAATTCACTGTCGTGTCTGTGAATGTGATAAGTGATAACCCCCTCCATCCCTTTCATTTTCTTGCATTCTCTTCTCTCTCTAATCTCTTATGGAATCAAACAAGTGGTTATTATCACTTCTCCATATTAATTTTGACACTACATGCCAGACTTGTTGTCTGAGCAAATTTATAAACTCAGCCAACACGTACATAGACAATACCTACAATCACAGCTTTTTATGTATAAGGACTTTTTTTGAATGTGCAAGAAGCCCCTATATATGAAATTATCCCAATTCCTATAACAACGACACAAACACAAAGCAAGACAATATATAAAACAAACATAGATATTTCAGAAATTTTATAAACAAAATAACTAAAATTGATTAACACAAGATCAAGCTAGCTAGGAAGATATATACATAAATATAAAATTTATAATATATATGTATGTACCAGGAAGTTGCCATGGTTCGCATATGTGAAGGTCAATTTCGACCAAGGTACCCTTGAGAACTTCCTCATTTGAGATCTTTTTGAAGAGGTAATGACAAACCAATTCCTCATCACTAGGATAAAATCGAAACCCAGGTGGAAGTGAAGCACCAATGTCTCTAAGACCCATGATTTTTTGGTCTTTGAAGGAAATGATAGAAGATCTAAGATGTGTAGAGAAAGAGAGAATGAAATCTAATGAATATTTTGTAGGAAAAGGCTAGGAATGTGGATAATGTATATAAATGAAGCTTGGAGAAGTTACTCTCTCAGGGTATTTGAAGGTATAGTGGCAGAAAGGTTGGTGCCGCCTAAAAATATATATAGTTAGAAAGATATGAGACTTTGCCGTTTGATTAATTAGAATTTCTTAATACATATTCCAGCAGGGGCATGCTTGTGTAAGTGGTTAGTTATAGTAGGAAGTTTCAAGAAAAACCAAAGTTACAAGAAACCTTGACAAATAAGGGTAGAACAATAATATAACTGACACACACCATCCAAAATGCCCTTTATTTTTTATTATTCAAGATTTTCTTTCTTCCATTATCTTCCCATAATTAGAGGGAAAACTACTACATAGCGATATAACTGATTACAACCTAAAGTGAGTAACTTTTCATTGACAAGCTTCAAGATACTCTCCTTTCGTATACAAAATAAAATCCTCTGTTCTCATTCCTTATCTTATTTTAGGTTCCTCTCATTAAAAATATACTACTAGTAGTCAGGGGCAAAACGTTACTTCTTTACTACATGCCATTTTTTAATTAAGGAGACAGAAAATAGAGGTAAAATTAGAAACACATAATTCCAATCCCTCCTCTCACAAAACAAACACGCAACTAATGATAATTCTATGTTGTACACATATTTTTCTTACACATTTATCAAGTTTTATTAGAGTAATTAAATTTACTTTAAAACTTATATAAATTTATATTACACTTTTATACATATTTATGTATATTTTTTTAGCTATGGCCAGAGTTTCCCTGATCTATATCCATCCAACACTTTTTCAATAACTTTTCTTTAACGAGATTCATTAATTTCAACATTTGTTGTCTCTAGTTAGAAGTGAAGTAGGACTACTTTTGAGGTGTTTTGTCCAAAATCTCAAGCTAGGAGACCTCGTTGGTTGTAGTCTAACACTTTGATGACTTTGGCTTTTAGACTGACAAGGTCATCTTAATTAATCAAATAATTAAGAATTAATTTTCTAATAGTGCACATTAAGCCAAGGTTATTACTAGTAGATCGTCCTAAAATCAATTTTTCCTCTCTTTTTTTTTTTTTGCTACTAGTACTTTCGTCATGCACTAATTTTTAATTTGCTCCAGTCCACAACGGACAAGTGTGGCTTCAGTTCATAACACATCACTTAATTATTTGTTCCGCACGGTAGGTTAGCAAACAAATAAAAATCTCCATATTGATGATGCCAAGCACATACCATAGTAGAAAATTATTCGAGAACTAGTTCATTAATTTATTAGAATCATCCATATGTGTTATATCCTTTGATTGCTTTCCAATAAATTAATTGAAGTCCCAAGATTCAATTGGGCACGCACGTGAGAATTTTGATAAATTTCCTATCCCAATTAATTTAACTAACGTGGACAGCTCTATAAACCAAAGAAAATAATAATTCATGTAGCTGGAAGTAGAATTTAATGCCAATCTTGAAATTTGAAGTCCCATCTGTTCCATTTTCGATCACAAAATGATAGTCTGGAATGATGCTGGGTGTGTGGGACAACCTGATTAATTGTCTTCAATTGGGGTCCCTTGGCCCTTGTCATGGAGGACCCAATAGTTAATTAATATAATTAGGCCATGCTATGTTATTGAACATTGTACACATGTCTGAATTGGAGTTTCTAATAGGTGATTTCTTTGCTTTATGTTTCTGGCTGGGTGATGAAGGATGCAACCATTGCAATAATAATGTACATGAGGACAAAATGAATATTTGTCAAAACATGTATCATCTAAATTATGTAATAATTAAGGGAGTGTATGTGACAGATCATGATGATGACTACATCGCCACATCGCGATTCCTCCCCTGATATTTTTTCTTCCACTATTTGATCACACATAACAATATTACGAGTAATATAGTATTTATATATATTTACCTATTCCATTTAATTACACTATAAACCTTTTAATTTACACACTTTAATTTTTTAAAACAGGTCAAAGTTTAATTAATTTATACCTTCTTTAATTTCGTATGTGTTAAATTATATTTCTGTCTTTTTGTTAATTATGAGTCTTATAATTAAGTATGCCGCATTTATTTATTCTTGTACAAGATAAACTTTGTGTACATGAGTGTGACACAACACAAGGGAGGAAATTAAAAAGACTTAGAATCTTACATTAATGTCTAACCGAGGAAGATATATATATATATATATATATATATATATATATATATATATATATATATATATATATATATATATATATATATATATGTACCGGGATTACTTGTAAAATTGGTCACTTTGCATATTCAGATGAAGGGCCTCTTTCGCTATTGCAAGAAAGGGGAACTCATCAATGTGGTCCCATTGTGAACTTATGTGGCATGAACTATGAGACAGTCATTGATGAAATGAGAACCTGAGCGTCATTAATCTTCAATATGACCCTGTCGGATAAACAGTGATATTCTTGTAAGTGGGACACTCACCTTGGGGCCAATCAAATAATTGTTTTGCTTAGTTTAATTAATGATATAAGCTAAAAAAAATGTTACTAGTACCAACATGACATTAGTTTGTAAACACACTAGCTAAATCGAGATCGAGATTTGTCTCAATGAATTAACCATGTAGATGACAAGGCTACATAGCTAGGTGCAATGGAAAACGAAAATGACTGAAGGGTCTTGGTAGGGAACACATAAAATATACAAAAGTATTTTTTGTTCACCATATATTTTGTTTGAAATTGAAACCCTAAATCAACGGGACTTGAGAATGATTTTGAGGACAGATGATACGAGAGGCACGAGACACGTCATGAGCAGGGCGTGACGTAGAAGATTATTGTTATAAAATAAAATCATGACTATCCTTACCGAAGGAAAAGATAATACAAATGATTGCGAAGGTTAGGGATTTAGTCTAATGATGGAACTTTTGTTGGGTGGAGGAGGATGATGTTGGAGAATGAGTGACGGCTTAATATTCCTCTCCTCTCTTTAGGACCAATAATTTCATCCGTAGCTCTTTCTATGGTGTGCCTTTTAAGTCTTTTTGGTATAGCAAGCTAACTAATATAGTTAATTTTACTTGCATAAGTTACACAAAATATGGCCTTTAGCTATCTTGCTAACTCTTTAACAAATGTAGAATCTTTATTGGGTTAGAATCTACCTTTCCCATTTATGAACTCAAATCTATTCAAAAATAAATAAAACTTGGTGAGTAGTTGGGTTCTGAAATTCATAAGAGTTGAAATAAGTCTATAAAGTTCTTTAACAAAGTTCTTGCTCTATAATAGAATTCAAATTCAATTTAAAACTCATGCATTAAATAAAAAATATTTATAGACTCAATCAACTTTTTTCTTGATTTTTTTACTTTGCATGATTTGTATATCATATACTTAATTTAATTTAAAATGGGGCCTGCTTATTATTATATATTGATCTCGAATGTTTTTGTATATTAGCTAGCCCACAAACAGCAATCGATCAATTGGAGCCAAGTAAGCATGAAGTTGTGCACATACCAACGTGGCATTCTCCCATTTTCTTCACTGGCCTCATATTTTCTTTCATCTTGGATATCTTTTTCATATATATCAATGTCACTTGTTCTAGGTCCCGCAAATATAGTATTAGTAAGTTATTTGCAGCCTATTTTTAATATTAAACAACTATTTCAAACGATTGTCCTAAGATTCGCGTGACAAGCAAATCACTTTAGTTTATTACTATATTTCATGCTAGCTTGTTAGTTTATTAATCTAGGATTAATTAATTCATTAACAATGACTCTCTATGGTGCCATAGCTGAAACAATCACCTTCTCTCCACGCATTTAAAGCAAAAGTGTACGTATGATCATGTACTTAATTTTCTTAACGTCTCATGTTCATGTAGAGAAAAAGAAAAATGTAAAGAGCATATATTCTATGTAAGTTGAATGTCACAATTATTCACAGATCATCATATTCATGTAATGAGAATTAGTAGGATATGATAGTGGGGAGAGACAAAGGGCAGGGGACAAGAGAAAAGAAGATATATTGCACTACTTTTTGTTGCAACTGCATCCGAAATATTGGAGGATGTCAAATAGTTTATCATTAATTGTTATTAAAGTGAAGTATATATAGTAAGTTTTAGAAGAAAAAATGGGAGAAGGGACGAGGGATTATGACAGTAACTAAATGATATTTTATTAAAATTTAATATGTGACTAATTAAATTAATTATTTATAAATAATTCATTTGACATATTCTTATTTATTATTAAGAAATTATAAATCTACTAAATTGACGTGCTAAAAATGATCTTATCATTGTATCTTAAAAAGTAGAAAAAAAAAATTCAAATAATTATTTCTGTCTTTTTATCTTTTGTGGTTAAAGATATTTCAATTGCATTAAATTTTACGTAACGTACTACGATTTAAAAATTCTTTCTTGTATTATTTTATATACTCCTTTTAATATTAATAATATATATATATATATATATATATATATTATCACTAATAATTTTAAATTTTAATTACATAAATTTCATTTTTTTTAGCTCTCAAAATAGTCGATCCGATAACCTGAATAATTATTTAATATAATTCTAATTATGTAGATTAGGCAGGTAAAACTTTAATTTGACCTAATACTATACGTAACTTTTTATCTGATTTATTTTACAACTAGTAAATGGATAGTAATCAATATAAATGGAGATTCTTGGTTTATTATATATGACGTTGAAAAGTGGCCATGTAATATTAAAATTGTTCATTGTTACACAAGATACATCAATTTTGAAAAGAGGGGTTTTCAGGGAGATATTTTTTTAACGTTCTTTCTATAATTGGTTAAAGTTTAAAAAATAAAATTATAAAATCAGGAGAGAGATATATTAAATAAGATATAAAATTTCCAAAATCATATTGTTTCCAAAATATTTTAACTAATTAAAGAGAATAAATACACAAGAACATATTAAAACATATTAGTGAGCATATTCTTAACATTTTTCATTGGTATAACTTTGAATTCGTAACTTGGTTTTTCACACTAAATAGCAAAACTTATTTTGTTTATAGACTAAAATAAAATGATTGGTTAGAACTTTTAAATAATTTACACTCTTATAATATAAAAATTCATAAAATAATTTTTTTAATATAAACTATTTAATGAGATAGTGTTGAAGCAGAATGCGTACATTAATAAGATAGCGTTTGGACGACAACTTTAACCATAAAAGTAGCATTTTTCGCACTCCAATTCCAAAACAAACTTTTAAAAAGAGAAATATCTTGTTCACTTTATATTTGACGCTTTTTGAAAATCTCGTTCTTTCGCCTGATTAGATTGCGAAATCACGACTCGCCATTACTTTTACCTTACTTTATCGCCATGAAAGTAACTTTGTTTTCTTTTAAAAGAAAATACTATCCATTTTAGTTTCTTCTCCCTCGCACATTAACTTACAGGATTTCTTCCTTTTTCATCTTTTGCTTTGAGTGACATATTAAGTGTACCTTTCCATCATAAATAGCAGATCAGAAGTTTTATTCATCCACAAACAATTTCATAAATGGAAAACAAATTAAATTCTCCTTATAATTAAGGAATTTCTAATATATAATTATAAAAATGATGTTCTAAATTTGATTTTCAGCACTATTATTATAGTAGAAAAAAACTTACTAATAATTATATTTAAGCTTAGAAATTTTTTTACTGTCATACAAGTTAATCAGTCAACTATTTCATAAAATGTAAATTAAAACTACAAAATAGATTGAATGTAAAGTAAAACTACATAATAATTGGTGGTGTAAACCACCAAATACCTAGTAAATTTATTCGTGGTATCTGACTTTAAATTCTAAGTACTAATTTGTTCAACTTAATGTGAAATTTCTTTATTCTTATTAATGTCCCTGTTTACTAGTATATCTCATTGTATTTTTCATTCATTGTATTGTGTGAAAATGAAAGGTGGGTCAATTATTATTTTTTTCTGGTAACGTAGTTGTATATGTGTAATTTGATAATTTGTCATGTTGTAAATTAATTTATTAAAAGGTAATATGGTCTATGAAAGGCACCAGGTTAGCCTAAGAATCAGTAGCCAGTAGGTATTTTTCTTTGTCAACAAAGCAAATGTAGCGTATATCCTTTTTGAGTCTTTTAGTAACATTTTGAGGAAATTAATTAATTTATTATCATATGAATTTCACGTTGCTCCCACAAACTACAATAACTGATGATCTGTGAATGAGATGGATTGGATGGCTCTCTGAAATGGATAAATGATTCGTGACCCACATTTTAAGACTTTATGTCATTTTCTGTTTAATAATTTGGTATAATTTAAAAAAAATTAATCAAGAAAAAATAAATAAAACGAAACCTCATCGAAAAATTCTTGTGATAGCTTGAAAACGTAGGAAATTGATTTCTACAAGCATAAGCATCGTCAGTCACGTACAATGACCCTCACATTTGAGCATCATATTTTTAAAGGAAACTATATGATCGTACAACTTAATTATATAATAATAATTTACGTTTACATTAAATCCAACCCATCTTAATTAATTAGATCAAATTTGGAACAATCATTTGCTAAGCAACTAGTTTAACAACTCGACAAAAGACGCCACCGTATTGAAAGCTTACTAGTGGCACGCCGTCGAAATTAATAAATGATAACAACAATAGATAAGCAAAATAATTTAATTAATATGATTTGACTATTAGGTTCAAGTCTATATGTGTTAATTTAAGAAGACCAAATAATTTTATTACGAGAGAAAATTCTTTTAGGTTTAATTTCCCATTTTATTTTTATATCTATACACTTAAGAAATTATTAATTTTAGTTTAACGGAGGAATTTTTTAGTTTGCTTTAATCTATGTCATCTATGATGACAATAAACTCAAAATAAAACTCAATACTTATTGACACAAACTCGTGAAAGGAAGAATTAGATAAAAAAAAAATATCAATTTCAAAAGTAACATTTTGAAACTCAATATAATGTCTATTCCCAAAAAAATCTTTCTAAAACTATTTTAATTTTTTGACAATTCAAAAAGTTCATTTTAGAAACAAATATTATATAAAAATTGCTTCAACAGCTATTAATAAAAACAAAACAGTCGATATACACTCAACTTACCTAATTGATAATATATATCGTCCTTTCTTTTTTATATAATTTTCATTACTAAAACATTCCGCAAGAATAAATTTTATTTTTACATTTTTTTCATTATTTTCTAAATCTAATTTCACACCCAACTTCATTATTTCTTTAAATCCTCACATCAATCTTTATACCTTCATCTTCATTCTTTAACCCTTATTGTTGTATTTTCAACCTGCGTGATGAATTCAATGTGTGCATTTTTATTGATTGATAGCTTTCATTTTCATCGATTGAATTTTTCATCATTTTGTTTGGTTATGTCTAGATGCTTTTCATCGATTGAATTCGTCTATGTGATTTTTTAATAAATTACATTATATTCCTCTTCAAAAATTAGTTTATAGAACTATGTTAATAGAGCTGAGTTTCCAAAAGTACATTTCGAAATAGGAAATTGATTTTCTGTAAAGTACTTTCTAATGAAAAAAATTGGGTTTTTAAAAGAAAAACTTTATGCTATAAATACAATTCTAGAAATACTCTCTACAGTGATTTGGAGTGGTTGTTAAATCTCTAATTAAGGTGATGAATATCCACAAAACCAATGTAAGGAGAGGGAACAGATGGAATATTTTTTTTGAAAGAAAGGGTAGAGTGTGTTGTGGGAAGGGGATGTACACAATAGAAAAAAAAAATATTTGAAAGGGAATAAATTATTTAAGTACTTTAACTTTAAAAAGGAATGAAAAGAAAAGAGGAGTAAATTTAACTTAAAAACACAGTGTAAATAACTTAACCGAATTTATATTAGGGGTTGCAATGAATTCAACCAGCCTAAAAACAATTTCAAATTTGATTTGATAATAATTTCTTTAAATTTGGTTTATGAATTAAATCATTATAAATTTCAGCTTAAAAATTAAGTTCATTAAAAAAATGAGTTAAACATAAATTATATATAATTCAATTCGTCATGTTCATGAGCTCACTTCATATGTATAATTTATATAGATAAATTTATACAATTATTTTTTATATTTAATGTATTCTTATTTTTACAATTAGATAAAATCTTCTGAAGTTAATTATTATGTTAAATTAAGATATATGTACATAGTCACATACTATAATTTATTAATTTTTTTAAAAAAAATCTAAATATTTGAAAATTAAAACCGAACTATTCAAAATCTTAAATCTAAATCGAATTCAAAATAAGATGTAGAACTCGAACTCAAACTCAAACTCAAAATGTTAAATTAGTTCATTAAGTGGAACCGAAGTGGATCAAGTTTGACTCAAGTGATTTCTAGTATAACCAATATTATTCATATTTTTACTCATTATTATAAAAATTGTTTGGACAAATTAATCTTTAATTTGTACTAGTTAAAGTGTACTGGCTTTGTATGAATAAAAAGGAGAAAATAGAGTAAAAAAATATATGACAGTCCTTCCCATGGGATTTTATATTAAAATAATCGGTGCCCTTTACCAGCTATTAATTGTTTTGAAAACTTGCAAATTTTAAACCATTATATTCACTAAATGAATAAAAAGTCTTTAATTTCTGTTCCATGCTATTTAATTTTGACCGTAAAAAAACTGAAGTTTATATATCCTTTGTTGGTTTAATTAATTTCAATATATTTAAGATCATATCAAACCATTTACGAAAGTAACTACTTTAAGAAAATTTATTTAATATCTCAGAAATAATATGGACAAATTAAATGCGATAATTTCATTTGTTTCAATTATTAAGGTCATGTGATGAATGATTTTTCTTAACTTATCTATGGAAGGGTTTTGTTTGTAAGTCTTAATAAATTCAAATAAATTTTATCTAGACTTAAACTGTTGTGATTTTGTTTTGTGTGTAGCTTAAAAAATTCACACACATTTCAACTAGATTTAATAAAACAGTTTTGGTGTTTATTTTAATCATGCTTTTTTTGTCATTATTTAATCTAATCTGCCATCAAATTAATTTTTGAATTTTCATAATAACCAATTAATGATACTTGAAGTACGTTGTTATACGTATTTGGACTAAGAATTAGTTGTATTTGAATTGAAGAAGGTCATCCCCTAAATTTACCAAACTAATTGGTCCATGAGAGATATCTTCCTTGCGAGTTGATGATGGCGAACTTAACTACCGACATGAGTTTGAAACCAAACACAAGTATCAATTTCTGATGTTTACTAATATAAATAAAGTTTGAGAATTGTAGATTATTAATTGAAAGAGCCTCATAATTCATCATTGATTTGACTATTAACTTTGGAGCTATATTATTATTTAAATTAATGGGATATATCCTGTTAAAATTTGCCACTCAAATCTCAATTCATGTCTCAATAATGGAGATATATAGTTAGATTAGATACATCCAAGAGGGTAGCTATCAGTTACTGATACTAATTAGAGCCCGTGATCCATAAGTTAGGAATTTCAGGTACACTGAGACAGACATGCCATGCAATAGTTCTTGCAATTAAGGTTACATACTTTTATTTATTTATTTATTTATTTATTTATTTATTTATATACATAAACGCTTACATTTAGTGGACAACTATATAATCACATTTTATATGGGAACACAAGAGTGTATATTTCATTTAAAAAATATATTAAAAATATAGCATATTTATAAGTTTGGTGTTATATATTTTTATAAAACATATTGTATATTTTTATAAAACACGTTAATATATATTTTTGAAATATATTATGTTTTTTTATTTTAATTTTTTAAATGAAATATATGTTTTAAAATACAGTCAATTTTCTACCTAGCATTTCTCGAAAAGACACCGGTCTGGAAAGAATTAATTTATGATGAGTTTAATAATAGAGTATGATCAATTAGTGTGGTGTTAATTAATTGGACACTGACTCTTATCCAATAATTATTGGCTATCAATGTGTTCTGACAAACCACCATGCAACGGGTTAATTGGAGATTAATATAAGTCTCCGGAATTATTTGATTGATATTCCAAAGTAAAACAAAATCGTGTTTGGAAGTACACACGTATACATAATACAACGGATATATTGATGATATGTTAACTTCTAGTGGTGGGTACGAGCATGCATGTCATGTGTAAATTGACGACACATTTTTATGGGTTTAAATTTTTATGAAATACATTATTTGTTAGAATCACCACGCATATTGTTAGAATTAGGTTCAATTTTCTGAAATACGTTATGGGTTTAAATTAACGATCAAATTAGGAAAAATTTAAATATGCGTAAATCACCATGCATATTTGTTAGAATTAGATGATTTATCCATCTATGATTTTGTTTTCTTTTGGTAACATGTCCATCTTTGACTGAGAAAGAAAGGAAGTTAGTTAAAATATTTATATAATTTGGCTTGATGAACACTTCTTGATCATGCACCAAAAAAATATGAATGTAATGATGAATTTAGAATGATAATAGTCTAAACTTGTTTCTATCTGGATATGGTCAGAATAGGGTTTTGATTCCTCTGAAATAAGAGATATACTACATTATATATAATAAATAAAATATATAATTATAGTCGTAAACCAAAAACATGTTATAAAATAAAAATATATTTACAATTTAAAGTTATTATAATTAGTAATCATCATTATGATCATGAAGACTCGGAAAGTTAATTTTGAAGTATGATTCGTTGGAGTTGGATTTCTTTTCTCTCCCTGTATGGAAAGAATTTTATAGGAAGAGATTAAATTTGAGTAAATAGTTATTTTGAGTTTTAATTAAGTACGTGTTTTAATTTTGGTCTTTAAAAAAATAATCAATTTATTATTTATATTTAATCTTGAATATTATGTAAATGTTTACATTTAACATTCAATTTGAATGACACCATACATTAATTGTCCTATCTTCTATTGAATTACGTATTGATTAGTAATTTAATATATTTTATTTGATAATATATCTCTTGAATAAAATTATATTTAATTAATAGAAAAATATATGAAATAATGTGATCAAGGTATCTTAATTCATATATATATAGAATTCGTTCGATAGAATTCGTTCATCCGAGCCTGAAAAGAATATGCGGTGTAAGTAGTAAAGGAAATTATAACAAAAATTTATTGATTTTTTAATATTTTTTAAATTATTTCTGTGTTATTTTAATTTTTTACTAAAATATCTTTAATTATTTTATAATAAATATTATAAATTAACAAGATAAACTCATTATTATAAATTTATTTTCTCTTATAAAAAATATGAGCTATATATTAAGAGGAATATATATATATATATATATATATATATATATATATATATATATATTGACTGTGAAACATGTTTTATACTATCATTTAAACACATCTCTTTATTATAATAAATTTATTGACGTTGATGACAAACATCCTATAAATACATTATGATATGTAATTCACTCCATAAATATTTTACGTTTATTAATATAGAGTGATTAAACTCATATATTAATTAGGTAGGTTAAAAAAAATTAAATGAAAAAAATGAAATGATAAATCTTAATGGTTTTAAGAATAATATCAAAATATAATAAAACTATAAATAAAATCAATACTTTTAACTGAATTAATTATAAATACAGTTCATAGTAACAAAAGTAAAATTTAATGTATAATATTAACATAAAATTGTATAAGTAGTTATAATAAAACATAAAATTATAAATAATAATAATAATAAATAAAATTAAAAAAGATAACTCTTTCTTAATTAAAGTGTTATTATGTCTATGCTTGTTCATTTATTTAAAATTTTTAATAATTCAAAACTAAATGTTACTTTTAATTTTTTAAGTTCAGAATTTTTTATTTTTTCTAAGTTTAAAAAGTCTCATTTATTCCTTTGTGTTTTTCAAATATCACATTTTAGTCCTTTCGATCATTTTTTATTAAAAAAATATCATTTTAATTATTTATATTTTTAAAATGTATCATTTTTCATTGTTATATATACATAATAACACTTAAAAATTATCACAATTTTAAATTAATGATTTTAAAATTCAAATCATAATAATACTCGTGTAAAATTGATTTTTAAAATGTTAAAGTATGACATTTCAAATTGATGACCAAATCAAAACTTTTTAAACTTTCATATGACAAAAGAAAATCTCTAAACTTAAAAGATTAAAAATAACATATAACATAATTTAAAAATGAGCTGCTCTAAAAAATTATTTAAGAATATTAACAATAATATATATAAATAAATAAAAGATGTTAAGTATTTATTTTAAAAATATATTAAATATGTTTTGTATTAAGGTGCAGGTCTTGTTCTTGCAAGCTATAATGTTCTGTAATTATAGTCTGCCAATACACATGAGAGAGAATCAAAACGTGGGTCGAAGCCCTTCCAACTAACTTTTTATATAATTTAAATTTAAATAATTTGATTGTTTATTTATTATTTTTATTAATAAAATTATATATATAATTTTAATATAATTTAAAATTTTTAAATATTCATCTAATAATCAATATTTAATATATATTTCAATATCATATTAGACAATAAAATAATTTCATGAATTCGTTAAATAATTTTTGAATTATATAAATACTCATATATTTATTTTTATTAATAAAGATATTAATTTAAAATTTATATTTTTTAAATTTAAATTTTACGAAATGTAGATAATTTATTATTTTAAAAAATTAGATAAAAAAAACAAAATGACCATGACTCATGCTATTTACGGGTCACATTTTCTTTCAACACCCTAAAACCGTTACTCAATTCCAGATTCTTATATTATTATTATTGTTCCTATATATTTATTGTGAATATAAAATATGATTACAACAAAATAAATAAACGATACAAAGTTTCTAAGGAAAAAAAATATCTCTCAGCTAGTACAATGAAGATGAGAGTGATTTGAGGTTAGCGGATTTAAAATGACATTTTAACACAAATTATATACTTGATTACTATAAAAACAATAAGAACATCATATAGATTGTATATCTTATTTGAATTATTAAAATTAAATTTGATGAATAGACAGATTCTAAAATCATTATGCTATCGTTAATTAACTTTAAATACATATTTGAATACCAATTAAGACGTACAGGTATCTTTTTTTTTTATTATTTAATTAGTCATTCATGGGGCTAAATGTTATTATAAAAAAATATCTGAAAAAATATATATAATTGAATTTACCAGTATATTTGTTCTTCATGAGAAATATTAGGTTAATAGTTTAAATATTTTTAACACTCTTTTTATTATTAATTAAAATTTATTAAAAATTATAAATTATAGTAGCTATCACATGGAAAAGAATGATTAGATGAAAGATAGGATCAATCAACCTTATACTTTTGAATAAATTTGTTGAATAGAAAATAAAATTTTAGAAAAATGTTATTTGAGAGAATAACGTAAATACGTCTCTTTCTTTTTGAAACTCAAGAACTCTTTCATCATCCTCTGTTTTTTTGCTTTTCTTTCTTTAAGATTTTCTAACGGTGATGTCATGCAAAGCTAATTACTATTTCCATTTAAAGATACAAGGAATGGATTTATTTATTTTAAAAAATTATCGTATGTTATTTTCAATAACATTTATGCAATAAAAAATATTATTAAAGATAAAAGAAATTATTACTAATAATATTTTACAACATAGTTTAAATATAATATTTACTAAAATTGATAAAAATACTTTTATATATTTTCATAGCACTTTTAAAATTATACCGCGATAACGTAGTGATTTTAAGTTCTCATGCTTAATCTTTGCTTTATGCATTTTTTTTCTCTTCCATATCTTTGATTATGTTCTTGCAAATATGAATATGTTTGACCTATAATTTCAAACTTATAATTGAAGTAATAAATCCTAAATTCTAAACCCTAAACCATAATCAAGACTAAGCTAATTAATCAATCAGTAATGTAGATTCATTGAACTGATTTAAATCAACAATAATTTGAAAAATAAGATTCAAGCTTCTGTTGATTGAATTCTAGACGATTTCTGAATCTTGAAATTAACAAAGTTTATAAATAAAACATCATTTCTTTGAAAATAATAATAAATTTTATCTCATGAACTGATGCCTTGTATTAATATTGATGTTTATTTGAATTGATATTTTCTACTGTATTCCCATGCATGTTCATTTCATGAGTTTTGAGTTGATGAAACTCGCTCCTATTTCTATTATTTTGCAGAGAAAATCGGAACCACCTCCTATTTATTTTATGAAAATTTTCTTACCTATTTTACTAAATTATTTTACATGTTTTTTTCTTCTCGTCTACATTCTTGTGTGATCATTTACATAAAAGTTATATTTTGATAATATGATTTTATACGCACAATTCGTTTGATTAGGATTATATATGGATTTAGATAATATTTATTTATAAAAAATAATATATGATTTATATCATAATTAATTTTATTAATAAACTAATATAGTTCCTCCTGTCCGTTTCTGTATAACAATTAAATTAGAGATTTTGTTTGCCCCTTTTAAAATGATATCTAAATTTTGTCTTTCACATGCATAATCAATGGAAATTAAAGCAATGGATATATTGTTGATGAAAGGATTTAAAATTAGTAATGAGATATTAAATAAAGATATTTTTATTTAAATATAATAAAAAATTTCTTCTATTGAATATTATTTAATCCACGTATATTTTTAACATCAGCATTTATGAGAAAATGAAGAAATAATCATTTCACTTATTTGCATAATCTCGAGTCCTTTGTAGCATCATTTCTATTCACAATGCATATTCGTAATATCTATACCACCAAAGCATTGTCAATAGATTAATTAACTAAATATCCTAAAGAAAAATTTATCATTACATATAGGTAAGTCGAGAGTTCAAATTGAGACCTATTCTATTTTTTAAAATAGACCCCTAAAATTGTTTTAGGAAAGATTTATTATCTATTTTAAAAAGACTTATTATATTATTATAACGGTGATCCTACAGTAGTAAAAAAATACATAGAGAATAAATAAAAATTTAAAAATATTAAAACATGATCTTTAAAAATAAAAGTCATTATTATTTCTTTTAGTTACTAAAATAAAATTTTATCGAATTAATTATAATTATTTTAATGGAAGTAAAATAATTAAATTTATTTTTTAGGTATAATAACAAATATTTTAATTTAGGATTCGAAATTTGAAAACTCTAGGATGTGTCATATTCTAGATAAACAGACACATAAAGAGAGAGACAAAGTATCTTTCGATGAATTTAAATTAGAGTGGTGAATACTGTTTTCAGTAACTAATGATGACCCAGTTATTTCACTTACGAGAGACATATGAATTATTTTATTTTGGTGCGACATCATACCTACCAACCTTGTGGGCCTCATTTTGCAGCCATTCAAATTATTGTTGATATTTATCCACATACATATTCTGTTACTAGTGAAAAACTATTTTAATTCTTAGCAGGATTCGAATTGAGTCATTCAACTTTTAAAGTAAAAAATAGTAAAATATTTTTAATGTATAATATATTATTGTTTTATTTTATTTAAAAAATTTTATGATTATTTTAATTCTTAAATTATATTAGTTATTATTATTATTATAGTTTTTAATTTTAAAAATTAAATGAAAATAATTGATTAAATTTAGGGTTTCAATTATTAAACTATTATTTATTATTTTTTTAGTTCTTCATTCAAGAAATTGAAATAAAAATAATTGATTAAATATATAGTGACAATAATATCTTTAAAAAAATTAAATATTAAATATGTTTTACTTTTAAAAAATATTTTTTTATTTTAAAAATTAAATTATCCCACCCACCCAATGTCAGAAAAAAAATGATGGTCTACTTATTCAGTAACGGACTGAACTAAAATTTGTAATATTTTGACTTGATTTAAGTGTATTACCCTTTTTTCTACACAATAATATAACAAATGATTTACAAAAAAAGAAAATTTGGATTGAAATTTAGTTTTCCTGCAAAGAGGAAACAATTACCAATCTTAACTTAGGAAAACTGCGTATTAAAAGACTAGACAATTACTTTTCTTTTCAAATGGTTAGAAAGAAAAATAACGAGAGACAGATTTGTTATAAAAATCTGTGTAAAAGTTGTAGCCAAAATGTAGAAAATGAAAATAATGTACAAGTTGCAGTTGCACCTGGTTAGTTACATCTTTCAACAAAAAAAAATTATTGACCTATGAATATCAATGTACGGCATATTTTTTTATTGGTGAAAATATTAGTTGTTAGTGAGGTTCTCTCATTTCTTAAATCTCTTTCACCATTTTATATAATTCCATATTAATATATTAATAGTAGGATTTGAATATGTAATTTTCCCCTCCATTTTATAACTCCTAATATAAGGCATGATTATTATTGATTTAAGAGATGCATTTTTAGAGCTTAATTTCAATGTAAATGCATTAAGCTTGGTTCAGATTTAATTATTTCAGTGTTCTGGTTTAATTAAGATGTGTGCCAGCTCCAACGGATTGGAAAATCAAGGGTTGAAATAAAATAAATGTTAATTAATATATATTGACGGGTAGTACTGAAAACAGTTTATTAATCATCATATTGTTATTCGTACTGTTCACAAATAATTAACTTAACTCATGGTTGTATTACTTATTTTAATGTTAAGCTAATTCTATATCATAATATTTAAGAAAACTTTAAAAATTATAGTATTTTGTTAATGGTGATTCTAAGTTACATTTACCTTTTTATTTTGGGATTAAATATTACTTTTAGTATTTTAGATAAGGACACATTTTCAATTTTAATTTTTAAATTTAAAAGTCATTTTTTTATGTTTTTAAAATTCTTTTGTTTATGTTTTTCAAAAGAATTAATTTTACATCAGTTCTATTATTAATTTAAATTTTAAAATATTTAATTTAAAATAATAGTTTTTAATAACTATTATATATGTTTGAAAGATAATAAAAGAGTTTCAAAGATGTTTATGGATAAGTTTGGGTAGATTTTAATAATAAAAGTTCATCTGATGCAAATATTTAAAAGATTGTGATTTTGTTTGGTTTGGATATATTTTAAAATAAAATATAATATAATTCCATCAATCACAGTTTGAATTATGCAGATTTTAATTTGTCCATTAAAATTCAAAATATAAGCAAAAAAAAATTGAAAATAATAGCATAATTTTCAGTTTTTTTTATATATAAAGTATACATAATTTCTAGCATAATTTTATGCATATGCTTGATTTTCCCTTAATGATTGAAAAAATAACATGCCTTTGGAATATCAAATTCAATAATATATTATTCATTTACTAAATAGGAAATGTCAAGTAATAATAGTTTGATCACAAATAACTTTTTTTGGTGAGGGCAAAATGGTTTGAGAATAATAAAATTTTCACCCATTGATCACAAATAAATTTTAAATTTATCCAAAATTAAAATTAATTATTTTAACATTTAAATTATAATAATATCAATAAAAAATTTAACTTTTTAACAAAAAAAATCTTAAAAAATCAAAGTTATACGTTTTTGTAAAGAATGAAATAGAACTTTTTAAATTTAAAAGATCAAAATAAAAATGTTAAGCAAATGAAGATGACCTTTAACCTTTATTTAATAAAAATGAAAGAAACTCTTGAAATTTGAACCGAAACGAAGGAAAAGAAAAGAGAAATTTAAAATTTTCTGTTTAAAAGTAAATTGTTTTTAATTTTTTTTCTTTCTATCTCATATAGAAAAATACATTCTTATTTAAATTTTCTTCTCTTTTATTTTCTCTCCTTCTAATCAAATCATTAGAGAATACTGAGATGGAACAAATTAAAAATACAGTACTAGTATTAAATATTTGAAAGAAAAAAATTTTCAAATGTCCTTTACTATCTGACATTAAGTTGTGATCGAGACAATTTCTCTAAATTTTTTTATTGTTCTATAGAATTATGAATGGTGCAGTTGATATTAATTAGAATTATTATATTCATTAATTTTTACGCTCCATTAAATTTTATAAAGTTTAGCTTAAACCAGGTTGTAAATGATATGTAAGGCTTGATCCTGCGACATAATTAACAACTATATATATATATATATATATATATATATATATATATATATATATATATAATGTTTCAAGCTATAGTAGTATATTTTTCATTAACGTTGCAGAATATAATCCAAGAACTCAGCATCTTGTGAGAACTAAATTAATCGTGTTAGTTTAATAACACAATTCATTGTTGAAAAATTAAATACTTTAGTTTGTTTTACTATAAATTAAGAATTTAATAATTATACACTAACCATGCAAAAATATTTTACACTATCAACTAATCACAAATCAAGTTTTGTGAAATATTTAGGATAATTATTATAAAAAAAAAATCAATAAACTTTTCATACTTGCATATGACAAGTTGTGATAAAATAATACATTATAAAAAGAATTACGTTGTGAATGGATAAATCTTATATACGTAAACAAATCTATTATTATGATAAATTATGAAAGAACTAACTGTGCATTGTAACAATAGTTTAAAATAAAATGTACAAGTAAAAACAAATTAAAGAAAAAAATAGATCTTTTATTAATAATAATATATACAGAGAGGGATATATAGAGAGAGAGAGAAGGAAAAGGGAATATAGTGAAGAATGATTAATGGAAGCTTCTTCTTGAAGATGAAGGTATGTATTTGCATGGCACCAATTGTTTTGTTTTCACTCTCATTATGAGAAGTTTGAAGTGTGAAGATGAGCATTTCAGACGCACTCTCCTTATTTGGGTTTCTTCTTCAACACAAACGGTCTCTCCTTTTTAGTTCTACCTTCTTTTATACGTAAACCCCAATCATTCATCATATGATTTCGTTAAAAAAATTTATTAACATAATTTATTCATTATTAGAATTTAATTACTATTAGTTAAAATAAAATAATGCTGAAATTATTTATTCTCAAGATTAATAATTATAAAAAATTAATGAAATTTTTATATTTGTGATTCTTATTATCCTTAGGTAATAGATATATTTTTCAATGCTTAAAGACGATGAAAGTAACATTTCATTCCCTTTCTTTTCTGTTTCTCAATATTTGTATGTGATATTAGGTACAGAATCTTGATTCTTAGTAAAGTTAACTTATTTTAAATTAATATTTTCATCAAATAATTACTATTTTTTAGAAATGGTTATCACTAACTCAATTATCATTTAATTTTTTATTATCAATTATTTATTTATTAGTCTTTATTTATTTATTAATATACAGTACATTAATGATTACGCATTAATCCTTATCACATATTTTGATACCTTTGGAATATTTTATTAAGTTGTGTAATCAGAAGTTGTAATGAAGGATCCAAAATTAAACAACTCTTCCACAGCCAAAGTTCGCTAGAATTGTCTAGCATCCTCTTCTTCTGTTCATCATCAATTGTAACTCAAATATACGAGTCATCTAATGGGATGCAGCATGTAATAAAACATAAGTTGTTCTAACATATATTTATTTATAATGCCAAAAACTTAAAATAACTTTTAAAATAAAAATCAAATTCATATAGCTTCACAAATTATAATTATGGGCTAAGAAAAATGTTTTAATTTAGGATTAACCTAGACAAGGAATGATGACTCACGTGAATGGATCAAGATCTTCATGGTAGTTTCATGGTGTTATCCAAATTGTTTAACTGGATACTTCAAATTGTATCCATTATTTTGATTAGAGGGGTTAATACATACAACAATCTTCTGATATTTAAGTCAGTATAGGAAGTATCTTAGTATAAGAGAATAAATGAAAATAAAGATATTTCCTGAGGGAGATTTCCCTATTTATATGATGTAGGTTAGTTGCATGTGTGACTGAGAAAATAGATGTAATCATTCTAACAAGTATGACCAACCTATATAAGTAATGATTACCTAAAAGGGAGTGATGCTGCAAGTGTAGAAACGTGTATCCATCGTCTATTGAATACAAAGACTGAGTCTAGGTCTTTGTAAGCCAACTTTTAACTCATCATTTGTGATGAGTGACGTTAATTATCACATCAACTCCACAAATCACAATGATATTAATTATAAAGTGATGGTATATTAAATATGAAATAATTTATGTGTCTACGTCATCTCACATTTTTTCATAAAAAAAAATAATATTAAACATAAAATAAATATTATTTATTAAACAAATCATTATTTAAAACCTGGTTTGATGACCTTCGTACATTTACGTGGTTTTACTTAAACTTGGGTAAAATAAAAAATAAAAGAATTTGACTTTAACAATGTTCTAATATTTGTTTGTTATTTTAGTAAATTGCACTCACATTCCGGTATTTTTATCAGTTTTTCATAAACACCTCTATTTTTCTTATCCCTACACAAAATTCTTCAAATTATTTAAAAAATATTATATTAACATATTTTTGCATTAGTTTAATATGATAAAAATACATATGTGTGAGAATAATTTACTTATTATTTTGGAAAAGCTGAGGAGAAGGATTGTACATTGGTTCCTGCGTGATTGTTGACATGAATGTTCTTCGTATGCATTCTTAAATATTCGAATAAAAAAATCTCCATATTCATAAATAACTGTTCGTCTCGTTTAATCGGTTTCAATTTTGTATTTTCTGTTACTTTATTTTCAATTATGACAACGAAAGTTATTACTTAAATTTCTTTTTCTCCCTAAAATAAGAACTGCCATCTTCAATCCAGCATTAAAAATTAATCGAATTTAAAGCATATTTCATGTTATTTAAAATTCTTTCTACTCTTGAAAAAAAAAAATTCACTTTTGTTAAGTTACCCTTTAAACTGACTTATTCAAATTTAAAAACTACTTATAAGCTAAAGTAAAAATAAAAACTTCAAAGAAATATATGAAAATTATTTATTTAATTCAACTTTTTTATCTTTAAAGTTTCTTCTAAATAATAATTAGATAAAATAATTAAGTGCATAAATTGTAGATATTGATGTTTTATTATTATTATTATCTTATTCTGCAAATATAAATAATTTTGTACAATATTTGATTAAATTTTTATTTATAAATAAATTATAAGCTATAAAAAACCAGGTCAAATTTTACCTCACTCAATTTTGATAATTTTTGTGACTTTCCATCTACCCTCCTGTGTACACTGCAAAGATGCCAAAGCACAACACTTCATATTTCATTCCTTAAAGTGCTGTGTAGAATTAGGAACTATTTTAGGGTTTAATTGATTGTATTTATTTAAAATTTTTAAATCTTTGATCAGACACATTTCAGTTTGAATGATAAAATTCTCCTTCAAATTATTAATGGAGTTAAGTATTTAAAACTTGAACTTGAAATTATTTAATAAATTATAACAATTTTGTGTTAATTGATATACACGCGGTATATGTTTAATTAATTTGAAATTATTTATATAATAATTATTATAAAACTAATAATTTTATTATACATAATAATTTATGATCAGATAATTTTTTTTAATTAAATTCTAATACAATAATTTTTCATTTTTTTATAATCACAAGATAAATATAAAATAAATAAATAAGTGTAAATAAAACTAGTTACATAAAAATTAATACTATAAAAAATATAGAAATAGAAAAATTTTCACAATAAATGGACGAGGTACTTTCATTGGTAGAGAAGTGAAAATTCATATGATAAAAACTGTTATATTCATTACAATAACAAGAACTTAAAAGAAGAAGAAAACCTTTACACATAAATATCCTGATACATATATGGCTAATTTTTCATTTCTTAAACATGTAAGTAAGTGGAAGAAATTGATTAGGTGAGTAATGGGCCCAGGATCTAGGAGACACTAAACATGGCCCAATTCCTTTAGTGGCAACCGTGGTGGCCCATAAAAACTTTGGACAAAAATAATAAATTGGCGTGGCGTTATTTCAATCTAATTATTAATTTCGAGTTAAAGTTTTGGATACAAAATTATAGTAAATTTTATTTTACACAAAAAATTAATATTAATAATAATCTTATTTTATTTAAAATTATCTCTTGTGTTTGTGACATGGTGTATAAAAAAATTTCCTAGAACCACAAATGAAATGCTCAAATATTCCCAAACCGGAACAATTGAATACAGTTCAACTTCACCAAACATTAATTACACAATTAATTCCAGAGAAATGAAATTAGACATAGATTTTTAGGGCTAATTAACAAAAATCAACATGGTATCATTCAAATGACAATCGATACATTACATATTTAGGGCATGGAAAGTCAGTTTTTGAATGGTGTTTGGTGAACCAATAACCCTTTAATGGAAATTCAAAAGTTGAAAAAATCATCCAATAAAATATTAAAAACACTGGAAACACACATTTATTTAGAGTATGGTGGCAGCAATTGCAAATGATATTTCTCAAGTATACCTATACCTCACTGTTAAAAGAAGACGTTTATAACAAAAGTTCATAATTTTTTTACTAGTTTGTAAATTTTAAATAAATAATTTACTTACTAAAGGGAAAAGAAAATTTAAACCCTTAAACTTTATCCCTTTTAATAGTTACCTTCAATAAATTTATCTTAGTTATTCCTTACATTTTACATCATTTTGAATAGATATAATAAACTTTAGTTTTATTCCAATTGATCCTTAAATTTTATCATTTTTGCAAATAGACATCTTTTAATTTAATTGTTTTTAAATTAGTCTTATAATTTATGTCTTTTTACATATAATTTTTCTGTTAAGTTAGAATTAAATTATTTTATCTGAATCATCGATATCAATTCATTCATTTATCTCCTTTTATTACAATTATTTTTTTACATATTAAATTACAGTGAAAATATGGGTTTACAAATAATAAAAATAATTAAAAACCTTGATTTGATTTTTTTTAATTATAATTTTATTATATTTTATTGTTTGAAAAATTATTTACAAAAATAAAATTAATAAAGGATTGGGATTAATTACTATTTTACAACCAACATAAATATTAATTGAAATGAAATTGTAGTCTTTATGTTACAAAATAATAAAACATAAGAACTGATTGGAAAGAAAATAAAATTCATACTGTTTATTTTATAAATGAAATAAAATTTAAGAATCAATTATATGAAATTTATCAATGACACGCACTATTGACTAAAAAATTGTCACCTAGTGACTTGAAAGTCATACACTAATCCCTATGGTCTCTCATTCTCTGAATTAAATGAAAATTCTCTATTTCTATTTCTATGCTACTTCCTACCTAACATATTCAATGTTCATGCTGCAAAGCATCAATATTTGATACTACATTATGCATAACTAAAGTTAATTCAAATAGAACTGAAATCTAATTTTTAATTCAAATCTTACAAGTTACAAATAAAATAAAAGTAATTGGAACAAGAAACCTACCAATTATCAAGAAAATTGATGAATAATTTTATACCTATGATGACATGATACAAATTTACGTATGCAGATTGCAGAAGGCTATTATTACGTACCATTATATGTGAAACTATGCACGTGAAAATTGATCAAACTACTGTTCCTAGACAAGGGTCTTGTCCTGTGCTTTTAAGTCACTTTCCATTGGCTCCTAAAATTTCTACCCTACAGTTTTGGGGTACCCTACAGTGACGTCAATAGCTAGCAAGTGGCACCTGTCGGTGATTCTCTTTCTATCTGTATTCTTTATGTTTTTCCCACTTGGTCCAAACTCTCCCAATTGCTCTTAGGCTCTTAGCATATTCACTTGCACTCTTTCTATAACACTTCCATGCGCTCTTTTTAGTTCCACTCAGTGAGCCACTTGCACTTGTTTATGTAACTTTTTGTAATATTTATTACATAAATTTCATTTTGCTAATGTTAGCTTTTACTATCCAGTTTTTCTCTTTTTAAGTAATTAATTAATGTTTGTTTGATTCAACTGTGATGTCTGAGGTCCCACAAAGAGTCAATGATGTTTCGGACATGCTTATTCTTTTGAGTTGTTTTGCTTCACTGATATTTTTTTCCAACTTTCTGTGCAGTTCTTTGTTTCATGGTTGTGAGTCACATAGGATACTCACTGGGGCATGAGTGAGTGAACTTTGAATAAGTTTTTCTCTTTTTTGGTGTTAAGATTTTGTACGAGTGTTTGAACTTCGTCAGCTTTTGATGTTGTGGTAGTTGAAATCATACTAAAAAGGTTATTGATTCTTTAATTTGCAGTGGCTAGCATGACAAAGGGAAGAGCAGATGTGAACACAAGAAAAAGATTGGTCACAATTGTGTTGGTTTTGGTGATTGTTGGTGCTTTCTTATACTTCTATTCTCAGAGTAGTGACTCGTCAATTGTTGAGTATGGTGATAAATCTGTAAAACACTTTGGTTTGGGAGGGAACAAAGATGATGATGATGATGAATCTTCCTCCATACTTGCTGGAGGAGAGGATAGTTCTGTACCAAAGAGCATTCCAGTGAGTTAAATTAAGATTTTGAACTAAAAATTTTTAATGTTTTGTTTTCCATTCACACTAGGCTAGAATGTTAGTTTCCACTACTATGACACATTCAAGGTTTCAAGTTTTTACTCTTTGTTTACTCTTTTTAAGGTCTGTGATGATCGACTATCAGAGTTGATTCCTTGCTTGGACAGAAACCTCATATACCAAACAAGGTTGAAGCTTGATTTATCTTTGATGGAGCATTATGAGAGGCATTGTCCCATACCTGAGAGGCGTTATAATTGTTTAATTCCTCCTCCTCCAGGGTACAAGGTGACATTTCACTCTTCAGGGTTTGTTTATATTAGATGGAACTAAGATAGTTAATTGTTTATGGAAATTTTCTTTGATTAAGCTTTTAGTTTCTTATGTTGCTTTTGATAATGTAGAGTCCAATCAAGTGGCCCAAAAGCAGAGACCAGGTATGGAAGGCAAATATACCTCACACACATCTTGCAACTGAAAAATCTGACCAGAACTGGATGGTTGTGAAAGGTGAAAAAATTGTTTTTCCTGGTGGAGGAACTCACTTTCATTATGGTGCTGATAAATACATTGCTTCAATTGCTAATGTAAGCTCCTTATCTTGGTTGAAATTAAAATAATCACCAAAACATACTTTCATTTTTTATTAAACCATCATTGGTCCCTCCAAGTATTACTCCCCTCTTACTAAGCTGTTTTTAAAAAATGAAATTATGTAAGTTATTTGTAATATCCATCAATTCAGTCTCTCAGTTGAAAGAAAAGAATCAATATGAACTACTTATAGCGTGATTTGTAATACTTGAGAAATTACTTATATAATTTTCTTTTTTATTTTAGCAACTATTTAGGAGGGAGAGTAATACTTTAAGAATAAAAATGATGGTTTATTCTAAAAGTTTCTCACCTAAATTGAGACTATTGTAACAATATATCTATTCACAATTGCGCTTACAGATGCTTAATTTTCCAAACAATAATATAAACAATGGGGGAAGAGTCCGGTCTGTTCTTGATGTTGGGTGTGGGGTTGCTAGCTTTGGAGGATATCTTCTTTCTTCTGATGTGATAGCAATGTCATTGGCACCAAATGATGTTCATCAAAATCAAATTCAGTTTGCCTTAGAGAGGGGAATTCCAGCATATCTCGGTGTCTTAGGGACCTTAAGGCTCCCTTACTCTAGTAGATCTTTTGAATTTGCTCATTGTTCACGCTGTAGAATTGATTGGCTTCAGAGAGATGGTATACTTCTCCTTGAGCTGGACAGGTTGCTTAGACCAGGAGGTTATTTTGCATATTCGTCTCCTGAAGCCTATGCACAAGATGAAGAGGATAGGAGAATATGGAGAGAAATGAGTGCTCTTGTGGAAAGGATGTGTTGGAAAATAGCTGCTAAGAAGAATCAGACTGTTATTTGGGTGAAGCCTCTGACTAATAGCTGCTACGTAAAGAGGTTGCCTGGTACTAAGCCTCCCCTCTGCAGATCTGATGATGATCCTGATGCTGTTTGGGGAGTTAAAATGAAAGCTTGCATTTCGCGTTATTCTGATCGTGAGTGATATTTCTTTTATTTCATGTTTTTAGTTGCTAGATACTGCTGAAGAAAATGTTCTCAGATTATTAATAGCTGTAAAGCATAATTATGCAGCAAAGGAATTTCTTGATTGTTATGCAGTTGATTTGAATGGTTCACTTTATGGAATTGCTTTAGCTATTTCCATTCTAGACAGTTCCATGTTCTCCCTGGCTATGATATATATGACAGTACTACTGCATTTTTGCATGTTGCACCAGCAATTTTCTAGATAGGGGCAATGGCATTGTGTGATTCATAAAGCTTGCCTCACCTAGTAGAATAAGGCTTTTTGTTGCACGTGCAATTGTTGGTGTTAGGTAATAACTCTTGTTGCAATTATCATACATTTTTCTGTTCTATGCAGAAATGCACAAAGCAAAAGGTAGTGGTTTGGTTCCTTGGCCAGCTAGATTGACTACTCCACCACCTCGTCTGGCAGAAATTCAGTATTCTACTGAAATGTTTGAGAAGGACAAGGTAATTGAAAATCTATCCTTGTTCACCTTTTCTAATATGTTCAATAGAGTATTCTCTCATTCATCAAAAAGAAGTAGCAACATAAGCCTGCTACTAACTGTAACAACAGAAGAGAAATATGAAGGAAATCAAGAACAAGAGGAAAGGTGCTTGAAACCCTGCATTACTCAACTCACAACTGATAAACATAAACAAAGATAACTGAAATCACATGTATTAGTACTTGTTGTGGAAAATTTTATAACCAACTCTACGATGATCATACACACAAAATGAATGAGCTTTAAAGGCAGCAAATATTCTAGAACTACATTCTATGGCTACTATGTAGCTTGATAAGCAGACTATCTGGTAATCTTGCTCAGACACTGGCCTGAACTAACAAATGAGTGTGTTTAGTAGTTTTTGGTATATGAGAGATCTAACTTTGTGCAGGAAGTTTGGCAACAACGAGTTCTTAGTTACTGGAGCAAGCTAGGCAGTAAGATTAAGCCAGACACAATTCGAAATGTGATGGATATGAAGGCAAATTTGGGATCGTTTGCGGCAGCTTTGAACAACAAAGATGTTTGGGTTATGAATGTGGTGCCAGAAAATGGGCCAAATACTCTCAAGATAATATATGACAGAGGACTGATAGGAACAGTTCACAACTGGTATGGCACCTATCCTTCACAATGGCAACCCTTGTTACATTTGCTGTTTCATTTTTCTAAGTACTCCTTTAAATAAATGATGAACATAAAATGCAAGATACCAAATCAAGACACTACATTGTTACTGTCACGCTCATTAAGCTCTCAACACCAGGAAGTATTCAGATATGCATATAACTTTCTGTCTTTAAAAATGACCATTATCTAGTTATGATTTTCTCAGTGCATTTTCATAAAAGAAGTAATCCAGTCATAGTTCTCTAGGAATCAAATTAGAAAATTGGTTTTTAATCAAAGAGTTTATTAGGTATGCATTGCCAATGTAAAAGTTTTATAGTATCAACTAGTCAGAAATCATCATTAGTACAATTTTAAGGTGATAAATATAAATGAATAGTGAACACGTGAAATGTTCAATGAAGAAGTATCTTACGACCTCTTACTAATGATTTTGTGCATATAAATGCAACAGGTGTGAAGCTTTTTCAACCTACCCTAGAACGTATGATCTACTCCATTCATGGACTGTATTTTCTGATATTATTAAGAAAGAATGCAGTCCAGAGGATTTATTAATTGAGATGGATAGAATTTTGAGGCCAAAAGGTTTCATCATTGTCTATGATAAACGGTCAGTGGTGGAGTATATCAAGAAATACTTGCCTGCATTACACTGGGAGGCTGTGACCATATATGACGTAGATAAAGGTCAGGATGATATTGATGAAGTAGTGCTTATAATTCAAAAGAAGATGTGGCTCACAAGTGATAGTATCAACATTTCAGAAGACTCATAATATTTACTCTTTATAAGTTACCGATGCTAGGTGTAAGATGGTCACATTAATTGCCTTCTCTAGTTCTATTCTTAAGGCTTAGGTTTTCAGTGTTTTTGTTTTTCTGGTTTTGTTATTCTCCTCACCGTAGACGCAAGTCACAGTGAAAGCACACCTGGATCATGTTGTCTTTATTTGAATTTATTAAATTTTGGAGATTTCAACATTTGTACCCACTCCGAAGATATATGCTGATTTTCAAATTAACTTTTACGTATTACCCGGAAATACCAGAATCGAGTCCTGACATAACTTAGGTTGTTATTAAAAGGGGAACAAATGAACTTCAATATTTTCCCTGAAAATAATGCTTTGCTCAAACTAGAGAGCACAACCCTCAAGATGACTGGCATAGTACTCGGATTGAACTATTATGGTTGGTAATGATTTGTTGGCTTGTTAGACTCTGTTCCATAAAATGTCCAAACATGCTCCCTATAAACCATGCACCATTCAAAAGGCTAAGCAAACTCCGATGACAAGAAAATCACATTTGGCTAAGAATGACAACTATTATTATCACTTGATGGTAAAATAGGGGTTTCGAACCTTCAAATTTCAATCCACGGGTTTTCCTTTCGCCCCTTTTTCCTAAATTGAGTGCACTGGAAGGACTATCATCGGATTAATAGCCAACTAATAAGAACCAAACAGACATCTTTAAAAAGAGAACGTCATCGTACTTGCACGATCCACATGCTTCATAAAGGGGCCTAAGCAAATCTATCTACAGGTCAGAAATTGTCCACCTCTTACAATTCCCTGAACTTGTTGAGAGTAAACAAGGATCCTCAAAACCACAGCACTTAACACAATGGCATGTCTATATTGTGGAATTTTGGCCTTCCGCCATAGACTGCCATTGATAACACTGATCATATTTATCTATAAAACGCAATACGTTAGTTGAATCTGAACTGCTGAAGTCAGTAGGCAGAGATTACCATAATGTCACGCAGTGGTATATGCTCAAACATAGTGGTATGTCATTAACCTTCATCAGGACAAGGCAAGATCAAGATAAAACTTCTCTAAATATAATTGACCTCTAAATTTGTTACGAATTAGACAAAGTCCTACAAAATTGGATTAGTACCATTTTTTCAAGGAAAAACAAACTGTCACGTCATGTCTTTATAAATAGACAATCTTCCTTTTACTCATGCAGATTTCAACTTGTTTGATGTTGAAGCGAGATGAGAGAGAATTCTGTGTCCCACAAACAACAGAAAAGCTCCCAAAAATCCTACAACTTTGAGTGTCGTGAACAAATCCAGCTGCATATGAACAAAAGTAAAAATCAGCAGACAAGCAATTCATATAGAAAAAAGGTGGAATAAACTGTAAGGCTATAATGCCAAGTCAGAAGAGAGAGAGAAAATTGTTCCACCAAAAGCCAATATGGCTAGTCAAGCATTTTATTTAATCATCATCATCAAAATTAATGAGGCAGTGCTTCTCATTGATAATGAATCACCTTACTTTATATGGACAGATACATGTCACCATAGAAGAAATTGACAGAAACATGTTCAAAAGAATCAATAAGCAGGCATACCTTCAACCAGAAAAGTACATAAAGCAATAGAACTGCACCGATGCCAAGATGGAATAGGATGGCATATGTAGCAGGTACTGCTGAAGAAGGAAAATTCTTCAAGTTCACCCCCAGGCGTAACAGCTGTAAATGATATAAAAGAGAATGGCAAATGTTAACTCACATAAAGGAAGATAGACCAAATCATATGAAAAACAAGCAGGTAAACCAGTACAAGTAACTTCATAGTTGCAACAGCATTGAAGGAAGGGGCCAAGACAACATATATGCTTTGACCCTCCTACCTTCCTATGTGTAAGTGAAGAAAACATGTACTTGTATATTTACAGATCAAATTCCAAGCCTTTAGACTGAAAATTGAACGTGTAACATTAGCAACTAAAAGCCATCGGACCATATTCCCATAGAGGCTCAATTTCATGCAGACAAGCAAACATTAAATGTTGAACATTTACAAATACTATCTTTCATAAGACAAGATTCCGATCAATACTGCCCCATATCAAAAGTATGTTTTTTCATGTCCTAAGCAGGTAAGACCGCTTGCCCTCACTTCAAATATATTTCAAATGGGAGCGAGTAACTTAGTTCAAAAGGTGATGCGTGAAACAGACAGTTTAGTTTAGGACTAGGTTATCAAATTCAGATCCAACCCCAACATGATTTTCTATTCCAAATTATAAGAAGAATAGGTATATCCCTGATACAAATAAATAAAGAAAATAGTGAGGCCATTTCCACTCTAGTTTTCATCCAAAAAGTTGCCAAAAGATCATAAAATCTGTTAGAAATATAATATAAAAACCACGCATATGTCTTCACCTAACAACAATTTTTAGGATTATTGTTTTATAATGTACCGAAGCCTCTGTGACCAAGTGGTGTCTGAATTCAATCCATGCCCCCCTCATTATAAAAATTAAAAAAAAAAGTTTAATTTCAGCACAAACTTGGTTGGCCTTTGCATTGTCCATGCTTCAAGCACAAATGGTTCTTGCATGAGGGGTCATATTATTATTAGAACAATCATAAGGTTGGTTTATGAGAACATATAATTCAATACTTTTTTCATAAAATTTATTTAAATGTTACCTAACTAACAAAAATCATCCATAAAGTAAAAATAACATTATCATTTCTAGAAAACTTTACTGAATTTTCTCATTCATTCCACTTATATTATTTTTTCCATTAACTGCACAACCTTTTTTTCTTAGAAGGCATCAACATACATATGTGTCACTTTCAGGAGAGAATTATTCACAATACTTACCCCAACCAAAAAGCCAAAAAGTGGCAGAAGGGTCACACTCAAGAAAGTAAGAGAGAGTTCTTGGGGTGGTCGCTTTTCAGGAGCCCTGAATATGTGGGCTATCTCAGATTTGGGCCCATATCTTGAGTAGGGATCAACAGGGAGAGGAGGAAGACGGGCTGCCTTCTCAGGTGCTTCTGGAAGATCTAAATCAACATGACCAAGTGGCCGTAAGAAAGAGTTCTCCTGAAACCATAAATAATTTTTGGTTAGATTGCCTGTGGTATTACAGGATTGAGGTAAAATTGAGTAAATCAGATAGTGCAAGATACCATGGCAGCATCACCAACAGTCAGCTCAATGTCATATCTGCCTGAGAGGTAATAAAATTTGTCCACCAAACCAAGAAAATCCTAAGAGCCAAAATTACAAAATATATGAGCAAAAAAAGAAATGAAAATTACTGCCTTCATAGAAACATACAGGTCAAACAAAATTACAAGCTTCTCAATCACAGTCTAGCTCAAAAGCTGTTAGGGAAGGTCAAATACTAAGTTTACAATATAACCGTATGTAGTTTCAATTTTCAAATTAATAGATAAATTGACCCCCCCCCCCCCCCAAGCAAGTACAATTCACCGAAAACAGCAAATGTGTTTTTTAATATTCAAAACTATATGCAATCATGCATGAAGACAGATTATCAGACCTTGGCAAATCATAATTAATGAGTACTTGAGAAAAACATTTGAACCTAGACAATGAAATATGTAATAAAAGATACTTAACAAGAATAATTTCAAACTTCTTGCCAGTACTTCCAACCACAAAGATGTGCTCATGTTTTGTCTCATGCCTCAACTTCAAAATTGCCTGCAGAAGAATACTTTGTCAATAACAGAGTATTGAAATAGCATTCATTTAGAAGGTCTAAGGCAGCTACTGCAGACCTGATGAGGCTTAAAAGCATGACCCCGAGGCGTTGTCAATTGGAAAGAAAAGCGCAACTTTTGCAAGTGGTTAGCTGAGAGTGAAACAACATCATTTCCAGCCAAATCTAGCCTGGATAGCGATATGACAATTGAAAATGAAGAAATAGAAACATATGCAAAAAGAGTTACTAAGAGTTAAACATGGTACTCAAGATTTAAATTCATAAGTATTAAGTTCATACATTAACAATATAAAATGAAAAGATGATAATTACATGTGATAATCAGTAATTATGCAGACTCATTCTTAGGGTCTGTTTGGGTAAGCTAATCCATAAGGTATTATAGGAGAGAAATAGGAAGAAAAATTGAAAGAAGTTTCTCCATAAGCTCAATGAGCTTATGCATAAGTTAAAAATTAGCATTTGAAACAGCTAACATGTAAGAGCTTCTACAAATTAGCTTTTGCATAAGCTAATTTAAGCTTATGGGGAAGTTTATATCCTTTTTCCTGTCTATTTTCTTCTCAAATAAGACCTTGTGGAGAAGTTTAATCCAAACAGGTCCTTAATATAACTACAGAAAACTTTCTAAACCAAAAATAAAAACATACGTTTTCTGGGTTTCAACACTTCCAAGATCACTGTCAAGAACTGCAATTTCTGCAGTGCTGACTTTAATAATGCCAGTGACATATATTGGTACATGAATTTGGCCTCCAGTAGCATAAGCTTTTTCCCCGGCAGAATCGCTTAGTACAATCTACAAAATAGGCTTGAAATATTATGGTTGACAGGCTGTGTACAAATACATGCAACAGAAAATAATCATTAAACATAACAAGCAGGTACCTCAAAAACAAACACATAGGTTCCCACATCCACATTATCTGGGAAAACTTCCAACACATGAATTCCATTATTTTGATCGTATTGGAGCCCCTGGGTATCATGAAACATGAGTAGTTCAAACAAAAGAAAGTAGAACACACCAGAGATAATAGCACTATAGGGGGTGGGGGGATTATCAAGCCCCACTCCTCAAAATAAATCATTAGAGTCATCACTCACCTTGCTCTCAATAATAGCTGAATCTTTAGCATCAGTGCGGAAAGCTCGGACAAGCTTAACTGTTAAAGGTGGTGCAGCTGAACCAAGTACTGTATTCACCCTAACCTGATCAATTTTGAAATAGAAATTTGTCATGTTTTCCAAAGAGTAAGTGAAAACCAGAAAACAGCACAGTTATACAAAGGTTGATGAATAATTAACACAACCAACTGAACACTGATGCATGCGATGTTAATGTAGTACTTCATGTAAATTAACGGCAACCAATAAATTGGGAGAAAGTGCAAATGCCAAAGAGCTTGTTAAGCTTCACGGCATAATAAAAGACAATGCGAAAGAGGAATTATTGGAAATGTATTCTATGGAAACAAAGGAAGTGTAAACAAAACTACAAGCTGTATCAGTAATCATTAAGAGATTAATGGAATTTGAGTTTTGACTCATCGACAGTGGATTTTGACAGCAGGAGGTGCAAAAAATGTATACTCAAATGATGGTTCTGGCCAAAAATGGATAAAAACCAGAGGACTACCAAAATATTCTCTATTCCTTGTTAAAAAAAAAATGTATTGTAAGGTGTTCGTAAAGCCAGTGTACACGATCAACCAATCACTATTTCCCAATTCCTAATATCTATTAATCATAAAACTCTCAAAAGTAAAGACTTTAACTTCATTGAATACCTTGAGCTGATCTTTTTTGGATAATGAATAAACTGTTGCGGGAAGTGACAGTACCAGTGGGATGGAAACCCTACACCACAAGAGATCCAAGGTGCATATTGTTAATGAATATCATGAAGGGAATGTATCAGTGAAGAAGAAAAGAGAGATGTCACTATACAGCTGCGGCACTTTTCAACAGTAGATTGTTCTTAGAAAGCACTTGCCTGTTGTTCTCTAGAAGAGCTAATGATTCAACTTGATTGAAGAAGTCCTTGGCATCTCCCGGGATTCCAATGCCCAGGAAAAACTTTGCTAAACCCAATATTTTGTCCCCTGGAAGCTGGACATGCAAAGCCAAAACTTTACAGAATATTCAAACAGGATAAAAAATCATAACACAATCCCTTACACTCACATACATTTATTTTTCCAGAAGTTACAGCAGCAAATGCTGTAAGCCCTCGGACAACAGAAGAAGTTGTGGAAAGAGAACCCTGATGCTCATGTCCACCAACAAATTTCTCTTCAAAATAGAAGGTTCCATCATCTGAAAAAGAGATAATACATTCATCTTGCAGGATGTTTACAAGATATATTGCCGCAACAAACTGGCCCCCAAGACTCAATCATTTTGAAGAGGTGTCTTCTATCATTCATTGGGGTGTTTAGTGACAAAAATTGAACATATAATTACTAGAAAAAGGTCCCATTGGATGCAACTACAAGTGGCAGCCAACTCAATTCAAGTCTTCCAGAAAATATCTATAGTAACAAACAGAAACTTACAATAGCGTTAAAACATAATATTTTTTTCAGTTTACAGAATTTGACAAAAAAATGCTTAGGAGGATAACTTCCCAAGAGGTGACTACAAATTTGCAACACAGTCAACATCTGAATTTAAAGGGACAAAATGAAAAAAAGATGAAGAAAATAAAAATGTAACGAAGCAAAAACTGCAGTAACAATTGGGAGATATTTAGTATCTATCATTTACCAAAGAACAAACTCTTTTAAAGGTAACCATGGCTGGTACACACAGTACAACTATTCTAGGGAATCTAATTTCATGAATGAACATTACAGTCTTATTTTTAAATTTGAATGAAGTTAAAAGCCGAGGTACACATACCGTATTTTTCAATGCTGTCAAAAAGCTTCAATATATCATTTTTCACTGTCTTTACCTGAAAAAATGGAGCCAATATAAGATATCAATAGAAGTCCCAGGATGCCAAGCACAAAGTATGGTTGCAAGATACATCATAAACAACAAAAGCCAATAAAGGAAAATCTAAACTGATATATTGTCTGAAAAATACAGCACTACTAAGTTTAGCCTTAGATTGACTACACATCCCCAAAAAGAGGCCTAGATTTCCAGTCTTGAAATTAATTTTTATCGTTTTGCCTCACTGTTTAAACTTATTTTCATTTAACAGTTCCCAGGTGGTGTTTAACTTTTAGTAATTTAGTTTATAAATATTCTAATGAAAATTTCTTGACAAATTTTATTGGCATGTCATTATAATACAGATACTTTCATCCACATTAATTTAAGAATTTAGATACAGTTCAAACTTTTCAACTAAGCAAGCTTTAAAAGTTTAAAATAGTGAAGCAAGTCAAGCAACCAATTTAAGACTCGGAATTTTACCCTAGATTGATCAATTTCAGAAGATGCTAATGAGATCACTCCAGCCAGTGCTTCAAGTGCCAATCCTGTGAGATACAAGAATAGCTTAAGTTGTCATTATAAATAAACAGCAGTATTTTTCAACAATAGCATAATGATAATCTGCATGAATAAAACATAAATCTCAGCACATTTTCATATAAATCATTACCAGCAGCATAGGTACTAGACTCTGGATTATCAGAACTATAGCGCCATCTTCCATCACTTTGGCTCAGAGCCTGCCAAGTACCAATAATGCAGGACATGAAATCAAGAAACAAACCAAGTTCCACCTTACTCAATACCGAATACAATAAAAACAGACCTTGATTGAATGGAAGGTCCCATCAGCATCAGTAAGAAGCACATCAACATCAGAAGCTTGATCCTGTATATATAGAAGGAAGCAATTAAATGCAGGAACAGACCATAATGAAACATAATATCAAATTGCAGTTAGCAAGTGACAATAGCAATTAAAAAAAGAGTGTAGTCCTCAAAAGAGAAACACTTTCACTATTTAAAATAACATAACATGAGAAATTTTGGCATATTAGGAGAATATTAGAAGGATCAAAAGAATTTTTACATATTAATTAGATTAGCAGGATGACTAGAAACTAAAGCCCAATTTACTATGCGTAGACAGGATAGGAAAATAATCTTCAACAATGCAACAGAGCATACCCGGAGGATTCTAATATAAACCCGTGTAACAGCCCACTGGGTTTACCAAGTGGAGTAGAGTCTAGAGAATTACCTTAATAAGAACCAAACTTCCTATTGAATAGTAAATGTCAACCAAAGTACTCGCATCATTGACAGTGGCTTTAAGTCTTGAAGCAATATCCTTTACAAGATAAACCAATTATAGGATCAGTTTCCAAACTTGCAATTTAACAATCCAAAACAAATTTCGTAAGCCATGACATGTTTTAAGCTGCAACCAAGTCATAAAATAACACCCATAGCATGAAATTACCTTGAAAACATTCCCATTAACCTTGCATTTTAATATGCCATTAACCTTCAATGCATAGAACAAATCCTTGACAGGGGATGACGACCCAAGATTTTCCACTACTTTCTGACAAGCAGTTGCACTCACATCAGGCTTGTTCCCAACCGCAAGAATATCAAAAACTCTTAGGGCCTCATAGGTCTCTTCCAGACTGATAACAAATAACAAAATGGAGAATGAAAATGAGTTTCCTTATATAGAACTGTATAAAATTTCAACAAAAAGATAGAAACCTGAATGGTAATTCACAACAAACAATAGGAGATTTATACCAGAGCTATAACAATCTTTGGATGCTTAATATGGATATGCTTAGATCACAATGTTACACTTGAAACAAATACAAGAGATAACAAAAATGACCTCAAAGTAGTTCATGCACAGTTTCCAAAACAAAATAATAATTAAATAGTGACAAAATCAGAGTACAATATTCATCCTAGTTTATATCAAGGTTCTAAATTACCATCACGGCCACAGACCTCGCAAAAGTCTCCTCGCAATCATCGATATTGCAGGAAATTGCAGACAAATGCGGCCGTTATTGGTATCAGTGACCAGAACAACCATGACATTGCAGCCAAAATCACGATCAGGACCTATCTTTCAAAACCTTTATTTGTATTCACAGACTCTACTTAAACAAACACTTCACCATTTACACTGATTCAAAAAATCAAATCACGACGAAACTACAGTTACACACTTACGATGCATGCCTACAACACAAGGATCCACGCATCTACAAATCGGAACTACGTTAAACATGCATCAAATTAAACTACACGCGAAAACTACAGCAAGAGAGGGTTGAATTGACCTTGAAAAGGATCCACCGAAGAGCTCTAACGCTGCAGAACGGTGAGCATCGGAGACGGGGCCAGGAATCGTGACGGCTCCGCAGATCGAAACAGCGAGAAGAAGTGCCAGTAATCCTGCTAGGTTTCTCGCCATTCCTGCAGAGATGAATCTGAGAAATTCAACAAAATCGCATTAACAAAATTGGATGCGGATCGGCGTAGGTTAGGGTTTTGAGATCGAGAAGATGAGAATTATAACATACGCAGAAGCAGCACCACGGTAGTACTTGGCAAGCGACGACTTAGAATTCCAGTGACTGCTGTTTCCACTGCAACTCAACTAGTACTAGTATTAGTCCTCGTGGACTTGTGGCATCATTTTTTATTGCCAATTCTGTCCCTCCAATCTTGTTTTTAAATTGCATTTTTTTTATCTCATTTTTAAAAAAAAAATGTTTGCAAAAATTTAAAAATTAAATACTTCGTTAGAAAAGCATGAAAATACAAGAAATAAATAAATTCGATACAGGTCAATACAGAAATTAATATTTCACTGGGGTCTTATAAATATTTTAAGAACTTAATAAAATTGTAATGTAAAAGTTTTAATGAATATTATCATGTGTTGCAAATTTATTGATTTTTATAATAATTCTCCTAATATTATTCCATGATTTTTCATTAGTTGCTCCCAATACATTATAATGAATTTGTTATTTTTATTCTTATTTTTATTTGCAGATAAGTAACCGGTTCCTATAATATTTTCGACATTATACAAGATAAATAATAATGGACTATATATATAAAATTAGTACCGTGATTGTAGAGAGATCTAAATATCTAAGATCGAAAGGGAAAAAGGACTTAAATGTTAGCACAAATTTTTCTGGGGCTGGACCAAAAGTTTGGTCGGTTTACAACTATAAAAATCAGTGATTTAAAGATAATTAATTAAACCTTTACGTAGCTGCCTCTCTTGTGATGTGGTCAGCTAATTTTTTTTTTTATCTTTTTTCTTTCTATTTCTTAGCTGAAAAACAAGAACACATAAATACACACAGACAGATGAAAATTTCTCTTGATCTTGTATTGATTCACTTTGTAACTGGTTTTAATCTTCTGACACTTGTATCTTGAGAACAAATAAAATTTTAAAATGAAGTTTCGAAATATATATATAGACTGCAAACACGACTCAAAATTCTTTAGTACATTTCATCATTCGTCACTTCGTTCTCATACGTGAGCCAGATTTTGATGCAATAGGTTCAAAACACGAAAAGCATAAATGCCTCAATTACTTGAGATATCAATACTAGTACAGAAAACACTGCTAAACACAGGATAAAAAGAGTTGGAGATTCTGCATCGCTCAATACTTTAGAGGTGACTGCTGAGTTGGTAACAAGCCAAATCGCTTCTTCAGAAGAACTCTCTGCCTTGAATATTTGTCATCAGGTGAAAACCGAGCTGCAAGATCAGGAAAACAAAGAAAAGTCAGCAATAGCACTAGAAAATGAAGGTTGAAATCTAGATAATATCTGACATCTACTTGGCAAAGTTGTCAAAACAAGCAGATTGTTTAGTCTCAACTTTGCCAGTGAAAAATCAAAGAACTGCAAAAAGGAGACCTTCAAGAAAAGAGTGGTTTTAAGCAGGTAGGTCCTAAGCTACCAAGTTCCACATCATATGGATCGAGGAAACAGAGACAAGATATTGGGCTAGTTTGTTTAAAATTAAAATAAGCAATTAAAAGGTGGTTTTTTAATAATTAATCTTTAAGACCAGATAGGCTTTGCTTCTTTAAAAAAGTATAAATCTACTTTTTTAAAACAGACGCAGTTTAAACAAATACATTAGAAGAGCAGAAAACTGGTTCTTTATTAAAAAAAAAACACTTTTTTTAACAAATAATTTTAAACAAACTCACCCAATTTATAGAAAAAGTGAAAGGGGGAATAAACATCAGGGACATGCAACAAAGCATAGCATGCCAATCTCTCTAATGATCTAGGAAAGACACTGCACTATAAAGACCATTTACGTAAAACCACAAGTTAGTTAAGCAAGAAAAATACTTCATCCAATTTCCCAAATGAGCTTAAAAGACTGCCTACCAGAGCAAACTCTAGCATATCTTCCGAACCATAAACAGCAAACAACCACAAATTAAGTGCAATGCCAAAGCTTTTTGGCATCTTTGGCAGATTCAAATCATCTAACATTAAAATAACAACTACTGAATGCCCTTGGTACAAACCCAAATTTGGCTGAGAATGCCAAACACGTCATTTCAAAGATTAGAAGGCACCAAACAATGCAAGAACAAATGAGAAGCAGTTCCAGAACATGATCCATGCAATAGATAGTAATGAGTAGAAAGGACTCAAGAGAACGAAGTTGTAAGTCTCCAAGTCTAAAGTATATCATTAGTACTAATACTATCATGCACAGAAGTCCAGACAAAGTATGCAACTTTGAATTCATCACATAATTTCCAAATATGTATCCAGAAGGAATGAAGCATCGTTGTGAAACAAATTGAGTAACGTCAGTGAAAATGAGAGCGCAATCGAAACACCAAAGATCAAGAAAACAAAAATAAAAAAAGGTAGACACTGGAAAAGAATAAGGGAAACCCCCCAAATAAAAAACACAACCAATACTACAGTAGGACCACATTACAATTCTCAGCATCAATAAAGAAATCACAGGAAAAAAGCCAACAGGGGGAAGAAAAATGTTTCCATAATCCCTCACAAGCAATTATAACAATTTGAAAAGCCTTATAAGTGATAAACATCATAAAACAATAGTTAACTAAGTAAAATACCTGGATGAGCAGATTGTGTAGGTAACCCTACCGGTGACTCTTTCTGCAAAGAAGAAAACAGCACACTTTAAAACATAGTGAAGCACAAAATTATATGCTTGTTATTACCAACGACCCATGCCAGATGCAATTTTCATAACAAAAAGCCCTAAAAACCCTAAATAAAAATGCAGCAGGAGAAGCAATTTGTTCAATAATTCAAATCAAATTAAGCAACGAGGATTACAGAAAAATGCGAATAAATCTTTTCAGTCCATGATTGAATGTTTGATGGAAACAAATTACAGAACAATACACAGAAAGCTGACCTTAGTGGTGTAGACTTTGTCACCATTATCGTTTATGTAAAACTGGAGATACATGGTCACTTATGGCTTGTAACTGCAAAAACTGAAGCACATAACATTATAGCTAGAAACAAAGATCGTGTAGGAAACAAAAGTTGGAAACGTTAATCAGTTTAGGGTTATCAGAATCATACCTGATCGAAAAGAACAGCGACTCCAACACGCGAGAGAAACCTGTTATGGAGGCGAGTTAAGGGTTTAAGGTTTTCTCGGAACCTCTTGGGCCTTTCTTAGGGTTTAAGGTTTTCGGATCTTCTTGGGCCTTTCTTATAGGCCTTCTCTTCTCTGGTCTCATTTAGAGTAATGGGCCCCTTCTATTAGGACAAAATTATATAATTTAATAATTTTACCTCCTTATTTAAAGTTATAAATTTAATCAATATATATTTTGACATAATTAATCTTGATTGAAGATTAGTGTAATATGTAAAATGGTAATTTAATATTTTCAACCAATTGAGAGTTTTAATATAAGGATTTAAGAAATAGAGAGTGTTTCTCTAGCTTTGTAAAATATTAAAGAATTTCAGTCTAATTTACCTAAATTTAAAGAATTCTTAAATTTTTAAATAAATGATGAAATTACACTTAAATAATTTACAATATTTGAACACGCTTTTTAAAATCACTTAATAAACGCTAAATAATATATAATATTATAATAGAATTATTATTCAATAATTTAATTTAACAATAAATAATCTTTTGAAAATTAGTAATTTTTTCATAGCTTAAATTATTTGATCCTAAAATAGTTACTACCTTATTTGATTTATCTTATCATTGCGACGGTCTAGTACTTAAAGGTTCTAAAAGGCTTGAGCAGCACAACAAATTACATGTGAGAGCAAAATGTTTCTCTAATCTCTCTATCCTATAGTCCTTTTGTTTTGTTTTTTCTTTTATCAAGTCCATCCTATTTGCCACCTTAGTCCTCTTTTAATGGGACCATCATATCAATAAAACTATAAATAATAAACAAAACCATACCAAATAAAACAAGTCATACATTCAAAAATTGATTCATCAAGCATACCATTACATTAATTTACTACTCTCCCTCATAAGGACTTTAATTTTGATAAACTTATCTTATAAAGCTCTTTTAATTGGAAATTTAAGTTTTAAAATAATCGTTATCCTTATAAAAAAATGAACAAATTTTAGTTATATAAAAAATTTATTATCTTATAAAACGGCAAAACAATATTCGATAGTATCAAAAAGTCATATGTATAAATGTTCGTAATTATTAGGATGGTGATTAATTTCTAAATAAACATTATACCCGATATCATTGGATCCTCTCTCTCACACACAAATTTTGCGAAATAATAACTATTAAATAGATGGCAATCCGAATTCTTAGCTTCTTCCCTTTAATTCTTCCCCAGTCTCAATCTTGTAATTCATCAACAGAAACACACATCATCTCATTTGTCTACATTAATTTTGTTAATTAAGGTACACGATAAGAATGTTTGATTTCTTAAAACATTTATGGGATTCAAAGTTGTAACAAAGGGGAGTGATGGTGGTTGTTGTTGTTGGTAGTAGTTGAGGTTGTGGTTGGAGAGGAAAATGGATTCTGCAAGGAGTTGGTTACAAAAGTTTCAACCCCGTGATAGATTAAGAGCTTCTACGAGAAAGAAGGAAGATCTTCAAGGCGAAAACGATCCAAATGAGCCTATGGATGATGAAACTCTTTCCAATACCACAAAGCAAAAGGTTGCAGCAGCTAAACAGTACATTGAGAATCACTACAAGGAACAAATGAAGAGTCTTCAAGAGAGAAAGGAGCGGTATGTAAACAAGTGTCTATAATATTTTGCAATATGTATTTTATGCATTACAACTTACAAGTTTATAGTTGCTTGTATTCTTCCCTCAAATTATATTATTTAATTCATGAGATCCTAAGTCATTGTAGAAGATGAAGTTTGCTTTAATATTAGAAAAATATTTAGTATATACCTGGAGACAAACACATGGTAATAAAATATGAAAAAAAATTAATAAAGGAAATATATATAAATATATGTTTTATGAATAAATTGACTTTATATTAGAGTATTGATATTGATTGTGAAATAAAGTTATTAATATTATGATGATTGAATATTTGAGAATGTTGTAAAATTTTCTAATATCTAATGTGTAACAGTCGAACCATATTGGAAAAGAAGTTGGCTGATGCTGATGTCTCGGAGGAAGATCAAAATAACCTACTTAAATTTTTAGAGAAAAAGGAAACTGAATATATGCGTCTTCAAAGGCACAAAATGGGTGTTGATGATTTTGAGTTATTGACTATGATTGGAAAAGGTGCATTTGGGGAGGTATGTATAAACTCATTATACATTATACAAATTAGTATAACATGACTAACTATTCTTTCTTTTCGTTTTTAAACTTTTTTTTACACACTTTTTCCATCGATGATTTTACTTTTATACACAATATAAAATTGTTGCAGGTCAGAGTTTGTAAGGAAAAGACTTCAGGTCATGTATATGCAATGAAAAAGTTGAAAAAATCAGAGATGCTTCGTAGAGGCCAGGTTTGAAAATATTACTAGTCTTGTCTTGCTACATTATATTCTTCAATGGAAAAAAGTAGTTTTTATGTTAAAGATTAATGAAGTCATGGTACATTTGATTAATTTATTGATTATTTTAGGTAGAACATGTTAGAGCTGAGAGGAATCTTCTTGCAGAAGTTGATAGTAATTGTATAGTTAAACTTTATTGTTCTTTCCAAGATGAAGAGTATTTATATCTTATCATGGAGTATCTACCTGGTGGGGATATGATGACTTTACTCATGAGAAAGGATACCTTGACTGAAGATGAAGCTCGATTTTATGTTGGAGAAACCGTTCTCGCCATTGAATCTATACATAAACACAATTATATACACAGGTAATTTTTTGCATGAGACTTTATAAACATCTCTTATTTCTTCTTAAATTTATATTGTATAATGTAAAACAATTTCCTACAAATATTTCATAGACAAGACTGCAATAAACACACAATCAGTTTCTAGTTATAAAATGTAAAAAATAGAAATCATGAGGTAAAGTTATCTAATATGTGATGTTTGGTTTGCAGGGATATTAAGCCAGATAACTTGTTATTAGATAGATATGGACATTTGAGATTATCAGATTTTGGACTGTGTAAACCATTAGATTGTAGTACACTTGAAGAAACTGATTTTTCTACAAATCAAAACGCAAACGGATCAACACAAAATGATGCTGCAACAAAACGAACACAACAAGAACAATTGGAAAATTGGCAGAAGAACAGGAGGACACTTGTAAGTTCATTATTAATACTGTGTTGAGATTTATTAATTTATGGTTTATTATATCTTGATATGTAATTGTAATTGTTGAAATTGTGTTTATTTAATTATGTAGTGATTTTGTTGTGTGTGGACAAGTTGATAATAAATGTGAAAGTATAAACGTTGCAGGCTTATTCTACAGTTGGAACACCAGATTATATTGCTCCAGAAGTTCTATTGAAAAAAGGTTATGGGATGGAATGTGATTGGTGAGTTTTATGTATGGGAATGATTAAGTTGCCACATTAATTTATACATCGGTGAGTTTTATGTCATAAAATATATAATTTAATTATTTATATTTTGATATAGACTTTTATCTTTATAAACTAACATTATTCTAATTTTGTAGTGTTTTAAATTTATAATATCATTTTTATTTAATTGTATTTCATGTATTATTTAATTATTATTATTTTATTAATACTATTTCGATCACAATTTAATCTTAGTCAAATCATTAAATTTTAAACCAGTTTCTTGATGGATTGAGAGATGGTCAAATTTTCTAAACCTTCATTTTAAGTAACAGTTTTATGATATTCAACATATTCTCACCGGTATAGTTTAAATGCTACTTTGGACCTTTACCCTTAAATTGTCTTATAAACATGTTGAATTTTTATTTTCTTATGTAAAATTTGTGAATAAATTTTACTAAGTTAAAGTTAGATAGTTTATTTTGACACAGTGATATTTATTATAATAAAATGTACAGGTGGTCGCTTGGAGCTATTATGTATGAAATGTTGGTTGGATATCCACCTTTCTATTCTGATGATCCAATGACAACATGTAGGAAGGTAATATTTCTGATAGTAAATGATTAAAATGATGCTTAGATTTGTATACGCTAATACATAATTTTTAACTAAAAGTAAATCAGTGAATTTTAATGTTAAAATGGTGGTACGTTATGTTATTTTTTATGTGTTTCATTTTATATCTTTTGATAATTTTGATTGTAAATCTAGTAGTTTAGTTAATTTATATTTTACGCTATATAATAAATTAATTTTATTTCACGTTTATATGCACAGTTAACTAATTAATTCATTCACAAAATATTTATTATATATATTTCTCTCTTCACAATTCGTAATTAATTATATGTTTATTTAATTTTTTTCGTGTTATAATTATTTATCAAATATTTTTTACCACAAAATTATCCAATTTTCTATTGATGCAGATTGTAAACTGGAAATCACATTTGAAATTTCCGGAAGAAGTGAGATTATCATTAGAGGCTAAAGATCTTATAAATCAGCTTTTGTGTAATGTGAACCAGAGGTTAGGCTCAAATGGTGCAGATGAAATAAAGGTGTTGTATGGTGTGTCCTTTTCTAAATTCTCGAATATGATATGCAAATATTTGAATTTATAAGTTACCCTTATTATTACATTCTTCATCAGGAACATCCATTTTTCAACGATGTTGAATGGGACAAATTATATCAAATGGAAGCTGCATTTATTCCTGAGGTTAATGATGAGTTAGATACTCAAAATTTTGAAAAATTTGATGAGGTATTAGGATCTTAATTTCAAATTCTTTATATTGTATATTTTTATTCATTTGAGGTTAGTTACATTTTAAAGTTACTTTTATTTTATTTTATTTTTTCCATTTTTCAGTCTGACAATCAGACTCAAGCATCATCAAGAACTGGTCCATGGAGAAAGGTAATCAGTCATTGAAAAAGGATTAGTCAAGCTCATAAGTCTAGATGCTACATGATTATACCAAATATATGTTATATAATATAACAAGATATCTACTTATTCTAAAAGTAATTTTAATTTTTTTAAAAAAATAATTTTCATCCAAAATTTTCATATTTTTTTTAATTTAACGATTTTAAAAGATTACTTATTTATATTTAGTAACAAATTAAAAGAAAATGAATAGCTTACTCTTATAGTTCTTGATTTTTATGTTTTCCATTTGTCAATATATTTAATGGTTCTTTGTGTTTGACATATCATCTAATGGGTCGTTACAGATGCTTTCATCTAAAGACATAAATTTTGTGGGGTACACGTATAAGAATTTTGAAATTGTCAACGACTATCAAGTTCCTGGAATGGGTACATATTCTTTTTCTCATTTTCTTTCTATGTTAATGGTGTTTATTAAAAGATCACCATCTCTATTTTATTTTAGTCATCTACTTTTGGAATAATATTTCATCTTTATACATATGTCTATTTATAAATTCAAGTACTAGCTTTTGAATTTTGCTATTTTGTTGAAATATTTTGTAACTTAGTAATAAAAATCATATTAGGAAATTAAAAATAATTTTTAATATTTACATTTAATAATATTTAACTTATATTCTAAAGTAAAAAGTATATATATATATATATAATTTTTTCCATGGTATGATTATTATATATATATATGACATTTTTATTAATTTTTTTCTTAATTTTGGAGAGAAAAACAATTTCAATTAGTTATGATGTTTTAACATATAAATAGTTATTTAAAAGTTATCATTAAGCCAAATGAGTACCAACATTAACAACTTCATTAACATTGCACTACTCATTATAGTAAATAAAATATTGTAACCACTCTACTACCATTGTTGATGAAGACCATATTCATTGAAACGATTTTTTGGCATTAAGCATGCAACATTTGAATTTTAATGCGTGCATAAATTTAACATTAATTATTATTTTTAAGCTCAACATGTTATCAAATTGATCATAACTACATATTCAGTTATTCTATCAAATTGATCAAATTGATCATAACTACATATATGGTTGACCATTGCTCATAGTTCATTTATTCTATTTTTTGATTAAAAATATGATAACTATATATCAAACAACAGTTTTATATTAAAAAAGTGACATAATTTCTAAGGAATTGATGTATAATATAAATTGGAGGGCTTATAATTAAGAATATTTTGTAAGTTAATGTTGTTTTCTTAATTTTCCATTTTGCTTAATTTATAGCTGAACTGAAGAAGAAAACCACCAAAGTAAGGAAGCCATCTGTAAAGTCCTTATTTGGTAAGTTTTTCTCTTTTAATTCCTTCAAACTTTTTACTTCTTGTTTCGTGAACATATTCATATACCTTGCTTTTAACAATTAACTTTTTTATTCAATCAAATTGGATTGACCCTTATAGATAATGAACCTGAGGCATCCGAAGTGTCCGAGGCTTCAGATTCATCAAACATAACTAAGAATGATGATCTACCTCCTCTGCCAGAATAAGAGCCATAATTTAGGCCTACCATAACAATTTGACCAATTCAATCTTTAATGTAATTCATGGTGTTGTTCTATATTTTGATTTGTTATTAGAATCATCAATGATTACTTGGTTGATAGCTTCAGCGAGGGAAAGAAGAAAGTGTTATTTGTAGAATCAACTAATTAGTTTGGTCAGGTCTCACAAGTTTTGTTAGTCATCATAACTATAGAAATGTAAATCTCTTATTCTCTATTTGTTATCTGAGTATGTAACACTTTGTTAGCCAATATTTGTTATAGAAATGTTTATTGAGTATATAACAACTAAAAATCATGTATATCTAAATACAAAAAAGACATGTACGTGTATTTGTCTTGTGTCATTATATTGATGATAGCAAAATATTATTCAAAATAGATGAGATCAAATATTGGCTCAATTCCTAATAGATGATGTATTGTGTTATCTCTGCCGAACCTAACCATGTAAATTTAAATTTAATTAGTGTTAATAATTTATCATTTAATATTTAATATATTATTGTTTGAGTATATTTATAACATTACATTACATTATACATAACATTATAATTAATAAAACTCTATTAAGAATATTTATAACATTACATTATATATAGTTAATCAAATGTTAGAAATTAACCACTTCACACATCATTGCATAGACTATCCAATATCAGACTTAATTACTACTCTAATTAATCATCATGAGCCCATGCTGCATGTGAGTATTTCCCTTCATATTCCCATTCGATAATTTAATATAAGTAATTACCAAGTGATAAAGAAGAAAAAGGAGAGAAATTAAAATTTTGGAAAAACTTTTTAATATTAAGCTTACCAAGGCAAGGTATATCCATGCAAGAAATGAGATTTTTTTAACTTGTCATTGTAATGAGATATGTAACCACAAACTTTTAGTAGTTATAGATTAAAAGTTAAAAATAAAAAAAATTGAGGTGGGGCAAATTAAAAGGTTAACTAGTTATCACACTAATCAAATTTTTTTTAGGCCATCCAACCTGCTTCTCTTTCAAAAGAAATGAATTAGAGTAAAATATGTGAACAAGTAAGTACAAATATAAACTAAAAGTAAATCACGTATTCACATCAGAATTTCAAAGAAGAAACAAATGTTTTAATTTCAAGTTGCCAAGAAGATTAAAAGAGGGTCAAGGTCTCTCAAACAAATAAATTAAAAGAATAATATTCCATATTTTCTAATTAACAATAATACTAAAGATGTAAAAATAGATAGAACACAAAATATTTTAATTTTCAACTACTCTTCTTTCTGCAAATTTTTAGTTTCTTGATATAAAAATATACAACTTTATTTTGTAGTCAATCATAATATATAATTAATCAATTAACTCACTCATAATATATATATATATATATATATATATATATATTCTCTTTGTACATAATTATCTTTTCACAATATCTTTACAATTGTGTATGATTTAATTTTTTTATAAATATAATATTAAACACATCGATAAAACGACACACAATGAAATACGCAATTAAAATATTATACATACACTGGCGTACCAACAATAGTGCAGAAAAGCACGTTCAAAGTTGGCAAGCTTACAAATCACACATAATTAACATGTGCTTTTTATTTACCAAGATTCAAGTCTAAAGAAGATTGCGTTCTAGGAAAATTAAAGCAATAATAAAAATAAGTTTTGTATATTAAACTTTTCATTTTGGTTTGGTAAAGTGAATTGGACGTTATTCTGTATTCCCTTAATGTGTTGCCTAATATCATATACCTAATGTTTTGTCTAAATTGTTTGAGGAATGTACATGAATTTAGATTTTGTTTCAAAGTTTGGTTACCTATGATAATATTAGGAACCTACACCTTTAAATTAAATTTTGTTTCAAGGTTTGGTTACCTATGATAATACTAGGAACCTACACCTTTAAATTAAATCTTGTTTGAAATATTAGAATAACTTTTTTTTTTCTTTATAATATAGGAGTTTTTTTATTCCTTTACTTATTTTTATTTTCATTTTTTTTGTAATTTTTTTTTATAAAAAATGTTCTTATCATTTGTCTATTCATTAAATCTAAGAGAAATCAAAATAAAAAATTATGGGTACCAAAAACTAAAAGAACCAAAATAGAGAGGACCAAAACAAAAAAATACCTTATCTTAGAGGAACTAAATCATTATTTGAACTAATTTTTTAAATTTTAGAGCATGTTATTTTTATTTTTATTTTTAATTACAAATCTATTACTTTATTAACAAAATTTATAATTTTAGAATTTTTCTGAATCTTTATATATCATTAAAAAAATATTATATAGTGGTAGTTCTTTCTACTCCATCAAGAAAATTTTATGAATTTATAACGTCCCTCTCCATACTGGGTACTTCAGTTTTGTTAGGTAACTCAAACGTTAACCCCATATTTTATTTCTTTCATAGAAAAATGTTAAGCAAATAATAATATATCTTGAATTATTTAACCTCTCCTCTCTATTTTACTATTTTTTTTTTATTTTTTAAAAATTAAACTATTTAAACCTCCTTTTATAATCATTCATCATCTTTTAGTGGTCAAGTATATATATATATATATATATATATATATATATATATATATATATATATATATATATATATATATATATATATATATATATATATATATATATATATATATATATATATATATATATATATATATATATATATATATATATATATATATATAATCCTTTTATTTATATTTAACGAGGAATAGGGGTGGGTATATGAGTGGAAATCTATGAACTAGTATGCGAATCTCGCGACCTGCACGAGTTTGGATCAATTTTTTTAAAACAATTTAGGGGTATAACCCGTAAAGGTCCATCCTGCGCAATTTGCGGATTTTGCAGGCCAAATTCGCGGGTTCGCGGGGCGGCCCGCAAACCCGTACTATTTACATAATTGAAAATTGAAACCCCAATTTCATTTCTACCTCTGAATCTTTTCGCACGCCTCTTAGTTGAAACTCTAATTCTAATAATGGAAAAATGATTCTTGATTATAGTGGGAGATTAAAAACTAAAAATTTTATCATAGTGGTATGTGACATGATATATATGATGCTTATTGAACATGATCTTTCATTCTCTATTGTTGAATATAAAATGTTTAAAGAATTATTACGGTATTCACATCTTTATATTAAGGTACCATCTAGGCGTGTTGCTACCATTAATGTGAACAGTTTATATGACTCTGAAAATAAAAAACTGAAATCCATGTTGAATAAGCTTGATATATGAATATGATGTGTGAACATCTTGTATTTATGAGGGTTATATTTCATTAATTGCATATTATGTTGATGTAAATTGGAAGTTAAATAGTCAAATGCTTAATTTTTCATATTTTCCTCCACCACATTCGGGACGTGAGATGAACAAAGTTATATATGATTTTGCGGAAGAATGGAGGATTGAGCGGAAAACTTTTTCATTATAATGTTTCTTCTAATGATAAAATGCGAGACTATTCGAACGAAAGACTTCTGTTGCATAATAATGATTTAGTAGGTGGTGGTAAATTGTGGTGGTAAATTTAAATTTGTTGTTAGAGATAATTAAAAAAATATGTTGTTGACTTATTTGATTAAGAATTTGATAAGGAAAATATAACATTTATTTTAGATTTTTTTAAAATTTCAAATTTGTTTTTATTTTATTTTTTAACTAGGCTCGCGGACCGACCCGTTTAGCCTGCAGGGCAGAGACGGACCACTATTTTACATCCGTTTAGTAATTGCGGGACGGGGGCGGACAAACTTTTCATGAACTTATACGGGCGGGCCTTAGGACAGGTTGACCCACTTAACGATGAGTAAAACAATAAATTAAAAAAAATTAATATGAACATCACCACTTTATTTTTTTAATCATTAACATTATTGCTTTGCCAATACTAAACACACACTAAAATAAAATCACACCATTTTTAAAATATGAAAATACATAAAAAGCGCTTTTAATTATAGAAGCTCAAGTATTTTGATTTCAAATACTTAAATTTGTTTGTTTCAATTATTAGGTATATCTCACTTACACTTTAAACATTCTTCTCTTAGAGATTTTTTAGTTTTTATTTAAAATTTTAACTAAATTTAAAAATATTTATATGATATACAAAGTACTTATTCATTCAAAATTTCATTTTTATTAATTATTGTAATAGTCAATCATGTTTTTAAAATCAAACCAGAGATGTGTTCAATTGAATCAGTTTAAATATTTTTTTTTCAATTTTTAATATAATATATAAAATAACATAACTACACGAGACAACAATTTTATAACATAAAAATTTCATATGTGAAAAAAAAAGTCACAAATAATAAAAACAACAAAATGATAAAATAAACATAAAATACATGAGAGAAAAAGGAACATATATTATATAAAATAAAAGAAAAATTAATCAATTATTATAATTATAAAACAGAGACGTATAATAGAAAATGGATACAAATACGTAACATGAAAATATATTTTATTTTTTATTTTAATTACATTTATTGAATTATATAAAAAAATTTAAACAAAAAACATTTTAACTTCAAACCATCCAAATTAATTAATTCATCAATTTTACTAATAGTTAATTTAATTGATCTAATAACTATTTTAATCATAAATTAATTCTACAAGTCAACCAAATAAATCATTAATTCATGTTTCATTCAACCGTATTGAGTCCAATTTTGATAGCAATAATATAAAAAAGGGTACAAAACCATCGTCATTATGATTGTGTTGGCCAATTCATTAATTACTATCTAACTTTCATGATTAGAATAATAGGATTTATAATTGATCGCACGTTCCTTTATGTGTATTACAATTATTGCTTTTACTTAATTAATATATCACATTGGTGATATCTACAAGGATATAATTTTTTTTTCTTAATGTCTACACGACACGAGTATATATTTTATGCACTCGTGGCACCGTTGGGAAATCATAATACCAAGCTTTTGATAGTTTCACCCATGTTTTATAATTAAATAATTATGAATATATTTTCCTCTTTTTTGATTATTTAAAGTTTAAAAAATATTATTTTTCCAATACATTAAATCAATGTAAAATTTTGAAAAAGATTAATTTATAATGACAAGTAATTTATAAATTTGCATTAAGGATAAAATCCCACTCAAAATGATAATACATGCTTGAACATGATTATCGCATAAAGAAACCAATTTTTATCAACATAAAACTAATTTTTATGATTAAACTTTATTATCTTCAATATATAAAATTTTAAAGTATAATATTACTCCATAAATCATCAAATTAGTTCTATTGATTCACTCATATCAGTTGCAAATGTAATTTTTAAACATTAAAAGTCTTAAATACAGAAAGTTATATTAAAAAGAACAAACCTACATACCAACCGGTCATAATTTTTTTTTTTATATAATTATCCAATTAGACATTTCATCTAATAAATTTATTAGATTTTATAAAATTTAATTAAAATTTATATCTTTTATGATTTATACTCGATTCAAAATTCAATGTTATTAATGAAAAACTATTAAAATTTTCAAAAATAGTTTTTTATTTATCTTTAACAAATGGGTATAAAAATTAATTTTGATTCATCTTTGCAAGAAAAAAATTAAATAATTTCTTTAACATGAAATTGTTTTTAATTCATTTTTATCATTATATAAATGAATCAAAATTATGAATGCACAGCTATAAAAATCAAAATATCATATAAAAGCTATAAAAATCAAATTGTATAAAAGTCAAATTGAGAAAAAAATCTAATGTACAGACCACACAGTACAGAAAGAATGTGATTTCCTCAATGTCCAATTAAATTAAATCTAAAGTACAATAAACAACAAATACGTATAAGATAAAAAGAAAGGAAAAAAAAAAGGAAATTTTTTTTTAAAAAAGGATTTTTTTTTAAATAAAAGAAGAAAAAGGAAAAGAAAGGAAGCAGTTTTGACTGGTAATGGGAACGGTGAGATGACAGAGAAGGTTAACCCTTCGTCTTGTCATAATCTACAAATTTTCTTTTACAAACACTGTTTTCAGTTATCACTGAAAAAATTAAAAAAAAGGAAAAAAAAGTAAACAATGATTTAAATAAAAATTAATTTAAAATAGAACCAAAACCCATGATCGATTACTATAATCTCTTGCCAGCTTTTCCTTTTATCATTCTTCTTCTCTCTTTCTCTCTCTTCTCTTTCTCTCTCCAAAGTCCATACTTTTTGATCTGTAGAATTACTCTTGTTCCTACCTGGTTCAGCACAGCCTCCTCAATCTCCTCTTCTTGTTCTTTTCTCTTTTTGTTTTTTAATGGTAGAAAGATTCAGTTTTGTGTGTTGTTGCTGATACCCTTTTGCATTTTGTGTTCTGGGTCAACGCGGTCATGTGTGTTCTCTGCTAATTAGGGCTTCAATCTGTGGTTTGGGGGTGGTTGATGTTGTTTATGTGTTGAAAAGGAATGTAACTGGAGAAGGTGGTGTGTGTTTTGAATAATAAAAATTTCATCTTCATTGTTGGGGGTGTTATAAATTTTGTAAATTTAGCACCTCTTTTTGATTTACCCCTAACCCTTGATTTGCACCATATTCCCCGTTTTGTGATTAATCTGATCAAGGGATTGGGAAATCTCATTGGATTTGAGTGGATTCTGCAATAAAGGTTGGGAATTTTGACCTGCTGGACCCTTCTGTGCACAAAATTTGGTGATGAAATTGGGAACAAATCTGAGCCTTTAGTTACTGGGTGTGGGTGTATTGAAAGTGGTTTAAGATGGATCATGTTATTGGTGGGAAGTTTAAACTGGGGAGGAAAATTGGGAGTGGGTCTTTTGGGGAGCTTTATATAGGTGTGTTCATCATTTTTTCCCCATTTCTTTTGTTGAGAATAGTGATTTTTATCTTCCTTTTACAGCATTGTTATAGATTGTTTGTTGTAACATGTTTTTGTTTCTACTCTCTTTGTCAGCTGTTAATATACAAACTGGTGAGGAGGTGGCTGTCAAGCTGGTATGTTAAGTTCTCTTTGAGTTTTTAGCTCTCTTTTATATCTGGATGGGGCAAATAATTATTTAGTTAACTCTTATATGAAGTTCTGGAGATCTGTTTATGTATTCTTGTTTCTGATTTCATTTTTAGTGTGTTACATGTGCATGCATGAACTAATCAGTAATCACCCTGATTTAATCTTTGGAACTTGGTTTTCATACCATGTAAATGCAGTGTGCCCATTTGAGTTCTTTAGAAATCCATTTTGTAGACATTGTTACTTTGGATGGTGAAGTCTCCTATATTTTCTTTATCAATGCTATGGGAGTTCAAATAAGGATATGTGACATTTGATTTGAGATATTGTTTAATGTTGTTGGAGAAAATAACAATGGAAATATCATCTCTCTCTTGCTCTTTCACTGAGCAATAATTAAGGTTTAAGAAATCAATAATATTAGCTTATGCATTGCAGTGGCATGTTAGATGCTACATTATCTTGTATGGATGCATGCTTTGGTTCACATTGTTATCCTGCAGTTTATCTTAGATTGTTTGTCACATTCTTTCTTTGCTGTGTTTTAAGATATTTTTTTAGTATGCTCATTATATTCATTGTTTTTGTTCTTAACCCACTCGTCTTCTCCCTGTAAAATTTCCAGGAACCTGTGAAGACCAAGCATCCCCAACTTCACTATGAGTCAAAATTGTATATGCTTCTTCAAGGAGGAAGTAAGTGTAAATCTCTATTTTTTTTTTTTTACTATTTTGGGTACTAGATGTATTAGCTAATACCTCATGCTAAAGTTTCACATGAAAATTGTTTCTTTTTCCTTGTGTGTGTTCTGGTCTTCTTGAGCCTGGTGGATAGCCTAATTGGTCCTGAATCTTCTAGTGAAATCAAAACTGTTAGTCTTAAGCCATTCCCTCATTAGTGTAAGGCTGAAAGGGTCAGAAAACAATTAAAATGTTTCCTTTTGAGTAATCCAATTTGGTTCTTTATTGAAGCGGGGATTCCCCATCTCAAGTGGTTTGGAGTAGAGGGAGACTACAATGTCATGGCAATTGATCTTCTTGGACCAAGCCTGGAAGATTTGTTCAATTATTGCAACCGGAAGTTAACATTGAAGACAGTGTTAATGCTTGCTGATCAATTAGTAAGTCAACATGGCAACTATGGTCTAAGCGAAGTACCTTACTTAAATAGTTATACTAATGTGTTACTTAATATTATTGTTCAGATTAACAGAGTTGAGTATATGCATTCTAGAGGTTTCCTTCACCGTGACATTAAGCCGGACAATTTTTTAATGGGCCTAGGACGTAAAGCAAACCAGGTATATTATTTCTTCTTCCCCTTATTTGTTTTGCAAGATTTTGGTTGTTATTTCATCATTTTTCGTATGAAATGAAAAAAATGACTCATTTTAATAATACTCTTAATCATGACATCAATGCACATTTTGGAATTCAAATAGTGCCAGACCACTAAAGTATGTACCTCCAATAGAACCAAACTATTCTTTATATTAAAGTTTCAATAAAAGTCAGACAATGATTGGGTAATGCTACTGGTGGTATGTAAGGAGATAAGTTGCATAAATTTGCTTCAGCTTGAACAAGAAAAAAAGGAGTAGAATGTTTATCTTAGCTAGGATGAGAAAAGAACTCAAGAAAAATGCAAGTCATTTGAAAAACTGCAAGAAACCACTGGTTATTCTATTTTGCACTGTTTTTATACCTTATTGGTTAAGAGTGATTAGGTTACAACAAACAACGAGGCAGCACCTCAAACCTCATCCTGCCTCAGGTTTTGGCATGTCATGGCTACTTCTACGCCTTGAAACTGACAAGGTGTTCATTCAAAGTGTTTGGGCATCATTTTGAGTCATCACACTTCTACTGGCTCCTTTCTTGTCATTTCAGTGAATGATTTTCCTATCTTTTTATCTTCTATTCTATTTCAGTGGAACCCTCTTCTTTGGTGTCACTAAAATAAAAAAAATTGACAGATTCTTAGTTAAACCATTCAATTTGATCATGCAAATTCCAGTTCTTTTAACTATTTTTTTGTCATACCGGGTATCTCATTTCAGGTGTACATCATTGACTATGGCCTTGCAAAAAAATATAGGGATCTTCAGACTCATAGGCACATACCATACAGGTAAATTTTGTCACATATTTCAGGATACTAAGGTGCTATGTATAAAATTATAAATATCACTTGGAGGAAGATAACCTTTTGTTGCCTTGTCAATTGCATGTCTTTCTTGGAATTAAGCATTTACATCATGTGTATTTAAGCATTTACATAACTTCTATAGGTATTGTGCCATTTTTCTAGTGTTTTTCAAGTGTATAGCCATTACCCAAATGTAGGTAGTATTCGTATCATGAACTTCCATTATAATGATAATATTAATCAGGATCACTTCCAAAGATCTCAATGGTTGTGTTTCTGCAAAATTGCTCTTTCACTTTAATTTACATCATAGTTCCATTTATTAGTTTTTTTTTTCCTTTTAGTTGTAAAATTCATGTCTTTTGTTATGAAATTTTGTCTTTCTTGCACAGGGAAAACAAGAACCTTACAGGCACAGCTCGGTATGCAAGTGTAAACACTCATCTTGGAATTGGTGAGTAATATGTTGTGAAATTTTGGTAGTTCATTCTGTTTTGTGTTGACAACCAATTATTAGAATTCTTTCTTTTTGTTAATTTTACTTTATTTGACTCAGAACAAAGCAGAAGGGATGATCTGGAATCTCTTGGTTATGTACTCATGTACTTCTTACGAGGAAGGTCAGATACTTGATAGACACATCTACACTACCCCTACTAGATTTGGACATTTATAATTATTCTTACTGTTGTAGTTTATCAAAAAATTATTTTCTTACTATCTTTTTTCACTGTACAATTTTCTTTTCAGTCTTCCTTGGCAAGGACTGAAGGCTGGCACCAAAAAACAAAAATATGATAAAATCAGTGAGAAGAAAATGTCAACTCCTATAGAGGTATTATGCTTTATGACTAGCTGAATCAGTGTTGCTTTTGGATAAATTTAATATTCCATCTAGATCTAGTGTTTGATACTTTGAATGTGAACTGAGTACTCATGAGCAAAATGGAACTGTATGTGTCTCTTGTGCATTGAACTAGATTTACTTATCTACTAATGTTGGATGCTACTATGACTAAGTCCCTCAGGTTGATTTTCACATTTTATCTTAAGTTTTATATTCTTTTCATTCAACAATTGGTGTAACTTGCACTTGTTGCCCTTTACCTTTTATCTTTTCTTTCAGTTTGCAATTTTGTTGTTAATGTTGTGCCTGTATAACAGGTGCTATGCAAATCGTATCCCTCAGAGTTTGTATCATACTTTCACTACTGCCGATCGTTGCGGTTCGAGGACAAGCCTGATTATTCATATTTAAAGAGGCTTTTTCGAGACTTATTTATTCGAGAAGGTCTGATACACAAGACATCTAATTTGTATATCAGCATTCTGTATATTTAGGTTAAAATCTAGTATGTTAAATGGTTGGAAAATGATCTGGACATTGTTACTGCAGGCTATCAATTTGACTATGTATTTGATTGGACTGTATTGAAGTATCCGCAGATTGGTGGTAGCAGCTCTAGAGGGCGGGTTAGTACTTCTATCACGGCTGTTTGGATTTGCTTTCTAGTTGAGATCACTTACTATAATTGTTTTAATAACAGCTTGACAGTGGCAAGGCAGCTATGCATGCAGGATCATCTGCACAGAAGCCAGAAAAGATATCAGGTCCACTCTCTTTCAGCCAAATAAGATGATTAAATTTGTTATCCTTCTAATTCATAGTGAGTCTGACCATGAGTGATCTGGAATTTTGAAGTTAATGTATGATCTCCGTCTTCTAAATTTCAGAAAATAGATACACTGAAAGCATTCAACTATGTTCATTCTTTTTCACTGCTCACATCAATACTGGTTAAACTCCTGTACTTTTCCCAAATTAATTTTTGTGTAATCCTTTGGCCTTCATTTACTTATTTCAGTTGGGAAAGAGATTCGAGAAAAATTCTCTGGTGCTGTTGAAGCTTTCTCCCGAAGGAACCCAACAAATTCTAGTCCTCGTGCTGATCACTCCAAACAAAGGAATCTTGAGGAAGTACCAGTACACAAGGATGTGGTAAATGTTTTCTAACTATAAGATCCCATTTTTGTTTCCAAGACACGGGAGTTTTCTGAAGATTTTTCCTGCAATTATTTGTTATCAATTTCTATGTCTGGACTCTGGAGTTTTTCTTTCGTGGAAGAAATGGTGAAAAGTTAAATAATGAATTAGTTTGCTAACCATCAGTCCTTTAATTCGGATTTAAGCCTAATATTTTAGGTAACAACTTGGTTTTAAGTAGGTAGGTGCTATGTCTTTATTAGTCCAATGAGAATCAAGTATGGATTAGATATCTAGTGTTGACTATTGCAGATATAATCCCCATGTCAATTCCTAACAAAACGAGCAGTCAAAATGAAAATTGAATTGAGTTAAAAAATAGCAAACACGATGAGAATAAAATATTGTAAGCAAGAAAAAAGAAGGAAGATGCACGGGGCATAGGTTGTTGAAGTTATATCTGATTATTATGCTGTTTGTCATGATGATTGATGATATGGAGGTTATTTTATTTGCATGTTTTGATTCTAAAACTAAAAGTACGGAATCTATCATTTGAGTTTGTCACCCTTTCTCTGTTCATTTTTCTCAGTTTTCGCAAATTTATGCCTAAAACCTATACATGTATTTATATTTTCTTCTCACATGTTCACTTTGGTTTTATTTTGTCCCTTAAGTATCATGATCAAGAGAAGGGACGCAATTCATCTCGATATGGCAGCAGTTCAAGAAGAGCTATTATCTCATCATCAACCAGACCAAGTTCCTCTGGTGATCATAGCGACAGTCGTACTGGCCGGTTAACCTCAATTGGTAGCCGTCCATCTACTGCACATAGAAATATTCAACCTATGTATGAGACCAAACAACCAACCTACACACGCACTGGATCCGCCAGAGGCAACCGCGACGATCCTCTGCGGAGTTTTGAGCTCCTCTCTATCAGGAAGTAACACAGCATATCCAGTTTCAATTTGTCACAAAAGACATTTTCTAAATTCCTATGCACCTGTTTATCCAAGAACCATTGATCTCAAGTATTGTGAAATCATGTTCATGTATATTATTGAATTACCATGAGCCTTGAGGTCATAATTAACATCACTTCCTGATACCATGTTATGAGGACCAAGGTGGACTATTTTTCTGCCCCCTAAATATGCCTTCTGAAGAAAATTTCTTGGATGTTGTAACATGTTCCCAAAACATGCTCCCGAGAACTCTTTTAGTACTAGAAAAAGTTGTTTTTCTTTTCCATAAAACCAAATAGATGAAGTAGAGTTGTAGTTTATGATACAATTGTTATTTTTCTTTGCAATGAGACCCCACACTGCCTCAATGTTTCCCTTGTTTTGAGAGTGGAACTATTGATGCTGAAAATTGGTCTCAAGCTACAAGAGCGGTTTGAGATCACCTTTATTCATTTGTCCCGAAGCACTTGATGAATATATTTGCCTGGTCTTTTGCAAAAGTAAAATTCATATAACTAGGTTTGATGTTGGTTTTAAAACCACACTTTTAAATGAATTTTAAGAATTGTTTTTAACCTAGGGAGATACATCTAATGAGAGGAAGATGATTTCAATGATTTATGGTTAAAGGAAACCATGACCATAGATTATGAACATGGCTATGGTTTCAATTTTTTGAAGTATTAAGAAAAGATTTTGTATATAACAGTAATAATTTGATTATTGTAGAATTTACCTTTTTATGATTTGATTTTGTATAAGGAATTCATAACCATAGGTAATGACAATGGTGATGGTTCCAAATATTTGATTTTAGTTCCTAGAAACAGTAATGCTTTTTTTTCATCTTATTTATGAAAATGTGCTATTTTTTTTTTCTCTATTTCCATAAATGAAAGACTAAAAGATGATTTTTTGGTAGAGGACAAGAACTACACGTTACACATTTCCAAAATTGAGAACAGAAAAAGATGATTGTTTTTTGTGAGAAACTAAATATTTGGCCCATAACCCCCTTTTTTTTTTTTTTTTTCTAATCTTATATAAATAAGATTTAACTTTTTAAAAAGTATTTCAACAGTTTCTTTACAAGTTTATAACTTCATATTACTATAATTTTGTAAGAATATTTCTAATTAAAAATTCTTAAAGAAGTTTAATTACAACTGAATGTGATTATATGAAACATATCCAGTATTGCTTTGCGAGTAATTTACAATTAAAGATCAGTTTTGCCCTACCATAACGCATCAAATTAGTGATAATTCAGTTTATTAACCGAATAACACTCTTCAAGTTAATTGGCCACTATTTCTTTGTTAAGAGTATGAAGCATTATATATGAAAGCCAACATTAAACCAAGAACTAGAGAATACTCGTGTTTTATGTCAAATGGTTATTCCAAATTTTGGCTAATTTATTTATGGAAAAGCCTATGTAGTTTCTGAATTTGGTTTTGTTTGGCATTTCACTTGCATAGAATCCATGAATATACACATGTTCATCTACTGCGTACTATCATTCTTCCGTGGCCTAATTTCACACTCCTAACAAGAACCTACAAGTAGAAGCATCAAACTATTCGTTATTCTTTATATCCCCAACTATAACTTCTCCAAGTATGTTGCCATCTCATAAACTTTGATATATCATTACTTACAGATGGTAATTTCAAGGATGTATATATACATACTAAACCAGAAAACATAGTTCATGGAAGAATTCTTGTTTAAAACTTTGAGATCTAGAATCACTTAACCAATGCAAAATTTATGGGTTCCTAAGAGCTGCCAAACGCTTCTCGAGGTCGTCAATGCCCGAGCTGCAGTGACATCAAATTTACAAGGTCAAATAAACTTTAGAACAAAAAATGGCTGAACATTCAATAGACACAAGGATCCAAATTAAATTCTTCAGAACAGATAGTTAGATAGAAGATACCTGCTGACATTTTCGGTATTCTTTGCTGCAACTCTCCCTTTAGGAGCTGCTGATAACTGCCAAAGAGTTCAAATATGACACAAATCAGGTTCAGCAAAAGCACTATGACAGATGAGAAGTGTGCAGAGATTAATAAGAGTAATTCCTACCTGTGAGGCCACATCAACACCGATTTCATCGAGTACCTGCGAAGAAAGAGGTTAAGTGAAATTGCCATCAATTTCTTTCTTTAATTGTAAAAGAAATGTCAACCCAGACAATTCTGAGCATCAAGACTCGTTTTTCTTTGTGAATCATAAATCATTCCTTCTAAACCTTGTAAACTAAGCCACAAAAAATCATAGCAAGTTCATAATTTTAAAAGTAGTTTCAGGTTTCGAGAAGGAGACATCATCATCATTATTATTATTATTATTATTTTAAGTTTGGGGTTACAAGGGGATCCTAAACTTTTTATCTATTAGTCCCTTAATTATCTCAACCAGATACGGATTGTCCTAATGGCATCAATTGACCAACCTAGTTCACACCACCTAGGGATAAATACGGGTTGGTGGCTTTTGTTATTGATTCTCAATTGCCTCAAGAGTGTTATTGCTGTGGTTAGGAGTTAGGACCTAAATTGGACCAATGATTCTTGCACCACTAATTCTTCTGGATTGTAATACAAGATACATACATTTGTTATTCCTCCTACCAACCATGTGTGAAATAAATGTCATGTTAAATACAACAAAAGTCTTGAATTATATGAAAACTAATTAAGTAAAACGCACTGCAAACAGTATTGTGGCACATTCCCTTTTTCAAGTTGCAATGGAAGGAATAGAAAGAGTACCTGATTTGTTAGCTCATCAGTCTCCTCTTCAGCTTCATCATTATCCAAGGCATCATCTATGGTATCTGACATCATTTCAGTCTGCTCAAGAAAATATATATCATTAAAGTCCATAAGTTGTTGAAACAAAACATTTGTTCCAGCTTTTTCTAACTTGTAAACTAGTAAACCAAAGCATTATCTTACAGTCATATCCATCTGTGCTGATTGTTTCTGGAAGTCCTGCATAATTTTAGCTTGCTTTGCCGGTGCCATTTGCTGCAATGATATTCTAATTTAGCAATAGCACAAGGGAAAAATGAATAGAAAATGGTAAAACGATTAGTTTATGGACTTCAATGTCAATAATTTATTAATTTTGGAGGAAGTTGGAAGAACTTCTGTCATCATTGCTGTTTTCCTGGTACAGTGTTTTTCCTTTTAATTTCTCCTCAGAGTTGGATAAATCAAGACCATCCATTTTGTTGCCTCTAATTTTCACTTCCTTCCTTTGTGTGTGCATGTGATAGGAGAGGAGGAGGGATGCAATATCTTTTTAACAATTTAGCAAAAGAACAATGCTATTTCCTCTCCTGTGGAAACCTCAAAATCTAACACCCTACAGCAACCCCTAAACATGAACTTTAGGCTCCAACCCGTAAACTTTGTAGAAACTTGCACATGGCTTGACAAAACATCAAAATGCATTCATGTGCTCAACAACAACACTTTGTCCTCCCCTCCCCCAAAAGAAAATAACACATTGTTTTTTCTTTTTATTTCAAATAAAACCCTATGAAATACTGATAGTCTTGCCTTACTTCACATCCATACTAGATACACACATTTGATACAAATACTCTCGGATACTTCACCAATAAGTATTTCTTAAGTATGTAAGCCTTCGAAGATTGACACATAGAAAACATGATGAACCATAAATGGAAACTATCTTTTTAATGAATGATGCTAAAGGAGGGGATGAGATTGATATCATTTCTGGTAAGAATAGGCAAAGATTTATGATGCCAATGATTCATAATTTTTATTTAGTGATTTTGAAGAAGTATGTTCTTAATTTGGATTTGCAGAATTACAACTCTATATTTATTAAATTTCATGAAATTTTATATATACCTAGATACTTTTACTGCATGTATACTTTAAAAGTAGTAGTATCACCATATCAGATGGGTATATTATGCGATGCAAATATCATACCCAGCTCATACATAAAACCTAAAAAAATGTTGTTCTCGTGGCCAAGGAACAGATGTATTATGCATGGATATGCTTTATATTTAAAGAATAAGATTGAAAGTGTGACCTTATTCATAGCTGCCATTGCCTTAGTAGCCCCTTTCATGCCAACAGCAACAGAAGAATGGGCATGCATAGCCTACATGAAATGGAAAAAATAACTAAGACAGGGCAGATAAAGCATGTACCTGCTTATTGCTTAAACACATTTACCATAAGAAAAAAGAACACATTTTAAAACAAAGGCTTCATCAACACCGTACCTGTGTGTGAGTTGCTATGCCTCTCATCTGAGCTCTACTACCTTGAAGATTAGCAATTTGTTGCCTAAGCCTAACTAACTGGCGAGCTAGAATTTTAGTTGCTGCCTAAGAAATTTAGTGGCAAACAAAACAACCATTTTTAAACTCTAACCAACTGATCAATGTTCGCAAAAAAATACATAAAAAGAAAGTTTAATTACTCATTTGGTCCATGTAGTTTTATAAACTTTCTCTTTTAATCCCTAAACTTCACATTTTAATTTCCTTTTCATCCCTACCGACACAACATGGGTAACAATTGAGCATCTAGTTCGTTCTTAAAATGTTTGGGATAGTTGTGAAAATCAAATTATCTTCACAGTTGATTATATACACAATCAATTATTGTTACAATTGAATATAAATTTATAATTAGAATCAAATTTTTGTTTTGATAAATTTGCTGAAAAGTAGTTTAAGATAATTAAATTTATCTGGGTGCAACATAGTTGAAAAGGAGAAAAAAAAATAAACAGTTGAAAAATAATCATAAACTTCAGCTCTTCAATTTCAGAAAATCAACTTATTTCTCAAGAAAAAAGCTGTTTATAAATTTAAGCTAGTTTGCCAAACAACACAGCTTATTTTTAAACAGCTTTTTTACTCATAAAAAAGCTAAAATCTCAATATTTCATCTTTCCCAAACACATGGGTCACTTTTAAACTATAGGGACTAAATAAGTAATTAAACCAAAAAAAAAAAAAAAAAAATTAATCATGAGCATGAAATGCAGATGATACCTCATTTCCAGTCTTAGCAGTTCTCTTTATCTCAGCAACAAGCTTCTTCTCCTAATAACACAAACAAATACTCCATATTAGACATAACATCAAAAATTGAAACTCAACACAAAACATAAATCACATTCACTCATTAACTAACTACAATATAACATACTTCCAATTGTAGTGCTCCAATTTCCTTCTCTACACCTGAAATAAGCATACATATTATCATCACCTCTTTTAACTTACTTTGACAAGAAATCATGACAACCACACAAAATTCAATTATTCAAAAGTAAAATAATCAATCAAAAGGGTTTAAGAGACTGATTGGAAAATTGGAAAACCTCTAGTGGCGTTAGTCATTTCTCGTTTACTCTCCCGAAGCGCCTCTGCACGAAATAAAAACGAGAGCTTTAATCAAACCAAAACGCGAAAATTGATCGGAAACAAACGCGTCACAAACATAACGAACGCTAATTGTGAAAGAGAAATCGATGGAGAAGAAGAAGAACCTTTGGCAGTGGGTTTTTTGGTGAAGATGTTCATGGCGATTGGAGCGACACGCACAAGGAACAACGATGGTGGAACAAAGAAAGATCCTCGTAAGTCGTCGTAAGTTGTTTATCTTAATATTCGTGTTTTTTAATATTTATACTTTCGTGTTTTCTTAATCGTAATAGTTAACCGAAACCGCGTTGTTCCATGTATTTAAATTAAAAGAAAAAAAAATATAATATACAGAAAATATATTGTGATAAATTAAAAGATTTATATATAATGTTGTTGCTAGATTATGTACGGTGCGATATATAAATAAAAGTTATTACAAAATATTTAAGTATTTTTAATTATTGAAAAATAATTTATATTTTATTAAATTATTTAAACATAAATAATAAAAATATATTATAATTTCATATATATAATAATCTAATAAATTTTTAATATTATTGAAAAATTAAATAAAATGATTTTATATCAATAAATTAAAATTATTATCATAATTAAACATTGATTATTTTTTATAAGAATTATTATCAAAACTATAAATTAAAATATTACTCTTTTAATTAATTATCTACCTTTTAATTAGTTTTAATTATCTTTATCATTGTAATTTTTTAACTAAAATTAGTATTTATAAACCTAATAAAAACTAATCATAAACCAATTGTATAACATTCGGGTAATTTTATATAATTTATAATTTGTTAATGCACACCATTTGCATTGAAGAAATACATGTGTTAGCAATCAATATTGAATATTATACTCACATTTAAAATTTAAATTAATACAGTAAAATAAAAAATAAAAATAAAATGTAGTAGCTAGGAATGATTGAAATCTCACTGACTTAATGAACACTTTTCTTTAGTTACTATGTTAGTGAATGAAATATTCATCAAAAGGGTAACCAAGAAAGTAAACATGTAATTACTTAATTGATTCTCGAGTATTTTATACATTAGTAAGAATATCTGTACAAGAATCATTAACAATTGAAGCAAATATAGCACTAAGATACATTAGAATTAGTGTTCTAAATTCAATTATTAACTACCCAACAACACTATAGTATAAAAGTAAAACTCCTCTAATTAGGGTAACTTTGGAGAATGTTTTCACTAGGCCCTCTCTGATATTGTCCATCATCATCTAAGGACCTATGTTTGTTCTTAGATTTGGAATTTGATCTAGAGTGGCAATCTTGGTTGGGATTGGAGTCCTTAGAATGTAAACGATGGGATTTTGGTCTGGATTTGGATGAGCCACCACTAACATTTGTACCATCTTTTGAGATCTTGGGGCGTGACCTTTTAGTTGGGAATTCACTCTCTAGTGAATCATCTTCTGTGTGCATGGATTCATTGCATAAATCTTTTGTTTGTGGCTTTCTTGGTTGCCTTGGCCTGTCTGATTTTTCCTTTGCATGGGACTCTCTTATGTTCCTCCCCATTGAATTTGATTGCCTCTTAGATGATTTGTGCAACTCATGTGACTCCTCCTCACCTTCACAATGCATACCAACATTTATAACAATTCCAATACAAAGACATTCCAATACTATTACCTGCTAAGATCAAACAATAAACATGTATCCAGGAGAATTATTACTATCACATGCTTACTTAATTAATCTGTTTACATACAAAGATCTTTTTCAAGATGATAGGAAGTAAATAAAACATTCTAATAAAGGTTTAAAAATTCATTTATTATTATTTTTTTATAATTTCACAAATTTTATCTTCTTGTCTTGATAGTTAAAAAGTGACTATTTTAATCTCTTTAATTTAAAGAATGATATTATTTTTTCATTATGATTTATATTCTAGTTCTTTTTAATTTTTATACTTTTGATGAGAAGAACTAAAAGGATATCAAAATATAAATTATAGAAATTAATAGGCTTAAAAAATTAAATGGATTAAAATAGTCACTTTTTACACTATAGGAATTAAAAAGGGTAAAGTTTGTAAAATTATAAAGACTAAATAAATAATTAAATCTCTAATAAAAGATGAAATAAAAGTTAAAGAAAAAATAAATATAAAACATTCATATTTTTTTTATTGATACTCACTGAGGTAAAAGGAGGATATATTTATAACCTAATTGATATTAAAAAAAAAATCACATGATTGACATCATCCTTGGATAGGTAATTAAAACTACATATCACTTAAATGATAAACAAAATGGAAATCTTACATACTTTTCCTAATTAGATTTTATGACTTATATGTGCCTCTGTAGGCCCTTTCTATCAAAGAAGGATTATTCACCAATTGAAATCTTTTAAAAAATAAAAATAAAATTAACTCACCTCCATGATTTTTATTTTATTTTATGAAGATGAAGGGATGCAAAGGCATCATAATAATTAAAGATCTTAATTAGGTCAATACCATAAAAGTTATTTATCATTATAGCACACTTAAAATAAGATATATCATAAATAAAAAAGAATAAACAATCATGAGGGGACATCATCCAAATTCATGGGATCAAAAGAGGAGACCCTATTTGAATGTAAAAGAGGGTAAGAAACACCTCTTCCAACTCACTTATTCTCATGGGATAAAAGAATGAGAGTTAATTTTGAATCACTTTACAACTTGTGTCAACCATGTTGATACTAGGTTCAAATTACTATTTTTTTCCTTTTTTTATTTTATAATTCAGAAGAAAAAGAAGTCATACCAACTTGTTAGATTGATAAAGAATTTAATTTCACTCATACTATACTATGGCTTTTAAATCTCAGGAGATATTTTGCATGTTAACTCAAAACAATGAAACAAAGTATAACATGTTACCTTCAGATGGCATTTGGACTGAATTATCAGATCCTTTGCTATGAGTGTCTCCATTATGATTTATAGGTGCTGATGCATTTCCTGGGACAGATTTAAACCCGTTCATCTGAAACAAGTCAAGTAATGCACCAATTGCTTTTCAAAATGACGTGAAATATAATTTGCATACAAATCAAGACACTTAATACCACAGGTATTTATTTTTCAGTTTTGTTAACCATTATTCTAAGAAAAATTTATAGATTAACAGAAGTTATACTTAAATATAATTGTACTCTAGGACAATGGGTAATACAACCAACAAAAAGTGGTTATATAAGTAGTCTTTAAATTTTATTTTTAATATCAGCTAATTTTTTGATTTTGGAAATAGATAATTACCCAGCTGGGATTACTTTCAGAGGCACCTTGACCTTCCCATCCTATATGTGCCACATGCTTTACATTTGTGGGATGACCAATCTCAAAATCTGAGTCTTTGTCATCATTTTCTGCCAAGTGTGTGAGTGACATTCCTTAAATTAATCACCATCATCTTTCTTCAACTTTATATTAATTTGAAAATGGACATATATACATTATACTATGTTAATTATAATAAGAGGAAGACTAATGTCACATACCGAATATATGAGAAATGAATCTTAGGCCTTTAAGGAGACCCTTCACCTTCTTGTTGTTGTTGGACATGCTAATAATCAAATCTTACATGCGTTTGAATTCTCTTCACACAAGTATTGTAAAACTTTATACTTAGACTTTACTAAAACCTGGAAGATAAGAATTCAAAGTTGAATTTGAGACTCAAGATAGAAATTAATAGGAACCTCAGGGCATTGTCCATGAAATTCATTGTTGACTCGAATAAATGTTCCATAAAGAAACCATCATTGAGGATAAGTTGTGTATTTCAACTCTTTTTTCTTCTGTTTTCTCAGAACATATGCAAACGTTGTCTGGTGATTTTTATGCTATTTGTGGAAATAGAATAATTGTTCAGAAATTTTAGGCAGGTTCTTGATGACAAATGTTTCATGGAAGAGTCTATGATGAGAGAAGGGACTAATGCAACAAATGAATTTGTGTTTAAAAGCACACCCATTTTTCACTCGGTTAATTCTAAGGCAATAGTTTGCTTGTGGTTTTCCCCTTCAATCAGAACCAGAAGGTGATCGAAATTTCAGGTGTGACAATGAGAATAGTTTAAAAGAAAAAAAAAAAAAAATCAATTCTGAAGGTGCTAAATTTAGGAAGGTCTTAACAGGTTCTGTCTCTAAAATTAAATTAATGAATGATGTATAGTATGAGTGAATATTTTATTTACAAGTAACAAGTAATGGATTCTGTTTTTATATAATATGTACCGAAATCAATTTATTAAATTTTATGAAATATTTTTTTAATAATTATAGTAGTGTTTATTATCAGAATTTATAATAAATCATTACAAATAAATATGTATCATAATCATAATAAATTATTAGGTTATCTTAAATGCTAATATAATGATATTAATAATTATAATAGTTATTATAATACATTACATTAAATGTTAATACTGGTATGATAAATAATAATGATCAACATATATTATTATATTACACATATATTTTGATTTAAAATAATTAAAGTAATTACTACAAACACAGAGAAATCATATAATTTCTTGTATTAAATCATATCCAATCTTGTAATTGTTTTTTTATTCCCTAATATAGCTCCATCCATTGTCATTATTAGTTTGCATTCTTATTGATAATCTATAAAAGATTTTGAAAATAAGTTTGAAGACAAAGATACACCAAAATTGACATGATCTTAATCCTATGAAAAGAGTCTGTCAGAAAGACATTGATTTTATATCTATATCTTTCCATTACAATCTGCTCAGTCATCCCCTTAGTCAATCCTATTGTAATAATCAAGTACAAAAAAACATGAATGGATTCTACAAACGACCCCTTCCTTCACCTCCTGCAGTTGATTTTGCTTCTGAAGATGGCAAGGTATATTGCACTAATGCATGCTTCAAATCTTTCTCTTTGAATGTTTATGTTCTTTTTCTATTTTATACAGAGTTTTTATTATTGTGAATTTGTGGTTTGCATATATAAATTTGTATACCATGATATTTGTTTTTGCTGGGAGTTCAGGTTGACTATGAGGTAGTTCAAATAGGTAAATTAAAGTTGTGTTGATGTATTTACTATTGGGTCTTTGACCGACGAGGAATACTTATAAAAATTTTCTCTGACATAATTTCTCCTGATATAATTATTTTTGAATGTTCTAACAAAGAGATTAAGTATTAGAATAAAGTTTAGAGTTAGAGATATTTTTTTAAAGGGACGTAAAATATTTATATCTTGTCAGTTTAATTAAATGAGAGTGTGTGAAATTCTTGTGTTACACATTACATCGGTGTGCATAATTTTGATTAGGATATATATATACAAGATTAAAGAGTCGACGTAAAAATACATAAAAATTAGTTGATTTGTACAAATTTTAAATCATATATTATATATAGAAATAAATGATTATATAGGAAGATTAGTGACTTGTGTAAGTTTTAAATTACGTATTAAATATAGTGTTAACATTACATCGGTGTGCATAATTTTGATTAGGATATGTATATACAAGATTAAAGAGTCGACGTAAAAATACATAAAAATTAGTTGATTTGTACAAATTTTAAATCATATATTATATATAGAAATAAATGATTATATAGGAAGATTAGTGACTTGTGTAAGTTTTAAATCACGTATTAAATATAGTGTTAGACATTAATTATTAAAATGTTAATATTATTTTGAAAATAAATCAAATTAGCTTGTACTTATTTTTATTTTGATATTTTTTAAAATTTAAAGAATCAAATAGTTATATAAGAGCATAAACTTCTATTGTGGAGACTATTTATCAACTTAATAAAGGTTAGATTTTTAATGAAAAATAACCCTCCTACTTAGTTTTCTAACTTATTTTTATCCTTTTTTTTAATATCTTTGACATTATTTTTCCCCGTCTAAGTTAAGTGCACCAGGTTCGTTGATTTATATATATTTAAAATTTTCTAATAAAATAAAACATATATAAATTTAATAGTGATTACTTTTAAATATGTATAAAATTAAATTTAAATTTAAATTTCATAAATACAATTTATTGATTAGATAAAAAAAACCTTATTACAAAAGTCGTCTGTAAATAGATGTTACATTGTATATATTAATATGCATTAATAATGTATAAGTGTTTACTGCAGTTAAATATTATATATTTATAATAATTAAAAATATCACTTATATTTTCTATTATTTATATATCATACATTTATTTATTAAAAAATTATAGAATTCATTACTTGGTCATAAAAATTTAAACTTTTCAAAAAATCTTTTATAGTTAAGAAATAAAATTTTAAAATTTATTTTATCATACTTATATTAATAAAATATATTTATGAATAAAAATTATAATATATTAGATAACGTAATTATTTATCCAGAAAAATTAAATGTCCAATATTATCTATTAAAAGGAAACATAAAAATAAAGCCAACACTGTTCAACGGTGAAAATAGAAATTGAAGTCAAAGAGGTTATTTCGGCTTTAAATTGAGGCAAAAGAGTTGAATGTGTTTATGTTTTAGAAAGAATTTTGATTTTTGCTGTTACGGTGTGAATGGCGACGGCGGGGTTGTACCGACGCCTTCTTCCTTGTCCCCCTGCTGTGGATTTTGCTTCCAAACAAGGCAAGGTACTTCTCACACACAGTTCATTATTTGCGTATCTGCTTTTACATTAGAGGTTTGATTCTTACTGCAAAATTGACTATATATGATTTCATTTTGGAGAAGGGTTTAGAATCAATTTTTGATGAAACCAACTTTTGGTAGAGTTTGCCTTGTAAATTTTACTACTAGTAAATCACGTGGCTTTAAAATCAATTTTAACTGGAATTGATCTTGCAAAACTAATTTCATTTTTAATCAATTTAGCTAACTTAATCTGATCACTTACTAAGTTTGGTGTTTGGTTTTGAGTTTGAGAACTGATTCTTAGTCTATAGTTAATTTTAGATAAATTTTGATTTGGTTTCATGTTGTAGAAGAGACCAAAATTGGTTGAGTCTAAAGTTGGTTGAAGTAAGTTTGAGTAGAAAATCAATTTCATGACAGTTATCCAAACAATTAATGAGAATGAAGCAAAGTGGTATTATATTTACTTTGTTGGTATTACTTGTTTTTGCTCACTATTTTTTTGATTGAATGTCAGCAACTATTTGTTGATGCCCTTCAGAATGGAACTGTGGAAGGCTTTTATAAATTGGTTTCCTATTTCCAAACACAATCTGAGCCTGCTTTTTGTGGTCTCGCTAGCTTGTCCATGGTTCTCAATGCTCTTGCCATTGATCCTGGCAGGAAATGGAAAGGTACAATTTACTTTTATCACTAACTTCATAACTCATTTACTGAAACTAGAATCTTCAGTTGAAACAACAAAAGTTATAATGCCTTTGAATCCATTGTCCTGAATTCTGCATTTTGGTGTTGGGTGATTTGTCTGCAGGACCTTGGAGATGGTTTGATGAATCTATGTTAGACTGCTGTGAACCTCTAGAAGCAGTCAAAGCTAGAGGCATCACATTTGGGAAGCTTGTGTGTCTGGCTCATTGTGCTGGAGCAAAAGTTGAAGCCTTTCGTGCTTCACATAGCAGCATTGATGATTTTCGTAAATATGTTATGAAGTGTTCAGTGTCTGATGACTGTCACGTAATCTCATCGTACCATAGAGCTGCCCTCAAACAGGTATGTACTATGGTTTGTGATACTTTGACAAAGCAGGAGATATGAAGCTTTCTAGTTTAATAGTTAATTTCTTATCACCTCATGCATTGATTAGTTCAAATAATTTTTCATTTATCTATTCCATTTTTTCCTATAAAACTTATTTTGGTATGGTGCATCCGTGCATATATTCAATTCTATATGGTGAGAGTGTAAACTTTACTTTATTTTCATGACAGACGGGAGCCGGTCACTTTTCTCCTATTGGAGGATATCATGTTGGAAAGGACATGGCACTTATTTTGGATGTTGCACGGTTTAAGTATCCTCCTCATTGGGTGCCACTTAAACTTCTTTGGGAAGGCATGAATTATGTTGACGAGTCTACTGGACAATCTAGAGGGTAAACTTTCTTGTAAAAATTTTATACTGTTTTCTAATGCCCTTGTAGCCTAATTAATTGCTGTACTACTGTTAAAATGTTACTGAAGGTTTAGATCAACTCCAATTGGTGCTAATGAATTCAAAGAATTGAGTGGTTTTTATACACCAAAATTATGTAGCTGGGGTTGTTACAGGCCAATTAAAGCAATAATATAACTTAACACCTTTTCTTTCCGGTACGTATTAAAATCCAAATGTTGTTTGCTTAACTTTTTTAACCCTCTTCAGATTCATGCTTATATCAAGACCTCACAGGGAACCTGGCATGCTTTATACTCTGGTATTTTTCTTCTTTTTGCTAAATAATGAATTTCACATTTCAGGATATAGTAAATGTTGGTGTGTGCTTTAATTGTTGGACAATTTCTTTATTTGTTCACATGTGTAGGTGCATGTATTCCTTCAATATTGTGCGTTGAAATTCTTAGTTTTTGTGATATGGTGAATTCGTTCTAAGTAGCAGGTTGATTTATTTCCAGTTTGATGTGATCTTTTAGTGGTCAATTATCTTTCTTGTGAAGTGAACTAAAGTTTACATTTCTGGACAGAGTAAATACCGTAGTTGTCATCCTATTCCTGTGATTGTAGTTGATGTTATTTCGCTTTCAGTTGAATTAGTTATTAGAGATGCCAATAAGGATTAAACAATAGTTGAGTGAGGTTTAATTTTAATTGGATATGGTTTATGTGTGGTAAGTTCATACAGAAGGTCAGACAGTCAAATTGTACTATGTAGTTTGGGTCATGTGTGCTTGTTAACTACCTGTTTTTTTGCGTTCCCCTTCTTATTTTAACAGTCCTATGAATCTGGATGTGAATATATGACATCAGTATGTGTGCATGCTTGTGGATATAGGTTGTTTATGTTGATATGGGTTGTGTATGTATCTTGCAGAGCTGCAAACATAAGAGTTGGCTTAGTATCGCAAAATTCCTAATGGATGATATACCTCTTATATTAAAATCAGAGGATGTGAAAGACATTCATCAGGTTCTTTCAATATTAGTGGAATCACTGCCATCTAATTTTGAAGAATTCATCAAGTGGATTGCCGAGGTTAGGAGGCGAGAGGACGGTGGTCCAAGTTTAAGCACAGAGGAGAAAGCAAGACTCGCTGTCAAGGTTTAATTTGTCCAATCTTACCTTGTCATAATTCCCTCCTGCATCATATGTATACTCTATTTTGGTCTATTCATTATTCTCTATATAATCTCATGGTGACTTTTTGGTTATGCAGGAAGAGGTATTGAAACAGGTACAGGAGACTGGGCTTTTCAAACATGTAGCCTCTTTTTTGTCAAATTCTTGCAGTAGACTGGCATCAGATGATGGAGACACATTACCTGTCATTGCTGCAAGTGTTTGTTGCCAGGGAGCAGAAATTTTAGGTGGGAAACCTAGCTCATCAGCAGGGTATTGCTGTCAAGAAACATGTATGAAATGCTGGAAAGCTGAAGATGACAAGTCAATAACAATGGTTTCTGGGACTGTGGTAAATGGTGACATTGAGCAAGGGGTTGATGTGTTGATTCCTTCATCATCTGAGAAATGTTGCAGTTGCTCTAACCCAAGCAAATACACAAGGATGCACCCAGCTAGCACTGATGTGCTAACAGTGCTTTTACTGTCTTTACCATCTACAACATGGGCTGGCATCACAGATGAGAAACTTTTGACGGAAATACTGTGTCTGGTTTCAACTGAAAATCTTCCTACTTTGCTGCAGGAAGAGGTAGTTATCTCTTATCTGTTTATTTCTCTCTTTTTTGCATTGCATGGCATCTGTTAATTCTTCTCTCTTCATTCTTCAACTTCAACTATAAATAATTTTGCATTTCAGGTTCTTCACTTGAGGCGGCAACTACACATTCTCAAGAGATGTCAAGACGGTAAGGTAGATGAAGATCTTGCTGCGCCTCTCCCTTAGCATCTCCCTCATTTTTTATTCATTATTCTTTTCAAAGCTAAGTCAGTTAGCCAGGGTCTCTTGACAGCATAAATTTGATTTATAGAGCTTGTAATACGTTTAGTTTGTTTTATGACACATCGGGTAGTACAGAATCGCTTCAGTTGCCGTTTTTCTATGTATTATTGACAACTGAAGATTATTTTCTTTTCTACCAATGATTTTCAGTACCTCATTTTCTATTTACATCTTTTTTTCTAGCTGATGCTAATTCACTCTTGGTGACAGTGTGATCTTTTGGATTAAATTCTGGCACTTTTTTAATATATTGTTTTGCACATATATGATTCTTATATTTATTTGGATCAAATTATAACAACAAATTAAACACAAAAATATTCGGTATATCTCTCTAGTCTCCTCTCCTTAGACTGCTTTGGCTAATAATTTAATGTGTCCATATAAAGCATGTAAGAAATTAATGATATTTAAAATATGGACAAAACTTGAATACATTATATTATGTGAGGTGCAACTCTTAACATATAGTATTTTAAATCATTGAGTATGCTTTTTCCTAACATTTAGTATCATCATCCTTCTTGGAGAAGGACCTTGAACCTGATATAATTGGAAATAGGTTGCACTTGACCTTACCAAATGATATTACCTCCTTACTGATTTATAAAGTTCAACCGGGGATTCTAGTTTCTTCACTTAGCCCTCCATTATCACAAAAAAAAAAAAAAAATGAATAAATAAAAATAATAGCATCTTATTTATTTGTTTCAATTTAAATTTAAACATGTGAATCATACTAAATTATTAATATAGTTTTATTCACTTAAGCCCATAAATCAAGTTTTTAAAACCTTTGGTCAACGGCTTTCTTGAATGTATCGCGTAGAATATAACAGTCTTACAATGAGTTCCACGAATACAAAAGGATTGACTTTGAAAGTATCGATAAAATAATATATTACATGAAACCCCGTCAAATTTTCTCATAATCAATTTTAATTTATGGTAAACAATAATTGATAAAAAAAGAAGAAATTGCATAATGCTGGTTGACACGAATTATAATAATTTATAAATATTATGAAAAAGAATTATTTATAATTTTGTTGATAAAAAATATTCTTATAATCATTTTATATATTATTATTAAAAAATAATATATTTTACACGATAAAGAATTAAAGATGTTTAATAGTGTGAATTTTAATTATTGTAGAAAAAGCATATTTTTTAAAAATAGCCGGCGTATGATTCCCCGGCATCTTACTCCTACGGAATAGATTCCCGGTAAGGGAGTGAGAAGATTAACATTTGTAGCACTATTTGAAGTTGAAGTTCCATAAGAGAAGCTTTTCTTCTGTTTGCAATTTGCATGGCAAGTGCTGGTTTATACCGCAGAGCCCTCCCTCCTCCGGCTATCGACTTCGCTTCACCCGATGGCAAGGTAGGTTCAAGCTCCTTTTCATTATTCCAAATCCCTAATTCACTTTGGATTCTCATTAACTAATTGATTGATTCTTTCTACAGAAGCTGTTTGGTGAAGCTCTTTTGCAAGGAACCATGGAAGGTTTCTTCAAGCTAATTTCCTACTATCAGACACAGTCCGAGCCTGCTTACTGCGGTCTCGCCACTCTTTCCGTTGTTCTTAATGCCCTTGCTATTGATCCTGGAAGGAAATGGAAAGGTCTATCTATTCTCTTTTCTTTTTCCCTTTTATTTTCTGTTTTCATTCTTTTAGGGTTTGTTTGGATTGATCCAATGACATGCAACGAGATTATGCTACATTTTTTTAATTTCTGCTCATTCCATCTCTTTCCTTTATTTTTTTTTCTCTCCAACTTGGAAAATGACATGGAAACACTCATTTAGTGATAGTGCTTTTTGTTTTCTTCTATTCTTAGTGATAGTGTTTTTTAATTATGGTTAAAGAAAGTTATAAGTCATTACATTCCATTCACTTTTCTAGCGATGAAGTGATAGTTTTATTCGGTTCCATTGTAAAATTACAATACCCAAATAATGGAGAGTGAACATTGTTCCGCTTCATTCCATTTAGTTATATTTTGATATGATCGTTTTAAAATATCCTAGCATAGAAGGGGAAAAAGATATGAAGAGAAACTCACTTAACAGGTCCTTGGAGATGGTATGATGAGTCCATGTTGGATTGCTGTGAGCCTTTGGCCAAGATTAAATCAGAAGGGATTACATTCGGAAAAGTTGCTTGTTTGGCTCGATGTAATGGAGCTAATGTGGAAGCCTTTCGATCGGAAGAAAGCTTCATAAGTGATTTTCGCAACCGTGTGATTTCATGCTCTAAATCTGAGGATTCTCATGTGATTGTGTCTTACCACAGGTCACCCCTCAGTCAGGTGTTGTAAAGCTCATTTATTAATTGTTCTGTTTATGTTATCTATGCATAAATGATAACTCATATAGTAGCCTTATTTTAGTTGACTTTGAGACCCACTTGACTTTATACATAGATTGTTGTGTAGTTTAGGAAATGAAAAAGCTGCATGAGTTCATAGAAATGATGGAATTATGGAAATTTGTCATGTTATTGGGTAACAGACTGGAACTGGACATTTTTCACCAGTTGGAGGGTATCATGCTGAGAGGGATATGGTCCTCATATTGGATGTCGCTCGTTTCAAGTATCCTCCGCATTGGGTTCCCCTTACCCTTCTCTGGGAAGCCATGAAGACCATTGATCAAGCAACTGGACTTTGTAGAGGGTAACACTAAGATCTCTTACACTGCTAATTAAAGCATGATAGTTAACAGTGTGTTAAGGAATGTTGGCGACACACTATTATTGGATGAAATTCAAGTGAGACTCACTAAATTGTGTGGTCTACATTTCTTCCTTAATGGAACCCCCGTGAAGTTAACCCAATAATAAATAATTTGTTGAAAAGAGTGTGTCGTAGAGTGTGTTGCTATTATTTCTCAATGTCTTTTATAAAATTTCATGAAAATTACAGTGTTTTACTATTATTTCCTTCAAATATGTTGGACTTTTCCTTTTGCCAAAACTAAACCTTGTTGTATGTTGTGTGGGTTGTTTATTGGACAATGACAATATCTTACTAGTCATAAGTTGTCATCTATTGTGGTGTTCTTTCTTTTGATTCAAGTTTATGAAGTTTTCAAAATTGCTAGTTTTCTTGGCATGCATGCTATGCTTCAAAGAACTAAATTATTATTTTTTAACCTTGTGACTAGTGCATTCACATCAAAGAAAAGAAATTAGAATAATAAAACTGCAGAAAATTATTTTTTTTAGAATTATTGAAGATAATATTTGATGATTTTCAAGTTTTGGTGAATTAGTTTGATTCATTGGTAAATGTAATATCTTTTTAGTCCTTTTTTTGGGATTCTTTTATTGGAATAAATTGTCTTGTAGTCATATTGTAGAACTTATGAGCAAAAGCAGTGGAAGTCAAAAATATTTTTACCTTGTATCATAAGCATAATGATAATTTGATTATATGTACTCAACTTTTGTCTATTTATATATTTTTATCTACATTTTTTGTTACCACCTATCTACTTATGTAATTTGGAAATTTTATTATTTGAATGTATCAATGTCGTTAAACTCTTACTGTTTGCATGGATTAAAGGATATGATTTCATGAACTCTTTTAGTTTGTTGAGTTTGTTCATCTAGTCCTGTTTCCTTCCATTTATATTTGGAAATTTGTATTTCAGGTACATGATTATTTCGAGGCTTAACAGAGCACCGTCTATACTTTATACTGTGGTACTGTGCTACTTGAGTGATTCTTTATTGAACCATTGACAAACATATATAAATGAGTTTTAAATAGAAACAAAAGGAATCTGACTCACTTTAAAATTATAATGGTAAGGCCAGCTAGAAAGTAGTTTCTTCTGAAATCACATTGAACAATAAGTATATACATGAGGTTAAAAATATGGAGTGTCTTCAAGATCTAGATCCTACCAATATTCTCTCCATTTTCTGTTGTAGGAAATGTAATGGATGGGCACATGTTATTCTAAGTTAACAAAAACTCAACTGTTTTTTGTATGCTTTCTGCAAAGAATTTCTAATAGTAGATTACAATAAACACGTAACAACATAGAACACTATCTGCAGAGTTGTAGACATGAAGGCTGGAGCAGTGTTGCGAGGTTTCTAACTGAAGATGTACCTCAACTTCTAAAGTCAGAAGATGTAAAAGACATTCAGGAAATACTCTCTATTGTTTATAAATCTCCTCCTACTGAATTGAGAGGGTTAATAACATGGATTGCTGAAGTTCGCAGACAAGAAGATGGGAATCTCACATTGAGCATTGAGGAGAAAGGAAGACTTGCTATCAAGGTTTTGATACTACTTCCTTTCTATTTTGTGAAATAATAATTTCACTATTAGATTTCATTTGACAAATGTATCGTTGGCATAATCAGAAAACCCTACTCATTGAAGAAATAAATTCTAATAAATAAACTATCATAATGTTTCTGAACTTTGAAATTTCAGGCTGACATACTAGAACAAATTCGGAGAACTGCACTCTTCAAACATGTGGCCAATTGGTTGGATTCTAGCAGTTCATATTGTTATAATTCTGCGAAAATTGGTGACAAAGACAAGTTAGCATCACTAGCTGCTTGTGTTTGTTGCCAAGGGGCAGATCTTTTGACTGATTGTGGTCGGCTAGAATTATCAGGTGAAAAATGTTGTAGTCAAATAAAGGTAAAACATTTGAATGTTGATAGCAAAAATCCAGCAACATTAATTTCGGGAACTGTTACAACGGGTGGCGGTAGTGAACAAGCAGTTGATGTGTTGGTCCCTCTGTGTCAGTGGGAGTCAAAAGGGTTAGGTTTTTCTAACGAAGGTCAATGCATTGGAATGCACCCATCTACTGCAGATGTTCTAACAGTGCTTTTATTGGCCTTGCCTTTGCATACATGGTCGGGCATTAAAGAAGAAAAGTTGCGTGTGGAAGTTTTGAGTCTTCTAACAACCGAAGATCTCCCTCCCCTACTCCAAGAAGAGGTAACATTTATTCCTGTAGACCTGATTATCAAGTTTTTTTTAATCTAAATTTTGGAAAACTACTAAAAAGAAATTACTGAGTTGACAAACACGGTAAACAACAAAGAAAATGTTTTGTGAATATTTTTCTTTCATGGTGAATATTTCAATGAGATTTCAATTTTTGGTCTTAAAATCAAAGGGTGAATTACACTATTTAGCCCATTCACCCAATCAATATTTAAACTCTACATTTTATCAATATTTTGATGATCTTTCGCCACGTCAGTGATCTACTTAACTGTTAGGAACCCACAAAAGAAACAGAGAAGAGAGAATTTTATTGAATAGGATAAAAAGAACAAACAGGAGAGAAAGCTCTCCTCTAAGGGTTTCCCCTTCACAGAGGATTTCTCTTTTCACAAAGAGCTAAAGCTCAATTTACAAAATGATTAAGTCTCCCCTTCCTTCTATCCTTCGTCCGCCTATTTATATCTAATAAACCCCTCTAATTCATTAACTAATATCCTAACTAAATCTCTTATCCTTATATCCTAATAGAAACAATTGGCTTTCACGTCCAAACCTCACAACACACTCTTTTTATAACATTTTTGTCATTATAACCCACAATTCTAAGATGGTACCAGAGTTTATATTAATGATTGTTGTTGGGACTATGTCTATTCCTGCAAAATTCACAGTCAAAATGTCCGGTCTTTGGCGTGAAGGGGGTGTTGGAAATCCCAATGGACGTGCTATAGCCTAAATAGTGTATATAAATGGGGAATAATTTTTACCTTACAAATTCATTTAGTTGGATTAAGTTAGGTTCTTAACCTACGTATTCTAAGACTATCATAAGGAAATTAAAATTTAGGTTGTATCATATTAGCAAATTTTATATATGTCAAAGAGAAATGCTAGAAACACATTCTCTGATATACTTTTTTTAACACATTCTTAATTACAAGGAGAAATTTATTGAAAATCACAATTTGTGGATCTCATTTATGATCCTCACTTTTAATTTTGTAATTTCTAATAAATTTTAACAAATAGTTGAGTTTGTTAGGAAGGTTTTACTAGCATTTCTCATGCCAAAACTGCTAACTATAAAGAGCCAACTCTACATGATTTTAGTGAAAAATATAGTTTTTGATATATAATGAGTTAATCTATCCATGTTGAACCCATCCATTGGGATAAGGTTTGGTGGGGTTTATTATTGCTAATGCTTATTATTAACATATGTTAGTTTTTTATGGGAACAAAATTCAAGAGTTAACATGTAGTTTACAACCTATAAAGCACTGGATTGGTTTAGAGATGGTAAAATTTATTCCTAAAATGGAATCCTACCGCATGCAATCTTAATTATCCTTTCTCAGGATGGTTCCTAAATCCTGAGCATGTTTGGAAACATAATAAACTATGTTGATAGAAGGTGGGGGGAGGAGGAGGTGGAGCCACATGGATCAAATGCCACAATACCCTCTATACAAAGGAGGGGGGTGTATAGATGTTTTTATATCTAAATACCAATTGGTTATATCCTGTAGAAGCTAGATAGGAGCAAGCATGAAGATTTGATGACAGGAATTTTTTGTGTTGCTTAGAATGTTCTAGTTTCAATTGTACACATTGTGTGAGCAGTTTAGTAGTTACTTTAGGGAGTGGAAAAATCTTGTTTTCTAGTCAGACTGCTTCAAGTGGCTTTCTATTGGGCAGTCAAAGGCATTGGAGTAAGGGAGGTTAACTTTATGGACATTGTGGTGTGTAAGGTGGGAATGATATTGTTAGAAATGTGGGTTGGGCCTAACTCAACCTCACAAAACCAGCTTGTAAGGTGAGAATTGTTTCCCACTTATATACATGCAACAGGCCATATTTTTAGGCAATGTGAGATTTCCAATACACCATCGGGATTTCTAACACACACCCCATGCCGAGGACTGGACTTCTCAAGCGTGGAGACTATTCAAACGGGCGGTTCAATATCGGATTTCCAATGATATTTTGCTGCAGTGTTCAAATATATGTGTGAATCCATTTTAAGTTTGCAGTAGTAACAAGCATTTCATGAAACAGAGTACACAATTGGCATTGAAATGTTGTATGTTTTACAAGTGCCAATGATGCTTTTATTGGAGTAGACCCTTATTCCTTTTGCTATTCCCCTGGAATCTCCCTTTTTGATCTGATTCTTAGCCTTTACTATAAGATGATTATGTGTCTTGGTCTGCACATGAGATGACGCAGTGCTCTGGTGTTTAATGGCACTGTTTCTGAAATGGTAGTCAGGGTGTCGTAAAGGTTTTTCTGCCACTTCATCTTCTGTGAAGTTTTTATCTCCTGGGGTGTGGAAGATTGTACATTTGTGCTATTAAGATGCATGATAGGTTTTGCATATTTTAGTAGAAGAACAGTTTTGGGTGGGATAATTATATGTAACATTAAGGTTTGCACTTAGAAGGGGTATTTAAGGGTGGATGACTTTTTTTATTATTATGTTTTGGTGTAATTTGTACTTTCTGCCGAGTTAGCAGCATTCCTTATGCTATCACTAGTTATTGGCTTATAAAAAAAGTGATTTAGATGTGTACCAAAATTTGAATCACATATTTGCATTGGAATTTTTCTATTACAAAGTGTGAGAATTAATTTTCTAATTTCACAACAAATAAGGGCTAAATCTTCATGCCTAAAGCACTTAGACCAAGTAACTATTTTTCATGTTCCTTCAAATGTATTTATATTCATAAATTCTCAGGCATGGAGTTGATACCATGAGTTCAATACTGACATACTGTCACACTGAATTCATTAGGAACAAATGAAGAGAACGAAGTGGGTTGGGGGAAAATATTATTGTAACATTTCTACATAGTGACTAAGTTGATAAGCTGTTGATACTTAATGGTCATTCTTGATTCTGTTAAACAGGTTTTGTTCTTGCGAGACCAACTCCATTTTCTTATGACGGATAGTAGTGCTCCTTCTCACTGATGATACTATTATTTTTGTTTAACGGGTTCCTCCAATGCAATGACATTCTACACTGTTTTAGCATCAGGTATGTCATTGAACTAAAAATCAATACAGCTTGTCTATTGCTGCAGTGTTGTGTTGAACACGTCATAAACCAACTGTACTTTTACCTTTTGTGCAAGGTATATGCACTATAAGACGAAAATTTGTATGAAATGAAAACCGTGCGGATTTTCATTATTGGTTGTTAGAAGATAAGCATGATCAATGGGATGTACTAAAGGGGTTGAAGGACCCCGAAATATTTGTCTATTTCCATTTATAGATACTAAGTATAGTTTTCTGATGCTTCTCACTTGGACAGTAAATCATGAGATTGAATTAAAACAATAAAAAGTTATGTGCTAAGTTTTCTTATTTCATTTTATGCATAGCTATAAGTGATTAGATGTTTACACATAGCTATATCATTTTGTTTTCCTCCAACTGAAGTAATTCATTTCCATCAATCAAATGATAATTTTGTCTGCTGTTATGTACTCCTCTCACGTGATAAATGACTGATAACTAGTTCCATACAACCGCTATTTTAATTTCATTTATTGTTCACAGTTATCTTAAAAAAGATTTCTCTTGCCATCAGATTTTTCTCACAGAAGTATGGTGGTAGCACTATGCAGAATGATTCATTTGGAGCTGATGCTGACATTAATTAAAGCATGTCTGGCAAGCTTTTTGAACACGTCTATTTCATGAATTACAACCACAATTTATCAATAGCCTCTTGTGTCCATTTTTTTTTTGTCGGTTGCTTTTGTTTTTAGAATACTAGTTGTTGCTCATAACTCATAACTGTCAAGTGGACTTTATCAGTATCCATTATAACAAGGACTGGTTAGATATGCCTAAAATTTGGGGGGTAAGGGAGGCCATATGGAACGAATACTGCAGATGAGTGGCCTGAATTGCATCCATCAGAAGGATGGAATCGATCAAGTTGAAATAAAATTTTTATTAATTATAACAAAAATATTTATTGAATAAATATATCATCTTAAATTTTAATACTTTTTTCCATATCATAAATATAAATAGGGTTTCAAATTTTAGTCCTTAATAAATCTTTTGGTAAAATTTAGTCTGTAATTTATATTTTTTGTCGATACTCAATATATTTAGTTACATACATCAAATTAATCATTAAACATTAACTTGAAAGTAATATTACATGACTCATCTTGTGCAATCACGTTAGCCCTTAATCATTTTAATTTAACAATATAGATTAAAAAATAGGATAAAAAATAAACAAGAAATTAAAATTTGCCAAAGTTATATATATTAAGGATTAAAATTTGTGGGACTAAAGACTTAATTTACTCTAAAAAATATATACTTGAAAACTAAAAGTGTAAATAATAAAGGTATTGATGGTACATGTAATTCTAAAAAAAAAATGATATATATTTGACTTTTGGCATATAAACTTAGTGACTTTGGTAACCATGGAAAAGTTGGAGGTTAAGGATTCAAATCTCACTTCCAACATTCTTACCGTTTTTTTAAAGGCTTAATTACGCTTTCTTTTTCATATTTTAAAAATTTTGTACATTTTGCTCCTAAAATTCAACTATGCAATTAAGTTTTTTTCTATACAATATATTTCTCATCACATCTATTCATAACAAAATTATAAAAATTATAAAAATCAAGTTTAATGCATGAGAAAAAACTTTGGAGATATTTTTTGAGAAATTTTGGAAGTTAGGAAGTATCGGAAAATGTATAATTTAAAAGTTGTAATTGTTAATATTAGAGATCAATTTAACTTACTAAATTTCAAAAAATAAGTTTGTGATTCATTCGGAATTACAGTTTTTTCATCTGTACGAATGAGCCAGAGGACTTGGTCATAAAATGTTAGTATGCTAGGAAACTTAGTAGCTAAAGAAAAAAAATTGTAAAATAGTTTATAAAATTACAATATTTTATCAGTTCTAAAATAATATACATAATTGGTTCTTCAATTTAATTATGTATTATTATTTTGATAATCGAATTTAACCACTTACTTGTATTTTAATTTTTAAAATTAAAAATTAAAATAATAATAAATGATTTAATTTAGATATTAAAATGACAGAAATAATAAATATATTACACTTTTAAGAATTATTGTAATTTTTTTCCATAACTTGCATTTTCAAAAATCAAAATAACTGCTGCTGAGGTATTAGTTCTCAAATAAATCGATTGATCGAAATAGCATCAACTAGTCTATTTTTTATTTTATCTTTTTTCCATTAAAGCAACTACTGGTCTATTAATATCCAGGTTGGCTCTCAGCCAATATCGTCTCTTTCTTTAATTTGGTAAATTTTACATTACGCCACGTTTGTTTTGCTTTAAAATAATAATATCTAATAATTATTTATTTATTTTTTTATTAAATATTATTTTTTAGTTCTTTTCATTTGTATATTTCCAGCATTCTTACCATTATTTTTAAAGGCTTAATTATGCTTTTCTTTCATATTTTAAAAATTTTGTACATTTTGGTACTGAAATTCAACTGTTCAATTGAGTTTTTTCTATATGATATATTTCTCATCACGTCTATTTAGAACAAAATTCATAAAATTGTAAAAGTCAAGTTTAATGCATGAGAAAAAACTTTGGAGATAATTTTTGTGAAATTTTGGAAGTATCGGAAAATGTATAATTTAAAAGTTGTAATTATTAATATTAGATATCAATTTAACTAACTAAATTTCAAAAATTAAGTTAGTGATTCATTCGGATTTACATTTTTTTCACCTGTGTGAATAAGAGGACTTAGGTCATTAAAAGTTAGTAAGTTAGAAAACTTAGTAGGTAAAAGAAAAAAAAAAAGTAAAATAGTTTATAAAAGCACAATATATTTATATTTTAATTCTAAAAAGATATATATAGTTAGTTCTTCAATTTAATTATTTATTATTACTTTGATAATCGAATTTAATCACTTACGTGTATTTTAGTTTTCTAAATTAAAAATTAAAATAATAATAAATAATATAATTCAGATATTAAAATAACAGGTAATAAATATATTACACTGAATTATTGTAATTTTTTATACTTTTTAAGAATTAAATTACCTAACTTGCATTTTCAAAAATCAAAATAATAATTTCTTTTTTATATTTATTTTTGTTCAAATAATGGCTACTGTGGTATTAATTATCAAATAAATGATAGAACCAAATAGCATCAAGTAGTCTATTTTTTATTTTATCTTTTTCCATGAAAGCAACTACTACTCTATTAATAACCAGGTTGGCTTTCAGCCAATTCTTTCTCTTTCTTTGATTTTGTGTGTTTTACATTACAGGCACGTTTGTTTTGCTTTAGAATAATAATATCTAATAATTTTTTATTATTTTTTTATTAAATATTATTTTTTTAGTCCTTTATATTTGTACATTATTATATTGTAAGCTGGTCCTTTAAGTTTTGAAATTTTTATTTTTATTTTATATATTTTAAAAATATATTATATTAAGTATTTTCTGATTAAAAATGTTAATCTTGTATTGATTGATAATGATTTATTTTAGGATAAATAATTAAAAATAATAATGACTTTTAAACGTGTAACACTTTGTGTTTTAAAAGTGAATGAAAGAATTTTACATGTTCAAAATTTTATTATAATAATATGATTTTGAAATTTTATTATAATAATATGATTGTTTTTCTTTTTGCTAGTGTGAAAAAAATAAGAACATCATATTATGAAAATAATATTTTGGGGTGTAAAATTCTTTTATTACTTTTCGAGCATACATTATATGACATTTAAAATTTGACATTATTTAAGTTAATTAGATTAAAATTAAAATTACGGGCTGTGATGATATAAAATTAATGTTTTTAATGAAAAATATTTAAAAATACATAAATGATATATTTTAAAAATATAAATTATATAAATAGTATTTTTCAAACTTACACTACAAAAATAATAAAACATTTAAACTTAAAAAGACTAAACTAAATATTTTGTCTATTTTTTTTCAAAAAAATAACAGTTATTTTTCAAATTTCAAACATGTAAATATTGGTTTATTGGAAAAATATGTTTTTGTCCTATAAAATTTAAAATAATTAATTTCAATCCCTCTAAAATATTTTATCCTGTTTTGTTTAATCATTTTTAATCCTTAAATAATTTATTATAAAGCATTATTAATACTAAAAGTGATAGATTTATAAATTAGAGAGACTAAAACAAAAAAATTTAAAAAACAAAAATTAAAATTTTAAAATTTTTGTAAGACTAAAATATATTTTACCCACTAGAATATTATAATATTAGATCAACATACTTACTAATATTTTTATATTTTCTTTATTTTTATATATTATTAAATAGTTCAGCATCGACCACTTAGATTAAATGAATTAAAAAAAATTGCACAAATTTGAGCGAAATTTGTTAAAATTGTAATCAATAATATAAACAAATTAGTTAACTACCTAACAAAATATAAAGAAAAAAATTAATAAAAAATAGGAATATATATATATACACACATTTTTACATGACAAAAAGAAGTTATAAAATGAACCAAGATGTATTAATTTTCTCTCATAACTCTCCTTTTTCAATACCATTCTCATGCTTTGTATGCAATTCTCTCTCTCACTTTTCCACTCTCTTAATGTTTTTAATGAGAAATATTTAAAAGACATAAATGACTGTGTTTTAAAAATATAAATTATATTTTTTAAACTTAAACTACAAAAATAAATAAAAAACATTCAAACTTAAAAAGATTAAAATTAATATTTTATCTATTTATTTTAAAAAAATAACACTTACTTTTCAAATTTTAAGCATCTAAATATTCAAAATAATTAGTTTCAATCCATCTAAAATATTTTATCCTGTTTTTAGTCTCTGATTTGCAAATGTATATATTTATTCCTCAAAGTAATTTATTATAAAGCATTATTTAATTTACTTTAAAGACTAAAAGTGATACATTTATAAATTAAAGAGACTAAAACAAAAAATTTTGAAAGACTAAAATTTTAAATTTTAGTAAGACTAATAATATATTTTACCCACTAAAATATTATAATATTAAATCAACACACTTACTATTATTTTTATATTTTCTTTATATTATTAAATAAACAATGCGAATCAATCCGACCAAACCCCATCTAGATTAAATGCCACCAAGAAAAAGTTTTGCATGAATTTAGGCGAAATTTGTGGAGCCTATTGAGCAAAATTCACAACTCTGTTCTAAGTGGTTACTTAACGAGCCAAGGATGAAATAATTTTACATCGTTGCTCTCAAATTTCACGTTACCTATCATAGCTTGCATGCAATTCCCTCTCCCACTTTCCTAAGCACAAAATACAAAACACAATTTTTGTTTTCTCATCATCAATCGTAACGTATAGATTGTCTTTTACTATTGTCACTTTTTGCCCAATTCCCTCTTTCACTTTCCTATTCTCAAAGTGACAAACATCAAACTGAATTCGGCCCGTGGACATTAATTGGGCCAACATTGTACTTACTTTCAACTGATCCACTGGTGCCTATAAAAAGGGTAAAACTTGTCACAACTCAACTCAAGTACTCATAACATTAAAATATTCAAAGTTATATAAACTAAACAAAAGAAAATGGAGACAGAAATGGAAGTGAGAGAAAATTGTCACCAATTGCTGAGAGGAGGAAGAAGAAGAGAAAAAGGTTACAGCCATGGCCTCTCCACCACTCAGATGCATACCATGGCTTCCATATGTGATGCCCTTTTTCCTTCTCTCCCTTTGAACTCACTCAATAAGGAAAATTCACAACACCAACCTCTCTCAACCTTCTATAACACCTCTGCTTCTCAGTTCCCTTTTCCTGATGAGGTAGTTTTCCTACACTTAGTTATATATACTATATTCTCTCTCTTTCCCACTTTTTTTTTTTTTTTTTTTTTTTTTATTATGTTCAAGACATTATTATATTGTCCTAGTCTTAATAAACTTTTACATGTGACAACTAATTAAGTTTATTATCATGTTTCATAAATTAAAAAATTGATTAAGATCATAAACTTATAATGATCTAAGAATGTATAATGATTTCATAAAAATGTATTTTTTTGAAGTTTAGCATATTGTTTTGGTATTAATTTATTTGAATGAAATCAGGCTGCAGAGTTGTTGTTTAAGAGGTGTATCCCAGAAGCATTATCTTTGGTGAGTTGGGTTCTGTGGATACTGTCATTCAGATTGGGGACACTGTTGCTTTGTGGAATACTTTGCTTGGACTGGAAATGGCCTTTCATTCACAACTTCTCTGAGATTTCATTAGAGAAGAGAGAAGAGATTCTCAAGAAATGGTCAAGGGAAAAACGTTGGGTACCCCTAAGGATAGTCTTTGTGCTCATCAAACTTGTTTTCTTCTATAATTTCTTCTCAAGGGTAAACTTTCTCACCCCTTTTAACCTTTTTGTACATGTTTCAGTTCCAATTGTAGATGACTATTTAATCATTTTCCATCTTTCCTATTTCACACATTAGGATTTAACATAAATAAGTTAAACTTCCAAATTTAATCCATTAAATGAAATAGCTTTTAAATTTAAATTAATACACGTCAAGCTTCTTCTAAAATTCATAACCCATACGTCAAGTTTTTCTAGAGTTAATAACCCATTCAAACTATATCATAATATCAACCACTTTTATTAATGATAGAATGAAATTTAATGACACACAGGATCTTGGTAGAGAGGGACCTCATGGTTTAAGAGGAGTAATGAAAGAAAGAAAGAGAGAGAGAGATAAGAAAATAAAAAAAAATGAAAATGACTCATATAATAAACAATGTGATATGATAGCAAAATCGAAGTGAAATAAATTTCAGAGAGAAATTGAATGGATGTTGAGTGAGTATTTTTCTTTGATGTAGTTGCTTGAAAAACTATCTCTCTGTCAACTTGACAAATATGTGGACTTTCAAAATTTTGACCCAGTGACTTGTATAATTTGGATATGTTCAAAATTATCATTTTCACGTTGGTCATTGACAATAATGAAAATTCTGACTAGACCAGGTAGTTTGATTAGATATTTATGAAGTAACTGATTTTTCTTCAGATAATTATGAACCCAAAAACAATTGTTTAATTGAAAGCAAATTTATTGGGTTAAGATACGTGTTTAAGATTAAGTAGTTTAATTAAGACAAATCCTGGTGAAGTTAATATTAATAAAATATTTGTGATAAATAAAATAATACATAAATTAGTATTAAATGAGATATAATATTATTTTATGCATGTACAATCTAAATCTATATATAAAATATCAAATTATATATTTTATAAGATAAAAATTAATAATGATTGATAAAATAATTTAAATTAATATATGATTCTTATTAAATATATATTTGAATAATGTTAACATATCTTAGATTATATTTTTGGAAAAATATTTTTTCATTAAGATGGTTCAACCTGAGTTTACATTAGTTTTAATCAGTTTTATCTATTTTATCCTTGTTGATTAGTTTTTACACCAATACAATTACTGACAAATTTTACAGATGAGTTAAACTAGACATAGAATTTGATTCAGTGATTTTTTTCGGACCAATTTGTTTGGTGCGATTCTTTGGACATTGATTGATGAGAATGACTGCTAAAATATTTAGTCAATTAAACCATTTAAAATCTAGTCCCATCGATTTATATTTATTTTTTTTCAAAAGAATATCTATAGGTCGACGCCATTTAATATTATTTTTTAACCGATTTATATTTATTTTTTTCAAAGAATATATATTGGACATCATTTAATATTATTTTTTAAGTGGCTAAATAATGTTGCTATAAATATTATGTCTGTGAACTAATTTAATTTTTTCAATGTTATAAACTTATGAATAATATATCAATTATTGAACACGTAAAATGTTATTGTATATGATTTGATTATAAATGAATACCACTTTACTTTCGAGTACAATTAGATTAGTAAATAATGAATTTATATTTTCATTACTTGAGAGATTGATGTGATGTAAAATAATTCCACTAATCATGTCATGATGTGAAACATGAATATTGAATGTCACATGTCTCATTCCTAAATCATTTGATGCAGAGTGATGTAAATGGCAGAAATCCCATGTGGAAAGCAATTGGATACAAAGTGGACAGCAAGGAAAAGTTGGTACGGAAGGAAAGACCTCTCGAAAAGGGATTGATAGAGACAATGTACCAAACTGACTCTTCTTTGATTCAATCACTCGCTGAAAAGGGTCTTCAAGTCACAGAAGATAAAAGCCAGAACCTATACAAAGTCAAATGTGATGTTGTGATTGTAGGGTCTGGTTGCGGTGGAGGTGTTGCGGCTGCAGTTCTTGCAAACTCTGGTTACAAAGTATTAGTCCTAGAGAAAGGAGAGTACTTTGTTTCCAATGATTATTCTTCACTGGAAGGTTCATCCATGGATGAGTTATATGAAGCAGGTGGCATTTTTCCAAGTCTTGATGGGAAAATGATGATTCTGGCTGGTTCAACAGTTGGTGGAGGTTCTGCTATAAACTGGTCTGCCTGCATCAGAACACCTGATTCTGTTCTGAGGGAATGGTCTAAAAAATATAAAATTCCACTTTTTGCTAGCCCAGATTACCAATCTGCCATGGACTCAGTGTGCAGAAGGATTGGTGTGACAGAGAAGTGCAAGAAGGAAAGTTTTCAGAATCAAATTCTTAGACAAGGATGTGAGAAAATGGGGTTGAAAGTTGAGTCAGTGGCTATAAATTCTTCAGCAGATCACTATTGTGGTTCATGCTGTTATGGTTGTAGAACAGGAGATAAAAAGGGCACTGACTCTACTTGGTTGGTTGATGCTGTAAGCAATGGTGCAGTGATTCTCACTGGATGTAAAGCTGAGAGATTCATACTAGAAGATGGAAAAGGTGGAATCAAGAAAAAGAAATGTTCAGGAGTGATTGCTGCAGCAAGTTGGAGGAGTAAGGTAACAAAGAAACTCCAAATTGAATCTAAGGTAACTATTTCAGCATGTGGCTCTCTCTCCACACCCCCTTTGATGATTTCCAGTGGACTACAAAATTCAAACATTGGAAGGAATCTCCATCTCCACCCAGTTCAATTTGCATGGGGGTACTTCCCTGAAGACATGACAAACTTCAGTGGTAATAACTATGAGGGTGGAATCATAACTTCAATCCACAAGGTATATGCAGAGGATTCCACACCAAGATTCATTATAGAAACACCTGCTCTAGGACCTGGATCATTTTCAGCATTGGTTCCTTGGCTCTCTGGGAAGGACATGAAAGAAAGGATGACAAAGTATGCAAGAACTGCCAACGTTTTTGCATTGATAAGAGACCATGGATCAGGAGAAGTGAAGGCTGAAGGAAGAGTAACTTATAGACTTGACCAAGTGGACAAAGAAAGTCTTAGAATTGGATTGAGGAAAGCCTTGAGAATTTTGGTTGCAGCAGGTGCTGTGGAAGTTGGCACATATAGAAGTGATGGCCAAAGAATCAAGTGCAAGGGAATCACAGAGGGGGATTTAGAAGAGTTTCTTGACACTGTTACTATAGTTAGTGGTCCAAGGTCAAGGAATGAACTTTGGACAGTGTTTACTACTGCACATCAAATGACAAGTTGTAGAATGGGTGCAACTGAAGAAGAAGGTGCACTTGATGAGAATGGTGAAAGTTGGGAAGCAAAAGGCTTGTATGTGTGCGATGGGAGTGTTTTGCCTAGTGCAGTTGGTGTCAACCCTATGGTAACCATTCAGTCCACAGCATACTGCATTGCCAGCAAGATTGCAGAATCACTTAGCAAAGAAAAGTAAAGCATGAATAGTTAAGCTAGCTGCATTATTTTAGTTCAAGTTTCATAAAAAAAAAAAAAATTGTACATCAGTGGTAATTAATAAATTTTCATGTAACTGTATTAATGTATGCTAAGCAGGACTAGGACTATGTAATAAAAATGTTATAATTGGAGTTTTATATTCAAGTAATAAATAGACAAATATTATAAAATAATTATATTGATTATTTATATTGATGAACTTTATTTCACGTGGTCAATTGACTACTAAATACAAATATAAGTAACACATTGTTGACTTATAAGAGGATAATGGGAACCTTACTGAATTACCATACTATAGGTAGGCTATGGACTTTAACACATTATAAATAGTTTATAGTCTTCAATGCAAAATATAACCTAATAATAATTCTCTCTCCTCTCCGCCTGAAAAGTAGTTAAAATGTTGATTGGCAATTATCACTGTTGCGAATTCAAGATGTCTAGTTTGTTAATTCTTTGCGAGAACTAATTAATTTTAATCACAAAATACAATATAATTTTTACAACATGACCGACAATAGATTCTAATTCTATTACTACATTCTCATGACATCAATAGATTCCAATATGTCAAACTTATTTTAGTTATAATCACTAATTGAAAAGTATAGCCACCAACCTTACTTTGATAGCTATTATTAATTCCATGTCGGTGACAATATCACGAATCAATATCTACAGTGAATTGCAGCACATAAACTTAGTTGCTAAACAATGCTAATTTAGTTGCTAATGGCAATTGTGTATATCAATCACAAGTAACGACTAACTACTTTGATCACTATTGTTAATTGAAAAGCATAGTCACCTAGCTTACTTTGATGGCTAATGTTAATTTCATATCAATATCAATGATAATATCACATATCAACATCAAGTTTTTATAATAAATATATTTGCTATACATAAATGGTCAATAATTCAATTGCTAACGACAATCGTATATTTTGATTACCAAATCAACCACAAGTTGTGACTTCTACTTTTGGTTATTACATTTGGTGTCTTTATGATGTCTTTCTTTTACTATTTATTTCAATAATTTAATTAAACGGTTATATTTCCCTTATTTAAGTTTTAGACAATGTCATTTTAACATTTTAAGTATTTCCTTGTTAAAAGTGTTAACTTCGCATCAATACTTAAAAGTAATAACTTTAATTAATACTTACATGTGTCAGAAAGTGAGAAAATCATATAATGACAGTAGAATTGTAATTGCTTGAAACATTTTCACTATCTTTTAAAACTCATACCGTAATGTTTAAAAATTGTCATTATTTTAAATTAATTATTTTAAAATTTAAATGATTAATGATGTAAAATTAATTACACTCAACTTCTTTGATTAAAGTTACATGGACAACTAAAAGAATAATTTTTGTATGAAATGTCTATTAGTTGATTTAGCATTTTAAGTTTTGATAATTACATAACAGACATAATAAACATCAGACGACAAGCACGGACTAATGAGCACCTCCAGCACAAACAAACAAACATCAGATTTACAAGATGAAGAGTTCTTAAAATATCAAGCTAAGATCAAGACAGAGAACCTTCATGAAGAATCAAGATGAAGTTTCAATGGTCAAACTCAACTTCGAGTTAAATAGATATGATAAAGGCTTCAGTTGAAGTTATGAAGATTGAGTTAAAGAAGAAGAGGACAGACGAATGACAATATATGTAAGTTAAGTTCATTCGTCTATTGAAGTCTAAGTTTCAGACGAAAAGTAACATGTGCATCTCTCAAATCAAGTCGTTTATTAGAAACTTCTAAAGGTGGAAAGAGATTCTTTACTAAACCTCTGCAACATGAAAAATAAATAGTACTTTTCGGTGAAATCTTTAAGCAAATTAGTCAAAGCCAGATTTGGTGCTGACTAACGCTGTTAAAACATTAAATGTTCTAATTGCTCACTCTGTCATCTTTGAAGTGCCCAAGAAAAAGGACAACGTTCAAATTCATTTGTGTAACGACTACTTCGAGAAGCTTGCCCATAAAAGGATTTCACATCCATGAGTTCAAGTTGGCGAACTTACGCTAGAAAAGGCTATTATTCTAAGTTTCGCTCACAAGCTCTAAACTTCATCTTTTCGTTCTAAACCTTCATTGTAAATTCCTCTTTACGTAGATGATAATTCTTTCTTTCAAACCCTTGTAAAAATTCACTGTTATAGTGCTTTAGCCTGAGGAGGTTGTGTGTTCAAAGAATACATTGTTTAGTCTGTGGAGACTGCGTTCCAAAGAATACCATGGTTTAGCCTAAGAATGTTGGGTTCAAAGAATATATGTATAGCCAAAAGTGACTAGGTACAAAGAATACTTGTAAGGGTTGTTCACTGTTGATAGTGAAAACTTAACAAGGTGCTAAGTAACTGAATGTAATCTTGTAGACGAACTAGTATAAAAATATTAATGTCTTATCTGTTTTATTTTCTGACTAACATGGGATAAAGATTTTAACTAAGACTTTATTAAAATTAATCTTTAAACAAAAAATTATTTGCGTTTGACTTGGGTTTAAAACTACAAACACAAAATTTACATCATCTGAAAATAATTTTAAATTAACACAATTTAACCCCTTCTTATATTTTGTATTTTACAATCTAAAATTCAACATTTAATTTCATTGACAATACATATTTTATTACTATTTCATTAAAAAATATATACTACTTTTAACTATAATGATATTTTATATAAATAACTTCTCTATAAAAACACATTTTAATTCATTGGACATTAACTATTATATGTATGGAGGGAAAGAATAACTCTAAGCATTATAATTTATATTTTAACCTATCAGGACATTAATTATTGTAAGAAAAATATTGAGTATTTTTTGTTTTCTATAAATATTGTAATTTTTATTTTAGGGTACAAAGAAATTCAAGCATAAAACTTTTCTTATAAATATAATTAATAATAATCTAAAAAAATCATTCTTTACATGTACGTTGGTCAATAAAGATAGTTGATTATCAAAATATCAAATTCTTTAACTTGTTAGTCTAGTATTTTATAATAGAATGTTACCTCGTTAAGATCGTTTCTTTTCTTTCCCGATATATATTTTTCTTTAGGTTGTATATTGCCTAAAAATTAGATGATCACGTCACTCTAAAACTCACGTTCTTAACATAATCTTTACTCTCTTTTTTCTTTCTCATCTCAACCTCTTATCCCTAGAATTTATATATAATAAAAAGTAATGTGTAAGAACAAGATTTTAAATTATGATCTTAATTGTGATTTCTTCATATTTCTTAATATTGTGAAAAACGGTAAACAAATACAACAAATAATATCTTAATTGTGGTTGCATTGCAATTATAGACTAGCCAAATTTTGTTTTTGCTTTTAAGATTACAGTTACAAAATAAACTATTTCTTAAAACTTCACATACAAATATAATAAATAATAGTATGAAAAAAAGACTCTTTTCCACCGCTTGGTATTAATGTAATATATGTTAGTCAATGAGGACATTTTGTTATTATAGTCATTATAAATACCGGACATGTTAGCTGGTTGATCACACCTCGAAAATCTAACCAACCTCGATAAGATTGCTTGTCTTCCTCCTCAATTTTTAACTTTTCTTTCGATTTGTCAATTGTTTCACGTAAGTGAGACGACACTATCTCTAAACTCAAGTTTCAACAGCATTCTTCGTCTTCCTCCCACCTGATCTTAGCGATTTTATTTCTGACATATCATATGTTTTAAAAAAAATCATTTTTTCCTACTACCATTTTTGTTGAAGACATATTTGTTAAAAATTAATGGTTACTAACCCTTTACTCTTTTATGATTTTTTGGTCATTTTTTTTTTTAGCATAAATAGTGACGCATGGAGTGTAGAAAAATCTTGACTTCCAAAATGTTGCGTCCTCCCCCTCGTCGTGTGCCGAGGCCCACTTCAATTGGCACTGATGAAAGCAGTAGCGGTACTAAGCGAAAGCAAATGGATCAAACCCTCTCAAAGCCCAAACCATTTCCAATAACCACTCCCAGAGCCCCAATTTTGAAGCCTGAAAAGCTAAAGTCCCAAATCCCACCAACCACTCCCAGAACCCCAATTTTCAAGCCTGTCAAGCTAATGTCCCAAGTCCCACCAACCACTCCCAAAACCCCAATTTTCAAGCCTGACAAGCCAATGTCCCAAATCCCAAAAACCACTCCCAGAGTCCCAATTTCGAAGCCTGACAAGGTGAAGCCTGTGATGAAGCCTAACAAAAAAGGCTCAAACCAAAAATTGAGCAAGATGCTCTTAGCTGGGTGCATGGCACATGAATTTCTCACAAAAGGGACTCTCTTGGGTCGCAAATTTGGTGAGTCATCAAGCACACAGAAAGAGACACAAGAACACAAGAACCAAAGGTACATGGAACTATCCCTCTTGTTGAAGACCGAGGAGGCTCACATACCCGGCATTTTCAACCCAACTCAATTGGCCCAATTCTTAAAGTTATGATCAAATTCAATGTTATCATAGAAATTATTAGGGTTCATCTAATGATGGAATTAGAATTTTTAAGTTTTAAGTTTTATTTTCTGTTTTGTTATTATATTTTTATATTGAAAAAAAAAAAACAACTTCTGTTCCTTGTATTAGTGTACTTTATTGCAAGAAAGTAATGAATGTAGCGAAGAATATGAAAGAAAATTTCTCTTTTCCCTAAGAACTCGTAAATATGTCTTTGTGAGTTTTCGTTTTGTCTATGCCATGTGGCGTCCATGCATGCAATGCTTGTTAGTATCTCAGAAGATGATGATGTATCCATTGATGTTTTTGATTTATGGATTCCCATTTTTTTCCTTATAAATGTTTTACTCTTGAAGAAATTGACAGAGTGGTTGTCTTGTCATTTTGTCTCTCCTAGTGTGTGAGTTTTTCTTTTATTGTTTCATTAATAGAATAAAGTACTATTTTAATTTTTATAATAATATAGCATTGTTTTAGTCTATAATTTTTCAGGAAATCTTATTTTAATTCTGATTTTTTAATTATTATCTAATTTAGACTTTAAAATAGTTTAGATAATATTGTATAGTGAAATTAAATAAGTAATGGATTTGTTAATTTTTAAATTGAAGAATAAAATAATAACGTTTCTAGTTTAAAATGATAATTTATTAGTGAATCCAAAAAGAAAAGTCTTGACTTTTGACCATGTTTGTAAATGCGTGATAAATAATTGACCAAGTGCAATGAATTAAACAACAAATAAAGAGAATATGATTAATATTAACTAATTTTACAATTGTTAAGAAAATTATCTTTGTCCCATTGTTTGAAGGGCTTTTTTAATCATAGCATTAATGATGTATTACTTTTAGATCTAATGACTAATTTTTTTTAAGACATGTCATAGATATCTTTCTTTTTAGTTAGATCATTATTCAACACGTTAATAATATTTCCATATTCATTGTCATTTTAGAATATTTAAAAACATTTTAAGTACTTTTTCTATTAAATTATTAATAGCGTATTAAAAGATTAAAAACCAAAAAATAATATAAATATAAACATCTTAAGAATGTTATATGATCAAGTTTTATAACCTCTAAATTATTAATTATATTTTTTAATTTTTCACTGGAGATTTGAAATATTTTTCTTTTATATATAATATTTTCTTTTTTTAATATAGATATTTTTTTACTATTATTTAATGTGTTAATAATGTTCTCTATTTTTGTTTTTATTTTATGATATTAATTTTTTTTAATGGTTTTTATATTAAAAAATTCCTAACTTTCCTCGTCCCTATCTCGGCTTTAAGAGATTTTTCTTTCTGGTGTTTATCTCCACTGGTCTTAGCATCTACTATGAGTTTCCGTGAGTATAAAATAAATTATAAAATTAAATTTAACAAATTTTAAAAAGGCTCGAAAACATAAAAATCAAATTTAAATAATACAATCATCATCAAATGAAACAATACAAACATAAAAAAACAAATTTAAATTTCATTTACAACAAAAAGAATTTAACAGTATAGTAATAATAAATACAAATTTTATTTAAAAAATATAGATTCAACACAATAGAATTTATAACAAAGAATAACAATTTTACGAATTTTACATTAACAACAAAGAGGAATTTAAAAAAAAAACACAAAATATATTCAATATAACTGATTTTACAACAAATAATAATAACAAATAAAAAGTTTAATATTAAATGAAAGAACGGAACAACACAACACAAGTGATTGAAAGTTTTCCTTGTGAGAATCGATTTCTCAATAATCAAGAACTGGGATACCTGTATACCGAATCATCTTTCTAACTTCTTTGTTTATAAGAAAAGGTATATTATATCTCACGTGGACGTAATTTATTATTGAGTTTTAATTTTCTTATTGCTATCTTATTTATCTAAATAAAATTGTAGTTGATTTTGGTAAGATAAACCAAGATAAGATAGTATCACACAATAATATTTCTAATTTAAATATCACAAATTTTAAAATATAAGAAGATATTAAAATATAGATATATGATAAAATAAGATAAGACAACATAATATTATATAACATATTTATTTATAATTCAAATATAAGGATAAAATATAATACAAAATGAATACATATCTATAATTTTAATACAATCAAATATTAGAAAAATAATAATATATATTAAAATTTATTAATTATACAATAAACATATTTAAAAAAAATAAAAAATAATATTTGTAATTGTTTGGAAGTACATAAATAAATTAAAGAGAGTGGGTAGGAGTTAAAGAAAAGAGAGAGTATAGTTAATAGCAGTTTGGATGGGAGCTGACATAGTCAGAAATGGGAAACAACTGTATCTTGCCGCTGCTGCGGTTAAAAGCAGAGTGAGAGTGGGACCCACATCACAACACAACGAACTTTCCAGTTTCATGAGATTCCGTTCCCTCTCTCAAATTCCTCTCTTCTCTCTTACACTTCTACTTTTCCTTCCACTCACTCTCTTCTCTGTCATAACAACCAAGTTTTCCAAAAAGTTAAATATATATACAAAAAACAAAGGTTAAAGAGGATAAATAAAGAACCTTTCAATGCTTTTATTCACTTAAAGCATTCAAAGGTTCCTAAATTTGTACAAAGAAACTCAGCTATGGCGGTTACTATTTCATATCCCATGTCCTACCTCATTTCTATGCTTTTCTTTCCCTATAAACAAAAGGCAATTCTTCTTCCTGATTTCTAATCTTTTCATTCTTAATTATTCGTCTCTGTATTAATATTATCTAGTTTTTCAACCTCAACCGTTTCCGTAGCCGATTCAACCATAAATTTATTATGTAGGATCATTTTTCTTATCTTTTATTATTAATTATAATTATTGTTTTTATTTTATTGTTGCTATTATTTAATTTGACAGTTGATGAGTAGTTGTATGTAGATTTCAATTTTGTGATGTTACTTGTTTTATTCTAATTGGTTTGAGGTTTGATTATTTCCGATAACATCGCGGTCTAATCTTATCAAGATTTGTTGATATTTGATTTATTAGTTTCCTTTTTAAAACCGAACCGAATTGAACCAAACGAAACTGTGGATTAATCGAATCTGAAAATTCGGTGTGAATGATAGGAATCGGTTTCTGATTGAAATGAATGCGTGTGACAGTGTTGTGGAGAAGAGGTTTTTGAGGCGGCATGGGGAGCAGGGTTAGGCAGGGGAAGAGATTGCACAAGATGATGAATTGCATGTGTATGAGGGAGCCTTTAACAGGAGAACATGAAACTGTTCCTTCTTCGGAATCTCTTGCGATTAGGGAGTTCTATTCTTCAACCGCAAGTGGCCGTTCTGGTTTAGATGGAGAAATTGATATGGGGTCGGATTCCGGCAACATCGGAGAAGTTGAATTGAACTTGCGGGAGAGTGGCATCTTGGACAATCAGGTTCTTTTTTTAACAAGTTCTTTGTCTTGTCTATTTGATTATGCCATCAATTACTAGAGTTTAATGTGTGAATTGCTCTTGCTTAGTTACTCCAAAGAGATCCTTGTCCTTAGGTTTTTTGTTAGGATTCACAGTTTATAAATTACTTTCTAGTTTGTCTCGAGTTTAAGTTCTATACACTGTACAAAATTGGGTGTAGCTAACCTGGAACTCAAGGCACTGGTTAAGAAAATAAAAGAGACAGTGTTTAATGTACAGATCATGGATAAACAAAAAATAAAAAAAGTTGAGTAGTGTAATTTTAGGTATCTTAATAAAAAATTTCTTCTTTTAATTCCTTAACCAATACCCTAAGGGCATTGGTAAGCACTTTATAATATCAACTAACTAGAAATTATGATTGGTATAATTTTGAATTAGCTATTGTAAAGATCAACGGACCTGCAGTATGTCAATTTGTGATTAGACTATCCATGCACAATCGATGCATAGATTATTTTCTCTTTTCTTTATTTGTGGATAGTTGAGAGCCCTGCACAGTGTGCTATATCAAACGCTGTGGTTTCTTTGAGATCTGATGGATGTTTGTAGTTGTTTGATGATCTATTTATTGGACTTGATGTGATCTTCTATATATATGACTGAAATGTGCAGGAAGCTAGTGCTTTGTTAGGAAGAGATGAATATCAGAAAGGGAATATAGAAACTGCTTTACGTACTTTTGAGGGAATAAATATAGGTGCCGTGACTTCCAAGATGAAAATTTCCCTTGCCAAAAGCAGAGAACGCCGTAAGAAGCATTCACAGTTTTATGCTACTCCTCCAATGTCCATATACACGGCTGGATTACTGTTGGAAGCAATTTTTCTAAAAGCAAAATGTTTGCAAGTTCTAGGGAGGTTTAAAGGTACCCTCATTGGTTGTTTTTTCATAGATTTGCTCTTTGCTCTTTTTCTTTAACCTCAAGGAACCTGTGGGTTCTCATGCATAATTTCTTTTTGACTTGAAACTCTGCACTGCTCATTGACATGACTTTTATCTGGCATCTGCCTTACTTTCAAATAATTAGTTTCTGTTACGTGCTTTTGATTTATCTGCTACATGTTAACTGTGAGAGTTAGTTTGCAAGCTTTGTCGTTCTCATGAGTGGTCCTCTGGAATTTGTTCCCGTTACAATGGATCATATAGTAGCTTTCAGATTCACTTACACATTTTACCACCCTATATACTCCATTGGCCCATCCCTTTAGTTGATAATTGTATCAAACAATCTGCCTTCCATGTTTCTATTGAATGTTTGTTTGGCCTTTGTAAAATAAAACAAAAAGATTGACTTCAAATATTTTTTCTACTTCTGATTGTTCTCCAAATAGAAATGCACCAATTATTGTTTTCCTCCTGTGACACCCGACTTTCTGCTATTATTGTTTCGTACTAGTACTTTTGGTCAAACACCCCAGAAAGTTAAAAGAAAAAGTAAAAAATAAATAAACCTAAAAGTAACTTTCTTAATTTCACGAAACTTACTGAAGAAGATCTTCACTATGCAGAGATCCTTGCACAAAATCAATCTTTCAACAATTTGTCTGGAATTATCTAATGTCAAGTTCATTGACTTATGAGGTTTTAAAATTTTAAAGGAAGTTAGGAGCTAGCTACGTATGAAGCCAAAATCTTATCTAATATATATCTTCAATCATTCTTGCAGAAGCTGCCCAAACTTGTAAAGTTATCCTGGACGTAGTTGAGTCTTCATTACCTGAAGGCTTGCCTCAAAATTTTGGTGGTGAGGGTAAATTGCAGGAGACTTTGAGCAAAGCAGTTGAGCTACTTCCGGAATTGTGGAAACTTGTTGATTCTCCACGTGATGTTATTCTGTCTTACCGGCGTGCACTTCTTCACCAATGGAATCTTGATGCAAGAACCACAGCAAAGATTCAGAAAGAATTTGTTGTTTTTCTTTTATATAGTGGAGGGGAAGCGATCCCCTCAAATCTTCGTTCCCATATGGACAGCTCGTTTGTACCCAGAAACAACATAGAAGAGGCTATACTTCTTTTAATGATTTTGCTAAGAAAAATATCTCTCAATAAAATTGAGTGGGATCCGTCAATTTTGGACCACCTTTCATTTGCTCTATCTGTTTCAGGAAATTTAACAACTTTAGCCCATGAATGGGAAGAATTACTCCCTGGAACTATAAATCGAAGAGAAAGGTTCCATGCCCTTGCTCTTTGTTATCATGGTGCAGGTGATGACTCGGTAGCACTGAATCTTCTTAGAAAATTGCTGAAAAATACAGAGGACCCAAAACATGTTCAGGCTTTGTTAACGGCTTCTAAGATTTGTTGTGAGCAGCCTGATCTTGCAAAGGATGGGGCAAGCTTTGCTCGCAGAGTGCTTGAGAACTTGGATGGAAGATGTGATCAGTTGGAAAGTCTTGCCAGTTGCTTACTTGGTGTTTCACTTTCTACACACGCAAAATTTGCCAATTCTAATTCTGAGAGGTTTGAAAGACAATCTGAGGCACTTCATTCCCTGGAAACTGCAAATAAAGTGACCAGAATGAGTAACCCCCTTGTAGTATACTATTTGAGTTTAGAATGTGCAGAGCAAAGGAAGTTGGATGATGCACTTCATTATGCAAAATGCTTTATAAACTTGGAAGGTGGGTGTAGTGTTAAAGGGTGGTTATTGTTAGCTCGGATATTATCAGCTCAAAAAGAGTTTTTGGATGCTGAATCTATTGTCAATGATGCTTTGGATCAAACTGGAATATGGGATCAAGGAGAGTTACTGCGAACAAAAGCTAAACTTCAAATTGCTCAGGGCCAGTTGAAGAGTGCCATTGAAACATATACTCAGCTTCTTGCTATTCTCCTAGTTCAGAGAAAGACTTTTGGATCAAAGAAGAAGCTGTATAAGGTTTGTTAGTTGGAATGTTGATTGATTTATAATTTGGAGGAGACATTGTTAGTTGCTGCTTACTCCTTTTTTTCTTATACTTTCTGTAACAGGACTACATAGATCATGCTAGGAACATGGAAGTGGAAATATGGCACGATCTTCTTTATGTATACATAAGTCTGTCACGGTGGCATGATGCAGAGGTGTGTCTTTCGAAATCTAAGGCCATCAAACTATACTCTGCTACTCGATGTCATGCAATAGGTAATTAATATGGTTTATCTTTGAATTTTATGATTTTTTGGGAAGGACATCAATTGATTATTATCACTTGGAAATAACTGTCAGATATTGTCTGAATTCTAATTTTATTCTTTGTTTATAGCATAGCTAGCTATGTAATAAGTTAGCTGCAGTGAGATTCGAGAGATCACAGAGCTTGTTTGCGAAGCAAAACATGTCTTATAAAACAATTACATTGGTCTGTCAGTACTCCAAATTTGCTCATTTATGTTCCCTTCCAGCCTGAATCAGGAGGATCCTTAATAAAATAGTTTCAGTAGGATTTTTTTATTTTTTTTGTGTGTGTTCACTAGTGAATTTTATGATGATCTTAGTTTGTTTGTGCTGATAAACCTTTGCTTATAATCAGATGAACAATAAGTGTACATGTGTTCCGATTTGTGTGAGAATAGAGTGTAGTATGTCCGTCAAAGAGGCTTTGCAGCCCTTTTTACACATAGTGGAGAAAATTGTTAATGGGTTTTGGTTGTGTTTATGCTAGTACCTGCTTCATAAAATTTTCTTCCTGTGCCTTATAAATTTCGTTTTACACCCTCCAATTGGGAATGTCATTCTGTAATATTATTTAAAATCCACATTGCCTAATCCGAAATGTATTAGAGGATCCGGAGTAATACATTCTACGTTACCCATTCCGGAATGCAAAAATGGTGCGAGAAGAAATTTGTAGGTGCAGGAAGAACAATCCGTGCTTCATGTTTCCTTGCATGTATTTTCGGATTTTTAACAAGCAAAAAGAGTGCAACCATTATGTTGTGTTTTCTTTGATAACTGCAATCCAATGCCACCTTTTTATTGCAGCCCACCTGCACTATGTTGTTAAATTTTATAAGAAAACAAAGTATCCAAAAGGACCAAAACTATTAATGGGCTTATTGCCTGTAAATTTGTGAGAAGGGTGGGAAAATAGGGAGAGAGGGGACTAAATGCTGGAGAGTAACATTAAGCAGTAAAATTTACTATTTAGTTACTTTGACGTTCTCATGTAATGGGTTTTGTTCGATTTCACAGGTACAATGTATGAAGCAAAAGGCTATTACAAAGAGGCTTTAAAAGCTTTTCGTGATGCTTTGAACATTGATCCTGGACATGTCCCTAGCTTGATCTCTACTGCGGTCGTTCTTAGACGGTGCAGTAATCGATCAAATCCTGCCATCAGAAGCTTTCTGATGGATGCACTAAGGCATGACAGATTCAATGCTTCTGCTTGGTATAATCTTGGCATTTTTCACAAGGATGAGGGTACAATGCTAGAAGCTGCTGAATGTTTTGAAGCAGCAAACTTTCTTGAAGAATCGGGTCCAGTTGAACCTTTCAGATGACTAACTCTGCAAGCATTTTTGTCATTCAATCACACACTTTCCACATTTTCATGTATCAACACTCTCTCTAACACTTTCTGTTACACACTATCTTCCACTAGGTGAAATTCAGGTGAGTTTTATTTTCTTTTTGATTAGTAGGATCCACGTAAATTTTAAGCAATAGGAGAATGTATTCAAAAGAGGATGTGAGTGAATGTGTTACTAACCCTCCTTCATGTATAATTTTCATGTGTTCCTGAAGACGGTATAGGTCAATAAGAAAAGCATGGTTCATGATTTGATTTGTTTTTCTTGCTTCTGTGCTCCTAAAGAACAGGAGGACGGGCGCTACTGTTGGATTAGACTCCACTTTTGAACAAGATATTGTAAAAAAGTGCTTATGATCCAACTAACACGTCTATCATAAATATTCTGATATACACTGTCGAGTGACAGATTCAACCGAAGTATGTTTAAAATAAGGGCACGACACGACACAAGTATTGCAAATTATCAATCTAATCTTCAGAATTAGCACCGTAATTTCACATGATAAATACATTGGATTACAAAAATCAGCTATGTAACTTTTAATTTTCAGTTTAACTCCTTAATATTATTAGTTCCACATAGATATATACTGTGATCATATTCCCTCTTTTACTCTTATTTTATTTTTTATTCTTGTTATCTTTAACTTTATTCTCATTTGCATAATTCTGTGTGTCACGATGTTATAGTTATCATAATCAACATTATTATTATTAATGTCTTAATAATTATTATTATTAGTACGATTAGTACGATTGTGATTAGAATAATAATAATGATCGATGATAAAATCGGATATAAAAATAATAATTATTATTAAGATTTTTATAATAACGGTAGTGATAAAAGATGTATATTAATATTATAAAGATAACAATAATGACAAATGAATAATTTTATTTTTAAAGGATACATTTCAGATAATAAAATGAAATAGTTAAGGACAAATATAATCAATTAAATAATATATGATCGATTAAAAATTAACTTATTTTTCAGTCAAAATATATTCTTTTTATTCCATATAATTATAGAAAGAAATTCTTTCTAATTCCATCTTTAAAACCATCTCTTTCTAATTCTTAATTTTTTTTAAGTCAATATTTGTAGAGTCTAAAAGAAATGAAATGATATGTATATATAGGACTAATAAGTATTAAAAATAATATGCGTAGGAATTAAACAGAGATTTTTTAAATATAGAAACTATAATGAATAATATAAAGACAAAAATATATATACTTTTTTACGAATATAAGGTTACTGATGGCAATTGTAGATTCAAAATGGAAAAAAGAGGGTAGAGTGAAATAGTGGGGACAAATGTGAATGAAAATGCTGAAACTGAAACAGACAGATGCAACCTAAATTGTTTGTGTCAGTCAACACTTGCATTTGACAAAGACAAGAAAACAGTGTGAATGTGCCACTCCTTCTCCTCTACTCTGTCTCACTCTTCTCTTCTTTTCCTTCACATCCTCTCTTTCTCTGTCTCTCTTTGAAAACTGTGCCTAACAAAATTCCACAAACACAAAGATAACATAACATAAAATAACAGAAACAACTTATTCTCTTTTATCATTGTGATTGGAGAGAGAGAGAAAGAGAGAGATGGAGAGTGGGAATGAGAAGAGAGTACAGGAAGAAGCAGGGCCTTCATCTGGGGTTGATGGAAGTAAGCATGAAATGACTCAAAAACCAAGTGATGCTTTTGATAATGGAAGAGCAGAGGAAGAAGAAGCAGAAGCAGAGGAGGAAGAAGAAGGAGCCGTTGATGATAATAAAAATGGTGCCTTTGTTCCTGGGCCTCTACTTTCTCTTAAGGAACAGATCGAACGGGACAAGGTTTTTGTCATCTTCACCTCCTCCCCTCACTCTTGTTATGTGTTTTTCCAGAGCTTTTCTGATGTTGTGATTTGTGGGGTAGCGGGAAGATTGAATTTTTTTTTGTTTTTTTTTTTATGGGTTGTTAGTGTCACGGGTTTGGTATTGTTAAGAAGACTCTATTGTGAACTTTGAAGCTGAATTTTCACTTGTTGAAGTATCTAAAAGGAATGTCCAAACAAAATGAAATGGCGAAACACTTTGTAAACTATGTAGTATATAAACTGGTTCAACTAATTTGAAGTATTCATAAAGTGTCATTTTTAAGGTTTTTGTGATTGTGTCCTTTGCGGTGAAACTGTTGCTAAATTGTTCACAATGTATTGATTTTTTTTTATATGATATCCAAGTGGTATATCTGATGACATAATTGGTTAATAAAGTGATGTCTACACTCATGTAACTACAAAAAGGTTGTTAATTTTAACAAGTAAATTTTTTGTTTAATATTTTGAGGTTAATTGTACAATGCAGGAGGATGAAAGCCTAAGGAGGTGGAAGGAGAAGCTGTTGGGTTGCTTAGAAAGTGATTTAGATGGTTTGTTTGAATTTGGTCATTATCCTTGTTCATGGTTTATAGAACTTTTTTCTTGCTTCTTTTCAAGTTTTTTTTTTTTACAGATCAATTGGATCCTGAAGTGAAATTCCACTCCATAGGAATTCTCTCTGAGGATTTTGGTGAAATTGTTACTCCTTTACCTGTTAATGAAAATCAGAGTGGTTGTAATCTATTCACTCTCCGGGAGGGGTCTCGCTATCAGCTTAAGCTAAAATTTAGTGTTCTGCACAACATTGTCTCTGGCTTGACATACTCTAACACTGTGTGGAAAGGAGGGCTTCAAGGTACACTCTGAATATTTTTCTCTCATTCTGTTGTTAGATAATCTAGAATATGTATTTATGATTATGACTTTTAAAAGTCAAAGGTTGAAAACTGAAACAATTACATGACTCAATTTAAAACTGAAACAACATCTATAGGGAATTGCAACAGTTCCCAATTTAGTATTAATTTAGAAAGTGGTCAGATGGTAATGATGTCTTATGTATTAGAATTTAGAATAGTAGTTTTATTTTATTCTTGGGATTTTTCAGTTGATCAGAGCAAAGGAATGTTAGGTACTTTTGCTCCTCAAAAGGAGCCATATGTATATGCCTTGAAGGAGGACACCACTCCCTCTGGTGCACTTGCAAGGGGCGTTTACTCTGCCAAACTTAAGGTATGGGGAAACAGAAATACATTTTCCAATTGGATTCTTTCTTCATAATTTCAATATCTTTGTTGGTTTTTCCTAATTTATTCAGAGTGAATTTTCTATATGGTTGGCAATATATGCTTACTCCCTGCTTCGTTGTATAACTACAGTAATAAAGTTTTATCAAGTATTGTTGATTTTATGGAAGTTTTATTCAATTATCTTTTATCTGAAACTTGTTTAACACTGTCATAACACTTGCATTTGTTTTAGACATCTCAAATATAGGAAAACTCCTACATTCTGCCCAAAACTCTTAAATACTAGGATCCAATTATTTTCAATTCTGCTATTTTCACTATTGCTGTGATGTCATTACAGCATAGAGACTGAATTTTATCTCCATCAGAAATATAATAAGTGTAGCCAAGAACTTAGTTTAGCATCGATGTTAGGGTGTGCTTGGTTTAGTAGATGGAGGACAAAAAGATGGATGAATAAGGTCAAAAATTTGGAACAAAGATCATATTGGATTTGTTAAGAACAACAAAGGAATGAGAAGGGGAAAAGTATAGCATATAGGCCATTACAAAATCAACTTTACTTCGCAGCCAACTACAATATGCAGTTAATCAGCCAACTCTCACAGAATATATATGTATACATTTACGTATTTCTCTCTCTTCATATTTTATAACTAGTGGTTTGGTTGTCTGTGTATTGCAGTTGTCTATCAAATATTTTTCTTACAAAATACAGTTTGATTTTCATTTATTTATTTTTATAATCACTATATTTGAATCTGCAACAGCCTATAGGCCATTACAAAATTGAAATCCAAATGTTTGAAAATGTGAAGAACTTCCATTAGTTGCTCAAGTTATCAAGTTATTAAAAAGGTTTATTACGTATAATTTGTACATTAGATCCATATATGGATGGATAAAACTGTTCCTATTTGGTTGCTGTCTTGCAGTTTGAAGATGATGACAGAAGGTGTCACATGGAACTCAAATATTTATTCGAGATAAAAAAGAGAAGCTAGTCCGGTTTTTCTGACTCACTGTTTTTTATGTCTCATTTATTATCCTCCCAAAATACTTAATTATATTTCTGAACATGTTTTCTGTTGCCACGGCTTTGTATTTGTTTCCTAGGAATTTGGGATGGCTTATTTTAAGAACTAGGAAAGGATTATTCTGAATATTTGCCTACACTTTACAGCACATGACTCTTAAAAGTGAGAATGAACTTTAAAGGGTCACACGGTCTCTTTATTTCAGATACAGTTAAAATTGATTTTGGTGGAATTGTTTTAAGTAGAATTGGTGTTGGTAAAAGCTACTTTTGTTACTTTGAAGAGAATGAATTTCTTTCTTGTAGTCAAATATTGCAACCAAACATAAATTCATCTTTGAGAAATTAATTTTTGTTGACCAAGATGTATTCTGAGAGTATTAAAAAACTTAACCAAATACACACTTAATCATTGATGTGATACAAAAGTTTCTTTCTCTACAATATTTTGTGGAATGGTCTACCCATTGCTTGTAATCAACTATCAACATCTATGATTTATACACTTTAAGAGTATTGTACATGGTAAATTACTTGAATCTTTATAAAAAACATAGAAAGAAAATTCTATCTTTTTCTCTAACTCGTATGCTTTGGAGCTCGAACTTAGAAAATGTTAAATACGATTTCTAAAAAGAATACTGTGGTTGTTAGAACATTAATACGTATGATTGTTCTATTTGTTTTGACAGGAAATATGTATGATTGTTAACATTGGTATCTCGCCTTTTTTACATCTCAGGGTCATCAAGCACTTAGAAGTTAAATTTGAGAGGGTAAATTGAACTGGTGTCACCCAGCAAATTGTTAAAAACATTATTTAATGTAATATTGGACAAAATGACCAAAATATATATTTTGAAAAAGTTTAGCAATTTTGCTCTATGTTTAAGACATTTAAGGAATAAAAGGGTAATTAAACAACTACACGTTCGTGTCGAAAATGACCAAAGGGTAATTAAAATAACAGCTAGCATTTTTCACACGAAGGGGTAGCTGTTATTTTTCTATTAACAAGGTAGAAATGGGTTAAATATGAGTTTAAGAGTTTAATGATTGTTTCTTAAATTAAAAAGTATTATTAGTCTTGGTCCTGTTGAAAGGGAACAAAAACGTGATAAACTATAAAATAAAAAAGATAGCAAATATAAAAAAAGAAGGTTTTTTTTTTTTTTTTAACCAGAAGATCCTAGATTCTGAATTGTATTTACTCTTAATATAATTAAAATTATTTTGATCCAATTGATGTCAAAATTTTAATATAATATATTTATAAAGATAATATAAATACTAAAAATTGTATGGTGCAGTAAAAAAATTGTTAACCTTGATAATAAAAGATTATGGATTATGTGGCAAGTCGCAAAATACCCTGTAACCATGTCACGTGTCAACAGTGGAAGTCTACCCTAAAGGTGTCATGTGTCAATCTCTGAGCGGGTCTCGGGTCTAACTAGGCAAATAGGCAAATTTGTCATATGTTAGCACGTAATTGGGTCGCAGATCTGTCTGCGACTTGGTGATAGCAAATTTCTAACTTATTCTAATAATATTTTTACAACTAGTTGCGACTGGTAAAAGTTTTAGTTTTACAACTTGAGCCCATTCTAGTAATATGTTTGCGACTAGGTCCATATCAATATTTTGTTTCGTTAGAAGTTCCAGTTAATACAAAAAAGCCAAAAAAGAATTTTAATGACAAACAAGATTGTCAAAACATTACAAAATTGTTTTGACGTATAAACAATCATACGTGACAGACTGAGGTTTAAGTTTCAACATAGATTTGACGTATAAACATAAAGTGAAAAGTAGTTGACATTGGCAAATGTAATGAAAAAATGTAAATTACGAAATCAGAGAACAAATGTTTTTCAGCTTCACTATTTGTATTTTCACTTGCCATGTCAACTTTTTCTATCAATGGATTTAGCATATCACTATAGTCTATATGTTTCCTAAATCAAGGTAACTATCAACCAATTCACCAATACAGATCTACAAATCCACCACAACTCTGACCTACATTATTTTTCATCGATGGCAAAATGGGAACTGGTCACTCGAGTAACCAACAACAAAAAGGTGAACCTAATTTAACCAATACAGTGTAATCGTGTTTCCAACAAATAGAAGGCAATAACCTGATTTTCATTTTGCAGACATATGAAGACACAATATCATATGCCACCAATAGTGTACATGTGAGGAGCGTCCGCTTCTAGTAAGCGTATAGTACAATATGTTTATGATCTGGCCCGTAGACGAGTTAAGAAGTTGAGTCAAATGAGCAAACAAAAGATTTGCTTGTACGCAGTGGCCCCACAAGTCTACAATGCCAAAGAATAGCCAAAGTCCCAAATCATGGTTACATGCAGCAAAAGTTCTTGTATTCATATTTAGCACCTCATCCAATAGTGAAAATTACCAGAAGGTAATCATGTCAATACCTGGGTGGAAAAACTGAAAGGCTTGAAGTAAGAGTAAAAACAGATGAAAAAAGGCACCACTAGTGTATGTATACGATTTTAGATTCCAAATAATATCATAACTACATGACTGAATATGAAATGTCAGATAAGAATAGAAAGCAAGATTCTTGTCATTCTTAAGGACAAAATATATATTACTACCTTTTAACAACATATTTTCCTTCATATTCCGAAGCCTCGTGAAAAATACTATTTTATTGTAATAATTATTATTAGGTAAGAAATCTATTGCATAGCTGCCATTTAATGTCCTATTTTTGTCTTGCACCCAGTGGTTTATGTACCCTTCTATATTAGATTTTGAGTTTCTGATCAATCAAATTGACTAACTTAAAGATTGTGTACATTTAGCTCAGGTTGTGTAAAAATGTACCACCTCCATACTTTGGCAACAACAATCTTTGACACTATTTCTCCAATGATGTTGCAAAAGTAAAACAATGTAAAGTTATTGAAGTTTATTATGCAAATCACTAACAATTGCAAGTCAAATTAGTCAAGAGAATGACTTAGGAGAGAATGATAACCAAAAGACTGAATAACTAATTGAAGGCTTAAGGAAAAAACTCAACAAATCCAAAAGTAATGACAATAGAGAAATTTGTAACTGGATCATTTCTCAAGGGTTCCCTACTCAAAATCAGGACAGTGAACGTTCAAGCCAAATAAAGGAGAAGAACTACTATAGGGAACATAATAGAAGGTACCTTATTATTTACAAATAATGCGACAACAAATCAGCTGTAGTATATCTCAACCTGCAGCTTTGTCCCAAGTGAACATCACCAAAAACATACCTGCATTATGATTCAACTGACGTTAAAATAATTCTAAAAAAGGAAACAATGGATAAAAATGTTTCCAATTTAGGAAGTCTTGTCATGCAAATTTCCAATTAAGGAAAAATTAACAAATGTTGGCTTAAATGATTAATTCTGTAATTCAGCTAACTTAACCAGTACCCATTCTGTGAACAAGGAATTATAATTATTTCTGAATCTGGTTAATTCTTTCTTAACTGGAGATGTGTTTGTTAAGATTTCGAAAACCACAATCTTCCCCCAAAAAAATAACATCAAACTTAAATATAGGAGAAAGATGACCTATATTCACAGTAGTCTGGCCATGCACAACGAGCTTTCCCATAATCCCAATAACAGTCCTCCTCTCTTAATGGTCCACGCCTACCTGTAATGGAACAAAGCCACAAAATAATTAGAGATTCTCAGCTGAACTGTTGAAAATTTGTTTACAAATGTAGTATGAATTATGAAATACCCTTTTTGACAAACTCTGTATTTGCATCAGGATGGATATCATGCCACATCTCAAGCCATAATTCCCTCATTAGCACCGGTGATCTAACAATGTTCCTGTGATTTGCTACAAGAAAATTGTGTCAGTTTACTTGTATGTGTCCTTGCAGTCAATTGATTTATTGTTAAAGACATGCAGATATCGAAACCATATGTATTGCTAATCAATAAAGCAAATTCATATTTTAGAGAAAACCCTCAATTTGGTCATTTGAAGTTATGTGTCACCACATTACTCCTTGAAAAATATTGGTCACCAAATTGGTCCCCTAAAGATTCTTTTTGCCACCAAATTAATCCCCCAAAGATTCAATTTATCATCATATTAGTTCCTCAAAGATTACAGTAGTCATACTTTAGATCTCTGAGAGATTGGTTTAGTGGCATTGAATCTTTAAAAGACTAATTTGATGACAATTTTTAAAGGTCTAATATGGTAACAATTTAAATTTCTGAGGGAGTAATTTGATAACTAAATTTTTCAAGGATTAGTGAGTAACACGTGATACTGAAGGATCAAATTAAGGGTTTCCTTTAAAGTTTATTATGAAACTAATAAATAATCACATGCAGGTAAATAACCCCTTCCTGAGTTAATACGTATAACATTTAACCAAAACATATCCCTGGCCCAATATTTGATTTCACACTTTGAAACCATAATAGCTAAGTGAATGACTTCTTTAAGTGATCATAAATTTTATGAGCATTGACTTCTAGTTCCAGTTAGGAAAATGACTAGATACTTATTTATACTGAACTAACTTTTCCTACATAGCCATCATAATCTAGTTTCCATTATCTTAGTCATAAATAAAGGCATTTGCTAGTGCATGACAACTCCAAGAACAAGCCATACACCTTTATCAAGCTCCCATACTGCTGTCCTTTTTCCAGAAAGACTTTCAGAATCTTCGTAATATGTTATGTACTTAACCCTAGGCGATTTTGTCATGTTTGGAACAATATCTTCTTCATGGTGATGTTCCACATTCAATTTAATCTGTACATCTGAACCATCATGCTCTGTCTGAAAAATTAGAACAAAGATAAATATAAAGAGGCAAGCCAAGCTAAATGAAGATAAGAAAAAGATACAGACATAACAACAAGAGATATCAAAGATGAAAAGGTAAAGCTTTATATAAATCAAAATGCATGACTTAAATTTGATGGCATCCGGATTAAGATATTATGATCAGGAAACTATTAAATTGTAAACTGGTTCAGAAGCCTTTTGATGCTTGAGTAGTTTGTTATATACACTAGAAAAGTGGATGGAGGGAGGGAACAAAAAAGAAAAAACAGAAACACCACCACATGAATCCATGATAGACATGCAAGTGTAAAACAAATTTCATGTTCTCCTTATGAATATCATTTATTTTCAGCAAAAACTTATTATGACTTTATGGGACACGCCCATCAGTCTAAACAAATAAAGACAAGAAGCATAAATTCAATATTGTAAGTACCAACAAACTAATATTTTAATAACATACATTTGCAAATTATTTAACTTAATCCCAAAAACATAACTGTGGGAAAAAAGAACATAATCACACTTAAACACAACTTACACATCATGTTTAGACCACAATACCTGAGGAGCTCTTGTTATGTTCACCTTCGGTCCAAGCCAGTTCTTGCACCAGGAAAGGGAGAGATATGGCACCTGCAAAAGAGTTGATTTTATTGTAATCTAATTAATGCTTGCACATTGCAAATCCAAAAACAGTGCAAGAACAAAAGTAGGACAAATGGCCAATAAATACATTATGCATTCCTATGTAATCACAACCACAGAAAAGTAAACATAATTTGAGTTTACCGTTTCATCACCACTCGTGGCTCCAGGGTTCCCTTCAACCAGATTCCCTGACCTGGAAGTTGAGACTAAAGCAATTTAACAAGTTTAAATAGAATATCTAGATAATGTTCAAACAAGAATTGTAATAGAAATAACTATTTCCCTATTATACAGATAGCTTTATAAAAGATAATATTAATTTGCAAAACTAATACCAAAAGTTTTAACCAAGAAACCATCTCCCTTTCTCCCAGCCACAACCCAGAGAGAGAGAGAGAGAACAATAATTGGACACAATTAGTAACAAAATTTCCCATAGATTTACCTCTTGCAGAAACTGGTTATAATAAATTGGCATGGTCATGAACCAAGAGAATCTTAGAATTCTCTTGAAAAGAAAAATATGATCTATTTATGCGGTGCACAACCAATGTTTTGCAAGACAACAGCAAAAAAAGGAGCCAGCAGTGTCAAAATACTCTGCATACAAGTTCAACCGACAATTGGTTTGAACAGTTAATATACTTCTCATTGAATAGCTCTTTGCCCCTTATCCTTTCCCTTCAATGGTAAAAGACCAAACAAAAGAGAACACAGAAAAGGAACATAGAAAATTTTGAACTTCCAAAAAGGAAGAGATAATATTCTTCCAGACTTCAAAATCAGAAGAGCATAAATATATTCTGTAACTTTGTGCAACGAGACAAGCTCATTGAAGTACTAATAAAAAATGAGAGAGGGAGAGAGAGAATAATAGAATTTTCATTCCATTTACAACTGCAAAAAACGACACATCTGAAAAGATTTGACAGTTACCTTGAGATTAAAGATCCTTCAAACTCATAAATGATATCCGTCATGATCCAGTTGTCAGGGTAAGGCTTGCCACTAGGGGCAAAGTAGTAACCAACCTAGTTTTTAAAAGTCAAGATGCCAGAAATATCATTCACAATAACACTATTACTGATCGAAAGATTCCCTAAAGATTTACTGTGTATAAATAAAGAATCTCAGGATATAGCTAAATGTTGACAATCAGGAAAAAATACACAAAACATACAGAGAATTGACAAAATTTATGAAGTTAAATCAAGCATAAAAATTTTAACTTTAAGAACTGCAAGATATTAAGGTTTTCAGTATACTAGTTTCACCCCTATACCACTAGAAAGTATTCAGTATTCAAACAATATGCACAAAGAAGCAAGGACAAGAGCATATCACAGCTAAAAAGTCTGTCTAGAATGTGAAATCCTATTAAGCTGACCGTTACGAAATGAAACAAGCATTGAAAGCTTTGAATTTTCAATAGAAGGTATGGAGAGAGACTAGACTAATCCTTTATATTAATTTATTCCCACTCAATATGAAATGCTTCTTGGTTGTATATTCCTTCTACATGTGGCCTCTGCTTAACACAACTAACCATAATGAGGGAAAGGAGTAATGTTAAGGGTTGAAAATAAACATGATGGGGAGTATAAAATTATTGAATCACAAAATCTAGTACTACTTGTGATGTGACTTCAACAAATGTAGATATTCAGTAGAATTAAAAGAATGGTGTACTTCATAACTTTCATTCCAAATAAAGCTAACTATTTATGTATGCAGATGCACCACAATTATTGGCCCAATATTTGTTACTTCTTTTCCCAAATAAAAGACAATAGTAATGTCAGACATGGTAATAGAGTTCACAACTCAAGCAAACTACAATTATATAGAGTTTAATTTCATGCACAGTCAATGTAAAATATTTTACTATCAACCAAACACAAATCATGCTAGTCATGACAATTAAGGTAGTTAGTATAAAAGTTAACAAACTTACCATACATGGCAATCTATAATTGAATAACAGTGTAAAAATCTTTTACACTGTTAACACATTTAAATTAAAACATACACACGCACAAACATAAACCAACCTTCCTTTAAATGGAATTCTGTCAAAATTGCAATTGCAATTGAGCTAGACATTAGAAACAACAGCACGTTCATTTGTAGAGGAAAACTATACCTTTGTCTTTGAATCAGTCCCGTAAATGCAGAAGACATTTTTTATTGGTGGCCGGTCCCAAGGTGTCAGGGGATTAAGAACTGGATCACCAAGATATGATCTGGAATATTCATGCTTAGCAGTAAGTACAAAAAAACAGTACATAAAAATAGACAAGTGGCTCTTAGCAACAAAACATACTAGTCAAAAGTCAAAACCCATAGCTCAGGACAGCTAGTGCAGTAGATATTAGAGAAGCGTCTTTTTTCATTCATAATCATAAATTCCTTGTAAATGAAAGCACCATATTTACAGTTCCTTCTTAAAGGTCACAGTTGTAACCATATTTATAAATTCGTAAGTTTACATTTTTCTCTTGGAAAGAAGGGATTTAGTTTCATATTAAGAACAATCCTATAGGAAGAACATATTTTTAAGTCAGATGATTCCCTTTTGGCATTGTAATTGACTGACCATTCTTAGCAGCACCACCAAAAAAATGAAGCTTCAGAAGTCTCAAATTTTATCATTTCATTTAAAATGATCGCAATATAATGAATATTGAGATAACACTAACTTCTCTAACTGATACAAGAGTCTCTTGCTGTCTGGGTCAAAATCTTCAATTGCCTTGAAAAAGGTGCCGTCTGAAATTTCACGAGCTGAGAAAGATAATTGAGTAGGTAGTCCACACTCCATGTTGGATAAGTTAGCCTCAGGTAATTCTGAGAATGAAGGATATGCATCAAATCCTGCAAGCAGATGTTACAATTAGGCAATTGGAATCATAAGCACCATAACAAGATTTCCCACAAGCAAAAGCAAAAGAATCATCAATCTCACCACGAGTTGAGGGAATTTCAATATTGATTACTTTCGTTGGCCACCCAGAAGTGTTTGAATGAAACTCCCGTTCATCACACTGATATGTTTGTTGATCTACATGCCTTCTCCCAGAAAAATGCTTCCAATATTTATGATCTGTTCTACAGTACTTCGAAAAAGGCATCATCCATAATGATGAACCAAATGAGTTGAACATCAACCGAGCTGTTCCCTGATACCTTAAAAAAGTTATGATAAGCATGCATTAAGACAAGAATAAAACTGCATATGAAATAGTAAACACGGGACATATGTCTTAATCAATCCATCTATTAATCAATTGCAGATCCATGTTTAGATAGGAGTTGATTATCATCTAGGCTCAGACAATAATAGAATAATAAGGTGTAACTTCAATCACTTCCTGAAAATCATGATGTACAGCTAAGAACTCCGCAGCTGAAATGCACAAGCAATGGCAGGATCACAAGTGGGTTGCTAATGTGCTATAACTGTTAAGAGTTAAGACAAAAGCATAAAGAGATATTCCGTGCATCCTATTAAAGTCAGAAAAATTTCTGTAAGTGGATTCTATAACCATTAAGAGATCAGGTAATTATGGATTAACGTCCCCTTGATGTAGATTTCTGGTCTGTTTAGACCATCTGTCCCACTTTCAAGAACCAGGTATTATGACTGAAACACAAAACATAAAGTAGAAACAGCATTACACTTGAATTCTTGGAGTGTTGTGACCTCCATGCTAAAAACTACTGTGTGAGTGAATTTATGGCTGGTGTTGTGCTAGTCAACTATTAATTTAAATCAAATTGCTTTTTTTATATACATTGACCATATCCCAAGCAAGCTTACACTAATCAATGTGATAAAAAGAACTATTAACTTTATAATTTACCCTTTGCTAGTTATTTTATAGTTCAGACTCTGCCCAAAATGAGATATCAGAAATACTGAAAGCCAAAAAAGGGCTATGGAAGTTTGGCAATACCTGAATAAATAACAGACAAATAATATTGGACAAGCATAAGCCTAGGTAAGGTAACAGACAGAAAAGTAAATGCAAAAGAAAAGAGACAACAACAACAAAAGTCATATCTCACTAGGTGGGGTTGGCAATGCAAAAGAAAAGAGAAGTTACAAAAATTAAAAGGTAACCTCAGACACGGGAAGACCAAATGTGAATCCAGAAAGTGTTGCTTCAATGGTTTCAGTTGCACCAAGAAGGGGAGCTCCTGAGACAACCAATCAAATAAGGAAAATCAGCAAATCAATTCATCCATATCAGTAAGACCTTCTTCAAAGGGGCAACAAATGCTCATATGCCAATCATACCAACAGCAAAAAAGGCATGAATATGTTGATCCAGCCACTGGATATAATGTTTTGGTGCAATCTCTAGCTTCAACCACTCCAAGAAATAACGAAAAACATGATTGCCCAATGAATGGGCAAAAACTAAAGAGGGGCCACCTCGAAGTTTGTAAGCAGTTTCAAATGTTAATCTACAAAGACAAATACAATTTTATGTAAATATCCTCAAGGTAACTAACAAACCAATTTCATCTAATCACCTGACTTATTGAGAAAATTAAATAATTGCATTTGCAATCAGGTGTACATATACTATTAGAATTCATTCATTTATAGTTAACCAATACTTATCAAAATATCATACAAGAGTATTCCAAATTTGCATGTGTAAATTTGTCGATGTTCTGCAAATATATGGATTATTAGAATGATCGGGATGCATGAAGAAGAACTGAAGTCATTAAGAAGACTCTTAGTCTTTCATGATAAACTGTAATTATCAAGTACACACTCTATGATCAATTTACTATGTTGGTCTTGCAATGATTTTTGTTTGAAGAAGTTGAACTCTATGGAATTGTTTAGATGCGGGGTAATGAAGAGGGTGGAACAGTAACAACTCCCTTTTTTGGAAGCTCAAGATTTACAAAGAGGAAGAGAATGTGAGTTTTGTTCCCCTCCAAGTTGACAGGCTAACAAAAGGATGAGGTTTTTTTATTCTAAAACTTGTTATTTATTATTTTACCCTGTAGATTTGATTACTTATAGGAACACAGGAAAGGTAACCATTTCCAATTCCATCCCTTCCCTTTCTATTTCATGTCATTCTCTCTAGGCTTCCAAACCTAGACTGGAGGTAGAATGGACATACTATTTGCTGATGAAGTTTGCATAGACGCAAACATGCAATTTTACAGACAATGCGGCAAAACTATCACACTATCGTGTACACATTTAACAAAACTTCTTGCACTGGAAAACTAATTGGTTAGCAGAAACAAATCGACCTCTAACCAAAACATAAAAATCAGCCAAATGAAAATATAGTTATATCTCCTATCTAGCAAGTATTTAATCCAAATTTGTGCAGAATAACTGCCTGGCTTACAACAAGTAGGTGCAAAGATGTAAACATACTTTAGCTTATGAAAGTAAAGATCTCGCTCTTCAAGCATGGATGGTGACAATCTCCAGTCATATGGAACAGCAATTATTGCATTAGCTTCTATGCCAAATTCAATACACCACTTAATCCATTCTTTCCAAACCGACGAAAGAGGTCCTGCGATTAAACAGGTACATTATACATCACCAAACCATAAAGTACAAAAACTACAACAAATTCAAAAGCATAATTGACACAGTCAAGGTTTACAAAACAGTTCACGACTGCAATTTTGACTGTAATATCAAGGTTTTTCACGTGTCCACAACCATAACGACACCACAATTGTGGCTGCATCAACCGCATTTGTCTGAAATTTTCCACAATATCAAGGAACACAACAAAACAGCAACCGTAACCACAATTTACAACCTCACACAAGGCATAGAAAAACACACAAAACTCACCTGTTATATAACCTGGATCAAGCTCTGTAATGCCAGAAAGACCATTATCAGGACGGGACTTACAGTCAGGGTGATCTGTCTGGTTGTAAGGATCCAGCACCATACACTTAAGCCAGCAATTCACAGCAGAAAGAAGCTGAAAAACAAACGAATTGTAATCTCACTTACTACAATATTAAGTGTATGTTACTGTGTTTGTATGCCAGTTGCAGAAGCTAAAAAGCACTTTCATTCTCACTGCAACAATTTCCTTCTTCTTTACTACGTGCACTGGAATTCTTAAAAGTACGTTCCCAACTTCAATCCAAACATAACCTAACTATTCTAACACGCAACTCGTTAGCAATAAAACAAACAGAGGAAACAACAACACCAGTGCTAAAACACTCTCTACACGTGGATATTCTCTCAAACGCGTTGTTCTAGAATCAACCTCTTCAACGGCATAAAAAACAAGCACACGTACAAAATTGATACAATATAAAAGTCAAAATCAAAAGTCAAAACTATCGATAAAAAAAACTCTACAAGATTTGATCCTCATGCAGTGGAATGCAAACGAAGTAAAACGAGGAAAAACGACGAAGAGAGAGTGAGAGAGAGATTGTGTTGCGAAGTACTTTGGTTGTGTCGAGCCAAACCAAATCGAGAGGATTGAAATCGAGCGGAGAGAAAGGACAGTCGAGAATGGACCATGCTCGGAGCTGAGTGGACGCGAAGCCTGGGATTATAATGCCGGAGAGCTTGGAATAGTCGAGTTCGGCGCCGTCGGAGGAGGAGGCACTGGCTACGGCCACGATGGCGAGGAGAATGACGAGTGAGCAGAGTAACGGTTTTTTGGTCATTGCGGTAGCTATGAGAGAGAATAAGGAGGGAAGAATGAAAAAAATGTGACTCTGACTATGGGTAGTTGGGATTGGGGAGTTGCACTGCCAATAAATGAAAATGAAAATTATTATTCCTATTTTTTACACTTTTTTCGGATTTGAACCTTGAATTTAATGAAAACTTTTTTTTTTTTCTTTCACCCATTTTTCACATAAATACTTTGCACCCTAGTTTCTTCATAAATACCTAAATTACCCCTACTCAAATTAAAAGCACACCCTCTTTGTGTCATCATGTTAGTTGTTTCCTTTACATTTCATCACTGTTTAATGGAATAATGAGATTAGATTTTGCAATTCAGGATGGTACTTATTTGATATATACTAAAATATTATTTTGATTAATAAATAATAAAAATATAATATTATTATTATTTATATTTTTGTCTAAAAGTGGTCTTGAAAGTGTATGCATAAATGAGAAATTATATTGGAGGTTGTTAATACGTGGGAAAAGTTCATTTGGGGGAACACATTCAATGTTAAGGACCACTCATCTGGGCTTTACTTGGTGTAGATTTTGTTTTCTGTAACGCAATTGGCACTTTCCAGTCCTGAACTTCTGACTTGTGAAAGTGTTCAACAACATGAATTCTTTTAGTTCCTTTCTTTTACAACTTTGGTTTGTGTGCAATCAGCCAAACAGTTCACTGACTTTACCCTTTCTTTTGCAATTGGTTCTGATATGTTTTTATGATTTTAAAATCTTGTAATTATTTAAAAAATGTACAAGTATGCTGAAATATTATTGTTAAAAACCAATTCACTTCAGCAAATTAGATTCAAACTATGAGATACTGGTACATAAAAATGAAATAAAATAATTATAATGTAGAATTGATTTAGAATAAAGTAATTATAAATATAAAATAATTAATTAACTGATATTAGTTGTAGGGAAATGAGTAAGATTTAAAGTTGTTGGTTTATTATGTTGAGAAATGTAAATTACATAATGATGATACAAGTATAGTAATACTGGAACGGTGTAAATATGTAGTTTGAAAAAGGAAATTAATTCAAACTATCTGATTCTTTTTTATTTTTTTTAATAGTTTTCAAATTTTATTTAAATTTATTTTAATTTGAACATCCACACGATTGTTTTTATTATCACATGTTATTTAACCCAAATTTTTTCTCAAAATATAATAACTGAGTTACACACTTGCTGTCAAATAGTACATCATGTATTAAAATAATAAACAATATTCACATACGTTATATACATATAATAATCAATCTTCAAAATAACTTATTTCTCTAGCAATTTATATTTTATATACAAAGTTTAACTTATCAATCTCCTTCAAATGAAATTTAGGATCATCACATGTATCAAACTAGATGTTGGATCAAACGCTTACCACTAGACCAAAAGTTATAGCTGTTAGTAAGGGCGTAACTATTTCTACTTAAGATCATAACAACTCAAGCGTCACGAGTCGATTATGACTTGGCCTACCCCGCCCTCCGCCATGGGACAATTGATGTATACCCACAACAATCTCCCCCTCAGCAATTGTACCCGCTGGGAATCGACCTCGCGACCTTGGCTCTGATACCAAACTGTAAAAGATAGAACACAAGAAGGGGTTGAATTGTGTTTAAAAAAAAAAATTCTCTTTCGTTTGTGAGTTTAAATATGTTCAGACAAAGTAATTTTAATCTTCAAGTAAGAGACATTATAGTTTAATTATCCTCGTTAGTCGAAATAACTTAGAGAAGTGAAAACACAAGTATTTTTATACTGGTTCGTCTATATAAGACTACCTCTAGTTACCCAGTAACAACTGAGTTTTCACTACCAACCGTGAAAGGGTTACAAGTATTATTTGCGTCCAGCCACTTCTGGCTATAACACGATATTCTTTGAACACAGTCTTCGCAGGCTAAACAACAAAGGTATTCTTTGAACAACTAGCCTCCTCAGGCTAAAGCACCACACAAGTGGATTTGAAAAAAGATGTTTTTCTAAACAAGAGAAATTTCTCTTCGCAGAGAGGGTTTTAGAATGAAGTACAATCAGATATAGTGAGCGAAATCACAGAAGATTAAATAATAGAAGTGTGTTCGCCAACTGAACTTTGATGGAGTGAAGTCTTTAAATAGGCACCATCTTCAGATATCCGTTAGACACAGAAGAATGCCGTTGAATATTTTCTTGAGAGCTTCCAAAAGTTGTCAGATAGTACTTGAGTGATTGATGGCGTGTGCAGTGGATTTAGATTGCGTGCGCAGTACCTTTTCTGACATGTACATAGACTTTGACAAAAAGGTGAAGACCTTTTTGAGTTGCATGTGTAAGCGCGAATTCCCATACTGATCTTGGATGCTTCTAAAGAGTACCTCTTAAGATTTGAAATCTTGGCACGAGTGACTCATACTTTGCTTCACTTCTTGGACAAACGATACACTTCTTCAGTCTTAAGAGATTTCGTCTTATCCTATCATCTGATGACTTTGACTTGAGACAGACGTATGACTTCAATTTGAGGAGTCATCCTTAAATCAAATCAACTTGTTTAAATCGACATGCTTTGCTGATGTTCCGTCTGAGAAAGTTTCGTCTGTCTTGTAGAAATCAAAACTTTAGATGTGTTAATCATCTTGATCTAACAATCTCCCCCTTTTTGATGATTACAGACCATACTGATAACTTTCTCAAGTAGACATCTGCATAAGACAAACATCTGCATAAGACAAAGTTAGTGATCACAGATTAAGCACAAGTCAAATTTACATCAAGACGATGTTTTCTGAAATAATACCTCTTTATAAAAGAATTGTTACATCAATGCGATGTAAACCATATACAATGTTTACAAGGTATACAGAAAACCAAAGTTCTAAAAACAATTACATGTATACGCTTTACAAATAAATAAAGAATCAAAACAATATAAAGAAAATGTATAGCTCCCCCTCAGACACCCCCTCAGACGATGCTTGACTCTGACTTTCCCTCAGACGAAGGACTCCCCCTTAGCATAGCAACTTCTTCCTTTCTAAGATATTCTCCCCCTTGGACTGAGAATCATCAAAAACATGATCAAGAAGAAGGCTTGGGCCGCTTTTGAACAAGGCTCATAACAATCTCCTTCAGTTGTTGCATCTCAGATGTAAGAGAAGCTTGATTATCTTCAAGCTCTTTGTTCTTTTGCTTCAGATGCTCGCAATTCTCTTTTAAGGCATCATATTTACGTTTTAGAGTATTATACTCATCAGCGTCCCTTGCGTCATCCTCAATAACTGTAACCTTCACCGTATCAGTAATCTCCACAAGCGGTGATTGAGGCTCTTCCACGATTGGATCAGACTCTTCTTCTTTGATAACCACAGTTAAAGGCTCAGAAACAGGAGTTTGAGGTTCTTCAACTAATGGTACATAATTGTCTTCAATAAGCATAGTTGGAATCTTCTTCAGACGCAGAGTGAAGAGTGGAAGAGTGAGATATGCAGTGAAGTCTCTTTCTCATTGCCAAGAAAACATTTTAGTGGGAACAGAGAGCTCAAGATTTGGATGCTCTTGTGATGGATGTGTATAAGCAAAAGCTTCTCCAGGATACACCCTGCCACAGATTGTGGAATCTTCATCAAATGAGGTTCTAGAGCAGAAAGCAGAAGTGGCTTCATGATCTTCTATCATCCTTTGAATCTTAGGATTGATAGGTCTTGAGGCATTGGTTTGAAGAGATTTGAGATGCGAGTATGCAGCAGACAGAAGTCTCTTGGGGATGTGCCTTGCAAACTTGAAGGTTCTGGAGACAGACGGAGTCTTCTTCTCTTTACCTTTAGCCAAAAACTTGACCAAGCAAGGTCGTTTTCGGTCTAAAACGATTGAGAACTTGGTTTCGTCTGAAACAAGAGAAGAGAATTGAGATCCCACCATGAATGGATAGTTTCTCGTCTCCTTCTTTGCTCTCCTTTCAATATGATAGAAGGAAGTTGATCTAGCTTTTTCTTCCCTTCTATAAGCATGGGCCATCAGTTTGAAAGCCATATTGTAGTCTTCAGGAAGAGCATGAGCAAACTCTTCGGGGTCTTCAAATTCGTTGAGGAGGATGGAGTAGCGGGGGCAGATTCCTGAACAATGTGGTCTTGTCCAAGGAAGAACAATTCTAAGAGTATATCCTAGACCTACATACTCTGTTTGATTCATTGGAATTGTGAAGGGTACAGGATCATGACGATCAATAGCGTCCAGATGCTAGTGAGAGCAATCTTTTGGCTCATAGATGGTGGAGCTGGGATCTCCATATCTACAGTGGTGAAATGCAGGTGCATTGATTTCATGTTGAACCTTCCACTTGATGTTTTCTCTGAAACGAATGTGAGGTTCATAGCCAATAGATGGTCCTTCAATCACCGACTCAGCTAGATGATCCTTGTACTTGTTTATTTCTTCTAAACCCTTGATGTCTAAGGATGCCAGTTTATCCCAAGGCAGACGCTTTAGCCATTCGCGTTGCTCTTTAGGAGTGTAGATGAAATCTTCTTTGAATTCTACTAGCTTCAGGGGTTTTTGATAGACGATGAGGTTGACAAATCTCCCAAGTTGAAATCCCTTTTTACCTCTGTACCGATAGGGATTCTTCAACTCAATGTAAGGAGTGTCCTTTATAAAGCAGTCTTCATCATCCGCCAAATAACCATCTTTAGCAGACTCAGACGGTTCACCATCGTTGGAGATATCTTCAATTTTCTCTCCAAGAATCCAGTCAGGCTTGACTGGTCTTTCAGCACAAGAGCTTTATGCAAATCTTCTCATGACTAATTCGTTGAGGAATGAATAGTCAGTCTTGTGCTTGGGTGGAAGATCTTCAGGATTGATGACTTCAGCGTGAGATCTCACCCATGATGCATCAACCTTTATTATATCAACATGTTCTTCATCAGACGAAGAACTTATGTCCTCAATAATTATTACTTCAGACGAAATCTCCATCGTCTGTTGGTGGGATGCTTCCTCAGACGCAGTAGGTATCGTCTAATCAAAGGCAGCGTTGAGAGGAGATGCAACAATAGGATTAGAAACATTTATCCTATGTTTGTCTTGGAGTGTTGATGCAGAAACCTCCATAATTGGAGCTTCGTCATTAAGCATGGTCTCCAATTCCTCTGCCAACTGAGCATTGTCCTTCTGGATCTGGGCAGTTTCTTCACTATTCATGCCCTCTGAAGTTGCTTGAGACGATCCAATGCCCTTAACGCTTTCGAGAAAAATTCTTTCTCTTTCAGCTTGAAGCAGCATAGAGACCCTCATAGCCTCTTTTAGTTGTTTTGCTTCGTCTGTTTCTCCAACAACCACAGACGCAAGCTTCTGCTTCATTTTCTCTTTGCCTTTGGCAGCCTTTTGAAGAGCAACCTCTCTGGCTCTTGCTTTCTCTTTGGCTGTTTTCTTCTCCTTTTCTTCGTCTGAAATGATTCTAACAGACGAAACACCTTTAGACAATATCATAACCCCTTCATCTTCACTTGGGGATATCGTCTTCTCTTGCGTCTTAGCCGCAACATGCATTATTCTGATAGTCCTCTTCTTCTTTCTAAGAGGCTCTTCTTTAGCATCTTCGAAAGGGACTAGATATGACCACGGGAGGAAGAGAAAAGGATGTTTGGGTTTGTGTTTGGTCTTGTGTTTGGGCTTGTGTTTGGGTTTTGACGCGTTTGATGCGAGCTTTGTGAGGAGGATCTTTGGTGATGGATGAAAGGGGAACTTGTTCTTCACTCGCATTGTGATGAAGAAAGCTAGGGTTCAGATGCATCTTGACAAAGGTGCTTCCTTTAACCTCCTTTCCTTCTTCATGCCAAACAACGCCAGTGGCATCAAAGCCTTGGTTGATGATGATTTTGGAGAAGAGAGTGGCGTAGGGGATACTGCTCTTTCTACGGATGTTCCTATTTCTCAACGCACTTATCCAATGGTCAAGAATGATGTGAGGGAGACTCATCCTTACTTTCTTCAGACAGTAGAAGATGCAAAACCTGTCACGAGTACTCACATTATCTCGTGAGCCTGTTCTGGGTGTGAAGATGTTGTAGAGAAGGTTGTGGATGACTCTTCCAGTGGGATATAGATTCCCTGATCTCAGAAACTTGGGATCTTCAGGGTCGCGGTACTTTCCGTAGAGAATCTTGTCTATGTGTTCCTCAGATTCTATCCTCATCCAATCAGCGCTGTAAAAGTGCCCTTCTGCTTTGCAGTTTTCAGCTTCAGCAATAGAGTCTATTGTGATAATATACTCCTTGTTGTCAATGGTACCTACAATACCATCATCAAATTCTTTTGCATCACTCCAAAATTCTGTGTAGGCCTCCATCAGCCATGACCCTCTCATTTCTGCGAAATCTATCCAGTCATTGTGTACCAGCATCTTTGCTACCCTGTCAGAGATGCTCTCAATGGTGGCTCTTGAGATCCATTTGCTAGGCAAGAAGAGATCTTGCGCAAAGAAGGTTGTTTCGGTTGCCTTGATATTCTTGGCGGCCATAGTTAAGTTTGAAAAGAGAGAGAAATTGTGTGAGTAGAGTATTCAGAGAAAGTGTGAATGCAGTAAAGAATAAAAATGTGAACTTTAAAGATATTTATAGTCAAAGATAAAAACGGTTGTGATTCATCAGACGAAAGAATTTGAAACCGTCCCTGATTTGACTTGTCCCCATCATTGCCTTTTTAATGATTGATTTGACTTCTACAATTCACAGCGCGTGCTTTTTAAAGTCCTAGAATAGTGCAATAAATGACAGACACATTTATTGCTACTTTTAATTTGTCCCTGCACACTTAACTTTAAAATAATTAAATAATAACCTTGCGTCTGTTGAATTTTCTCAAACTGATTCAACTTGATTAGACGCAATGTTTCGTCTTAACACGAAAAGATATACGAAGGTACAGACGAAATGAAATGCTTCAGACGGAAAAACTTAATCAATTAAAGAGACAATTCCCAAATTTTCTTTAATGAAATTGAAGCGAGTTTCGTCTAAAGCTTTTGTAAAGATATCTGCCCATTGAAAATCAGTTTGAACAAACTATATATTGAAAATACCTTTCTGAACATAATCTCTTATAAAATGAAATTTGATTTCAATATGCTTGGCTTTTGAATGTTGAATAGGATTTTTGCTGAGATTAATTGCACTTGTGTTATCACAAAATACTGGTATTTGAGTTTCAAACCTGGAGTAATCCTCAAGTTGATGTTTTACCCAAAGTAGTTGTAAGCAACACTCAACCGCAGCAATATACTCTGCTTCCGTGGTAGAGAGTGTAATGGAGTTTTGCTTCTTGTTTAACCAAGAAATTAGTGATGAACCAAGAAATTGACATTCACCACTTGTGCTTTTTCTCTCTACTTTATCTCCAGCAAAATCAGCATCGCAATAACCACTTAAATTGAAATCACTACTTTTCTTGTAAAATAGAGAGAGATTAGTGGTTCCAATAAGATATCTTAAAATGCGTTTAACAGCTTGTAAATGTTATTCTCTAGGATCAGATTGAAAACGTGCACATAGACAGACACTAAACATAATGTCAGGTCTACTAGTAGTGAGATAGAGAAGAGATCCAATCATACCTCTGTATACCGTCTGATCAACGGTCTTACCTGATTCGTCTTTGTTGAGACTGGCTCCAGACGAATGCATGGGAGTTTTCATTGGTTTGACATTTTCCATTTTGAATTTCTTTAGAAGTTCCTTAATATACTTCTGTTGATGAATGTATATGCCTTGTTTAGTCTGTTTGATTTGAAGTCCTAAGAAAAACTTCAGTTCTCTCATCATGCTCATCTCAAATTCTTCCTACATTAACTTAGAGAAATCCTTGCACAAGGATTCGTTAGTTAGTCCAAAGACTATATCATCTACATATATTTGAAAAATAATAAAGTCTTTTGAAACGTTTTTCTTGAAGAGGGTAGTATCAACTTTCCCTCTTGAAAAATCATTTTGAAGAAGAAAGGAACTCAGTCTTTCATACCAAGCTCGAGGAGCTTGTTTAAGACCATATAGTGTTTTCTTTAGCTTAAAAACATGATCTGGTTGAGATGAACTTTCAAACCCAGGAGGTTGTTTAACATATACTTCCTCTTCAATAAAACCATTTAGAAAAGCACTTTTTAGGTCCATTTGATATAGGATGATATTCTTATGAGCAGCAAAGGCAAGTAAAATTCTAATGGCTTCTAATCTAGCTACAGGAGCGAAAGTTTCAGTGAAATCTATACCTTCTTGTTGATTATAGCCTTAAGCTACTAATCTTGCTTTGTTTCTTACCACTTTTCCGTCTTCATCAAGTTTATTTCTGAACACCCATTTGGTTCCAATGATACTTTTGCTTCTTGGTTTCTCTACCAAAGTCCAAACATCATTTCTGGTAAACTGGTTTAGCTCTTCTTCCATAGTTAAAATCCAATTATTATCCTGTAGAGTTTCCTCAATATTCTTGGGCTCTATATTTGACACGAAAGCATATACAGACGATTCTTTTAGTTTTGATCTGGTTTGAACACCTTGATGTCTATCTCCAATGATAAGATCTTCTGTGTGGTTTGAGACAAACTTTCATGTTCTTATAGGAGTTTGATCATCATGTTGATGAGCATCAGATGAAGAGGGTTCGTCTGTGCTTCTATCGTCTGCCCTTGTTTCTATTCTTCTGTTTGACTCAGGTTGACCATTTGAACTTGAACTTTGACCAGAAGGATTAATCTGCAAATTATCAAATGAATTTTCTAGGTCTGATATTTCTTATCAGCCTTTGAGTTATCTTAGAATTTTACATGAATTGATTCCTCTACAACTTGCGTCTTAGAGTTAAATACTCTATAGGCCTTAGACGTATTGGAATATCCAAGTAAGAATCCCTTCACCACTTTTGAATCAAATTTGTCAAGTTGATCTTTGGTATTTAAGATGAAACATTCACATCCAAAAGGATGGAAGTAAGAAATGTTGGGTCTTCTTCCTTTCCATAGTTTATATGGAGTCTTATTCAATATTGACCTTATCAATATTCTGTTTTGAATATAACAGGAAGTATTAATTGCTTCTGCCCAATAATATTTTGGAAGAGAGCTTTCATGCAACAAAGTTCTAGCCATTTCTTGTAAGGTACGATTTTTCCTTTCCACAACTCCATTTCTTGAGGAGTTCTTGGAGATGAAAAATTGTGAAAGATACCATTTTCAAAACAAAAGGCATTGAACTCAGAATTTTCAAATTCTGTTCCATGATCGCTCCTAACAGACGCAATACATATTCCTTTTTCTTTTTGAACACGTTTGCAGAATATTTCAAAAACACTGAATGACTTATGTTTATGTGCTAGGAAGTATACCTATGTGAATCTAGTATAATCATCCACAATTACAAATCCATATCTTTTTCCTCCAAGACTTTCTGTCTGAGTAGGTCCAAAGAGATCAATATGTAACAATTCTAGCAGTCTTGTCGTGGAAACAACATTTTTTTATTTAAAAGAAGCTTTAAGTTGTTTCCCATGCTGACAAGATTCACACAGACGATTGGATTTTCAAGATATTTTCGGCAAACCTTTTACAAGATCCTTTTTAGAAATTTTCGAAATATACTTGAGACTTAAATGTCCAAGTTTTTTGTACCAAATATCTCGTTCATCATCTGCTGAAATCAAACATGTCACATTCTGATCACTAAGGTCAGAAAGACAAACTTCATAAAGATTATTCATTCTTTTCCCAACAAATAGAATAGATTTGTCTTTGTTTTTTACTATACATTTGTCTGAGTTAAAAGCTACTTCATATCCACTGCCACAAAATTGACTTATGCTAAGTAGATTGAAGTTAAGACCATTAACATAGGACACATTTTAGATAAGAGGATTGGGTGTCTTACCAACAGTCCCAATGCCTAAGATTTTACCTTTCCCTGAACCATATGATACTGATCCTTTACTTGGTCTGAGATCTTGGAACATAGACAGGTCTCCCGTCATGTGTCGTGAGCACCCACTTGTCCGGAGTACCACCAAGTCCTCTTTTTCCTATTAAGGATGTCATAAAGAATAATGAGTGACTTTGGTACCCAAATATTTTTGGGTCCTTCTTTGTTAGTGAAAGAAGATTTCTTTTTGTTTAAGGTTCTTTTATTTTTACTATAATTATTTGGAACCTTATTGTAATTTCTTATCTTCTTCTTATGAGCAGACGGAACAAAATTGTTTTTCTTTTTGTCTGACTCTTCAACATAACCAAGTCCACTATTATCAGATGGAGATCTCCCATATTTTAAAATATTTTCTAGCATAGAGGATCCCTTAGTGAACTTTGTTAAGTCTTTGAGTAAGGATTCATTTTCTTTCTTCAATCTTTCAATTTCAGAAATAAAATTATCCTTTTCAGACTTAGATGATTTTTCATCTGATACTTCTTTTTGCAGTAACTCATTTTCAGTTCTCAAAGTAGCATTTTCTTCCAAGGTTTGTTTTAACTTGGCTTTGCATACTTTGTATTGCTTAGCAATAAAATGTGAGTTAGCCAAAAGTGTATCGTATAAAATTTCTTCTAATTTTGACTCAGACTCAGATGAAGAGGATGAAGAAGTTTCAGATTCAATTACCTCTGATGAGACGGTGTCTCCAGCCATGAGGCAGATATTAGCGGTTTCTTCTTCTTCAGTGGATTCCTCCGAGCTTTCGCTATCAAGATCTTCCCGAGTCACTAGACTCTTTCTACCCTTGTCTTTACGAGGATTCCATCTTTTCTTTAATCTTGGACACTCTGATCTCATGTGTCCAGGTTTTCTGCACTCATAGCAGATAACTTCTGAGCTTTCCTCCTTGCTTGAAGATTTTTCAGGGAGCTTTCTTTCCTTCTTCTTAAAGAAGCGTTGACCTCTCCCCTTTTTCATCATCATCTTCTTAAAGCGTCTAGCCATGAGAGAAATCTCATCATCAGACGATCCATCAGACGAATCAGATTCAGTGGTGTCAGCTTTCAGAACTTTGTGCTTCTTCTTTCTTTCTTTCTTAAGAGTTTCCTCTTTTGTTATGTTGTTGACAGACGGAAGAGCTATGGGTTCTTGAACCTTGATTTTGTCTCTCTTGCACAGAAGTACCTCATGTACTCTCAAAGCTCTTATTAACTCGTCAAAAGTTAATGTCTTCATATCACGCCCGACTGAGATGGCAATGGACATAGCTTCCCATGGAGGAGGAAGACTATCCAATATCTTCATGTTGTTTTGAGCCTTGGTGAAAGTAATATCCAGCGTAGTGAGTCCATTCAATATCGTTTGGAATCTACCAAACATCATATCGATAGATTCTCCTTTCTTCATTGAGAACATCTCATATTCTCTTTGAAGAGTAGCAGCTTTCCTCATTCGCACATCCTCAGTTCCTTCATAGGAAATCTTGAGGGCATCCCAAAGTTCTTTAGCTGTTTTGTAGGCACATAATCTGTTGTATTCTGTCCTTGATAATGCACACATGATGGCATATCTGGCTTTGTTGTTGAGTTCCATAAGCGAGAATTCTTCATTTCCCCATTCAACCACAAGTTTGACAGCAGGGATGTTTCCTTGAGTTATGATGTTCCACAGTCTGTACTGAGTGTATTTGATGTACATCTCCATCCGATCTGCCTAGTAAGGATAGTCATCACCAGAGAACGCCGGTGGCTTGTTCATGGATGACCCTTAAGACAAGAACGAAGGTCCTTGTGACTCCATCCAGGATCTTTTCCTCTAGCAGCTGTAAAACGCTCAACCCTTAGAGGTTGAGCTCTGATACCAATTGTTGGATCGAACGCTTACCACTAGACCAAAAGCTATAGCTGTTAGTAAGGGCACAACTCTTTCTACTTAAGAGCGTAACAGCCCGAGCGTAACAGCCCAAGCGCCACGAGTCGACTATGACTTGGCCTACCCGGCCTCCGTCATGGGACAATTGATGTATACCCACAATACTAGATATGAACAAACACGCAATGGTAAGTCGTAAGTCACAGATATTAATTTTTTTTAATAAATATGGATAATAATTCTCAAGGAAATACAAACAACAATAGCAATATAATTTAATGAATGATTGAGATTGAATGGGGAATTTCCTATATGATGCATGTTCCAGCCTTAACTTAAAAAATATGCAACACGGTACCATCTCAAATAATTATGACATCATCATCATACAACTTACCGATCAGTCAGGTCTCCTAGTGTCGTGTAGAAGATCATAAACAACATGTGATTACCATGAGTAAAATGATTTCTCACTGTCTCAAATACCCTCTCTAATACTAAGCATCACACTTAGACGCACAAATTAAGTTTATTATTTGAGTCCCTACTAAGGCTCACCTCTATTCGAGGCTATGCAAGTATGTCATGATTTTATCTCCACACTATTAATATGTTTAAAATTCATTAAGCACGCAACATTGTTAACAAAGGTACTCAATAAGTTCATTATCTGTGCCCCTGCTGAGGCCCGCCTCTATTCGAGGCTATGCAACTATGTCATGATCTTACCTCCACACTGTTAATATATTTAAAATCCATCAAGCACACAACCTTGTTAACAAAGGTACTCAACCTCAAAAGTACAAAACTTTTCTTTTAGATGTACACATCCGAACATTATTATTAATTTTATTATTAATCACAAATCATAGCGCTACAAATCTAATTCACCATCCAGGTCACATCAAAGATCATCCAAGTTCACACATGAGAAATTAATCACAATCCATATCACAATTCATGATTCAAACATCACAGTTCACAACATAAATCATTATACCAAGTTAAAATCTTACTATTTTTAATTATAAATTCAACTTTGGATTTTGACTATAAGATAGAATTTTGTTTTCTCTCTCGAAAATACCTTAACCAAATTAATTTAGCTTAATTTCATTTTTAAACCATAATAACTAATTGTTGTTAACAAATTTTTCAAAGATTACTTAGAATTTTTAGAAACTTGATTTATTTTAATAACAACTTTAAATATTCTCAACACTTCAAAATTTTATTAATACTTATTAATTTAAGCTTAGAATACCATAAAAATCATTAAATATTAAAGTTTATAAATTCATAAAAATTAAAATATCAAAACTTTAAAATACTTAAGAATTTAGATACTTTAGAAACTTAAAATATTTTGGAGACTTCTCTCACCTTAATTTCTCTTGATCTTTCTTTAAGATTATTTAGAAAGGCTTTGGAAAGGTGAAATGATGTTGAACTCACCTTCTCCAGCAGGTTTCAATGAATTTGGAAAATTTTAGAATTTTGGCAAAACAAACTTATGATTTTGGTAGGTTGAAAAACAAAAAAAAAAATAGTTTTTTGTGTCAAGGAACTTCACAGTTGAAATGTCCTACAAGTGGTCTCAGATACGCTATTTATAGATGAAAGAAATATTAAAATATTCCTTGTAATCAATTTAGTTTGTTTAGTTTGGTTACTTTTAAGTATTAGTTAGAATTTTTTAATAAACATCATTAAATGTCATTAATATATAAGATAAGAATTTTGACTTGGATTATTTTTTGCTTGACTTAACTTTTCTTCTTTTGTTCCACTCCACACGTAGCATTGACACACCAATTCCAACGTGAGAAATTTTCACTAAATGCTAAACTTTGCAAAAAAAATTCAATTTAGGCATTTTTGTTTTTGGAAAACTTGTGATGTTGTCATGGCTTTTCTTCTGGCCATCCTTTCATCTTTCTTTTATCCTTTTTCATACTTATTTAATTGATTTATAATCAAGGACAACAATTTGTGCATAATTTTACACCATTACAATTTAGAAGTCGCATAATTTTAAGGTTTTATAATGAATTAAAATCCTTATTCTCTTCTAAATTTTATCATTTTAATTCCAATCTTCAAATATCACCTATGAATATGCCATAATTAAGAAAAATTATAAGGATTTTAAAAATTATTTTCCCCTAATTTTACCGTTTATAAATTGTCTTAGATAATTTTTTTAGACGTTTTCTGTATTTAATTTACATAAAATTTGTTATTTTCTTGTTGTTTGAATTTTTCAACCTATACTGCATTTACAAACGTAGTATGGAAAATAATTTAATTTTCCAAAAAAACAAATTATGAGAATCAGTCAATTTTTTTAAAACAATATATAGCTTTTACGTATTCATTCTTAATAGTTTTTTCATACTAAATACAAAGACATAATTGTATACAAACAGTAACATAATTCAAACAATGATTATACAATAAAATCGAAAATATCAAACAACGTTCAAAATGTCAAATAGGAATAAAAAAGTTAAAGAACAAAGTTACTTTTCAACTAATTTTTTATCTAGAAACATAACCATAATTTTCTCAAAAATAATGTAACAGTATCGTTGCACCTGCATAACGGTCATTACAAATTTTCATCTAATTAAAGTATAACAGTAAACAATCAATATGCAAGTTTTTATGGAAATTTTAGTAAACGTTTTAATTATGTTTTTAGTGTATGTAGTTATTGACGGAAATTAATTTTGAGAGTGTTACAAATAACATCTATAAAATTGCGTCTAAGTCTTATCTATTATTTTTATAAAAGTTTAACCCTTATTATATTTATTTTTTAAAATTAATGTTTAACTAATTAAAGCTCTGAGAGTTAAGAAATTTAAAATTGGAATTTGAGAGGGTAATTGATAATTTGATGAGGGAATTTAATTAGAGGGAAGATAGTGAAGTAGGGAGGTGTGTTAAATTGAAAATTTATATGTTATGTGTGACATGTTTAAACACAAATTGGTGACTTTAATGGATAAAAATGACTCATGTCTTAATTTAAGTAACCGTGAGAGATTTAAATTAAAACATGTGTTTCATGTATGATTGACCCACAGTAAGAATTTTGAGTGATTTAAAGTTATTATATTGATTTAATGATGGATGAATTGAATCAATAGAATATGGTCGGAGAGTTAAGTTTAAGTTGTAGTTGGACCAGTTATGGATTTGGCCGCTTGGTGAATTACAATTAAAGTTGAAATGTTTTCAAACTTTTTATGGAAATGGTTTTCACAAAAATAGAATATGTTAACAAAATAATCCTAGTTAGATAATGGTCAGACGAATAAAAGAAAATACAGTAACTAACACATGATGTTTATATACTGGTTTGTCTCAAAACTACGTCTGATTTCTTAGTAATAGTTAAGATTTTACTAACAGTGAAAATTACAAGTATTATTTGAACCTCAATCATTTATAATTAACTCAAGTATTCTTTGGATACAACCTCTTTAGGCTAAACAACCTAAGTATTATTTGGACTCAGTTTCTTCAAATTAAACACTTTAAGTATTCTTTGAATACAACATCTTCAAGCTAAACACTCAAAGTATTATTTGATTTTAGCCTCTCCAAGCTAACACTACCACTAAGGGAAAGGTTCACAACAAAGGGTTTGTTTAATTGAAATAGTTTATATGTAGAAAGGGATATACAATGAATAGTGAAAGACTTTTATGAGAGATATTTGAGAATAAAACTTCGCTTATTTGCAAAGTTATCTCTAACTTCAAATCTTCAATCTATAACCTCTGTATAGATGAAGAGCTTAAAGTAGTCATTCAACTTAACGACTTCAACATCTTCAATCCATTTGTTGGAAGCGCGTATGACATTCTCATGCATTTAATACAATTGTATGAATTGTCAACATTAGAGTAATAACATTCTTTTAAAAAAAAAGAAGGGATTAGGCACTGAAAAAAGGTGTTTTCCTTTCTGCACCAAATCTCTGTATCAGAAACATCCTTTTTTGTTCTGATTTGGTTTGACTTTTCATAGAAAATTAGTTGACTTCCTCATATTTGTTCTGAGCAGCAAGTTTTCTAGTAAGACTCTACATAATTTACATTTTTGTTGGTTAGAGTCTGTTAGAGTATAAATGACTTAAATGAATAATACTTATATGGTTTTAAAGCTTCATTTGCTAACTCATTAGTTTGCATAGAACCTTCATCTAATTTGCATCATTCACCTATTAAGATTTCATTCGTTTGCTAGCTTCATATGTTTAATAGATGAAACTTTTATCTTAATAATATGTAATTATCAAAATTAAGGGGTATAATCTTTAAACAAATTTGACTTAACAAAAAGTTATAGGATCAGATTTATGTTATAAAATGTTGATTAAAATTTGTCTAAATGGTCGAATTGGATTCCAAAAGAGTTAAGAAAATTGGTCCCCTAAGTTATAAAAGAGAGACCTAGTGTAGAAAAGTTACACTATGTTGTTATTATCTTATGCTTAGCATAAAGGTGTAAAGTAGTAAGAAGGATTTTCTTCCACACCAAGTGTAGCTTAGTAGAGAGGTAAGGGAAGACTCCTTGTGAGTTTACGCTCACGTTGAGTGTGGGGAATTCAAGAGATAGGGATGCCTCATTGAAAATTCACATTGAGCGTAACACAAAGGGAACATTGGGTGAAGGCTGTAGAGGCTAAAGGTGGCACTTGGAGGTTCACACTGAGTTTGATAGATTGATCACACTCAATGACACTTTATAAAGAATTGACTAAACTCTCTCGAAACGCGCACTAAACGCGGCTTCATGAGTACATATATTTGGTGAACTTGGTTGAAAGTACTTTGGGTTCCTTAAGGATTCCTTTATTTTATTTATTGATGAGATTAACATTATTTGATGTGATGTAGTGATTGAGTGACGAATAAAGTGTGATAGATGAAATGGGATAATTAAGGTTAATGATGATGGTTATGTTAATGACAATGAAGATTTAATGAAATAATTGATGATGTTTGAGTTTGCATAACATGACATAAAATGATGACAGTATGCATTGAGATATGCCCATAGGGGGTGCAATGACCCATGTTATTGATGTTGGTGGAATATGTCATCACATTGACGATATCCATGTAACATAGGTGCATATCATGAGGTTTCAAGAATGAGGATAGTGCGAGCTTAGTCGGGTAATTCCTGATTAGTCACTTAGATGGAGGAGCTAAGTACATGAGGTGTATTGAGTTGAGATACCTTAATTTAGCCATGATAAAGATACCACGTCTAACTTGTGACCTTGACAAAACCCGCGGAGCATCTTTAGTAAGAACGTTAGGTGGATGTGTACTCTTTAACTATACCTCACAATGTTTTATGACATCACATTGTACATTCGAGATATTTCATGGGGAATGAGCATACATCATATTACATTGCATTGGTGTGAATGAATTTATGTGATCTTCGTGGCGTGAATGTAAATATCTCAGTGAGTGATGTTGTGATTGAAAGTGAAACATGAGTTCCATTGTTTGGGTGTGCATGTCTACTCCGTTGTTGTTATTATTAATATTACTACTATCATCTTTATTTTGTTTTAGTAAGATTCGCCCTGCATATTCTATCGATAATTGACACCTATGATGATCTCAATGTGGTATTTGAGATAGTAGATAAGCGACAATAGCAAATTAGGCTCGCGGTAGATGGTGACCTCTCGGTGGTGTTTATAGAAGAAGTTGTCTAAAACTTATTAACCCCTATTCTTTTTGCCCCTTTATGCTTGAACATGTTTTTAATATATTTTTTATTATGACATGTGTACTAGAACTTGGATACTATGACTAGAGAAAAATATATAAATAGATTTTTAAATATTGAATGGTGTTTTAGTTTTAAAGGATATAAAATGAAAAATTTTATTCGTATCTTCAAAATTAAATTTAATTAAGAGTTATACTTAAAATTAATTTGATATCATAGTCGATTTAATGTAATGACAAATTAAGGTTATTAAAAACTTTGTTCAACATTCAACATACTCTCATTAGTTTAATACATTTTATCTGTCTAGCGCTTGGTTCAAGTAATTCATACACCACAAGAGTTTTGTTTTTTCTAATATTTGCTATATCATTGAGTTTAACATTTACTAATGTGTAAATTCAAAGTTTTTATTCTCAGTGATGACAACTTGACGAGACAACATAATATAGTGTCAAGATTTAAAAAAATGGCACATGTCAAAAGTTTTGACCTTTTTATATTAAGTATTTAAGGATGCCTTTTTTCAAGATATTCGTCTAATTTTTTTAAACTTTATATGACTCAATATCTATATCAAAAACTATTTATTTTTACTTATATATAGAGTTAACTTTTTAAGGGAGAAACCACAAAACAGAATTACACATGAAACTCTACTAGACGAAACAATCAAATATTAGAAAATCCTTTAAATATAAATTTTAGAGTCAAATCATTTACTTAACTAAATTAAACATTTTTATAAATCAATGATATCTTATTTTTAAAAGTAAATATGTATATTTTTAACAAATTTGATTTGTGACATCTAGGAGTGACTTAACAAAAGAAATTAATTTAGCAAATATAAATTATAAGTTTATTGTGATTTAAATTGGAAATTACTAATATAAGAAAGAGTACTTCAATATAATTTAATTAATTAATAAAAAATCTTCAAGTACTATACTAATAAATTAATACAAACTCTTATATGTTTATTATCTCTTTCTTTTGTATCTTTATCTTAAAATACATATTTTTAATTTTTTAATTTTTTCTTTTATAGCAAACACTTTTGTTTTTAAATTGCATCATCATCAAACTTATGCAAACTCACATTTGCGAAAAAGCTGTAAATTTTTAAAAGGTTTATAATTTAACATAGTTCAATTTCTACCATTCAAGGTTAGCTTTTTGTTTTTCGTATTTATGCATAAAGTTTATATGTGATAAAATAATTATATATTATCAAAATATATATAGGATAACATTATTAACAAGAAGAAATTTTTTCAAATGCCAAAAAAAAAAAAAAAAAAAGCAAAGAGTTTGTGATGAAAAAAATGGTTGAAAAAACTTGAATATAGATTTTACCAAGATATAAGGTATAGAAAAAGAAGGTTTTTTTTTTTTTTTTTTCTTTTTATAAACGATTGAAGATCCGCAGTAGAGAAGTTGAAAGAATATTTCAGAAAATAAAGAGAAAAGAGAAAGAAAAAGATACAAAATTACAATGAAGAGAAGAGAAGGTAAAAAATGATAGAAGAAATCTTTATATAGATAATAGATAGAAAAAGAAGAAAATTTCATTTAAAATTAAAAAAAATAGAGGAACATGAAAATAAAATGAAATTTCACGGCTGATAAGAAAATCCACAAATGATAGAAAACAACTTAAAGAAAAGATAATAAAAAAATGTTGAAAAAAAGAATAAAAAAAGGAAAAATGATGAAGAAAGAAAGAAGATAAATTTAAATGTTATAATATTAAATAAATAACTTTATGTCCTAAAAAGATTTATTTTATCTTGTACATCCAAATAAAAAAACAGGAATCAAAATAAACTGTAGAATAAAATAATTTTACACCATCTTATTTGATCATATTACATAATTTTTTATTTTTATTCATACAATTTAAACAATATAACATTTATCTCATTTATTTTATTTTTCTCCATCGTGTTATTTAGTCGTACTCTTATTACGTCACATTTGATCTTAATCCTATGTATTAATTTAAATTTTAAAATTATTAATTTTAATAATTAATCCAAAGTAATTAATTATCAACCATATCAATTCACCTTGCTTGTTTTCTTGATTTCCATAATTAATTTTATCAACTTTCTATAATTTTTATCTCTATTTTTAAATTTAATTTCATTATTTTTATAAGAGAAGAGTAATTAAAAATGAAATCTTAATTTAAATTATTTCCAAGTTTAATTTAATATACTATAGAATATTGAAAAAAATGTTAATTCAATGAAGAGTAATTAAAAATGAAATCTCAATTTAAATTATTTCTAAGTTTAATTTAATATACCATAGAATATTGAAGAAAATGTTAATTGAATGAAGAGTATTTTAAGAAATAACGTAATATTCAATAAAGTCAAAGATTTATTTCTATTTAAAAATGACTGTAGTAGATATATATAAATATTTACTCTCCAAAGCGCGTCTATTATTTGGCAAGTTGAAAAATGAAAAGAAAGCAGCGGGAGTGTGACGCTGAAACTAGAAAATGAAAACTTGAAAGAAAGATAAGAGCGAAAAGGAAAAGTGGCGCCAGAGCTTAAAACTAAAACGTCATCGTTATGAGGCGCCAATCAAATCGAAGACCGCGCCTTCGCTCACAGTAAACGAATCTGAGCCGTCCACGTATCCATCATATACACCATTTCTGAAAAGACCGCCTCTCCGTAAAAACCAAATAAAATCTAAAATCTCTCAACGCTTACTTCTTCTTCTTCTTTCACGCGACCCATCCTCTCATCAAACCAAAACCAATGGAAGCTTCTGGAAATTCCAGCGCCGCTAAACCTAAGCTACTCAATCCATGGATGCTCCACTTCCAGAAACTCGCTCTCGAACTCAAGTGCCCTCTCTGGTTCGTCAATTTTTAGTCTCCTTTGATTCTTCCTGAACCGCTTTTAGCGTTTTCACACTTAAGTTTAATTTATTTTTGTTGAATAAATTTTCTGCTTGTGTTATTTTAGTTTTGTATTTTTTTAACCGATACGTGGTGAGGATTTTTGTTAATTTTGTTTTTGAGTAGCTGATTTGATTTGATTTGATTTGTTGTTTCTGGATCTTTCTTGCAGTTTGAGTTTGTTCAAGAGGCCGGTGTTACTTCCGTGCAATCACTTATTTTGCGAGTGAGTTACTTCTTGTTCTCTTTAGTGAAGGCTGTTATTGTTTTATTGCACGAGTTTTTTCGTTCATGAAAGTGATTCGAAATTTGGATGTGTTTATTGTGTATGACAGTTCTTGTTTGGCTGATTGCATAACGGCTGGTTCTGAATGTGCCGTTTGTAAGGCAAAGTATACTCAAACTGGTAATTGATTATTCTGCTTTGCACGTGTTGGTATATGTTTAAGCTTCGAGTTTGTTTTACTATGTTTTGAGAGAGTAGTGCATAAGAAGTTTTGAACGGTCTGTCAATTAATTATCACCGAGCATTTTAATTTTACTGACTCGTGCTATAACAATCTTCAAAGTCATTCCCAACACGATTTCTTGTTAGTTGAGACTGGAAGATTTTTAAACGCATTTTTTTTTTCTGTTCAATGGTTTAATTCATTTTTTTTTGTTTTGTTTTGTTGATATGTATACTTGTATAATTTCATATGTGATGATTATGTGAGGCAGATGTTAGGCACGTGCCTTTTGTGGAAAACGTGGTAGGAATATATAGAAGCTTGGATGCCACTTTTTGTGCTAGTCTGTTTCAGCAATGCACTTCAGGTGAAGCCAATTTGCTCTTGGAAAGTTTTTTGATCGAGTTAAAAAAATTATGTATTGTTTGATGCTGGTTTATTTATGCATTTAAATTTGTTGATGTAGATGGTGTGAGGGTTTTGGAGCCGTGCCAAGGATTTCCCAATTCAACTTCTAGTAGTATAAAATTTGGCAAGCTTCCTCGGAATTTGCCTAATTCAAATGAAGTTGCGGTTGGAAAGAGTCACAAATCCAAGGTTGTGGTGCATGATAAAGCTGAGGAGCTTGAGTTATCTCATGGAAGAAGGAAGCCTGGTCTTTTGCAATCTTCCCGAATGGAAGTTGTGGGCCGTGGAGACTGTGGAGTTGTAGAAATGGATGTGAATCAAGTGACACAATCAGGACCTGATAGCCCTCCTTTTTGTGATACCAAAGGTTCAGATAATGACTGCAGTGATCAAGACAGTGAGCATGTAGGAAAACATACTCTTATTTATGGTCTTCTATATTTACACAGTTAAATCTATTCTAGGTTCAATCCTCTCTCATCTTGGTTTCTTATTCTTACAAACTCTTCATTTCAGCCATTACCTCTTCATAGATCAGAAAATTTTTCATTAAAGAGAGCAATCACAGGAAATGGGAGTTTGAAAGAAAGAATGGGACAGTTAAGGTCTGAAAGTTCTGCCTCTGAAACTGAGGGTCTTGCCAGAGATCTTAAGAGACAGAAGACTCTGGACAATAAATCTGGAAAGGACCCTGGTGCACCATTGTCCACCAATGCTCCAAGTGACTTGGGTCCAACTGGAAGTATCTGTTCATTTTGCCAATCCTCTAAAATCTCAGAGGTAGTATTTTTTGTGCATCAATTTCCTGCATGTTACCACTGCTTCTGTATCCCCCTTTCACTGAAAACAATACTATCCTTATGCTATATATGCTGCTGAATTAGTTGCTGAAGCTATTTTCTTGGTCTTCATGGTGAATCTTTGTAGGATACTGGGCCAATGCTGCATTATGCAAATGGAAACTTAGTTACAGGAGATGCAGCAATGCAATCAAATGTCATACCAGTGCATAGAGTTTGCATTGACTGGTATGCTAACTTTATGTTTTAAGTATATGTTGTTCATTACTACAGCATCCTAATCTATGTTTCTTATGGAATAAGACTTTTTAGATACCTATTCCTGATTGATCATAGGTTGTCTAAACTTTAACATACAATCATTCAACATTTACTATTCTTAGCTTTCTGTTTGTATTTTGCTTTGGTAATGTACTATAAACTTTTGGAATCCAGGGCACCACAAGTGTACTTTGTTGATGAAGTGGTCAAGAATTTGAAGGCAGAATTGGCAAGGGGAGCAAAACTTAAATGCAGTAAATGCAATCTAAAGGGAGCTGCTCTTGGCTGCTATGTCAAATCCTGTAGAAGAACTTATCATGTAACTTGTGCATTGGACATCTCAACTTGCCGCTGGGATCATGTACTTTCTCATTAAAGCTATTATTCTAGAACTTGCTTGAAAAAATACTTGTGCTTCTTTGTGTTTATCTAAACTTTTCTGGGGTATTCACTGGTTCAGGTGGATTTTCTCTTGCTCTGCCCTGTCCATTCTCATGTCAAATTTCCATGTGAGAAATCCAGGTCGAAGAAACAGGCGATTCAGAAACATCCCTCTTCATCTCATCTGTATGTTTTCTACCTTGTCACTTGCTATTTAAGGATTAGAAATCTTGTGCATTAGTTTGTCTTCCAATGTTATGATGAATTTACAGGGTTTAAGACCAATTGCTTATTTACTTTTTAAGTTTTAACATTGAATATCAGTAGATTTGGCCTTAAATTAAAGTGCAATACATACTACTCTGATAGTAGATCCTTCATTGTAGTTCATCTCCCAAACCATAAATTTTGCATAATTAATAGATAGGGCTCAAATGGAATACTCACCCATTTATTATTGAGTAGATTTTGGGTTATATTCCAACCACTGTTTTGTCTGTCAAAATACTCTTTTAAATAATGAGTGTGTAGTTTTCCTGTCAAGGTTTGATACTATTGCAGCATTGCTAAGTAACTTCTGTATGCAGGCCATCTCACCACTCAAATCCTCTTGAAGTTTCACAGGATGATAGTCAACAGTTGGTTTTTTGTGGATCTGCTCTGTCAAATGAAGAAAAGGTTATTATGAAAAGTGTCTACTTCCCATGATTATGTTTATTTGCTATCTTCAATATCTTTACATTTTTTTCTTTCTTGGGACCTCCACTTAATTTTCAAAAATAAATGCTGAATCTTTTGCTAAGTTGAACTATCTGACATTCATGTAAGTGCTTATTTATAGATCTTGTGTGTGCACTTGATGAAGAACATGCTGCATCATTCTGTGCTTAATATATCACGTTTTTAACTAATTGGTATAATTTCCTGACCTTTGGTTTTTGTTATTTCTTCTTGATGGTGCAGGTCCTTTTGATCAATTATGCTAGTAAGGTTGGGGCATCTGTGACCAAGTTCTGGACCCCAAACGTCACTCATGTAATTGCAGCTACTGATGCAAATGGAGCATGCTCCAGGACATTGAAGGTTCTCATGGCAATTTTAAATGGGCGATGGGTTCTAAAAATGGATTGTAAGTTGTTATTTTATTAGTTCAATGTTGCTAACTTGAATTGATGCTTTCCCTTATTTTAATCCTGGACAAACATTGGTGTGCCACTTAATGGATTCAATTTGAGGGTTCTGGTTTTGATGGGAACTTTAATATTGGCTCACATGAGAACAAAATCAGTTATGTTCTGTATGTTTTGGGTTCCTCTAACAAATTATAAGTTGACCCCTAGTTTCTGTATCTAAATTATATATTTGCATTATGGTAATGATTAAATCATATTAAAAACTTGTTAATTGAGACAGTTAATTTTCTACTCATGAAAATCATGTTCCATCTCTAATTTAGCATGAAATCTAGGTGGTTGCTGATATAGCATGTCCTTTATCAGTATAATTATTATTAGTACAATTATTTTGAGAGCATTTATACTGATCTAATGTTACTAATTGGTCGGCTAACATGTGGATTTTTGTGTTAGTACTAGAAAAATACTTTTCTACTTATACTCCTGGACATTATTAATTTTCTGTTTAATCCATGTTTAGCTGTATGACTGATTGGTATTGCATGCTTTTCATTTGTGCTTGTTACATTCTTTTTTTTCAATGCTTATTCATTTCTTTGGATTTGAGTTGATGCTATCTATTTTCTACTGTAGGGATAAAAGCATCCATGGAAGAGACAAATCCTGTAGAGGAAGAGCCATATGAAATTAATGTAGACAACCAAGGGTGTCATGGTGGCCCAAAAGCTGGCAGACTTAGGGCATTGGCCAATGTAAATATTCTTTCATTGCATTGTGTGTTCATGTGAAGGCATGTGTTGTGTTTCTTGCACTGTGCAAGATTGTAACATTAAATAACTTATTGAATGTGTCATATTTCCTTGTCAAGCAATTGAAGCATCTAGATGGATATGTTATGGCTTAGCTCAGTAGTGATTTACTTTAACATTTTTAGTTTCTTATCTTTTTGAAGCTTTTGATATTGGTTGATATTCATTGCTAAATATCTTCTTGAGTTCTATTGTTCTAATTTTCCAATTGTTGTCATAGCAGGAGCCAAAGCTGTTCAGTGGCTTAAAGTTTTATTTTTCTGGTGATTATGTGCCAACCTATAAGGGAGATCTTGAAGATTTAATTGAAGTGGGGGGAGGTACTGTTTTGAGAAGCAAGGAAGAATTGGAAGCACCAGGACGTGAATGCAAAATGGATTCTTCGAAGTTGCTGGTTGTCTACAACCTTGATCCCCCTCAAGGATGCAAGTTGGGGGAGGAAGTTTCAATTCTTTGGCAAAGGCTAAATGATGCACAAGATTTAGCTGCTGACACTGGTTGTCAAGTCATTGGCCACACATGGATTCTTGAATCAATTGCTGCATGTGAATTGCAGCCGTTTGTTAACTAAAGAATTGATCAAACGTGTACAGGATTTAGCTTGAATTTATTTTTTGCTCGGGTCCTGGCTGTTGGGGCGTTTTTTGACTCTTAAAGTATTATCAACTTCAGCAAGTAGTTATTTATTAAATTGGTTGTATGCTTCCGCCTCATCTTAAAAGACTTGACATGGAATGGACTGACCATGTTGCTTCTTTGTCTCAAAATTACTCGGATACAAGTTTTGAGGTGAATCATTGGATCATGAGAGGCCTCTAACTGTAAATGCCATTATGCCAAGGCAAATTCGGCCATGCAACAAACTAGATAAGGTTTGTTGCTGTACCGAACTATTTAACATTGTCTTGATAAAAAATAATATTAATATCAACGGTTGAAATTCAAGTGAATGATACATCTGTAGGTTGGTGGCACCATTTGTGGAGGAGTCTCGGCTCTTGACTGCAATACCAATTTTTTGCAGAGAGGTTTTCAATGAAGCTTCAATTTTTATTGTTCATTTCGAATTTTTAACATGAATTTAGATGCTAGATAAAGAGAGCAGAAAATGGTGCTTGAATCAATGGGTGGAATTGTTGATACTTTTGGCGGCAACCTTTTACTTCATTGGCTCTGGTATTTCCGTTCGCCGTTTCTAACAGGCCTTATGTTGTTAAAGTAACTGTATTACTTACTAACTGGTAACTCTTAATCCTGGTTGCAACCCCATGCCTAAAATTGCAGCTTGCTCTTGATAATTTTAGCTTCATTTTTTTGTCCAGATTGATGGAAGATCAGGAAGGGTGGTAGGGGCCTAGAGGTAGGAGTGAAAAACTGAAAATGACGTTTCACCACAAGTGCATGGATGCGCCTTATCCTTTTTGGCACTCAGCATAGAAACACTCAAATGTCAGTCTATTTGATGTTGTCCAGTTTAATTTGACGTAGTCTCGCAAAAGATTGCTATACAAGTAACTGAATAAAGCACAATAAATTATTCATTTATTACATGGTTCCAGATTACCATGTAATCATCACTTAGGTCAACCTTTCCAGGATACATAAATATATAATTGACTTTTTTAGTTTATGGGCGAGTAAATAAAATTCACTAAGTAAAGATTTATAATGACCATAATGATATGGAACAATGTAACAATTTCTCATTAGGTACAGAAAGTAAGTTTAGTGTTAAGAAAATTGTTTTTGAATTTTATATTATGTATTTATTATTTTTTACATTTGTCAATTTTATTTTTTATTGTTTTAATTATTGAACTACTTTTTTTTAGTTAAAAGTAATAGTTTCTAGATTTTAATGATATAGTAGTTCAGACTTTAGAAATAATTATTATTTAATGATGTAGTGGTTTCTAGACTTTAGGAATAAGTATTTGTTTTTTTTTTATTATAATTATTATAAATATTGTAATTGACAGTCTAGTGAAATCAAACATTCAACGTGAACTCACGTGTTCCTATATTCTCTCATTCCAATATTTCATTACTTTTGTTTCTCTTTTATTCCCTGAAACAAACATTTAGGTTACCATGCCAACATATATAAAGCTATAACAACGCCATGAATGAAATTCTTGATTAATCATCCATCTATAGAATAAGAAAAATTCTGATGTATGAGAAAAGTAGGCATGGAGACCGAACAGTATCAGAAAATCAGAGTTTTTCTTATTCTCCTTTTAGATGGTATCAGAGCCTAAATTATCTATTCAATCTCTACCTTAAACTATGGATGCAAAAGAAAGAAAGAATTCATCAAACATGGATACTTCATCTACTCCAAACACTCTTGCCCCTGTTTCTCTCTCTTCTAGAATTACTATTCCTGAGTCATGCAGAAGAACACTTTCTTCTAAGATAGGTAATCTCATAGAATATGACCATATTCCAGAAGAAACCCAGATAGAATCTGCCTTACCACCTTTACTCAGTCCTTATAATGTCTTTCGTAGACATAGATCTGGTTTTCCATGGATCTCCTCTATAAGAAAACTCATCTCTACTCCCCATAAATCTGTAAAGGAATATATCCAAAGCTTCAAAATGGACCAAGTAGCACTCCAAGCTACTCCAGCAGAACAATATGTTGACCTCGAAATCAATCGAGGATTAATTCGTCACTGGAGAGAAGAAGGATATGTTGCACTTCATCTAGGAGCAGTCAGACTAGTCCTAACCCTACATGGGAGAAAAGGACTTCCAGTAACTGCCAGGATTACTCTACTTGATTCCACATTTCATCAATATGAACATGCTGTCATAGGAACTGTTCTAACTACTTTAAATGCTGGAAGTGTTGTTCTGACCTTGTTCCCAAATTTTAATGTCCAATTGAGAGACCCTACTCTCCCAACCCGATTCAAGGTACAGATCCAACTTATTGGAGCCCAGCAAGATGAAGAAGCTCTCTCGACAACTTTACATCACCAAATAATATACATGATTCAAGATCACTGTTTTGATCTACCTGGTGATAAAGAGCTTCAAGGCAATGCTCTCATGGTACTGGCAAATGAAGGACAAGTAGATACTCCAACTATTGTCCAAATTCCAAAACAAATTACCAAAGAAGAATTGCAGAAGCTTATTCCTTGTGAATGGATAAGCAATTATGAAAATTACAAGCAGAAAGGACAACAATTGGTGGCAACAGAGGCAACTTTCCACAGAAACTCTACTGATGGTAGAATAAAAACAATCTTCAAATGGAAAGATGAAGGACCTAGTTCCAGACCTCCTGTCTTTCACACCATGATGATTTCTCTCGGAGAAAAGGAGAAAAAGATCCCTATACATGCTTTCAAAACAAATGGAAAGCCTGTATATTCGGATAAATTAAATGGTAATTTCCTTTGGGATATTGATCCATCCATGTGTGATCCTGATTGCAGTTACAATACAGGAGAAGAAACTGATTCTGATGAAGATGATGACTATCCACCATCACCAAAAGGAAGCTGTAAGCCTCCTCCTTCACCAAAATCAAATCAGCCAAGAAAAAATCAAAGGATGATAGCATCAACACGCCCTTTACCTCTTTATAGGAAAGGGATCAGACTACTAAGAAAGGAAGGATTTCCACCACCTCCTAAAGATGAGAATCTTATTACATGGCCACCACCAGATCACTGCTCAAACCTTTTCAAAGAGCAGCCAGTACCAACCATTCCATGTATGATGAATGAAGAATTCCCTCCCTTAGAAAGAAAGGTGAATTCAGAAAAAAGGGTTCTGACCAGACCCTTTATACAGCCAACAGAAATACTTCCAGATGGCTCACCCAGCATGCCCTCACAAGCAGAGGAAGTACTAAATTGGCAGACTGAGAACTCTCTGGCCCAAAATAGAGTCCTGAAAAATGTTGAAAACAAAGTTGAAAGACTAACGAATTTGTTTGAAAACCAACTCAAACAAATGTCAACAAATGTTCAACAAAACTATTCAGAATTGAAAGAAAAGATAGAGAAGATAGAAGGTCAAATGGAACAATTCGTGGGAAAAAATTTCCATGAATTCGCCAGAAGAGAACAGGAACTCAGAAAACTTCGTACCCAGCTTTATGAAATTGAAGAATGGGTAAAAAAGGTGACTACTCCTTCTACAGAAAAGTTTACTCCTTTTCAGCTGACACCTAAACAATCACTTGCCACCGCTATAGTTCCTCATTCAGTCAAACCACCATTTTTACCTCCTTATCTCACACCATCCACCACAAATTTTGGACAAAAGAAGAAGGAAACTCCTAAAGTGCCAAGAACTGAACCAACAGAATCCTCAGTAGCAGGAACTTCTTCTACACCTCTTGAGGAAAAACCATTTCCTCAAATGATGACAGCCCCAACCATTGTTACTATTGAATCTTCCTCCTCAGAAGATTATGATTCCACTGATTCAGAAAATTATGTTGATAGTCTGACCTCTGAAGAAGAGTATGCAGACATATCCAACATATTTGCCACAACATTGGCAGAACCACAATTTCTGCACCCAGAAGAAGAAAACACTCCGGCACCAAAGATCAGTGGCACTCCATTATTTAGTCTTGATGATATACCAAGAAAATTATGGAGAAAAAGACTTCTTGATTTTAAAGCCTGGATAGATGCCAAAATGGTTAATCCTGAAGTAGACAGGTATCGAGTCATTGAAGAATTTTGTGCTCGATTCTTGGTACTTTGAAAGAATGGTACCAAAGTCTGGGAACAGCAAATCAAGATCAGTTGCATAGACTTGAAAACTCTGATCAGATCATATCAGCAATCCATTTCGAATTTCTGGGAAATGGAGACCTGACTCACAAAGAGATAAGAAAAGAATATTTTGCTATGAAATGTTGTTCACTTCAGCAAGAAGACATTGAAAGACACTTTCAAAGGATGCAACAACGGTTCTATATGCTAAATGGATATAATGATCCCAGCCTGAAGAACACGTATGTTAACTCCTTACCAGAAGATCTGCAAGAAGAAATGTACAGAATGATGAATCTCCAAAACAAGGAACCCATCAACATGACCTTGGGAGAAATTCATCAAATGTGCATTGCTGCCCTTGATAAAATATGTAGTCAAAGAAACATGTTTGAAAAAATTATACAAGGACAGAAAAAATTCTCAAAAATCTGCAAGAAGAAATATCTGGAAATTGGTTGTAAACAAGACCACTGTGAATGTCCAACAAGGTCAACAAAACATAAATTCAGGAGAAAGAAGTTCCACAAAGGACGCAAAGATTTCCAGAAAAGGAAAAAGTTCAGATTTTTCAAAAGGAAGCCATTCCGGCAGAAGAAAGGAAATAGGTGTTTCATCTGCGGAAAATCTGGTCATTTTGCAAAATCATGTCCTCAAAAGAAGAAATCAGTAAAACTGATTCACACTTTGCAAATAGCTCCAGATGATGATGTAGAATCTTTATACAGTGAACAAGAAAATCCTGATTCAGATACAGCATTCGGGATTCAAATTTCTGATTCAGAAGATGAATCCAATTCAGATTCTGAATTTTCAGATCCTTCAACTTCTTGTTCTTTTCCTATTCTTACTTTGGCAGAAGTAAAGAAGATGGAACAACAGTTTCATTCCAACTTAGCAAGCCCAGTAACACCAAACATAGAAATTACCATTCTTCCTTCCAAATATGAAGTTCCAATCAAGGTAATTGCTTTTATTGACACTGGCTCAGCAAAAACAATGCTGAATCCTGAGATTTTGCCAAAACAACACTGGATGAAAAAGGATTTTCATTTCAAAGCTGCAGATGGTGAAATCTTCACCACAAACCTGATCACAAGAAAGTCAATAGGGATACGATTTTTTCCAAATTGTATACTCTGGACAAAAGTGATTGGCACAAATCTACCAGGAAAGGATATTCTCATAGGAATGGATGTCTTCAGTCAATTGAAGTCAATACAAATAATTCCTACAGGAATAAGATTCAAAGGAGAATTCAAAGAGTTCACTGCATTGGCAAAAATCTTCAATTTAGAAGAAGCGCCACAACAATATGAGGAAATCAAGAAAAATCTACTCAGATTAACAGCTGACAGCCATGAGATGTTTCAACATCCAAATCCCTTATGGAAAAACAAAGATTTCTTTGTTCGATTGCCATTCAAATTAAATGAAGACATAAATCCTACAAAAGCAATCCATCATGGGATGACTCCTTCTGAAAGTGCTGCAGCCTATGAAGAATGTAAGAAACTCCTTCAACAAGGATTAATAGAACCAACCCAATCTGATTGGGCATGTCAGGCATTCTATGTGGAAAAAAGATCTGAAAGAATAAGAGGGAAAAAGAGATTAGTCATTGACTATAGACCTCTTAACATGTTCCTCAAAGATGAGAAATTTCCATTGCCAAAAATCAATACCCTTTACTCATACATAGCCAATGCCTACATCTTTTCAAAGTTTGATTTAAAATCTGGTTTCTGGCAAATTGGCCTAGAACCAGAAGACAGACCAAAAACTGCTTTTTGTATTCCAAATGCACATTTTCAATGGACAGTCCTACCTTTTGGACTAAAAGTGGCACCTTCATTTTTCCAGAAAGCCATGACAAGAATCTTTGAACCCATCCTACAAAGCTCACTCATCTACATAGATGACATTCTTCTGTATTCTCCAGATGAAAGTTCACACAAAATCCTGCTACAAAAATTCCATAAATTATGTGATCAATATGGAATCATGCTGTCAGCATCCAAATCCAAAATAGGATCCACTGAAATTGAATTCCTTGGGATGCAATTTTCCAATGGCAAATACAGACCTCAACCACACTTGGTTGAAGAATTGCCCAAATTTCCTGATGAAAACATGACAGTAAAGCAGGTACAACAATTTTTAGGGATTGTTAATTATGTCAGAAATTTCATTCCTAAGATTGCCAAGCATACAGCAGAACTTTCAAAGATGTTAAAAAAGGATCCTCCTCCTTGGACTGACAAGCAAACACAAGCTGTTAAAGCATTGAAGAAATTGTCAAGAAATCCTCCACCTTTAAAGATTCCCGGAAAAGGCAAAAGAATTCTGCAAACAGATGCTAGTGATTATTTTTGGGGAGCAATCCTCATTGAAGAAGAGGGAGGAAAGACTCATTACTGTGGTCATGCTAGTGGAGCTTTTAAGCCTTCAGAGGTTCATTATCACACAACCTTAAAAGAGACTCTTGCAGTCAAATATGGAATACAAAAATTTGATTTCCATCTCAGAGGACATTCTTTTGAAGTACATCTTGATAATTCAGCATTTCCCAAAATGCTTGAATTAAAAAACAAGATACCTCCAAATCCTCAAATTCTTCGTTTAAAAGAATGGTTCTCCAGGTATGACTTTCTTGTCAAACACATAAAAGGAAAATCAAATTTAATTCCTGATTATCTCTCAAGACCTCCAAGATTAAATCAACAAGTGATAACAATCATTTCAAATCAAAATCACTTTCCATTGATCATGATGAACACTCAAATTAACCCTTCTCATGAATTCCCTCCAGAATTACTCAAATACCAGCACATTGATCCTACCACCATAAAATCCTTTGCTGAAACCCACATGTTTCATTACCTTGCTACTAGTCTTCAAGAACACCAGATCAAACCAAAACCAGCTTGGTTCAACCCCTCTGCACCATACTTAAATCTGTTCCCAATTCTGACTCCTACACCTTTGATCAATTCAGATATTTGGTATTTATGGTGCACAACGGTATTGTTCAAATACCCCATAATTTGTCCCTGTTACAAGATGCTTGAGTTTCTCTCAGAGATAAACAATTCTGATTCTCTGTTATGGAAACTTTTATCCTGGTTTTCTCCAATTCCATGGTGGAAAGAACAAATTGAAAGAGAATTGACAAAATATGAAATATGGAAAATAGATGATTTTGAAAGACAGAAGATGTTTTCCATTTTCATTGTCCATCGACCTTACTTCAAACATCCCACTACTGGACACTTGTATGCTCAGAAGCAAGTTTTTACTTATGCAACTTTTCCAGAACTGAAAAAATTTCTTGTAGATACCAATCCTCCATTCTGGAAAGAAGAACTAATCTTACATCTACATGAGATCAATGGACACAAAGTTACTCAAAAACCCGTCTCATCTAGTTGTTCAAGATTAAAAAATCTGGATATCATTTGTTCATTCAATTGGGATGCTAGCCCAGATTTCTGGTATGAAGATTACCAAAAGATTGATGTTCCGGCCACCTCTCCTGATTTTTCCAGAAACATTCCGACCATTCTGTGGAATGACCCTCTCACCAGAGAACAAGACACATGGCTAAAGCTAGACCCTCCACTTGACAACTCAGTATGGCAAGATTCCCAACAGCCCTGGCCACCATGGCCCACAACTGAAGAAAAAGACAAACCATCCAGCTTGAGTCCAGCTGGATTAGATTCTTTCTTATCAGAAAAGAATCTCTGAAGATAATAAAGAATAAAGTGTGTAGACAAGTTACTGTATAATTACTGTTTGCTTTTACTGTTTAATTACTTTAATTATTTGTCGGTATTGTAATTTTCTTCTATATAAGGGAACTCTTCCCTCAGTTGTAAGCACGCAGAGTTTGAATAAAACCACTCTTTTATTTATATTCTCTTATGGAGTCCTAAATTTTTATTTCTTTCTTTCTTAGCATGAAGTAGTATTAAGGAAAAAAGATTGAATAGATTTATATGATCTATTTGAATTTCTGAGTATGCTCTACACTTGCCTCTTTGAGGATCTTGTGTATCAGAAAGGATATTTGAATGTTTCAGGATTATTAGTTTATCTGGCTGGAAAAGCGATGGCTATCTCATAAGCATTATGCCTTATGAAGTATAGACCTTATCATCAGGTCATGCCTCGCAGGCTTTCTCTTCACAGAGATATAAAGCTATAACAACGCCATGAATGAAATTCCTGATTAATCATCCATCTATAGAATAAGAAAAATTCTGATGTATGAGAAAAGTAGGCATGGAGACCGAACAGTATCAGAAAATCAGAGTTTTTCTTATTCTCCTTTTAGATGTCAGTGAAACTGCTCATGACTTCGTTAATGTTCTTAAACAAGCAAAGCAAACTGGTTTTCACTTTAACCAAGCATGTAAGTAGCAATGAAGAGCTAAATGAAGAAAGAGGATGATAGAATCTAAAGCATACTTTATGGTCCTAAAGGCTAATAGCAAAAGAGGTAATGTTTCCCCTAGGATTTGACATCTAGTTGTGGGGTGCTCTGGCTTATTCCAGTATTGTCTTGTGGCTGCGGTGAAGCTGGGTTAATCTCCAAACCTGATTTGGTTTCTGTGACATCAACCTTATAGACAAAGAACTTGGCAACAACCAAAAAGCAGAGGAAGTTGAGAAAGCTTAGCACGGCCATGAATGCATAGTAATAGTCTAAACGGGAGACATTTAGATTAGTCAAAATCCAACCCTTGTGGCCATGTCTCGTGGTGATATCAGCAACAGTTGACAGAAGAAAACTACTGAGAAAACTTCCAACTCCTAAGGTGGTTGTGAAATATGCTGTTCCAAGACTTTTCATGGCTTCTGGTGCTTGATCGTAAAATATCTCTATCTTGGCAATTTCGACAAAGTTATCAGCAACCCCTCCCAAAGCATACTGAGGGAGGAGGATGAAAATGGTGAGAGGAATTATATCAGTTTGGGCAAAGAGGTGGTTCTCTCTTGCAACCCTTAGTCTCATTCTTTCAGCAAAGACTGCAATGACCATTATTAAGACATGCAGCACAAGTCCAATGCCTAGTCTCTGCAGCATTGTGATTCCCCTTGGGTTCTTTGTGTAGCGTCGGATCACAGGAACGAAAATACGGTCATAGACAACAATAGTTATCAGCATGGAGATAGTTACAAATGCATTAAGACATGCTGGGGGGATTTTAAAATGGGGTCCCATACTCCTGTCTAGTGTGGCGCCTTGTTTGACAAAGAGTGTGCTCGCTTGAACTATTAAGGTGCTTGGAATGATTGTTGTGAGCAATAGAGGAATCATTTTTGTCATTTGCTTGGTTTCCTCTACTTGTGTCACTGTGCAAAGCATCCATGGTGATGTTTGGCCAGTTTTTATAGCTGCTTTGTCAAGGAAACTGCTAGCAGAGAAGGGGGAGAAGTGTGCAAATGATTAATGTGATATCGAAAGACAAATATAGTGAAATTAAAAGGGCTAAAGTAAACTTTTGGTTCCTTGTCTTATTTTCTGGTTATAGTTTGATCCTTAAGATTAAATGTTTTACACTGGTCCTTAAAGTGTTATAAAGTTGATGAAGTTAATGTGATAAACTACTAGAAGGACTAACTTGATCTAAAAGTCAAACACACTCTAAGTGATTAAAGTAAAAAAATTTAAACTTTAAGAGATGAATCTGAAAAAAAAAAGATGAGGAATCAAAAGTGCATTTTAACCTATTTAAAAGGGTAAAAAGTCAAAAGGATTAACCTCAATGAAGAGCTCCTATCAATTCTGTTTCTCCCACTACTTGCATACTCTTCAATGCTCAGTTCATGTAGCTCTTTTGGATCATCTAGTACATGTAGCTTCCTCTTTCTCCCAGCAGCTACAAAGACCTGAAGCATACTTGTTATTGGGCTACCTGAGGGCAGTTTGTGCCTATAATACGGAGTTCCTACCAGAAACACCAATAATGAAACAACAAGACCAAGGGTGGGAAGGCCATATCCAATGGTCCAACCCACTCTGTCTTGTAAGTAGACCAAGAAAGTGTTGGAGAAAAGGGTACCAAAGAAAATACTAAAAAACCACCAATTGAAGAAGGAAAGTTTGTGTTTTCTCTCTTTGGGCTCAAACTCATCAAACTGATCTGCTCCCATGGTAGAAATGTTGGGCTTGGTTCCCCCTGTGCCTATTGCAATGATATAAAGGGCCAAGAAGAAAATGCCATTTTGCAATGACGATGCCTGCGGGCAATTCTGGCCTTTTTCACATTTTGGTGGCCTTAGTGCTGGTACTGACACTGCTAGAGTCACCAGACACATTCCCTATGGTCAAAGAAAACACGTGCATCTTCTGTTACTAATTACAAAAGATATGTATACGTAATCACAATTTAAGTCTACATGGACACTTCTTACGGTACAAGCTCTCTTTTGATCCATGAACACCAACTCATACATTTAAAGAGGAAAAAAAGAAGAAAAAAAGAAGAATTATAAACACAATATGAATGGGTAGTAAATTAATTTTGTTATTAATTAATACAGAGAAAATTTTTCCTCTTTAACATCTTTTAAAAGATGGTAGAAGTTTTTCTTTAAAAGTTATCTAAATAGGCTCATAATTATACTAGATATAGTATAATTCTAATATAATGTGAATAAGGATCTATGTAAAGAAATGAAAGATATTAATAAAGTTTTTATTGTACCAATGTTATGGAGCAATATTATTGAGCAATAATGTGTAGAAAGCGACTATGTATGTCCAAAATTATCATCAACTATCAACTCGACAACTCCAACCCTTGTTTACCACCGAGTAATATTCAAACAGTGAAAATAAATCTCACAATTCATACCAAAATATAAATGCACGACGCAATCACAAAGGTTCGATATCTTCCAAGATAGGCATCAGCTATGTAAGCTCCTACCAGTGGAGTCATCCACACTGTACCGACCCAATTGCTAACGTTGTTTGAAGCTGTCACAATGCCCTCATGTAGTTTTGTTGTTAAATACATCACTAGGTTTGTTTGTATCCCATAGAAAGCCATCCTCTCAAACACTTCATACCCTATAAATAACATAACACACGCATATCCAAATTCATAAGCAATAACAATTCATAATATAGAAATAAACTCACGTACGTACAATTTTTTAGATACTGTTTGTACTGTTATTCAATCAGAAGTGGACTTTCATCTTGTATTAAATGATTATACCTCATGTTAAAACAATTAGAATGAAAAAAAGAGACTTCATTTACCTACAATGAAGGAACAAGCTTTCCATTTTCCTGTCTTTGATCTCAAAACTGGTCTACCTTTTAGGTCCACTGTGCCATCTTGAGTGTAATCTTCTTTCCCACTTGCATGCCCTTTTTCTTCTATAACTTCCATAATTCTAAACAATACTTTGTGCTCTTGTGTGAAGGACTATGCAAGTTCTTTAGCTTCTCTCACGACGAGCTCTTTATATGGTAAAGGACGGGAATATGATATTACAAGCTTAGCTTTCTCAACCGAATGGTATTCATTGTCCATTTGCATGAGCTAACTAACAAAGATATCTCATAAGGCTGGAAAGAAGGAATCAACATGTGCTTCGTTTTGTATTTCTTGTCATTTATATATACACATTTTCCGTGTCTTTCTTTGTTTATGCATTTGGTGTTTGCTTTTGAATATATCGACCTAGCAATTAATATTGTTAAACCTTAGAAGTTAACGTGAGGTTGACCTATCACAAAAATCTTGGAGCTATATGCTAACAGAAAAGTTTCTGTTGGTTTAAGTGATTTTCACTTAATTATTTATATACTTTATTCCCTTTTTAGTCACTTGTCATTAATGCTATGGCCAACGTGTCTCTATGTCATGCTTCATTCTTTTTTATGATTGCCCTCCTTAAAATAAAGTCGAGTTTGAAACTGAAGTACGAAAAGTGTAATTGCCGAAAGCATTTTCGTTATGCAAATACATCCATATATATATGATACACGGCCTTAAGACAAATATGTCAATTCTAGATAAAAATGTCACTTTATAGATTATAGTTATTATTTGTAATAAAATAAAATATATCTCTATAAGGGTATATGAGATTGCTTTATGGTTGTTATCAAATTCCTGCACAAAAAGGATACAAGCATAACATTGATTCTCTCTAAGCCATATGTAGGACTACTTTTCATAGATTCTTTCCTTATCCATAATATTGAGTATGTAATTTTGTTTACTCACATAATATGATGTATCTGTTTGTCTCCCTTCCTGGGTTTACAATCCAGTACTTAACATATCCATACAATTAATGATTGTCCTTGAAATTTCTAAAATTGTATAAACTGCTTTGAATTATTTTTATTTGATTCAAACGTATTCTAAAAGCAAAGACATTTCCAATTGTAGGTTGGCATAGGATAGGACAAAATCAAGCATATTCCCTGGAACTTTTTTCATATTGGACCTTGGACATATCATAGTTCAAATAGACAGTTACTTATTATAGTTTGGTTTTAGCAAAAGCATAGGTGACATAGTCTTAAATGTGTGTAGAATATTTTATTATAGACTAGTATAAATCAATAATTTGAATATTATCTTATATCATTATTGATAATTAAAGATAATATTTAATATTATATGTAACTATAGATAGATTTATTATCATTAAGTGACACTTTTAGATAATTTCTAGAAAGTGGACAATGAATGTTGTCAAGTCAATTGAAGTTTTTCTCCAAAAGCATGAAATTAAATGCGAATTAAAATTAGCACCAAATCTTCTCAATTATTAGTAGTATTTTACGTATTTATCACATGTTATAACTTAATGTCTACTCAATGATTAATTTTCCATGAAGATGTTGATGACATGTTAATAAGTAATGATCCTAAAATCATTCAACAATTCACATATGAAATTCATTAAATCTTTGAAATGACAGATTATATATGGACTAATGCAATATTTTTGGACATGAAGTGAATTGAGCAGACAATGACATTTCATGTTTGTATCAATGTATGTATGCAAGAAAGGACATCGATGGAAGTTTCACATACATGCTTAACCATGGATGAAAAATTCATTTTATTTTCACCGACTTTAAAACAACAAAGCACATTGCTTTGATGCTTTAACTAAACTGACATGCAAAGTGCATGATAAACAGAGAAAAAGGAGAAACAGCTGACAGATTGAAGCTTAATTTCTTTACATTTTCCAAAGGCTTATATAGCAATAGCAGAGAAGCTGTATTCCCTAGGACTTGGCATCTGGTTGTGTGTTACTTTGGGTTCTTCCGTTGTTATCCTTCGATGAAGTTGCAGTGTTCATATCCAAGTTCATTTTGATTTGTGTTACATCATCATTATAAGCATATAACTTGGCAACAACCAGAAAGCAAAGCAAGTTGATAGCACTCAGAATGGCCAAGAATGCAAAATAATAATCCAAATGGGAGACATTTAGATTATCCAAAATCCAACCCTTATGACCATGTCTACGAGTGAGATCAGCAACAGTTGAAAGAAGAAAACTATTAAGAAAATTTCCAATGCTCAAGGTGGTTGTGCAATATGATGTTCCCAGACTTTTCATGGTTTCTGGTGCTTGATCATAGAAGAACTCTAGCTTAGCAACATCTACAAAAGTATCAGCAATTCCCATCAAAGCAAACTGAGGAAGGAGAATGAAAATAGTCAAAGGAAGTGTATCAGTTTGGTCTAAAAGATGGTATTGTCTTGCAACACTGAGTCTTTTTTTCTCAACTAAGCATGCAGTGAGCATTATAATAATATGTAACACAAGGCCAATTCCAAGTCTTTGCAGCAATGAGATCCCTCTGGGGTTCTTTGTGTAGCAACGGATTGAAGGAACGAAAATGCGGTCATAGATGGCAACACTTAGGAGCATGAAAATGTTCACAAATGCTATAAGAGATGCTGGAGGGATGTGAAAATGAGGGCCCATTGTTCTGTCAAGTGTGGTGCCTTGTCTGATGAAGAGTGTGGTGGTTTGAGCTATTATGGTGCTTGGAATACATGTAGTCATCAAAATGGGAACCATTTTCAGCATTTGCTTGGTTTCCTCAACTTGGGTAACAGTACAAAGCATCCATGGTGATGTTATGCCTGTTTTTACTGCAGCTTTGTCAAGGAACCTGCAAACATTTGTCATGCTTATGATAAGATACTTGTGCTGCTCAAAGTACCCAAGAACAAAAAGAGTATATTTATTCAAATGATCCATACCAAGTTTTTCAAATGGCTAATTATCAGGTCGAGTTCAGAGAATTTTAGGTGAAAGACAATTTTTTTCTTCCGAGGTAGTTAATGCAAAATATTTAAAATTAATTTTATATAGATAATTAATAATTTTAAGTGTTTTTTCTTAATTGTAATTACTTATTAATATTAGAAAGAACTCATATTTATTTTAACAACATAAATATTTATCTCTTATCAAATAATATTATTATTAACCAAAAAAACTAATATTTTAACAGTAAAAATATTCAATTAATTTTATTTATTTTCTATGTCATAACTGCGACTACACACTTCTTCTCGCGATCTTCATGTTTAATAGCACAAAACTTTTAAATATATATGCATACATATATTTATATATATCATTAAATACTTTCATGATTTTTTATTACTTACGGGATCTAAATTGTTAAATATTCTATCTTTTAATACTTAAATTTTTTAAATCAATTAAATATCTTGTAATCAAACATTTTATACAGTATTGAGTTCGAAATTAATAACCGAAATGATCTTTCTATAAACACAACTATAACAATCAAAACAATGCAGTGAAACAGAAAAAGAAAAACAAATAATACATCAATTTGGTGACTTTAACATTGGCTTTTATCAATCAATTTAATCCTTAATTTTTTAGAATTTATAATTCAGTCAGAAATCAGTAGACAATTAGAAAGATAATATAATGGGGAATATAATATAATATAATAAAAAAAGATAAATATTGGAAATGATAAATATTAACAAGGTATTTAAAGTAAAAAGATATTGACAAATCATTACCGTTAAAAAAAAAAATTGTTGCAAGTTAATCAATTTATTATCATATGTTCACCAACAACAAATTGCTAATTAGTTACTAAAGTAAATTTATTTTTTCCATAATGTGATGCATAAAATAATTAATGATGCCAATTCTGAGCAAATTAATATTCTGGTAATATTAAGAAATTCATTAGTAATTAAATTGATATTTTGTTTGAGATGCATATCAAGAACTGTTCCTAAATCTAAAAAGCAATTAGATTACTAGCCTTAAGGAGGAGCTGTGACAAATTCTGTATCTCCCTTTGCTTGCATAGTGCTCTTCAATGCTCAGTTCATGTAACTCATTTGGATCACTTGGTACATGTACCTTCCACTTCCTCAAAGAAGCCACAAAAACCTGAACCATCCTAGTTAAGGGGCTTCCAGAGGGCAATCTGTGCCTATAAAGTGGGGTTCCTAGAAGAAACACCAAAATTGAAACTACAAGTGCAATGGTTGGAATGCCATAACCAAGTCCAAAACCAACATTGTCTTGTATGTAAACCAAGAGAGTTTGGGCTGAAATAGTGCCAATAAGAATATTGAAGACCCACCAGTTGTAGAAAGAGAGTTTTTGGGACCTCTCTTTGGGCTCAAAGTCATCAAATTGGTCTGCTCCCATTGTAGAAATGTTGGGCTTGGTTCCCCCTGTGCCTGCTGCAATGATGTACAAAGCTAAGAAGAAAATTCCCACTTGAAATGATGATGCTTGTGGACAATCCTTGCCTGCTATGCCTGGTCCACATGATGGTGGCCTCAATGCTGGCACTGACACTGCTAGAGTTAACAAACACATTCCCTATCATGAAAATACAACACCACCATCTTAGAATGCAAGATATAGAAACATATCCAAAATTATTATATGGTATGAGTCTATTATTATATGGTATGAGTCTATAGTAATATATAAGAATCTCTTATATATAAATATTAAAAATATAAATATATTATATAAAAAATTAAGACATAACTTTATTTTAAATAATATATTTTATTACATTGAACAAATCATATAATTTTTTAACAAATTTTAAAAAGATTTATCAAAATTCAGTTTATGTTCCAATATATTATATTCAGATAAATATCTATACATATAGTCACCATTTAAAAAAGAAGAAAAAGATTGATATATTCTTTTTCTTCTCAGCACAACTTTTCTTATATCCTACATTTTCAATTTTGATCCTACCACATAGGATGGATGCACTCCCTAAAAAGTATTTAACAATCATTTTCAGTAATTTTAAAGTCTCTATTTTTTTCCTAAAAAATTCTCAACAAAAAAGAAATCAAGAGAATATTTATTTATTGTTTAAAGCAAAAAATATAAATTTTTCTTATCATCAAAATATTTTTTTTCTTTAACATAATTTGAGGATCAATTTTCTGTTAAAACTTGAACCAACATAACATATTGATATATCTCAGTGGATTGAAAATCCATTCATCAATCATGATTATGTTATACTTTTGAATGATACTTATATTTTCCAAATTAAGATTTGAAGCATATGTACCAGAAGGTAAACTGCTGAAGAAATTATGAAGGTCCAATATCGGCCAAGATAGGCATCAGCTATGTAAGCACCAGCAGCTGGCATGAGCCAAACAGTACCAACCCAGTTTGTAACATTATTTGAAGATTTCACAGTGCCCTCATGTAGCTTATTTGTTAGATACAACACCAAGTTTGATGATATTCCATAGTATGCCATCCTTTCAATTATTTCATACCCTACAAACATATCCACACGTAACATATTCAAAACTCACATTCACTTCTTTATCCCTAAACACTATACTAAATCAATTATATAACTAGTCCTTTAGACATTGAAAATTATACTATAAACAGTATACTAAAAATTGAAGTATAATAATAAATATATTAGTCTTTTCATGTTAAAAAAATGAAATTCTATTTGGTTATAAGTTATAATAACTAACAAGCAATAAATTGTTATTAAATGACAGTGATATTAATTTGTTATCTACTCTAAGAATAATGAGTAAGTAATATATGAAAGCAATATTATGGGCTAAAATTAAATCATATGAGTTTCCATATTATGTTGCATTAACTTACCTACTATGAAGGAACAAGCTCTCCATCTTCCAGTATTTGATCTTAAAACGGGTCTACCTTTAAGGTCCACTGTGCCATCTTGAGTGTAATCTTCCCTTTCACTTGAAGGACACTTTTCTTCTACAAGTGACATGATTCTTGATATTAATCATTTCAAGTTTTTAGTCTTTCACCAACATTTTATATAGTTAAGAGATTGACTTCCTCAGTCTAGAAAAATAATGAATATGAAAAATAAAATTGTCCAATTGCATTAGATAACTAACAAAAAGATCTAATAAAAGAGGCACATTTTGTTTTGTTCTTTTTGTCATTTATTTACTCATTGTCGGTATCATTGATTTTATATTTACATATCTGCACATTATGGCTTTAAATTACTGGCCTGAGATTGATGTGTCACTAAAGTCATGAGCCAACAACCATTTTTTTTTCCTTATTGCCGATGAATATATATTAATTCATTTTAATTTTTATATTGAATACATTGATTTAAAAGAAAATTATACAAAAAAATATTTTGTGCTAAAAAATTCAAAAGATATAAAAAATGATTTAAGTTCACTTAGCTTCTGTTTGGATAATAAGCTAAAATTTCTTTTAAAATATAATAATAAACATATTTATAAAATTAATGAGTTCAGCAAAAATTTATTCCCTAGAAAAATACTACTTAGAAATAATTTTTTCTGCCTAAAATTATATTAATTAATTTTACAAAAACAGTCAAACTAACCAATTAGCTATTATTATTTTTTTGCCCAAAGATAGGTAATGTGATTTTGATGCCTAACTAAAGAAACAATTGCCATGTTTTGTCCTCTTTCAGTCATTAGTTACTTGCTTGTATTGATGTATCTCATGTCTATGGCTGATTCAACGACTGGGAAACTTATAACAATTTTTTTTAAGAAAAATATTTTTTTAAAAAACAAAAATTATGTATTAAGTTTTTTGAAGTTTTTTTTTTTTTACTAATACATAAAAGTTTTTTCTTTTATAAAAACCAAATAAAAAATAATTTTGTTACTAAATTTAAAACTTAAACTTTATTTATCTTTTTTTTTTGAAAAATTTGGATATGTTTCCTTCTAACTTTTTTTTAATGATATATCTTTTTAGATTGGGCCTTCATGAATTGTGTTTATGAAATAATGAGTACAGAGAAATGTGATTTTCGGAAGTATTTATTCTATGTGGATACAGCCATATGCATGGCGTCAAACACTAAATTAGTATAGTTAATGTTAATTAAATCAAATAGTTAACATCAATTGTTAATTATGTTAAAGATAAAGATGTATATTAATAATAGTTTGGAGTTGAAGATAATCATTTATTGGCACGTTTTCAACTTGCGTTTTTATTAAAACAAAATACAAACACACACAAAAGAAATACTAAACAGGTCATATTAGAAATTTAAAACTGCATCTTGTTAGAAGTATTTTTCAAATAAATAGTTAAGTCTACAACTATTATTGCTTATATGAAAAAAAAAATCTACCATTCGTTCTCATTATCATTATTCTATTCTTTTTCATTATAGAAAATATACAAGATGATATTATAGGAAAAAAAGAGGAGGGTAAAAATTTAAGAATCTTCATAGAATGATCTTGATTTGGCTTGCCTTGAATTTATTTTCTTTAGGAGGGCCTTGAACATAGCTTGATCAAATTAAGCAAACCAATATTTTCAACCTAACCTTTACTTGATCATGAATACACTAACTATTTAAATAAAATAGGGTTAATTTGATATTTAGATAGTTATAGTCATATATATTATTCTTCTAATCATAAAAATAAAAATTAGACTGATAGATTTTTTGCAATATTTATTTCAAAATGATCATGTTAATACCAAAATATTACACGATATAAATGTATCGATTTAAGTATTTTTTTCACTAATAAAAATAAAAAATGAAATAGGAGTAGTTTAATTTAATAAAATAATATATTTTTTCAATTTTAATTATAATGGTGTCACTTTTTTTCTTTTTTACATTTTCAAAAGTTCACATTAAAAAATAAAACAATGAATTTTCCAGCTTTAGTAAAATTGATTTAAATAATTCCTAATACAAAGTTTAACTCAAAATTGATATATTTAAAATATCTTTTATTATAAAACATTTATTTAAATTTTCTTTCAAAAATATTTCAAAATTATATTTATCCCTTACTAGTAATTACGGCAATATTTAAGTTTTAAGACGCCGATCTAATTTTTAAGACTCAAAATAAGTATAGTTGTTATCTATTAATATCATTCACAATCATCATTATCAAATGGGGTGGTGGCGCAGTTGGCTAGCGCGTAGGTCTCATAGCTTCTGAGTTATCCTGAGGTCGAGAGTTCGAGCCTCTCTCACCCCAACAATCTTTTTCATTCACTTTGTTTTGTTTAACTCGTCGTATGAATTTCAAAGGTTGTTTTAACAATTTCAGAATCAAAAGTTTCACAACTTTTTTTTTTTTTTTTTTTTTACTTTTACAAAAAAAATCCAATCTAAGTAATTCATTAACAAAAGTGAACAAAATTGACTCAACTAGAAATTGGAGTTTTTGTTGGATAACTATGCTGTGTTACACAAAAAACAAGGAAGTTTCATGTTACAGCCTGTCACTACAACGGTCACTTCCCACTTTTTTCTTTTTCAATAAACAAATGAAAACAAATTGTTACTACAAAGAACGTTATAGTCACTTGGACACTCTCTCTCTCTTTCTGCTCTGTGGAAGATGCAATAACATGAAGACCAATTCCATCGTTGCCTTAGCCTTCTTGTGCTCAGCTTGAAACTCAAAGCAAAAGAAAATCACATCTCTCATAATGGGTTGCTTTCTTCATTGCTTTGGTTCCTCCACAACTACAAAACCCAGGCGCAAGGCACATCATCACCATGTAACACCACCCTCCACCTCCTCTTCCTCAAGTTTCTATTTTTTTTCAAAATTCAACCACCCTTTTGTTTTGTTTTTCAGAAACTGCATGAAAAAACATCATTTTTTTTTCTTTTGAAAGTTTTACACTTGCACGTTTAAACCCTTCTTTTTTTGGTTTCCAAACAGAGCTTAGTATAGATGGACGTTTTTCTAACTTCATTGAATGTTTTTAATGTTGTTGCAGCGAAATGCTAGAGACAGGTTAGAGTTAGAGAAACCTACGGTGTGTTCTGTTGTTCAGGATTACTCCCAAACGGTGGTACTTGACACTGCATCACAAGTCCAGTAAGTAATTGAGTTTCTAATTTAAGGAAATTTAGATATAGTTATTTGAGTATTTTGGTGCTGTTTTTCAATCAAAATTGAAATTTTGTTTTTGGTAATATATGTTAATGCCAACACAAGCTGTATCACCGAGGTAAAGCTTCAATTTTTATCAGAAAACTGCATCAAAGTTTTGTCTTTTTTGATATTCCATGTTTTGTTCACCACAAGGCGTTTTGATTTTGGCATTGAAGTTTGACTGAGATAAATGGGTTTGTGATGTAGGGTTAAACCTGAGGAAAAGCTAAACGCTAGCCCCAGGAAGAAAGTAACTTTTGATGTGAATGTGAAAACGTATGAGCCTGATGAAGTTGTTGATTTCCAACTAGAGAAGGGTGAAGAGGGTGGAGAGGAAAGGGTTTTGGTTGAAAAATCAAACCAATCAAAGTCTTGCTCTGAAGAAAGCTCTGTCACTTCAACAGGGTCTTATCCAACAAACCATAGGTACCACAATTGCTCATGTAGTGATGATGAAGATGGAGCAATGGAGTATTGGGATAGTGATGAGGATGATGAGGATGATGGTGATAGTGACATGGGAGAAGAGTTTGATGAAGTGGGAGAGGACTTTGAAGATGGAATAGTAAATGTTGCTAATCAAGTGTTTGTTGAAGAGGTGGAAAGTCCAATTCCAGTGTATGATAAGGATATGAAATCAATTGTGTCAAACCGAAATGTTCGAGATAGGAGTGTGTATGTTCATCCAGTGCTGAACCCTGTGGAGAATCTCACTCAATGGAAAGCAGTTAAGGCTAAAAGAACACCACCATTGGTGTCTCAGAAGGAGAATTTGGCTTCGGATAAGGAGACTAAAGCTGCATTTGGAGCAGAATTGCCGAAGAAGTTGAACCACGAAATCGCAGTTGATGCTAGCCTTTCAAATTGGTTGGGTTCATCAGAAACCACACCTATTAAAAAGGGTTTGTATGCAGGTACCCCAGATAGGAGCAGCTCAAAAGGCTCAAATTCAGTGATGAGTCATGAAGATAGGCCTATTTTAGGTGCATTGACAGTTGAAGAGCTCAAACAGTTTTCAGCTTCTTCTTCACCAAGAAAATCACCAAGAAAAGATGAGGTGCCCATTATAGGAAGTGTTGGGAGCTATTGGAATTGTGGGAACTATGCTGAGGATTCTGGCTCAGCAACTTCATTTAAAGGTGTGACACATGGAGCAAGTTCAAGAAGGGTATACTTGAAGTGAAATCTGAGTCTGTGGAAGATGCTGTTGTAATTCATTTGGTTGTGGGTGAATTGGCACTGAATCTCATTTGAGACAAACTTATAGAGAGAAAGTTGTTGTAACTTTGTAAGACAAGCTTCCAATGATTTGATTTTGGGGGTGTGTTGTGTTAGGGGTGCATTTTTTTATTCTTTTGTGAATGTGACAGTGTGTTGTTTGTTTTTCTGTTGTAATGAGGTTGGATTGATACTATTATCATAATCTTCATCTGTACATTGTCTCCGCATTTTATTCCATGCTGATGATTGATGAAGTTATTACGGCCTACAAAGGAGTGAACCCTTCAGCGTGGTAATGAATGTGTTCGAAGTATCTATTCTCTGAAACATAGATATGAAGGCATTAAATCGGTTAAATAACTTGCAAAGGTAAAAATTTAGATATCAATACTCCTTAAATTTTGTGAAATTCAATAAACATCTGCCTGTGTTTTTGATCCTTAATAAAATCTTCTAATTATTATTTTTATTCCTAAATAAAATCTCTTAATTATTTAAAATATTACGACATCCCTTTATGTATCACATTAGCACCTCCTTAGTTTTAAATAACTTTCATCAAAATCCCCTTACATGATAAAAATAATGTGAAAAAATAAAAAATAAATATTCAGTATAATTTCGCAAATTCTTAAAGAATATTTGTGTAGTTTATTTAAAACTTTATTATATCTTTTGATAAACTTTAATGTAAACATTAAGTCAGTTTAGAAATGAAAAATCTATTTAATTAATTAAGTAGAGTAATTATTATGTTTTAAAATGGTTTATCTAACCCATAACACTTGCCTATCTGATCTTAGAGAGTAAAAAAGAAAAATAAAAAAGACTTTGGGGCAAGTCCATAGGATACTATTTTTATTGATTGCTTCTCTATATTTCAAACTTAGTTTGATACTTTGACCTTTCCTCAGCTGAAAAATATTTGATATTTCATACACGTTGAACGTCAACTAAGATTCCCTTTGCCCTCTATACACATATTGGCATTTTAGTTCATAGTTCAAATTAACGATAAGACCTACCACCTACTTGGCTACTTCTATAATATATGAACTTAGTCTTATTACTTTGGCATTTTAGTTCATATTAATGATGAGACCTACCACCCACTTACACATTTATTAAACCCATCTTATAGTAAGTGATGAATCTATGTTTCCCGCTAATTAGTTTTGAAATATGAAAATTTTAAGAGTGACAACCCCACAGCATGTAACAATTTCTCCCGTTATAACAAATCATGTCCATGTCCATGTCCATGTCCAGCTCTTGTTGGCCAATTATTTATTTTGTGATGGGGCTTTTGACAACATTTCCTTCTGAGACAAAAAATTGTATCTCCAGAAAAGAAATTTTGTCAAAAAACAAAAGAAATTTGAACAATATATACATTTGATACAAGAACTGAATCACACAATCTGCTTAGTGTGCATTTGAATTATATTTTGAAGTTTAGTTAACTTAAGTTTAAATATGTTTAATATAACTTGATTTATATTTGAAGTTTTACATGTTGAATGGAAAAATAAGAGATAAATAATTTGAAGTTCAACCTCAATTTGAATGAAGGTTACGTTCAACTTAATAATAAAATTATCAAACAAATAAACACAATTTTCAGTGAAGAGGAAACTTGAGTTTAGGTATCCAAATAACAAACCAAAGCTATTGCATTTACAAAGAATGAAAGTTAAAGCAAAGTTACTATATCTAGACTTCACTATCTAGTTGGAACCTAGGGACTGAGAGTGTGAGCAACTCTTGGGACACATGATTGATGGAGGGTCGAAATAAAGGGTTTTTGTCAATACATTTTGGAATAAGACTTGCTACAAACATTAGCTCTTGAGCTACAGTACCTCCAGGAGGAGCCAACCTCTTATCTAGGAAATCTAGAAAGTGTTGATCAAATTCCCCAGACTCTAAACTCAAAAGAAGCTCTTGAGAGTAGGTCCCTACCAGATTTCTAATGCAACAATCCCAAAACTGTAAACGTCAAATTTTTCTGTCACCTTCATTGAAAATGCAAGCTCTTCAAAACATTGCACATAATAAGTCAAAAGTATTAATCCCAACTAACTGTAATGACGTTTTCAAATGTTACACGATAGTGTAAAAAGATTTTATACTTGTATTTAATCACAACTTGTCATGCATAATAAGTTTGTTCATTTTTATAATAACTAAATTAAAAGTTTATAGTGTAAAAAAAATTGTCGGTGCATAGAAGTTAAACGCAAAATGTTATGTTTTTAGTTTTGTACAAACCTGGTGCCACGTAGCCACATGAACCAGCTGGTGCAGTCCAATTTGATTCTCCATTTTTAATCAACCTTGCTATACCAAAGTCAGAGATCTTAGGTGTTGGGAAAAGGCCAACTAACAGTTTCCCTGTGAAACAAGAGAACGTAATATACGACGTTATAAAATCCCAAGGCCAAGGAAAATAAAATGTACACGATTTTAACGTGTAAAAAGATTTATCCATTGTATCAAAGAGTTGTAACTCCTTTCCAAGAGGGATAACAAAAATGCTATACAACTTGTCATGCATTCTTGCTAAGGACCATTTGTATCTATATGCATTAGGATCCCGATTCAAATTCAAATTTGATAAATGTTGGTTGATTGTGTATTTCATTATAGTTCTATGATTCAGAGTATCATTTCCTATTTGATACCTTTGAATTGCATATTCGAAGTTTCGATTGAATCGATTCTTTTTAATGAATTGATTCAATACATTTCTTATGGAACCATTTCTTCTGACTCTTTTTCAAATTTGATAAATGTTGGTTGATTGTGTATTTCATTATAGTTCTATGATTCAGAGTATCATTTCCTATTTGATACCTTTGAATTGCATATTCGAAGTTTCGATTGAATCGATTCTTTTTAATGAATTGATTCAATACATTTCTTATGGAACCATGGGTGCTATATTGGATTTGAATCAGATTTCGGAGTGATGTGAGAGAATAAAACAATCACTTTCTCTTATATAAGTGTTCAACTCCTCTCTCTTTCTAACCTCTGTCGATGTGGGACTTTGAATTACAAAAAAACTCAACAAATCCTCCCTTAATTCAAAGTCTAACACTACTACATATTCTACAAAATGTGGGACTTTGTTTGAATCCCAACAAACCTCCCCTCAAACAAAGGATCACAAAACATCTTTCCCTACAATCAATGATAGCCATTAGAGTTTCCATCGCCGCGACAATTCTTGAGCAGCTTCACATTGTCGTCGATATGCCCTAGTTCTTGTACCGCCGTCTTGATAGCTCACATCAACGGAACACACAGCCTAGCCAAACCTGTTTGGGAGACTTTCGACACAAGGGATCCCCAAAAGTAGGTCCACCTGACCACTTAGATCCAGTCTAATCATTGCACACAAATCTGAGTCGGTCACCAAATCGAACCGTTGGCTCTGATACCACTTGTTGAGAAAGGCGCAGCGGAAAAACTTACACACAGAACCTGGAAGCCTGCATGTAAAATAAAAACCTTTCCCTTGAGGGGGGAAACAGGAGAACTGTAATATACGACAGTATAAAATCCCAATGGAGCAAGGAAAATAAAATGTAAGAGCAAGGAGAACACCAAAATTTTAACGTGGAAACCCCCAATGAGAGGGACAAAAACCACGGGACAAAAACCACGGGACCTAGTCTAGAAAAATATCCATTATATCAAAGAGTACAATAAAATAACTCCTCCAAGAGGGATAACAAAAACGCGATACTCGGGGACCATATGTGGAAAAACACACCAGTAGACACACACGCTAAGGTGTGGTGCGAGAGAATAAAACAATCACTCTCTCTTATATAAGTGTTCAACTCCTCTCTCTTTCTAACCTCTGCCGATGTGAGACTTTGAATTACAAAAAAACTCAACATTAGGCTCATATTCTAAGTTCAACAGAATATTTTTACCTGAGATGTCTCCACTGCATATTCTTGATGGGAGCTTTCCAGAAAAGCTATTATTGGCAAAACTCACATTGCTTAAAAAGGTAGGTCCAAAATCTTCAGGAATAGTTCCTGAGAAATTGTTGGAATGTAGATAGAGTACATTGACATTTTTCAAACGGATTAGCGATGAAGGCAAAGAACCTGCAAGCTTGTTTTCACTCAAGTCTAGTACTCGTAACCTTTCCAAATCACCTATTTCACGAGGAAGTGCTCCACTTAGTTGGTTTGAGGCCAGATTTAAATTGATGAGATTGTGTAACTTTCCAATTGGTGGGATTGAACCATGATAATAGTTATAGAATAGATCAAGATATTGTAAAGTTTGATAAGTTTCCAATTTCTGGAGGTATCTGGGCAGAAAACTGGTTGGAAAAAAGGAACAAGGTTGTTCTCAGGTGGAAGTCTTCCTGATAGGTCATTCTACTGGAGTTGCAAAGAAATGAGTTCTGTCCAATTGGAAAGAAGAGATGAATGAAGTTCTCCGGATAAATGGTTAAAAGAGATTGCTAAATCTCTGATCCTTGTTAATGATGCTTAAAATTTAGTCCTGACTTGTGAAGATCCAATCTCCGGAGCTTACGGAGATTTCCAATTGATGATGGTATTGGACCTTGGAAGGAATTTTGATTCAATTCAAGAACCTCAAGGTTTGACAAGAGACTAATCTCCTTTGGTTTAGTACCATTAAGCTTGTTTAGTCCAAGCTTTAGGTGTTTGAGGCTTGAAAGGTTCTTGACTTCTGCTGGAATTGGCTATTCTGAGTAGTTATTTTATCATGTCTAGGATCGTCAAATTCCTAGGACTGGTCACTAAGTGTATTGGAATCTGTCCAGTGATTGTGTTGAGTGATAGATCAAGAGACACCAACTTTGGACATTTTGAAATAAATGGTGGAACTTCTGTGAGAGAATTAAAATTGAGATTGAGTTCAGTTATGGATGCCATTTTCTTAAACTGAATTGAGTCAGGATTCTCCAAATAATTTGCTCCTAGATCAAGAAACCATAAATTCTGCAAATTGCAAAGTTGAACTGGCATTTGATTTAAGAATGAATTATTATTGAGACAAAGAACTTTAAGCTGTAGGAGGTTTCCAATTTCTGGGGGGATTGGAAAGGTGAAATTGTTGCTACTCAAATAAAGTATTTTTAGCTTTTTTCCATTTCCAATTCTAGATGGTATTTCTCCAACCAGGTTATTCAAACTAACACTGATGTTACTGATATTAGAAAAGGCTGAGAAGTCAAACCCGTTAAGGGTATCATCTAGGCCTACATTGTGAAGCTTTATCTCAACAATACTGTTTGCTTTGTTGCAAGTAATGCCAGTCCAGTTGCATGGATTATTGCTGCTGTTCCATGAAGGTGGCAAGGGAGAGCTTCTTAGAGATTCAGCTTCTTTCTGTGCAGAAATCTCTCCAAATATACAACACAAAACTAGAGAGAAAATTGTCAGTTGAAAAGTTATCTTCATGCTGGCAAATTCTGGCTGTTCAATGAAGAGAAACTTCTTCACATCAAAATTTGGAGGAAGAGCTAACTATACATTATATATATGGAAGTTTGCACTTGTTAAGTTGTTAATATTAGAATATTAGTTTATGTTTCTTTTCTTACAGGGTTTAATATCTGAGTTAAATATCTTTAAAGATATATTTGTTTTGGTTTAGACTCTTATGTCACATTAATTAGGCTACTTTAATTAAATCAATGAGTCATGGATATTATGTTTTTGGTTTAAAGCTGAACATTTCCACTGGCGTTGAACTAGGAACAAGTAAACATATTACAAACAATTATTATATTATATGAATTGTTTTGAGAGAACTTGGTTCATGAATATCATGATGTATATATTTTATGAACGTTTTAATTCCTACATATCTTTCGATGACAACTTTAAGATGCAAAAAGATTGAATTGATATTTGTAAATTGTAATTTTTTATTAATTATTAATATTTATCGGTAGTTAGTTAATTTATATAATAATAATATGAAATCATCCATTAACCACGGTATGGTAAAATTTACCATTTTATAAGTTTTATCAGCAATATATCTCCATATACATCAGGACGTATTAATTACGAAGCAGTTATACAATGTATTTACGAAGTGTTGACTTCTCAATGAACACGAAATGGGTTGGATCACAGAACATTACACGAGAAAGGGAAGTTGAAGAAGTCGCATGGTATAATTTTGAGCTTTTGAATTTTATGGGTAAAGAGATTGAGTTATAAATTTGAAAAGGCGAGATATATGCTTTTGCTAGTTCTTCCTTACCAAAGGCATTAAATGTGTAATACATGAGTGTGCCTTTGACAATTGAGGTAAGGTGCACAATAACAGCTGGTTACTTTGTATTTGTTAGGTGTCATTTCTAGTTGATTTTGAGTATAATATTTTAGATATTTTATTATTTAATTCAATGATATAATTTGTAGGATACTTGTCCTTTGGAACTAACATTAAGCTTTAATGAGTAGATATTAAATTAGTTCATTAAAGATTATGAGGGTTAAGAATTAAGATTGTAATAGCTAAAAATATATAAAGAAGGGAGATTAAATTGTGTAGATTATTTAAAAAAAATTTCTTTAAAATGATTATGTTGTTTTCAAAGCTTGATTAGATGCAAGATCATTTTTTTCTTAAGATTAATATCAGTCTGTTCAAGTTATTATACTCCAGTTAGTTGACAGATAAAACAATAAAAAAGACAATAATATTTTTATACTAGTTTGTCTGATAAGACTACATCCAGTTACCCAACAACATCTGAGGTTCCATTAAGAGTATTCTTTGAACTCAACCACTCTTGGCTAAATACATATATTATTTGGACACAACCTTCTCAGACTAAACAAGTATTCTTTGAACCCAGCCTCATCAGGCTAAACAGGTAGTCTTTGGAACGTAATCTCCTTAAGCTAAACATGTATTCTTTGGAACGCAACCTCCTAAGTACAGACAATATTATTTGAAACACAGTCTCCTCATGCTAAGGGCACCACAACAATGGATTTAAGATGAAAGAATAAATTTAACCTCTACACAGAGAGGAGTTTTACAATCAGTTCTTTCTAAGTTCAGGGTGAGTGAACTTTGCTTGAGAGCTTGAAGCTTGAATATGATAACTTTGTAGAATAGTTCGACAACCTTCTTTTGAAGTAATGGAGTCCTTTTATGGACAACACTTGTGAAATATCTGTTAGACTGAAGATATGAACCTTGGTCATTTGTCTTGGGTACTTCAACATTTGGCAGAGTGAGCAATCATAAAAGTAACTGCAAAGACAACAGATGTCAGGCTCAATTGACTTGTTCAGAGATTTCTCATAAACTTGCAATTATTTTTTGTGTTGTAGAGGTTTACTTCAAATCTCTTTCCACCTTTAAATGCTTCTAAGTAACGGCTAGATAAAAATGAAGGCGCAAGTTACTCAGCGTCTAAACTTCATTAAACGAGGTAGACGAATGAACAAATAGATAAGTTGTGTGTAATTCGTTTGTCTACTTCCTTCTCTTCAACTTCAGTCTTCAAAGTCTTCCTTGCGCTTGACTTAAAGTTGAGATGAGCTTTTCGTCTTGAATAATAAAGGTTCTTCGTCTGATGTGCTTGCCTTGAAGCTTGACGACTTGAACACTTCGTCTTACACATACGTCTGTGCTTGATTTGCGTCTGCATATTTTGTCTGCATCTACAGGCATGCCAGAATGTTTTTCAATTATTAAAACTAACATACTAAGTCATCTTGACTTAACAAAGATTTATTATTATTATAAAAGATAAGTTTAGTTACAAACATGTTCTCAATAATGCTTTTGAAATAAAAGAAATGTAAAAAATTACCTATGCATCAATGGTATAGAGTCTAATGTACGCTCAAGTATGATGCGTTATTTAAAGAGAACAAAATACTACATGCTTACTTATTAAAGGTCTAATAGACTAGAGATCCTGATATACTCTAAGATTTTGTAAGATGCCAAGATAACATGCGCTCCATATTAGGCTACATTTATATGTTCGCAAAAGGAACTATCTCATGAAATTCTATTCAACAAACACATATAGCTTCTTCAATCATGGTGAAAGAGTTTAAAGCCTATTATGAAGCATTCAAGCACGACTATGAAACTTTGTGACTAGTTTGTATATGGTTAATGGAATTAATAGACTACTAAGAATATTTTGTAACAATAACTCAACGATTCTTTACTCCAACAACAATAAGAGTTCCACGAAGTCAAAGCTCATAGACATCATGTTTCTTGTCGTTAAAAAAAAATTATAATAAACAAATTTTTATAAGACATATAAGGACAACTACGATGCTAGCTGATCCACTGATTAAGGGGTTGACACCTAAGATCTTTCATGAATATACTACTCATGTGAGTGTTATTCACAAGGATACCTTAGTTTAATGGGAGTATTTTATGTTCTATGTTTCTCTTTGAACATTGTTTATTTGATTTTATACATAATATAGTTGATGATTTATGATTCTATTTTGAACTTGCTTGTGTCTTATAAATGGAATAATTATATTGTATTTTAGGACTTTAGATTGATCCCGCTAAAGACTAGAGAAGGACCAATTGTAAATAAATGTGATTACATTGCATGTAATTTCCATCTTAATGGTTTAGTTACATATTGATAGTGATAAAAGCAATAGTAATTCCTTTATTAATACATGAGATGTTCCAAATTATTAAAAAAATTCTAAAAATAAATAATGTATGGATGCACGCATAAGGAATTTGAGGTATAATTATTTCAAGAATAATATAAAACATAAAGATATTATTAAAAAATTAATATTTTCTAATTAAATTTCGGTATCATACTTTAATTAGTAATTATATTAACTATTTAGTTCATTATTAAGTGATATAATTTAATAAGTATATAGACTTTAAAATTAATGTGAGTTTGATGAATAGATACTAAATTAATCTATTAAAGAATTATGGAAACATTACAAATTAATATGTTATAAACGATTATGTTCCCAAACACATTAGATTAAATAGAGTTTTTCTTTCTTAAAAAGAGAAACATTATACAAAGGAGATATGATTTAATCGAAAAAGAATAAAAAATTAATTCTTTATTTGATAAATTATTATAAAGTTTATAAGACACTTAATAATCAAAGTTAGTTATGAATCCTTGTATTTATATAATTTTAGGATACCTAAGGTTCTAACTAACGTTGATACTAGAAATATATATTAACAATACAATATCATTTTGTTTTTCATGTGTGTCAATATTAGGGGATTTAGAGTGTCATTGTTATCGTTTTTTGTTTGGTTATGTGATTTTGTTATTAAATAATTTAGTAATTTTAAAGAAAATTAGAAGCAAATTTAGGTTTGTTAATATACGAATAAAAAATATTTAAAAATAATATGTTTAACGTGTTTTGATAATCATAATGAAGGGATTATTTTTCTACAAAATTACTGCAAGGAATATAACTAATAATAATAATTTATTCATATAATGGTGTCTAATAATTAAGTGACGAAATAGGACTACGTCACATAGAGTAAATCGTTAGCTAAAAAAAAGTAATATATAAGTTTTAGAAAAGTTGACACCAAAATAAAGGAAAGATAGCAAAGCATAACAAAACTTGTACGAGAAAAATGTTTAACACGTAAACTTTTGAAAGAAAAGATGAAAGAAACTTAACTCCGTCTTCAAAGTTGTTTCTCTTGTCTGCCACTTATCACCAAAATCACAATAAAACTCAAAGTTGCTTTTAATTTTAATATTAAAGATGACTTTTTTTTTTTCTGCTTCTCATTATTTTAAAAATAATTTTACTTCACCACCGTAACACCAACTCACTCATATAATATAATAATATATATATTTTCTCTTTACATTATATATATATATATATATATATATATATATATATTTTCTCTTCATATAATTAATTATTTGTGTATTATAATTGTCAATTAAATATATTTTTTTTTAAAAAATGAATCTTTTAAGAGTAACTTAAAAAAGCATGAGAAATTTGTATTATAATATATTATTTTAATTACGTGTAAAATATAATTAGTCTTTCAATTGATTTTATTATGACAAGATCAAGAAGATCTAATGAATCAAGATAGTAGAAATACCAACCGTGGAAATTAAAAGTAAAGATTGTGAATGTGAAGATTGATCGGAAGTTATTAGTGATTAGAATTTGAACTTTACAAATAAAAAACTTATATCTTGTAAGAAGGGTTGTAACTTGTAAACATCTATCTCCTAAGTCGTGGCAATACTCACTAATAACTTTAGTATCAACCATTTATTTTTTTTAGTAGATTAAGTTTACTTTTTATGTCTCATTCTTTGTATATCTAATTCTTATCTTTATATTAATTTATGATTCTTTCGATTTATTCTTCAATTATAAAATGGAAAAAGTTAAATTAAACTAAATTATAAAATTTAACATATTAACCCATAACTAATAGCTACCTATTTGGGAGGAAATAAGGTATTCAAGGGAAGAATTGTCCATTTCCTCGAATATATATTCATTATGAGATTATGTTTGTTGACAATTTTAGGCACAAATTCACTCTCAACACCAATAAACCATCATATGTTACAACTTAATCTTCAATTGCTTGACTAATGTAAAAAAGGGAAAAGTTAACGAGGGTCAAGAAAATTTTTTTAGAGACTGTGTCAGCATTTCTCGAATAAAAAATTATCATAATTTTCAACTCCATTAATTATGATTTTGTTACTCATTATCATTAACCATACACTTGTTGAATCAAATTATAATAATCCATTGTTCACACACCTTCTTATGTTCACCATATATCACTTAGTGCACCAAGTCCATGATGAGTTTCACTTGTCATTAACTTATTAACATTATAAAATAAGAGATTTTTGTGTTGTAGTGTGTCTAAGAAAGTAACCTCAACCATCCTTTACCACTCTCTTGCCTCAGTCAAAGTCACTTAAGCACTCATCACAACGATTATATAACAATTAATTTGTATTCCCTCCATTGTTTTCTTTCACCATCAGTAAACAGTTTTCAACAATATGGTCAAGAGTTTAATAGTTGACCATCACATGTTGAGAGAGATATTTAAAAAATATTTAATTTTTAATAAATATTAATATAAAAATTTATTATAACATGTTTAAACAATTATTGTAAAAAGTGAAACAACCACTGATATTAGTCAATTAATATTAAAATTTTATATCTCAACTAAAATATACCCATAATTTTAGGAAAATAAACCATCATAATTTTTTGATCTAGTCGAAAATTGGTCTTTTAAGATCATTTCAATTAGGTCCTAAAAATTAGTATTTTGATATACTGTTTTGACTAATTGTGAAAATATGTTTTTTTTTAATTAATCTCACTTTATGAAAAGATGATGTAAGTCACCCACAATTAAGATCAAAGATAAGTGTTATTATTATGAAAAATTAAGAGAAGTTAGGATGTTTTATTTAATGCTTATATTGAAATTAAAAGTAAAAAATATTTGATGAAAAAACATTTAAAAAATATTAATAGCCTTTGTATGGTAATTGCTTTATTTGTGGAAAGACAAGCCTTTTAGTCGATTATTTGGGCATCAAAGTCAAAGAATTGGAAAATGATGATGGAATGCATGATTATTTGATTTCTTTTGTTGAACTTTTGTTTTTGTGCTCTGAATGAATAATTTTAGGATCAGTCTTTTGATCAATCTTTGTTGAAGTGATTTTTTTTTTTTTTTACGAACTTTGATTACTATTTTCATCCAAATTGAAAAAAAAAAGAAAGTAGATAAAAGTTTGATCGAATTGAAAATCCAATACTGATATTGGATGAATAAAAAAAAAACACAATGAAATTGGTTAAGAGATGAAAAAGAATGTCAATGTCGAATTCCACACTTTTTTTATTATTTTTTTTAATAATCGGAAATTAACTTTCTAATGCTAAACAGTCTTTTGACTCAATCTAATACACAGATTAATAGAATATGATAAAAGAAAATGTGTGCTCAGAAATGTATATTTTAATTATTTGAAAGAATTTTTTTTTATTAATTAAAAGTGATTGAAGCTTGTAGATTCGACATGTTATTATGGTAAAAAATTAAGTCTAATATATTGGATTAACTCTAGTGGAAAAACAGTTTAGTATTTATTTTTTCATATATTCAATTAAAAGATAAATATTATTGGATTTATGTTATATGTCACTATTTTTTTATCCAGTCAAAAAAATGGTATTTTAGAGCATTTCAAATAGGCATGGGAAATTTGGATTTTAATATATCATTTAACTAATTGTTAAAAATATATCCTTTGGATTAATCTCAATTAGACATTGAAGATTTGAATATAGAATCTTCATATTATTTTAAAAAATATTAATTTTAGAACATTACCATTGGATTTCCTAATAAAACTAAGTCCGAAAAGAAAATAAAGAGTATCAATTTTATTGAAAGTTATAAATAGAATGAAGAGACAAAATAATGCAATTAAAATACGTTCGAGAAAGTGATAGAAAAAACCCAAAAAATAATGTGAAATCGGTTTTGGTATAGATTGACCAATTGATTTTTCATATTAGTTAGTATTACTCTTCAATTAAAATAGACTTCAAAGTCTTATGTGGGGAATGCCAACAAAGTAAAAAAAACACAATATTTCAAAAAACACAATTAAATGAATCCCATTATAGTCAACGCTTTCAAAGTTTTTTTCTTTCTACGATAATGACAATAAAATTTGATTAAGTTTTTTTTAATAGAATTGATATTACACAATGTAATATTATATTAATATATTAATTAATAACTTTTTAAAACATTTTTATATTAATAAAATATCAAATATATTACTTATACTGTATATATTCGTATAGGTAATATCAGTTCATGCTTCTCCACTAAATCTAGATGATTCTAGAATCAGAATTGATATATTAAATAGAATAAATGTTTGTATAAATGTTAGTTTTACATAATTAAAATTTATAATAAATAAATTTTTATAAATATATAGCTTACTTTATCATTCAAGTACACAACAACTAAAACTTTTTAACATATAAACAACAATTTAGATTTATGATAAATAATTTATGTTGCAATATATGATTATTTTAATTATTAATAATTTTGTTTAATAAAACAATAAATTTAATTTAAAAACAAAAACGAAAAGAATAAAAAAAAGAGGTTAGGAAAATTTCTCAAAAGCACTTTCACTAATTATTTATTTTCTAAAATCATTTACATTAAAGAATAAATTTTTAAAAACATTCTCACTTCTCATTCAAGATATTTATTCTATAATTAATATGTATGTATATATATATATATATATATATATATATAATAATTTCTTGAATAATTACTTTTAGAACTTATTCTTCAACAACGAATTTTTTTTTAAAAGTTTTCCTGCTAAAAATATTTTTATGAATATTTTAATCTTTTTATCTCTTTCAATCTATCTTTATCATTTTTATATATGTAAATTGAGTTTCAATACTTTAAAAATAAATTCCCTCAAACAAATATTTAAAAATAAATTAGAAATATTTAGAATAACCTTATATCACAATATTAGTTATTTATTTTAAATATAGTATATAATTTATATATATATATAGTTATTTATTTTTATGAATATTAATTATAATATGAATTATATTTCAAAAATAATTATTTTTTTATGAATTTTTCGATGTGTAAAAATAAAAATTTATTATGGGCAATACATGTGCTAAAATACTATATGTGTGTATGGTATACTACTATAATATTTAATGTAAATTAGCTATTCAAATAATTAATTTATTTTTGAGAAGAATGTTTAAAATAATTTAACAAAACATTAATGTTCAAATATTAAAATAAAATTAATTTTAAAATAAAAATATATCTATATATTTATTAAGAAAAAATTATAGGTTTTAATCTTACAATCAATTCTACTCACTATTTTTTTTTTTTTTTTTCATCTCTTAAAACTAGTTTTCAGATGAAAATTTTGATTTTTTTACTGAGTAAATTTTTTTATTTTAGTTAATGAATTGGATAGAAAAAAGATTTAAGAATTTTAAGGGAACAATATTTGTAAAATCAATAAAAGTAATACATAATCTAAATTAATAAAATTAAAAGTACAATATATTTTTATGTTAGCTTTTACTTTTCCACTCAGTTTTGGTTCATATCATTAGAGTATTATATATATTTAAAAATTATTTTGTTTAAAGGAGTTTAATTTTGTATAAAAATATGTTGAAAATTGGCTTTACAATAGAAATTTTCAAAATAGTAAACAGAAAATTTATGTAATACTAAGTAGCTTAAGTATTTAAATATATTAATAATATATAATTTCATGACATTATGATAAAAAAATTATGTAATAGTAATGTTATTAATATATTTCATTTAAATCGTATTCATTAATAATAATTATGGGTCAAAAAAATTAATTAAATTTTTTATTAAAAAATATTTACTTATTTAACAGATAAAACTAAAGTTGGACAAAGTATCATATAAGTTAGCATAAATCACCCACAAACTTTATAAAACTATTCACTTCTCATTTAAAAAACAAATAAAAAAAAATAAAATGAAGAACTCCTAAAATCTAGAAACACGCAGTCTAATAAAAAAAAACTATTATTAATCTCCATGATACTTGACTATCAACACCATTTTACAGTTATTGCTTATGTCATGCAAGTTAAAGATAAACTTGACAGTGAAATAAATAAATGTTTAAATAATTCTTCTATAACACGTTAGAAATCTCAAATGATATAAATTGATTTTATAAGATTAAATAAGTTCATAACTTATATTTATAATATTAAATAAATATATTAGCACGTAATATTATTTAGTTGCTAGAATGTGACTTTTAGATAGAATTAATTAAGTAGATTGTTTTTGTCGTCTTTTTTTGGATTATAGTGCATATTTCTACCTAACAATATAGAAAATGTATATGTCAATCGTACCATGGAAAGTCAAAACAAAATTTTGAAGCGACCCTGCCTCAAAGTTTGACCAAAACCAAATAAAAAATTTCAATAAATTGACGTTTTTAGCTGAATCCAAACATTCATTTGTGACGTAACTATTCTGTCATCTTTACATTTCAAATTTATCATTTTATTTTCATGATTTGATGAATATAAATTATTTTAGATGGTGAAGATTTGTGCTTTGAAACTTCAACTACAGATTGTCCGATTCCGATGCAAAATGTGTCCATATGGAAGCTTTGTTGTAAGTGCGGCAAACACTGCCATCCTTTTGGACTGAAACATGTGAAATGAAATGTGAATATAATATTTGGAGACATTGCTCCTAATAATTTATTTTGAGTATATAGATTGGACTCAAGTTTTAAATATGTAATTATATATATTTATATGAGAAGATTAGAAGAATTTTATTTTTTTATAGTAATTATTGTTAAATTCGGGTTTTGGACTTACTTTCTTAATTCAACCTTACAAATTCAACCTTATAAATCTGGCTTATATGATGAGAACTGCTCCTCACTGTGAGGTGGAATTGTAAACATTTTCAATACACCTCCTTCACGCCGTCCTCACGATTGTAAACATTTTCAATAAACCTCCTTCATGCCGTCCTCACGTCATGCGTGACTCGTCAATAATGAGGTGCAAAGGGTCCCAACAACGGGGTGCAAAGGGAAGAGAGAAAAAGAATCCTTGCACAGAAGGAAGAATCCCCAGCAACGGATACAAAGATCTAGGATAAGCTCTGATACTATATAAAAATTTGGGTGATGGACCTAACTCATTCCTACAAAATCAATTTACACGATAAAAATTGTTCCTCACTTATATGCATTCATTCAAAAAGCTCTATCTCTATAAGACGTGAGATTTCCAACCTTTCCCACCATTATATCTAAATTGAGTTTGATAGTTTTCACATGTATGTTTTGAAAAAATTGAATTATACTTGTTATAATAATATTAAACATAAAAGTCAATCAAACAAATCAACTCAAAGTAAGACTTTACAGCTTGCAGTATTTCTTTGATTAAAGAAAACCAAGGAATGCAATTATAATTGCACTAAAAAAATACAGTGTGGACCACACCATATAGTTATGTTTTCACTATGTTCTACATTTACCTAAGTAACTTTTATACATATAAACATGCTTAACTAAATCCTAGTATGACTTTCATGTCAGAATATGTTTTAATAGTTCCGAAACCTTAACAGAAATCGATTCTTCTATATATAAGAGTTAACATTAACATAGAGACCAGGCCATTTGCTAGACATGAAAACTTTTCAGAAGGTTCATGTTCTTGTGTTTCATATACTTTTGATATCTTTGCTTCCATTGAAAATCACTTCATCACCGAGAACAGAAGCAGAAGCACTTGTCAAATGGAAAAACAGTCTAACCCCTCCTCTTCCTCCTTCTCTAAACTCATCATGGTCCCTCACAAACATTGGCAACCTTTGCAATTGGGATGCTATTGTTTGTGACAACACCAACACAACAGTGTCAGAAATAAACTTTTCTGGTGCCAATCTCGCAGGAACTCTTTCTGCCTTGGATTTTGCTTCACTCCCTAACCTCACCAAACTCAATCTCAGGGAAAACCGTTTTGGTGAGTCAATACCATCAGCAATTAGCAAACTTTCCAAGCTCACTTTTTTGGACTTGGCCAACAACTCTTTTGAAGGCACACTGCCTAATGAGTTAGGCCAACTAAGGGAACTTCAATATATTAATCTTTACTTCAACAATCTCAATGGTACTATTCCCTATCAGCTAATCAGTCTCCCTAAGGTATGGTACATGGACTTTGGATCAAACTACTTCATAAATCCTCCTGATTGGTCTCAATATTCATGCATGCCTTCCTTAACTCGCCTTGCTTTGCATCTCAATAACTTCATTGGTGAATTCCCAAGTTTCATATTGGAGTGCAAGAACTTGACATACCTTGACATCTCTCAGAATCAGTGGAATGGCACAATACCAGAATCCATGTATACCAATTTGGCAAAGCTGGAATACCTCAACCTCACCAATTGTGGGCTAGGAGGGAAATTGTCACCAAACTTGTCCATGCTTTCCAATCTCAAAGAACTTCATTTAGGTAATAATATGTTTATTGGTCCTATTCCCACAGAAATAGGATTGATATCTGGTCTTCAATTTCTTGAATTGAATAACATTTCTGCCCATGGGAGAATTCCTTCTTCCTTTGGCCAACTCAGGGAGTTACAGAAACTGGATCTCCGTGATAATTTCTTGAACTCCACAATCCCTTCTGAGCTTGGCCTATGCACAAATCTTACCTTCTTGAGTTTAGCAGGGAATAGTTTGACTGGTCCTTTGCCTTTATCATTGGCTAATCTAGCTAAAATATCAGAATTGGGATTATCAGAGAATTCCTGTTCTGGTGAACTTTCTGCTTCACTCATCTCTAATTGGACTGAGTTGACCTCCTTGCAAGTCCAAAACAATAACTTCACAGGACAGATTCCTCCACAGATTGGCCTGTTGAAAAAACTAAACTTGCTCTTCATGTACAATAACACCTTCTCTGGTCCCATTCCTGTAGAGATTGGAAACCTGAAGGAAATAGTACAGTTAGATCTTTCAAATAACAAATTCTCCGGTCCAATTCCATCAACACTTTGGAATCTGACAAACATGCAATTCCTGAATCTATACTACAATGAGCTCTCTGGAACCATTCCAATGGATATTGGAAACTTGACCTCACTGCTTGTCTTTGATGTCAACACCAATAACTTGCATGGGGAGTTGCCAGAGACCATTGTTCAATTACCTTATTTAACCAATTTTTCTGTGTTCACGAATAACTTCTCTGGCATAATTCCCAGAGAATTTGGAAAGAAAAATCCTTTGACTTATGTCTACCTTTCAAACAACAGCTTCTCTGGAGAACTGCCTCCTGACTTGTGCAGTAACGGATTGCTAACTATTTTGGCAACCAATAACAACAGCTTTTCAGGGTCATTGCCAAAGTCCTTGAGGAATTGTTCATCACTAATCCGAGTTCGGCTTGATAATAACCATCTCACTGGAAACATCACAGATGCATTCGGGGTACTTCCAAATCTTGTTTTCATCTCACTCAGTGGAAATCAACTTGTTGGTGAGCTCACCCCAGATTGGGGTGAATATGCCAGCTTAACTCGGATGGATATGGGAAGAAACAAACTTTCAGGAGAAATTCCATCTGAGATAAGTAAGTTAAGTCAATTGCAGTATCTAAGCCTGGATTCCAATGAATTCAGTGGCAATATCCCACATGGAATTGGAAATCTAAGCCTACTTTTTTGGTTCAACTTGAGAAATAACCGTTTATCAGGAGAAATCCCTAAGAGTTACGGCAGATTGGCTCAGTTAAGGATTCTTGATTTATCAGATAACAACTTCAGTGGAAACATTCCTGGAGAGCTTGGTGATTGTGGTGACTTACTGAGTCTGAATTTAAGCCATAACAGTCTATCAGGGGAGATACCATATGAACTTGGCAATCTGTTCTCACTCCAAATCATGTTGGACCTCAGCAGCAACTCTCTTTCTGGAGCTATTCCTCCAAACCTTGGAAAGTTAGCAGCATTGGAGATTCTCAATGTCTCACGCAACCATCTATCGGGGACAATCCCACAAGCATTCTCAAGCATGCTCAGCCTTCAATCTATTGATTTTTCTTACAACAGCTTGAGTGGTTCAATCCCCACAGGTGGTATTTTCAAGACAGCAACTGCTGAAGCCTATGTTGGGAACTCAGGTTTGTGTGGTGAGATAAAAGGATTAACTTGCTCCAAAGTATTTTCCTCAGACAAATCTGGGGGGGTTAACAAAAAGGTTCTTCTTGGTGTTCTCATACCAGTTTGTGTCATATTTATTGGGATGTTTGGCATTGGAATCCTACTCTGGAGAAGGAGTGCCAAGAAACGCCTTGATGAAGAGTCCAAAACCATTGAAAAAAGTGATCAGTCTAACAACATAGTGTGGGGAAGAGATGGAAAATTCACATTTTCTGATCTCGTTAAGGCCACTGATGACTTCAATGACAAGTACTGCATTGGAAAGGGAGGATTTGGAAGTGTTTATAGAGCACAATTACTCACAGGTCAAATTGTTGCTGTCAAAAGACTCAATATATTAGAATCTGATGACATTCCAGCAGTGAACCACCAGAGCTTTCAGAATGAGATAAAATCACTTACAACAGTGAGGCACCGCAATATAATAAAGCTTTATGGCTTCTGTTCTAGGAGGGGACAGATGTTCTTGGTTTATGAACATGTAGATAGAGGAAGTTTGGGGAAAGTATTGTATGGAGAAGAAGGAAAATTGGAGCTAAGGTGGGCTACAAGGCTGAAAATTGTGCAGGGAATAGCACATGCAGTTTCTTACCTACACACTGATTGTTCTCCACCAATTGTGCACCGGGATATAACATTGAACAACATACTACTAGACTCAGACTTTGAACCTCGTCTAGCAGATTTTGGCACAGCAAAGCTTCTTAGCTCCAACACTTCAACTTGGACCTCGGTTGCTGGTTCCTACGGTTACATGGCTCCAGGTACATAATCCAACCAACTTAAATTCTAGTGCATATACTATATACTTCATAGCATAAATATACTTTCTTAACTGTTTCTATCAATTTAGAAACATATGTGTTAAATAAGTTATTTTTTAAGTTCAATTACTCATTCGGTCTCTGTATTTTCACAGTTTAAAAGTGGAATTTTTAATTCTTAGACTTTACATTGATAATGACATCAAACGTTACAAATAAAGAATGTACTAGCCGCGCATTGATGCCACTATATAGTTTTTGACAGCAGGGACGAAAAAGAAATTACAACATAAAGTTTATGGACTAAAAATATTTCTTTTAAATCATAAGGTACTAAAAAGGAGCATATGAAATTACAGAAACCAAATGAATAACTAAACCTATTTTTGATGCTACAAATAGTTTCTTTCTTAGTACAAATTCTTTCATTTCATTTCTTTAACCAATGTCTTAACATACTCTTGTGTCATATACAGTTCCTTAGTTGCATTCCCCGCCATAGATATATATATATATATATATATATTATATGTATATACACTCTTGTTATATACTTGTCATATAAATTAAAGAGTGAGATCAGTCACTAACAAAATCCGGAATTTGCAGAACTAGCACAAACTATGAGGGTCACTGACAAGTGTGACGTGTATAGTTTTGGAGTGGTGGTGTTAGAGATAATGATGGGAAAGCATCCTGGAGAACTCTTGACTACACTGTCTTCAAACAAGTACATGTCATCAATGGAGGATCCACAGGTGCTACTGAAGGATGTGCTTGACCAACGGCTTCCACCTCCAACAGGCCAATTAGCAGAAGCAGTAGTGTTCACAGTCACAGTAGCTTTGGCATGCACACGTACGGTTCCCGAGTCTAGACCTATTATGCGTGCTGTGGCACAAGAACTGTCAGCTACTACACAAGCTTACCTTGCTGAGCCATTTGGTATGATAACCATAAGCAAGCTTATAGGGTTCCAGAAATAGTGTCAATGTAAGACTGGTTTGTGCCATAACTTATTGTAGAAATAGTGTCAGTGTAAGACTGGTTTGTGCCATAACATTTTGATTTTCTACACTAAGAAAATGTATATTAGGTAGTATAATAATATTTGAAGTTGAAACTTAAAATTACAATAAAAGACAGGCTTGATGATTGGAATTGGAGCATCTGTATCTATGTTTGATTTAGTCAGAATGTGTTACACTAGTCTGCGTGAAGCAAACTTGCTTAGGTGTGTGACTATATATTATAGAAAAATGTTTGACAGACAACTACAATAATCAGACAATCAATTATTAAAATACGAAGAGAAAGAAATACGTATATATATTTTGTGAATAAATTGATTAGTTGATTGCGTATTAAAATTGGTTACGAAGTAAATTTGTATATTATAACCCTATGGATAAAAGAGCATTTTACATATAGCATACTTTATTTATACTTGGGGCAAATGCAATCTTCACTCTTTTAATCGATACAGATTGGCTAGAAATTTGAGGTGAGTTGTTTTTGGTCAAAAGTTTCTTTAAACCTAAATTCAAATGCTAATAGAGTTGACTTTGACTAAAGTGTAGCATTCATCAAGGGTGACACATGTCGTAGGAATGAAGTTTCGTAGAAAGACAACGTTATACATGTGGTCATTAATCAAAGGAGATATCATATTCCACGTCAGGCATCTAACTAAATATTCTTACGAGAAAATGTCATCCTAAAACTCTGATTTATCATTTCTCAACAAGACCTTTGAACAAGTTTATACTTTCATAACACGTCATGACAACAATGCTGCTTATAGATGATATGTACATCAAAGATAAAAGACAAATGGATTTATGAATGAAGAGTCAATTTGATTCTCCAACTATCATTTTTGGAGGTATTTTGCTCATCTACCTTCTCCTCCCCTCATAAATATTTGAATCAAAAACCAAAAAAAATTAAAAATATCCCTCCCCTCTCTTGAACCAAAAAGTGTGTTAGGAGTGTGAAATGAGTCAAGCTAGACTCACCTGACAATAACTTGATTAGTCAAGGGACATAAATTAGATGGGCTAAGTTGACTCATTTTTAAACTGGTTGCAATTTTTTCTTAGCTAACCTAACACTATAACCCGTCAAACTCAAATGGGTAAGTCAATAAACTAAACAGATCTATTCTACTTTATTAAATTTTACTAATACATTTTGGTCTTGGTCCACTAATACATCGAACCATTTTGACGCATTTTAACCCAGTTCTTATATGAATAATTTTTACTCAACTAGTGGCCTAAACCATCATGTCATATGAAAATTTGAGGAATAATTACTTTTCAGTAATTAAGAAACTCAGGAAACAAGAGATTGATAATACGAAAATCAAATTAATGATTTTTTTACTTTTTTTCATTTAGCCTTGATATTAGTATGCCTCCTTCTAATTTATTCCGGCTAATACGTGGGGCATCTCATTGTAGGCTTCATAACTGCTTGGCATACATGTCACAGTGGAAAGAATGATTGTATTCAAAGTGAAACAAATGGCTAAATAAAATATATAGTCAAGTGAAACACAAACCGTGTCTTGTGAAAACAGTAACGGAGAATATACTAACATTACTAGACGTCTAGACCACGTGCAGGTACGCACTTCAGCACTATAATTGTTAGGAACGAACTTAAGAACTACGATTGCACCATTCTTTTTATTATTTCGGTACAACTAAAATAAACAGTTCATATTGGAGATGCGGTACATACTAACAGGAATTTGGATGGTAATAGGGTGGTAACATACTGTCCTAGTTCATTCCTCACTTATGATTTGAGAGGTGGATATTATCAGCACTGTACACTAGAATCTCATCCTAACCAAGATGCTAAATAGGTAGTAAATAGAAAGTTTGAAGTTCGTCTTGATCAAAAATTTGACTCATCATTTTTGTAACAAAATGACAGATACACATGCAAGTCCTCATTGAACACACCGGGACCAAGGGAAGTCAAGTTATGGAGCTATAGACATCAATCTACCAAGTCTTCCTTACTAAATAAAAATCTTAAATGAATCAGTATCGTCTTGTCAGTTCAATGCTGATTCAGTAGATCATATGGCTTACTCCTCTGTCCTTTTACGCTTTGAGGCTTGACTATCTTCACTAGCATGTTGCTTAGAATTCTCCTCAGAAGCTTGAGTTTCAGGAGCATCCTGCTTCTCACCCACTTCCAATGGGCTTTCCTCAACTGAGGTACCGGCATTAGCTTGATCAGGCCCTGACTTGCAACTGTCCACTTTGACTGTTTCTAATTCAGTTTTGGCTGGAGAATCCTTCACGGCATCGGAAGACACTCCAGATGGACTCTCAACAGCAGACGATGATGCCTTAAATGTTTCAGCACCAGATTTGCACTGCTTCTCAAACATCATCTGGAGGTACCTTCCTTGTTCTTCTATTCTCAACTGTAGGTTTCTTTGAATCTAACATAGAAATAGAAGAGAAGTGTATCAGATCATGCCAGGGAAAAGGGAACAACAACCATAAGAAATCTATTAGGCATTTCATGCATGTGATACAAAAGCCCCAGAATACCCCAAAAGTCTATTAGGCATAACCTACATGCCAAAAATAATATAACAGAAATTAGTTCCATGCTATGCTCCAGGAAGAAACAAAAGTAATTGCCATTGTAACCAAGGATACCCATAGTCCACGTGGCTAACTATTGTAACCATAGTCTTTTACTATTTTATTCCTCTTAAATCAAAAGGGTTAAAAACTGAACAGAATGTTTGCCTGATTTGCAGGCTATGAAGGTTTTGTGGGTAGAAAGGACAAGAAATATATACTTTGGAAAGTATCCTACATTTGAAGGAATCTAGCACATTTCATTGGAGTTTAATTCCATAAATTTTAGCAGTACTTATCTTCCTCCATAAATTTTATGGGACGCACATTCATAGCTTCTTTGCAGGTTTCCCTTATGGATTTAAGTGTAATTCTACATCATACTTGTAAAGAGGCTGGGTTTTTCTCTTGAGCTGATTTTTCCCCCTCGCTCTCTATGCTGTTAGTGTTGGTTGCTTTATAACCTTTTGAGGATTCAGGGTCCTCCTGTGTTTTCTAATATTTCCTTAAGTCTTCTTTACATAAAAGGTACCACAAGTATCTACAATGGTATGAAACTAATCTAATGACAATTGAGACTGATCATTTATTGAAAACTACAACTTTGCCACTAAGAAATTAGACAACTTTGTAAGTTAACAAAAACAAAAAACTATTTGTAAGTATGGACAATGAGTGGAATACACTATTAACTCCTTTTTTTATAGGCAAGTTACAATCCTCAATTCCTTTCAACAAGGTCACAAACATCAGTTGAAGTTCATAACACTGGCAAGTCCTAAAAGAAGTTTATTCTAACTAATTCCATGAAGTTATAAATTATGAATTTTGATAGACATGGCAACTGTGACAGACATATAGCTTGCAAACAAGGCTTTGAATCACATTTCTAGTCTTCCAACAATTCAATTCAATGACCGAACAAATTAGAAAGAAATTTCTGAAAAGATCAGTCCATACCTCAAGCTGTTCATGCAACCGCTTCTGAACCTCCATCTGCAGTCGCAGAGCTTCAGTGATCTCAATACCACTGTCAACAATTCAGTGGTAAAGTCAGCATATCAATTAGTAATCATGTCTGTGTATCTGTGCATCAAATACGACCAAAGACTTTACATAATGACATTAAATATTAATCCTCTCATAGCCCTAATCCTGGATGGATCCCTGAAAACACTCAAAATGTTCTTCCTGATTCTGACATTATAATCCCCTAAGGACCTTGCTGCAGACTGTATTTTATTCCTTATATTCATTCTTGAAGCTTCCCCTAATTTTTGGTTTATCTATCTGTTCTCTTCTCCATTTAAGTGGTAAGATTACAGGGCTAAAACTCCATGTAAGTTGTATGCCAGTGCCGTGAGTGTTAGTGTCAATCTCTAGGACACAATTACTAGCTAGCAGGATTGAAAATGCAACTTTTCCAGCCAAACAGAACAAATAACTAACACCAATGGTAATGGAAAACTTAAGCTCCCATTTCAAGTTTCAAAATCCATATTTTCTTAATATTGATTTGGACCTTGACAGTAAAATTTAAAGAGAAAGATATAAAATATTCAACATCAGTGGAGAATATTCATATTAGCAGTCACATCACAGAACAAAATGTTTCCAAACAATTTGATGTATCAATTTTCATGGAAATACAACATTACGCAAGAGAAGTTACTTAAATAGCAAGAGATTGTTAACTTACGTTTTCAAATCTAGAGATGACATCTCTTCAATTGGACTTAGTTTTTTCTCGGCAGCTCCTGCCAACAGTAGTCAACAAATTGTGCATTATATGACTATACAGTGAAGGAGCATTGCTCTAGATTTCAAGAAAGAGATTTAAAACATTACTTCCAGACATCAAATGCAGAGCAGCAGGTCAATAACAAACTCCATAGAGTTAGGTTTCATAGTCTCCCCAATATATAAATCTTAAACTAAAATTAAAATAAAGGAAATTACAGTTAAAATGTACGCGGGTAGCGGGTGCATAAAAAGCACTTCTATTCTCTTCAGTTTTCATATAAAAAATAAAGTGTTTATACACGTGCTAGTGTATACAAAGTTACTTGAATGTGAGTCTTATGTGTGGTAGCTGCAGCCTTCTTTCACCAAATTGCCAAATTACATTGTCTTACTTTACTGGATACAAGACTTGTATCTGTATTAGCCACATATGTGCAACATTCACATCTAAATCATGTTACATCTAGCAATTTTACATTTAATTTATGCAAAATATAGGAAAAGAATCCATGAGAACATGCATCTTGAACAGTTTCATAATACAGTAGCACAATGAGGAGGAGGAGGGAGGAAAAAATCTGATACTAGAAGCAAAAGTAGAAGCCAAAAACATATAATCAAAATATTATACACAAAGGGTTAAGATCCACTAGCAACAATGTAAGACTTTACAGACTTACACCATTCAATAACTTCTTATATAAGGTGTTATTTTCTTTTGCTTGAAAGCATATTTTATGTAAAATCCAATTTTTTTTTATATTTAGCAAGCTAGTTTTCAATTAAAATGAAATTTGATGAGAATTATCAACTTGGTAAAAGCTTTGCAAAAGCTTTATACATCAAAAAGTTATTCAATAGCCAATTATCTCCTCATCCTAACCAACGTCCAAAACATTATCTAGAGTATACATGAGGTATATATAATGCAATGCATATCTTGTGTACCTTCAGATGACTCGGGTCTGTATCTTGCTGTCCTGTATTTCTGCATTTCATGAAGGAATATGTTTCATCAAAAGCATGCAAGGAAAGGAACCTAGGAAGACAAAGCAAATTTTATATACCTGTAAGTGGCTTTTAACATGATATATAGTCAACCCTTCAACTTTCATGAGCTTCAGAACACCTTTAGGGGTAGCTCCTGTAAAAAGAAAATGGGGGAAAATAAGGAGGTAGAAGTTTAAGAAACTAAAGACTTCCTTTGAAAAGAGAGGAAGAAGATAAGCATACTTTCACTCCCGCCAAGTTGGTTGACAGCCTCAACAAATGCCTCATGAAGCTCAGGTGTCCAGCGCATCCGTGGCTTGGCAGGTGCAGAGTTTGCTGAGGAAGATGGGGCAACAGTAACACCAACACGATTTTCTCCAGATGAAGCAGGAAGTTGTTGATGGCTTTGGGACTGGTGTCCTACTCCTATCAAGCAGGGTATAGAACAAGGAGAGACCTGGTACACCGCCATAAGAAACAAAATGACTTTGCAGCACACTCCTTGAATAAATTGCTAATAAGCACACTCTGCAAGCTCATATTGGTTTGAAAAATTAAAAAAGTTCACCTTTGGCTCAATATCTTGAATGTTGTCAGCAAGAAGATCATTCCAATTAGAAGTCAGAGGATCATCATCACTGATTAATTGGTCAGCCCACTCCTGCCAATCATTTCGCTTAGAATACTCTTCAGCTGCCATAATACTGCAGGCACTACTTTCTACTTGACTATTATCAATGGGGGTATTGGCAGGGAAATCAAGAAAGCTAGGCAGGGAATCCGTATCCCAGGAAACACTGTTTCCATTGGAATAAGGGGTTGATGTTGTAGAAGGTATTGGTCCACTGCTCGAAGAATATGATAATGGCAATGAAGCCATGTTACTCAATGACTGTGAAATAAAATGAGTAGTTCTAGAGTGTTGTTCATGATGTGAAAAGGATGAGTGATGAAGATCAGTTGAATATCCAGGAGAAGATGAAAACATATGCCCAACTGCTCCACTGGAAGTTGAATGATTTGAATGGGTAAAAGGTTTTGTTTTAAGCTCTTTTTCCATTAAAGCTGGCTGAGAATCGGACAATTTGGGGTATGTCTCTTCTAGAGGCGTTGGAAGGACAGGCAACGATGAAGGAAGTGCTTCAGACATCCCCATGTTGTTGAGTTGCTTAGCACTTGATCTTTCAATAGAGAAAGCAGAACGTGCTTCCATAATTTTCCTAAATACAGACAAAAATATCAGTTATCTAGTCAACCTAGTAAACACTTTAAAATTTATATTTTCCTTTGATGATAATTCTCACCTGCAAAATTCTACAAAGGTTGCTTCTTGTTCTTGATGCCCAAGCCAGACAAGTTGTCATCAATCTTCACATTATTAATGAAAAAAAATACTTTAGGGTCAAAAGTTAACCAAAAGGAAATCAACTCGCTTGTGAGAACATTTCTTCTTTAGATTATAAAACCTACTCATGAATATAAGACTAAAATAAACAAAATGGGCAATCTTAAACACAAATCTAAGCTCGATAGAAGGTATACAAATTACTCGTCCCATTGAAATGTACACATAAGTAGAACAACACGGTTCAGAATCAATTCCTAAATTGATATTGCTCAGTACAGGTTTAGTTTACTAACCAAACACATCAAGAATGACAACCTTAAGCAAAGATACAAAAGTTGCTCAAGGATAACGAGAAAATATTTGTTCTCTCTCACATAAGCTGTAAATACCAAGTTTCACTATTGCATTACATACTATTCATAATAGACAGACGATAAGTAACAAAAAAGTGCTCTCAGTACCTCACTTTACACCAACTTTCAGCTTCTTCCCTATTGTTTCCACACCGTTCAAACTTCAAATAGTTAGTCAACACTCAGAAAACAACAACACAAGAAAAAACCAGCCCAATATGTAAGCCACCATTACCAATCTCCCAATAATAGGCACAACACACACAAAAGCATAATTTATAAAACTAAAAAAGAAAAAAATCTAAAAAATAAATATTAACTGATGATTGAACATCCCCTTAGCCAATTAACGCAGCAAAAAATAAATCCAAAATCCCCTTAGTAAGCAATTCATACTCCACAAATAAATCTTAATACGATGTGTATAGCAACACGCATGCAAACTCATTACCTGTGGAATTAACATAAGAAATTAGGTAATTGGGAACAAAATTCCTACCAGGTGAAACCAAGGAGGAAAAAGGAAACCAATTGAACCAAAAATCAATAAAAAGGGGGAATTGAAGCAAAGTGTATAGTCATAAATTACATATAAGACATAAGATGAACTCAATTTCATAGAATCGGTTGCGTGAAATTCTTACCCTAGGGCGGGTTCAGGTAAAGCTGAGGGAATTTAGATGAAGACTAGGGCGGGTGCTTCTATATTCCGTCACCGGCAGAGGGGCAAGGATATGTGCTGGCGCGAGTGAACAACGGTGACGATCGAATGCGCTTTGGCCGCTTTGGACCCTTTTGGTTTAGGAGGAATAGGCTCAACAATGCTACGCGCCAAATGGCGCGTGAGTCTCACTCTCACTCTCGATGCTTGGATTGGTGATGGTTAAACAGTACTATACTATGTTGCATTCCCCAATGTAATAATATTAATAATGATGTTAACATAGGACTTTGAGATTGAGGTCATTGAAGTGCAGTGTGCACAGCACAATAATATCTAAGGTTGTGAAGTTTAGGTTTGGTTAGCACCACATGATTAGGAAAATGTTCTTTCATTTTCATCTAAAGCCAAACAAAACTAATTGCTGTGCTTGGAATTTGGAAACACCATCTTCCTAAAATTATATTTTTTACAAAAATATATATATATATAGTTTTTCTATATAATATATATATATATGTATATATATATATATATATGTGGATATGAATAATATTTTTTTAAAATAAAAAAGAATTATTTTATTTATGGGATGAACTTTTTATTGAAAAAATTAAAAGAAAATTAATTTTTTATCAAATTAATATATATTTAATAACCTAATAAAATTAAATAGTGATATTATGAAATACACTATGTTAAAAAGTCATGGTTGATCTAAGAGGACACCCTATGTGCTCAAACTCAATAAGCATTAAGACTAAATGCTTTATAAAAAGATATTTATCTTTTATGTAAGAGGACACAATATATTAAAAAAAAAATTATATCATTAATAAAATTTTATAATACTTTTAATAATTTCTTCACGCTCTTGTCAACATCCTAGTTAAAGATACATTTTAAAAGTAGATTTTTAGTTTTATTTTAAAAAAAATTATCCTGTTAGTTGAATAACTAAAAAAATTATTGTGATTATAATTTTAAAAGTAAGTTGATAAATTTATAATATATAAATATTTATACTTAGATAATAATGGAAAATTATTTTACATTATAGTGCTTAGATTATTTATTGTTAAAGATAAAATTAATTTATAATTATTATTTAATAATCGGAATTATAATAGATTTATATAAAAATGAAAAGTATTAAAATCTTTGTTATTGATTTTTTTACTAAGGAATGTAAACATATTTTTTATTTTCACGTGTATTTCTTGTTTTAAAAAGATAAATATTAAAAGTGATAAAATCTCTTTTTAGTTTAGTTGCTTTTGTTTTTAATTAATATATATATAGTAATTATTTAACACATAGTTCATGCAAGTTGGAGGCACTTACTAGTTTTCTTTTTTAATTTTTAACTGCTTATGTGGTTGGACAATTTTATTTTATTTTCAAATCAGATATCAAGGAAATCCAAAGTGGAACCCATAGATTATTCTGCTGGATTTCACTTTCTATTTTTATTTGACAAAATTGAATTTGGCTGAAAATATGTGATACATTCAACAACAGAAAACATATAACACACTTGCATTATTGTATATGGTTAACTGTTCATGACAGCATGAGAACAAGGTCAGAGATAGAAGTCTGTAGAAGTTATTTTGGATACATGAATCAAAGAAAAATAAAGGTGATGATCGATATAATATGAAATAAAAGTGAAATAGAAGTGAACTAAACAAAATTTAGTACATGAATTTAAAAACTAAAAAATTGAAACTGAGTTCTATTTTCATCATTAAGACCCTCCCCCACCATCCCTGTGCTTTTTTTGTTTTCTTATTAATTATGTTTGGACAATGGAGAGAGTGTGTACTTTTGTGCAGATAGTAAACATGAGTCACCAATTTGACATGGTGAGAAATATTTGGCTACGAGACATTATTTTCTTATTTCAGCAGTATCTTTTATAGTTAATTTTTTTAACATGCATATGACTACAAATGCGTTAATAATTGAGATTCTAAATCTTTGTTTAAAAATCTAACACAATACTGATAGATAATAGATCAACGTTGGTACACATAGATAAATTTTTTTTCCTTCTCCCCTCTTACAAGCTCATTCATATTGATTTAGCACAATGGGGCTGATAAGAGTAATAGAATAACAATAGTTCCATATTAATAAACCTTTGACATAGATGAAGGGACAATAGCTTATGGCCTCGTGATTATGCTAATGCTGATAAAGTTAAAAGTATGTTTATGTAATAGGTGATAGCTAGAAATCTATGCTATATAGTAAATGGAATTGGGTAGTTTGAATGTTCTCTTTGCCATTGGAAGTCCATCAAAACTGCTCCATTGGTCTCCCACAATACCCCATATCCTGTAACCTTCATCAACCAATTGTTGTCTCACCTTTGAATGGTATTTTTTCACTTCCATCAATTCATCACCAAAACCCCTGCCCACATAATAGAAATATTTTAACATAAGGTGTAAATATTGAGTAAATAAATTAGTAGGTAACAAGAGATATTACCTTATTAGAATTTGAAGGTTAAAAGATTTTATATATTTTTTTCCAGGGAACTTATTATTAAAGTCAACAAACTCATCATTGTACATGAGTTATGATTGATTCATAGTATAAAATATTAATTTGGTAGTCAACTGTAATACGTAATTAATCAGCTAACTCTCTTATAAAATATATAACATTTCGTTTTCTTCAAATTTATACATATACATATTTTTCTCTCTTCACATTTTATAATTGATTGTCTAATTGTATGATTGTATGTGTATTTCAGTTGTCTACCAAATATTTTTCATAAAATATTTAAAATGTATAAATATTTTTCTCTAATCTTTATATGATACATAATTAAATATTAATTTTAAAAAAATTAAAAGCCAACCAGTTAACTCCCTCGCAGAAAATATAGCATTTCGCCCTCTTCAGATTTTATACATATACATATTTTTTTCTCTTTCACATTTTATAATTAGTTGTCTGATTGTGTGTATTTCAATTGTCTATCAAATATTTTTCATAAAATATTTGAAATGTATAAATGTTTTTCTCTAATCTTTATATGACACATAATTAAATATTAATTTTTAAAAAATTAAAAAACTTAATAATAAAATAATTACCTCAATGTAAGACTAGTCCATCCATGGTACCCAACTTTGACAAGGTTGTCTACAGTATGAGATCTAAGGCTTTCCTTTCTTGAAGAAATCAGAAAGATCTTGATCCCTCTGTTCTTGATTTCATGGAAGAGCTCAAGTGTGTGATCTAGAGCTGGTGCATTGCATTGCTTCATCCATGCTTCTAAGGAGGTTATATTCAGCTTTTCTCCCCTAGTGTATGTATTCCAATAGAATATTTTCGTAGTTATAATTAAGATTATAAAAATTAATACTAGTGTATTTCAGAATTAAATACTAATCCTAACATTTACAAAATTCAGTAAGAGAAAACAAAATCAATAGTCTTTTCACATATTATATATTTTTTTGGTGGGTGGAAGCACACACAATCATAAGTGATGTGTATAATTACAATATTGTGATTAAGATAATTGTTCTTCCCTAATCAAATGTAACTTGATCAATGGGGTCCTGATTACATCATATTATTAGTCACCTAATTCACCTCTCCTTTGAATAATAATCTTCACAGAGACGTGATTATGGCTAAAATTCTTGAAACAACTTCTAGAACTTTTGGTCAGTGGAGATAAAAGAAGCTAGAGTGAATTACACACGTCACTAAATGATGCATCACAGATTGCACTTCCTAGCTAAAAGACAGAGCATAAAATAAACAAATTGAACTTTCAAAATTCAATTGATTCCATTAGATCTTAACCATTAATGACATGAACCAGTTTTGCACCACTTGATTACTAATAGCAACAACTAGCTTAGGTCTACTCAACATAACAACATCCTTAAGTAAGAACAGATCTAATAGAAATGTTAGCATAAACATTAATATTCCAACTATAGTAAACAACAATATGACCTTTTTCATGAGAGATTAATTCAATATCCTAAGTGCATTGTGGACACCTAGTCATAGTCATCATCATAGTTACAACTATAAATTAGTTGAACGGTTCCCATGATTATAGATTATAGAGTAACACCAAAAAGTAATTAGATATGTGCAATATAATGATAAAAACAAAATAAAAGGCTCACCAATAGGCACTTACCCAAAACCATGTTTTTTATAATATGGAATTGTGGACAAAAGGGTCTCATCAATATCAAAAATCCAAGAATCTTTGCCATCACCTTTGAAAGTGCAACATCCACTGAGATAGAGCCTAATCTCTTCCACTGCCCTTACAGAATCAGCCTTGTACTGAGATGAAGTCATGTATTTCTTCACGTGCTCCACACATTCTTGAGGCACAACACTGAACCCCCTAATGTTGTTTAGTTCAACATTTATCCTCCAACTCTCACAATAGTTCTTTAAGTTGTCTTTGACTACCCTTTTTCCCCATCTTTGGTTCAATATGTTCCATTCTGCACTCCCTAGACCAATGAAGAGGGTTGGTATGATTAGTGAGATTGCCAAAAACTTGGCCATTGCACAAAAGAAACAAAGGGAGAGGGGTGGAAGAATCCTATGAAAAAGGAACATGAGTGAACAAACATATAGGCATCAAGTGTAGCAGTGTGGGACATACCATGATTACTCTTTTCCTCCTTCCTATACTGAAAATCACACAATGCAAAAGGAAAATTATCCATCTACTTCACTAACAATTTAGCTAGGTGATATTCTTCTAAACATATTAATACACTTATTGTACATGGTTGTATCTTTTAACCAAGTAATTTAGGAATTAAATTTTGTTCAATTTAAATATGAAATAGATTATTTTAGAAGAAAAATATTCACATTTTATGCATTTAAGAATTGCTTTTACAGTACACATTGTATAAATATTAATATATCATCGTTTATGAAAAAATCACATGTGTTTGTAATTCAACATTTAGGGTCAAAAGTTGGACAATTGACATCTTAGATTGTCCCCCACTTGTGGATATGTATTTATTAGTTAGTTTCAATGAGCTATAATTACAAAGCATTAACTTCAATAACACTGCATTATATGATATGCATGTGAGCCTCACTATGTCGTACAAAGTGAAATAATGATAATTTTATGAATACACTAATATTTTTATTAATAAAAAATTGAGAATATAACTCTAAAATAAATCTAAGTACACTTAGACTTAAAAATCGACAATATCATATTAATACAGAGACATGTACATGAAATTTTGATGAAAAAAAATGAAAATCAATATTTCTTATATGAAAAACAATATTGACTTTAAAGGCTAATGTAATTGCACTTTAATTATATTTTAAAAGAAAAAAATTAGATAGCTTTGATCATACATGATTGCATCTTACTAGTAAGGATTTAAATACTTGATGTGTCTGTTAATCAATGCAGCAGGTTGGAAGAAAAACTTTATTGGGCTAATGTTCACTCACTCCAAATAAAAATTTAGGTCCTTCATCATTGCCATAGATCACGGGCTCCTTATTCTATGATGGAGGTGGAAAGTTATCATTCATATACACATATCACGCTCTCCTTCATTAGTTTTGTTTTCAAAAAGTTTCATTTCACATTTTCACTTGTCCTTCTCATCTTAAACAATCAATTGTAGAGAAATATCTCTTGAATGTATATAATTGAGAATTCAATTGCCAAATTTATGTATATAAAAAAATAATTTTTTTTAAATCTTATCATTAATATATATGGAAATCCAAAGGTTGATTAAACTGATATCCATGGAGCCATTTTTGCCAGCTTTATATTTCTTTGAGAAACGAATAATGTACCCATCTTGGGTAGTATTCTTTATTTTCTTTATATTACATTTCCACGTCCCTGCCAAAAAGTATATATGAAAGAAAGAACAAAGAAAAAGACTAAATTATCAGTAAGACACTAAAAACAGGTATATAATCTGAGACAGAAACTGAACAATAATAAAAATCATGTGACATATATATGCCTTATTCCAAAATTTAACTTCTCAACCATGCTTATAACATATGTATCATCAAGTTCACAACTATGTGATTTGCAAAGTATTTTATCTTAAGGCTATAGAAAGACAATAAAGTTAAAAACTTATTCATAGTTCAGAAAAGGGAAAGTTTACAAAGAAAAGATAATATCAACAGGCAAGAGGAGGGATATTTGAAGGACCATCACTGAAGTTAAGACAATAACTGTGAAGATCATAGCTGAATTTTGGACCCCTTTTGTGCCATTTCATAGTTTGCTTCCACCTACGCTTCAACTTGCAAATTAATTGTCTTAGAGAGCTTGATGAAGTGCCACATCCAAGTAACCCCCTTCTTGGAACATTACCAAGTGTCACTAAAGGGCTCACTCTCATTTTGCTCTGTAGCTATAACTTCAAGACCTGATTTCTTTGAGATATATAAAACTATATGGTAGTTTCATTCTACTAGCTAGACACTTAAGTGCATGTCAGAACATGTGTTGTTATAAGAAATGCATCATGATAAATTGGACCGGATGATGAAAGCATGTTAATTACCAAGTGTACACTGCACAAATAAATAGGATGTCAAATTTTTATTACCAAAATTTCATTTATCTACACACAAAGTCTATTGGAAAAGATATTTTTTAATGATGGCCAAAAATAAATTCATATTAGGACAAAAATATACAATGAATTAATGTATGTGAATGTGTAGCAATGTATTGGTGTATGTGAATATGGAGACATGTTGTGGATGAATTTAAGTGATAAAACTTTGGAATATGGTTGTTTTTTCAAAGATTAATAATGATCCCAGCCTGTGGATTGAAAAAATGCCCTCTAGTGGTGTAACATCAATGGGTTGCTCAAGCACTTTTTGAAGAGTCTTGTTTATATATGTACATCATTTGTGATTTACCGTGTTTTGCTAAGATTTGGGAAATTCCCCTATGATGTTTTGGGGTTCTTAACTAGACACACCATCCATAACTACGGTATGAAAACAACCATATCAGAAATCACTAGGTTTTTCTTCGTTTCATGTAATGATTCAAATAAATAAAGTCCACAAATAAAGGTAGGATTGAACTACCTCAACACAAAGGTCTTGTTCACTTCTGTTCCATTTCTGCCAGTTGTTATTGTTTCAAGCAATGATTGATTTGTAGACACCTTATTTATTTATAAATCCTTATTCACGCCTCTCATTTTTTTATCTATATAGTTATCACTTTGTATATCACCTATCACATTATATGTCTGGATGAATTGAAAATGGACAAAAAAAATGAATAACTATATCTTTTTTTATTTGATTAAAGACAAAAATAGTTGAAAAATGAAAAAAGAAAAAAAAAGTTGATTTCTACATGTATAAATTCAAAATTTTCCTTCTCTCTATTTACATTCCAACTTAAATTTCAAACATTTTTTTCTCAATTTTGTCATCCCTCAACTAAATGAAGGATAAGTGTTGGATGGCATGCCAAGTTTTCAAAAATATTTCCATATCCTTCATGAATATATCAATCGCAAGCACCTGCATAAACGAAATTTGAGGCATTGAAGTCATGTCAACAACCTTCCCAATTTGTCCCTTTTCGTAACCTTTTGATTACCAAAAAATAAATCAAGTCTCAAATGAATTGAAAGTTTGATCTGAGGAACAGATCATGTCATGCTTTCATTCATCAAAAGGTAAAAGTAAAATTTTAATACATGAACCAAAAAGAAAAAAATAGGATGTATCCTACATCCAAATTTGTACACAAACTAAATCGTACTTTCAACATTTTTTATGACGATGATAGTGTGAAACAAATGTAATAGAATCATAATAAAAGAAACAGTAAAGTGCAAACAGAATTCAAGATACAACATGAATGTATCATAACAAAGAGAAAGAGAAAGGATAAATCAGATGTAGCGTTTCGATCAATTTATCAAGCATGTTTCTTTTCTTTAATTCACAATCCAAAGGGATTTTGGTTGTCTTCTTTCTCTGAAACAAGATCAAATTATCTTGATAGCTTTCAACGGGCACGTCATATCTTTCTTCTTTTTCTTTTATTTATTTAAGATTCTACTAAACAAAAATGTAGTCAATTAAATAAGCAAATATCCAAATGTGATTTTCTAAGTATGAACTCAATTTCCTTAAGTAAAATATTGAACTCAATTTACTTACAAATAATTAAATTTTAAAAAATCTAAAAATATAATTAATTACTCATTTTAGTATTATAGTTACTTTTATCCAAGAGCTTAATCACTTTATACCATTTTAATCCCAAAATTCATAAATTATAATAACAATAAATAAATGATTAAATGATTAAAATCATATTTAATTTACTAAAATGATATAAAATTACACTTTCAAAGACTTGTGTTTGAATTTCACTATTTTTACATACTAAAATAACAGTGCTTTTATATTTTCAATCATCAAAATAATTGTATATCCATTGTTGTGTTGTATTGGTTCACGGACTTTTGTTTCAGAAAGATATCACGATAATAAATATATAACTGTTGCAACCCCTAAATTTGAAGCACAGTGGAGCTGTCCAATTCACATAATAACTTCATAAACTTGATTCATATAATGCGAAGAAATTCAATATATTCACCATTGTAAGTTAACGATCATTGACATTTTAACTCATCAAAGTATACCCTGCTTAATTTCATAATAAACAGAATTTTAGCACCTTAGAGTAAACCTAATAAGTATTTATGTTAAAAATAACAAAATTATAACTCTGAAAATTGATCATGGATCATAACGTGCCACCACCTTATTTATACTAACTTTCAAATAAAAAATATTTTAAATAGAAATCACAATTCATATCTTTTGTAAATTTATTACCACCTTATTTATACTAACATTAATATAAACTATACTAAGTAGTCAACCACTCACAGGTCGTATTTCTTTAAAAAAAAACTTTGTAATTTTAAAGTTTCTTCAACATAAAATCCGAGCACAATAAATAACAAGTATCAAAATTTTGAATCAAATCAAATTTGACTCGATTTATCATGGGACTAAAGCATATCACATTATTTATCATTTTAATTCTGTATGAATCCCTTTAGCTTCCATAATAGGGATTAAAAGGAAATTAAAATATAATTATTATAGTAACTGAAAATATCACTGTATAAACTATCACTTTATAAATTACAAATACTAAAATGATCGCTTTTGAATTATTAAGGTGAAATTTATAAAACCAGAGGCCCTCAAAATGGCATAATAAGTAATGCGCATTTGACTATGTATTAAGAACACGTAAATAACCCAAAAAAAAACTCTAGCTATTAATTTAATCTCATCAAAACACTTCTTAACGAGAAGTCAAACAAAGCAAAACTATTTGTGCCACGTTGTCTGCAATTCAACCTAAGACAATATTCAGAAACAAATTCAAAAGCCAGAAACATTACAAACACTAAAACCCAACTTAAACAATAGCATTAGCTGCACTAGCAATCCTGGGCCATAAATCTGCACACTCTTTTCCAATTGGTCCAGTGATAGCAGAACCTACAATTACGAGTCACACCCAATCAAACACAAAACCAGCAATAAACAAAGAAACACCAATTAAAAGTTCAAAATAATCTTCGAAATCCATCAATAAAAACTAAGACAGGCACTGTTAGAATCAACCTCTTCATAATCACTTGAAGGGTAAAAAATAAGGTAAAAGAATTTGAGTCTCTAAATCAACTTCCACACTAAACTTTTATGGGCACTATCCTAAGATGCATTACCTATTCTCAATCTCGATGCATTAGTTAATTTTAAGCTCAATGCATTTCAATTCTCGGGCAGGTTCGGTTTCCTGTTAAAACCACATTCAACAAGATTTTTCCACTTTCCAAAGCAACAAAGGAGAAACAACACTTCCATTGTTTACCATGAAAACTAGTTAAATTCCGTTCAACAATTCTACTGCCTAGTACATGTTTATGAAAAAGTTCATCCAAAGAGGGTCTTCCAAAAAATTAAGCTACCAAATCAAGATTAGATTAAACAATCAAGTTAAACTATTACTCTCTTTCTAATAAACTCCTTAAAGCATAAAAAATCATATAGGCAGTCCTAAAAGTATTAAACTACATTACATAGTCCCTCGAGTATAGAAAAATCCTTCAAATTAGTCATTTAAATTACTGAATCAGTAATTTATCAATACTTGAGAGACAAGTTACACAATTTCATTAGTTCAAGGACTAATCAGGAAATAGGATAATAGTTCATAGACCAAATTAATAGTTCATCCATTAAACTTCAATCATAAAGAGCAAACACTAAATCCAGATATTCCATACCTTTCATTTCACCTTTGGGATTCACGATGACACCAGCATTGTCTGCAGAAACGAAACAAACAAATTCAATAACACATAAACACAAACAGAAGAAAAAACAAATGAAAAACGAAAGAGTGAAATAAAAGACCTTCGAAGTACATAAAAACCCCGTCCTTTCGGCGCCATGGCTTGCGTTGACGGACAATAACAGCGGGAAGCACCTTCTTACGGAGATCGGGTTTTCCTTTCTTAACGGTAGCCATAACCATGTCTCCGACGCAAGCTGACGGCAACCGGTTCAGCCTTCCCTTGATCCCCTTCACCGATATGATGTACAGGTTCTTAGCGCCCGTGTTGTCGGCGCAGTTAACCGTCGCCGCCACCGGCAGACCCAGTGACATGCGGAACTTGTTCCCCGCCGATCCTCCTCGACCTGAAAAGGAAAAGAGAAGCTAATAATTAGCGCGTGAGAATTGAATGAGCATTGAATTGAAGAGTTTTTTCAGTGATGAGAACGAACGAACCTCTCTTCGACATTGTGCCTACTCGCTTCAACAACACAAACCCTAGGTTTGGTTCTTTCTGTTGTTTATATATATGCGCGAAATGAGGATGGGGACTAGGGTTTAATGGATTGGGCCTGGGCTTCGCTTTTACACCGGCCCACTACTACCCCAGCCCAGTTTCAATGTTTCACAAAATTTGTGGTGGACGTAAGTGACACAGAAAATTCCAGATAAAAAAAGTAAGGGGCAGTTTAAGAAATGTTGTTATTTTTTTAATGGTTTTCATTTTTCAAAAGCATGTTTGTGTTAATATTTTATTTCATATTTTTTTATAAAATTGAAAAGCATTGCAAGGACATCACGATTTTTTTATTTGTTCTTGATATTTAATTTTTTTATTTTTTTTCCTACATAGTTATTTAATCTTATTATCTATTTATTTTATTTTATTTCATCTATTATTATTTTATGCTTCAATTAAGTCTTAAATTTAAAAAATTGGGTTGATGTGATCCGTTTCATCCGATTAAAAGAGACATGTTAATGTTTCCAATCAAAACCATATATAAATTTGTATTTTTCAAATATAATATAAGACTTTAAACAAAAATTGAATAAATCTGAGCTATCGAAATTGACATTGGACTCACATTAAATTAAATTTATGCAAATATGGTAAGACTAAATTGAATAAAAGAAATAAAATGTGAAATCAAATAAGTAATTAAGTCATGTTTTATAGGAAAATGTCAATTTTAAATAATTATTAAAAAAAATTAAGTGCATCATTTTCGTGTTTGCTCCCTCTCAAATATCACTTGTACTTTGGTTGTGTACAGCTCATTATGCAATTGAGTGTGAAGGGAGAAAAAGAGTGAAGCAACACAAATATGTAATTATTTTAACTCATAATGTGAATAACTTTACATTTCATTTATTATACTTCCAGAATTAAACTTCCGAAGGCCTTGGCATATTTTAGAATTAATCTTCTAAATATTTATTTGTTACATAAGCTGGAAAGAATTTTTCAAATAGCTATTTATATATTTCAAAATCAAATATCCTGAAATTTATTTGTTACACATTGCAGAATTAAACTTTTTACGATAAAACTTTCCCGAAATTTCTCAAATACAGATAAAAGATTACTTTAGCTTAACCACAGCATAAACTTCAAATATATATACCTTAAATGGCTAAATATATAATTGTGTTCAATACTTGGAAGAAATTTTTCTGCCACCTATAATAATCTTAACCGGCAAGTAAGATTGTTTGGGAACCATGGTCAGTATTATGTTTAGCAACTTTTGTCCATTAATTTATGAGAAAAGGCACCTTGACCATTAAACTTAAAGATACCTCAAAAGAAAAATTAAAGAGAGAAAGCTTTCTTGACCATTAATCTGTCATGTATTCAACAGAACATAAACTTGGAGACAGAATTATCCATTGCCATTTGACAGAAACCTATGAACGCCTAAATGTAATTTTCTTTCTTTTTCTGGGCCAAAAGCCCATGTCTAATTATAGTTTTCAGAAGGCTGTGAATAGCAACTAATATCCAACCTCCAAGCAAAATAATGAAAACAAAAAACAAAAGAGACAAAATCAGTAGAGGTTGGAACTGGTTACTACCAATCGATGCCATGCATCATACTACAAAATCGGTTTAGGAGAGAAAGGCCATCATGCTAGTGATGATCTCATGGATCCTGCAATACGGAAGAGTAAATGAATTAGTAACATCATAATAACCATAAAGTCAAGAATAATATAAATGAAACACATACACAACTTGGTAAGGATCGAAAAGGAAAATTGAACTTACTGTTTGACCGCTTAATGTTCCTGCAGAACTTACTGCCACATCTGCACTGGAACATCTCAACAGGCTGGTCATGGTCATCATCAAAGTTGATGCCATAATCCTGCAGAAACACAATGCACATAAGTTTTTCTAGAGAAAATATAAATAAATTTTTCCACAAATCACAATTTGAAGAAAGTGAGCTACTTAAAATGAGAACCTATGATGTTCGGTGATAAATGGTCTGCTAAGACCCAACTACCCAGTATACATAGTGGCACTTACTAAAGTAGTGGCCAGTAACAAATAAAACCGTATTTTGACCACGATTTACTCAAATTATCTCAAGCTCTGTTGCTAATTTATGCCCAAGTTGATAACAAAAACCAATTAATATGAACCATTAAAAGACTACAACAATCAATGCAATATATTCACCAAAAAATATTACAGAACCAAGCTCACGCACCCAAGTTAGTTCTTCCTGAGCTGCTATTTTTCTGGAGGTGAAGAAGGCAAACTGCACATTTTAACACATCAAAAACATCAGAAAGCAATGTGTTCTACAGAGTCTGTCTCACCAAATGCCAACAAAGGTAATTAAAACGTGGAAATGGAATTAGTGGATTTGCTAATTTCTCACATGATAGTAGTGATGAGCTGGGCCCTCAACTTCAACTGGAATCTCAATCAAGTTTGCATCCAAGCATCTGCCAAAGAGAAGTGGAAATATTAAAAATCTTATCTTATGGTTTACAATTGGCAGACAATGAGTTCAATTTCAAGGCCACGTTTTCTTAGAAGTTTTTAGTTAACATGCCATCAAGGCATCAGCGGCAGATAGAAAGAACCTCAGACAGCTCAAATGCAGCCATTAGTTTCTTAATCTGTACATAATAAAATTGATCCACTTCCATCCTAGATTCATCTTTTATATTAAGTACTTCTACTCTACACAATTCAATAATCTCTATTTCTCTGAAATTTGTCCAACCACCATTTGAAAACACGCATGTCATTTGCTGGTATATTATGAATCCATTTCTTTCTTTACTCTCCTATTTTTTCTCTCTCCCCATTTTTTTTGGTTCACCATGCAAAAGCAAGGGAACGACCCCCACTAGTATAAGTATATAACAATTACATTTTCCTTTTTCTCTCAAAATCATTAAAAGCTCATGTATCAGAAAGTAAAATCTACAGGAAAATGGCCTACAGCAGAATAATGATTCTGATGATTTCTTCCACAATCCACAATAATATATTATTTGTTTCGTTTATAAAATATGTATCAATATTGAAGGCATCTTCCCTCGAATGATTTTGCCCCCATCACATATCTTGTTTAAGTTGAATCATTTCTTGCTTATATTTTTGTCATCTTACATAAGGCATGCATTGATTCTATGAAGCACCTAATTTAAAATCACAACCAGACATGAATTATTTTGTTTTCTATCTTCTACTCTTTCCCGTATCATAAAAACACACAAAAGCTAAGTACGTGAATGACAAAATAGTTGTTAAATTGTACTTATGAACCCAGTGATTTTTTTTTTTCATTATTTTCAATACAAAGTTATAAAAACAAAAACAAAATGAGAACCAGATGGCATTTTCATAATTGAAAGTGAAAACAGAAAGTACTTTCTTCAACAAAACAAACTAAAAAATTTCACTTATCAAAAACCTACTCACTGCAAAATACTAATATTAATTTCAGCAAACCCCACACAGCTCGGTAACATTTACTAGTTTTATATTTTAAAAGAAGCTAAAACACTTATTTTAAACACATCAATAGAAAAGGTACAAAAGTCTCTAGAATTAAAACTTATATAAATAAGTGAAAACGACACTTAGTGAAACATGAGAAATTTCAATACCTGTGATTAATAAATCTAGCCACATTTCCATACGATGCCGCATATAAGCAAAGAGCTTCTCTATCCTTCACAACCCCTGAACCCCAAGCTGCATCCAATAAAATTGGGTATGTGTATTTCCCACTTTTGGGATATTTCATGTTCCTCTCGTTCAACTCTTTGACAGTTAAAATCTCCCCAACAAACTCACATACAAATGTTCCTTTTGGAAGATCCTCTAAGGTACGAAGACCCCAGCCTTTTCCATCTGAAGTCAAAAACACCTGAGTAGTAGATAATACAAAAGGCATATCTAAATAAAATTGTACCAATGATAAAAAGCATTTAAGAGCATAAACAATGTAATCACATCACTTTATTGATTTTAAAATCAAAGAAAATATAGTGGTTTACTATTGGCAAAGAGTACTTGAACAATCACCTGCAAGTTGCAAGTTATTCCACGCTGGACAACCCGATTACCACAATATTTCGCACAGCCACATTTGCTCCAACACTCTTTAATAAACTTCCTCTTCAAGTGTCCTTTACATGGTTCTAAACAATCATCATACTTTGATCTTTCAAGCAGACAGGATTTGCAATAGAAATAATTTTGAGGATCACGGCTGATGGCAACACACTCCTCCAAGAACTCTTCCTTTAGTAGGCCTTGTGCAGTGTAAGCAAACTCGCCCCCAGTTTTATTTGTACATACACATGGTTTAGACGACAATAAGCAATTGCCCATACAAGTTGAACAACAATCCTCATTCCCAATACGAGATAGAGAAATATTAACATAAGCATCTCGGAACACAAGACTTCGGGGTATGTAGTGAAAGGGTGGAGGGGGATCCTTGGTAGTGCTATTCACCCATGAAACCTTCACTCTTTCTTCTCCCTTTGATAGGTCATTAACATCATGAACAGCCCTTGGGCTTGTATCATCAGTTGTAAGCTGATGTTTTGGGACAACCACTAAAGTATGTGAATTTGGGGATATAGGATCATCCAGCTCCTTCCTGCCATCAATTTGTATGGAATCATTCATTCCAACCTTCTTTGAAGCTAGTACAGCACCATCCAGATCACTCGAGCAGGGTATAGAACATGGAACTTGAGGTGCATCCATGGCAGAAGAAATTGAACTATTTGCTATGATGGAATCTTTATTTCCTCTGACAATCAGTGAGCCATTGGTCTCAGATTCCTTTGAAACATCATCAGTTTGTGTTATCTTTACAGATTGTTCCTGAAAGTTATTAATTGAACTGGTTCTGAATTGAAAATGCAGTCACACATATCTTTCAACAATTTCATGACAGAAAAAAGGGTCAGTGGTTCTACATGATTTCAGATATTTATCCTCCATTGTTTATACAATATGATCATAACTGTGCAAATAAAAATCCAGTTCCCAATAACTGAGCTGCAGCTCAGAGAAATTTTTACCTCTCCCGTCGATGGCAATTCTACATCTCCATTAGAAGTTGCATCTTCATTTGAGAAAGGAAGAAAATCTTCACTCAAGCAGGGTATAGAACAAGGAGCTTCAGGTGCATCCATGGCAGAAGAAATTGAACAATTTCCTATGATGGAATCATTATTTCCTCTGACAACTGATGAGCCATTGGTCTCAGATTCCTTTGAAACATCATCAGTTTGTGTTATCTTTACACATTGTTCCTGCAAGTTATTACTTGAATCAGTTCTGAATTCCAATATGCAGTCACACATATTGTTCAACAATTTCATGACAGAAATACGGGTCAGTGATTCTATATGATTTCAGACATTTATCCTCCATTGTTTATACAATTTGATCATGACTATGCAAATAACAATCCAGTTCCCAATAACTGAGCTGCAGCTCAGAAATTTTTACCTCTCCCATAGATGATAATTCTACATCTCCATTAGAAGTTGCTTCTTCATTTGAGAAAGGATGCAAATTTTCACCTTCAACAACTTCATCTTTGCATTGCAATACCACAGCATCATGGCCATATCCTCCATTTGATGGTTCTTTTTAGGGGGAAAAAGCCATCAATACAGTTTAACTTTGTGTTAAAAACAGAATAGTGAAGAAATAAAATGGAATAAAAGTGATATTTTCTCTCATTTCACTTTTTATGCCAGGAACCAGGGACAGGAATCTTCCACATATACAATTACAAGCAACAGTAAACATGTGACGGATTTTCAAGGAAAGCAAAAGTTGTATGGGATGCAAATATTGACTTGCATGTTTATGTGAAAAGGGAAGCACATGGTGGGCACAGGCAATTGCTAGCATCTCATGGAGGGAAAACTAATCAGTTTCTATTCAATCAAAACTATTTCACAGGTGAGTCAAAATTTGAACATCAACTTCTCTTGTTTCGAGGGATGCTGGTATTAAAGTCTAATCTTATATTTCCTAAGAATAACCCAACTACTCAGCAGCATTACCAACAAAATACAGTAAGCAACAACAACAAAAGTGGACAATGAAGTAAGAGTCGCCACCAAGATGTCACAGCTCACAATAACAAAAAATGGACATAAAGCAAGGGGCTTCTCATCAAGGCAAAGTCAGTTGAGTACCAGGATGAATCACTGCAATGGGGATCTCATAATCTGGCATATCATCAACAGGCTCATCCTTGGGTGTAATGAAAACAAATGGATGAGGCATTTTGTTATCTGCCAATGAAGTGGCTCCTGGTTCAACTCTTGGTTCTTTAACTGTTTCTCCCAAATGAGTTCTGTCAGATATAGACCTCCTCCCTCTGGGAGTAACTTGAGGTGATACTGGCTGCTTTCCCTTGTTGACAACAGCATCCTGTGGCGGAACATGATGAGCATTAATCCTCACATTCCCATCAGATAATGCTGCTGTGTTTTGAGGCTGCTGTCTGGAACTACTCTCCGGCTCTATCCCATCCTCTAATTTAGGGGTTTTCAATTGAAAGTTTGCTGAGCTGGTGCCACCACTAGTCAGAGGGCGTGAAGATGTTCCCTCTTGGCCTCTCAATCGCAACCTCTTCAAAGGTCGCAACGGCTCATCATGCACATGATCATCTTCATCAGTGACTTCTACATCCTGAGCATTTCAAAAGCCAGAAACAATACATTTCAGCAGCCATAGGCTTATTACAAACTGTGCATAGAATAAAAAGCATTTTACATCAACCTTCTTCTTCTTATTGTTCTGATCCATCATTGGCTCCGGCTCCGCCGCCTGTTAAATGATACCAAACAATGAATCAGAGTCTTGTAAAAATGGGTAAAATAACTGAAAATGTGGATAAAAAAATGGTTACTATATACACCTTAGTTTCATCCTCCTCAAAAATTGCATCTGCCAGAGCCCTATAACTCTCTTCTTCAATAAGTTCCCAGTTTTTATCATACAATTTAAGCAATCTCTTCAACACTGGTTTCACTTTCGATTCATGAATCCCAAGATTCGACATTGCACGATATGCTGCTACCACTCTCGGATTGGGCGCCATTTCTGATCAACCAACACTTACTTCTGCTTAAAAGCAGAATTAAATTTCAATGATAATGAAAAATACAAAATAACATTTATGAATAATTAAGCCACAATTCGCAACAAATATTCAGGCACTAACTTACAAAACAAAAAGCAGAAACTTAATCGACAATCAAGAAGTGTAAGCGACACAAAAGAAAAAACAAAAATTAGTGGTCAAAGGGACCGAAAACGAAAATCAGAGAGAGAAACGGAACACACACAACACATTGCATGGTGAAATATAAACCTTAAACCTTGGAGAAACAAAAAATAAATGTTGTGAGGAATGAAGAAAAGGGTTTTGAATACGGAACATAACATGCAGTTTGAAGGGTGAAAATGAAATGATTTGATTGTGATTATTGGAGGGAATGGGTTTGGAGCGAATGGGAATAGGGCTGAATTAGAAGGGTAAAAGGAAGAAAAACATGAGTAGCGTGGTACTTGCCTTGAGTTTACCTGCGATTTCAGTTTCACTTTGGTTTAATTATTGATTTTCGTTGGCTTGTTAGGTTTTACAGTGAGAAGTGAATAACTGTCAAGTCTGAAGCACACTCTCTTCTATAATGATATACACCCTTTCACCTCTAACGGAACCAGCTATATGTTCTTCTTTCAACATTTTGTATTCATTTACTTCATTTTACCATCAAATATTTTTCATGTTTCTATCATACTAAATGTATTTAGTTTAGATTATTCAAGTGAATGTATTTAGTATTTAATATTTCATGAACACTAATTGACATACAATATAATATTATGGTAAAAAAATATTTAACTTTTCTTTAAATATCTAGTGAATTATGTATAGTCAAGAATTTGAATTATAATCAAGAAGATTTGTACGCATAAAAAAAAAAAAACTTGTTGATATAAAAAAAATTTATCACATATTAATAGATCCCTAAAAGAAAATAAAAAATAGAACACTATTAAATACTCCTTTAAAATTGGTGAGAAATTAATTTAATTGTCATGTTTAATCTTTTTATAATTTGTTCCTCCATGAATTTTTGTCGAGCTCTGCCGAGATGTGTGGTAGGCTTGGGCCGACGACTACGCCTAAGTCAATGGCTGGAATGTGGGGAGGTACCTGCAAAAAGGTACTTCAATAAGTTAGTACGTTTCTTAAAGAGGAAGAGTGTTTTTCAGAGTGAGATTTCTTACCTTTTTCCACTCAGCCTTTTCCTTTTATACCTCTCCCTTTTCTGAGTTGGTAGGCGAGGAGTAATCTTATCAGCCGACTTCTCCCTGCTCCTTGGACACATGTCTATCGAGGAAATCCTGACCAGTTCCTAAGACGGTCTCCCTAATCATGATGGGGGGTGGGAAATTGTCACATCACGATCATTTTATGTCCCCGATTTCCTTCGTTCGACACGTGCTCTTTCATGCATGACATTTGTATGTTAACTCGTCTTCTTTGAAAGTCTGAACTTTACTCTATCACTATCAATGTTGTCTTGATTAGCCGAGTAGGGCTCATATCGGGTCGTCCTTAACTCGACGTTCAGCTTGGTACGGTACACAATTTTTTAAATTTAACTCTTAAATTAAATTAATTATATTTATGACATTTTGTATTCCTAGGAAATCACTTGAGATCACTCTTGAGGTTACTTTCATTTTCTTATGAAGCTCCTTGTGTACCAAACTCAGCCAGTTGGTCACTCGGACACCATTTTCACAAGAGCTCTAGAACTAGGTTATTATCATGCCACCAAACCATTTTAAGCACGGCCTAGTAGTGGATCAGCTTGGGCCATCATTTCATAGGTTTATGGAGAGGTGAGTTTGGTTGAGTTAACTTGTCGGTTCATACATTATCAATGTTGTTATTAAAACTCTTACTCCTTGAAATAAGCAATACAAGTTGTTTTAAAATTCTCCTGAGCCTGCTATCTCTTTTAATTTTTAAAATAAATTATTTTCTCACAATTAATTAATCACAACTCATCAAATGCAATAAATTAATTATCATAATTTTAAAAAAAAAATATCAAGGTTTTTTTAGTTATATATATATATATATATATATATATATATATATATATATATATATCAAAACAAAGTAAATAAAAAGGTTAAGTTCATAATCTTTTATTAATATTCACAATAAAGTTGTATTAAACGATGAGTGACACTTATACAACACTCCTCAAGCTATATGTAAGCAATGAATGACACTTATAAAGCACTCCATGACATCAAGACCATTTAGCATTTTAAGAAACATTTAAAGAATAATCAAATCTCATACGAAATAAAAAAGAATCAAATCAATTCAAATCACGTGAATTTATTTTTTAATATTATTTTATATATTCAATAAAATAGTCACTAATATAAATAAGAAATACTCGCAAGGATAAAGACATCTTTGAATAAACTAAAGTCTTATATGAGTATTTTTTTTTTTTAGTGTTTTTTTTCTAGAACTTTTCTTTAAGTGCTTGTAAGTTTATTTTTCTATTCTTGTGTTCAAATCTTAATAAAGACATTGCAATTCATTTTAAGTTTAACCTCTCATTCATTTACTCTATTTTAGACATATACCACAATTTGATATCTAATCAGAATAAAAACTAACCTTTTTTTGTCTTGCCATTTATCCACTCCTAATATCTCATTTTTGCCATGATCAACATCTATTATACATGGTAATATCCTTTCTTAAATTCTAAAAAAACACGGCAACAACCCACATGTTGTCCAAACCATAACCTCGATTTGTTCCTATATTAAGTAATTTGTGTTGCATATAATGTTGATCAGATTATTTTGGTGTAATAGTTAAGATTTGTCCTTGTTTAAAGCAGTTTATTCAAATCGTTGTAATAATAGGACATAGAAAGAATAAGTGCTCAAAGAATTCAATTTCTACTTAATACATATAACATTCAATATCACCAACCTGCACATTTCTTTTGTGTAAGTCGTATTAAGTTAATAGTATTTTAAGGTGCTAACATCTTCCAAATTAACCTAAATGCATATGATCCTTAGTGAAGTTTAATATCTTTCATACTATGGTATGCAACTTTGGTTGTATACGTCCTAAAATCATGGTGTACCCCAAAAAAAAAAAGAAATCTAAATATATCTTATTCATTTTCACCATGAGTAATTAGTTTATCATTTGTTGTAACAGTTATTTTCTCACTCAAATGACGTTGGTCGTCACCCTAACCTTTTTACTATCTTTCATCTCCACTCCAGACACTCATTTCCCTCACCTTGGTTTATTTTAGAACAAAATTACAACCTCTCTCCTAAACACTTCTTCCTCGATCATTTATTCCACCGAAAAAAGATTTTCATAAAATTTCCTAATTTTCACTCACCAGAGTCCCCAAACCAATTATTTTAGTCTATATTCTTGCACACCTTCTTTAAATCCTTCCCGTACAATGACTCTTTTCCACTACCTTATTCTTTATCTAAGTTCATCCACCTTTTATTCTTTAATCGTATAATTTGACACCAAAGTCCTCCATCCTCCAAAGCTAATCTCCATTTCCACTTTCCTAATAGAGATTTGTTGAATTGAACCTACTAATATCCTTAATCTTATGTCCCATGCTAAATCTCGAATAATTAAAGACAAATTATAATCTTTAATTTTGATAATTACAACTTAATGTTTTATATGGTTATTTTTGTTGCCTACTTCAAACGTGAGCTTTTATATAAATAAAGAAGATGAATTAGTTAATAGACTCAGTTGATTCAAAAATTCCATTCCTTTTGACGAAAGGATATACAACGTTCTTATGTATTTAATGCAATGTAAACTTGTCAACATGAACGTAAAAAGTTATTCATAATCTGTAAATTTAAGCTCTGAAAAGCTATACTTCTTTTTGCAACAAATCTTTATATAACAAAACATCTCCTTTAACTATGTTAAAACATATCTTTTAAGAAAGATACAACTGAATTTTTTTTTTATCATTTCTCAATCAGACTTTATATGAATTAGTCGATCGTTTAAAATCTAAAAACATGAATAAAAAGATAAAATTGATACTTATCTTATTTTTTAAAAATATATTTATCTCTTTCTTAATTTAATTTAATCTTATAAAATAAGATCTACAATAGATTAATCATATTTTATATACATTCGTAGAAATTTCTCTAAATAGAAGAATTTCACTTTTCTTATTTTCTGAACATTTTTATAGATAAACAAAATTGTATTAGAATACTTATGAATTTTATTTAATCAAATTTATTGATTTAACCATCAATTAATCTTTATTGTTTCATAATTTTTTTTTCTAATTATACTTTGAAAGTGATTTAATTTATTTATAATCTTTTTAATCTTCATATTTTTAAATATACAAAATAAAAAAAAAACAAATATAAATCATAGAAATGAAAAACATCACTCTTTAAACTAAAATAATTACAATAAAGTAATTAAAATACAAAAACTAAAAATTAAAATTTATAAAATCACAGTAATGAATGAATAATGATAATTTCTATATCTTTTGCTGGAAAAGCACATAATATCTTTTTCAAAACCGCCTCAAGGTCCCACCTGTACCACACAGCACAACAGGTCCCACCCTGACTGAAAAATTTAATGTTTCTTTTTATTACCATTATTCATTAAATAAAATAAAAAAAAAAAAGCTAACTTTGATAAATTTTGGTCAAAATAATCTCACACTCTTAACATCAACAGAACCATATAATGAAATCCCATTCCCTTTGACACCATTCTCCCATTAATTTACCCTCTCATTCACTAACAAACACTAAACCTATGTTGAGATTAATCAAGTGCCACGTTCAGTTCCATACATAAATACAACACAACACAACATGTTGATGGAGTAAGAGAAGAAAAAAAAAAATGGGTATGCTGAGACGAAAACAACAACACCACATGATTGTGTTTTTAGTTTCACTTATAATTCATGTTCCGACAGAAACCTTAGCAGCAGAAAACACAAACTTGATCTACAAAGGTTGCGCCGACCAAAAACTGCAAGACCCATATTCTCAAAACCTCAAACCCTTTCTAGATTCGTTAGTATCACAATCCTCACAGAAGTCCTTCGCCGCGAGTACGCAGAACGCGCTCAGCGGCGCGTACCAATGCAGAGGCGACCTTTCCACTTCGGAGTGTTACGACTGCGTGAGCAAAATCCCGTCCATGCTGACTCGACTCTGTGGTGACGTGGCGGCGGCGGCGGCGCGCGTACAGCTCAGCGGGTGTTACCTGCGGTACGAGGTGGTCGGGTTCAAGCAGGCGCCCGCCACGCAGCTGTTGTACAAGGTTTGTGGGACCCGCAGGGTGAGTGACGGCGCCGGGTTCGAGGCTCGCCGTGACGCCGCGTTTCAGATGGCGGAGAATGGTGTGCAGAGCGGTGGCGCGTTGTTCTACACGGGGAGTTATCAGAGTCTTTATGTTTTGGGACAGTGTGAGGGTAATTTGGGAAATGCGGATTGTGGGGATTGTGTTAAGAGTGCTGCGGAACAGGCTAAGGTTCAGTGTGGTGACTTTATCTCGGGACAAGTTTATTTGCATAATTGTTATATTAGTTATAGTTTTTACCCCAATGGAGTCCCCACTCAATCATCATCTTCTTCAGGTCAGTGCACTAATGCAAATGATTTGTTTCTAATTTTGTGCCTGTGTCACACTTAATCTTCTCAAATGGAAATCAATTAATTTAATAATTACTTTATCTAGAAGATAAATAAAATAATTAAGTTGCATGTAATTTTATAAATATTTTTATATTGTTTTCAATGGAGAAACTAATGAAACGGTGATATTGTACTTTATTTCATTAACGATTATCGCGGTTAACTAACTAATTCACTTAAATAATATATATATATATATATTTCTTTTTTATAATAATTAATTATTTATTTATTGCAGTTATCTGTTAAATATATTTTTTACGATAATGTGTTAAAAATTTAAATTACAAGTTTACTTCAACTCTCATCCAATAGGTTAAAATCATATTAAAAATGTAAATTATAAGACTACCTCAAAACTATTTTATAAAGAAATTCACTGCCAGACTATACAGGGGATTTCAATTATGCTACAGGGGATTTCTATTATGCTAGACCATGTCTTTAGCGAGTGAGATTTCTATTATGTATTTTTATTGTATTTTTTATCAGATTTTATAAAGTTGAAATTCTAATTAAAAATAGGAAAGAACAACTAAGTTTTTTCTAGAACACAAATTTTATCAAATTTTATTTTGATAATATAAGTTGAAAAGTTTCAATTTTGATAAAAAAATAATGTTAAAATTAAGTTTAATGGAAAATAAAATACATGGTGTGGTGTTAAATGATATGATGTATAATTGGTATTTGTGTGATTGATTTGAATGTTGGTAAGAACAGGGGAAGGAGGGGGGCATCAACACACAGAGAGGACAGTGGCACTTGCGGTTGGAGGAGTGGCAGCTTTGGGATTCTTGATTGCGTGTTTGATGTTTCTCAAGTCGGTGTTGAAGAAAAAATCAAGTGGGAAACGTTATGGCTGATTTGGATTTTATTTGTATGTACCTATGTGTATATGCCTTGGCCCTTTGGGGATTCATAGATCAGCTTTTAACATCTTAGGTGAATATACCTTTGCCTTTGTATAGTACTACTGATCAAGGGGATTGATGGGAAGTTTGTGAATCCGATTTGATTCTGGTATGAATGGGAGAAAGTGAAGTGTGAAACACAAGTTTATTGGGTTATGTGCTATACATATCTGTCCCCACTATGTCCTCACTTTAGCAATGAGATAAACATCTTTCTTTTTCTCATTCGCACTTGAGATTTTGCTTTACTTGCCTATATTGTATGCATGCATATCCTCTTCCAGAGAAATCCATGGTAAAAAGTAATTTTTTTTCAAATGTTTAATATTATTGTATATTTAGGATTTGGATTAATTCAACACTACTCATTAAGATAAAATAATTCGTACACTCAGTAATAATAATGTTTCTAAAAGAATGAGTTTAGTGACCAATTTGACTATTCACTCAATATAGGCCTACCCTCAAAGAAAAAGAAATTGCTGCTCTCCCTTTATTATTTAACGCGTTTATATACCATAGTAAATGTTGTGTTATTTTTTTATGTTCAAATAAAAAAATAATTAAATGAAATTACGTGTTTGTTTAACTCTTTTTAGCTATAATATTATCCTTTATAGGGGCATATAATCAACTCTACAGTTAGGTCATATTAGACTTACTATATAAACGAGTTAGGTCAAAACTTTTGTCACATCCTATTTATTTAAAAACACTATATTTTTAGTAAATCAAAAGCTTAGTTAGTCAATTTGATATTAACATTTAGTTACTTTTTTAATGGTATTTTGATACTATATATGTTTATTTAAAAATTTAAGCTCATCAGACTTATTATAAGTTAGACTTTCAAATAAAATTTCAAACCAAGCCTTATATTGAGTTTAAATGAGAAGGGAACAAATTGATCCAAAAATAACTTTGAGTAAAATTATTCCTTCAATAATTTTTTGTGCTTCAAAATTATTAATTTAACCATTAAACATTTTGATATTAACACAACAATCATGTACACCAAATTTTAAATAAATTATACATCTGTAGTTATATAAACTTAGAATAAATATTTAGTTATAACTTTTTAAAAATTACATTTGAAATTTATAAGAACTGAAATTTGATCTAGTCAGTAATCAATAAGAATTTTTAACTTAATGATTAGATTAATAAAATTTAATCTATATACAAAGTTATTGAAAAAAGTAAAATTACTCAAAATACTTTCATCTCTTATCTAATTAGTTAAAGTTGAACTTTAAAATCGAAAATTTAAACTCAACCCTTATAAAAATTGACTTAACACATAATTTTTGTCGGTGGTTTCATATATATACTATTACAAGAAGTTGAGGGATCGGGCAATCTGGCATAAATGCTTGAAAAGGAATGCATGTAATTAATGTGCGATTGTTAACAAGTCGTACAATACTATATCTGAAATAAACACTGAAAATTCTATTAAGCTTAATGATAATAATAAGTTAATAACTTTCACATAGTAAAAGAAAACTCAAAATTTTTAAATAATAAATAAAAAAGAGAGTTCCTTACCGTGTAGACAACATTGTAGTATTTAACGGCAGCATTTATGATTGGTGTACTGAAGATGTTACCGAATGCAATTTTTTTCTTAGTTATTAAGAAAGGAGAAGTGCTCTTAAAAGGTGTAACCAGACTCCATATTGGACCATTAGACCTTTCTGCTTTTTTATGCACTTAATGAAAAATAAAAAAAGGCATAAGAAACATTAAGCATAAAAGTGGGAAAAAGGTAGAAAGGAGAAACAAAAGAAATCCAAATGAGCATTATTAAAGAGGAGATGGGAACTCAAAATGAAAGAAAATGGTAATGGTAATGGGAACGTGAGTTAATATAGAAAGTAGTGGTGAAGAATGGAATTTGGGAAGGTTTGGGCGATGTGGTAATGATTAGTGGCAGAGAGGTCCACATCGGGGCAACTCATTAAAGGGAGAGATGTAACCTGGTTTACTTGCATGAGTGATGGCCAGCCATGTAAAACAAAACTCAAAAAGAAAGTCATGCTCTATACACACCCCAATTTGCCTTCAAACACACTGATTCTAAATAATATTATTAATGTTGAATTATAATATTGTATGTAATTGATTAATAGGATATTATTAGTGATTTATATTTTCTTTATTTGTGTAAACATAATATTTTTAATGTTATTTGTTTTTAATGTTCTTTGATTAATGTTTCTTTGATTAATTTTTTATTTTATTTTAATTAGAATTAATATAAAATTTTTAAGGTTCAATTGAAAAAATACAATGATAAGTAAATAAAATAAATTATTTGATATAAATATTAAAAAAATATTCAATTAATTACTAAAATATATAATTTACTCTTATCATCCTCGTAATCGAAAACAAATTTTAAGTTTTTATACGTAATTTACAAATTTTATGGTTATAATATGAAACTTAATTGTTCTTATTAAAACTCAATGCTGATGTAGAAGGATGTAGTGGTTTCATGTGGTTATAATGTGATCTGATCGAACTTTTGGGAAATTTAGCTGAAGTAAATTTGAGCTCTTCACAAGAGGAGAGAGATATCTGCAAAGACACTTCAATACTTAAATTAGTAAGTGAATGAGATAAGAATAAAAATTAAATCAATAATAAGGTATAGAGTACAATACTTTCTTGTGAGTCTCCCTTTTATACTCAGGGGTTTCCCTTAGGTAGCGTGTGAGACAATCATTTTGACATCTATACCCAGCAACATAAGGTAATGATGAGGGGAAAAGGTTTCATGGACCACACCAGTCTAGTGTCACGTGTTAAACCCTCACTGGCCAAGCTCCCCAAGGGAAATTTTCCCTTTATGGCATGTGCGGGGAATACAGGGATCACATCATGTGTTGTCATGTGTTATCTTAAGGCAAGAGTTCGGTGCGGGGTGACGTGGAAAGGACACGTCACCTCGGCCCAATACATTAATAATAAAAGTTTAAGTAGAAATATTAGAATACTTTTTAAGATACGTATTGTAAAATATAAACGTACAAGAATGAAAGTTAAATTATGTTAATTAATTAAAATCCTTTTAGACGATGCGTTTTGCGTCTGTTAACTAAAGCTTTGGACAAACGCAAAATACTTTTCTATTTAAAAGACTAATTTTAATAAAAACTTTCGTTTAAGTTATTTATCCTCAGTTAGTTAACAGAAGAATAAGTAAAACAAAAATATTTTTATACTGGTTTGTTTATGAAGATTACGTCTAGTTATTTAGCAACTTGTTAAGTTTTCACTGAAAGTATTTTTTGAACTCAACCACTCCTGACTAATTATAAATATTCTTTGGACCCAACCTTCTCAAGCTAAACACGGTATTCTTTGGGACTCAGCCTCTGCAGGCTAAACCAGGTATTCTTTGAACACGACCTTCATAGGCTAAACAATGTATTCTTTCAACACTTAGACTCCTTAGGTTAAAACAAGGTATTCTTTGGACCTTAGCCTCCTCAGGCTAAACATATATTCTTTAAACACTTAGCCTTCTCGGGCTACAATACCATAACAGTGGTTTTACAAAAAATATCAAAGAAAGATTATCCTATACGCACAGAGGGATTTTACAATGAATACAAAATTAAGTTCAAGGTGAGTGAATTTTGTTTGTGCGAAACTTTGCATATGATAGTTTTGTTGCGTGTTCGCCAACTTCAACTCGTTGCAATGAAGTCTTTTTATAGACAACTTTTTGAAATATTCGTTAGACAGAAAATTTGGACGTTTGTACTTTGTCTTGGGTACTTCAACATCTAGCAGAGTGAACAATCAGAACATTTTATGATTTCACATCGGAAGTCAGATCAGACTTTGACTGATTTACTCAGAGATTTCACCGAAAAGTGCAATTTACTTTTCGTGTTGCAGAGATTTAATTTAAATCTCTTTCTACCTTTAGAAGTTTCTGAGTAACAGTTTGATTTGAGATGAAACACATGTTACTCTTCGTTTAAACTTCATTAAACTTCTTCAATAGACGAAAGATATAGTCTGAGCTTGTATTCCAGTCATTCGTCTGTCTTCAATCTTTTTCTCTATCTTCAAACTTCACACTTGAACTCATGACTTGAAGTTGAGATGGAGTTCTTCGTTCTTTGATCTTTGAAGGTTCTTCATCTGATGTAGTTGCCTTTAAGCTTGATGACTTGAACATTTCGTCTTGTAAATATGCGTCTATGTTTGAGGGTGCATTCATCGTCTGTGCTCAATAATTATTCGTCTGATCATTGTTCCGTCTGCGTCTTATGACTCATCCGTCTATTCTGTAATTATCAAAACTTAAGATGTTAAGTCATTTTGACTAATGGTGTAAATTCAATAAATGTACACTGTAATTCAACAATAATAAATATAATAAATAAACCAACATACACGTAACAATAAAATTGATAATGATTAATGTAAAGATAAAAATATAAAGAGAAAGTTAAATTGTGTTTATTATAAATTATTTTCAAATAAGTATTTATTGAAAGTAAATTATTTAATGAGGTAATTATTTAATTTATTTTAAAAATATAAATAAATAATAAAAACTCATGATAAATATTTTTTTAGTATGGAGTGGTTCACACTCATGACAGATATTTGTCTTGAGATTCACTGAGTCTAAGCAATGAAAATTATGTTACAAAAAAGGTAGAATAACGAGGTCTAGTCTCTTATTTATTTTTTATTTTAGAACCAACCATTTTATATTTTGGAAATATATTAGCAATATTTCATTTTTCTTATAGCTTTAACTTTAGACTCTCCTTGGTCTTCACTTTAACCCAATGAACTTTTCGATACTTTAGAGTTCTTGTCTCCTCACTCTTAACCGACTCATTAAATAACCCTATTCTTATTATATGAGCCAAATGAATGTTACAATATTTTATTCTCTAGTAGAATAAATACTATTTATTAAATATCTTGGTGTAATAAATATCTTTGATCTTAAATAAAATCCACGAAATAAAGAAAATTTAGATGTAACATGGTGCTATGTAAAATTTTAGAATCTAAATGTCTTGATATGAATAGTGGTGATTTAAACTTAAACATTATAAGTTTAACAAAATAAATACAAAAGTTTAGAAAATAGACACAGTAACCTGAAGAAAATGCGACAATTGATCAAGTAAATAAATGCAATAAACAAACAAAATGCACAAAAAATATTTGAATTTTTTTCTCTTCTTCCTCTCTTTCTTCCCTTGTTCCAAACACTTAACCATAGTGAGTTGATCAAAATAAACGAGTGCAGAATAATTTAGTGTCCAATACCATAAAAGGGATCATGGTAAAAAATAAGTTAAAGTTAAAGAAGAATCAAAATGCATAGAAAAGAAAAAACTCTTAATTCCTAGTTAAAAAAATATCACCCAAACACATAATGATAAAACAAAAAACCACTAGACCTTTCTCAAATCACCTAAAGTAAATGTAAAAGAAAATCCAATAAATCTTTCATTTTTCTTTTTCTTTTCTTGTTTTCATCTCCTGCATAACTAATTGCCGCAATAAAGAGAATAATTTAAAACTAATGGAGAAAAACAAAAATTTAATGCACCTCTCTATCGTATTTGTACAAATAAAATAAACCATTTATACAATACGATAGGACTCCTCATGATGGTTAATAATAAAAATGAAAAAAAAAATAAAATAAATCTTAAATCCTCACTTACTAACTAGATCTTGTTGTTGGAATTTAAATAAAGTCTCACATTTTTTAGAATTTGTAATATTGTTAGACTTTGAATTAAGAGAAGATTTGTTGAGTTTTTTTGTAATTCAAAGTCTCACATCGACAGAGGTTAGAAAGAGAAAGGAGTTGAACACTTATATAAGAGAGAGTTCTTTTTTTCTCTCTTCCTTTTATTCTTCTATTATATTATTATTGCTACTTTTGCTTCAACAAATTGGTATCAGAGCCTATTTCTTAGTATGTTCTGTGGTTGCGGCTTTGTTCGACCTTCCACATCAGAAAAGATTGGTTTATTCTCAGGGTAGAGAAGTAGTGGGAGTGCTTTCCGTGGGAGCTTTCTTGAGAAGGCAGCAAGAATAATGGCGCATGGCGCATTGGAAGAAGTGAAGTGTTCCCCGCCTTTCCCAACAAGTGGTATCAGAGCCGATGGTTCGATTTGGTGACCGGCTCAGATTTGTGTGCAATGATTGGACTGGATCTAAGTGGTCAGGTGGACGTACTTTTGGGGATCCCTTGTGTCGAAAGTCTCCCTAGCAAGTTTGGCTAGGCTGCGTGTTCCGTTGATGTGAGCTATCAGAACGGCGGTACAAGACTAGGGCATGGAAGCTCTAATGGCCATCATTGACAAGGATTTCCTCTGTGTGGGAGGAGATTTTGTGATCTTTTGTTTGAGGGGAGGTTTGTTGGGATTCAAACAAAGTCCCACATTTTTTAGAATTTGTAATAGTGTTAGACTTTGAATTAAGGGAGGATTTGTTGAGTTTTTTTGTAATTTAAAGTCCCACATCGGCAGAGGTTAGAAAGAGAGAGGAGTTGAACACTTATATAAGAGAGTGATTGTTTTATTCTCTTGCACCATACCTTAAAGTGTGTGTCCACCGGTGTATTTTAACTATTAGGTCCCGAGTATAGCCTTTTTGTGAGTGCTTTTGTAGAAGTTTTTTTCTGTACTCTTTGACTCATAGTGGATATTTTTCTTAACTAGGTCTCGTGATTTTTGTCCCTCTCATTGGGGATTTCCACGTTAAAATTTTGGTGTTCCTCTTGCTCCTATATTTTATTTTTCCTGCTACCTGGGATTTTATATTACAGTTCTCTTGTTTCCCCCTCAAGGGAAAGGTTTTTATTTTACACGCAGATTTTCAGGTTTTGTGTGTAAGTTTTTCCGCTGCGCCTTTCCAACAATTGTTATCAGAGCCGATGGTTCGACTTGGTGACCGACTCAGATTTTTGTGCAATGATTGGAGTGGATCTAAGTGGTCAGGTGGACCTACTTTTTGAGGATCCCTTGTGTCGAAAGTCTCCATAGCAAGTTTGGCTAGGCTGCGTGTTCCATTTATGTGAGCTATCAAGACGACGGTGCAAGAAGTAGGGCATATCGACGACAATGTGAAGCTGCTCAAGAATTGTCGCGGCGATGAAAGCTCTAATGACCATCATTGATTGTAGGGAAGGATGTTTTGTGATCCTTTGTTTGAGGGGAGGTTTGTTGGGATTCAAACAAAGTCCCACATTTTGTAGAATTTGTAATAATGTTGGACTTTGAATTAAGGGAAGATTTGTTGAGTATTTTGTTAATTCAAAGTCCCACATCGACAGGTTTTAGAAAGAGAGAGGAGTTGAACACTTATATAAGAGGGAGTGATTGTTTTATTCACTCGCACCACACCTTAGAGTTTGTGTCCACCGGTGTGTTTTTCCACATATAGTCCCGAGTATAGCGTTTTTGTTATCCCTCTTGGGGGAGTTGTTTTGTTGTACTCTTTGATATAGTGGATATTTTTCTGGACTTGGTCCCGTGGTTTTTGTCCCTCTCATTGGGGGTTTCCACGTTAAAATTGTAGTGTTCCTCTTGCTCTTTCTAAAACCTGCCGATGTGAGACTTTGAATTAACAAAATCCTCAACATTTGTTGCATTAGACAACAAACATGCACCATTTCACCGAGTATGTGTCTAGATAATTTAAAGTTTGGATAATTAGTTGTGATTATCAAATTTTTTACCACACTATCCTGTTTTTATTGTCACTTTAGTCTACCATCTAATTTTCATATAATTCTACTTCGTATGGTATAATGTATTTAGATTTTAATCATCAATTTTAAAACAAATATAAAAATAATCAAACAAAATGACACAGACAATCTAAAATAGAAATAGGTTTTAGTTAAACATTGACCATCTCATAAAATTAGACTCTCTTTATAAACAACTACCACAAACAAAATGATATCATTAACCTTACCTTAATAAGTTTCATTCATGATTTTATAATGTATATTAATTTTTAATCAACAAAAGAATATGTTAATTGAAACAATAAGACAATTGATAAAAAAAAGGGTTTGACATGAACGGACTCACCCAAAAAAAATGTATTTGCTGTTACCGAGTGTAACATCCCAAAAATTTAAATATAGTTTAAGAGAGGTTTTTATAACAGAGAGAAATATAAAAATAATTAAAAATTATGAATTTTTGAAATTACTGTAGTAAATAGTAAATTACTGTGTAAATAGTAAATTACTGTGCAAATAGTTAATTACTGTGCAAATAGTAAATTACTGTGCAAATAGTAAATTACTGTACAAATAGTAAATTACTGTGGTAAATAATAAAATTACTGTGGTAAATAGTAAAATTACTATGGTAAATAGTAAATTTACTGTGATAAATAATAAAATTACTGTGGTAAATAGTAAAATTACTGTAGTAGAATATTCTGTGGAATATTCTATGGAACATTCTGTAGAATATTCTCAGAAAATAGTAGACTTCTAAATTCTATAAATAGGGCCTAGGGGTTTCAGATGAGGAAACAAACCAAAGAACATTTCTATATTCTCTCAAGTTCTCTCTTAGGAAGAAATATCTCTAAGAGAGGAGCAAGTAAGTAGAGGAAGAGTATAGGAAGCTGGGAGAAACAGTAAGGGAGTCAGTTTTTTTATCCTACTCTTCTATTCTTTGTTTTGTTGTTACTTTCATTATATTTCTTTAGTTTTTCGGATACTAAGGTGCGAAGATAATTCTTAGTATGCTCTGTGGTTGCGGTTTTGTCCGATCTTCCACATCAGAACAGAATTATTCTTGTTACGAGAAAAAGTGTGTTACTGTTTATTGGTTCTTGATGTTTCCTTGATAATTCTTGGTGTTTCTTGTTTCTTGGTTTCTTGATTTATTGGTGTTTATTGGTGTTTCTTGGTGTTGGTTTTGAGTTGGATATGAATAAGTGGTGACATGCATGGTTGCATGAAATTGGTGATGGACTTGAATTGCTTAATGACCGATTTGAAATGCCTAGTGGAGAGGCAATATTCTAAGATTGCTTGGTGAATAGGCAATGCTTAGAAGGTTTTGAAATGAAATATGACCTAGTAAAGAGGTCAAGATTTAAAATGTGATAAAGGTCATTATACAATTCAAGGTCCTAGAGCATGTTGCATGATGACTGGATAGTAGTAGACCAAGTCCGTAAGTTACGGATTCCCGTCTGTGTGAGTGGAATACCGTGGACTAGAGGGGGTTCTCTTGGTGGGGAAATTGCCCTGCTCATGATGATCACATGTTGCGGGGGAGGTCCCGCGGACACCGAGGGAACTCGACAATTACGGAGTGTCTACCTCCTCGTGGGTCCGATTGAGTGGGAGAATCGATGCCCCGGACTATTTTCGAGGGAGGCGCCACATTGCATTTCGAGTGAAGAGTGAATTTGCATGGTGAAGGTGCATGCATCATGTAGGCTTAGGAGCATACATTAGTGAATGTGTGTTTGATTGAATGGAATTCATGCCTGAATAATTGATTGTGGATCGATGGTTTGTTTGATTTGGTTTATAATTGTCGATTTCCTTATTATGTGATTGATATTTTGATGATCATGGATAAGTGTGGAAGTATTATTCTAAAAATGATCTTTTCGATGAAATTTCTAAATTTATAAAAGAAAAGGTTTTCCTTGAACTACAATCAATTTTTTTATAATTATGGTTAAGGAAAGCTCACCCTTGCACTTTGTGTTTTTAACACCTGTGATGATCTCGAACAACGTTCGGGGGAGCAGATTTGCAGGGTTAAGAAGAGGTGGATGTTTTGCAATGATTGTTGATACTGTCTTGCTGAGAAGATGTTTTTGTTATGTTTTGGGGGTAGATTTGTTAAGTAAGTACAGAGAAAATTATGTAGAATAATAAAATGACAAAGTTATGTAACCTAGATGTAATGACCTTTGAATATTATGTAATAAAAGTATTGTTTCTTAAAAATCTCTTTTACTATATCATTAACCACCTTAAATTACTAATTAAAATATAAGATAAGTAAGTAAATAAGAGGGGGTGTTACACCGAGTAAGGATAAAATAAAAAACCACGAAACCTTTTTTAACCCCACCCACTAAACCACCCATAGTAAATGCAAAAGAAAATCCAATCAATTTCTCTATCTCTCATTTGTCTCCCCAATCTGATATTATGGTGCTTGTATACACCGAAATTCTGTTAGGGTCCAATTCTGAAAGATAATAAATACCGGGAAATCCAATCAATTTCTCTATCTCTCATTCTTCTCTTTCTTTCATTTTTTGCATAACTAACTATCAGAGTAAAAAGAAGAATTTAAAACTAATGGACAAAAACAAACATTGAATGCGTCCCTCTGCTAGAGATAAAATAAACCATTTATACAAGATAGTAAAGGAACTCCCCATGATGGTTAATAATAAAAATGAGAAAAAAAAAATAAAATGAATCTAGAATCTTTACTTACCAACTAAACCATGACAAACAACAAACAAACACGAACTATTTCATGAAATATGCGTCTAGATAATCTAAATTCTCGATGATCAGCTTTGATTACTAAATTTCTCACCCTAATATCTTGATTTTACTGTCATTTTAGTCTACCATTTAATTCTCAAATAATTCTACTTTCTATGATATAATGTATTTAGATTTTAACCACCACTTCTTTTAAAGATGACAGAGACAATCTAAAATAGAAATAGATTTTAGTTAGATATTGACCGTCGCATTAGACTCTCCCAATAAACAACCAACTCCAACAAAATGATATCATTAACCCTAATTTAATAAGTTTCATTCATGATTTATAATGTTTATTAATTTTTGATCAACAAAAGAACATCTTAATTAAAACAATACGATACAGTTGAAAAAAAAAAAGTGTTTGACATGCATGGGCTCACCAAACAAAAAAATGTATGCGATATTATGGAGCAACGATGGCAGGAATGCATGAGCCACTAGTGCAGGCTTAATAATATTAGGCCCATTGCAGTATCAGCATAGCTGTTTGGCATGGACAGTTCAGATCGCATCGTTATCCATCACGAACGGCACCTGATCTAACAAGAGCATCATGCGCCATGGAGCCGCCAACTCCTAGTGTTCCGCTATATAAAAGAAGCACCTCTCGTTTTATATTGCCCTACTTCTCAAATTCCATTTCTCGATTTACCACCAAAACCAGCCACCCGTAGCAGAGTTTCCAATTTCGTTTTCAGAACAAAGAAAACCTCAATCTCTTGATTCTCTTCTCTGCGACGAAACCGTTCCTTCTCTCCCTTGAGGTACTTCCCATGTTCTCTCACTCTCGATTAGGGTTTAGAGTTCGAAACCCTAGGGATTTTAGTTCATTAGAAAATATCTGTGAATGTGTTGCTCTGGTTACGTATTTTATTATATATATTGTATTACGAAGATGTCTGCATTAGATTCTCTCGTGCCGTTGATCTTGCATTTCGAATTGTTGTTGCTAGGTTTTGACACTGTAATATAGAAGATAAAGTTTAACGGCCTCGGAATTCGGTTAATTAACTAATTTTTGTGTTTTTTGATCTGTCTGATGGAAGTATAGACCTTTGATTCAAGCATGGGAGATAGTGAATCGGTGGTTACCGAAACCTCTGCTGCTTGTGCTGAGGCATATGATTCGGCTGGTTTTGCTGACACTCCTGTTCCTGAGGGAGGTTCTACTACTGTTGATCAATCTGCTGGAGAAGCTTCTCAGGCCAATTCAACTTATGCATTTGGTTTTCCTAATGCTGATGATCCGAATTCTGTTCTACAACAAGCTCAATTTAATGCAACTGCTGAATCCAAGCAAGATGGGGGAGCAACTGATGCTAATGAGGCCGCCACCGTGCTTGGAAGTACTGCTGCTGAGTCTTCTCTTGTTTCCGACTACAGTTCATCTGTGAATGGTGGTGTTGCCGGTGCAGTGGCAAATGCAGCAGGTCTGGAAAATGGGAATGCATTGGAGAATGTTGACGGGTCAGCTGATGAGAAACAGCTTGCAGATGGTTATGGTGTGTTCTGTTTCTTTTACATTACCTATACATGTTTCTCGCCTATTATTATCCTGTTATTTTTTGTACAAAAAAATCAGTGGTAAATGTCAAGGTTAGGGACAGAACTTGTAGGACTCTAATCAAGAGTCAAGACCTAAGTTTTAAGTGGTTTATTAACTAGCAAATGTCTAATGCAGACCTTGCAGCTATTTCTTGTAATGGTTTCGCAAGTCAAGTTGCTTATCAATGTTGATAAGTAGTGATTTTTCATCACTTTTCATATAAGAGCGAAAGAGAGCTTTGATCATCATTGGGAAGAAGCTTTACTTTTCATGCACTCGAAGTGGAGTTTAAGGAAGTGAATTAGTCGCTTAGTTTGCATATTTCTTTTAACTGAATAGTTGGTAGCCATCATATCAGCACTAATGTAGTAGATTTATGATGCTATTTTGGTAGTTCTGTTAACTTAAGTTCTAGCGTCTTGATATTTAGCCAAGTTTCTAGTAGATGAATAATCGTATTTTGTGGATAAACAAGTTCGTGCTTAATAATTGATGTCATTTTAATGGTTGACTAATGCAAGAAGCTTGACTTTTATTTTGTTATTTGGATATGTTTTGAGCCTCCTCTGCAATTATTCTTTCTATCAGTTATTGTCAAGAATAAAATTGATGCTGAAACTTTTGTGCTGAAGGATGTCTTTTATTTTACTAATCCAATGTTTAATGTATGTGAGTCTATTCTGTTTTTGTAATGCTTTTGCTTTTTTTTTTTTTTTTTTTTTTTTTTTTTTTTTACGAACAGGCTTCTATTCAAGCAAATTATGATTTTACCCTATTCTTTTTTTCTTATCATTATCAGCTGCCTTGTCTGCTGAAGAAGATCGACTGTGGAATATTGTAAGAGCTAATTCTTTAGATTTTACTGCCTGGACTTCCTTGATTGAAGAGACAGAGAAGGTAGCGGAGGTATGCTATGTTGTCTTGAATTATTTGTCGGGATGCAGTGCTATTTACATTTTTAACTTTTGTTGCTTACTGGAAGCTTTTGACTTGTCTATTTCATTGACATTGTCAACTTCAGAGTACTTTGATGCAATGTGTTTGAATATGTTGTGTTTGTTGTAGATGTCATTGCATATAGGGGATGGGTTTGCTATTCTTTTTGTTGGGGTAGAGACATTTAGTTGTGTGGATGGATTGTTACTGTTATGTTGCTATAGTCTGCGGTTATTATGTGATGACCATTTTTTTGGATGATTTTATAAGTTGTCTTTGGCCAATTGTTTATGTTTTTTTTTGTTGAGAATTCTGAGTTAATTTTGATGCTCATTACTTGATAACGATTAGGATGAGACAGCATTATAATGAAGTTGGATGTAAATGAATAACTGAATCTCAGCACTTTCAGATTTGTTACATATATGATATGATATAATATGCATACTATAATGATGGTATTAAATATGTATGCAAAGGCAGTTAGTTAATTAATTAATTAATAATCTATGTTTTTAAATCTGCATCTCCGTTTCTTTTGTATTCTTAATTAGAAGTGTCTATATTGTGCAAGTGCTTTTGTGGGCAGTTTATTTGGTGTTTGGTTTTTGCAGTGGACAATCAAACAACCATGTTTTGCAACTTGTTAGATGCATTTTAGTTGTTGCACCAAGACATCATTTTTACCATCTTTTATCCACATCATGTTGTGGATGTTTAATATTACCGCAATTGTGTGTTCAGACATGATTTAATGCTATATATATTATCCTTACTGTCCATGTTTGTTTCTTCTGATACTTGTGAAACTCATTAATGATTTTTCAATTGAAGGACAATATTTTGAAGATTCGAAGAGTCTATGATGCTTTTCTAGCAGAATTTCCATTGTGTTATGGCTATTGGAAGAAATATGCTGACCATGAGGCACGTCTTGGCTCTATTGATAAAGTTGTTGAAGTGTATGAGCGTGCTGTTCAAGGGGTTACATATTCAGTGGACATGTGGTTGCATTATTGCATATTTGCTATAAGCACATACGGGGATCCAGACACTGTTCGTAGGTAATGGAAGTTTAGTTATATCATTCTTGTTTTTTGCATTGGGAGATTTTGATTTGATTTTCCATTCACTAGGCTCAGCTGTTTCTTGCTTGCTCTCTAACCTAATTTCAGAATGCGTGCAACAGTGATATCTCCCTTGTATGGCGGAAAAGCTTTGATGGGATTGCATGCCAGAATGTTTTCCATTCTGATGTTTAAATCCTTGGTTTTGAGTCAACTATTTGTGGTAGTTTGAAATTTTTAGGGTCTTTTTTTCCAATATACATTTTAAATTTGATTTCAAAGTCCATAGTTCTTTAGTTTTTTCCCTTGTTGGAATGGTAGCTCTCTTTATCTTTGACACTCTGCGGTGCATCAATTTGCAAATTGCTGCTGAGAAGATCTCGTCTGGTTAATGGCTAAGATGGCCTCTATGACTGCTCCATTTCTCAGACATAGTATGATTTATGGCAGGAAGGTAAATGCAGCGTTTGGATGTCTTACATGATGTTACGAGTGATTTGTTTGTTCTCCTTGAACACTAGTGCTGCTGTCTCCCACACTTGGATGTGCATTAGTAAATAGATGTTTCAAGTCACATATTAACCAGAACTGTCTTCAAATGTTTCAGGCTTTTTGAGCGAGGATTAGCTTATGTTGGAACAGATTATCTTTCTTTTCCACTTTGGGATAAATACATTGAATATGAGTACATGCAGCAAGACTGGGCCCGCCTTGCCATGATCTACACCAGAATATTAGAGAATCCAAATCAGCAATTAGATCGATATTTCAGCAGGTGATTACTTTTTAAAGTTATTGACCCTCCATTATTTTTGGATTTTTTTTTTTGTTATTTGGACAAGTACTTTTTTGGGATTTAATATTACTTACTTTGACTTTGTGGTAATGGTATTGCAGTTTCAAAGAGTTAGCTGGAAATCGACCTTTATCAGAGTTACGAACTGCTGATGAAGCTGCTGCAGTGGCAGGTGTTTCTTCGGAGGCTACTGAACAAGCTGTTGAGGGAGAGGTTCACCCTGATGGTGTCGATCATTCTCCTAAATCTGTAAGTGCTGGTATACCAGAAGCAGACGAGTTGGTGAAGTATATCGCCATTAGAGAAGAGATGTATAAGAAAGCTAAAGAGTTCGACTCTAAGATCATTGGTTTTGAAACAGCTATCAGGAGGCCCTACTTTCATGTTCGGCCCCTCAATGTTGGAGAGCTTGAGAATTGGCATAACTATCTGGACTTTATAGAAAGGGAAGGTGACTTAAGCAAGGTAACTGAGATGATTTCTTTTAAGAGTGCATTATGTTCCTAGTTTTTTTTTGTTATAGATTGACTTACAATAAGTAATATCTGTTGTATCATATGTTTTATTGGCTAATTTGTTGGATGAAGCAACTTTTTAATGGGGAAATTGAACTGAGACTAAAGCATGGGCCTTCAATTTGGTTTCTTGAGGCTAAGTACTTCAAACCCTAATTTGTCAGTGGACATTCTAGGTTCATGTGTTTGTAAAAGTTTATTCTTTTTAAAGTGCGAATGTTATGCATGCAGGTGTCTTCTTATCTTCCTAATCATCTGTCGCAGGCAAGGAGGGTCCCTCCTTTCATATTTGAGGGGCCTCTCTGTCCCGCTAAGGAGTATTTCTTGATGCTTTGTATTCCCTTCTATGTTTTGTATTAGTGATTTTACTCGTGTTTATAACACCAGTGACAATTCTTACAACATTGTCTCGTCTTTTATGTGTGGTTTAGATAGTCAAGTTGTACGAGAGATGTGTCATTGCATGTGCCAATTATCCCGAGTATTGGATACGCTATGTTTTGTGCATGGAAGCCAGTGGAAGCATGGATCTTGCAAATAATGTTCTTGCCCGAGCAACCCAAGTCTTTGTTAAGGTAATTTCATCTTAACGTTAGTCATAGGGCTTCATTTATTCTTGTTTTGCCAGACAAGAACTCCTCTTAGTTTTTCTGCCATTGAGTCATTTTGTTCCTTTGTCACAATGCAGAGACAACCGGAAATTCATCTGTTTTGTGCTCGGTTCAAGGAGCAGAGTGGAGATATAACTGGTGCTAGAGCTGCGTATCAACTTGTGCATGCTGAAACTTCCCCTGGTCTTCTTGAAGCAATAATCAGGCACGCCAATATGGAATACAGACTGGTAAGCTGGCTTATGAATGTGTTTTTTGATTGTGACTTAATTTTAGTTTGATTTATTTACAGCTTTTCCATTCGTTGATATTTCAGGGAAAACTGGAGGATGCCTTCTCTTTGTATGAACAGGCCATTGCTATAGAGAAAGGAAAAGAACATTCACAAACATTGCCAATGTTGTTTGCTCAGTATTCTAGATTTGTTTATTTGGTATGTTTGGTAACATATTTGCGTGACAATACTCTTCTTTGTTCTTATTTAAAGCTTTTCATTGTTTGGGCATGTTTTCTCGTTTTCATTTTTTAAACTTTTCCCTTGGTTTTAGAATGTGGACTGGTAAGTTCCAATAACTAAAGTTAGTCCCCCCCACTTGTCTGCATTCAGTTAAATGATAATGATTGTTTCAGACAATTATTCTTTAATTCTAAAACAACTTCTCTAGTTTTATACCTCTGGTAATGTAACTTTGTTATGTGGAATGGTCTTGTCTTGTTGCTTAATTTCTTTTGTCTTGTTTTGTATTAGGCTTCTGGGAATGCAGAGAAGGCAAAGCAGATTCTAGTTGAGGGGCTTGAAAATGTTTTGTTGTCAAAACCACTTCTTGAGGTCTGTCCTAACTTTTACATTCCATGGGCTCCTAAATTCACTTTTATTATGTAGGTGGAGATTCTTCTCTTCATATTTCTAAGTGTTTATCATATCTGATGAGATTCTTAATTCAATCTCACATGCAGGCTTTATTGCATTTTGAGGCTATTCAACCCTTGCCAAAGCAAATTGATATTGACTTTCTGGAGTCATGGGTTGTCAAATTCATAATGCCGAACTCTGAGAGCACTGGTGTAGCAAGTGCAACTGAGCGTGAGGAACTTTCTAGTATTTTTCTGGAGGTAAGTCCTTGTGAGAAGGATGTTCTAGATCGTGTCCTTGAGGAAGAAAATAATGTGTATATTTTTTTTATAAGTCTGCATTTTCATTATTAATAATTGTTCCATGTGAACTCTAAATGGTTTTTCTGGAAAGTTCGGTTGTTTGTGTTCTGTTTTTGTGATATTAAGGAGTTTGTGTTTCTTTTGACTTTTAAAAGTCTTGCTGCTTCTTTTTGTGTTTTACCTTTTGAATTATAATTTAAGTATTATTAATTTCTTCAAATTTCTGTTTATTTTCCAGTTTTTAAATCTCTTTGGAGATGTTCAATCTATCAAGAGGGCTGAGGATAGGCATGCCAAATTGTTTTTGCCATTAATAATTGTTCCATGTGAACTCTAAATGGTTTTTCTGGAAAGTTCGGTTGTTTGTGTTCTGTTTTTGTGATATTAAGGAGTTTGTGTTTCTTTTGACTTTTAAAAGTCTTGCTGCTTCTTTTTGTGTTTTACCTTTTGAATTATAATTTAAGTATTATTAATTTCTTCAAATTTCTGTTTATTTTCCAGTTTTTAAATCTCTTTGGAGATGTTCAATCTATCAAGAGGGCTGAGGATAGGCATGCCAAATTGTTTTTGCCACACAGAAGCATGTCTGAGTTGAAAAAACGTCATGCTGAGGATTTCTTGGCCTCAGACAAATCAAAAGTGCAGAGAACATATTCTGTTCAATCACCTGCCCAATCTGTGATAGGTGGATATCCAAATGCGCAGAACCAATGGACTAACTATGGAGTACAACCTCAAACTTGGCCTCCTGTTACACAAGCACAAGCACAACAATGGCCCGCTGGCTACACCCAGCAGGTAGAATATGTTTTCCTCTAATTCCCTAGCATGTTGTGTTAATGGGGTTTGTGTTTGTAACCTTCTGACCTGGGAGAGGTTTTTTTTTGCCAGTTGGTCTGCCAAACTGTGCAATGTTAAATTGTTAACCACTTCTGTTTTTATACCTGTCAGTCAATCAGCATTGTGCCATATTATCTGCTTGTGTTTTTGCTAGAAATGGACGTGGACATGTAAGATATGACAGTCCTGTACATTAAGTTGCAGTATTGCAAGGCAGCATATTGGCCTTGTCGCAATAGAATTTCTGCCTTGTAAATCACGTTTCAATTTAACTTAATATGCCTTGTGCCTGCATAAGATTGTTTTATGCATCTTTAATTCTTTTTATATGAAAACAGTTATGTTATGCTTGATAGGTTTTATGTACTGAAATGATATATCTGTACACTGGTCCACTGGAGTTGACATTTGTTTCACTTGTGATCCACAACATTGTGTTTCTGCGCCTATTAAATGATAATGTGTGCATTGAGTTAGGTGTTACTTTTAATTCATTGTTTAATGGTGTTCTTATACCTGAACCATTTTTATTGTGTGGTCGAACTTGTTGCCATTTTATCTACACACTTGTTTTAGCTGCTTGATCAGGTCATTTGTTTTGAACTGATTCATTCTGATTGGTACAGGCTTCTTACGGAGCTTATGCTGGATATGGAACAAACTATGCAAATTCTCAGTTGCCTACATCAGTTCCACAAAGTACTGCATACGGAGCCTATCCTCCTGCATATCCTGCACAGGTACAAAGCAGTTTTGCTATTTAGATCAAGTGTTTATTTGGCCCCTGATATGTTTTTTGGATTAGTGGATACAGTTATGTTTGGTGTTTGTCACTTAATTTTCAAATTAATCCAATAGTGGATGGGAAAGTGGAAAAGTGAGGGAAACATTCGAGTCGGCGCACCTTGCTTGTGGCCTTCCATTTGTGGATTGGGTCGAGTCGTAGCAGTTTTATTTATTGCACGAACTCCTGTTCCAACATTAGCTTTCTCAGTTGATCTGATTTGTCTAACACTGATTTTCTCATTTCATTTAATGTTATTGTTATGTCTGAATTTCAGCCGGCACTTCCTCAACAAAATTATGCACAACCTGTTGCGGCAGCCCCTGCACAGCAACCTGCTGCGGTTCCTCAAGCCTATTACGGGAGTTACTATTGAGCCTAACTAACAAAATGAGATATGGCTACTGTCTGTAAGTTTTCCCCTCGAGATTATAGGTATTTAAATATTAGGGAGTATTTTGGAGCATAGGTGTAGTGTAAACTTGAAAGTTATACTTCTGAAGATAGAAAACCATTTAGACAAATTCGCAATTGTATTTCATTTATTTTGCTGTACATTTTCTTTGCAATTTTCTTTTCATTGTTTAACGCTTGTCTTTTCCGTTGCGCCACTAAGTTACTCTCTCGCATAATCGCTTGTTCAGAAGGAGTTCGTATTTTTAAGTAGCTCGGGTTAGTTCGGAAAGTATATCCTGGTTAGGTATTATCTCAAGACGATATATCTTTCATTAATGGTATGATAGGGCGAGTTTTAGGTTTAAAAGAAAATATCATGATTTCAATTGGTTTCTTTATTATGCTTTTCTAAATGGCCTATTTACTAAAGTATCATGAGTATTTTGAATATTAAGGTTTTTTGCAATTGATTTTTGAGAGATTAAATGTGATATTGATATATTTAGCGTGGATTAAACGAGAAAATGAAAATAATAAGCACAAGAGACTACTTGATAAAATAATCTTTTATCAAATCTTAATTGTAAGAAATTATGGAAAAGATTCAATTTAGACAAACAAAAGTTGACTTTCAACACAATAATATAACATGAAACAACCTATTCACAAACCAAATGATTTATCTTTATTAATTAAATTATATCTTATGATACATCATATTTTTTAATAAAATGTCGGAATCTACCCTATTTCAATTAAGTGAATGGTTTTTTTTTTTTTTTTTTTTTTTTCCTTCTCTTGGCTACAAGTATAATTTGTGAAAAAATAGCATTTAATTATAAATTTGTGTGATTTTTAATAAAATGACCACATAAATGTTGTTACGAAATATATTCTGTGTCATTAATTTTAAGGACATTATTGTTATTTGGCCAAATGCCAATTTTTAAAGCTTTCTACATTTTTTTCTCTATTTCAATTCTTTAAATTTAAAATATTTTATTTATATTTTTTTTTATGTTTTTAACATTAAATAACTTTTTTTAAAAGCATTAATTTATGATCCCATTTTTAGTGATTTAAAATTTTAAAATAATTAATTTGAAAGACATGGAGATGGTTCACATGCCTATAATTTTATTATCTTAACACATTTTTCTTTCTTTTTTTTTTTTACGTGTATAATCGGAACTAAAAGTTGTTAGTATTTTTATTTAATTATTTTACATTTTAAAATTTAAATTTAATACTTTAACAGAAAAAAATATTTAAAGAATTAAAATAGTATTTTAATTGAATTTTATTTTAAGTCTCAAGGTCAGTTATTTATCTAATTCTGTAGTTTATGATACTAACAATTGTCAAATGCCCAGGGGTTGGAAGTCACGACAAAGAATCTTCCTCTCCCACGTAATCACTGTTTATTTAGAATAGAACAAGTTCAAAATGAATCAATGATAAAGTTCTCTAGTACCCTACGGCACATTCAAATGACTCAATGGTAAGACATTTTAATTTTTAACCTAATTATCTATAGATTGTTTTTTTTCTTTCTGATATTCAAACATTTATCAATTTAAAATATAAAACCGTCCAATATTGTTAAAATAAAATAAAATAAAATAAAATAGGCATTAATACAAAAGAATTTATCAGGATGGAGGAGTGTTATGATAAAGTAGCCGAGTGGGAGAACCCTAAACCCGTTGGATTATATTAACTTGAAAACAATCTGACCCATTGACACCCCCCAATCCGAGGGCTACGGTTTCGTGCCGCAACCCTTCCCTCGCCGATAGATTATAAAGAAAGAATCACATAGGACTCCACTCACTCACTCACTCACTCTCTCTCTCTCTCTCTCTCTCTCTCTCTCTCTCTCTCTCTCTCTCATTTCACTCTTTCCGCACGCACGCACGCTCGCACCTCCCTCATTTTTTTAACATTCCCGCTCCACTCTGCACCATTCTCAATCTCCGATCTATCTAACACCCTTCCCCTCCAACCCTATCTCGCTTCTCTCTTTTCCCCCTTTTCTCCTCGTATTCCGTTTCGCCCCGCACAATAAACCTTTTCTTCTCTCTCTCTCTCTCTCTCTCTTTAGATTTAGGGTTTTTCCGCGCGCTTCCTTCTCCTCGATCTGCCACCTCTGCTGGCAGAACCGCTGCATGTTCTGAACTTCAACGCTGTTACAGATGGCGTCTTCGTTTCCCGGTCCCGTCAGTGCCGCCGAGGTATTATTCTTTTCCCTGTTTCGTTTTTTATTAATTTTATTTTATGTATTTGAATGCTTTGATTTGATCCGTGTGAAGTGAATAATGAATGTTTCTCTTGTTTCTCTGGTTTCAGGTTGGTTCCTACTTCGCCGGACAGTACTATAAGGTTCTTCGCCAACAACCTGACTTCGTTCACCAGTTCTACTCCGATGGCAGTAGCATGATTCACGTTGACGGGGATTCCATTGAAACCGCTAACACTATGTTGGTATGCTATGCTAACTCCTACGCATCTTGTATGTTTATTTATTCTTATTATTATTTTGGTATAGACTACACTTATCTTTATTGAAAGACTGTTCAGCTTGAGTTTGGTAGAATCACTTCGGGTATTGGGTATTTATACATCTGCACACTTGCAACTTGTAACTTCAAGTGCCGGTTGATTAATATGCTCACTGGTTAACTCTATAATGGTTATGGAGGACTGAAATGGTGTTTGTTATTTGGAATTTGGGTGTTCTGTTTATATTTTTGGTGTTATGGGAATTATGTGTTCTGTTTATATTTTTGGTGTTATGGGAATTATTTTAATACGTACATGATTTGGGGAGATTTTAGGATTTTTTTTGGTGGTTGTGGTAATTGGTAACTATGCTGGTGAGATTCTAATCTGTGGTGGCTGTAGCTAGGAATTGACGAATAGATGTTAACTTTAAGTTGTTTTGCTTTTAGATGTATTGGCTGGTGTTAATGCCTACTGATGGTGTGGTGATTCTCTTAGTTTTAATGCTCTCAATTAGGGCTAATTGTCATTTCAGTATTTGATTAGAAATATTTTTGTTTGTGACTAGGATTAGATTGTGTTTAGGCAGTTTATTTTTTTCATTCGGATACATATCTGGTAATGGTTGTAGTGCTCTTTTTTCAAAAAAAAAAAAAGAATGGCTGATAGCTGACCGGGTTTGGTTTCTCCTGTGCAGCAAATCCATTCAATTGTTACTTCACTGAATTTTTCTACGATTGAAATCAAGACGATCAATTCTCTTGAATCTTGGGCTGGAGGTGTGCTTGTGGTGGTCTCAGGTTATGTGAAGGTGAAGGATGTCAATGGAAAGCGGAAGTTTGTTCAAACTTTTCTTCTTGCTCCCCAGGAGAAGGGTTACTTTGTAATGAACGATATATTTCAATTCACTGATGATGCAGTATTGTACCCAAATCTGGCACCAGTGGCATCCGAAATGATTGACACACAATCTCATGTATCTGCTTCTCTTGCAGAGCCACCAGGTAAGTTAAATGCTGAGTTATGTTTTCAGTGCATTTGTTTTTGACCAGTTTAAATGGAAAATAATGTGCTGTAGTCCATTATGCTAGCATCTAATTAGAATATTCGTGGTTTGTGCATCCAATGGCCTCCTATTCAACAAAACATTTTTTTTTACGTAAGACATAGCTGCATAATATAATATGTTTGCTGGTGCCAATGATTTTAAATGTGTTTATGCATTCCTTTTCATTAACCAAAAGTTGCATGCTTCTGTTACATATTTTCTCAGTTTTTCATCTTGTTCACTCCAAACTAAAATTGAATACTATGCATGTAAATTGTCAATTAAATAGTATGTATTGATTTATTATAGAAAATATAATGTTTCTGAGTTGGCCTGTGTCTCTGATTTAGCAGCTTCAGACTATGGTTTGGAGGAAGAAGCTAGGGAATATGTCAACTCAGTTCATATAGATGATGATCCAGTGGACAAGTACAGTCTTCCTGAGCACCAACAGCAGCTACAAGAAGATCTTGAAACCGAAATTGTGGTGGAGGAAACTCCTGCAGAGGAGCCATCTCCACCGATTCATAACATTGCACACACTATCCAAGAACCCCCTGTTGCTCATGTGGAAGAGTCTTTGGAGGAGCCTCCTAAGAAAACTTATGCATCTATTGTATGTACTACTTTCAATATATCTTTTTCTTTAATTTAGCAGGCTACTATTTTTTGTTAATATCCATATACAAGGTATGACACTGTTGGAGTAACCGATGTTCACTTTCAAATTGAAACAATCTTTTGAAGCAGTCTTTCACATTTCCATAATCTTAATTTCCAACAATCTTCTGTGATCAAGAATGTGTTTTGTGATGCTTATTGAGCTCTCTCCTTGGGATGTAGACTTTTGACTGGGCTATATATAGCCTTATTTGTCTGCTTTTGTGGGTATGACTGTAGGCAAAGTTTAATGTCTGCGAGAAGTATAATTTCCTTATTGGTCAGAAGTTATTGCTTCAGAAATTACTCTCTATTTTAACCTTTACTTTAATGTTATATATTAGGCATCAAGGACGAATTGATTTTACACATTTGATTGATAGGAACCAGTATATGGATAGTGAAATAAAAGTAACATTGATACTGGAATAGAACAATACAAGAAAGTAACAGAAAAGATATAACCCTTTTCTGAGGAAGAGCCAACTTCTTCACTCAAACCCACTCAATATACCTTATTTCAAATTCCTTGATACCCTCTTATTACCTAAAATATAGAAATAATTTCCTATTTCTCTGTCCACTCATCAGATGCCAGCATATTCTGTTGTGCCCTCAACTATTTCTCTTTATCCATGGGCCTATCATGTTTTATCTTAACTTATTTTATGTTACAATGAACTTGCAGTTACGAGTCGCCAAAGGACAGCCAGTGTTGTCAGCTGCTCCACAGTATGCTCCACAACATTCTTATAAAAGTGCTCCACCTCCTTCAGAGTTGAACCATGTTGCACAGCCTGCTGTTCAACAGTCAAACTCTGCATCTACATATGTTCCTGAGTCTGGGGCTGAGGCAGCAGATGAAGGCTATGGACTAGAAGAAGAAGGTTTAGTTTATGTTCATGATAATAAAATCCTTTTCTTGGCATAGTTGGTGTTTGTATTTGTCTGAATACTCATGCCATTTATGCTAATGACATGTGGGAAGTTTTTTTAGTTGTTCATTCTTGGCGAGGTCTTGATTGCTGCATTTTTTTTACTTATTATGAGTAAAAGTTGTCTAATTTTTTATGGAAGTTTTTCTAATTGTAGATAGATTTTTTAGGCCAGATTTAGTGGTGGTTAGGGGCATAAACCTTTCGATCCAACAAAGTATTTAGAAATAAAATTTATCATTCTTTATGGTAGCTGCTTTGGTCTAGCAATTTGGAAACTGCATTTTTGTAACATTGTTGGGTGACTTGCATCCCCTAAGATTTTTTGAACCTGATATTGTCTAAGAATTTACAGAAATAAAACATCATATTGAATCTGATCTTGATTGTTTCAGGTGAAGTAACATCTGTCTATGTGAGAAACTTGCCTGCTAATGTCACCGAAGCTGAGATTGACCATGAGTTTAAGAATTTTGGCAGAATTAAGCCGGATGGAATTTTCATTAGGGTCCGAAAGGTAGTTCCTCTCAGTGCATTAAATGGAATCCTCATATATCCATGATGCATCCATGAAAAATAAATGATGTAGAAATTGATGTTTGCAGGAAATTGGAGTTTGCTATGCATTTGTGGAATTTGATGACATTATTGGTGTTCAAAATGCGCTTGAGGTTTGTTATATTTTATTTTATATATTTTGGCTTTTTTTGTTAGTCCTACTATTTTTTTTTATTATCTAATTATTTAGTACCTTAAAAAACAGAAAAACAAATTCAAGATTATGGAGCTAAATTGACTAGTTTTGTTTTGTTTTGTTTGTGCTTTTATGCTTATTGTTCAATTTAATGGTTCATGTATTATTATATTTGAGAAAACTATTTAGGTTCATTAGTTGAATTTGTAGTATAAGTAACATCACGTTTTAACATTTAATGCATTTCAAGATATTTGCCAAAACAAAATACAGGTAACTCTGCACTCTCCTTCCTTTTTTAGATGCTGAAATTATACTGCTCTAATTTTAAAAACCACACTTCCTTGAAAGATGTAATAACCTACATTCTATTTCATTTAATGTATTGAATTTCTTAGTGGTGTTTAAAAGCAATAATCAAGCCTTCCAAGGACATTTTTTATTTCTATTTAACTTTCATTATTTGCAATTAATTTAGAACTTTAGGTGAAATGAAATTTTAAACATCCAGTAATACTTGCTTCGGATTTCATTTCATCTTTTAATGTTCAAAAAAGTAGGAGTTTTAAACTAGTTGATGACTCTGAAAATCAGAGAGTAAAAGTTTTAATAAGCTTGTCTGTATTAAAATGAAAAAATTTTAACGCACATTCGTCTCTTAGAACTTAGAAAGGGGTATAATTTTAAATTTAGAGCAAAGGGAAGTGTAGTGTAGTTCACCCCAAATGCTGCTTCACTCAGCTCAATGTCTTGTTATGCAGAGTGCCCATATTATTACTATTATTATCTTTTTACATGATTGTTTGGTTCACATCTGCCTTCATTCTGCACTTTATTGTAGGCTTCTCCCATACAATTGGCTGGTAGACAAGTATACATAGAGGAACGAAGGCCAAACAATGGTGGTGCATCTCGTGGAGGAAGTAATGTTCTTTTTTGCTTTTTATCTCTTACACTTCCAAAAATGTTTAGCTTCTCAAGTTATGTGTGTTTTATCTAATGATTAGTAAGAATCTTTTGGAAGGTGTTTGTTGCTTCAATTGTTAGTGTTTGGAGGGCACTAAAATAAGTGTGTGATAGCATTAGTGAACAGAGTGATTGTATTATGGCTGTATTTGCTAGGCACTATTTGTTGTGGCAGCACTTGTTATTTTGTTCGAAATGGCATGGCATATTCTGTACTGGATGTAGTGCTGTATTTAGGGTCTTACTACAGGTTCCATTTGGCTGTGAAACTTAAAATAGTGCTGTGTTAAGAAGCATAAGTTATGAGATGATTGATGAAGAAGTGTTTTCCACAGTTTTTTTGCTAATATTGTATCCGAAAGGAATAGCTAATGATACCTGAGAATCACTTTTCTGAAATTCATGGAAGCTGTATATGTCCTTTTTAAAATATATATTTTCAGAAGTTATTTATGAAGTTGTTTTGCTTTTTTGTTTTCTGTTGAAAACAGTATGATTTTATAATATTGAAATTCGTTTCCCTGTTTTTGGTTGATCAGGGAGGGGAAGAGGCAGAGGTGGTTATCAAACAGATGCCCCAAGAGGGCGTTTTGGTGGCAGGAGCTTGGGAAGGGGAAGTAATCAGGATAGTTCAGACTACAACACCAGACTAAGAGGCGATACTTATTTCCAGCGTGGTTCACGATGAGGATTATGTGGCAAAAGCATGAGCTGATATGAAGGGCTTATACAATTAGTGAAATCTGTGCTTGGTGTGGATTTTTACTACAGAAAATTTTCTTCTGTGGTTTCACATAAATTAGTCTTGCGTTTTGGGTGCGTTTTTTTTTATTTAGAAAAAACCATTGAGACTTCACTAGTTTGTTCTGCAAGCATAGATTAGTTGGTTCCCCTTGAATGTTATTTGTTATGCCATTCAGGTGGGAAATTTTGGTTATTTGTACTGTCCCATGTTTGGATTGAATTGTGGGGGCCTTTCAATTAGGAAGGGTGTTGAAAGTAAAAGTGGTTTAGACATCAAAAGAGGTTGTGCTTAATTATCACATGCTTCGGTGCATTTTTTGTGTGCTTCAAGTCGTTGGCGTTGACCACGATAATCTTATTATTTTTCTTCTAATTTCGGTCATTCTTGAAACTAAGATAACCAATTCTTGATCATGTAATGATTCATTTTCCATGAAAACTACTGAAATGATGAGTTCACCTAGATTGTTATTTTATTTAAAGTGGTTGGAACGCCCTGTCATTACAAAACAATCTTCGTTAGAGTTTCGTAGTCTTCAACTTTTATTTCTATGCTTCTTTTGGACATATGAATATCCCAAGTTATCTTTCAACTCTTTGTATTTTATAATTTGTTTTTTTGTTTAGTTAAGATATGATTGAATATTAGTATAAATGATTATTCGTATTGTGTTGGTAAAATCTCTTTATTAATATACTGAATATAAATTAGAATTGTTATTTTGAAGAGGGAAAATTTTCTTCCAATGTAGTTTCTAATTAGAGATTTTTGAGTTACTTTTATTCTTTTGGGTTTGTTTCCGACATTATCGTTGTAATTAATAGAAATTATATTTTCTCAATCATTTTAGATTACATTCTTTTTCTTACGGCCATTTGTAATGTAGGATATTATTTGGGTTTTTAAAATTAAAAACTAGAGGTTTATAAGAATTCAAGGAATTCGTTATAAACAAAAGATGTCTTCATGCTTATTACATTGAATATATCTTATCAAAAATAAAATAAGAACTTGAATTAGATTATAAATTGGAAATGAAATTAAGCTGTTTTTTTAATCTTACAAAGCAATAAGATGCTCTATATATATTTGATTTTTTCATTTCAATTAAAAAATAACCCTATATAGCAACTTAAATTACTTATTGAGAATTATTTATAACATAATTCAATATCTAAATATATTTCTATACTTTTACTTGTTGTAAAATATATAATTATATTGATAATTGTATACAAATAAATATTTATCCTATGGTACTAGCTAAATATTACGTAAATGGATTTAGAAGATATCGAAAATACTATACTTTTTACTTTTTCTTTTTAACTCAATTAAAGATCAATTTTTTGAGCTTAGAGGACGCACTTTTCCCAAGGGTGATTTCCCTAAATGTAATACAGGTTATTCTTGCTCTTTACAAAGCATGGTGTAAAAACCTTGTCATGGATTTGCTAGTTGGAATTTGGTTGGGCGTTTCTTCACAAGCGTGCAAAATATAATATCCCATAAGAAACAAGATCACTTGTTTTGGAGCTAGTATTACCTTATATTCAATCTCTCCCTCTTCCTTCTATGGTCATGAAACTTGACAATATTCTCCATACCACACCTACAACTTCACGGCCATCCCTGTGATGTAATCCGGATCACATTATTGGTCCCAAATCTTCCCTCATAGATAAACACATTAGTTCTTCAAAGTTTCCTTCAGATTGAGGTCTTCTAGAACCTTTTATTGATCCTTTTGTGTCTTTCAAGCTGGCAGTTGAAGCATGTTTTGATTATTTCCCATCTCAGGAAACCCAACCTCAAGTGTGTCAATGTCCTGTTATCTGTAGTGTAATGGCATAAACATGTTGTTTCCTTTGCGTTGCACATTTTCTTTTTCTAATATCATTTTTCCAGCGCCTTTGATGCAGTAAATGGACATCGAGTACAAGTCCCAGATAAGACATGTTATCAATCAGTACACGTTGATTTATTATATGTTTTGCACACAAATAAGACATATTAGCACGTCTCACTAATTTTATATCCAAAGCACCAATTGTACTACAGAAACTCAAAGCTACAGATCAACTATGTGCTTCCCTCTTAACTCAAACTCAACCATCAGCTTCAATACATCTCAAGACACTTCTTTGTATGAACCAACTTCACCAATTCATCATATTCAAGCACCTGCACTAGCCATAGCTCCTTGATGAGAATGTGGGGGACAACATTGCTGTTCATTCTCATCTTCCTCTGTGTCCCAAAGGAAACTAGCATATGCTGCTTGTACATGGCTGTTATCATGAAACCATAAGCTATTGTTAGAATGCATTTGTTTTCAATATATATACAACTTGTTCCAAAAGTGACATAACATAAACTAAATGTTATGAAGCACATGACATAAATACCTGTCTTCGGGAGAGGCTTGCACTGCTCTTTCAAAATAGCTGGAGGCACGTTCTTGGTCATGATGTAGCTCCCAAACTAGCTTCCCATACTGTGATAGAACTTCTCCATCATTTGGGTCTACTAGTATGGCACGGGAATAATACTCCTCTGCTCCTTCACGGTCTTGTTTGAACTGGCAAAAATACAAAATTCATCACCAAAAACATCCCCCAAATAAACCATGTGTTGGTGTCTGTAAAAGATCATGATTTGTTTCTTTTCTAACAACCATGGTTGATTTCAAGTTAGTTGAAGTTACAAAATAATATACTTGAAATCAATACCAGATGCACCTCTATATTTTTTTCACTTTAAATTAACCAAATCCTCTCAAAAAGTTGTAAAAGTTACTTGGGACATACTTGGATAAATTTCTCTATAATCATTTACAAAAGAAGAATGTGGTTCTCTCATGAACTAAACTCAGCTTATGCTCTTAACTTCTATAAAAGTTCTTTAATTTAGGTTCTCCACAAACTCCTATGCATAAGTTCATTTAAAGAAAAGCTCAATTCATTGTGCCTTATTTTCTTCTTCTATGAAAGTGTTTATAGGGAAATTTATCCAAACAGTGTTTAGTATGACTAAACAACTTGTTATCATGATGAGTTTTCAAACAAATGTGATGTTTTTCAAAGGAAATAGAACTAACCTGATAGAGAAAATTAGCATAATTTCTTAGAAACAATGGATTCCCTGGGTTTTCCTTCACCATTTTCTTGTAATACTCTTCCACCCCATGCCTATCTCCATCATTCCCTCCAGAACCCATGGGATTATAATCACCACTACCTCCACTACCACCTATGCATCCACCTATCCCATCACCACAGCACTCTACACCAAGACCCTTTGCAAGATACATTTCTTTACCATTACGAACCCCTTCCTGCTCATCAAAACTCACCCTGCAAACTTCATCCTTTACTCTCACTTCTTCACTAAATATCAAACCCTTCCCACTATTCACCACACTAAACCCTTCTCTCTTCTCTTCCCAATCATCAGTCTCACTTTCCATTTCTTCATCTTCCTCATCTCCATACAAGCCATCGTGCTTAACAGTGGCGAAAGAAGGAATGGTTTCCAACATCAAGCATGATCTATTTCTCACTGAAAACCTCTTGGGAGGGTCTGCACACTCCAACCTCTCTTCATTGTTGCAAGAAGAGTATGTCAAGTCTTGCAAGTTCCCATCAGATTGGACTCTTCTGAAGCCTTTATTTTGCCTTTCAAGGTCACCAATTGAGGGAGAAATTGGAGAAGAACCACATGAAAAGTTAGAGAGGCCAAAAGACCCAATTTGGTGGAAAGAAAGTTTGTGATAATGTTGTGAGACATTGGTTGGTGGAAGATGCTTAAGTCCATGGCTGGTTTCAGAGTGAATATTGTTATTAGGACTATCTGTGAATGAAGAATGAAGAGAACCAAGAACTGGTGTTGAAGAGCTTCTAAGCAACATCCTTTCTGATTCACTGAAAACAACAAAAACAAAACTGCAAATTACATCTTCAGGTAACAAAAAACTAGAAATAGAAAGGAAAAATAGGTCTTTGAAACAGAAAACAAATTGACAAGGCTACAAGGAAAAGTAGTAATGATGCTGAATCTGATTGCACAGTAGATAACAAAAAAAAGAATGTTTTTGCTGGGAAAGGAAGAGATTGGAAGAAGAAAGTGTTACCCTTTTTAGATGCTGAAGAGTTGTTGATGAATAATGACCCTATAATCTATGTAACTTCAGATTACAATTGTAAAGGCGAGATTTTTCTAGCAGCAGACAACAAATCAAAACGCTTTACAAAATCAGCTGGAATCTTTATATATATAAAGCATAGTAGAGGACAGTGGTTACATGTGAACATGAGTGTCTTAAACTTCTCTTTCTAATATTTTAATTTTCACTAAAAAAAATGTTTTGTTTTATTTTTCACCCTATAAAAAAAGGTTTATTTGGGTAGTGATTGTGTGGTGGATAGTACATTGGGATGACATTTGATTTGATACATTCAACTTGGAGAAACAAAATATCAACTTTGCTAGTGTTGTCGTTTGGTGAAGAACTGATGGGTAATAATGGTGCATATGGAAAGTACTTGGAAAAGGTGGCATTGAAGTAATTAGTAATCATGAACCATTATTCAAGCATTCCAACAACCTTCACATGGAACCCATGTCCTTCCAAGAGATTGGGATCTTAGTTGTCAAACGAATATCTCATGGAACCTTTTTTTTTAATATATGTATTGAAAAATTTATGGAACTTTTGATTCACGTTTTAGTTGATGTGAGTATTTTCTTATTGACTATACACGCGGCTATTTTTGATACACGGTTTTGGAACTTTATTATTATTTTGTGTGTTAGCAAATTGTATAATTGGCACTTATCGATCTTCCTACATGTTCTATTGGGAAATTGTGGCACCAATTTGCTCATACAATTCAATTGCACAAACCAAATCAAAACATGCTTTCTCAGTTTTTGTAACTCTTATTCAACCTTTCGTGTTTCAACTTGCTTTTTTCTTTCTTTTTTGTCAGTTTTAGCGTTGCTAAAACAAAATTAAGCTATATTATTTATTGCATTTTTTATAAGAGTTTTTACCCCTTATTTATTTTTTCTCTTCAATTACATCAGCCGTTTTATCTCTCCTTTTTTCTCTTCAAATTTCTAATTTCCCTTTTGTATCATGACAAATAGTTGTACACTGATACTCAGTACAAAAATTTGTGTTTGATTTTTTAGTTCTAATTGTGTGAAATATTATAAACTCAATTTTTTAAAATGAAAATTTCTCAATGAAAATCATTTTTATACGAAATTTCTTCTTAAATTTCAATTGAGTAAAAATCAAATTTGAGAAATTCTATTATACAAGAAAAAAAAAAAGCCAAAGACTAGGAACTTAGATTCTTAGAACCCAATAAATTAATTTTTTTGCTCTAAATTCAACTAGACTATTATCATCACCACTTAATATCACAGTCTATTTACATAATTTAAATATTTTATTAGTGTTACGAAAAAAATAACTATTTTTACATTTCAATAAACATATCATTTTTTGTCAACCATTTAATAAGTGACACATGGTAAAGGAAATAAGTCAAGTTATTTACATTTAAGATAGTGTCACATGAAAAATTTTGAAATTTATCCTAAGTCACGTTTATATATCTAAAATTGACTCTTTAGCATACCTATCAAAAATAATGTGTAAGAAAAGTACATATTCTCTTTTCATTATAAATATATAGAAATCATTCTAACTCAAATGTCATTTTTCATCTTACTATTCTTTAATAAACATAAACAACTAAATAACTTTAAAATTAAAGAGTCTTTGTATAAACATTCCCTCCTCACATCCATTGACCCGCCAAACCTAGAATATTTAGGTCAAGTTAATTAGCAACTTCGTTAAGACATTCATGCCCATCAAAGATTGTTTTTCTAATAAAAAGAATTATTATTTATTTAAAATCTAAATCTTTTAACCAAATTGTACCAAAAAAGCTTTGTTTTTCTATTATATCCTAACTGACTTATTAAGAAGACTATAATAGTTATTAGTTCAAATAATATTAATAAAGTAATAGTTTTTCTTTGTATATCCGTATAGTTTTTTCATATATCCATAATTTTTTAAATAATTCAAAAATACTTTTTCTTATTATTTTATGGCATATAGGTGGGTATTTATGGCTCCATAATAGCCACATGAAATTCTAATCTAAACGGAACTTAATTTTCCGTTTTGAATTGAGATTTTGTAGTAGTTAAATAAATGATTATAAAACACCTCATGTAGAGTAAGTTTTGGTGGAAGAATGTTCATGATTGAATGTACTTTGTAGACTTGTATTAGATGGCAAGTGAGTGGAATGCTACATTTGAAGAATTTTAATGCCATTCATTATAAATGTTGACTACTACTCTTACAAAGTTGACACGAAAGTTTTTTTCTATCTTATAACTTTGAAAAGTTGTACTATTAAACATTAATTTTAGCATTATAATGAAAAAAGAGAAAAAAAAAACTACAAATAAAATTAAAATATGTTTGAAAGAAAAATACAGAGCTATCAAAATGTTATATATAAACATATCTATAAATAATAAAAGAATAAGAAAAAAGTTGATGCATTGTAATCCATCCTAACACATTGTTTAAATTTAAAAGAGCATGTAATAAATTAATAATGGACACAATGGATTAATGAAATTGAGCACAAGAGATTAATTTTTCACAATGTACCTTTTAAGGAAAAAACTTCCACAATATATTTTTAACGAAAAAACTTTTACTATGTGTACATGGTAAAACTTTATTTGTTGAAAAAAAGATATTTACACAGGATCTATTTGGATAAGTTGAGATGAATTTTTAAGAAACAAAAATAATAAATAATATATTTCTTAAAAAATTAAAATTAATTTTTATTAATAAATTTATAGAAATTCTCTCTCCTTTTTAAACTTTTTAAATACAAGACTTTCTATTAATTAATAATGAAATATTTTGTTTTTAAATTTTAAAACATATATATTTTTAAAAAAATCCTTTCTGAAAAATTTACCGAAACATGCCTATAATTAATGTCTAACCTTACCACAAAATAATTAAAGGAAAAACACATACAAATAAAATATAAATGGACACAGTGAGGGAAATTACACACTTCTAATACAATTTCTTCGTGAATAAATATTAGCTTATCTTAATTTTTATAAGTGGTTGGTTGATTCATGTATATATACAAATATTTATTAAAAGAATTTAATCCATTAAATAAATTTCCACACAATAAAAACTCCAACAACCTATCAACAAATACTTCAATTAATAAAAAACCAGCTTAAACATTTTTTTTAATAAAAAACTTTAGTATGAGGATTTTATGGCAAAGTGTTTTCTTATAATATTAAAATGTTTTTCATTTTATTACACAAGAATAGATTCTAAAAGGAGTAAACCATGATTTTTGTTGTGGAGAGTATATGACTTCCATAATTTAATAATTAAAAGATAAAAAATGAGTAGTAAAAGATGTAATATCTTTATTATTATATTTTTTAAAATATATTTATTGTTATTTTGATATATAAATTATGTATTTATTATATTTATTATTAAATATTAATTATTTTATTTTAATATTTAATTATGAATTACAATAACCACAAAAAAATAATTTGAAGATAAAATAATGTTAAATATTTTAAAAAAAATTAATGATGTAGTAAATATATTACACTGTTAAAAAATTATTTTATTATGTTTTGCATCTAAGATCTTTTAAAAAAAAATGGTGGTTTAGTTATTTTGAAGGTATATGAAATGAAGCAGTGGTGTGACAGTGTCTGGGATCTCCATCCTGTAATATTAGGGTTTTTCCAGAATTGAGGTGACACTCCTTTTTCGCTCCCAAATGCAACACAAATTCGCAATTTGTGACTAGTTTCTTTTGATAACTCGCCAAATCACGACATTTTTTGATTGATCCATCATGTTGGCTAAGAGACTAAGCTCCTTCTTCAAATTCTCCGCCAAACCTCACGTTTCCTCGTAAGTAATCTCTCTCTCTCTCTCTCTTGCTTCTTCTATTTTATTTCATTCTTTATTGCTTTCATTAAATTTGTTTTTTTTTTTTTTTTTTGTTTTCTGCCTTGCGTTGAATTTAAATGTTGTTACTTTATATTCTTTAACTCGTTTGGCAGCTTCAATTTTTGTAATTTATTTGAGTTTTGCGTTTCTGTTAAAGCAAATTTACATGTATGTGATAAAGTTTGCAAAAAAGTGAGGATTTTGAGTCCACCCATGAACTCACCTGTGCTTCCAATTTTCCTCACTTTAAAATTTTAGGCTTTATAGCTCAACAAAACGATCATTTTCTTTAACCCAAATTAGGGAATTTCACCTTTTGCATCATGCTTGGTAAGTCTGTGAATTGAGAATACATTGAGCTGTGTGACTGTGTCCTGACACAAAGTAAAATAATGTGTATTTTTTTTCCTCTGCATGTGAAGAGTGGAGTGCTTGCTATCGTTACTTTGTTGAAATTTAGATCATATTATGAACTGTTATAGGGTGCTTGATTGTGATTTGTGACTACCATCTTTTAAACTTTTGCAGTTCCAAGAAGAGTGTGGATGAAGAGACGGGCAAATATTATGGTAAAAAGGCAGTGTCATTTGTGTTGTTTTCTGTTACAGGTGGTGTTGCTCTTAGTGCCCTTTCTGATCTTTCCATCTATCAGGGATGTAGCAGGTATATGTTGAGCTGTAATGTGGTAATATGTGTTAAGAGTTGATGATAGCTAGTATTTACTTTAATCTCTTGGGTATGTGTTTGGTAGATATGAGAAAACTATTAAGAGGTGCATTTTAAGGTGATGTGGTTTTAGACTTTGGAACAAGAAGCCCAAAATAGGCCTTATGATTTGATTTACATTGTTTATAATATATCTTATCTCCCCCCTTCATTGTCTATGGAGAGAAGTTGTTCCTCAAGGAGGCCAAAGGTTTTCATTTTTTTTATCCGAAACTTCACCATTCTCTTAACCTTGCTAGGTTCTACTTTTAGTTTGCTAACTATGAAAGGGTTCTCATTGAACATAGAGTGACTCTAAGATATTTTTCTTTTCCTGTCCTTTTCTGTCTACTCTTCCCAGCATTACGATTGTAATTGCCTTGCCCTTGTGATATCTTGGTAAATAAATGAGATTAGCCCTCTAACTTTGATTAAAATAATCACTACTTTCTAATTCTATGCCATCCTATTCCTATCCCACATTGTAAATTCTTTCTATTCTATTTTTATTTTTCTTTCATATTTATTAAGTAGATCCTACACAGTAATTCAGCCTTCGGGAATACTTTTATGAGACTCTATTACTAACACTTCTGACTTATCACAAGAGGAGTGTCTCGATTTCTGTTCTTTACATTTCAAAATTGTAAATTTGTCCGCCTTGGCATCTCCTAAAACTATTAGCTCTGTAATTTTCAGTGAGGCCATGGAGAAGGTGAGCAAGAACCAGGCAGTAATAGATGCTATTGGAGAACCAATTGTTAAAGGTCCATGGTATAATGCATCTCTTGCCGTAGCTCACAAGAGACATTCTGTTTCATGCTCATTTCCCATTTCTGGACCACAAGGCACTGGTGTCTTGCAGCTGAAGGCAGTTCGAAATGGAGGTTAGCAATTTGAATATATATCTTTATGATTTGAATGACTTCCTGAAGCCAAACTGCCAATTAACTGTTTTAATCTATATAACTAGTACTCTGATCTGCTTGCTGTAGAATCTACTTACTTATTTTGACATATATTCTTTTGCTTGTGAATTATTCTACTTGACTTTATAATATCTATAGTTTTTGGAATGTGGGAATACTGAGGCCAATTTGATAGCTAATGGAAATAATCATTGGTTTGGCTTCATTGAAACAGATGATACTTGGTCTTCCTTTTTCCTTCCACGTGATTGGGAAATTTTAATCATGGATGCTCTTCTCCATGTACCTGGGAATGAGGAGAGGAACCGAACAGTGCGGATCAATCTCGCTGACAAGCCTCTTGCTCCTACTTCTTGCCCTGTGAGCACACCCCATCCATCAGAAAATTCAAAGGCACAATTAAGTTCTAATCAATCATAATACCTAAAACCGATTTTTTTTTTTTTACTTCTTTTTGTTATGGATTAAACCTTTTACATGATTTTGAGGCTAGTAAGGGACGTCAATATTTAGCTTTGACAGAATAAATTTGTTTCCAAATTATCATTTGGTAATGTGTTATAATATTATTTACCGTCTGAAGGCGTTTCAAATACCACACGAGTTACTAGGCATGCCAGTTTTGTACCAGTTGATATCTACATATCCTATTTCATTATGAAAATAATTTTTGCCTTGTAGAATGATGTAATTTTCTTTATTTTGCGTCGTTCTTCTTTCCTTTTGATCTTGCTAGCTAATTTTTTTACTACTGACATGAGCACTGTGGCATTTTTTGTATGGCGACGTTGGTATCCTCCATTTTGCATGTACCAGATATTGTATAATGCTTAATTATGTTAAGTTTTATCAAGTCAATCTAATTTTTTTTCGACATAAGGCTTGAATCTTGATTTATTTTTATTTTTATTCTAGTTACACTTTCGATTACCACATTTGCTCATGACTGAACATCAACAAGTTCTGCTAAGTTAGTGGGCCTTAACATCCTTCAAATTGTGAAGGATCTCATGATTTTCTGCATGTATTTTATAAATTTCACTTTACACTTTAAAAAATATTTCGAGATGAGCATTTTGGAATGTATTAACTATTAAGAAGAGTGGAGTAATATACACTGGAATGGTCATTTCGGAATGAAATGAGCCTCATCTGAATTAATAAATCTTGAGCATGACTTATTCAATAAATAATCCTCATCTGATTTAAGTTAACGTGAGTTAAGTTTCACTGGCTTTGCGCTAACAAATTGACTTATTTCCATTCTTGAACTTAACATTTTCGTGGCCTGAGAGGAGACACGTTCTAGATTGATTAGATAAAACATTGAGAACATAATGATGAAATGAGAAACTTTGCTGGTTCTTTCTTCAAAAAACTGTAGAACGAACAAGTCCTATATCTTCTCCTTTCTTCTCTCTACACAAACAATCGCAATGGAAGTGTTATCATGCATCTTCTTTCACACTGTTTCCATTTATTTCCTTCCTATTGTAAGTACCTAAATGTCTTCATATCCAGCCATTAAATGCTATAGAAATTATTGTTCGTATCATCAGGGTGTCTACCACGAGTAGAATTATCATTGATCCCTTGGTAATAATGCACAAGAATAGCAAGGCGTGATCATTTATTATGATAAAAATGTGTTTTTACTTTGAGAAAGTTGGTATTGCATATTTCATTTCATGTTTTTACCCTATTTGATTTCCAAGTTAAGTACGATAAATCATATATTTAAAAGTACTTTAACATATTTAAATTATAGTTTATTCAAAGAACCTTTTTTTTAAGTACATTAATGTCCCTGAATACTGATACATTTTCACTTGTTTTTTAAAAGTATTTTAACAACCTTTGCCTTTGAGGGTATTTTGACAAATCATGGTCATTACTTACTAACATGTACTATTAGTCATTTATTTATTTATTTTTGTGTAAACACTAAGAAAACCATTGAATAAATTTGATTTTAAAAATATGCAATTACATTTGAATAAAGTACTAATTTTTTTCATTAATACTCTTTCTCTTTCTCCTTCATAAAACATAAGAATATAATAAAAAATAATTAATTTATTTTAACATATTATAATTGCAGTAAAAAATCCCATCATAATTATATACAAAATTAAACATGTTTATAATTGAAGCACAGGGAAAGATTGCAACTTTGAAGTAAACGTGGCATTTTTACATAAAACATTGATTTTTTTTACGTTTGTAAGGTGGAAAAAGACATCAATCAACATTCCAGCTTTGTCGGGATGTCTGTCTTTTGAAGCTTTGAACTTCTAAGCAGTGTTGTGTTGTGTTGGAAATGATGGACAAAGTAAACATGTGGGTCACACCACTGTAATGAGTATCCACTCTAGATATCTTGTTAAGCACGCTACTCTCATCTTCATATTCATATTCATATTTCATATTCACTACACTCCACTCTTCACACACTTACACTTGAGATTGAGACCATACTCAACTCAACGTTTCAATGTCTAAAGATGATGACAACTCTTCATCTCATCTTCAATTGGCTCTCTCCTTAACCCTTTCTCCCTATGCATCTAGCTCTCTTTCTCATTCTGCTCTTCCCAGGTTTCACTCCTCTTGTTATTCTTCTATTTTATGGATACGTAGAAATAGCTGATGAAATGGAATGCTACAAGTTTTATTTTTGAATTCTTTCATAAAACAAGATAACATGGAATGGATTTCATTCCTTTTCGTCGAAGGCATAGATTTGGAATCATTCTAACATTCTGTAGTATTTCAATCATATTTTACTACAATGTCTTTATACTTTTTTTTTTGAGTTCTGTAGTACTGTTGAAAGTCAACATTCTTCGTGAATATATGAATGAGTGAGATACTTAGTACATACTCTAGAAATTTAGTCTTGCACAAGACTGAAGCCGGACATGTATTGGAATATTGACTGATTGAAATTTTAAAATTTGATGCAATGATACGTACAATCTACAATTTCTTATATAACTTGTTCTTTAGGATTCACTTCAGCTGTTAAAAATGGAACAATATGAAAATTTCTAAGTGCCAACTATGGTGGCATGTTGCATCTGTTTGGTTTGTGTGGTAAATTTTAACAACCTTGTTTAACAAAAGTATAGCAACAACTTGACAGATGATGTAGAAATTACCCACATAGCCTATGAAGTATGCAGAGTTATAGTTTTACATCAGTAGACTAAATTCTTAAGTTGTACTGTAGCGTAATTTTCTGGCCTATTAATTGTACTGGTTTCACTTAAAATAGATTGGTTTATAATCTCAACAAAAATTTGCCATGTGATGGAGACCTGGTTTCATCTTGTGATATTTTTGTTTCTAATTTTTCTCAATCATGTATTGATGTTATTGGTGTCATAACCTTTACAGAAACAGAATAAATCAAATAGTTGTCATTTTTGTTTATCATATCTTGGCTGATGGAATTATCACTTGTTTTGACTGGTAACTGATTTTTTTATGCAGTCAAGTTGTTGGATGGCCTCCCCTTGGAGCATATAGAATGAATAGCTATAATAGCCATGCAAAATCACCTGCTACGGAAGTATTCAATTGTACAGTTGACAAAAGAGAAAGCAATAGGAAGAGTGCAGATGGTGGCAATGACAGTAACAACGTTATTTCCAAAGTAAAAGGAAACCTCAGGAGTTCCCTGTTTGTGAAAGTGAAAATGGATGGGATACTAATTGGAAGAAAGGTTGATTTGAGTGCTCATGGTTCCTATGAAACCTTAGCTCAAACCTTGGAGGATATGTTTGATGAATCAACAACGTTCCTCACTCACAAAGGTGATTTTTTCTGTCTTCATGCTCGTAATCCTAATAAAGAAAATGCAATTCCTGCATGGTATTATATTATGGTTTCATGATCATTGACATTTCATGTGCTTGGTGAATATCTAGTTAACTTTATTCCATTTCTTTCTTGGGTAATATCTTCTTTACCAAGTACAACTCAAAACACTTCTAAATGATTAACAGCTCTGAATTTCTTAAAACACATATTAAATGCACCTAAATTGAAAAGTTGATCAACTCATTAATCAAAACATCTTATTGCAAAAGCAAGTTAGTATGTTTAGGTGCCCCATGGGTTTTACCAGCCGGTATGCGGATAAATTTGACATGATATGATGATAACTTCTTCCTCTTTTTTTCACTTTGCCAAATCTAAACGTATGTATGATTGACTATTGTCAAAAAGGAACATTTATAGATTAATTAAAGGTTGAAAAGCTGACAAGCACTAGTAGATTACATTATGAAGGTGGCAGCAGTAGGGGTTTAAACTTCTACTATACCTTTCTTTTTATTTTTCTCATTGTGTATAAAGTAGATATCTTATCATTATGTACTCCTTTTCTTTCAGGACTCTCATTATGTCAGTTGTAACATATGAGCAATCAAAATATAACAAATTTCAAATATACAAAACAAAACTGCACAACAATTGTTTTCATCAATAAAACTATGACGTCTCAGTTTTTTTTTCTATTGGTGTCATGTGTATTTGTTGAGATATAGTATAGTGTTAAATTTTTCTTTTCAATGCGTTCGATTCCTCTTTTCTCCTAATTATGTTGATATCATTGTAAGCAGGATCAAATGGAGAAGATCATGGCACTATAGTTGGCACAGATGGGCATTTGAAATTGCTGGATGATTCTTCCAATTTTGTGCTCACTTATGAAGACAAAGAAGGAGACTGGATGCTTGTTGGAGATGTTCCTTGGTGGTAAGTATTTGGTTCACACTCATCAATTAGATTTTAGAGTTAAAATATAGTATACTTTTCCATCCGGCTACAATTTGTATTGTTGATTGATCTCAAATAGTATGTGTATTGTTTCATGATAGGAAGTACTAGATGCTTTCTTGATGATCCTTAGCCCTTTGGAAAAACCTAAGAATATATTTGCAAGATATAAGGCTTAAATATATTACTATTTGCTGCTGATTGCATGGCCTATGTTAATGTCATAACAATTAATCCGCCATTCACCGGGTCATAGCCCTTTTCCTGAACAAAGGAAATAATGTGAGCAATTGTAACTAGAACAAAAAGCATGAACTCTTAAGATTTAAGAATTGCAATTGAAATGCTGAAACATGGGACTTATTGTTGTATTTGGTTTGATATTTATCTACCTTTGTCCTTAAAATTGCAATCAGGATGTTCCTTAGCTCTGTGAGGAGGCTAAGAATCATGAGGACACCTGAAACTAATGGGCTTGGTATGTAGATGCATCATTATTCCTAAAACAACTTTTTTACTCTTTTTTCTTTCTCTAATTTAGTTACTTATTTGCAGCTCCAAGACTTGAAGAAAAGAACAGAAGATTGAAGTGGAAGCCGATGTAGATAATGTTTGCATCTTTAAATTGTTAGGATACACAAAACTTATGGCCTAAAATGTTCAACACGAATAGAGGAATTTAAATGGCAGAAAAAAACAGAAAGAGGAAAGTTAAGTAATTCTGCAAGTAATGGATTTTGATATTTCATATGATCAAACTTCGGCTTGATTTCCTTTTGGATTCAATTCAAATACTGTTTGTTAAATTTCTATTGATACATCACTTGGAAGGCACATGCGCCACATTTTTTCATATATTATTAGTCATATAAGGCTTTGCTGTTTGTTAATATTGTAAATATGAGATGTTTGCTAGCTTTCGTATCAAATTTTTATTGCCTTCTCTTTCTTTCCCTGCTATTGTATTCGAATTTTCAGTTGAAATTCGAGAGTTATTTTCCCTGTTTATTGGAACCATTGCTTTAAATTTACTAGCACTGTTGTGAAAATAAAAACTGAGACGCATAATACTTGCTGCTAAAACACACACCAATCTCTGATTAGCAAGTAGGATTGGCATGCATAGTATTTCATGCCTTAAGACTCCTTGGAATGTTTCTAAACTTAATTGAATTAAAACATTTTTATGCCCATTAAACTAATATATGGTAGTGGTACAAAAAATATGTTTCTCAGAAAGGTTTGCAGATTTCTCAATTTTTGTCTACCTTTCCAGAAAAGAGGATTATACAATAATGATTGTTCTACTATTTTTGCCTTCTCCATGAAGAACTTCCTTTACTTTATTATTGCTACTTTCAAAACCCAAGGGATTTCATAATACGTGTTAAGATACATGGATTCACGAGACGTGTTAAGATTTGTTTTTAAGGTTGTTATAGGATTTATATTATCATATGACTGGTGGTCCAGACAATATAATACATTTCCTTGTTTCACAACAATGTTTTGGTCAAAAAATCATGTCCTCAAGCACAAGCAATCCTGTGGAATTTAGAAAGAATGCTTGCCCGGAATTTCTGCACTCTGTCCGTTGTGAATATTGTATTTGTGTATGAATAAATGGACCGAAAATGAGACCATTGACTAAGAACTAATGTAATACCATTTAATTTATTACCATTAGTCTAGAACCAAGAGCCTAGAGGTTCATGCACTAGTTACTCGGGTCATTTTTGTTTTTGTTTTTGGATCAAAACTGGTCTTTTTTGTTAGGATAGAGATTATGATTACAACTTTACTTCACAGCCAATTGTAATACGGAGCCAACCAACCTAGGGAACATGTACATATACATATACATGTTTCTCTCTTTTCACATTTTATAATTAGTTGTATGTGATACATAGTTGTCAAATATTCTCCTTATGAATAATGGGAATCGTGCCTTTGTCAAGTATCCAATAGATATTTGAAAAAGAAAGTTCCTTACATTTATACAGGGTAAAGAACAAAAGAAGAAAAAAAAAAAAACTAGGACCAAGTTACTTTTGTTTGCTTCATTAGTACGTCTAGAGAATTATTATTCTTATTCAAAGGATAATAGGTACAATTGCTTTATCTTGGTTGCTATTGAAATCTATAGCTCCATACCAAAATAAGGATACACAAGAAAATTTATTTGCAAAACTTAATACATTTTGATACACCAATCAATTTGTCAAAAGATAAATATGCATTGCTGATTACAAAATTACAGCTCTAAACATATTCATGAATAGGATAAACTGATTTTGGTTTCCTACATTAGGCCATTAACTGGTGATGTGCTAAAAACTGGGGTCTCTTTGTTGTTAACTGCATCATTGCCACTGCTGCTCTTTCTCCTAGGCTTTGCCTCTCCAAGCATCATTACAACATCCCTCATGGTTGGTCTGTCCTTGGGAAGCTTGGCAGTGCAAAGAATTGCTATTCTTATAACTAAAAGCATTTCTTCTAGAACAGAATTGCTGTTTCCTACACTGGGGTCTAATGCTTCTTCTAGAGATTTGTTGTCTCTAATCTTCATTCTAATCCACTCTACTATGTCTATTGATTCTCCAAATTCTGGATCTAAGGGCCTCTTTCCTGTGAGAAGCTCCAACAAAACTACTCCATAACTGTAAACATCAATCTTTTCATCCACCTTCAAGGCATATCCATATTCTGCCAAATATTAAATCATTGAAATGTCATGAATATAAATCTTCTTCATATAACAGAACAAATATGAATATAGGCAATCTTCACTAATATAAACAGAGAAGTGCTGACAATACACTCTCTAACACACTCTTTTCCATATGACTTTATTAATGGTTAAAATTTATTGAAAACTAAAAAATTTGAAGATTCATTAAATGAAAAGTGCGACCTACAAAACTATTTATGTGATTTCCAATAAATTTCACCCATTAGTAAAGAGTGTGTTACTAGTATTTCTCAAACATCTAATGACATGCTAATTGAAAGTATGTTCTCTAAGGCTTTAACTATATATCCCACTTGCTTTAGATAAAGTAAGATTTATGAACTAGAAACTCACCAGGGGCAATGTAGCCATAGGATCCAGCAACCATGGAGACTGTTTCATTCTTCCGGATCATCATCTTGGCTAAACCAAAATCTGCTATCCTTGCCTCAAGATTTGCATCAAGCAGTATGTTATTTGACTTGATGTCACGGTGGATAACGGGTGGATGACAATCATGATGGAGATAAGCAAGTCCTTGTGCAACTCCTAGAGCTATGTTATACCGCGAAACCCAGTCTACAAGCAGTCTTGTTGCTTGTCTACCATGCAAGGCATCTCCCAGGTTTCCATTGTGCATGAATTCGTAAACTATCATCACATCAATGTCATTATGAAGAAATCCTAGTAATCTAACAATGTTCCTATGCCTTAACCTCCCCAAAACATTCACTTCTCCCACAAGATCATCACTGCTTCCTACTTCAATATCAGTTTCTGTTCTCCACAATTTTTTCACTGCCACAACTGTATTTGATTGCGGTATCTCAGCCTTGTAAACAACCCCTGTGGCTCCCATGCCAATCACATTTGTTTCCTTGATGCAAGCTACAATGTCAGTACTTGTAAAACCAAGCCTCTGGAATGCCATCAATCTCCAGGGCCACCCTTTCCTACCCTTATAGAATCTTTCTTGGAAGCAAAACCCTTGTGTGTACCACCTCATGTACAAAGATCTTGTCACCACAACCGCAATCCCGATAACTAGGATTGAAGATATTCCAATGATCCATGCTGTGATAATGTGCTTTGCACGTGAGTTTTCGTTCCTTGAAGAGTATGCAGAATTTTGGTCACATGGAAGGAGGACACCACCACATAGGCCAGCATTTCCTACAAGGTCATCTGGGTTTATAGTTCTTAGTATTCCATTTGCTGGGACTGGACCTTCTAGCTTATTGTATGAGACATTGAATGCTTCCAGAGCTGGAGAAATTCCGAAGCTTTCAGGTATTGTGCCTGTCAAAGAATTGTTGGAAAGATCAAGCATAGCCAGTGAAGGCATCTTAGCTAATGCTTTTGGTATTTGACCACTAAGTTGGTTGTTTTGGAGGTTCAAATTTACCAACTTCTGACATGATGCAATGCTTGCTGGAATGCTTCCAGATAGATGATTCGATGAGAGATCAAGAACTGCAAGTGATGGACAATCCTGGAACTGGTCTGGGATTTCACCTTCCAAGTTGTTGTTGGAGACCACAAAAGCTTGCAGGTTTGGAATGGAAAAGACAGTGGAAGGAAGAGAAGAATGGAGTTTGTTTCTTGACAGATCAATGAAAGAAAGTGATGTAGAAGAAGTAATGTCATCTGGAATGCCACCAGAAAGACTATTGTTAGCCAATTCTAACCTTTGCAGCTTCCCAAGCTTGCCAAAACCCACAGGAACTGTCCCAGAAAGAAAATTGTTCTGAATTCGAACACGAACAAGTGAAGGACACATTGATAGGCTTGATGGAAGTGGACCAGAGAAGGCATTGTTGAATAGTATAAGCTTGGTGAGATTGCCTTGGCTGCAAAGAGTTTCTGGAATCTCTCCAGAGAGTGAATTGGATGACACATCCAACCATTGCAATGGTGAATTCTTGCCAAGGTTACTAGGCAATGACCCTGACAAGGAATTGTTCCATAGCTCAAGTATTTCTAGTTGTGGCAAATCTCCAAAGCCAGAAGGCACAGGACCAGACAGCTTGTTTCCCATCAAGTTGAGAAGTTTCAAATTCTTCAGCTGACTTATTGCATCTGGAATTTTTCCTGACAACGTGTTATCAGAAAGATCCAGCAACTGCAAAGAAGTCATGTTTCCAACTGCTGCTGGAATTCTGCCTTCAAAATTGTTGTTGTATAAGAAAACTGTATTCAGTGACTTGAGCCCTCCCAATCCACTTGGAATCTCGCCACCAAGATTGGCTACTGCTAAATCAAGATACTTGAGACTGGTGAGATTTCCAAACTCTTCTGGAATTCCACCTTCAAATTCATTATATCCAAGGATCAAATTCTCCAGTGATGAAAGTTGTCCCAGCTCTCCAGGAATTTTTCCAGTGAGATTGTTCCCGGATAGACCAAGGAACTTCAACTTGTGCAAGTTACTGAATGATTTCGGAACTGACCCTACAAAGAAGCTGCCTCGGAGATCAAGCATCTCTAAGGAAGAGGCATTTCCAAGGTCCTCAGGAAGAGAACCCGAGAACTCGTTGCTGGATGCATTCAAGGCAGTAAGTCTCCACGCCCTTCCAAAGCCTAATGGAAAGTCACCAATGAAGAAATTTTGGCTTACATCGAGGCTGTTGAGTGTGGTGAGATTGCCTATGGATTTTGGCAATGGTGATGAAAAAGCATTGCAACACAAGTTGAGAGAAGTGAGACTTTTAAGTCTTTGTATATCATTGGATACTCTGCCACTGAGATTCATGTGGGAGAGATCAAGCTTCTCTACAGCTCCAATTGAGTTGCATTTGATGCCATTCCAGTAACAATGAGCTTCATCCTTTCCTGGTGCTTTGTCATCAAGTTTCCAATTCTGAAGGGCGTTCAATGGATCAACGAGACTTGCTTTTATAGAAAGCAAAGCTGATACTTCATCATTTGTGGCAGCAGAAGCAAAACCATAACATAAACAAGCAATGTAACATAAGAAGATGAAAAGCTGGATTTTCATCTGCATCTCGTACTTCTTCATTCTGCTTGATTAATGGCTCAATTGCCCATCATTTGCATTCTAGTGAAACTGAGGGAGAAGGTTGTGGGGATGTGCACAACACTGGCAGAGCGTAATATGCCTAGTTTGTAAGGAAGTTGTTGAAAGAAGAACATATGCATGTGATGCCGTGTATTATATGACCAATAAATAATCCAGAAGATTAATTTCGGTCAATTTTAAGAACTATTCATGTTTATGAAGTGGTATCCCAACAGGTAGTAGTGTGCAACAGTGCAAGTAGTGACAGGTAAAGCTTTGGACCTATTCAGATTTTATCCGACATTAAACATGGGAGAGAATAACTGAATGAGGCTCTTAATGCTGTTTTAGTTTATACTTTTTCTCTTTTGGTTATCCTTGTCAATTTGAAGAGGGATAATGCAGTTAATTTTTTATTTAGAGTCTATCTCTTATTTGTTTATTTCAAATTCCATTTTACAGTAATCATATTCTTGCTAACAAGATTGTAAGTGAAGGAAGGAGAGGATTTAAAATCTTCTCCACTTAGGTCCCTTAAGTTTTATGTTTCTTTTGTAGCTAGTTAATATTAAAAAATGTATTCATAATAATTACTGACTTCAGCTCTGAGTTACTTTTCCAATTAAACTATTCAAAGTTCAAACACTAGATCTCATATGTTCACAAATATACATCAAATCAGCAATCTATAGTTGAGATTCAACCAGCTGCGGGAAAAGAAAAAGACTAAAAAATCGTTACAGGAGAATATAACTACCACAGTAGTACACTGTTAAAGGGAACTTTATTTAAACCTCTTTGAGCTTTATGGTTCTGTTTTCATACAAAGAACATTGTTTAAAGAATCTTTCACAGTACATTGAATAAAAGTTTTTGTTGAGCTGCTTTAAGTGTGTTACATCACTATGAGTGTGAAGGTGGACTTTCTAGTTTAAGCTGATTGAAGGGTAACTTCTAAGTATGACAAAGATTCAGAAATGATGCATTAGTGGGCCAACTAACATAAGGTTAATGTAGGATCCACCAAAGAACATTGATGTACTTGTGATTATCTTAACATCAAATTCCAAACCAATGTCATGTGATGATGAGAATAGCTTTTAACAGAGAGTGAAAAAACAATGCCCCCTATATTTTTTTAGTCCCCTTGGAAGGGCTAGAAAGTAAAGGAAGAAAGAAAGACACACGGGTGAGAAGGGAAGAAAGATGAAAATTTTAAGAAGATATTAAAGAAATAAAGATCTGATACATCACCCATCATCCACTTGATGGTTTTAGCCTCATAAATGTTAATTATTCGCTGTGATTTTGATAAGGGAATCTTTCCATGTTATATGGCGAAAGAAACTTGAAAATAAGACAAGTTCTAGTGTTCTACCATCCATTAAACCAAAAAAATTAAAATACAATGCAAGGGCTACAAATATAGTACCAGGTATTTTTAAAACTAGTGCATCACTTCTACACTCAATTGACCATTGGTGAAATACTAGAAACATATGCATAGGTGGAGGAATTATTTCATGGTACAAGATTGTTATGATCCGAATTAATCTACACATTTTTTTTTTTCATAAATTGAAAACTTTGAATGTGTGTCACATAGAAATTGATAGAAAACATAAATATATGGTAATTCAGGATTACTTAATAATTTCCCCGTGTATGTATGTGCTAACAAAAATCTTCAAATGCATCCAGGAATCTATGGTCCTTGTTCATTTCTAGACTCTAGAGTAGGTTTGTTTATTTGTTCTTTATAATAAAACACAAATCACTTCTTTAGATGAAGAAAACAAGCACTAGATGAAGTTAGGGACATGTTCCTAATAATGGAGAATAAACAATAAGAGGAATTGGCAAACAGAAGGAAATGGGAGAGAAGTGATCAATCATGGTCTGAGCCTACCAACTGCCACTTCTCATATAAAAAGTATTTCTTTTTCCCTCTCACCCTTTCAATATTCACATGCACACATGGTGTGAACTGCTAGAACAAAAAAAATTAGTGACAATATTACTACCCTTTCTATTGCTTAGATCACATCTGATACCTGTCCATGAACTAAGACAGGTGGAAGCCATGTGAAATAGCAGCTTCCTAGTGAAGTACATCCTTCCTTATTATTGGAGAGAGATAATGAAACTTCAAATGTTGAATTAAAAAATGCTTATGATGGTTTCTTGTGTTGAATTAGTCTAATGGTTATTCCATCTCATATAATTTCTGTGGTGGAAAATGGGTTAGAAGTGAAAAACTTTGGTTAGTTGTGTCCAAATGCCTTTGTGACAAGGAAAATCAGAACCAGCTTTGTTCATTTAAAAAATGGAAAGAAAAAGAAAACCATTTTAAAGACAGCAAAGAGATGCCATAACGGGATCATAGTGCTTGTAATTGCACATGTAGCACGTGCATGTGACGTGTCTGAGACTTGTATTAGTTTGGAAAATCATTCCTGTGTTTTGGTTAATCAAAACCTTAACTGAACTGGATTTTGGGCTTCTATTATACCAAGAAGCTTGAATATCTCTTGCTCCAAGAAACCAGGTACAGCATTCCATGAGTTTTTCAATTCATATTTTTTCCAATTAGAGTTTAAATATTGAGAAATATTATTATCTACTTAATTTTGCATTATCATATTAATTATCAATACAAAGTTGTGACTGTTATGATTCAGTGACCTCATTGATAAGTAATACAAGAAAAAATGGTTAAATATGTTTTTGATTCTTCAAATTTTTAAAAGTTTGTATTTAGTTTCTCATTTTTAAATAAAAATGTGTCCAAATTCATCTGTTAATGATTTGTATCACTAATTTAAATATAAACGTCTTTCTACATTTGTTAAAAAAATTGCTTTTTACATTGATTATTAACCTATCTTACGTAAAAAGTGAATTTTTATATCAGTTATTGACAAAACTTCTGTAAAAGAATTTGATTAAGATAAATTTCGACACACTTAAAAAACAACAAATAAATGGTTTAAAAATAAGAGATTAAATATCAAATTTTAAAATTTTATAAAGAGATAAAAAAGCATATTTAACCCTAGAAATAAGTATTTAATATATGGTTGGTAAGTACTTGATCTAATTATTTTTATTATTATTTACGTGATAAAGACGATGACTTGATAGGAAATAATTTAAAAAGGACAAGAAATGAAAATATATAATACGGAAAAAAGCAACCCATGAACTAGAGATTAGCAAGATCATAGATTCAATTATGGATAAACTTAATTTGGCTTACGCTGAAAAAGAAAAAATGCTTTGGCTTCAGCTATATGTAATTATTAAGATATTAACCAAATCTCTTGTGATTTGTGTTCTATCCAATTGCTAATCATACGTTCTCATTAGTCTATTACTCCTTTCGTTTCAAATTACACCAACTTTTAGGGAAAAAAATTATTCCATATTACATGTTATTTTAGAAAATTAATGAAGTATTACTTTTTTAAGAATATCTATCTTAATTGATTATTTCAAATAATAATAAAGTGAGTAAAATGACGTATTAGGAAGTTACATTAGTATTTTTATAAAATTCAATATATTAAATTATATTTCTTAATATCTATTCAAAACTTTATATTTCTTAAATTATATTATAAATATTATATGATTATCCTTATCCTAATGTAATATAAGTGTTTGGCAAATGATAAAATTTGCTTATGCTATTTTATTTGTATTCAATGTATTTGTTAATTTAAGAAGAGAGTTAAGTTAGAAAGCAGTAAGATAAGATAATATATCATTCTCTTTTTTATTAGTTTTATCAATATTATTATCGTTATCACCAATGCTCACTCTATCATTATCGTTGTCACATTGATACTTATTTGTTAGAAGTCTCATATCGTCTAAAGTTATGGTCTGTTATATGTATATAAGTAGGAAATAATCCTCATCTTATAAGCCAGTTTTATAGGATTGAGTTAGGTTCATATCCACTTCGGTCCAACACAAACCCATCAATATGGGATAACTTTAGACCGATATAAAATCAAATCAATATTTAATATGGTATTAGAGTCAGTCCAATGTTGGGTCACCCGAGACACCCCTTGTCATGTCAGGCCACCTATTTTAGTACGAGTCCAAATCTTAGGGTGTGTCCGCACACGAGTCAAATCTCATGCGTGAGGGGGTGTGTTAGAAGTCCAATGTTGGGCCACCCGAGACACCCCTTGTCATGTCAGGCCACCCATTTTAGTACGAGTCCAAATCTTAGGGTGTGTCCGCACACGAGTCAAATCTCATGCGTGAGGGGGTGTGTTAGAAGTCCCACATCGTTCGGGTGTGTCCACACATGAGTCAAATCTCGTGCGTGAGGGGGTGTGTTAGAAGTCTCACATCATTCGTAGATATGGTCTGTCACATATATATAATTGGGGAGAATCCTTACATTGAGGGGTGTGTTAGAAGTCTCACATCGTTCATATATATGGTATAAAATCAACGAACTTTTTATTGGTATAAAATCAATCATCATCACTCCATCACTACCATTGTCACTCTCATCTCTTTACTTTTGTTGTTATCTTCATTATCATTACCATTTTATCATTATTGCTTTTTAAATAATCATTTTATTAATATCATTATTGTTATCGCTATTGTCATTATTATTACCTTCATAACTACTATCATCGTTATCATCGTTATCATCGTTATCATTGTTACTCTTCTCAATATTACATCATATTATTATTTAATTTAGATTTTAGTATACCCCAAATATCATATAAAATTAAAATTTATCTTATTTATTCTTATTTTATTTATATATCTTATTCTATCCTATTCTAATTCTCAAAAATAATTTTAAATATATTATATAATTTGAACGAGAAGGATTAATATTCAATAATCATATACTTAATATTTTTTCTTAAATTTATTATCTTCAGTTATTAAGAAAAACAAAAATCAATGAAAAGCACTAAATAAGATGACCATATTTGGTAAGTTTTTTTTTGGGTACAACATATTTGGTAATTTAATAACACTAATTGGAAACAGGGAAAGATGACTGATCTTTGAAAACTCCAAATACGATATATGATAGTTTTGTTGATTAATTTGTTGATTAAGTACAGGGTATCATTGATCAATCAACTAACGAAAATTATATTGAATGGACAATTTTTATTATATCACTTAATTAAAGTGTATCATTTGAATCTATCCTAATCGGCACTTACTTCACTTTTTTTTAAAAAAAATATATTTATTCAACATCTAGTGAGAGATGCCAAAAGAAAAAAAATATTAAAATAATAAATAATATAATTTGAGATAAAAGAAATAAAATAAAGAGGAATGACTAATATTAAGTGTTGGCTGGAATGTTTAAAAATGGATGCTGAAACATCATTGGTTTTATTTCTCTTTAGAAAAGGTTTTTATTAATGATCCAATAAGTGTGTCTTCGGACTTGGGCCAATAACAAATAGGGTGATGTAACCAGTTTTCCATTCCTGCGTTTACAATTTTTTTTCTAATACATCTTATTTTATTATTTAATTAACGACTACTTATTTACAACTTGTGGTTAATGTAGCTAATCACGCTGTTATCTTAATTAACTATGAGTTTGAGTTAAGTTGGATTGAAAAAATTAATAATTTATAATAAATAGAAAAAATTGATCTGATACACATAAATTAAACTTGTGGCAGGTCTAACTGACTTGCGAGTTACCCACTTTATTATTAAAATTATATTTAAGTTTAAATAAAATTTTTCATATAACTAATATAAATAAAGTTTATTAATTTTAAAATTAATTATAATGACTAATAAATTACAAATTTTTATAGATTAATTAAATTTCTTAATAAATTTTTTGTTTTTAATTAAATTTGAAACCCAATTTATTTGGCTGTGGTAGAGTGAGCCAAGTAATTAAAATATAGATCTATTAACAGGTTGATTGTGTTGAGTTAATTTAGGATTAGGTTGACTCATCATTTAACACCTATTTAACACTTATTTAACAAGTTAGGGTAGGCCAAATCGAGAAAGATGATTAATTTTGACAACTTTTCTATTCATTCCATTTTCCTCACTCAAACTCTTTTCTTAATTGTCATTTTCTAATTTGAATTTTTAGTGAATAAGGATATTATGTTCCAAATTTCTCGGTTGTGGTTTGTAATTTGAGTTACGAATTCTTCGATCTATAATCTCTTGGATTTGTAAACACAGGAGTCTCCAAAATTGAGAAGCATAACTCAAATTACAAATTAGAGAAAAAAAATTAAATAGAAAAAATGTGTATGAAAAAAGGATTTAATAAAATAGGAGTAGAATAGAAAAGTTTCTTTGCATGAAAAAAAAATAGGTGAGTGAAGAAGGAAAAACTTTGATGAAACTAAGCTGCACATTGTGTGAGCCGCCATTGAAATTAACATATTTGAGTCAATGCAAAAAGAAATTTGTTTCTTCTTTCCTTTTTTTCTCCCATTGAATGCTATTACAGGGAATTCTAGAGACAGGGATGGTTGGCAGCTTACCAAATTCTAATTTTACAAACTTGAAATTTCATCATTCCATTAACACCAGTAGAAAAAGAAAATAAGAAAAATAATAAATAAAATTAATTTATACAAACTCTCTCATACTAACTTTTTTTAAAGTTTACTTTCACTTAGATTTTAATCTATAGAAAAATATTAATTTTTTTCATTTTTTTAATCCTCCCTAACTTTATGGGTTGTGGTATTTGATTATATTCAAATTAGTTTGGTTTGCCTCAACAATCCTTTCAAATTTTGTATCTTTATAATTACGTCTATATCTTTTAGAGTTTCTCGTATTTTGCATTTACATGGAGGACAATTCTTGTGCATATAGGCTAGCTTTTAAAGGCCTTTCTTCACAGTTTTTTTTTTCTCTTTAAGAATAGATTGAGTTTACCCATGTTTAGATGTCATGTACACAGCTTCTTTTGAAAATATTTAAAATACAATTTATTATATTTATAAATAACTAATTATAAAATATAAAAAAAGAAATATATATATATATATATATATATATATTTTATAAAAAAAAATTAATTTTAGCTGAATTGACCCTTACAAATGTGCTTTTTTATTCACGGGTCAAGTCCCATATTTGTTATTCAGTTTTCCTATTTTGATCTAATCAATGCGTGCTGTAGATGATACATAAAGTTAAGAGTGTCAACTTTATAAAAAAATATTTAATAAATAACTATAATAAACAGACAATTAATTATTTATATATATATATATATATATATATATAAATAAAATGTGAAGAGAGAGAAATATATATATATATATATATTTTATGAATGAGTTAACTGATTAACTACGTATTACAGTTGTTAACATAATAAAATTGTAACTCTATCTGGATTTACTCTTATTTTAAAGAAAGATATTGTTGGTCATAGGCTTCTGTTACCTTCTATCATTTTTAAAAACATTTACATGGTATTTTTGAAAATTTTGATGGATTCAATAATTGTACTTATCTAATCCTGTTTTGGGAGAAGAATGTACTCTGTTAGAAAGAGTAAATGAATTTGATTAAAAAAAAAACATGTAAAGCAAAGAGTTTTGACTAAATCATGACAAAACCAATTTATTTAGCATTGATAAATGGGCTTACTCTAAAGATTCTTATGGAGTTTTTGTGTACTAAAACTCATGACACAAAGCTCAGTATAAATTCTGCAATCATAAATAAAAGCTATTGAACCAATAATCATAATAAACTACGCCCAAGTCACTTAACAATTTCCCACTCTTGAGTCTTCTCCATGCTAGTTTGACTTCCAAGTCACTGCTACAGGGCTTCTAACTCTGTAAGAACCATTTTGTGAGTGCACCCAAGTCAAATGTCCATCTGCATAGGTAACAAAATTATCACCTTTTTTAACCTTTTTTCTTGATATAAACCACACCCTATAACTCAAGCTTTGATTCACTTGTTTAAACACCAGCTTCTTGGGTTTCACTATCACTTTTACTCCTTCAGGTGGCATAACCTCCACTGCGTAGATGGAGTTAGGACTTCCAACATTTGTTACACTTCTTCTAAACATCTTTCTCCTCATACCACCTTTAAAAGTTACTGAGAATGAGGGATAGTTAAGGCTAAAGCCTCTATTCATCTTCATGATTTCCTTGCAACTCACATTTCTATGTGTGATGCTGAATATTTCTGAGCTTGTGTACCTAAGTGTGCAAAGGTGGATGATATAATCATAAGGCCTAATGTCATACACCAATCCAGGGTTCAATGCTCTTTGAGGATTGACATGTCCTGCTCCCATGTCAAAAACACCAGCTGGTTTATCTTCATCAAGAATAGGCCTTCCGGTGTGATCGGTTACATCGGCGGTTGTCATGAACGCAGATTTGATGGCTGCAGGAGTCCAGCTAGGGTGCGCAGAGCGAATGAGAGCTGCAATTCCACTCACATGAGGACATGCCATTGAAGTACCAGACATGACAGAGAAGTTAACTCTTCTAGTATCCTCTGGAAGGCTTGTAGGACCCAGATTCTGAGGCCATGCTGCTATGATGTTAACTCCTGGTGCTATAACATCTGGTTTGAGGATTGAAGGGTTTGTGAAACTTGGTCCTCTAGCTGAAAATCTTGCCACTGCTGGTGCTCTAAACTTCCCTATCACAGTTCCTCCAAATTCAATTCGGGCAAGAGGCCTAGTTGTAGAGTTTATGTAACTTTTCAAGGTGATTGATTCATCAAAACCTACCAAAGTTGCTGGTAAGACATGAACATCAACCGAATCCTCTCCCAAGTTTATCTCTGTGTTTGCAAGTATCATAGCAACACCACCTGCTTCCTTCACCACTTGGCCTTTTTCTGCTCTTCCATTCACGCCTCTATCACATACCACCATTTTGCCTTTAACTTTTTCCCTTGGAAGAGTCCCTCTGAGGCAAAATTGACTCTCAGTGTCTCCGTCATTCAAATAAACCACCTCAATTTCCTTTCCATTGCTCATTGAATGGTTCAAAGGGTACATGGATTCTCCATAGAGAACTTGTCCATTTCCCAAGTGAACTATAGCTGGAAATTTCCTATCTAGTGTGCTTGCACCAATAGTTGCAATCCAAGGAGCTTCATTGGCAACAGACATTGCTGTAGGGCCATTGTTACCAGCAGCGCAAACAACCGAAATTCCATGTTCCATTGCTCTAAAGCTTCCAATTGCAATGCTATCATCATATAGAGGCAGAGAGAAACCACCAAGAGACAAAGACAGAATATCCACTCCATCTCTAATTGCAACATCCATTGCAGCCATTATGTCTGAGTTATAGCAGCCATTGTACCAACACACTTTGTACACTGCAATGTGTGCACCAGGAGCCATTCCTCGTGCCACGCCGGAGGCGTAACCGAACACGCTCGCCATCGGCACCGGCACTCCCCCTGCAGTGGATGAAGTGTGTGTGCCATGTCCAGAGGAATCTCTTGGAGAGAGATACTCTGGAATTCTAAAAGGTGTCACTGAAAAATGACCTTTTGTAAAGTACCTTGCACCAATGAGTTTTCTGTTGCAATTTGAAGAATTAAAAGCCTTCCCAGCTTGGCATATACCCTTCCATTTTTTGGGAACTGGCGGCATTCCATGATCATTGAAACTAGGACTCTCTGGCCACACTCCAGTATCAAGAACTCCAATTATGGTTCCTCTACCGAAACCAGATTGGTACCAACCGTTTTCTCTAGCAGGGTTAAGTCCTAAGAACTTGTAAGAGTAAGTGGTTTGAATATGGAGCTGTCTGTCAGGCCTAATTGAGATAACATCGGGCAATTTTTTGAGGTATTCAATCTCAGAATCAGTTAACTGAGCTGCGAAACCGTCCATGGCAGAACGGTAAGAGTAGAGAAGGCGTGAAGAAGGGTCCACATCGGATAAAACAGTTTTTTGAATGAACGACAGGTGCCATTTAAGCTTGGAGGTGAAGGAAGAGCTGGTTTTGCCATTAGGGTGTAATTGAACTATGTAAGTTGAAAGAGTTTCTGCATGGATAAGGGTGAGTGTGAAGAGGAAAAGGGTAAGGAAAAAGATTTGAACTTTGGATTTGGATTTGGATTCCATTGGTTGTAGTACGAGGATGTTTTGTTCTGTGTTGGTGATGATGCATGGTGTTGTGAAGGGGTATTTGAAGGTGTTGAGAAGAATTTGAAAGTGATGAATATGAAGCTCGTGAAATATGAGAGCTCTTCATCACGAGGATCCTTTGTTGAGAGAGAGAAACTCAAATTCACTGAGAATTTGAGGAGCTTCTTCTAGTGTCACGAGATGTTTTACTTATCTTTAATAGAAAAAACTACTTAGCCGTTAGTTTCAAATTCTGTGAAATCTTTTTTCTTTTGTATATATTTCTTTACAAACTGAAATATAAAGAAAGTTGAGATGTGTGTAATAAGAATATTGTTTTGTTTGATGATTACGTTGATGAGAGTGAAAGGACCCAAAAGAATGAACCGTGCAAGTTACCTTGTATCATAATAAACTCATAACGCTAATTACATTTACATTCATGAGAAAGAAGGGACCAACAACCATTCTTTAACCATGTTTGTTTCAAGTATAAAAAGTTATTTATATTCTTTCTTTACCCCTTGCTTTTCTCCCTTTTTTATCCCAAAAACTAGTAAAATAGTCCAACGTTATTTTAATTAGGTGTTTTAAAAGAAAATAAAAGTGTGTAATATAGTTAGGTCCAGTGGTGAGAAGATTACAACGGTATGCACTAGTGCACATCATATTATGTTTAGATTTTGTTGCCATCACCAAAAGAAGAGAAAAAAGTATTTATTTATATATATATTTGTCATCATGGTTGGGGACATGAAGCATAAAGATCATTTGTTGTCTATGAAACAGGAAAATAACATTGATGTGTAGACTTTAAAACTATCTAGATTTAAACGCGCTGGTATAAATTTACTTTTTAAATTATTTTATGAAATATATTTTATTATTTGAGAAATTTAATTATTTAATGTATGAGAAAGTATATCTAGTATTATGGTTTATTAATAAATTTATTTTTATTAAAGAGTTGGGGGCCAAGTAATGATGTGGTTTGATTAGAGAAATTATGTAAATAAATTTATATAGCAATGTTATAATTAAGATCATGAAAAAAAATCAAGGAATTCATTATTTTTTTTATTTTTTGTTATTCTTTTTTGTAATTTATGCTTTTTTGTTTAGTTATGAAAAATAATACTTCTATATGATATAAATAATGAATCTTATGAAATTAGATAAATCGTACTTTTATTTTATATTTTCATGAAAATTAGTTGAAAAGAAAATTAGATTTAAATTTAAGTGCGTTGACTAAGTAAAAATAATTATACAGATAAAATAACATTTAACTTACATATCGAAGTGACAATTTTATATGCACACTTCAAAGTTTATATTATAATATACGGGTCAAATTTAATATGTAAAATATGATTATAAATAACTATGATATAAGAAAAAAATAATAATTAATATTTAATTTTAAAAAATTAATTCAAATATTCAAGATTTCAATTTCACTGTGAAAATCAAGCGTTATTAGATTTGAATCATGCAATCCTTAATTGGTAGTTATTTTCAGTCGATCTTTGTTTCTTCTAATCTAATTAAGAAAAATTGTTGAATTCATATAATACATATAATAACTTAGAAAAACATACAACTGATAAACTCTAAATGATCTCACCAATAATTAGATTAAAAGCTGGGAAATTATGTATAATTAAAAAAATTAAATAATTATAATAAAAAAAATAATTGAAATCATTCATTTATTACAATAAATTAAGAAGAAAAATTAAATTTTTATTATAATTTCTATTGCTTCTAAGAAAAATGTAATGTTAATATGTCAGATTGTAACTTAAATTTTATATTATAATAAATAGCTAAATGGATTATTTATATTTCTTAACATGCATAAGAACTATTAATAATCGTAAATAAAAGTAAAGAGTAGAGAGATAAGATGATATGAACACAGGAGCGAGTGTAATGAAGAGACATGAGCGCCGTGAGCCCTCGTTTCTTACATGACTGTTTCCCATTTTGTGTCTCATACATCATACATGCCACACTTTCATCTCTAAAACACACTCTCCCTTCTGCCTCCTCACCAAACACTAACTTGCAAAGAAACAAATAAATTATACTCGTTGTTTTCAGTGTCAGATTTCCCAACACTATTTTATTTCCCCCATTTCATTTCATTTTCCACCCAAAGAATCAAAATACCTAAATATTAAAAATATTCAGTTTATATCTATAATATGTAAACAATTAGATAATTAACTGTCGTACAGTACTTGAAATTAGCTACGAAATAAAGGCCGGGGAAGTAAATACAAGTTTCCCTGCAAGTACAGTGAGGCTGAAATTTTATTTTGTTTTGTACTGGACTATCACATTATTCCCTACATTTTTACTTGCCAAAACAGAATACCTTCCAATTTTCCAAGACATTAAATATATTTGTTTTTATTTAATCTTTTCTGCATAAAGTATTATAAAAATTTATACAAATTTGAAAAAAAAAATATATACTACAACATCAATCTTTTGGCAATGCCAACAAAACGTCTTAGGAAAAAACAAATCATAGTTTCCACTTAAGCTACGTCCAAGAATCCCCTTTTAAGTTTTTAATAGATTAAATTGTCACCAGAAAACATGTGCGAGAGAACACGTGACTGGTCCCTTTCCACATGCTATGATTGGTATCGCAATTTATCCCATCCTCCCCCACTCTACTTTCCTTCACCAGAAAAATTTAACACAACAACCTTCATAAATCACAAGTTTCGTGTCATCTCAGATTATTCATGACTCTTGAAAGAACACGAAAGAACAGATGAATGGAATTTCAATTTCTTTGCAACATGATTAAACAGCCAAAACAAATATCTTAATCAAATTATATACTGATTCACAAGACTAGTGTACAACCATAGATATGAATGATTGGTTATGATTTTATTTGCGTTACAGTTTACTCGTGCACCCTATTGTAATCACTTTCAATACAAATTCTCTATCATTCCTCATCACACTGCACACTGTTACCCTTTACATTGCAAGGTCATACTGGACACAGTGCAGACAACAAGGAGAAAAGAATACTCAGACACGGACAAGCAAGAAAAGTTTTCTAAAATTAATAAAACAGGACAAACAAAATACTAACACTGCTAAATGCATAGCATCGCCATGTAAACAAATCCGTCACAGTATGATATCCTATCTAAGGCCATTCCAAAAAATCTCAAAGATTTACTAGTAAAGAAGATCCTGGTATTTACCTCAATTAATATATTGTGATCAATATTAACATCAATAGAGTTCATTTCATACAAATCTAAGGCAAGAAATGAAGTCTTACATAATATCCGTTAGAAATCTCTGCAACTTCTTTCTGGTTTTCAATATGGCTAGCTAGGTAGATAACCCCAACTAAGGAAATCAGAATATTCTCATCAATTAAATGAATTGAAGGGTAGATTTCACCTTGCGTCCCTTTTTTTTTTCTTTAAGTAAAAGAAGAAAGCGCCACAAACATGAATTCCACAAACCAGAAACAAGAAACAGTTAACGAAAAAACAGCCAATAGTCGTGGCAAGTTGTAACTGGCCACAGAAGGCAGCCAATTGAACAGATACAAGCCTGTAACAATACATTCGTGTCACCCAAGATGAGAGTATGATTTGGCGATAAAAAATAGACACAAATGGAAAAATAGAGCAAGTGAAAGACATTTATTTTCAAGATCATCAACATAGAGCATTCTATCTTTTGAATGTTATCCACGATTCAATAAGGTCACCACCACCAACACAGGTAAGCAGCCATGCATGAATCAAGTGAACACTTCAGCTCACTACTAACCATAAATTTGTTTATATTTCCTATGTCAATCAGTGAAAATATATTGTATTAAATATATTATTAAACATTGGAAAATACATCTAGGAACCACTAATTCAAATACATCAAGGCAGAAATCAGAAGGAAAAAAAATATATCTATATAACAAAACTGTAGAAAGCAGAGAATATCTCTCCATGCCAGGGGTTTTCAATGAGGAAGCCTGCTCAGTAAAGTCGAAAACAAGCTCTGCAGTAGGTTCATATAGCAAGTATAACCCAACAATTATTTCATAGCTGTGATTCTCCCTAATTCAGGGAAAACCATTTGAGTCAGCATAAAACCACATCTAACGAACTGAACCTACAGATGCAATTTTTAGCACCCCTTCACAAATCACGACCGATCTCTTTGCTCATTTTTCCAAGAATTCTTTGCATCGGAATCCCCATTTCCATCCTTGGGTTTAGAGAAGAAAGGATCCCATTCATGAGGTCCAACCTCACGCTGTCCTTCATCCAACAATGCATACTTCCAACTGTTCTCCTCAATGAAGTTCTCATCCGTGCGACCTTCAATGATATCCTTCCTCAAATTGGTAACCTTATCAATCACAGCTTGAACCGAAACATCAAAAGCATCCTTAAGAGTTTCCAATTTGGACCTAGGATCGGCATACACCAATCTAGGGATCAAAGTAATAACCTCCTCCCTCATGAGCCTCACTTGCTCCTCAGGAATCTGCATAAGCCTCTCTTCAATGCTCACATTCCTCTTCCTAATATCATCCTCAGGAATAAACACCGAATACTTGGTATAATTCTTAGGAAGATGCCATGTGTATTGCGTGTAAGCCGAACCCGGATGGAAAAACACAGGTATACACCCTGCCAACATTGAATCAAAAGCAGATCTTCTTGTATAAGAATCCCCCTGAGGTTGAAGGCAGAAAAGGGACCCTTGAAACATCTGCATTATACTACTAGGGGAATAGCACTTACTCTCCCCAAAATCACATTCTAACAACTTACCCATTTTCGATTTCCTACACTGCTCAATAATCTGCCCTCTGATCGATTTAGGGTTATCCGGTCTTGGAGCTCCAGCAAAGGAAAACAACCATTTCCTCTCCAATTTCCTCATCCTCTCCTGCCAAATGAACACATCAGAATCCTTAGCAGGATGAAAATAAGTCGGGTAAGGAATCCCAAAATCATTGGCATTCCAGGGACTCGATTCCACCACAAGCATGGACATGTTCTTGGCTGCAGGTAAAAACAAAAGCTTGTTCCCCCAATCAGATTCCTCTTCACTGAGTCTCCTGAAATCCCAAGTGATCCTGCCAGCAACAAGAAAATGGTCTCTCCCGTTCATGATCTTCCATTCGGGCCTGCTCATGAGCCAATTCATGAGATCAAGCGACGCAGCATCTCTCATAGAGATGTTGTAACCCCAGAGGTATCGAGCAATGTCGAAACCGGCGTAGAAGGGGACGAATATGGCGGCGGCGAGGGATGAATCACGGGTGAGGCAATCGTACTGTTTCATTCGGTTGCTGAAGATGACGTCGACGGCGAACTGGTTGGTGGCGTACCAGCCGGTGTCGGAGAAGACGGCGTTGATGTTCTCAAGAGGAGGACCGAGACCGGCGTTGGTGGTGAATTTGCACATATTGGTCCAGAGTGATAGGGTTCTGCATTTCTTCAACATGTCTTCGTTGAAGCGAGAGGGAAGGTCATGGATGTAGATGTATCTTCCGCCGCATCGGTCGGTTTTGTTGTCGGCGGTTCTGAGGGCTCGGGTGAAAGGAAAAGTGGGCTCTTGGGTTTGGGCTTGGGCTTTGGGTTGTTGTGGAAGGTCTTGGTCGAAATCGATGTGTTTGTGAGGGTCTTGTTGGAAAATGATGGGGACAGTGGGTAATTTGGAGGATCGGTTACCGAGAACGGCGAAATGGAAGTAGAGGAGGAGGAACCAGAAGAATGCGGAGAGGGAAGCGAGGAAGCAGAGACGGGAATTAGGGTTTTTGGTGATTGATTTCTGCATTTGGTCGGGGAGGACGCCGGAGATGGGGCGGCGTCTCATTGGATTCTGATTCCGATTCCGATTCCGATTCTGGAGCAGAAAGGAGTCATCGGAACCCTACAACGGAGGGAACGGAGATTGAAGAAGAAAACGGAGCAAGGTATAGAGTGAATGAGTGAGTGAGACCAGAGTGGAAAATGAAGAAGGTGCACCGTGCACGTTAGCAACGTGCGCTGGCAACTGTCGCGTGTCGGTGCCATTTCTTAACTCACCTCTCCCTTTCCTTTCCTTACTATATTATTACACTTATTTTTTTACTTCTACTATACCCTAAAATTACCACTTGTTTTGTTTTTCTAGTATTAAATAAATTTTTAAAAAATATACTATAATTCCTCTAAATCAAAATATTAATTAAATAATTTTTTAAAATATAAATATAAATTAATTTTAATTGAAATTTAACTTGTTTATTATTCTTTTATATATATATATATATATATATATATATATATATATATATTTCAATGAAAGGTGCAATAACATGGAAACTAATTGTGCAATAACATTTTTTGAGAAACTTAAATTGTAATCGCAAAGCTACATGTACACAATAAAACGTGAACATAAATGTCTATTAGTTAATTTATTATCTATGCTATATTTCTTATTTTCTTTGAATGTACTAACTTTCATTCACTATTATCGAGGGTAGACACGTTTTTTTTTTTGTCATTATCTTAATTTTTATAATAGTTTCTTATTTTAATTTAATTTATTTAAATTCATATTTAGAAACTAGAAAGTTTCTCACATCAGTACAAAATTAAAATTTAAATGATATGTAGCTGAGTTAGATAGAGTAAAAATTGAAGTAAGTGGTAATTGGAAATCTAAAAGGAATAAACAGCATGTGAGGGAAGCATTGAGCACTGCACGAATCACTCTCTTGAAATTCACACATTGCCTTTAATTACGCTCACAATTTAATGGAATCGATGACCTTAGACTTGGATCTCTGTGCTAAATTCGTGAAATTAAGTCTTGCGTTTACACTTTTAAAATGGTGAAAGTCTTACCTTTATATTTTCTTAAATATAAAATTTGTGTATAAAATTAAATATTGTTATCGTGTTTAAACTAAAATTCATATGGACAACAAAATTAATAAATGCCGAAAAATGATATATTTATAAGGACAAAAAAAGTATTTAAATCTTCATTTTATTTTGAAAGTGTTGAAGGCAAAAACAAAGCTAGACAAATCCATGTGAATGCACGCATCTTGTTTATCGTTTTAAATAAATAAATCAAGTCAAAATCAACTGAATGCAATACATATTAAGAATGAGTTTGCTGTGAATTCTGATTTTCAATATTAATCAATACTCCTTAGGCTCAATTTTTTTTATTTATATTGTTTTGGAGGTAGGTGTTGGAGAAATAAACTTTGAAAATTACCACATTTGTAATTATGCAGGTGTCTTTTCAAGTTTATATAAAACAATATTTAGACATAATCAAATATTTAAATCAAAATAATGATTTATATTAATCCATGATAAAATATTTTATTATTATAAAATATCCCTAATATTACATGCATCGAGTAATAAAATATTTCATCATTACGGGTTAATTGTAAAATATTTCTAACATATGTCAAACATTATTAATACTAGCATTTAAAGATCCTTCTATAAAGTATAAAAAAATAGAATGAAATGGAAATATTAAAGGACATAATCCATCTTTATTTCATTTCTATCTTCTCTACTTGGAAGATCGATCAGAGTAATAAAACAAATGGAACACTATATATTTTTTTTCTAGCATCAGCCATGATCTTCATCTTTGGAGTGGGTAGCCACTATCTTCCACACCAAACATTTATTACACCACGTTTGGAAATAATTTAGTTTAGTAGATTCAATGCAATTATGCAAGGCCTTAATTTTTAACAATTCTAGCTAGATCTCCAAAAAGAGTTCCTTAAGGTTGAAAATAATGTTGTCTCAAAATCTGAGTTCGTTAGTTATATAACATGATCTCAACATTCTAAAAGTTGACCACAGCAACAAAAATTAAAGACAAGAACACAACCTGAAGATGAAATCAAACATAAACATTTAATTAATAACATTACCATATAATAACGATGCCTCAAAAAAATGCAACAAATTTGACATACCATGTTTAATTAGATAACAATAATGACTATTCTAGTCGAGAATAGAAGCAATAAGAGAAACACAAGAGCCAATAAATTTAATATGCAAAGCCAAAATCCAAGTTTGTTACCCAAGCAAAATGTATTGTGGGATTTGGGAGTTTCTTTATCAACCTTAAAGTTTTCAAAGTATAAACTAATTCCTGGGTCTCTCATCCTTACCTCACTATCATGCAACACAGAATTTGAGACACCTTGAACATTGTTGTTTACATAAATGTTGATGCAACAACAATCTTTTGACTCACACTTTGTGCTTCTATGCTTCAAGTGCATTGTTGCACCCTCATTTTTTCCTTCCAAGTTGATGATGTACTCAAACGAGCCATGCTTGGATTTTGAGTCCATCACTCAAGAGTGTGAGAATGAGCCTGCTATTTAGTGTGCATGTTGTATATGAACATATGAATATTTTTGCTTTCACTAGGCTTTAACTTTTCAGTTTTTCTCTAAGTTAAGATAAGATCTGGAGGTTTCCTCTTGCTCAAGGAACTCAATGTTCTCATGGAATGACTTCAAACACACTCTATATATGTGGAAATTAAGAAGAATCTAGCCCAGAATAAAAAATATTTTTGGATGCAAAAATGCTAGCTAACATCTAATAAAAATGAGATAAAAGAGGGGTTTGGATTTTCTCATGTGATATTATTGCATGGTAACATTTTAATCCTTAATTAAAAATAAGAGAGAAAAATTAAATAATAAAAATGAAAAAAATATAAGATTTTAATAGATGAGAGTGCTGTGAAAATCTCACATGAAAAGATCCATTCGCATAAAAGAGAGTAAAAATATAAATACGGTTTTGTACGAAAAATATTAGATGAGAGTGCTGTGAACCAATTAGCATGATTTCTATTAATTACTTAAATTCATCTTCCCCTTTTAGTTTTCAAATTGCAAATAAAAAAGTCCACATCTATTCGTATTTTTTGTGTAGTTTTTGTTGATAACATATAATATAAATAAGATATGACATGATAAATAAGGTCTTCAGAAATGATTGCTCTATATTTTATATAATTTCAGAAAAAAGCATTTTGGTGTTTTATTGTATTTTTATTTTTTCTGATTTTTTGGATTACACTATTGTTGAACACACACACACACACATATAGAGAAATTTTTTTCAAAAAAAAATCCTCACCTGAACTGCATTAATAACGGGAATACTGTATTGATATTATAAAAAGATAAAAAAGTTAAATAATGGTAAGTTAGAGTAATATATGTTTCCTTATTAAATTTTATTTCTCAATATATTTTTACCACAATTATTCCATACCCTAACTTCTCTTTTTTATTCGTACTCTATAAATATTGGCTTCTATTGTATGTTTTTACATTCAAAATTAGTCATAAATACCTATAATCTCATTGAAATATTCTGTTTTATTTTTATAATTGGCATAATGCAATATTCAAAGGATGATGGCATGTTAATTTTAGTTATTTGGTTGATGGAGATGAAAATAAAGAATATAAGTGTAAAATCAAATAGTTGTGGTTATTTAATGGAAAAAAATTTAAAGATAAATAAATATTTTGATAAATATAACAAAAATTACATTTTAACAATTTATATCAGATTTTCTTTCAAGCTTTTCACTACAATTATAACTTATATAATATTGATTTAGCTCGATCTAGTTCGATGTGGGTGTGTTTAGTCTGATCCAGTCTAATTTAGTTAAATTTAGGTTTAGTTTAATTCGGTTAAGTTTGGTCTGATTTGATTTGGTTTAGGGTTTAATCCAATCTAGTTTAGTTTAATTTGGTTTGGTTCGATCTGATTTGATTTAGTGCAGTCAAGTTTGGTGCGGTCTGATCTAGTTTAGTCTGATTTTAGTCTAATTTGCTTTGCTTTAATTTGGTTTGGTTTGATCCTATTTGGTTTAGTCTAGTTTGGTTTGATTCAATAGTCCAGTCTAGTATAGTCTAATTCGGTCTAGTCTAATTTGATTCAGTTTAGTTCGATATGATCTAATTCAATCTAATTTGATCTAAGTTTATTTTGATTCGGTTAAGTTTAATTTAATTTGATTCAATCTGATACAATCTAATTTAATCTATATTTGATCTGATCCGTCTCTCTTGACTCAATTTGGTTCGGGTGAGTTGAGTGTAATTTAATTCATTTCAATACAATTTAATCTAATCTATATTTAATCTCATCGATATGTTTTCACTCGATTTGATTCGGTCTAATTTAGTGTAATCTAATTACTATTAAATAATTTATAACACTAAAAGTTAGCTGTAGTGAAAAAAATAAAACTAAAGCGGCTTTACCACCTTACATAATGAACTTTGAAGATGACAACAACAGAAGTACAGCCTTAAAAGTGTAACAGAGGTTGCTGGATTTGGTTACAAGGACAAAAACGTAAGGTCAAAGGACAAAAGCCAAATCTTAATAGGTGATGTTAGTTATATAAATCAGGCAATGTTATTGGATTTGCTTAAAATATTTTTTTAAGAAATATTATTTATTAAGAGTTTCTCTTTAACTTTTAATATTGATGAAACAATACACTTGGAAAATTTAATATGAAAAATATTTTCTTGGAAAAAGTTCCAAAGTTATAAAAACCCCAAGCATGGTGAACATATTTAATTACTCTTTAGTAATAAAAATTAAGAACAAGAAGAAAATTAACGAACATTTTAGAAGAGACAGCTAATATAATTCTAAACTTTCACTACAAGAAAATTGTGGAATACTACACAAGACTAGTTAAAACTCTACACTTTTTCTAACCAAGCAAAAGCCTAGTGCGCCTCATTCTACAAACTACTACTTTGTTGCTTTCCTGTAATCACAGATCATCATCTTATTTTGTGTTACAAAGCATGCTGCTAATCATGCATGAATTCCTCAATTTTAAGGGGAAGAATCAAACAAATTTCTCCTAGTGGGATGCTTGATTGATGAGGAGGCACAAACCTCTCCCTTTTATTTTGTTTGTTTCTATCTCGTGTCAATGCATGCCCCGAATGCAGCAGTGGCATGCAAGGGTGGCATCATTTCCTGTTTCAACTTCTGAACTGTCTTAAGCTTCAGCCACCACACTATGAAATTATTCACACGTTTCATTTGATCTAAAAATCTGGTATGCCACTCGAACGTGATGAATACTCAGTCACCAACTTCAGAAACATGGATGACTTGTCCTCTAATAGTCTTGAAGGAGTGTCAAACTCTGCAACTCGACCTGCATAAGTGTCAGAAGGATAAGTTCAGCAGCATGGAGTAGTGAACCATAATGTAAATTTATAAATTGTGAAGGAAACAAAGGATAGAGATGAGGTAGAAGAATAAGACAAGATGTTACTATACGCACCATCACTGAGGACAAGAACTTGATCACTGTCAATGACAGTAGGTATACGATGTGCTATGGTGCACACCGTGCAGTCTTTGAACTCTTTTCGGATAATCTTCTGGATAAGATTGTCTGTGGCGGTATCAACTGATGCTGTTGCTTCATCCAATACAAGTATTTTTGATTGCTGCAGCAGAGCACGGCCTAGCGCAACAAGTTGTCGCTGTCCTACACTCCAATTATCTCCATTTTCTAGAACTGCAGGTTTTTAAGAATTGTCAAAAACTAAAAAAGTATTTTTTAAGATGGCTACTTTGACTATGAAGTACAAACCCTATTCTTTTTACTTTTTAAGGGGTGGGGAAGGAAAGATAGTGTGTTTCCCATTTTATTTTTTGGTCACCTACCAGGTGTATCAAGCTTTTGTCCTTTCTCACGGATAACCTCTCCAAGCTGAGACTTATCAAGTGCCTGTGAAAGAGTAAAACCCAACAATCAAAAAATGCATAACTTGCTACACAAGTAGCCATAATTTACAAAAAAATCAAGGATTACTGGTCTATTTCCATATACTATAAGTTCTTTTTAGGAATAAAAATATAAAGTGATTTAGTGGATTTAGAAAGTGGTATTCATCAGAGTAAATTAACAATCTGAAATAACTTGTCAATCATGGACAGGTAATCCAGTATCCACTTATGATTAGTTCCAAGTTTCTTTTGAATACCAAATTTAGCTCATACAAGTAATAATTTGGATTCTGCCGTATTAACAATATTTCCATTTGAGTAAAAGAAAATTAATAATTTGGATGTTACCCTGAATACAAGTAAACTTCATAAGCAATTTCTCTTTAAAACAATACAAGCTATGTAAGTAAAAGTAAGGAGTTATGCAAGCAATACTAACCTCCCAAATCTCTTTATCTGAGTGTTCCTCAAGAGGATCAAGATTGCCTCGAATGGTACCTTCAAATAAGGTTGGATCTTGAGGTATGATACTGAGATGGCTTCGAAGGTCATGAAGGCCAATCTCTGAAATATTAATGTTGTCTATACGGATACTCCCACTTGATGGTTCTATCAACCGAAATAATGCTTGAATTAAAGTAGATTTTCCACTTCCAGTACGTCCAACTATTCCAATCTTCTTTCCACCAGGAAATGTGCATGTTACTCCATGAAGCACCAAAGGAAGATTCTCCTTGTAACGGACCTTCAAGATAGACAGATGAAGGGTAAGAGGAATGGAGATCTAGTATCATCATTGGAAAAAGCCAGTTGCAGTACAAAAATCATAATGAAGATATTGTAATTGTGTGATATGGCTTAACATATTCCACCAAGATATAAACAATCAATATGACTTAAAAAAACAAGACAAAAAGCATAAATGTGGAGCTGAGGGTGGTACCTTCAAATCAATTATTTCAATTGTCCCATTTTCTGGCCACGAGGAGGGAGGACGAGAATCTTCAATAATTGTGGGTGCTTCACTAGGAATTTGACTGTACTGATAAATTCTTTCAATAGAAATAATCTTATTTTCAAGTTTGCAAAAGCTAAGTATCCACCGTGATAGACGTGCATTTAAATTCAGGCCATACGTCACAGCAAGTCCAGCCATGCCTGTACAGAAAAAATAACAGCAATAAGCAACAGAATAATGTTACATTATTGCATTCAGTATCATGTACAACTATCACAATCACTTGTGAAATTAAATTTATTTTCTTACAAACTACATAACTCGATCCTCCAGGATTAGGCATTCAAAACAAGTTATCAAGAACAGAATACTTACTGGGGTCAATACTTCCACGAGGAAAGCTCACAAGTAATACCATGCAGAAAGAAAATACAAAGGTTGACAGTAACTCCATCCGCAGGCAGAGCCATTCAATTGCAGAAAGACTGCAGAAGAATGGTCGTGCAAAGCAATCAAGAAGATAGAGGTTCCGCTTTATGAACCTTTTTTCTTGTCCAAAACCTCTGATGGTGGAGGCTCCAGCAATTGATTCACCAAAAAGATGTATAATTGGAGACTTCTGGATACTAACAATACGAACCAGTTCCCTTGAGGAAGCCATGTAGTATTTCTGCAATTGAATTGGTTGATGGTCAGAAAAAACAAATCAAATCATGGGGTGATAGACATTAAGATAAACATGTAAAAAGTAATGCAATAAAATTGGAAGATTAATAGTACTTTTTTCACCATCAACTTTCTTCCCCTCAGGAATATAATACTCAGTTTCTCCCTTTTTCCCAAAACACAACAGTTTTTTTTATATGCAAATCTTTTTGAAAAGCATTTTGAAATATTTTAAGATGAATGATTTCTAGTTACCTGCATCCACAAACAAGCAACAGCCATTGGAACAACTAAGAGCAAAACTTGCCATGTAACTTCTGTCATTACACCCACAATTCCAATAAGCTGTATTGTTGTTGAAGCAAAGCCACCAAGTCTAAAAGGAATGTCAAGATCCACAACACTTTGATCAATTGATACCTGGCGAGATACAGATGACACATTATCTATACATCATACAGGGAGAGATTGGTTAAAAAATAGAAGATGACAATAAAAGTGAACTTACCCGGTTCAAGATCCTTCCAGCTGGTGTAGAATCAAAGAAAGACATTGGTGCATGGAAAACACTTCTAATCATTTTCAAGAAAAGCTTTTGAGCAGCTGCAAGACCAAATGTAGCCACCAGAACAGCCCTTACAAATATAAACCATGAGCTGCCAAAAGCAAGGGCCATGTAAACAAGAAGAAGAACTGAGGGAGTTACTTTTGGCAGGTCTCCTTCTGTTTGAGGGTTAGCCCAAGCCATCCACCAATTGCTAGCAATCTGAAGGAACTGAAATAACGCTTGTGCAATGATTATGAGTGGAATCAATAGGCCTTTATATGCCGCTGCCATGTATGACAAATACACTTTCATGCTGACTCTACCTCTAACTCTCTCCTCTTCCTGAACAAGCTGTTTCTTTCTTGATCTTTTTGCTTTCTTCTTCTCCTTATTTGCTTTTTGATCTGTAGATGATCCCTCTTGTACTTCCTTTGCCAAACTGTCAATATCATTTTCAGAACAAATGGATTTCTTACTGGTCATAACTGCTGCTTCCAGGGATAAATTTTCATCTGAATCTTCAGAGGAGTGAGTAGGGATATCCATAGCTTCTATGGCTTCATTGTGAGCTGAAACTAGAGTATTAAAATCTGTTCCTGCCTGTAAAAGATCGTCATACTTTCCTGCCTGTATGATGCTGCCTTCTTTAAGAACCTTCAAGAATGGAAAAATAAATTTAGAGAAAATCACCTTTACATTTTTACATCACATAAATTCTTTAAGCACTTAAAACATTGTTAAGTAAACAATAAAAAATTCCATATAGCATGAAACATTTCAATAAGAGTCTTCCTAGTCCTTGGAAGAATTAAATATACTTATAGGCAAAAGGTAAATTAAAAATATATCGAAAATGCCAATTAACGTGATTACTATTTATTAGATATTACTAAAAAAGAAGTATCAGTTATTGATTCAATTAACCTAATAATGAATTGGAAAGAGGTTTAATTCATGAACTTTCTTGTGCACATATCATATCAATTTCATATGACCTACAATTCATCTATTTTTCCTCCTGATTATTTTCTTTTTCACAACTGGCAACATCTCATGTTAATATGCTTATAAAAACTTCAGTTTCATATTGTAAATAATTAAACTGACTCATCTGTGTTGATTTATACAAGTTTTCTCATTGTATCTGTCAAGTAGTAACACCACGCTCTATATAATTGTCAAGCCATTGTTTTATAGAAGGAATATGTTAGCAAGTCATGACTTTTCATTTGCTCAAAAACTCCAAAAGGTGTAACCTGCTAAATATTTCTTCTTTAAAGAAGCAAGCGGGTGTACAAACCCAAACTTGATGTAATACTTAAAGGGAGAACATATAAACAAGATGATATGAGGAGAGAAACCACAATTTGAAATAACAGAGGGCATCTTAAAAACTGAAACCCTGACTCATGCATCATGCAGGGAACACACAATTCTTAAATTTAAATGTTAAATGAAGTGTAATCTTTAACCTGGTCTCTTACTGCATAATACACAAATGTGCAAGAAAAAACAATAGAGCCATACCAGTATCAAATCAGCAGCGGGAAGAAATTCAACTTGATGGGTCACATAAATGACTGTTTTATCTGTCAGCGCTGTCAATATATACTCCTGCAATTCCATGTAAAGGGTAAGCCAAATACATTTCATTCTAACACTTAACAATCAAATTTATGCTAAGAAAACTAACCCTAAACAAGTCTGATCCAGTGTGAGCATCAACAGCGCTGAAGGGATCATCAAGAAGATAAATATCAGCATCTTGGTAGAGAGCTCGGGCAAGCTGAACCCGCTGCTTCTGGCCACCACTCAGGTTTATACCTCTATCCCCAATAATTGTCTGATCACCGTGTGAGAAAAGTTCTAGGTCCTTTTTCAGTGAACAAGCATGAAGAACCTTCTTGTACTTTGCTTTGTCCATTGGGCTTCCAAAGAGGATATTTTCTTCTATAGTGCCTGATTGTATCCATGCTGATTGGGGGACATATGCAGCAGAGCCACACACTCTGACCTGCAAATTAGTCAAATGCAACTTGTAAAACTGTTACAAATCAAAATACTAAAATACCAATAGACAGAATAAAAGAATAAAGGAGAAATTAAAAGCTTTAGTTTATCTACATACTTCACCAGAAAGCTTAGGAATCTCTCCAAGGATGCAAGAAAGAAAACTTGATTTCCCTGAACCAACCATCCCACAAACAGCCACACGCATCCTTCTTTCAACTTTCATACTTATCCCTGATAGGGTAGGCCTAGAAGATGAAGGGTCCCAACAGAAGAAACCATCCTTAATTTCTATAGCAATGTTAGTAATGCCTTGTGGCAAGACAATAGTTGCATCTTCCTGCAATTCTTCCTCCAGCAGGAAACAAGATAATCGATCAAGAGAAACTTTTGTCTGAGCCATTGTTGACACCAAGTCCGGAAAATTCCTCAAAGGTTCTTGCAGGATTCTGAACGTAGCCAGAGCAGAAAGTACACCACCAGCAGTCAGCTGACCACCCAACACTATACAAGTACCAAAAGTGACAGCTGAAACAAATATAGGGGAGCTCCAGAATATGAATGTTATGAATGCCTGAGAATAGAGGGCTCTCCGAAGCCACTTGAACTCTACTCCACGCATTTCCTCCAATTTCACTCTATATCTGTCCTCCCAAGCTTGAAGCTTGAGAATCCTCATATTCCTCAGGCACTCAGATGTTTTTCTCATCCTTTCATCCTTAGCAGCCATTAATTTGTCTTGATAATCTTCTTGGACCCTGGCCACAGGAACAGTGACTACAATAGAAATTATTGTAGCAATCAGAGTGGCAATAGAGGCAATTCCAACATTCTTATACAAAATTGCGAGGGCAAGAACAATCTGCAGAGGAAGCATCCACATATCATGAAGATACCAAGAGTAGTCCCCTACCCTCTGAACATCAATAGCCATGTAGTTAATAATCTCCCCACTTGTGTGACTTTGCTTGGCCAAGCTCGACAACCTTAGCCCCTTACGATATACCATTGCTGTTAGAGCTGACCTAACATGCATACCTAAGATATCCACCCCTAGATACCACTGCCTCGTAGTCAAGGTCTCCACAAGCTTAGCCACAAAGAATATCCCTGCAAGGACATACCCCTCATGTGGGAAAATCTCTTTGCCAACTAAGTAATCAACAAAGTAACTTATCAAGAAAGGACCAACATACGAGACAAGAGTAGTGACACCAGCAAATACAGCATTACAAGCAGCCTCCTTCCAGAATGACTTGAGAAGCGCCCAAGCCAAAGATGGCTGCTGCCTGGACTCACATTCAGACTTTAATCTCTCCCAATGAGAATTCAAAACCTTATAATTTGTCTTGGAACGATCTTGCGGTGCAACAAGGGGAATGTCCTTAAGCTCAAGTGGCCTTTTTGCCCCAATGGAAAGAAGCGAATTCAGCCAAGACAAAGTGGCCAAACTAAAAAGTCCAGCATCACTGTAAGGAGTAACCTTGAGACACCCCGGTTCCTCCTCAACAAGCAATGGCTCTTGCTCCTCAGAACTCCTACAAACCTGAATACCAGTAACACCCCTAATTGCAACAATACACAAGAACGCAAGAGCAGGAGTGGCTGCGAAATTCGCCACAACATGAGACTGCAAATGCTTGGAACCTTCCATCCAAACCCCTTTTCCATCAACATACAGACCACACAAACAAATTGCAAACAACACGACCCACCAAACTCTCAACAAAATTGGAAACCTCTCACACCCATTGAACTTGCAATGCAAAGCTGATAAGCTCAACACAACCCAAGCTGAACCCTGCACAAGAGGCACAGCTAAAAGAGACAAATCCACAACCTTTCCCCGAATCAAAGCAACCCCATCAAACCCCAAAACCAATACTTGCACCAACAGAACATAAAAACAGGAGAACACCGAAAACTTGAACCACGTCCCAATCCGAACGTCACGAGTTTCCAAATCAACACCAACATTTCCGGTTCTATTGTCCTTACCAAATCTAACTCTGCCCCCAACACACTTCCTTGCCACAACAACAAAGAGAAAGAGAAGAAACAGAGTCAAGTTGGCACAGATTGAAGCCACTTCCAACACGGGTAATCCAAGGATCGCACTCCAAATACTATTACTTTCATACGATCCCGAAGATGGTGAAGAAAAAGAAGAAAACAACGTGATTTCATCAAAAGCCATCGTTGTTGTTGTTGATGTTGTGAGAATGAAAACGCGGATTCAGAATAGTAACTCGATAATAAGTAAGAAACTAAACTCGTGGTGATGATGATGTCATGGAAACGTGGAACGAAAGAAGGACATTCCACCATCTGGAGGTAGATTCTGCAGACACAACACATTGTTGCGCAAACAAAAAGAAAAATCTTGATCAACACAGAACCCAAAGAGAACAGAGCGAAACAGAACACGGAAAATAAATAAGAGGTAGCAGCAGTGTCCACTTTCCAAAAACAGAAAGGGACAAAAGGGTGTTGCGAAAAGAATCGAAAATTTTAAGGAACAAGACACATGAAAAACTAACCTGGGATGGTTTCAGAAACCGCTTCGTGATGAATATGTTCGAGTTGTTCCAAACGCTCCGTGTTGAGAAACAGAGAAGCACGCCAACAGAGAGAGACCGACAACGTTTGACGGTGATACGATAACAGCTAGCTATAAAATAAGTACGACAATGTATATAACACAGAGAGAGAAAGAAAGAGAGAGAGAAAGAAAGAGAAAAAATGAGTGTGTGAGAGAGAAAGAGAGAGAGGTGAATCTCTCTCTTCTGCTCTCTTTAATATTCTGTTATTTTGGGTTTTTAACTCTGTTTTGTTGCAGCTGCTAGCTTCTATGTAGATTGCAATCAAACCTTTCTTCTCCGTTTTGATTGATTGCTTTTTCTTTAGATTTTACTCTGCTTCTCCTCTGCCTCTCTCATATGTCATCATCTACTGTTACGGTGCTTTTCATTCATCTATCATATTATTTACCAGGAAAAGCAACTTTTTTTTCCTTCAATTTTCAGATTCATGTCATTTCATCTGAACAAATATATATTGTGTATATTATGATATGATATGATTAGATTAACAATATTAAATGTGAAATCAACAACAACAAATATTACTTGTTCGATAATCATCAGATACATGATAGTATAATTTAGTAAAATGTTTTTAGTCCAACTTTTTGGTATTCATAACATATGACATTATTATTAAATATTTGGAGAAAATTCTGTTATTTACAATAGTTCTATAGATCAAATGTAATAGGTTGTTGTAACTTAATTATCAGAACTGAATTTTAGGTATGTAATTTTGTTAAATATTCATAAAGAAAGAAAATTGTTGTTTACAATGGTATTTATAACACATATAATGTAATAAAAGGATTTTTGTGTCTAAAATATAGTACATAAAAGATAAAAAGAAATTTTAAATTTGTACCTGGATTTGAATTCTTAAAGTCTTGAGTTTGTAAGACTACACAATTTACACATTCAGGTGGATCTCAATGAGCTAACTCTGTGATGATTCCATTAAATAGTAAAAAGGTAACACTTTTCTTCTTGCTAGTGTGAAAAAGGAGAGGAGTGTAGTCTTCTAATATATATATTATCTTATATAGCTCATGAAATCATAAAATTATAACATGATTAATTTTAATAACTAATCATATAAAATTTTATATATATATATAGTAATTATAGTAGCTAATTATATAATTAACTATAATAATTAACTAATATGATATATATATAACAATAAAATAAAATCTGATTCTAATTATAATATGATATATATAGAGAGAGAGAAGAGAATATATAATATATTCTCCTTTTGATCAATATTAGTTAATATTATTGGTGTTAATAAATAGTATAATATATATTTCATATAGAAAGTTTATTTCTTTAGATTAAATTATTTAATTTAATTGATCAAATAAAATATTTTCTTAAAATAGAATATTTTCTTTATATTTTAGTTGGTTCTTCCTGATTTAATGTAATCATGTGAGGCTGATTCATACAGCTTCGTACCGTTATCATCCTCTTGACAGTTTTATAATCCTCATGTTCTAAAACAAAATATTTAACTTTGATAATTATAAGATTTATATTTTTTTTAACATGCTTATAAAAATTATTAAAATAATAATTTCACTTTTTTTATAATTTACTTTAAATTTATAAGTATACCTAAAAAATATTATTAAACTTAAAATGGTTTCCTTTTAAGGATACATGTAGCTCCATTATTCGGTGGATATGAATCATTAGATATAAGTTAGTTTCAATTTAATCAACATTTAACTATAACTTAAGTATATAACATATTTAGAGAAAGTTTTATTATTAGTTATAATAGTTTTAACCCAATTATAAGATGTTGGTCACCCGAGACACCATAAACCTCGCAATACTTAAAAGGAAGAGAGAAGTTAGTATTTAATTAAAATTTATAAATTTTTGTGGTTTCATTGTTAATTTTTACATTATATATTTTATAATTTTCAATAAATTTAATTACATGCCAAGTGTGTATCACAAAAATATGATAATATATTAGAGTTTTCTTTTGTTTAATTACGGTGAATTTTCTCCCAAAATTTATTTGCGACTTATGTTTCCAAATTAATAAAATGTTTTGTGATGATTTTTCCTTCTAAACCACCTTAAATTAAAAAAATGTTTTAACAATTTTTCTCTTAATTGTGACAGGTTTTTTTTATAACGGCCAAAATCCCGAGTTTATAAAAGTTTAGGGCATAATTTACAAAAATAAAAATTTCAGAGGAAAATTTACTTTTATAATAAAATATAATTAAATCTTAGTTTTATTAAGAAAAAATATATTAGTGTTGGCAACATTCATAGACTAATCATAATTCATAATACTGCGTTAAGATTAAATATGTTTTTCTTTCTTAAGTTAATCTGAATATTTTCAATCTTAAATGGACTTTTTATTGATTCTAATCCTTAAGATTTTTTATCATTACATTTTTAGTTCTTCTTGACCGATTTTAGTCTTTGAATCTGATACCATAGACCTAACCATTAATTCTTAATATCGTTAAAATTTTATTTTATATTAAAAAGTTAAAAATTAAGAGTAGTCAAAACATTTTTAATCTTATTATTAAGGAGGTTGTAAATCATTAGATTTGGATAATTTTAGTTAAGGTTTATCGTTTTCGGCTTGACTTTATAGGCATAGTTTCATGTATTTAAAATTAACCTAATTACAATACAATAGATTTGAGATCCATAAACTTCCTATAAAAATATCTACTATCTCGATAGTACAAGTATTATTTATAGGTCCCCATTTGTGATGTGGTGACAGTGATGGTAGATAGGAGAGAAGGTGGAAAATTTTTTCCATTTCTCAAAAGTTGTTGGTAGCAAATAGAATATTACAGGTACATACATGCACATTGTTTTAGCTAGGTGTTATAATAAAGGGCCATTTGCTTCATGTACATGCGTATGTGTGTTGATGTGATAAGTGATGAGATGATAATGGGGATCTCACTTTGCCCACAAATGATCTTCAGATAACGAGTAGACTTGTCCATTGTAGATGGTTTTAACAAGTGAAAGCATCTAATGTAATGCATATGTGTAGAGATTTTGGATTCTACAATTCCCAAGGAACATAGGTAGCTTTGTCTTTTTTCACTTTACAAGTGTTTGTGATGAAAATTATTTTTGGTAGTGGGATTCAGATGAATCAAATCAGAAAGTGGGGTGTGTGAATGATGCCATAAAGTTGATAATGATGTGCTTTTTCATGGTTTGAGGCTATCTTAACTAGTTAATTACTTCAAGAAGGAGCATCCATAACCATGTCTTTGTCAAATATCAATACAACAATTAAGTTTAGTTGAAAGAAAATCACATATAAGAAAATTTTGTGGTTATTAATGAATGTTTAATGTTTAATAATGATGATATTAATGTCTAATTAGTATCTCTAATAGTAATAATTAGTTTCATCTCTTCTTTAATAATATGTAATTTTATAATTTTTATAAAGTGTATTAGAGAATATATAATTTAAAGATTATACACGATTTAATTCATTCAAACACCATAAAAAAAATAACAAAAATGGAAACACTGATTTCTTAGGACAAAATTTAGTTAGGGGATGAACAAACTTATTAGGTGAGACTTCGTAAAAACGTGTGGCTGTGAGAATTTTATTGACTTTTATAATAATTTATTTAGCATATGGACCCACGTTGCATTTGATCGTGAAGTTCAACCAGAAAACAAGGACTGTGATTAAATGTAATATTTGAGAAAGAAAATAACACGTGACATATAAACAAAATCTTCTGAATGGACTCTTCTAATAATAACTTGAATTAATATATATATATATATATATATATATATATATATATATATATAAAAGCATAAGGATATAACATATTTGGAATTTAGTATAAATTTGTCTTTTTTCATTTTTTTAAAATTCTTTTCACTCTTTGTAGATAATTGTTAGCAAAATATATATAAGTTTTTTCTCCATTATATTTCGAGTGAAATGCGAATTTGATATTATCATATTGATTTATAATATTTATCATATTATTTTTTATTTATATTTTCAAATATTAAAAATTATTATATATAATAACATCTTATAAAATTAAAGACTTAATTAATGCTTCGCTAATTATATTTTTAGAAAAACAAAACATTATAAGCAAGAACGTAAAAAAGGAAAACCAAATCAGAAAATAAATAATTAAGTTAATCACATTCTTTATGTTTTAACAAATACAACTAGTTATATATCAAGTAGCCTATCTATAAGATGTGGTATTTCATATATTATTTACTTGAAAAATCAGTGATCATTTATAGCATTATATAATTTATAATCACTATTTATTTATTTATTTTTATTCAACTACACGTTGTTATATATCCTAATATCTTAAGGATACAAAATGATTATAATTATAAATTTTAAACTTTGAGAACTAATATTAATAAACACATGTGATAATAGTTGATAGCTGAATGACACATTTCTAAGAGTACACCTACCATGATCAATGTGTATTAACACAGAAAATATTTAAAGTAATTTCTCCTAAAACAAACATATTTAGAAATAAGCTTTAAGGTCCAATATAAGCTTTGTGACTTTCAGATATTGTTAGATATTAACTCAACATGATGAATGACTAGCATAAATATATATAGTTGATAATTATAGATATTACTTGGTAATTCTTATGTGTGGGGTCCAATATAAACACAGTGACCTTAAGATGTTATTAGATATTAATTCAAAATGATGAATAACTAGTATATATATATATATATATATATATATATATATATATATATATATATATATATATATAGTTGAGAAACACATAATTATAAACATTAATTAGTGGGTGAGGTGTATTCAACATGATGAATGATATATAAATATGTATAGGTGATGTTATTATTAAATTGTAAATTTTTAGTTCATTCTATTTAATATGTGGTAGCGTGGTAACATATTATCTCATTAATGTTAGATAAACATAATAGGTAAAGGAGTAAAATTGTTTATGGCGAAAAAATATATTTTATTTAAATTTTAGAATAAAATAATGATTTATTTATTTATATATAATTTTTATATTTAGGCATCACAGAATTTATATATCTTATATGAAATTGATATAACAAAAAATATTTATAATCATGATTGATGAAAAAAATGAGAATTAATTGTTTAAGATGATTGTTTCCACATTTCAATTCACTTAATTAGTGCAATCTATTAATAGATTAAGTCTTAGAAAAATCTAATTTAATTATTTTCATAATTACGTATGATAGAAAATATCTATAAATTGTCAATTAGAGATATAGGATAATATCCTATTCTTTTATTTATATTCATCCATCATAAAATATTCTATAATATAAAAATTACTGAAAATAATCAGTTATTTTAATATTTATAAAATTTTAAATATTTATTTTATTGATATATTAATTTATTTAATTAAAAGTGTGAAAATTTATTACCTAAACTATGAATCATAATTCATCCATATTTCTATATTATTTTAAATTATATTTTATATCATATATATATATATATATATAAAAGTTCAATTAAAAATTTTTTGGGGCACCCACTCTATACAAAAATTTGGCTAATATTATAAATGACTTATTTTATAAAAAAAAATATGTAATTACATTAATAAAATTAAATATAAAATAAAAATATAGTCTTGGAATAAAAACTAAATGAAGAAGATATTTGTTTTAAGTTTATTTCTTCTATTTTAGGTATTTATTATTTCTTTTTTATCTAGCATTGATAACTATTTTTATAATTGGTAATCTTTTATTATTTTTTTGCTTTTAATTTAGTCAATTATGTTTTTTTTTATTTAACCCTCACAATCACACTAGTTAAATTTTAGATTTTTAAAATTTAATTTCCCTTAATTTTAGTTGTGGGCCAAGTCGTTTCATTTACAAATTACAAGTTTTGTTATACAGTTGTAGGCTTAATAAGACAGAGATAGCTTAAACTGCTGGTTCCACAGACAGGTTAAAGGTATGGTTCACAATTAGAAGGGGTTCCATATATTTTATTTTTTAAACAGTTCATGTCAATATTGAATAACTTTTTAATTATCTTATGATACTTTAAAGATGAATTTGAATTATTGTCTAATTTTATGTTTCTTAGCCTAAATTAGAATATACATTATTAAAAAGTATTGGTAATTTTTGTATGATATGTTACATGTATATATTTATGCTTAAAGAATTTTTAATCCCCTTTTACATACCAGTAAGTATTACATCTATGATAATAGACTTCAATGCCTTTTTCTAATATAAAATATAAAACAAAACTTAAACTATAGATAAATTAAAATTAAAAGTTAATATCTATTATAGTTGATAAAGGGGATTTCCCTTTCGATAAGTTTTTTCAGAAAGAGACAATTTCAAAGAAAAAAATTAAAGGCGTGGGTGAGTAAGCATGTTTAATTTTAAGCTAGAAAATTTGAAAATAAAAAAAAAGAATATTAAAATTAACACATTTGTAAATTTATTGAACATAAAATTGATCCATTTCTATTAAAAAAAGTTTTTAAAACGAAAAATATTGGAAAATTTTGAAATTTTGGTACTTATACAAAAAAGGGAGATTAAAACTTATTAGAAATTTAAAATAAGAAACTTGCCTCGTTTTCTTAAGATAATTTCATGAGGAAGAGAAATAGGGAGAAGTGGATTTTATATTATCAACTCTATCTTTCTTTCAAAAAAGAAAAGACTTTATATTAAAAATAAGAGGGAGGAAAAAACTCACATTTATTACAAAAAAAAAAAAAAATCTCAAATGATACGTGTTTATCAAGTGATATCCTCTTTCAGTGTATGCCAATTTAGAAACAATATTCAAACTAATTATGCAGTTAGTAATCATGTGATTTTTTTAATTATTTGAATTTAGAAGATAGGGTACTTTTGATAAATTAGCCAATTAGAGAACTCTAAATTTTGAGTATGAACGAAATATAATAACAAAATTGGTGAATTTTAGATTTAAAAGGGTAAAATAGTAAGTAGGTATTAAAAACAGTTAATGGAAGGAGATTTTTTTTTTTAATGAATCATAGATTTAATATAAACATATATGTTTATGTAAAAAAAAATATTAAGTTAGAGTATTTTTTTAAAAAATACTCAATAAATATTTAATTAGAATATGTTAGGTCAAAATGACTTAGAATCTTAATTTTGATAATTACATGACAGGTGGATGTTTTAACACACGCAGAGGAGAAGAATGATCAAGTAGATTAAGATGCACTCTCAAACAAGAAGACGTAAAAGATGAAGTGTTCAAGTCATCATGCTTAAAGACAATCTCACCAGATGAAAAACCTTCAATGATCAAGATGGAAAGCTTATCTCAACTTGAAGTCAAGCGCTCAAGAGTGAATATATGAAGATTGAAATTGAAGACAAAGAAATAAGATAGATGAATGAGTTCAACACAAAGCTTATCCTTATTCATTCGTCTATCAAGTTAGTTAATGAAGTTCAGACACTAAGAAACACATGCATTTGTTCAAATCAAGCTGTTACTCAAAAGCTTTTAAAAGTGGAAAGAGATTTTGAAGTAAATCTCTGCAACACAAAAAACAATTGCACGTTTCTGTGAAATCTCCGAGCAAATTTGTCAAAACCCGATCTCACGCTGACATCCGCTGATTTTGCAATAAATGTTCTGATTGCTCACTCTGTCAAATGATAAAGTACCTAAGACAAAAGAACTAATGTTCAAATCTTCAGTTTAACGGATACTTCACGAAGCTGTCTATAAAATGACTTCATTACAACGAGTTGAAGTTGGAGAACTTTATTGTAAAAAGATTATAATCAACTCTCGCTCAAGCTCTGAAGCAAAAGTTCACTCGCTCTAAACTTAGAATATAATTCATTGTAAAATTCCTCTCTATGTAGAGGATTATTCTTTTGATTTTAAATATAAATCACTATTGTGGTACTTGTAACATGAAGAGACTAATTGTGTAAACAATACCTTGAGTTTTAATCTGAGGAGGCTAAGGTTCAAAAAAATTATATATGTTTTAGCCTGAGGAGTAAAAAATACATTTGGTTAGTGTGAGGAGTCTGAGTTCAAAGAATATATGAGTTTAGCCTGTGGAGGCTGGGTCAAAGAATATTGATTTAGTCTGACAAGATTGTATTCAAAGAATATCTGTATAATTAGTCAGGAGTGACTGAGTCCAAAGAATACTTTTAGTAGAATCTCAACAAGTTGTTGAATAACTAGACATAGTCTTAAATAGACGAACCAATATAAAAATATTATTATATTTATCATTTTTATCTGTTTACTAACTAGGATAATAACTTAAATTAAATTTTTTAATTAAAATTAAATTTTAAAAGAGTAATTAAATTTACGTCTAATTAAACCTTTTCTATAAGAATCAAGTTTACGTCTAATGAATCTTTAAAAGAGTAATTTGTATTTCACATACTCATAAATGCATAATTTTTAACATGTTAATATCTTCCATCTAAAAATACGTGGGTATATATTTAGTAAATCATTTCTTCGTGTATATTTTCTTGGTTTTTTTTTTAAGTTTTTAGCATTTAATGAGTTATAATAATGTAATTTTCTTTGTTTAAGACCAATTATATTTACTTTTAATTTATTATAAATCAATACACCTTTATTGGTTTGAAAATATGAAATGTTAAGAAAATAGTTAACATTAATAATGAAGCTAAAAAAGAAAAATAAATGAAGTATCAAATTAACATTTGAAAAAATGAAAAATAATAATGAGTATAAAAAATAAAAATAAATGAAGTATCAAATTAACATTTGAAAAAAATGAAAAATAATAATGAGTACAAGTGTCTGAATAATATCCTAGAATGTAATAGAAAACGAAAGAAAATTTTAAAAAATTTATATAAATTCCACCATTTTATATTTTACTTAAATTCAAATGTTTTCATTCCATTATTTTTTATTAAACAGATTCTAAAATTACATCTGCAATATTCATTTTTATTTTCTCCATGTGTAATTAATATGAAAGTCCAAAATCTGAAAAAAAAAAAAAAAAAAAAAACAAGACACATGTTGATGCGGTCATAATAGCAGGAGTCACGGAACGTTGACGTGTAAGGTCGTGGTCGTGGTCGTGTCACGCATGAAAGGACCAAACGAAATACTTGAACTGTAATGATTTTGAGGACTAGTCTTATGGTGGGGTACCATGTTTTAATTAATTAGTAACACTGATCCTGAGATTTTGGGAAATTACAAGTACTCTGTTTTGCTTTTTCAATCTTGTGTTAAATATTTTTATTTTTAAAAAAATACAAATATTATAATGAGATCCGTTGTAAAGAACATTAATTAGTGTAGTGTAAAAATCAAAATAGTATGTCAAATTTGCAGAGTTATTGATATAGTTTATTCTATTGATTATTGTGATTTATTAAAATATAACTGTATTTTTAATTAACTTAAATTAGCTAGTTATAATTAAAAATTGGCTTAAAATACACTAACTGACATATTTTGACTAAAAAAATAAATGTGTTTATATTAATAAATACTTATAAAATTTGTTAATATGCACTAGTTTTAGCTAACTAAGAATTATTTTAATATATGTGAATAGTATACTTATCAATGTACCCTAACTACAACTAAATGATAACATGTTAGCAAATCCTTTAATTATTATTGTTACATGTTTTTAAGATTTATCTAAGTAAGTTTGAAAGCAAGTGCTTATATCATTCAAATTAACAAGTAAATGACTATTTAATTGTTAAATATACATTAATTAAATAAAGTATTTAGAGCTAATATCATAAAATTTTAATCAAGCAAATAAAAAATTATGAATTAAAGGAAATAACGTGAATGAGTTGCATTTCACGTAAATCAAAACTAAGTCAATAACTAACCCAAGAATTTGATTGAGTGGAAAAAGACTAGGTGATTGCATTTGCATAATCAAATCTTGACTCAAGTGAAGTAAATACAAGCAACTCAAAATAAATATATTTTCTACTAAAGTGAGACATTATTCCCTCTTCTTAAAATTGAATATATAAGACATTAAGTCAATAATGTATCAATCATTGAATTGAATCACACTAACAAGTAACAAGGACATGAAAGCCAGCTTGAACTTATTCGGCTACATTTTTATAGACAATGACATTACTGTTCTCTGCTTGACCCACTATCATGCCATAATAATCAATTACCAAGGGGCTTCACATTTAATTTTTTTTCAAAATAAAATTAATGGTAACATTTATTTTTTAATTTTAAAGACTGAAAGAATAAATAGAAATTAAAATCTTAATAAATAGTATACAATGTATTTATCTACCTCCATACATAAAACACCTCACACCATATTCGTTCTATGACGCTTAAAATTTTGTATATATATTAATAAATATAATCAATGTTTTTAATTTTATATCTCACACCATATTTATTCGTTCTTTATATATCTTTTTTCATTTTATTGATTAATTAAAAAAAATTAATAAAATAAATTCATGTGATATTAAGATGAGAAGTTACAAGAATTAACATCAATATTCTTAAAATTAATTAAGAGTATTTTTCAAACAAAACAATTAATGATTCTTTAGATTTTCAATAATTTTTTTCTTTGAAAGATTATATAATTTAAGACGGACGGAGTATTAATTATTCCAGGCTAATTGTTGGAAAAAATTTAGTTAGCACTGTGTTTGAATAATAAATTAAATGAACCATTCATATTAATGAAGTGTTAGGCAAGAGTAATAACTTATGACTGATTTTTTTTTTCTTTTTTAGGAAGACTGAAAAAATTTACATATATCTGGCTAGTAACACCTAAAGAAAAAGTTGACATATATCAAAAACGTGCAAAAATATTAAACCTAAATACTGAAGCTTGACAACCATATATCAATGCTAACACTGAAACTTTCTCAAAGACCAGGTCCCATAAAATAAATCGGTTGGGTGTGCATCGTGGTCCGATTTAAAATTACTAGGTCCCAGAAACTTACATGGTTGGTATATTGCCATAAATATGCAAGGGACTACTCCAAAACTTGTGGATTATGGTCTCAAAAGTCAAAACAGTACATTGAGATTTGAGACGTTGGTGAGAAGAATAAGCTGGAGTTTTAATAGGTGTTCATGCTATCATTTATTTAAACTTTGGTATACTTTAGTGTAGCCTTGAGTTTTTGAAAAATTTAAATAAGTTGAATTTGAGCATAAGAAAAAGCTTTTTAAGCTTAATATATATACTAGTCTGTTTATCTATTTAAATATAATAAAAAATTAATATAAATAATATATTATAATATTATAAAAATTTAATATAGAAAATATATTATAATATTATAAAAAATTTGTATCCTATAATATTCAATAATGGTCAAATAAAGAATCCGAATAAGAAATTATGTACTATTTACCTGGGATAAAACTAACATGGGAATAAGAAATTATGAACTATTTACCTGGGATAAGAAATTATGTCAAATAAATAAAGGATAAAACTAAGGATTTGGTAGATAATTTAACATGGTTAATTAAGAAAGATAAATTATAATTTAATAATTTTATCCTTATTTCACTAATTATCTCAAGGGACAGTTAATAAAAGAAAGAGTAAACTATCATTTTATCCTTAAAAATATATTTATTAAATAATTTAATCTTTAAAAAATAAAGAATAATAAAAATATCTCATTTATTATCATCGTCACGGTTATATATATATATATATATATATATATATATATATATATATATATATATATATATATATCAAATTAATTCGAATTGGTGAATAATTAATGACAAAAAAAGTGCTAATGTCACATGCAATTGACATACGTAAATTTAATTGACAATTGACATCACGAAGCCAAGTTTGGGGTCAAGAATTCATCTTATCTGGAATTGTACCAACGTAGGAACAATCTTAATTTAGGTAAACCTAATTAACCCATTATGATATTTGTATTGAACGATGGTACACAACTCATTATTTATGGTAAATTTAATAATGGTTTTTAAACTCTATAATTATCACATGATTGTTTAAAAGTATCATATGACTTTATCTTTTAGTTTTTATGACTTAAATTAATGGCCATGATCTACTCTTTTTTACTTTCTTCTAAAGTAAGTTTTCTCACTTGAAATATATTATTGATAAAGTTGTTCTAATCACAAGTATTGATCTAAGTACAAAGTATAAAGTATTATGTATTAAATACAAGTTTTTGCTCAGGCTTTTTGGAACAACTTTATGAATGATTATGCAGTTGATGGTTGAGATGATCATTGTAATCTAGTTGTATTTTTTTAGCATATAGAGGCATGCATATGAAAGCATCACGATACTGATAAATATAGTTGGCACTTTGTTACTTATCACATGCTATATTCTGGAAATATTATTAAAAAGGAAAATAAAACATAGAGAGACATGCACCAAATCTATAGATAAGAAAAGTTATAAGCAACTAAATCTATAATTGGATAGTCCAACTCTATTTATACAGAAATTTGTTAAAATAAAACCTGGTCCATCAACAGAACGTACTCATGAATAACTACTGCAGATTCTGATCTATCTAATTGCTAAAGAAATAATGGATTATTAATATTAGACAGTGTTGTTGTTTCAAATTTAATTTACTAGTATTTATCAGAATATGGAATGTTGAGAAAATATATTTTTTTTATTTTCATTTTGTGTTATCATATTATGAAAACTATTTTCATCTCTAAATTTTCATGATTTAGAAAATATGTTTATTTGCGACTTTTTAATTTTTATTTTCTAAAAACGAAAACATGTATGTTTGGTTTAACCAATTTTTTAATAAACATGTAATTATATTTTCTATTAAAGATTATTTTTTAAATTAAATATTTTATATTATAATGAGAAATATGATGATCATTTTAAAATGAATGCGCCTCGTTAGGAATAGAAAACAACCAAACTTTATATGTAAATTTATATATATATATATATATATATATATATATATAGTTTTATGAATACGTTGAATTATATCATAGTCGAATGGATCCTATTCACATCAAGGGAAATTTATATGATGAGAATGTTAAGAAAATAAAATTTATCATATTATATTTTAAAATCTATGTTTAAAATAATTTTTTTTATGCTTTGATGTTATTGGATCTTATAAATTGTTTTAAGTGTTTTTTTAAAAAAAAATTATTAATTTTCATTTTCTATATCTAAATAATATATTAATTATTTATATTTTTTTTCTATCCTACAAAGAATGAATATTGATATTAGCATCAATAATAAAGATATATATATTTTATTAAATTAAAGAGATTTTCTCAGTAACGAGGACCCTTGCCTAAAAACCAATGGCCAAGGTGGGTCTTCTGAGAATTGTGTGAAAAAGTTCCAATTCACTAGGTAACCGTAGAAAAAGTAATGTAGGCTCATCAACTAATAAGTGTTGCACCTCCTTAAAATTAGTGCATGTACACCACATGACAAATTTACTTAAAAGGGCCATTTTGTAAACTTATTGTGCATGTAGATAGGGTGAAAATTTATTATAATGAAGGAGTTGATTTGAGTGAAGACATTAGGAGTCAGGCGCATTCAGATATTCAGAATTAAAAAAGATGATCACATTAAGACATAATAGTTTTTATTGATAGAAAAAAATATCACGCTAAGAGTTGGACATATTCAGTTGTAGCAAGTGTTTGCGTTTAATGTTCCACACTTTCGTTTTGTTTGGCCACATGGTTAAACTCAAGTGGTTTGTGCCACACTATTATCACCTTCTGTTAAAAAAAAATTGTACTTGATTTAGAGAGATTAAAAGTCAATAAAAAGATTAAAAGAGAGTAAAAGTGAATAAGATAGACAATGAAATTCAAAGGAGGTTGAAAGTGAAAGTGAGGGAGAGTGGAACTCAAGAATTAAGAGGGAGAGTGAAAATGAGAGAGAAAAAACACCGGAAGTGGAAGGAAAGAAAAGAGCGTTTTAAAAATTTTAACAGGAAGTGAGACACGTACAATCTGACTGCGTTACGTGACACAATTAGGTTTAAACATGTCTTGCAACTGATGCGTTCAACTAGATTATGTTACGTGTTACAATCAGGATGAATTCGCCTATCACAAGATATGTTTAAACTTGATTGGGTCACGTAACATTATCAGGTTTGAGTGTGTTTTGTAGCCGATACATTCAATTAGATTGTGTCATGTGTTGTAATCAAGTTACATGCGTCTGTTGCTAGACACGCCCAAATCTGATTGGGTTATGTGATACAATCTAATTGAATGCATCCTGCATTTTACATTATTACGACACTTTCACTTTTAGAATGCACTAAATAATCAACATTTTCGTTTTAAATGGTTATAAATACTTTGTAACTAAATCTATTTTGAGTTTTTTTTTTATCAAAATGATATTAAGTTTCAAGAATATTCATCTAAATAAATATCTTATTGAAATAAATAATAAAAATGATAAAGAATATTTTGAATTTGGATAAAAAATTATATATTAGATTTATATGGATTCTTTTAGCCGGTAAGTGTGTGCTCTTTTAAACCAATTCCTTTTAGTGAGAATCAATTCCTTTTATTTCACGTAGATTGCAAAGCCTGCACCTGCCCTAGTTTCTTCATGCATCTTATTCTTCTTTAATTTGTCTATTTTACCCTTTAAATCTCTTAACCTAGTTTGGCAGATGGTGTGGGTATTACATTTTCTTCCCCATGAAATCCGTAAGTTAAATTTTAATTCAGAATTTTCAAATCTATAACTTAATTTCTTTTATGGATTTATTAAATTTGTAAGCTAAATTTTTGGCTTACGAATCTATCAAATTCATAAGTTAATTTTTTTTACTCATGGATTTGTCAAATTTTTAAGTTAAATTTTTTCTTACGAATTTATCAAACCTATAAATCAATTTTTTTTTTGCTTATGGATATATTAAATCTGTTAGTTAATTTTTTTTTGTAGTGTAAAAATTTAACTTATAAATTTAATAAATTTGTAAGAAAAAATTTAATTTATAAATTCAAATAAATTCGTAAAAAGAAAATTTAACTTACATATTTAAGAAATCTGTAAGCCGAAAATATAGCACCCACCTTCCCCACCAAATGGATTAAAAGATTCAGAAGATGAAAAAAAAAAAAAAAATGAAGAAAAAAATAGGGTACATAAAGGAAAAATTGCGGGTGCAAGAAGAAACAAAAAAATTGCGTACGGGTAAGGTGCAAAAGATATTTGGGCTGAAGCCCAAAAATTTGTAAATGGAAGGTACAATTGTACAAAGGAAGATCAAAGGAAAAGAGCATTTAGATATCTTAAATTTTACTCATTTAATAAATAAATACTTTTAACTTAATTTTGTCATAGTTAATATTTAAATTGTATTCCACTTATCAATAAATATTATATAATTTATTGATCTTTTAACTTTACCATTTCTGAAAACAGATACGTTGAACTTTAATTATTTTCTTAAAATTATTTTTCTTACATATAGTTTTTCAACCAACTTAGAATTAAGTTATTTTATCTGAAATATTGATAATAATTTAATATTATTTTTTTTATTACAATTCATATATATATATATATATTAAATTATGATAAAAATATGGGTTTAGAAATAATGAAAATAATTAAAAACCTTTATTTGATTTTTATTCTAAATTTCATTAAATTTTATTTTTTGAAAAATTATTTACAATAGAACCAATACAAGATTGAGATTTCATTTTTATAACCCAGTATAAATATTAATTGAGATGAAATATAATAAAAAGTAATAATGTTTAAGGATTGATTGAATCATAAATAAAGTTTATAATGTTTATTTTTAAATGAGATAAAATTTGAGGATTAATTATTTTAAAATTAAATTCGAAATTATGTATTTATAAAAAATAAGAAAAGTTAATGCGATTTTTTCCTGGCAACACCCAATTATTATAAAAGTTAGTGAAATTATCACATATTTCCCAACTAATTATTATAAAAATACCTGTAACAACATTAATAACTCTTTTATACTTTGTCCAACTAATTATTATAAAATTAGTGAAGTTATCGCATGTAATAATATTAAATTTTTTTTATAAGGTTAATTAAGTTTTTATCTTTCATTCTATCTCCTAATTTTTTTTTAAAATTTTTTTAGTACCTTAAAAGTTTTCCGTCAACATAGATATTCCTTTTTTTTTTTTTTTTTTTTTTTTAACTTTTTCATGATTAAATGAACATTACTCTGTAATTAATTCTTTACCCCACAAATTAACTTTTTCATGATTAATTCTTTACCCCACAAATTATTATAAAAATAAACGAAGTTATCAAAACGTATCAATATTAATAATTTTTTTAATACTCTGAAAGATGTTGTATTGGAATTTGTGACCCCCCGTGATTCATAACATTTTCCACAAAACACAACAAGTTTGGTCGTAGATATTTTGAAGTGTCACTCTCTGTTTCAGTTTTTCTGAGAAACAAATGTGAGTCTCAAATGCATCAAAAACTTGTTAACACAGTTACATATATAGTTAATTAGTTCTCTCATTCTCATTGAAAGTGGTTACATTTTACGTGCAGTGTTTGAATGGAAGAAAGTGGGTTGAGGGCAATGGACTCTGAGCAACTCAGAGAGCAGGCTCATAAAATGGTCGACTTCATAGCTGATTACTACAAAACCATCGAAAATTTCCCAGTTCTGAGCCAAGTCCAGGTTCTACTTTCTCATGCTTCTCCAATAAATGAATATGTATCATGTTTTTATGTAATTAGTTTCACTTGGGTCGGTGGTTGAGTGTTTTTGTTAGTATGCACAAGGTTTTAGGTTGTTGTCATTGTACACTAAAAAAAAAGTGATTTTTAGCATTCTATGAAAAGAAAAAGGAGAAGATAGTGATTGAGAATTTCTTCTAAAAATTATAATGCTATTATGCTGTTTTAGTGTTTGGTTTCCTTAAAGTTTTTCTCCCATTTCAGCCAGGTTATCTTGGGAAGCTTTTACCAGATTCTGCACCTAATCATCCTGAGTCATTGCAGAATGTTTTGAATGGTGAAAATTCTTTATCTTCTGAGTTACCCTCTTCATTTTATGCAATGTATTATCATTATTGTTAGTAGTAGCAGTAGCACTAGTCATGTTTTTATTATTTTGTGTGTTGTAGAATTGTTTGAGCATTGCTAGCATGATAGTGTTTGTCATATTGTAGATGTGCAGGAAAAAATACTGCCAGGGGTGACACATTGGCAAAGCCCGAATTATTTTGCATATTTTCCTTCCAACAGTAGCATTGCTGGATTTCTTGGAGAGATGCTCAGTGCTGGTCTTAACATTGTGGGTTTCAGTTGGATAACTTCTCCTGCTGCAACTGAACTTGAAATCATTGTTCTGGACTGGCTTGCAAAGGCACTTCAACTGCCTGATGATTTCTATTCTAGTGGTATGGACTTGTTTGGGTAAATTTCTCTGAAAGTACTTCCAGGGAAGAAAAGAAGAAGAAAAAAATGAAATGTATTTCTGCAAAAGTTAAAATAAGCTTTTCATCTTCTAATATGTAGAAAGTCCAGTATCTTTTTAAAAAAGTTAAAGGAGAAAGCTCTTACAAATTAGTTAATGAAAATTAATTTTAACTTTTGGAGAAGTAAATTTCATTTTTCTTCTTATTTTCTTCTCTTAGAAGTCTTTATGGATAAGCTAAACCAAATGTTTGACTGCTTTATTTCTTTGAATTGATCCTGTGTGAAGATACAATATGCACTACTAATTCAAAGTCTTAACTTTTTTTGAGCTCAAGTGGAAGAACATGACTATTGTATTATTTTTGTTTTGTATATGAAATGCAAGAGGTTGTGTTTTCAAGTGGTTTTTTAATTGATAAATGTTGAAATTTTGCATAAGAATTATTTTTATAGATAGTTAAAATTTGAACCTAAATGGCATATGAATATTTTTTCTGACAGAAACTCAAATACTATATGTAAACCTATGCAACATGGAATGTGATTTTATTGCAGGACAAGGTGGTGGAGTTATACAGGGAACAGCCAGTGAAGCTGTACTAGTTGTCTTATTAGCTGCCCGTGACAGGATCTTAAGGAGGGTTGGAAGGGATGCCCTTCCTAAGCTTGTCATGTATGCATCTGATCAAACACACTCTGCCTTGCAAAAAGCTTGTCAGGTACCTCCAATGACACATAAAAATGAAAATAACCTTCGTATCATATATACTCAATGACATATGGGTTTCCTAGTGCTCCTCACCGTCAAGTTTATCAACTATTTTGCCGTTGCTAACTCTTGACAACTAGTGTTCCTTGCTTTCTTACTTATTTTAAACTCTGAACAATTTTTTTAACTTTGTTTTCCTTATTCTTCAACATGAGGGGGTAGGAGAGTGGTGAGATTCTTATAAGCCGGTTTTGTGAGGTTAAGTGAGAACCTAAGCCCAAATTCTAAGAGAGGCGTTTTACTTTCTCAATTTTCTAGTTATCTTGATTCTGATCTGTATATTATTTTATCCAGGGAAAGGAATTGGTTATTTTAATTCAATAACCATAGTTATCTTGTCAATTGTTCCCAAATGAGGAAATTATATGGTTTTATACTCGTCTAAGTAAAAATGTAATGGTTATTTGTTTCCTTAACTATATGATTATCATGCTCTTTAGCACTAAACCTTTAAATATATCAGTGTTACTGTGTCACTTTAAAAAATGACTGTAACTATAAAGATCACACAAGTTCTAACTTATTTTGCCTATTCTGTTACCTATTAATAGTTAATGAATTGTTGGAGAAAACTTATTCTTCTGTGACTATATTAAAAATTTGTTTATTGTTTATTACCCAGTTGATTGAATGATAGTCTGATATCTAGATTCCAGTCTTTTGATATTTTACTGTTTCTATAAAAAAAAACCTTTTCTATCCTTGAGATGACACTGCGGTAAACTAACTTGGTGTTGGTAGATGCATTCTTGAAGATTGAATTATAACCAAATGAGATCATTTTTATGAATAATTGTAATGGTTTTTTACTTTTCATTGGCAGATAGCAGGACTTAATCCAGAGCTTTTCAGGATTCTTAAAACTGATTCTTCCACAAATTATGCACTTTCTCCTGATGTACTTTCTGAAGCAATTTCAAATGACATTGCCAGCGGTCTTGTACCATTTTTCTTATGTGCTACTGTAAGAATTGAAGGCTTATACGAATTTGTAACATACTGCTATGTAATGAATTAACTTAACAGTCAATTGTCTATTTGTGTGTCTTACAACCAATATTTTATCATACCTGTTAACTGAATTTTTCAATTTAGAAATTGCTCATCTGAGCATTGGATTAAGTGATAACATTTCCTTCTGCATGTTGTTATCAGAGCTATGTCTCTTCATTATTTGTTGCTGGGGAATGGATTGTTATAAATCTGCTAATAAGGTCTATGTTTGGACTAACAAAAGGGGGAGAGTCTGGGACTGAGATCACAGTCTGGTCCAAAAAGAAATAGCTGTATTTTAGACATTTAATTGTAACACACAGGAGAGAAATAAAAGGAGATTGAGGGGAGTTAGTAAGGGAAATCGTTGATTGATTGAAATTTTGGGGAGACTGGAAGAGTCCATATCTCTTAAATATCTAGAATGGGAGGGTAACATGTCTGTTATTCTGCATTACTATCTTGTACCACATTGATACAGACCAAGAGATAGAAGTTCCTGTTAATGAACTTTCTGTTTTCTTTCTATATTCTAATTCAGTTCAGTTACGGATGTGGTTCCAGTGGCTTGTAACCTCAGTTTCATGAAAATTTTCATTTTGGATCTTCAATTTGTACATGAAAGAGATTCCATATTGAATATTTTCAATGTTGAATTTTTACAAGATATTAAATCTTTAGATGGTACTAAATGGATAATTGTCATGGGAAATGTTTATCACTGACACTCTGCTTTGGCACTAATGTTGATTCTACATTTCTTGTTGAATGGAGACATATTTGAATCTTTACATCAACTTCAATTTACGAACTCTAGAGTGTAGTATTGGTGTATATGAAGTTTCTGGCATTTATTGCACACACTCTGCATTTATATGTGCAGGTTGGAACCACTTCATCAACAGCTATTGATCCTCTGCCTGCATTGGGAAAAATTGCCAAGGTTATATATTTAATTCAATTGGTGAATAAAACATGCTATTATATCCACTGATGCATTGTATTGGGGATATTAAAGCAAACAGTTATTTTTAAATAAAAAAGATGACTTATTAAGAGCAAGGAATGAAGCTAGATAAATGAAAACGAGAAATGACCATGGAGTATTTTAAGAACTCAAGGAGATAATGATACTTGTGGAGTTGCCAGAAATAAAAGTTAGATATATGAATTTTCCAACTGTTTTTTTTCCCATTATCCACTTATTAGGCTTTTGGGATGGTTGGTTCATAAACCTCCCCGGACCTTCATCAAATTTTGTTTCACAAGTTTTATGAATACAATTTGTAGGGCCACACAATCTGATAATACTCTGGTGCTTGTCTTTTTGGCAGACCAACAAACTTTGGTTTCATGTGGATGCTGCTTACGCCGGAAGTGCTAGTGTATGTCCAGAGTACCGCCACTGCATTGATGGTGTTGAAGAAGCAGACTCGTTTAACATGAATGCGCATAAATGGTTCCTGACAAACTTTGACTGTTCAGTACTTTGGGTTAAGGTATCCAGAATGCATTTTTTACCCTCAATCTTACTTCTTCATCTTTATCTATAACATTTCAATTTACTTAGTAAACAAGAATGTATGCAAGTCAAACTGATGATGAGTTGCTGACAGGACAGAAGTTCTTTGATTAAATCACTGTCTACAAATCCTGAATTTCTGAAAAACAAGGTAAGTTTCTATTGGCATGCATGAGGTTTTTACTGCAAGAGGTTTCCAAACTTTTGAATAATCTTCCTTTAGTTTTCTTCTTTTTTCTGTGTGTGGATCTTTTATAGTTTTTTCTTTTTCTTTTTAAAAAAACTACACTCTATTCAGCCAAGGTTATTACAGACAGTATTACATTAAATTTATAAGTTGGTTCTCTACATGAACGTTTAAGAATATGAGTTGTTATTCACTGAATCCAAAAGAAAGAAGCATTCTGCTTAAAAGGATCCCAAATGGTAAGCAAATATATATATCAAGGCACAAAATTTTGTTATTATAAGAAAGAGAGGGAAACAAAATGCATCACCTACTACGATCTTCTTCCTCCTTTTCCTCTTCCTAAAGGTAGGTGCTTAAAAATAATTGAGTAGTAAGTACTGAATACTTTTTTGACCAAGAAATGAACCTGGAGGCATTTATTTTTCAATTTTTATTTTTGTATTTCTATGTAAAGTTAATTTCCTTTATCTCTCATGGATTAGGTCTTATCTTGAGGGAACATAGTCATGAGGAATATATTTCTTAAATAAGATGCTAGTGATTTGAAAGGTCACGGCTATTGTTATTTATTCCTTGTTTAATTGTCTGCTTAATGCTGTTGAATTTGCAGGCCTCTCAAGGAAACATGGTAATAGATTACAAAGATTGGCAAATTCCTCTTGGACGCCGCTTTAGGTGGTTATTTGAAAATTTTCCTTTAGTAATTTTCTATTAACAGATATATACAATTTTGTGCTTGATATGCTTGATGTTAAAATCTCTCTCCTCTCAAGTTGAATTATTTTGCAGAGAAATAATTTTCATGCATTACATGTCTGGACTATTATTCATACATTGTAGCACCTAACTCCTTCATTCTACGCCAATATTTGTTTTACAAGTTGTCTGTAGTCATGATTTGTAATGTTTTTTGTGTGTTCTGAATTTTTACGTCTGAGTTTCTTTTTCTTAATTTTTCACCATTTATGAAGTGATGAAACTTATGATTTCATAAATTCTATTAAATCATTGGTATTAATCTCTTTCTAATAAAAATTTTTGTACATCTTAAAGATTTATAATTGCTGGCAGATGTGTAACATTGCCTATTCACCTACACTGTGGTGTTCCAGATCATTAAAACTGTGGATGGTGTTGCGACTTTATGGATTGGAAGGTTTGCAAAGTCACATACGAAACCACATTGAGTTGGCTGCTTATTTTGAGGAGCTTGTTGGTCAGGACACAAGATTCAAGGTATTCTTCCTTCTAGGAAAAAATCCATTCTTAGTTTCTTAATTTAAATATATACGGAAATTTATCAACTGACCCTCCAACCCTCTTTAACTCCCAAAAGGAGGAAAGGAAGAGAAGAGATAAAAAAGTAGGTATAATAGGTGATATGATGTGATAGAAAGACAGAAATAAAGAGAAATGATGGGTGTTGATGAAGTGCAAAGTTCTACTATATGCAAAGGATTACATCTGTAATCACTCAATACATAATGTATCCTTTATATGGACAATAATAATTTGGTATTACAGATTGTCTAAATGTGCCCATCTAAATACTTAGTTTTATGTCAAAATATGCTAATCATGAATGTCTGTTAAGTACTTTATTGACTTCTCTGCATGTGCCATGAAAAAATTGCAACAAATTATGAACACAGGTTGTTGCACCTCGAACGTTCTCTTTAGTTTGTTTTCGGCTGTTGCCCCCTCTCAATTCTGAAGACCATGGCAATAAACTAAATTCTGATCTACTTGATTCAGTAAATTCAACAGGAAATGTGTTCATAACACACACGGTATGCATAAATTATCTTCACAGTTTTGTTCTTTATTCATTCATTTTCACTCATTTTCTTTCCCTTGATGATAGTCAATATCATTATGTGCAGGTTCTATCAGGTGAGTACATTCTACGTTTTGCAGTAGGAGCACCACTGACAGAAAGGAGGCATGTCAATATGGCATGGCAGATTTTGCAAGAAAAAGCCACTGCTCTACTTGAGAGTTTATAAGATGAATATGCTCTCAGCACAGCAATTGCTTTCGGAGACATACCCCAAGGCTGCATTAATTTGTGATTTTTTACTCTATACAGAATAACCGATTCATTCCATTTACAGCATTTTCATTTGCTGTAAGCTTGTCAGAGATTTCTTTTATCTGAAGCAGCAATATTATTTTTACTATCAGTTGATAATAATTTCCAATTGCAGACAGCTCAGACCAGAGTAAAAGGAGCAAGAACGTGAAAAACAATTAAATAATGATTTAGTTATAAAAGACTAGGAATAAGATTTTTGTTGTTCAATGATAGAAAACGGTCTAAGATCCCTATTAGCTAGGGACTGATATCTGTTCTGTTCCCTTGTATGCCTTAACAATCACAATCAAGTTTTCTTTGACTACTTAAATAATTAATAAATTACATAATGCATAGTATTAGAAGAAAATAATGAAATAAAATATGTATTTATTAAATATATCAAATCTTACATATCTTATGGACTATGATACATTGAATTGGTAAATAAAAGAATACAGAAAGCTAGGTGGATTTCCTGACAAATAAAGCTGTGGATATTTTCTTACAAAAATGTTGCACGGGACAACCTATACAAAATAGTTGAACTAGTTCTTAACGCCGTTGGAAATTAAACATCTTCACTGATATTGCAAAGACCAATGCAAAGACTACTGGGAATGCAACCATCACAGCAGCAACCACTCCCAGAAAATCATGCTTGAAACCAAAGTAGCTTCTTACAAAGCCTTCCACTGTTGTATTCCCATCGGTGGTTTTAATGCCCTTCTTTATATCTCCATATTGTGAAGCCACCAATCCATACAAAGTCCAAGCTACTGGATTTGCCCAACTGTACCATCTCCACCACACTGGGATGCTCTGTTATAATAAAGAAAAATAAAAAATAAATTAGGATATACTTATATGCTTGGAAAGTACAAATCTACAATGCATAAACATGAGAGGGAGCCAAAACTTACTGGTCGTGGGACGATGAATCCTGAAAAGAGATTCCACACTGCATAGAATGCAGAGGAAACTATAGAAGAAATGTGTTGGTTTGGGGTCACTGCCACTGACATCATGCCATAGTAGGTGAAGGTCATGAAGGAGAAGTACATGAAGAATAAGTACCAGAAAACTTTAGTTACAGTCCACTCGAAGCCAATCATGGCATAAATTATAAGGCCATATACCACAGCTTGTGCTAGAACATATGGCAGCTCTATTAGAACCTGCAAAAAGAAGACGATAAATAATATTAGAAAGAACATAGGTTATGTTTGTAAGATACTAAGATATTAAATGCATCTATATTTAATTCAATATTTTCTTTATTAAGTATTAAAAAGATTATTAGGATTTTTAGATTCCATCTTAAGACTATGAAATGAGGCGCCATGCGAGACTTTTCAACAACAATGATCATTTGTGAGGCTATAGCAACACTCAGGACAAGTTTTTGAAATGAGGAATTGCTTACCTGAGCAAAAGCATATGGCAAAGCTGAATACATTCCAGCTGCTTTTTCCCTATAAAAGACCGTTCTCTCGACAGCAACCACTGGCTGCACTGCATTAGCATTCTTAATGCCAATTAAGAGAACAGCAGCATACATGGAGCCCATGGCATTAAAAAGATCTTGTTGTTTGTCACTGCAAAGATCGATGCCAAAATTTAATGTTAGATCAAATACAAGTTACTGATCAAAAGAGTTTGAAGCCATAACATTTTCAAGTTTGTGGTTTGATCATACATTTTGGAGCCAAGGTCCCAAAACATGCTACCAAGCAGAACAGCTACAGCGGTTGAGTAAAGAAATCTTATGGCAGTATATAGAGGATTGCGCCAGTATGACCAATGTTGTTTCCACAAGCAAGCCATGCACTGAGTGAGGAAGGAAGTTGAGTATTGTGTAGGAAAATATAGGTCGCTTGAACCAGGAGCTGGAGTACTCAAATCTTTAATAAGTGCTTTGTTTCTCCTGAAACAAACAGCGACCAAATATCAGCAAAGATCATATACTGTGAATAACAAATTATAACAAAAATCTAGTAGTTTTTACGTTGAAGTTCTTTCTAGTGGATTGTTTCCAAGTTCTATAGTTTGATTAGACTTCACACAATACCTGTATAACTCTGAATTTTTGTACACCTCAGTAAAATCAATCCCAAATTCCATTTCTTTTGCTGAAGTTGAGACTTCCAACATCCATGTTGCCGGATTATAGCCATCTTTAATCTTACTAACACCTTGGATTCCCTTCAAGATAAAAAAGTATGTGCATGAGTAAAATTTTACATGATGATAATGATTTGAAGCAAAATATGAATGCAACACTCTTTTTTTTTTTTTTCATCGCATTACGATTTCTACCTCAAAGTAACTAATTAAATGTGAAGAATGATGTCCAAGTGGCCCCACATATATTTCTTGTCCTCCTTGCTTCATGAGCAAAAGCTGCAATTCGTTGTGACAAAAAGATTAGAAACTCAGTAAAGAAAGAGAACAAACTAAAATTGCTACTTTCTTAACTCAGCCAATCTTACCTCATCAAAAGATTCAAATATGTCTATGCTAGGCTGATGGATGGTACAAACAACTGTTCTTCCGGTGTCCACCGTGTTCCTAACTGCTCTCATGACAATAGCAGCAGCTCTTGCATCTAGCCCTGAAGTTGGCTCATCCATGAATATTATGGAAGGATTTGCCACAAGTTCAACTGCAATAGTCAACCTTTTGCGTTGCTCTGTTGAGAGACCGCTAACACCAGGCAATCCAACTAATGCATGCCTTAGTGGTTTCAATTCTACAAGTTCCATGACTTCCTCAATAAACATCTGCAATCATTTATGTAACATAGATTAAACAACCATGTGCATTATTTTATCTGTAACCCTCAATATTGTTGTTTCTAGTGTTATTTTATGACAGTTCCAATCATTGTCAAGAATTTTCGGCTTGTTCCTTCTTTAGTTCAATTCTCTTGTACAAATACTAGATTTTGAGCTTATACCCTGAACTTCTGAGAAATATTACTTGCATCTGTATGATGGATTTATCATAGTAGCTCATGGCTAGAATATTTGAATAACCCACAATGGCTACTCATGGCAACCTTAAATGTTAAAGCTAGTTAATGTCCCAAGTTAAACTAAAATCAATTAATATAAAAGTCAAGAAAAAATGCATGACATTCAGATACTAACCTTCCTGGTTTCGTCATTGATTTCTGGGGACAATCGAAGCCATGCTGAATAAAGCAAGGATTCATATACAGTAACATGAGGAGAGTGGATATCATTTTGCTCACAGTATCCGGAAATCCGTGCAAATGTTTCTTGCTTCTTTGGATAACCAGAGATTGAAATATTCCCTTCAATATATCCTCCAGTTTTTCTACCAGCAAGTACATCCATCAGAGTTGTTTTCCCAGCACCAGTTACACCCATTAGAGCAGTGAGAACGCCTGGCCTGAAAGCTCCACTCACACCCTTCAAAAGAACCAGTTTATCCTCAACAACACCTCTATTCCTCATTTCCTGCAAGTATTTAATAATATTTATGTCAAAATAATGCTATAAAAGTTGAAAACAAGCCTTTTCAATTTATTTGTTGAGTTTCTACATTACCACTGGCATGTCGACAGAATATTTTACATCGTCGAAGGTGATGGAATGAGGTTCAAAAGGAAGAACCATTCCTCTTTTCCTATTATGATTTGTCTCTTCAGTGACTTCTTCGTGTCTAGAAGATAAACTACGAGGAGAGGTGCTTGCACTTATACTTTCACCATCTGTCACTGTGAAGTAGCTCCAATGTTAGCCATAAGGTGTTATGTAAATTGAAAATGAACTATTACTCTTGTATATCTAGACATTAATTTTTCAGTTGTTATGAGATGAGTTACCTCTATTTGAGTTGTGAGAAAAGCTATATTTTAGGTTCTTCAGCACATTAATTCCTTTCTTACTACCACCATTCTGCTCATTGCTTTGAGGTTCCTCTGATATAACAGCTTGATGTTTCCCAAGTGCTGCATAATCAATTTTGTGATATTAATACATAGGGCTACTTAGCTGGTTTATTATACATTTAAGTTGAAGACACTCACGATTCAAGAATGTGAGGGCAAGCATGTAGCCAAAGTTGAAAAGCAATGTATAACCAACCAAAGCTCCAACACCAATCCAGTACCAGTATGACTGAGTGAAGAATCCCCGGGATTTCAAAACTTCAACACCTAGCGGCTCTGTTGAGTTTGGTAGAATCTATCATAAGAAAATATATTCAAATATCAGGTTATTTATATGATAAGGAAAGCATAAAAATAAACATAATAGATTAGTTAAAAACTTACATGTCTCCATGTATTCCCATGGAACTCATTATTTACCATAGCGTTCTGTCCATACATCATAGGTGAGATCCAGAAACCCCATAGCCACCATTTTTTAATATTGTCTATTGGCATAAAGGAAACAAAGGAACATTGTTAGTCCAGCACATAATAAGAGAAAGACGGGGAATGTTTTGTTTTGTATCCATGATACCTTTTGATAGGACAAAACCACTCATAGCAAAAAGTATGGCTAATGTAAATGACCCAAGTGTTAGAGCCACAGTCATTTCCCTCCCAAGTGCTGCAACTAATCGGAACATTGCCGAAGCCATTTGATTGACTAGTGCAAGAACAAGGTATTGTCTAAACAATCTGCATGAGGTTGACATATAAATACATATCATTAGTGAAAAGTAGGATTCAAGTAGAAAATGATAAAAGAGAGAAAGTATTAATTCACAAGTTTTCTGAGTACTTGTAAAAATATAGTTTTCATACCTTCCAACATATGGATCAAAACCAATGACATAGTAGGTGAGGAATACCCAAACACCAACTTCCACAAAAGTCATGGGGATTTTTAGGATCCATGCAGGAAGAGCATATACCCAAGAAGGGAAGAAGAGATAATCCCTTTGCTTGTAGAAAACAGGAAGCCTTGAAACAACCATGGAAAGTTCAGCTAATCCATTGAACATAATCACAACAACGCCATAGAACAATGCACCAGAATATATGCCTCCATGAGTCACTGAATCTCTGTGCATCTCAGTTCGGAGGAAAATGGTCATGGCAATAAGTGCCAATACAGCAAGCTGAAAGCAGGGAAAGTTGTCAGTAAGACAATAATAGCATTTGGTGATAAGACAATAAAATGAAACATTCCAATTTCCAAACCTACTTGGCAAAGCTTGAAGATGTAGACAAATGAATTGCGCTTCATAAGTAAATATTCCCTTGATAAGCAAGCCTTTAACAACTCCCATTTTCCCACTCCATATTTTTTGGTTGTCAACGCAGCTGGGTGGCTCTTAGATTTGTCAAATTTAGTAGCAAGTTCTTCACCAAGGCTTCTTCCAACATGAAATGACTTGTGTGCCACTGAGAATTCTTTGGCTGTGACAAATCTATAAGGCTGATCTTTGTTTGCCCAGTACTGCTCCTGATCCTTCCTTGATGTTACCTATAACATAAGGATTAATGGTCAGAATTAAATTGTTATGACATATAAAGTTCACTTTTATCCATGTAGAGAGATTAATCAATAGAAAATAAATACAAGGACACTTACTTCTTGCAAAAAGTCAGCCACACCTTTCCTCCCAGGACATTTAAAACCCATTGATTCAAAAAATTCTAGCACATGTTCACGGGGACCCTGATACACAATGTGACTATCAGAGAGTAGAATGATGTCATCAAAAAGATTGTAAGTCTCTGGTGCTGGCTGCAGGAGTGAGATGACTGTGGTTCCTTTGAGAATGTGGACATATTGCTTCAGTGAATTCACAATTTGGAAAGTTGTTGAGCTATCCAAACCAGTTGATATTTCATCCATGAAAAGAGCTTTAGCTGGTCCAACAATCATCTCCCCTGTATTTTTAGATGTATAATTATTAAAGATTCTCACATATAATCAATTTTTCAGGTGATTAAACAAGATGAACTACAAGATTGAAATCCGGTTAGTTTCACCTGTTGTAACACGTTTCCTTTGCCCACCAGAGATACCTCTTAACATTGCGTTTCCTACAACAGTATCGGCACAAACCTCTAGTCCCAAAATCTGCAAATGCACAGAAAAGAAACAAGAGGCCCTTAAACAAAATATTACTATGAATTCATGATGGTCAGATATGGCTTTTAAAGTATAAATCTTACCCTTAGGACATAATCTGTTATCAAATTTGCTTTCTGGCCTTCGGAAGCTATAGCCTGAGCATTATGAGTCAAAAGAACAACCACGTAATTTTTAGTCATTTCTATTATGGAAAAGAAATAGATGATGCACTTGATTTCAAGATAAAGTAGCTGCCAGTGCAACTAATATTAGAAGTAGCTGCTTTATTTGTTGTTACAACTAATTTATCACCAACAATTTCTTCATTACAAGTTTCTTGAACTGGTGAGAAATTTTGAAATAAATAGCAAGAGGTAGAAAAATGGAATTTTTAAAACCAAACAGCTTTTGATATCAAGATTGTTAATCTGTCATATTTTTCTCTCATTGTCTCTTGTTTGAAAGGCTACCAGTTGTTCAATAATATTAAAAACACGCAATTCCAATATGAAAAACACATCATTTACAAAACAATGGAATCTTCCTTACCTTCATGTAGGCATCAATATCTGGATCTGGCTTGATATTTGCCTCTTTTTCTCTTCTGGACAATTCCGCTAGCAAATCTGCATAGAATTAGACATAGTCAAAAGTTAATTTTCATCTAAAATGTCAACCTGTGTTTTCAATATTGAATTTAATAATGAGTGTAAGCATAAAGAATTCCTGTGAACTAACCATAACGAGGTCCAACTCCTTGGACTCTTGCTGAAAAGGCCAAGGTTTCTCTGACTGTCAATTCCGCAATATGCAGATCATTTTGATTGACATAAGCTGCAGTTCTTTGGGGTACAAACTCATTCATTCCATGACCATTATAAGTTACCGTTCCAGAAAACTGATCAAGAAGACAAACTATATTATTAGCTAGAGATTTAAGATAACAAAAAAGAGCTAAGAACATGAAAACATTGTTAAACAAAATAAATGTATTTCTCCTCAATGTTCTAACCTTTAATTTTGGATCAAGTTTTCCAGCCAAGGCCAACAAGAGTGTGGTTTTCCCTGAACTTGGAGGGCCTAAAAGCAATGTCATTCTGGAGAAGAGAAAAAGGAAAACATGTTATATTGGTTCCATAGGTCTTATAGATAATTATGGTCTTGTTGTTCAAAGAGATATCAACAAATAAAACAACAGTACTAATTTGCATTGGTACCTGCCAGGCTTTATTATTCCACTAACATCTTGGAGAATGTTTAGATGTTGGTGTCTACTTGGAAGTACACGAAGAGAACTCAACAAGCCCTTCATAGAAAAAAATAAAACCAAATTCTCAAGTTATTTACCATGTTCTACTATATACAAAAGTTGGTAAGCATTGTACCAATACTTACCTCGCCTATATTAACAATGAAGTTAGTGAAGGTAGGCAAAGCTCTAGTTCCAACACGAGCTTCTGCTTCGATGTTCAAATTCTCAAACCGAACCTCAATAGTAGGAAGATCAATTCCAACTCTGATATCATTTAAGCCAAAGAAGAAGGAAAAATCAAAGCTATTAGTCCATTTATTTCAATAAAACGAATTGACCTCTATTAAAATGATACTGGAATTTTCATTTCTCACCTATCAATTCTGTTTCTTAATTTGAGCAAAAACTTCTCATTATCCTCTTCAGCAGTTCTCACCAATCTTTCAAGTAAAGCTCTTTTTTCTTGCATTCCAAGTTTCTTTACATCAATCTCATTGACATCTCCTTCGGGTGAAGTAAGCAAAGCCTTCCTCAAACGTGCAACAGTGGGAAGTTTCTGAATAGCAGCCCATTTAAGAGCCTCTTCATCATCCTCTTGTTGGAATGAGTTTGAGAAGATTTCAGCATCACTGTTTCTCCAAATAGATGAACTTCCAATCCTAAAGCTACCCCCACCCTCCATGCCACAAAGTTACAAGTGCCCCCAGTCAAAACTTACTTCACAAAAATTTGTTTCTTTTGCTCTTGTTATTGTATAACTGAAACTTGAAAGGACCCACTTCAGTTCTTCTCTCTTTGGTGAAATGAAAAGTTATAAAAGAGGTTGAGAGATATATATAGGGAGAGAAAGAGACGAAGAAACACGGTTTTGAAGTGCTACATAGAAACATGATATCACATAGGTGTGTATGTTTTTTGTAAAAGGTGGCCACAACCATGCCATCTCCACGTGTACTTGGTTGGTTAAGATTGTTTTCTCTTTTACTTTCCCTCGTGTAACTGGATAACGTCATTGATTATGTCATGTGCTAAGTAAAACTATACATCACTTTCCTTTGACCTTTCCTTATTTTTCTAAAGCAACAAAACAATTAAGTTACTTTTATTTTCGTGTGTGTCTAAGGTTTCATCTCGTGATTGATTCACGTATGTTTTAATTTTTTTTTTTTTTTTTATGCACGTACTTTGAAGGAAGGTATTTTCTATTACTTTTTAGATTTCAGAATTTTTCTTTATTTATGTATTATTTCTAAAATTTAAGGTAATACTATTAGTTGCACTTTTATTAAGTTATTAATTATATTTGTACTTTTTACATAATTTTTAATTTCTATGTAAAATTTTGTGATAAATTTTTTATAGTAGATTTTCTTTTGTCATATATAAAGTAATATAAGCTTGTGTCAGTTACAAGTTCATCAATATGTGTCACTACATTTTATTTTCTTAGTTGTGTCAATGAAACCTGTTAATTTCTTATGGAAACTACAGATATTCCATCACTTAAATTGCAAATACTAATGACTCTGATCACAAAATCACTGAAAGCACATATTTCAT